>CM077349.1:52745422-54117922 GCA_039655645.1 Ammopiptanthus mongolicus
TGTAGAAAAATCATTTTGATGTGAGACCAATTTCTTTGAACTCACATCATCATTCTTTACCTAAACCCAAGAGCTTATGATTCAACTCTCATCATAGCTCAAAAAGCACATTAGGGCCGAACCCTTCTTGATGATGATGAATAGTATTTTCATCAATTTTTGATTTCTAACACTTGATTTCATTCTTAGCTTTCCTAATGCCTTTGAATCCATGAAATGGGAAACTAAGATCAATTCCTAGCTTTATTCTCTTTAGGGTGGCCGAAACCCTCTTTGTGAGAATTGTTGAGTTTGGTTTGATTATTGTTTAATGTTTGATTGTTTGGTTGTTTGTAGTTGGTGTCAATTATCAGAAGGTTCACAAACCGATCAACCGACTTTGATCCGGGAATCTGCTCTTCAACAGGTATGGGGAGAAGAACCTCAGCACACCAAGATGGTGGTGGTGAAGATGGTTGTTTACTTTATGTGTGGGTGAAACCCTTTAGTTTGGGTTCACTTTTAATTGTTATGTTTTGTTAAGTTCTCTGGGAGAACAAGATTGTTATGATGAGTTTATGCTTGAGTATGTTGTAGTGTGCTTTAGCATAAGTTGATGATGATATGATTGAATGAAAATCATTTCCATGTATGTTGAAAAACCTACTTTGATCACTAGATCAAGTATGGACTTTTATGCTTGGTCATGAGACTATGATGTGTGATGGACTTGTATGTTTTGGTTATGATGTAATAAGGTGTAATTGTGGTTTGTCATAATTGGTGTGAGCTTTTGAGCTATATTTGCTTTGTTGGTGAAGCAAAGTCTCATGTGTTGTAGTAGGCTTTTGAGCTATATTTTCATTGGTGGCCTTAGTAAGAGGAAATATAAGAACATGTGTTGTTCTTGATCTAGCAAGGTTTTGATGTAACAAAACATGATTTCATAACCTATGTTTTCAAAGAGAAACAAAAGTGATTTTGATCCAAAGATCAAATGAAGTTTTAACCTTTTAAGTGTGTCACCAAAGTGGAAAATGTCTTTTCTTTAGCCATAGGTTTGTTAATCAAACTAAGTGTTTCAAAAGAGAATTAATGAAGAAGTTAAGGAAAAGTGAAAACAGGGCACTCGCCCAGCGAACCCCGTCTCGCCTCGCGAGACAGAGGGAAGATAAGGCATTCGCCAGGCTAACATTGCCTCGCCTCGCGAGACAGTGGACTAGCCCGAGCAGCAAAGATGCAGCTTCTTTGCCTCGCGTAGCGAAGTAGTTCTCGCCTCGCGAACCGCCTAAGCAGTGAAGAATTGCAGCTCTGCCTCGCGACGCGAGACAATTATCGCCTCGCGATGCAGAAGGTCGGTTTGAAATACAGTTCTCTACCTCGCGACGCGAGACAATATTCGCCTCGCGATACAGAGAATTTGTATAAGGAGCAAATATAACTCTCAGCCTCGCGACGCGAAACTTCTGTTCGCCCCACGAGAAAGGAATCACTACCTTAATTTAGCTAAGCGAATGTACTCTCGCTAAGCGAATTTCATGTTTTAGAAAATGCTAGAAGTGAAGTAAGTAGTTCAAATGTTGTTTCAAATCAAATGAGTTTTCAATCGTAAAAGTTGTTTGGTTTACAAAAGGAGTTTTCTAACTCAATCGTAAAGTTTTACGCGTGAAAAACCTAAGTTAAATAATTAACTTAGAGTTGAAGACAAGGGTTAATTAAGTATGGTATGTGGTGGAACAAGACCATGTACTATACCATTGATGACTTAGTACATCAATGAGTTCATAAGACTTAAGTGAAATCAACACTTGTTTCCTTAATTGAAAGACAAGGGATTAATACCTTAGAAAGGCTTAAAGACTTATCTAAAAGGATTCTCAATCCTTATTCATAATGCTTAGGACTTGAGACAATTCATAAGACATAAACACAAACATGTAACGTTTTGGGTTTTGAAACAATAGTTCGATGACGGACCGATGATTCGGATCCAGGTTAATCGTTCAATTGTTTCTGTCTTGTGATAACTGGAATGAGAGAGATCCTGAGGCTGTGCAGGTATGGGACTGTACAGTGGAAGGAATCCTGAGGCTATGCAGGTATGGGACTGTATAGTTAAGGGAAGGCATATAAGAATTGATTGGTACTACCCATACCAACAAGATTTATCTTCTTTTTGGGAGCTTAGAACATAAGTACTTTATAGTTAAGCGTGCTTGACTTAGAGTAATTATGGGATGGATGACCTTGTGGGAAGTTCCCTAGAAAGCGTGTGAGTGAGGACAAAACACGCTGAAAAGACTTGTGTTGGTTTGTGGGGATAGTCGACGATTCTGAAAGCAGTCTGGATCATTCCAAAGGAATCACGAGATATTTATCCGATGGATAATTGTTTTATCCGATGGATAATTGTTTTATAAAACAAAGACGTGTGTGGTTTCTAAGGAAGAGAACCTTAGTGAACCTTGAGGTTTATCCAATGGATAAACATTGCTTTATTGCATCTGCTTTGTGTAAGCATTGGCATTTCATGTGCATAGTTGTAAGGCCTTGAGCCTAGGAGTTGAGCTTACACCTTGATGCGGGTGCGAATCTTACGGTGACGATCTTCAATGGTCTTTTTGGAGGTATCAGGGTTGGAAGGGCTGACATGTGACCAGTTGGTGATTCTTCTGTGTCGTGGCGAATCCGTGCAATACACTGATATCCTTTACTAGATGCCGTACTTTTCATGTTTGGTCGAGAGTGTTACCGTAAAGCCAGATACGTGCACGTTACGAATGTTGTAGCATCTTGCTCATGGCTGGCAGAAACCGGAACATGTCCTCCCATTCACTCTCTCCGAATGTTTTGTTAGCTCCATGGAGTAGGGGTCAGAGTAGTACCCAGTGACATTGACATTGAGTCATATACATTGCATTGCATTGCATGGCTATTGATGTTTACATTTACTGTTATACATCGCTGTATTGTTTAAGAATGCCTTATATTATGCTGTTAAATGTTTAGCACGATATTATGTTGATGACTGCTTAACATGATTTATATTGAGAACCTTTGTAAGCATGTTGGGTACGTTGTTACCCGGTGAGTCGTCCCGTTTTTACTACTGCTGTTTTGTTGTGTTGATGAACGGGAATCTCACCCATATCTGTATGTTTTCTGCTGGTACTTGCTGTTGATGCTTGAACAGATGGACGCGACGATGGTTCGGTTCTGCAGTCCCTTTGAGTTCGGAGATGGACTCTTTTGCTGTTTTAGTTTTGTTGTCGGCCAGACTATGTCAGTTTTTGTAGTACCTTTTGGGAGCTATGACTCCTAGTACTTATTGTATTTTCTTAAGTTAGTCATACATTAGACTTATGTCTGTATACAGTAATGTTGATGTTTCTGTTTTCTGTTTTCTATTTCTGTATCTATAATACTGTATGTATGTCCTAGTAATGCATGGTGAACCTAAGTTCACTTATTAGTATTATTTATTACCTTTACTAATCCCATTACATCTTTACGAAAAGAAAAAGAAAAATCGTATTTTCCGCATTAATAAATATTTTCGGCCTTATAAACGTTCGGGAATGTGACACTCGGGAAAGGGTGTTGCAGGTGGAGTAGAAGATGGTGCTTCAGTTGGGGCGGAGGGTATAGAAGAAATAGAAGGGTTGGGCAAGTTTGAGAAGGATGGTGATACCTTGGTTTTCGTGGCAAGAAGAAGGGCAATAGGAACATCAACCTCATCGTCTTCTTCATCGTCTTCTTCCACTAGAAGCTTCCTCTTTCTGTATCTGGGCTTAGAAGTTCCGGCTTCCTGACCAACTTGAGAGGATGTGTGAGCTTGCTGCTTTGCTGTTGAGCCCAAATTGGCTTTAAGCAAAGCTCCATGAATTTCTTCTATAATGGGAACAACTACACCATTGAGTTTGATGAAGGTTTCTCCATTAATGGTGTAAGCAATACCTTCAATCATTGAAGCAAACTTTAGATTTGGCTTTTCCTCAAATTCTTCAAAAACATTGTGAGTCTTAGCCTGAGATTGTTCGAACAATCTTTCCACCGTGGACGAATCCGAGGAGACTGGAGGCTGATTTGCAACACTTGGAGTTTGATTCTTCCTTCTTTGTCTACTTTGAAAAGCTTCCATGCGTTGAGTTTGAGCAATGTTGGACTGAGCTTGTTCAAAGGCCAAGACAGATTTGAGTTGCATTTTTGAAAGGTTTGCTTTTCCAAAAATAGGGCAACAAATGGTTTGGTAGGAGTTCCTTATGCTTGGATGAACTTTGTTTAGCATTCGATAAATCCCTTGATTCTCGAACAATCAGGATAGAAGAATTGCATAAGTGATGGTCTTAACAGAGGCAACATCTATGCAATTTTCTTTGAACCGATCAAAGAGAAGGGAGGGAAGATTGATCTTCATACCATAAAGAAGATGAGTAAGCAGAAAAGAATGCACCTCAGAAACAGAGTCCTTAGACCCAGCTTTATGAAGAATAGCTTTGTTCAAGATTTGATTTAGAATCCTTGCTTCGTCTTTAATAATGGCGGCACGAAAGAGAGCATTGGGCTGAGCTTCAGGATTTCTGAGGAAGTTGAAGACATTGTCTTTTCCCCCAAACTTGTTGTACCACGATTTGGAATAGGTAGCTCTAAGAGACATACAACCAATAGTAGACGCTATGCTCACTTTGGAGATGTCGACTTTTTGTGTCCCCAAAACATACCCAAAAATGTGACCTTCCTTTTCCAGGTTAGCGGTCCTCCAAAATTCAGTAAGAAGTCTTGGATAAACTTCTGGATAGTTTATGAAGAAGTGATCCCATCCAGCTCCAATGACATAAATTCTGACATCTGCTCCCAGTCTGGCCAGTAGATTCAAGTCAATCTGATGTTCAACGTTGATTTTGCAGTTGTCTAGAACATCACGAGTTGGATGACCTAACGGTGATAAGTTCTCTTGAGGAACGCTGCTTCCTTCTCCAGCTGAACGAATGTTTCTTCACATATTTCAGAAGAGAGTGTAGAGAAAGATGAACAATTGAGGGTGAGAGAATGAGAGGAGTTTAAAAGATGAAGACGTTTGGTGAGGATTTAGCTTACCGATTGGGTTTTACAAAAAAAAAAAAGGGAGGAGTAAGGTAACCAAAACGTCAGAGAAAGCAACCGTGGTTAAAGAACCATGATGACTAGCAATTACCTAGGGTGGCTATTTAAGAGATAAGTACTAGACGCACGACGTATGATGAGACAAGAGAGTGCTGACTCAGCATAGGAATATGTGGATGACAGAGAGATATTAAAAAGAAAATCACTCATGTTTTTCAAAATATTCTGCATTTATTGTAAACGAGTAGCACATAATAATGACGTAAGCTTATGATTAGCGAGGTTCAGTTAATGGACGCAGATAAATTGGACGCAAGCTTTTCTTTGACACAAGCGTTTATTGGACGCAAGTTCATTCAACATAGAGCATGTTGAGCTGTTTCCTTATGAAGGAAAACCTATCCTCTGCAAGAGGTTTTATGAAGATATCTGCCCATTAATTGATGGTTAGTATCAACAAACTTTACATCAAACACACCTTTTTGAATGTAATCTCTAATAAAATGATGTTTGATTTCTATATGTTTAGCCCTAGTATGCAATACAGTATTTTTTGATAAATTAATTGCAGCAGTATTATCACAATAAATTGGAATCTTACTTTCATGAATGTTGTAGTCTTCCAATTGATGTTTAATCCATAAGAGTTGTGAACAACAACTAGCGGCAGAGATATATTTAGCTTCAGCAGTTGATAAAGCTATGGTACTTTGTCTTTTACTGGACCATGAGATGAGATTAGTTCCAAGATAATGACAGCCACCACTTGTACTTTTTCGTTCAATTCTATCTCCAGCATAGTCAGCATCACAATAACCCATTAATCTGTACTCATTTGTTTTCTCATAAAATAAACCCAGAGTAGAAGTACCTTTTAGATATCTAAATATTCTTTTGACAGCAGTTAAATGATTTTCACATGGGTCCGCTTGAAAACGTGCACAAAGACATACACTAAACATTATATCTGGTCTGGATGCAGTAAGATGTAAGAGGGATGCAATCATACCTCTGTAAACCTTTTGGTTTACCTTTTTATCTTTGTTGTCTTTGGTCAAAATGGACGTTGGATGCATAGGTGTACTCATTGGCTTGCTATCGTCCATTTGAAATTTCTTCAGGAGATCTCTAATGTACTTAGTCTGATGAATGTACACACCTTTGGAGGTTTGTCTTACTTGCAGACCCAGAAAGAATTTGAGCTCTCCCATCATGCTCATTTCGAATTCTTTTGTCATAAGTTCAGAAAATTCCTTGCAAAGAGAATCATTAGTAGATCTAAAAATAATATCATCAACATAGATTTGGATTATTATGAAATTATCTTTATTGTTTTCTTAAACAGAATGGTGTCTACCTTTCCCATACAGAAACCATTTTTCATGAGAAAAGAGCTGAGTTTCTTATACCAAGCTCTAGGAGCTTGTTTGAGTCCATATAAAGCTTTCTGAAGCTTATATACATATTCAGGATGGGAATGATCTTCAAACCCAGGGGGTTGCATTACATAGACTTCTTCGTTAATTAACCCATTTAGAAAAACACTTTTAACATCCATTTGATATAAAGTTATGTTATGGTGAGCAGCAAAAGATAGCAAGATACGTATTGCTTCTATTCTAGCAACAGGAGCAAAGTTTCAGTATAATCAATACCTTCTTCTTGAAAGTAACCTTGTGCTACTAACCTTGCTTTGTTTCTTACAACTTTTCCATCTTCATTCATCTTATTTCTAAAAACCCATTTTGTTCCAGTTATGGATTTATCATTCGATTCTTGAACTAAAGTCCACACTTTGTTTCTCTCGAACTGATTGAGTTCTTCTTGCATGGCCAAGATCCATCCATCGTCCCTGAGAGCTTCGTCCACAGTTTTTGGTTCTAACTCAGAGATGAAAGCTGAATCAGCTTGATTTCTAAAGGTTGACCTTGTTCTTACTTTGTCACTAGATTGACCTAGAATTTGATCTTCAGGATGGTAAGTTTTGAATTGCCAAGATTTCTGACTATCATTTGACGATTGAGGATTGTGATCATCAATTTTGACTTCTTTGGAGATTTCCTTCCCATTGTTTGTTGGATCATCATTTAGATCAAGATCTGCAAGCGATTCGTCCAGCTCTGATAATACTTTATCAGGCTTCTTATCATCAAATTTAACATGAATAGATTCTTCAACAGTTAGTGATCTACTATTATAGATTCTGAAAGCTTTAGATGTTTCAGAGTATCCTAAGAAAATACCATTATCAACTTTGGCATCAAATTTATTTAACATAAAGCAGGCACATCCAAAAGGATGAAAATATGATATGTTGGGTTTACGTCCTTTCCACAATTCATATGGAGTCTTCTTCACTATTGGTTTTATTTATACTCTATTTTGAATATAGCATGCTGTGTTAACAGCCTCAGCCCAAAAGTTTTTAGAAATAGAGTTATCATTGAGCAATGTTCTTGCCATCTCTTGAAGAGACCTATTCCTTCTCTTAACGACCCCATTTGAGAAATTATGAAGAATACCATTTTCTTCACAGAATAGTTGGAAGTTTACATTCTCAATCTCTCCTCCATGATCACTTCGGATTGAGTTGATACATATACCTTTCTCATTCCGAATCCTTTTGCAGAATATTGAGAATACTTCAAAAGACTCGTCTTTGTGAGCTAGGAACATCATCCATGTCCATCTAGAATAATCATCGATAATGACAAGCCCATATTTCTTTCCACTTACGGAGGCAGTCCTTGTTGGACCAAACAAATCTAAATGTAGGAATTCTAAAGGTCTGGATGTAGAAACAATATTCTTTGAATTAAAAGAATTTTTAACTTGTTTCCCCTTTTGACAGGCATCACAGAGAACATTAGATTTATAGGCAAGCTTTGGTAATCCTCTTATGAGGTTATTCTTTTGTAGCTTTGAGATTAATCTCAGGCTTGCATGACCAAGTCTGTTGTGCCAAATCCATTGTTCATCATTCACAGACATTAGACATGATACATTTTGATTAGAGAGGTCCTCCAAGTCAATTTTATATACATTGTTTTGCCTCTTACCAGTAAATGGAGTGGACCCATCAGCATATTTGACTATACATTTATCTTTGTTGAAAGAAACCACAAACCCGCTGTCACACAATTGGCTTATGCCAAGCAGATTGTGTTTTAACCCTTCAACCAGCAACACATTATTTATGAAGGGAGAATTATTCTTACCGATTTTACCAATACCTACAATCTTTCCCTTTTGATTCCCACCGAATACAACTGATCCTTCAGACTTTGACTTTAGGTCTAGGAACATAGACTTTGCTCCCGTCATGTGTCGTGAGCATCCACTGTCCAGGTACCATGATTGGTGTTTTCGTCTTGTTGTCAAGCAAGTCTGCAACAGAGATTATCCTACTCTTAGGTACCCAGATAGACTTGGGTCCTTTTTGGTTAGTTGCAGGTAACTTATTAGTTCTAGTATTTCTTTTATGTAAGCATTTGGACGCAGAGTGTCCATTTTTACCACAAATAGAACAATACATTACTCTTTTTATCTCAGTTTTCTTGTAAGAACTTTTTGTATTTTCTTTTTCATACCCAATACCAGATTTATCATAAGGAGATCTATATCTAAGAATTAAATTAAGCTTCTTAGATCCATCAGTGAATTTAGATAGACTACCAATTAAGTAAGTAACTTGATGCTCAAGTTTCTCAACTTCATAGGATGTACTGGATTTAGAACTTGAGACTTCAGTTAGATTGATTATCTCTTCTCTTAGTTCTCCATTCTCAATTTTGACTTTGTCAAAGTCTTTATTGAGTTTGACAAATTTTCTTTTAAGAGCTTTATATTTAGAATAAATAATGCATGATTCATTTAATAGCTCATCATGTGCATCTTTAGAATACTCAGTTATATTTACCTCTTCCTCTTCTGTTTCTGTCTCAGAGGATATATTTGTCATAAGACACATATCTGCTGTTGGGTATTCAGGTGGAGATCTTTCTAGAATATCCATTAGGTTCATCATTCCCGAAGCAGTTGTTTCTTCAGCCAGAGCTTCTCTTCTTGCTCCCTGTACACTCCGAAATAGGAAAGCTCTTGCTTCACAATCAAGAGCAACTCTTCTTCTTTCCTCCAAGGTGCAATTTTCTTAAGGTTTCATCGTGTATTCTCCATTGATGATGATGATGGGGCAAAATGCTTTGAGACGACCCTCCTATCTTAGGAGGATAATCCCATTGGCTGTAGAACGTCCTCGACGCTCTGATATCACCAAAATGAGATGACCCCATACATATGAAGCCTTCCCATTAGTCCCAACCTCTTATTATTATTATTATTATTATTATTATTATTATTATTATTATTATTATTATTACTATGCCTAGCCGTATATAAAGCGATAGCGTGGTATACAAGCGGCGTTGCGGAAAACAAAACAACGTAAACAAGAACGGCAAGCATAGCAAACGATAATCAGAGTAAAAGCGCAAGGTAAGCATAACTGTATAATAACATGCATAAGTTAGCCCCATCAGTAGGGCACTGTACATACATATACATATGTCGGGTAGAAACCAAAAATACACCAAGAGCAAAAGAAAACGTTTGGAGCTCACCAGCAACCCCCGTCCCTTCTCAAAAGATACATCAAAAGCTCTCAGCTCACTCTCTACGACGCACTGGCAGGCTCTCACCATTAGTGATGAGGATGCCCTAAGCTACCCTAACCCTCGCCATGAGTACACCTGTAACGCACAATCGGCTCATACTCTGACGAAGAACTAGACACCACGATCCTACGCCTGCGGCAGGTCCTCAAGTACTGCTCAGTCCTCCTGCGCTGTCCTCGGTAAACGTAACCTCTCCTGCTGGTCACGATGATAACTGGGGTGCCGCCCAAGCGTAGTGCTGCTCCCTCTGCCTCGGAGGGTGCCACATCCCCGGAAAGGGGAGGAACTGGTAGATGCGATAGGGACCAATAATATCTACATACAGAGGTGTACCGCTCCGGAACATCGGGTTGACTGGTCCTGTGTAGACCATAAAAAAGGTAGAGGGGTCTACCAGCCGTCCCCTCTCATCATGGTAGATAATCTCAATATCGCCCAGCACCGGCATCCGCGGTGCCCCCGTGATGAACGGGTGAAGCCTCAGGTCCATACTGAATCTCCGCCGGCTCGTCATCTTCAAGCGATCCCATAATAGACAACAAGGAAAAACGGAAGGGAGATAAGAAATACAACGCGTTATAAATTAGGAAAACAATAGTAACGCAGTAAACTCACAACAGGTAGCATATAACAGATATCACATTTATAACATTTACTATATTCCAGCACACATCTCTCGAGACATTAAATACAACAGACATCCATCCCATGAGTCTCACACTCAGATCAATCCTCTAGACCGGGATACTAATCCCATGCAACATGTCGGCCGAAAAACGCACTTATGCAGGTTCCCAACTGGAACGGTTCCACACTAGAATAAGTCCACACCGGAACAGGTTCTGTGTCGAAACGGAGTTAGCCTGTCCAAGAAACCGAACCGCTCGCCGTGACCAATAAGAGTGCATCCCCCTTCCATACCGGAATTGGGGTATATCGGTCGCCTCGGAACGTTAGCCTGGAACAACTGGAAAGCTCTGGGATTAGTCGGGCAAACCGGACTGGATCAGGCGTCACGACAGGATAGGAGCTACCTCATCCGTCACTATAAACTATTCCATAGATCGACAACATCCCTAAGGTCACTCACTTGACCGCCTCATCTACTCTCCGTACCTGCACTCAGGTACAACTAACCTCGTATGACACTGGCAGCCCATACTACTTGTCACACGGCCTCACCACTTGGTAGCTGATGATGATATGCAGCAAACATCCTCAATAGACTTGATACCGGATCTCATGCCTAAGCTCTCAATCAGAAATAACACGATGCCACTGCATCCACACGGCCACAGCCTCGATGCCACGCGTCCACGAGCCACAGCTCAAACAAGCACGACCACAGCCTCGAGAAGTTAGCATTATAGCAACGGCACCATCCACGATATCAATCCGACAACAACGCGGCACACAGCCAAACTTAGCTCTACGGCATTCCGCTACAACGTTCAACATTACAGCATACAACATAATAACAACAATAATACTAACAACAGCACATAACAGCATATCACATACCAAGTAGCATATAGGCAAGTAGAAGTCAGTACAATAGTAACGACACCATCCACGGTATCAACCTGATAACAACACAGCACACAGCTAAACTTATTCTACGGCATTCCGCCACAACTTTTAATATGATAGCATACAGCATAGTAACAACAACAATATCACCATAGTAGCAGTAACATCAACAACAACATATAAGCAACTAGTAGCATATCACATATACCAAGTAGCATATAGGCAGACAGATAGCAACAACAGCCAACAACATACAGTCATACATCAGCAAACATCCTTGATTAACGGTTCTCTAGCCTAGGGTTTCCAAACTTAACGGCGATAGCCCAAAGTAAGCTAAACCTAGGGTCTAGATACTTTATCAGGGCTCAACCACTAGTAGGGTTAGGGCTTCCCTACTCATAGCAGAAATCACAACTACATTACTCTTGCCCTCCCGATAGTAGCATTAGTCTTTCTCTCCACCTGAACTATCGGCATGCAAATCCACGCGATCACTGGCTCACTCCTCCTTCCTCAAGCTCGAAGCCCCCTTCAACGGCAGCTCCAAGAATAGCCCCAATCCTCTTGGTAGTCGCGGCCTTAGTCCTCAATTTGCGGGTAATCATGAGCACGCCCTTTGCCCTAATAACGAGCACAATACATATACAACAGTGTTAGCCCTAGGGCAAGCCCAAAAGATCAAAGAAAAGGTAAAGACTTGAAGAACGGCAAGAACGCGAAGAACGCGTGTTAGGGATTCGAGTTTACCAGGGGCGAATCGAGAAACTAATCCGCTGGAGTTGTGTAAAACTTCGCCGCGATTGCAACGGTGTAGTCGGAATCGCGTTCTGGCGGCTCGGTCATCTCTAACCTCTAGCTTTCTCCCTCAAGAACTCAGAACTTCTCTTTCTATCTCGTAGAAAAGGTCCAAGTTTCGTGCAAAATGAGCAGATGAAAGTGGAAGGTCCACTTATGGTTTCTGCTGTCCACGCTTAAGCGTTCATCACACTGCACGCTTGAGCGTTGCCACGCTCTAGCGTGGGATCTCTCCACGCTTGAGCGTGGAACCTCATCCACTCTGCCTGCTCCCTGGCTTGACATGTGTCTCACACGCGTCCAAACTCAGAGCAGCTGCTCAGCGCACTCAGCAGACGTCCAACTCCTCCCACGCTTAAGTGTCTCAATGCTTGAGCGTGGAGTCCTTTCACGCTTGAGCGTCAAGCTCAGCGCGAGAAGAACTTCCAGCCTTCTGACTTCCTCAGTTACTCATTTTACGCCTTAGGCACCTCCAACCTTGTTCAAGCCTATTCCCAAGATTCAACATAGGTCTAAATCTAACACACAACAATTCACACAATCATCCAAAGCTCCAATCAAGATTAACCAACTCGATCAGAGTTCACAGAAAAATCGGGATGTTACCTTCTTCATCAGTGAGAGTTTTCCAGTGTTCTTCTGATCCTTGGGTTGTTGCAAAGGATATGAAGTTTTCTTTCCAAGCTCCATATTCTGATGATTGATAAATAGGTGGTTCTCTAGAACGAGCAGGTCGCCTTCTCATAAATAGGGCGTCAAGCATGTCAAGTACTCTTTTTGCAATATCACAATACATCACAATGTTGACAGTTCTTTCGTCCAGGGCACACGTAAAAGTGTAGACAGCTCTAGCATCGATTCTCACTCTTCTTTCTTCTTCTTCTTCTTCTTCAGAACACTCAGCCCTTAGTTTAACTATGCGTTCACCATTGATAACAATAGTAGGACAAAAGTTATCATCGGTATATGCTCTCCATAGGTCATCAATATTTTGTTCTAAGTTGAATCACTAGTTCCATAGAAAATAGGTGGTCTGCTTATAGAAAGACTACTAAAATCTCTTAATGATTCAGCCTCAGGATATGAGATGATTGAAGAGGTAGATTGTTCCTCTTCTTCAGAAGATTCTTCAGAGAGATGATTTTCAGACCAGAGACATAGGTTTGCCTCTTCTTCGTTTTCTTCTTCTTCAAAGGAGTCAAGGTCTTCCCATGTTGCCATGAGATTCTTGCTTTTCTTTTTGAAGAACTTTTTCTTATCTTTCAGCTGAGGGCACTCAGTCTTGAAGTGGCCTGGTTTCTTGCACTCATAGCAAACCATTGGATTTTTGTCCTTAGTTTCACCATGGTCTTTGACATTTTTCTTTGTAAAGGGTCTTCTTCTCATGTTTATCTTTTTCAGAATACGTTCAAGTTTCTTTGATATGAGAGACAACTCATCGTCAGATTCTTCTTCTTCATCTTGATCATTTTCGTCGCTGGACTCATTTGCTTTGAGAACTTTCGAGCTGCTGGCTTTTTGACTTTTTAAGGAAATAGTCTTGCCTTTCTTTGTAGGGTTGTCCTGGTTAAGCTCCTACTCATGAACTTGAAGAGTTCCCACAAGATCATCTAAGGTCAAGGTTGACAGATCCTTGGCTTGAGTGATTGCAGTGATGAGAGGTCTCCATTCCTTATGTAAACTCCTGAAGATCTTCGTAACATTTTCTTTTGTAGTATAAACTTTTCCAAGAGATTTGAGATTATTGATAATAGTTTGGAAACGACCTATCATGTCAACGATGGTTTCTCCATTTTCCATTGTGAACATTTCATATTGGCTGATAAGAATAATGATCTTTGAGGCCTTCACTTTGGATGTTCCTTCATGAACATTGGATAGAGTATCCTAGATTTGTTTCGCTGATTCACATGCATGAATTTTTTGGAACTCGTCTAGACTACGAGCACACATCAGGGTGTATCTTGCTTTGTAGTTTTGCTCCATCCTTCTTCTCTCATCTTCGATCCACTGAGCTTCATCTTTCTCAGTGCCATCAGGATTGTTGACGATGTTGGGACCATTCATGATTAATGGCTAAAGAGCAGAGCTGGTGCTCAAGACGAATACTTTCAATCTTTCTTTCCAGTAGAGGCAGTGAGTGCCATTGAAAAAAGGCCGTCTAGTCAAGGAGGTACCTTCCAGAATAGATTGACTCCCACTGGACATCCCTTGTCCTGTTATCGAGCTTTGGATCTTTTCATCAAGCACGGCTAAATGTTCAACCCAGAGGTTGAGCTCTGATACCAACAGAAAGTGAAACATGGAAACACAAGAGGGGGGGTTGAATTGTGTTTCTTAACCAATTTTCGAAAGCCTTTTCTGAAAGCGTTTTTAGACAAGCAAGATGAAAGAATCAAAAGAAAACGATAACCAACGTTTAAGAGACATAGTTTTCAATCCCCAAGTTAGTAAATAAATAAACTTAAAAAGATCGGGATAGAGAGATTCACACAGAGATATATCTTGGTTCACTCTTTCAAATCAAAGAGCTACGTCTAGTCCCTTCCCTGAGAAGGTTTTTCCACTAAATCAATTAGCACTTTTTCACAAGTTGTTTCCTAGTCACTCCACGACTACAACTCCAAGTATTCTACTCCTCTCCAGGCTACAAGTATTCTTTTACAGATAAGCCTCTTCAGGCTCAACAAATCCTAAGACTTGGGTGGGTTTTTCTTCGAGCTTTTTACAAACTCACTAAAAGTGAGAGTATTACATGATACAGCTCTTAACAATCTGTTTGTACCTTTACAGTGAAAGAATAAGAAGGTTTACAGATCAATTTCTAGAGAGTGATTGCCTTGAAGCTTTTTGTTGCACAATGAATTCTCTCTTGAATATTTTCTTGTTCTTGTATTTTCTTCTTCAGACGAGGGTCTTCTTATAGCTTTGTCTAACCTTCCAAATTCAAATTGTCGGAAACTTTTCCATTTAGACACAGTGAGAAATCCGTTAGGCACAAGTCTATTTGCCAGCTGTTCTCCGTTCAATATTTGTCCTTCCAAAATGAGGAGGTAAGGTAGCTTTTGGTAGAATAGCAGCTTTAACTGTAGCAGACTGATTTGCCTTTTTGGCTGACAAAATTTTTGCTCTACGTGATTCTTTGCCCTACGTGGTTTGCTGTGTACGACGTTTGTACCTTCTTTTGTCTTATGTGAAAAGATATTTTCTTTTTAAAACCAATCAAGACTTTTGAAAAAGAGCCACGTCATTTGCAAAATAAGGTTAGTGGATGCACAAGTATATGGAAAGTTGGACGCATGCACACTTTATATAGAAGGTTGGATGCACACTTTATATAGAAAATCGGACGCACAAATTGTATAGAAAGTTTGGACGCACACAATACTATATGGTAACTATATGTAAGACTTTTACCACTAAAGTCTAAAAAGTCTTTTGGACGAACCACAATAATTCTTTGGACGCAGATATTGCTTTGAGCTTTTTGTCCTTTATGAGCTAGATGTCACTTTGGACGGTGAGAAACAATGTTCCTTTTGAGAGTCCGTCTGAAGTCAGAAACATATAAAAAGGTCTTTTTGACCTTATAGATTAGTATAATCTGTACTTCAAGTATATTCATAAACATATAATAATTTTGTTAATCATTAAAACTTTTAGGGGTCATTAGCCATTACTGTTTTGGTTCTAACAAGGAGGACCCAGAAGAGTACTACTTGAGACGACCAGCCGTCCCATTAAAGAACTTAAGATATTAACTAACCTTAATCGTATTATAATCGTTAGCGCGCCTTATTAATACGAAGCGAAGTGGAAAGATTAAATGCGGAAACGAAACTAAATTAAGACACGCAACATATCAGAGTACACAGTTATGAAATATATATATATATATATATATATATATATATATATATATATATATATATATATATATATATATATATATATATATATATATATACACATATACATATATAACATCAGGCTCGTAGGGAGTGTCATCCAACTCCTCAGCAATTGGTCCCTCCACCGGGTCTTCCCATAAAGTAAAAGAAACACATAGAGAAAAGACAGGGAGATAAGAAACATGCATCATCAAACATGGGAGAAGGGCAATAGTACAACACATATATATATGTAGCACACAACACATAGAAAACATACAACACACCGACAACCATCTCTTGAGTCATACAACACAATCATCTCAAAAGTCATTCTCTCAAATCAAACCTCTACGAAGGATACTAATCCCCATATGCATGTCTTCATCCCTATATGCATGTCAGCCGATTTCATCATGTCCCCAGTTGGACATCCCCGTCAGGATTAATAACATCATGTCCCCAATTGGACGGTCTCGTAAGGATTAAAAACATCACGTCTCCAATTGGATATCCCGCCTTGGGATTAAAAACATCACGTCCCCAATTGACATCCCCCATTGGGACCAATATGCAATGGTATGAAATGCTATGATATGCAATAAACATCCATCGCAGATTGATACCGGAACCTCACACTTAAGCACTCGGCCTCAGCCATGATGCACTGCATCCACATCCACATCACGACGCCTTGCATCCACGAGTCACAACTCCATGGTCAGGACCACGACGGTATCAATCCGAACAACATCACAATCTCACCCACTCTCATCAACAATTATCCAGCCAATCACAATAATAAAATATCGCAACAACAAGTATGCCAATATAGATATCATCACATTGACAGATAAACATATAATCACATAGGTTGTTTAACATAACAGATAAACAGATAATCACATAGGCAGTTTAACATAACAGATAAACAGATAATCACATAGGCAGTTCAACATATCAACCTTAATAATCACATCGTCTAGAGTATCATCTTAGCGATGATAGCTCGAAGGTACCTACACCTAGGGTCCAGGCACTTTGTTCAGGGCTCAACCTCTAGTAGGGTTTAAGGTTTCCCTACATATGTATATATTCTATACTAACCTTGCCTTCCTGATGATAATAGTTCTTTCTCCCCACCTGAATCTGCTACGCACGCTCGCCTTCCCGTACAAGCTCCCGAACACAGCTCCGCAACCGACACTTTAGCACGCTTTAGGGGGATCGAACATAGTCTGATCCTTCACTACAAATCAAAGTCTAACATTAACAAACTACACTTCCTTGCACCACAAGGTATAGGTTCGGCCTTCTCTAAGTAAATTAGGCTAAGGTTGTTAAAACTTTACTATCTCTTGGATTAATGATCCTTAAGCATGATAAAGACATAATCACTACTCATTTGTCAAAAACTTGAACCTAAACCCATTCAACCAAATAGGTGAGTGTTTGGCCTCTTCATGGAAAAATGGGCTAGGGATGTCTAAAAGTTCCTAACTCTTGGATCAATGATCCTTCAGCATACATAACACTAGATCAAGTCTCATTACACAAAAACTTGAAACAAAACCCATGATTTCTCAAAGGGTTAGGTTCGGCCACTTGCTAGAAAAATAGGTTAGACATGTTGTTTGATTTCATACTCTTGGATAGTGATAAAGAATGATGATACTAGATCATAGAAATTGATTTCACATTAAAAGGATTTTTCTATGATTTTCTAGAGATTTATGAAGTTTGAATTTAGAAGTTGAAACATAGATGATCATGGATTGAAATCAAGATTTGAGTGACGAATATGAAGCTCAAAGGATCAAAGAGAGTAGTCATAGCTGTGCAAGAATCCAACACTTTCTTCACAAAATTTTGCTAAGTTTCACTTGAGAAAATGAGAGAAAGTGAAGAGAAAATATGAAGATGATGAAGTTGTGAGAAAATAGAGTGAAGGAATGGCTTCCATGAAGCCTTAGGCGTGGGAAATGAAGGATGGGCAAAAGGGTCCAAAGATTTTTCACTTAAGGGCAAAAGGGACATTTCACTCAGGGACAAACTTGGAATTAAAACAAAAGACCAAGTGCAAAATGGTCTTTTCACCCTTAAAGTAACAAAATATCTAGATATTTTCTAGATGTAATGATGAGGCTAAGGGCAAGGATGGGTTTTCACAAGTTCCTTGAGGCAAAACGGTCTTTTCTTTTAGGGACAAAAATGTCATTTAGGAAAAAGTCCAGGGGAATTTTGGTTTTTTCGCATTGTGAACGCATTCAGATATTTTAGAATGTCATCATGACACTGGCATGCCTTTCCATGTGATTTGACTTGATGTGACTTCAAGTTTATCCGTTAGCGGGTCCCGATAAATCCATATTCAGCTTCGTTCTTCACCCGATTTAAGATTTCGCCTGTATAACTTATATTCTTTCACTTTTTGGTGCGAAAAAACCAATTTTATCAAAATTATTGGAAATTTGATTCTAAACCTAACTATTTCCTTCACGAGTCAAAATTATGTCTTCTGATCATTAAAATCTTACAGTCAGTGAAAATGCAGACCGGGCTCCGTCTGAATTTTCAACCCAAAATTTAACCGTAACTCCCTACGATAGCGTAGAGTATGAATGTGGTCTTAGTTTATTTAATTTCATTTTCTAAACCTCAGATAAAAATATAAACTCATTTATATAGTTTATCGGTCGTAGAAAGCATGAAAAATTAGGGTGTTACATTACTACCCCTCTTAAAATGAATTTCATCCTCGAAATTCGATGTAACTTTTAGAATAAATGTGGATATCGCTGCTGCATATCTTCTTCACGTTCCCAGGTGGCATCTCCTGTTGTAGCATCCCATATGACCTTGACTAAGGGAATCTGCTTCCCACAGAGTTCTTTCACCCTCTTGTCCTCGATTCGTACAGGAAGTGCTTCATATTCCAAGTTCTCCCTTATCTGAATTGATTCAGGCTCTATAACGTGTGATGGATTAGGATGGTATTTTCTGAGTTGCGATACATGGAATACATCATTAACATTGGATAGGTTGAGAGGTAAAGCAATTTGGTAGGCAACTGGACCAATTCGACGAAGAATTTGAAATGGTCCAATGAATCTAGGTGTAAGCTTTCTGGATTTGATTGCCCTGCCAATTCCAGTTCTTGGAGTGACTCTCATTAAGACATGATCGCCTTCCTGGAACTCCAAGGGTCTCCTCCTCTTATCACCATAGCTCTTCTGCCGATTCCGTGCGACTTTCATCCTTTCTCGAATCTTCTTAACTTGTTTCGTTGTTCACTGCACTATCTCTGGGCCTATCAACTGATTCTCCCCGGTTTCATACCAACAGAGCGGTGTTATACACTTTCGTCCATACAGTGTCTCGAGTGGAAACTATTGTCGTACGTGAATTCATTCGGTGGAAGGAATTCGGCCCAACTTCCTGTGTTTTCCAAAACACGTGCTCTTAAAAGATCCTACAAAGATTGAATTGTCCTTTTAGACTGACCATCTGTCTGCGGATGATAGGCTGAACTCATCCTTAGCTTAGTTACCAAAGCACCGTTTAAACTTTGCCAAAATCTGGAAGTAAATCTCGGATCCCTATCCGAAATTATGCTCGAAGGTACTCCATGCAATCTTACCACTTCCTTGACGTAAATCTGGGTTAATCTTTCCAAAGAATACCTCTGTTTGATTGGCAAGAAATGAGCACATTTCGTAAGCTTGTCAACGATTACCCGAATTGCATTGCACCTCCTTTGCATCCTTGGTAGTTCGGAAACAAAATCCATCGCAATACTATCCCATTTCCATTCTGGGACGTCCAGTGTTTGCAATAACCTTGCTGGTTTCTGATGTTCAATCTTTGCCTTTTGACACACCAAATAGGATTGGACATACTCTGCTACTTCCTTCTTCATCCCTGGCTACCAAAACATTCCCTTTAGGTCCTGGTACATCTTTGTAGATCTGAGATGAAAACTTAGCTTGCTCTTATGTGCCTATTCCAAGATCATGTTCCTAACTTCACTATCCTTAGGCACACATATCCTGTCTCCAAACCTCAGGATTCCATCAACACCTTTCTTGAACTCTGAAGTCTTTCCTTCTTCTACCATCTGGTTCCTTTCCTGTAGGTACTGATCTTCTCCTTGCTTCTTCCAGATCAAGTTCAGAAAATCACTAGTGATAGTGACCATTCCTAAACTTATCTTATCCTTACACCACTCCATGTCCAAGTTTAGATCTTTGAACTGCTCTCACAACTCCAACTCTTTCACTATCAGAGCCGACATATGCAAATATTTCGGACTCAATGCATCTGCTACCACGTTGGCCTTTCCTGGGTGGTACTGTAGGTCAAATTCATAATCCTTTATGAATTCCATCCATCTCCTCTGCCGCATGTTCAACTCCTTTTGGTCGAACAGATACTTTAAACTTTTATGGTCGCTAAACACACTGAATTTAGCGCCATAGAGATAGTGTCTCTGTATCTTCAATGCAAAAACTATTGCGGCCAACTCTAGGTCATAGGTTGGGTAATTCCATTCATGCACTTTTAGCTGTCTAGAAGCGTAGGCTACCACTTTCCTCTCTTGCATGAGTACACAACCCAAACCCACGGTGCGTCATAGTACACATCGAACGACATAGATGGATCTGGCCAAACCAGTACTGGAGATGTAGTTAGCCTCCTTTTAGGTCTTGGAAACTAGCCTTGCACTCTTCTGTCCATTCAAATGCTCTTCCTTTTCTCGTCAATTCCGTCAGAGGTAACGCGATCTTCGAGAATCCCTCGATAAACCTCCTGTAGTATCCTGCTAGCCAGAGAAAGCTTCTGATCTCGCTTACAGTCTTAGGGCTTTCCCACTTAGCCACAGCTTATACTTTTGCAAGATCTAGTTTATACTATCCTTGTTGATCACATGTCCAAGGAATTGTACCTCCTCCAGCCAGAACTCCCAATTAGACAACTTGGCATAGAGTTGTCTGTCCTTAAGGACTTGAAGTACAACCCTCAAATGCTCTTGATGCTCTTCCTTGTCTGAGGAGTAGATAAGGATGTCATTGATGAAAACGACAAACTTATCGAGGTACGGTCTGAAGATTCTATTCATATAGTCCATGAACACTGTAGCAACATTAGTCACACCAAAAGGCATAACTAGATACTCGTAGTGTCCGTACCGACTCCTGAAAGCTGTCTTCGGTGTATCATCTTCCTTTACCCTTATCTGATGATATCCGAATCTTAGATCGATCTTCGAGAACACCGTTGCTCCCCTCAACTGGTCCATAAGATCATCAATCCTTGGCAACCGATATTTATTCTTAATCGTTACTTTGTTGAGCAGTCAGTAGTCCACACACAACCTTGAACTAATGTCCTTCTTCTTGATAAACAATACAGGTGCTCCCCACGGTGAAACACTTGGTCTTATAAACTGCTTCTTTAGCATGTCATCCAGTTGCTTCTTCAGCTCTGTCAACTCTGTTAGGGACATTCTATAGGGTGTATCGAAATCAGTCCGGCTCTAGGTGTAAGATCGATCGCGAACTCTATCTCCCTCTTGGGTGGCAATCCTGGTACATCATCTGGAAAAACATATGGAAACTCATGCACTATCGGCAAAGCATGTAGACTGGCTCCTAAAGAAAACAGCACCATGCACGCTCCTGATTATACACCTCCTGACATACCATCGCTGGCAGGAAATGATCCAGATTGCTCGGAAAAGCGGAGGGTCTTATTTGAACAGTCTAGTACGACATGATTGGTCGAAAGCCAGTCCATGCCTAGGATAACATCAATCTGCTGCATCGGCAGACAGACTAGGTCTACAAGAAAAGATCGGTTCTCTATGACAACCGAGCATTGTAAACAAACAAATAGGGTTGTCAGGGAATCACCTGTAGGTGTAAAAACAGTCAAATCATATGGTAAGGCTGAAACAAGCAAACCCAAATGATCCATAAACACTAAAGAAATAAAGGAATGGGTAGCCCCTGAATCAAACAAAAACAGATAAGAGTCTCCCAACTACTAGGCACTTACCTTGTATTAAATCGGAACATCGAGAGGCTTCAGATCCTCTCACAGCAAACACTCTTCCTGTCGTTTGTGCCCTGCTCCACTAACTTGCCACTTGTTGTCTCACTCCTGCATTCGGAGACTCTCGCCTCGCCGTTGAACTTGACTTCTCGCAGCACCTCCTTGCCGGCAGTCACTGACATAGTGGCCCGGCTTGCCACCACGGAAACAGTTATCGCACAAGATAACTCGTGTATCGAACACTCTACCCAACTTCTAACTAAAGTCGGCATCCAATAGGGATCCAACTTATCAAGCCAGTACACTTCCTAGACCACACAGTCCGATATTAGAATCGAATTGCTTTGATACCACTAAATGAGACGACCCGCTGTCCCATTAAAGAACCTAAGATATTAACTAACCTTAATCGTATTATAATCGTTAGTGCGCCTTATTAATACGAAGCGAAGCGGAAAGATTAAACGCGGAAACGAAACTAAATTAAGATACGCAGCATATCAGAGTACACAGTTATGAAATATATATATATATATATATATATATATATATATATATATATATATATATATATATATATATATATATATATATATATATATGCATCGGTTGCCCCGTCAGTAGGGCTACAATAGTAATACACACCTATAGAATACATCGGTACAGACTATAAGCAAAATACATCAAAAGATAAGAGAAACTCTCTTGCCAGCCACACTTCTGGTACAACACTCAAACCCCTTGAGATAAGGGTTCGTGGCTCATCCACTGTGTCATGACCCGAATTTCGTAGTCATGACCGGACGAAAAGGAAAGTCTTCCTTTCCCCTTCGCAGCCTCACAAGCATAAAAAATTTCGTTTCATCCAAAGAAAATGATTATGTTCATTAATTACAGCATAATGAATGTAATACATCAGAGTAACCAAACAACACAAATTACAAAGTCTTGTTAAAAACTAAATACACTTAAACTATGGGTATCAATCCATTAAAAGTTGTCCACATGGCATCCATGGCTTCTGACGGCTTCGCAGATACCTGCATCTGAAATGTTAAACTGGGGTGAGTCCACTGACTCTGTGAGGGAGTTTCCCCTAAATACATGCAGACATGTAAGCTAAGAATAGAACAATAACATACAGTCATCCATGTACGCACTCAAATCCATGCATAATCAATCTCAAACAAATACCACAACAATAATACATAGCAACATTTATAGTAAACATAGTTCAAAAGGACATATCGTCCATTCCTTGGGTACTTGTGGAATGTATTGCGCTACATTTACTTCTCATATCTCAAGTCTCACATGGGATCAATACATTTCGCATGTGTACATATTACATATCATAATATTATCGAGTCTTTGGGTATCCTAGGAGGTGGGTTCACTAAGGACCTCCTATCTCGACGGTTTTAGCTTATATCCCGGAGATGCCGCACCCTCCGGCCAACATCAACATCCCTCCTCAACGCCCGGGTGACTGACGGGGTCCCTCATCCTCGGCGGTGTTATTTATATACCGGAGCCTTCTGCTCCCCGGTCGGCCTACCCAAAGATTCGTAGCCATTCTTTGTTAATCCATTCCCCCAAGTAATCCTTTCAATAATCAGACAAACCACACATATAGAACAATATAGCCATCAAAACATATAATCAACTCGTCAATCATCTCATAGGCAACATTTTTAGCATCACAAACTATCATTGCATTACATCATTTCAAACACATAGCTAATTACATTATCACATCAAGTGTGTGCCCGCACACACCCAAAGGCACACATACACTCAACTATAAACATTTACCGAAGTTCAACCTAAGAGAGAAACAATACTCCACATGCCATGGTACTAAACAAAATATCAAAGAAGAGGCATGACTCAATTTATCCATTTATTATAGCATTCTTTGCCTTTTTAGGTAATTTCGGTGGTGAAAACATAGTAAATACATTTCAATTCTTATTTCAACACTTGATTTATTTTTTTCATTTAATTCCTTAAAAGGACATTGTATGCAAAGGAAGGCAGCATTCTTATTTGATGCTTAGGTACATGATGATGATTCTTCTTATCTCCAACAATTGTGACATGTTATTAAAGCAACTATCTTAACAAATATGGTTCCATTTCATCCTCAAAATTATATTTATTTCTGACCTACAAGAGATGAAATTTCAATCTCCAGTGGGATTAAATCTCTGACCAAGAGTTCATATTCACAAAAATAAAAGCATGCATAGTACTTAATAAGCTAGGAGTTAATCACCTAAATTTCCTTTAAATGTTAATACATCCAAAAACAGCCACCATCATTTTATTCTAACATGTGAACTTACTCCAAATTTGATGAGTGTAACACCCCGATTTTTTACTGCTTTTAAATATCAATAAGTAGAATAGTTAGGTTTATATTTTATTCGAGGTTTTAGAAAATGAAATAAAATTAACCGAGACCATATTCATGCTCAACGCTATCATACAAAGCTACGATTAAATTTTGAGCTGAAAACTCAAACGGAGCCCAGTCTGCGTTTGGGTATTTGAAAACGATAACGCAGCAGAAAAAATCCCACCATAAGATCCATGCGAATGGTCATGAATCATGATGTAGTGTTTACGTCTTGTAGCGTAGATTTATCGCGATCATTGCA
Organism: Ammopiptanthus mongolicus; assembly: GCA_039655645.1. Lineage (NCBI taxonomy): Eukaryota > Viridiplantae > Streptophyta > Magnoliopsida > Fabales > Fabaceae > Ammopiptanthus > Ammopiptanthus mongolicus. The sequence continues at coordinate 52,770,113 of CM077349.1, forward strand.
AGGGAAGAACAATCCTTCTCAATTGATCACGAGCACTACGAACAACGTTATCACCAGTACCGTAATGGAGCAGCACCTCTACGTAGTCCACGCGAACAAATCACCGCCGAAGAAAAACGTCGTGCTAGCTGACAGCAAGGGTGAGGGGGTGCGCCTACCAAGGAGGTGTGACGACCACTAGGTTATGCGCAGCAAGCTTCTTGGCGCTTAAGTGACGTGCACAGCATTATACGCTGTCACCCACTTAGCCTAATCTCATAGGGCTTGTACGTTATAGGCCCAATCTATAATTAATATTATTAAATCATATTTAATAAATTAATTCATTCTCCGACTGTTTGCTTTATGTGTGTGACCCTATAGGTTCTCAATAAATTGGCAATAATATTAAATCACATTTAATATTATAAACAATGAGCGACATCTAGCAATATATCATGGCTACCCAATTAGTGAGAATATCGGTGATACAACATATACCTTACGGTAACCAAAATAATCGTGTAGTAAATGTCCCTTCGTCCATATGTCTTAATTGAACATAAGGCATAAGTGTGTCATCCTTGTTAAGTTCAATTATTTGTTTCTCAATTCCCGAGTAGACGTGCAGTCACAAATGGGTCCAAAATCTCATATTGGCCCATTACAGCATGGCTATGCACTTTCACGTCTCACTCTATTGAGAGACCCATGACATTACTCCTATTATGTAGGAGGGACGAATCCTGTCTACATCACTCACATCGCTCAACATGATTCATAGCAGGCCCAATAACTATCTTTATGATCATCTTGTTACGGATAACATTTGGTAGCATTAAAGCCTACAACTCCTCATGTAGGAATCGTAGTGACTTCAAGTTGAAGGACTACTTCACTTTGGTTATCATGAGAAGCGCTCATAACACTTAAATAACTATTATGCAGCGTTCTCATAGTGGGTCAATCCAGTATAAATATTACTCTAATATTTATACCTATGTGAAGACTTGATATCTCATATCCATGACTCGTGAGATGTGGTCATCAGTCTACCCACATAATAGTCTCGATGTATTATTGTCGTCGTAATTAACAATAATACTTTACTACGGATACTTTAAGAATAGTATTTAAAATGTTCAATAAGGTCTCACGATCAAGTCATGCAATTGATGTTCTATTGAACTGAAATAACTATTCTAAGGACTTTACTTCGTTTAAACAATTAATAGCATAAACTGAAATGCCTCATATATATAAATATATCTAAATCAAAGTCATGATACAAATGTAAATCTCAAAGAAGACTAATGGCCTCTAGGGCTTACACCAACAATCGCCCACTAGCACTAGAGCCAATCAAGCATAAATCTATTACCCATCGACCTAGTGTGACCATCATGCTTCTGCTGAGCAAGAGGTTTCGTAAGCGGGTTAGCAACATTGTCAAGTGTTGGTACTCTGCATATTTTCACATCTCCTCTATCGATAATCTCTCGAATGAGATGGAAGCGCCTAAGTATATGTTTGGATCACTGGTGAGATCTAGGTTCCTTGGCTTGTGCAATGGCTCGATTGTTATCACAATAGAGATCAATGGGATCCACAATGCTAGGAACAATACCAAGTTCAGCAATGAACTTTCTGATCCAAACGGCCTCCTTTGTTGCGTTGGAGGCAGCAATATAGTTAGCCACTGTGGTAGAATCAGCAACTGTCTCCTGCTTTGAACTCTTCCAGCTCACAGCGCCACCATTCAGGCAAAACGCAAAACCAGACTGCGATCTGGAATCATCCTTATCGGTTTGGAAGCTAGCATCGATGTAACCCTTTACAACGAGATCTTCCTCACCTCCACATATCAAGAATGAATCCTTTGTTCTTCTCAAGTACTTGAGGATATTCTTGACAGCAGTCCAATGACTTTCACCGGGATCAGACTGGTACCTGCTCGTTATGCTTAAAGCATACGAGACGTCTGGTCTAGTACATAACATTGCATACATGATAGATCCGATTGCAGATGCATACGGAATCTTAATCATACGATCCCTCTCTTCATGATTGGAAGGGGATTGTGCCTTTGAAAGGCATATACCATGTGACATACGCAAGAGTCCTTTCTTGGATTCATGCATGTTAAACCATTTTAGCACCTTGTCTATGTATGTACTCTGACTTAGACCGAGCATTCTCAATGATCTATCTCTATAGATTTTGATACCTAACATATAGGTAGCCTTGCCTACGTGTTTCATAGAGAAGCAATTCCCTAACCACGTTTTTACATTTTGTAGGGTAGGGATGTCATTTCCAATAAGTAGTATGTCATCCACATACAGTACTAGACAGACAATAATGCTCCCACTAACCTTCTTGTAGACACAAGGTTCATCTTCATTTTTGATGAATCCAAACTATCTTGCAGCATCATCAAAACGAAGATTCCAGCTTCTGGAAGCTTGCTTCAATCCATAAATGGATCGTTGTAATTTGCACACCTTTCCAGCATTCTCTAGAGTGTCAAAACCCTCAGGTTGTGTCATGTACACATCCTTGAGTAGATTTCCATTAAGGAAAGCATTCTTGACATCCATTTGCCAGATTTCATAATCCTGGTATGCTGCAATAGCAAGCAAGACCTGAATGGATTTATGCATTGCAACCGGTGAAAAAGTTTCATCATAGTCTATGCCATGAATTTGTTTGAAACCCTTAGCAACCAATCGTGCTTTTTAGGTATGTACATTACCATCCATGTCAGTTTTCTTTTTGAAAACCCACTTACACCCTATGGGTTTCACCCCTTCTGGTGGTTCAACCAAGTTCCAAACTTGATTAGTGTACATGGAATCCATTTCAGATCTCATGGTCTCTAGCCATTTCTCAGATTCTGAACCAGTGATGGCTTCCTGGTATGTCACAGGCTCATCTTGATCCATGAGTAAAACATCACCTTGTTGAGTCATGAGAAATCCATATCTCTCAGGTTGGTGATGTATCCTGTTAGACCTACGCGAGTGTTGTGCTACTGGAGCAGATTGTTGTTCCACAACATCTTGCGGAGGTTGCTCCTGTTCCATCATAGGTTCATTGCTATTATGTGATTCTTGAACTTCTTCAAGTTCTATTTTCCTCCCACTGGTTACTTTGGAGATAAACTCCTTTTCTAGGAATACACCAGTCCTAGCAACAACACTTTGCCTTCAGAATGATTTTAGAAATAGTATCCATTGGTTTCCTTAGGATACCCCACAAATAAGCACTTATCAGATTTGGGTTCAAGTTTATTAGAAATTTGACGTTTCACATAAACCTCACAACCCCAAATCTTCATAAAAGACATACTGGGTCGTGTGCCAGTCCATATCTCATATGGTGTCTTTTCAACCATCTTAGATGGAACACGGTTAAGTGTAAAAGCTGCTGTTAATAAAGCATGTCCCCAGAAGGAGTTTGGAAGGTCTGCAAGGCTCATCATGGATCGAACCATATCTAATAAGGTTCGATTCCTCCTTTCAGATACACCATTCCATTGTGGTGTTCCAGGAGGAGGGAGTTGAGATAATATCCCACACTCTTTCAGATGATCATCAAACTCCAGGCTTAAATATTCACCACCTCGATCTGATCGAATTGCTTTAATATTCTTGCCCAGTTGGTTTTGTACTTCATTCTTGAATTCCTTGAACTTTTCAAAGGATTTGGATTTATGTTTCATTAGATACACAAATCCATATCTACTGAAGTCATCAGTAAAAATGATGAAGTATTGAAAACCACCTCTAGCCGATGTGTTTAGGGGTCCACATACATCACTATGTATAAGGCCCAAAAGATCACTTGCCCTTTCACGATTACCATTGAATGGGTTTTTAGTCATCTTTCCCAATAAAAAAGATTCGCATATCTCATATGATTCATAATCAAAAGAGTTCAATAATCCATCTTTATGGAGCTTGGAAATGCGTTTCTCATTTATGTGGCCCAAGCAATAATGCCAATGGTAAGATGGGTTCAACTCGTTCGCTTTGACCCTTTTGGTATTAATGTTATAGATAGGCATATCATGATCAAAGACATATAGTCCATTATACATTTGTGCACTAGCATAGAAAATTTCATTTAAATAAATAGAACAACATTTGTCCTTTATTATAAAATGAAAACCATTCTTGTCCAAACAAGAAACGGAAATAATATTCCTGCTAATAGCAGGCACAAAATAACAGTTCTCCAACTGAATAATAAGCCCAGTAGGCAAAGTCAATACATAGGTTCCTATGGCTATAGCAGCAACTTTTGCTCCATTGCCAACTCGTAGGTCAACTTCGCCTTTCCAATGGTCTACTCCCTTTTAGATCTTGCATATTTGTACAAATATGAGATCCACATCCAGTATCTAATACCCATGATGCAGAAGTAGATAAATTGACTTCTATAACATATATACCTGAGGTGGAAGTCTCACTTCCCTTTTTCTTGCTCTCTTCCAAGTATTTGGGGCAGTTCTTCTTCCAATGTCTGGTCTGACTGTAGTGGAAGCAAGTGCCCTCTTTAGCAACTCCACCTGTAGGCTTTAAGCCAAAAGTTCTAGGTTTGGACTTATGGAAGCCCTTGCCTTTGCCCTTATGCTTATCCATGGGTTTCTTATGCTGCTTCTTGCCCTTTCCAGCTTGGACCATCATGATGGCCTTCCCCTTTCCTTCATTAATATTTTATTAAGCAGTTCTCAACATGCTCAACAATTCTGGCAACGGTTTGTCAAGATCATGCATATTGTAGTTCACGACAAACTAACTATAGCTCTCAGGCAACGATTGCAGAACTACGTCAGTGGCCAACTCTTGCCCAAAGGAAAACCAAACCTTTCAAGATTCTCAATGTACCCAATTAATTGAAGTACATGAGGACTCACAGGGCTTCCCTCTGCCAGTTTAGAATTGAAAAGGGTTCTGGAAACCTCGAATTGCTCATGCCTTGCCTGCCCTTGATAGAACATTTTGATGTGCACGGTCATATTGTACACCTCCACGATCTCATGTTGCTTCTAAAGCTCAGAGGTCATGGTAGCAAGCATGAGGCAGCTGACATCTAACGCATTATCTTGATACTTCTTATAAGCATCTTTATCAGCCTTAGAAGCATTAGCAGCCGGTGGCTCCTTAGGGATTTATTCTTCAAGAAAATACAACTTCTTTTCATGCCTGAGGACAATCCTCAGGTGTCTGTACCAGTCCAGGAAATTCGTTTCGGACAGCTTGTCCTTCTCAAGGACAGATCACAGTGATAGGTTATTTGACGTGTGGTTTACAGACATGGTTATCTACAACAGAAATATACAGAATATAAGTATCATGCATAAACATATTTAATAAGGTCTTTTATTAAATATGCCTCCTACTATTTTACTCAAATGACCTTCACCATTGACTCGGAAAATCCCGTTGAAAGATTTTCTAGTGGGACTAAGATCCATATTTCACTTCATCCTGAGTCAGCTTTGGCTGATCGCCCAGAACTAGTTTATTAGGTAGGAAACTCTTTCCAATTACATCTCATGTAATTCTTGGATCAGTTGGGTGAATAACTCTTATTCTAATCCATCTTATGGATTAATGCCCAACTCCATGCCTCTATGTCCTTTTCAATCCTATTGAAGTTTGCTTAGTTAAGTCAGACCCGATGGTTGACAATTGGATATACATTTATCCCATCGCGTCTTACTAGTATAGACAAAGGTACTCTGCTTTGGCAGACCTACGCTCAATCTATATTAGTCTTGACGAGTGTCATGCATTGGAAGGCACATTTAAACGCGACTTAATATTTCTTTTTGACGGATTTATTTATAAATTTGATCTCACCATATGTTAAACTATTTAACCTACTATATACTAACATGCATCTCATACATATATAGCATATAACAAATGTGACATGGTTATGGCCCTTAATGCATTGATTCTCCCAAGCCAATGAGAGAATCTAATCTAAAACCCTAGTAGCGTACAAGCTTCACCAAGCATGATCACCTACCGAGTTGTCCTCTTCTGAAGCCGTCTTCTTGTCTCCACCATAACACTACAATTGAAAGAAACCTCTTTTAGATTCGAGGGGAATAAGATCACAAAAGAATATACATATGGAATTTAAGAGAAAGGCACGACACATAGGCTGTATTTCAAAATAACCAAAGAAAGAAGAAAAAGGACTAATGCCATAACCATTCACCATACACAACCAAATACATAATAAAATTTAATAATAAAATATTCATTATTATTTATTATTATTATTAATTATTATTTTTCAAATGATTTCAAAAACCACTCAAAACAACGCTTCTGATATCCTCATAATCGATTACCATAATCGATTACTGCTATTCTGACTCCTCAGAAAATGTCATAATCGATTACCATAATCAATTACTGCTATTCTAACTTCTCAGAAAAAGACTACTGTACTTTCATAATCGATTACTGTGCCACCATAATCGATTATTGTACTACCATAATCCGTAGCGTAATCAATTACATAATTGATTAGGTAATCCATTATGTAATCTGTTATACGAACGTTTATGCAAACTCTTTGCATAATCGATTACGTAATCCATTATATAATTGATTATTGTGGTTCTGACCAGAATTGCCTTGCTTCCATGACAATTAGGCATCAACACTTGAGCCTTCATTATACAATGTATGGCGAGCGATCCACCTTCTCGTTTGACTTTAGACTTGACACTTCATGATGGGGTGGACGCTTAGACGATCCTTCCTGATGGATGGTGCACATACACTGGAGCCTTGAGTCTCACGAGCAGGAAGGAGTTACCTTTCTCTATGACGAGCCTGTCCGAGAGAGTTTGCACTTTGCGGATCTGTGGTGAGGGTATCTTAGGGGGTCACCCAGCCACCACCACCACCACCTGCTGATCATCCGTGACTGCCTTGTACCCAACCTGTAGTTCATCGGGAGGAGCATCGAGACGTATATATTGACCCTGCTTCCATGGCACCCCTACCCACTGCATCGCCTACGTCTACTTTTCCTGCGTCTGCTGTCGGCCCGTCCGTTCCTATAGTCCCGCCCCCACGACCTACCTATGAGCCTTCCGAGCTACACCCTCTGATTCCTCGCTAGCGGGCGAATTGGTGGATGACTGCTCGTAAGAGCACACCGGCTTCCTCCAGGGTATTCTTATCTATTCCACTCATTATCCTCTCCTCTGACGATGAGGAGATGAAGGAGGAGGAGGAGGTACCAGGGGATGTACCGGAGGACATTCTTGAGGTAGCTCCTGCCAGCGCGAGTTAGGAGGCGTGCTGGACGAGGACTGATGAGGAGGCGTTATGGTATGCAGAGCAGATCATGAATGGCTATTACATGCAGGCCTTAGAGGATGAGGACGAGGACGAGGAGGCCATGGAGGAGGATGAGAGGAAGAGGAGGACCCAGAGGGGTATTACTCTGATGAGTAGTACAGTGTCAGTTTTTGGCCAGTCTCTAGAGTCTTTCCCAGTGTCTGTATATTTATTATGTACCCCCTCCCTTTTATGTTGTGGAGCTGCGTCTCCTGTAGTATAGATTAAGCTTGTCTTTATGTTATTTTGTTTTCTCCTGTAGTCTAATGTTGAAACTTCTATCCGTACCTATGTAATTTGAGAGATGTTCTATCTTTTAGTATTGTTTATGATTATGCATATTATCCTTGTGGTGTAAGTATACGTACATTGTTTTGGGACTTGAGTATAAAAGAAAGGAAAAAAGAAAACCCATATTTTCGGTAAGCTCTATTTATATATTTTCAGCTTTTAAATTTATAGTCTTGTGTTGAATAATCGTGACCCCTAAATTGGGGTGTTACATTTAGCAATTTTAGAAAAATCTCTAACAAATCTCCGGTAAAAACCGACATGTCCCAAGAAACTCCGCACTCCTTTCACATTCACTAATGGAGGCAATTTTTCAATTACTTCAATTTTTTCCTTATCAACCTCAATTCCTTTTTTGGAAACCAAATGTCCAAGGACTATGCCCTCTCGTACCATAAAATGACACTTTTCCCAATTCAAGACAATGTTTACCTCTTCACATCTCTGCAAAATCTTAGACAAATTGGATAAACAATCATCGAAGTTAGTACCATATACAGAAAAATCATCCATAAAAACTTCCATGATGTTCTCAATAAATTCAGAGAATATTGCAGTCATGCATCTTTGAAATGTGGCAGGGGCATTACATAGACCAAAAGGCATTCTCTTATAGGCAAAAGTGCCATAAAGACAAGTATATGTGGTCTTCTCCTGGTCACTAGGATGGATGGGGATTTGGTGGAATCCTGAATAGCTATCTAAGTAACAGAAATACTCATGCCTAGCTAGCCTCTCAAGCATTTGATCAATGAAGGGTAGGGGGAAGTGATCTTTCCTAGTAACATTATTCAACTTCCTATAATCAATGCACATCTTCCATCCTGTGACAGTCCTAGTGGGAATTAATTCATTTTTCTCATTTTTAATCACAGTCATTCCCCCTTTCTTAGGAACCATGTGCATAGGACTAACCCATTCACTATCAGAAATGGGATAAATCACCCCAGCATCAAGCCACTTAAGAACTTCTTTTTTAACAACCTCTTTCATATTAGGATTCAACCTGCGTTGGTGCTCAATAGAGGTTTTATGGTCAGGTTCCATTAGAATTCTATGCAAACAGAAGGAAGGACTTATTCCTTTAATATCATCAAGAGTGTATCCTATAACCTTCCTATGCATTCTAAGAGCTCCAAGCAGTTTCTCAGTCTCTAGCTCATTCAAGCTAGCACTTACAATGACAGGATAAGAAGAGTTAGGACCAAGAAACTCATACCTAAGTGTGGAAGGAAGTGTTTTGAGTTCTACCTTAGGGGCTTTTTCCTCCCCCTAATCATCAGATTTAGGCTTTGGCTCAAGTTTTTCCACTTTGGCTTTATGAGGTGGATGTTCCGGATTAGCCTCTAACAAATGGGCATACTCGGCTACTTCACCTCCACTATCCAATGAGCAGCCACCTACCAAGCAACTCTCCAATGGATCTTCAAAATGAATTTTAGTGGATTCTTCTTTGACCACCTGGTGTAATAAATCAATGCTGCAACAAGAGTCCTCAAAAGAAGGTTGTTTAATAGATTTAGAAAGATCAAACACAACCTTATCATCACCAACACACAAAGACAATTTTCCATTTTAAACATCAATTATGGCTCCAGCAGTAGCTAAGAAAGGTCTACCAAGAATAATGAGAATTTGAGAATCCTCCTCCATTTCAAGCACCACAAAATCAGCATGTATGAAAAACTTACCCACTCTAATAGGAACATCCTCCAAGATGCCTACGGGTATTTGACGGATCTATCCGCCAATTGAAGGGAGATAGTTGTGGGTTTTAGTTCACCCACCTCTAACTTCTTACACACAGAGAGGGGCATAAGACTAACACTAGACCCTAAATCACAAAGAGCTTTATCAAAACTAGTGTTACCAATCAAGCAAGGAATGGAGAAACTACCTGGGTCTTTGAGTTTAGGAGGGAATTTATTTTGAATTAAAGCACTACACTCCTCAGTTAGAGCCACAGTCTCATACTCCTTTAGCTTTCTCTTATTAGACAAAATATCCTTAAGAAACTTAGCATATGTAGGCATTTGTTGCAACTCCTTAGTGAAGGGTACATTAATGTACTATTTCTTAAGGACCTCTAGAAACTTGCCAAATTGCTTACCTAGCTTGGCCTTGGCCAATCTTTGAGGGAAGGGAACTGAGGGTTGGTATGGCTTTGGAGACATATACTTAGACACTGTTTCATTTGTTTCTACCTCTTCCAAGGGTGGTGTCTTAGTAGGCTCCTCTTCCTCATTTACCACTTCATTATCATTTTCCCCGTTTGCCTTGGAAGCCTCTAGTTGCTTACCACTCCTCAAAGTCACAGCTTTACAGTGTTCATTACCTGGATTTATTTCGGGTTGACCAGGAAATTTACTGTGTTGCCTCTGTTAAGTGCCCGCTTATTGGGCAATCTGAGTTTCCAACATCTTATTACGAATTGCCAAATTGTCAACCTTCGATGACAACTCTCTAATGGCCTCAGTCATGACCTTACCATGTTGCCTAAACTCTTCATTTTGCTTAGACTGACTCTCAACAAAATTTTCAAGAAGATTTTTGTACTTGAGGGTACCCCGGTATGGGCTTCATATTACCTTGGCCTTCTTGGAATTGGTGGTTCAACGTGTTGTTGTTCCGTTAGGGGAGGTAAGGGTTGTTCTTCTTTCCGGGGTTGTAGGTTTGATTATATGAAACATTCCTCCCCTTTTGGTTGAAGTCATAAAAATTATGGCATGATTCCACTTGCTCCACCGATGCATCTTGTGAGGAGCCAATTCCAGCTTGGCATTCGGCACTCATGTGTCCCTATGCTCCACAAATCTCACAAAATACGTTAGCAGCACCTACCTCATTAACATTAGCCTTTTCAAGTTTGTCAAAGCGCTTATTCAGAGAATCAAATTTGAACAGTATCATATCAACACCATCTCCCTCAAATTTACCCCCTGAAAGTTTTTTTGGGTTATTAACTCTTTCATTTGCCCATTGGTGATGATTTGAAGCAACACTCTCAATGATTTCATAAGCTTCTGCTAAAATTCTATTCATCAAAGCTCTGCCAGCTGCGGAGTCAAGAGACACCTTCGAAGAATATTCAAGCCCCTTATAGAAAGTGTGAACAATCAACCACTTCTCTAACCCATGATGTGTGCAGGCTTCTAGCAAAGCCTTGTATCTATCCCATGCATCTGACAATGATTCTCCATCTTTATGAATGAAGCTTGTGATTTGGGTGCTAAGATTAGCAGTCTTGGAAGGTGGAAAGAATTTGTCCAAGAAAGCTTGCTCCAATTGGTCCCAAGTAGTGATTGTTTCAGCGGGCACAGACTTCAACCATGTTCTAGCTCTATCTCTCAGTGATGATTGAAATAGGCGAAGGCGGATAGCATCGACATAGGTACCTTTAATCCTGATTGTCTCACAAAACTCCAAAAACATATCCACATGATCATTTGGGTCCTCTGACGACAATCCTCCAAACTGGTTCTGCCTTATCATAGAGAGTAATTAAGGTAGGTGGTAGGGTGAAGTGTCCAGCTTCAATGGCGCTGGCCTAGCAATTCCAGATCGCAGACCCCGAGCATTAGGGGTTACATACTCCTTGAGTGGCCTATTATCCACTGGTTCAGCCATGACAAGTATGGGTTCAAGTATTTCTCCCGCTCTTTGCCTTTGTTGTCTTCTCCTTCTATGAAAAGTTCTTTCTATTTTAGGATCTGCCTCAATAAGAGTCCCAAAACGTCTTGTACTTCGCATAAAGTAGAGAAATTACCTGCAGCGAGCCAAAGAGAAAACAAGAACGTTATATATGATAAATAAAAAAAATGATTAAAATAATTAAATTAAAAATTAAACTGATATTCAAGAAAGACACAGTCCCCGGCAACGACGTCAAAAACTTAATGCGTGCGCAAGTGTATGGTTTTGTCATCAAGTAATAAAAGATCGAATCCACAGGCACTTTGTTTATGAATACCAATTAATTAACTAATTCAATTAAATTAAACAAAGGGAATATAATTGTTGAGTGATAAGAACGTAGTAACCAAGCAATTAAATAAATATTAAAATGCAAGAGATCAAGAACAAGAATAGCTAGCTTTAAGAAAAGGTTTTTCAAATGTTAAGAAAGCTTCCAGGATTGGGGGTAACCACAATGATACAAGATGAATCTTAATTGATAACCCTTTTATTAAAACCGAAATTCAATTGAAGGTGAATTACCCTAAATTAACTAATGTTCTCTCTCGAGATATAAAAACCGTGCCCAAATAAATCAATTCCTACTCTCGTGGTAATTGAATTTAAATTGAACCGTTTAAGCTTTATGGCAATTCATTAATTCCTCGAAAGGCTAAACCTACTCTCGTGATTTAGACCTTAAGTCCAATTCTTATGGTTCCAATACCCAGTTTCACCTCTCAGTACGTCACTAGGAATCTATGAGATGCAAATATGTGGCCAGCAAATTCACATGAGTAAGCGCAATAAGGATTGAATCAAAGAACATTCAAAATTTAATAAAAAGGACAAACAAAATCAATTAATCATCATCAATGCATCAAAGGGCATTGCCGAATCCTAGAAACCAAGGAAACTACTCAGGCATGGATAATAAGAAACCAGAAAAATCCATGAAGAACATCCAAACCAGTAATGAAGAGAGAAGAGAAGAGGAAGATGATGATCTAGAGCCTCCAAGTGCCTCCCTCCCAAAAACCAAAATCAGACCCTAGTATTGTATTCAGAACAACCATAAATACCTAGGGGTCTAAAACAGGTCCAAGCCCAAATAAGAAACAAAAAATGAAACTGACGTTTTCTGTCAGACTGTGATCCACGGCCATGGAACATTCAATGGACAGGCCATGGACTCTGCTGCCAAAGAGGAAAATGGCGTGTTGTTGAGATCCACGGCCATGTATAATTACACGGCCAGGCCGTGGACTCTGTTGCCAAGTCTGTTTGCTCTTTTCTGCACAGCTGCTCAATCCATGGCCGTGTTTTCATCCACGGTCAGGCCGTGGATGCTTCTAAAGTGATCTTTTTGTCCCTTTTAGCTCCTTTTTAAGCTCTATCTTCATTCTTTTAGACTTTCCACCTTTTTTTAAGTCAATTAAGCACCAGTCCTGCACAACACTGCTAGAAACACCGCAATTATCCAGACTAAAGGGAAAACGAGCAAAAAGGGAAACTAATATGCCTAAATGAACTAAAAATGCATGAAAAACAAGAATGAAATATGATGTTGTTTCACGCACATCAATTCAGCAGGCATTCCTCCTTCTCCTTCACATAGCGGGGCAGGTAGTGCACGCCCCAAAAAAAGGGGTAGATCAGCCACAAAGTTACGATCGTTGGCCCTGGGTCGTTGTGGTGATCAAAGGCTTCCGATTGAGTTTGATACATATGGGGGGCCATAGGGCCAAATGTTGACAAATTCACTGGCTTTGTGGCCCTGGAAGCTCGAAACAGGGTTAGCATTTTGATTGAGGAATGGGCTCAGGTACTGAGTATCGTGAATGATCAAATTTGGTCTTCAATATTGGTATTTTACTTTTATCCTCTCTATTTGTATCTATTAATTGTATTTACTCATATTCTTATCATATACTAATACTTCCTCTATTTTGTTTTGTAATGTAGTTGACCTTTGATGTCCCGAATACTCCTGAATGTAAGAAGAAATGGCTTTTTTATGCCGGGAAGCGGTGGACGGGGTTCAAGACCTATTTGGGCAATAAATACATTTTTGAGATGAAAGACAACAAATCTCCACTTGACACATACTCTTTCATTGATCAGGAGACGTGGGATAGGTTTGTGAGCCAACAAGACCCTGCTTTTTTGGTTAGTTTCCCGTTATATTTTTTTTTTTTTTATAATAGGCCTATCTAATTTATTTATTTATTTAACTGAACTGAGTACGTGTTATTTGTCACAGGAGAAAAGGGAAAAGGCCAATGAAATCCATAAAAAGATTATCTACCCCCACCATATGTCTCGTGGTGGCTATCGTATAGTTCGGAAGAAGATTATGGAGAAGCTAAAAAAGAAGAGAGAAGAGGCCAAAAAGAAGCAAGAAGTCGGAGCTGATGGAGAAGCCGGAGCCGATAGAGAAACAGTTGTTAATCCTCCATCTCCACCCAACACCATGAATCATGGTTGGAAGCTCGAAAGACAAAATTGAGAGATTTTAGAGCTGAGCCCACACGCATTGTTGCCGAAAAGATTGTAAGTAATTAATATTCAATTCTACTTGTAATTAATAAAGTTAAGTAAACATTATCTTACACATATTTTGTAAATTTCCCCCTTGTAGACATCGCTAGTGGAACAAAGCTCGCAAGGATCCTTCATTCAACATGGATGTAGGGATATCCTGAACACTTCCTTAGATAAAGATGACCACCCTGGCTTTGTACGGGTGTTGGCGGGCTAGTGGGCATTCGGCAATTTCACGGACCACGAGTCCATGTTGGAAGCCGAATCAGCAGTGACGAGCGGGAGCTCATTAAGTAGAAGCTTAAAAGAGAGATGTTTCCGGAGCTTATGGAATCATTCATAAAGGAGATGTCATCTAGGGGGCTTAGTTTTCCACAACAAATCCCAATGAGCCAACCTTCTCATCATGTGAGCATGGTGGGGAGCTGTGAGGATGCACATAAGGCATTTGAGGCGCCTTTATCCCAAGTATTCATATTAATCATTCAATTACTTATGTCTTCGTTATTTACAAATGACATGTGTAACATCCCGATTTTCTGAAACCCTAATTAAGGTAGATAACCTTGATTGGGTGTTTGTATGATTGTGTGATTGTTTGTGTGTTAGTTTGACACCTAGTTGGAAGTTTAGGAATAGGCTTGAATAAGGTTGGAAGTGCTTAAGGTGTAACACGAGAACTGGGGAAGTCAGAAAGTTGGAAGTCCTTTTCTCGCTGAGTTCGATGTTCAGGCATGAGGGGACTCCACGCTCAAACGTTGCAATGCTTAGGCGTGGGAGAGCTGGCGCGCTTCAGCGTGCTGAGTGCGTTGAGCCAGCTGTTCTGAGTTTGGACGCGTGTGAGACATGTGTCAGGCCAGGGAGAAGGCGGAGAGGACGAGGTTCCACGCTCGAGCGTGGAGAGAGACCACGCTAGAGCGTGGGAAGGCTTAAGCTTGCAAAGTTATCCATGCTTAAGCGTGGACAGCTGAATATGTTGGTGAAGTTTCTTTCTCTTCTCACTTTTGCACAAATTTACAAGTGTTCCCTGCAACTAGAGAGAGAATCTTTGAACTGGTAGTGAGAGAAAGCTTGAGGTTAGAGGCGATCGAGCCGTTGGAACGTGATTTCGACTGCACCATTGTGATCGCGATGAAGTTTTCTACGACTCTAGCGGATTAGTTTCTCGATTCTCCCAAGGTAAAGTTGAATCCCTAACACATGTTCTTCATGTTCTTTGCATTCGTCGAGTCTTTACCTTTTTCTTTGATCTTTTGAGCTTGCCCTAGGGCTACCACTGTTATATACGTGTTGTGCTCGTGATTAGGGCAAAGTCCGCGCTCGTGATTGCTCGTGATTTTGGGTTTAAGGTCGCGGCTGTGAGGGAGGTTCGTGGCAGTTCTTGGTGAAGGGAGCTGCTAGCTTTATGAAGGGGGAGTACGATCATAGCGTTCGTAATCGCGTGGGTGTTCGTGCCAGAACTGTTCAAGTGGGGAGAGAGTTACACACGTCGGGGATGCAGGAGTAGTTTATATAGCTCTGTTACCTGCTTTATGTTGTGCAGGTGAACCCTAAACCCTACGTGAGGTTGAGCCCTGACGGAGTACCTAAACCCTCGATTTAGCTTACTTCGGTCTAGCACCGCTGTGTTGATATCCTAGGTTAGCAGACTTGTGTTGATTGACGTGATGTATGTATTGTCGCTCTGTGAGTATCCGCTTATCTGCTAACTGTGGTATGTTATATATCTGTATGATATGATGGCATGATGTCGTATGAGTTAATTATAGCTTTATTGAACATGCTGGTAATGATGGACTATTGTATGTATCTTGATATGCGTGTATGCATGAGAATTGGAAGTTTAGCCTGATTAGGGCTTTGAGCCCGTGGTGGACGTTTGAGCTGATAGTCGAGATTCGAGGTTATAGTTGGAGCTTGGAACTCGTAAGTTTATGATGGGAGCTTGGAGCTCAGATGGTTACAAGTGGAGTTTGGAGCTTGTATGGTTATAGGGGAGCTTGGAGCTCATATGGTACAGTTGGAGCTTGGAGCTTGTGTTGCTAAGATCAAGTTGCATGTGTCGCTATATCAGCTCAAGAGAGATGGATGACATGCATAGCATATGCGTATGATGCCAAGTGGTGAGCCGTATGCTGTGAGGTATATGAGGTTGGTTTACCGAGTGCGGGTGCGGAAAATGGAAGGGAAGGTCTGTGTGACCTCGGGGATATATTGGACACAGGTGTACCCACAAGAGAACGATATGGTAGCTCCTATCATGTCATGGCGGTCCTGGGAATGTCCTACTATCCCAACTGCACCCTGAGTCTTTCCAGTTGTCGATGGATCTTCCGAGGAGGCCCAGATAACCTTCTTTGTCTAGGACAGTTGAGCGGTGATGCACTCTTATGGGTCACGGCGAGCGGAATGGATTACCGGAACAAACCAACTTATGGTCCATTGAGCGGACGAGATGTTGCCCTTAGTAGGGTGTTTAGTATTAGTCGGCATGCATAGAAAGAGTACGTGTCACATCTAGCTAGGGAACGACCGTGGCATCGAGACATTGAGAGATGGTTGTGTTTGCTATGTACTCTGCATTGCATAATCCCTATATTTGATGTGTTGTATATCTTATCTCCTTATCTTCTTTTTGTATGTGTATGTTTGGTGTGCGAGCAGATGACGAGCCAGCAAAGCCACAAGATGGACCCGAGATGTCACCAGTTTATCACGGGGGCACCGCGGATGCTGGTGCTGGGGGATATTGAGATCGTGTATCACGACGAGAGGGGATGGCGGGTGGACCCCTCGACCTTTTTGGTAGTATACACAGGACCTGTTAGCTTGATCTTCTGGAGCGGTACCCCACCGTACATGGACATTATCGGACCCTACCGTGTGTATCAGTTTCTTCCTTTCCCTTGGATGTGGCGACCACTGAGATAGAGAGAGCAGGACTACATATGGGTGTTACCCCAGTCTTTAGCGGTATCCAGTAGGAGGGGCTTCGTGTACCGAGGTCAGCGTAGACGTTCAGACCGGTACCTGAGGGCAACTCTGAGGCGCCGGATCGTAGTGTCGAGTTCCTCATCCGAGTACGAGCCTATGCGGGTTTATAGGCGTACCCACGGAGAGGGGCGGGGTAGCTCAGGAGATCCTCACCACTGATGGTGAGGGTTAGCCAGTCCGTCTCTAGGACTGTGTGGAGAGGCTGATGTATTTTTGAGAGCGGGTACGGGAGTGCTGGTGAGGGTGCTGGAGAGTTTTCTTTTGAGGTCTTGATGTATATGTTTCTTTTTGGTTTACCATTGTACAGTTTATGTGTTCAGTACAGTAGCCCTACTGATGGGGTCTCCATGTATACATTACAGTACCGCATGTATATATATGTTTTACTTTACATGTTGCGTTACTCTGATGATTGCTTTACATACGTGCTTATGTGATAACTGTTTTACCGCCTTGCATCGTCTGTTTAATAAGCGCGTATAATATCGCTAGGTTATAGTTAATATACAAGTGGGTTCTCAGTTCAATGGGATTATTTCATATTCGTATAGGTCGTCTCATTATGGTGTTATCAGAGCAGTTTGGTCCTATCAAGACTGTGGAAGTCAGGGACTAAAGCTGTAGGCGTTAGGATGTTGAACTGGCTAAGTTGATAATCTCTGCAAGAGAGTACGACTATGTCTAGAAGGGTAGAAAGAGTGCGATCGATTGTAATGATGCTTGTTTGAATGATAAGTAGATATATGTATTTATGTTGCTTATCATGTTTGAACTCTGAGCTAACGGTTACTTGAATCAGGAACTAATGGCTCGAGGTAGAGGTAGAGGTAGAGGCGGTGGTAGAACTGGTCCAATGGAGGTCCAAAGGCTGCTGCTTCACACACTGGAAATGGAGCTGAGTCATTGGAGACCCTCAAGACTGTGAGGGATATCGTTGCTACAATGTTACAACAAACTCAAAAGAATGCTCAGCTTATCCAGCTGACTCATGAGAACCAACGGCAACAACAATAAACAGAGAGATGTCAGGAACGAAGATGCCGAGTTAGATGCTTTCATGAGGCCGAAACCACCTCAGTTCAACGGGGACTACAATCCCGAAGGAGCAGAACTATAGGTACAAGAGTTAGAAAAGATCTTCATAGCAACGCATTGTGATGATGTCCAGAAAATCTCTTATTCCTTGTTTATGCTGGTTGGAGGAGGGGAGATGTGGTGGAAGGAAGAGCAGAGACTGTTTGTGACTGAGGGAAGGGCGATAACCTGGGAGCTGTTTAGGGAATGCTTTCTTGAGAAATATTTCCCTCGGATGACCAGGAGGGAGAAAGACAAGGAATTCTAGAGCCTGAAGCAGGGTAATATGTCAGTAGGGGAATATGAAGCAAGGTTCGGGGCACTGCTTAAGTTTTCCTAGTTCTATCAGCGGTATCCGGATGAAGAGTGGATGCACTGCATATTTTAGGACGGTCTGGAGTATGAAGTCCAGAAAGCTATTGTACCCTTGGGAATTTCCAGATTCCCTAACATGCTTGATCGATGTTCAGCCCTAGAGAACATCGAGAGAAGAAGGGAGATGACGACAAGGAGTGGAGGACCCATCCGCAGTAACCAAAGAGGTAGAGGTGGAAAGTTTCAGTCAAGTCAAGGACCTTACCAGAGGCCCAACCAGAGGGCAGGAGAGGCTGGAGGACAGAGGCCGAGCGCAACTCAGGGATTACAAGGATGCTTTAAGTGTGGGGGACCACACCTGGCTCGAGACCGCAGGAGCCAAGCACCAGGGGGAACGATGACTTGTTATGCGTGTGGAAATCCGGGACATATGGCAAGGTATTGCAGGCATGGGAATGCCAGGCCAACCGGAATAACTGGGTAGACTACGAGGCCACAAGCTACGAGAAAGGTGTTTGCCGTGAGGGGAGCTGAATCTTCTCGATGCTCGGATTTGATTCAAGGTAACTGTTTAGTTTCAGGCGAGCTTTTATCTGTTTTATCTGATTCGGGGGCTACCCACTCGTTTATTTCTATGGAATGCATGAATCACTTAGGGTTACCGGTTTCGTCTTTACCGTATGACCTTACCATATCGACGCCTACGGGTGATTCTTTGACTACCCTATGTGTATGCGTAAAATGCCCTATTATAATAGAAAAGAGACATTTCTTTGTGGACCTGGTCTGTTTGCCAATGCAGCAGATCGATGTTATCCTAGGCATGGATTAGCTTTCGGCCAACCATGTGGTGCTTGACGGTGCCAACAAAACCCTTTGTTTTTTTGAGCTATCTGGATTGATGCCTGCTGACGAAGGTATTCCGAAGGGTGTACGATCTGAAGAGTCCGTGGTGCTGTTCTCCTTGGAAGCGAAGGAAACTCCGAGTTTGGGAGCGCTGCCTATTGTGCGGGAATTTCCGGAAGTGTTCCCAGATGATGTTCCAGGGTTGCCACCGGAAAGGGAAATCGAATTCGCCATAGATCTTGTACCGGGGGCTGGGCCTATATCGATAGCGCCGTATCGGATGTCTCCAGTTGAGCTGACGGAGCTAAAGAAACAGTTGGATGAGAGGCAAAGAGTTCATCAGACCTAGTGCATCTCCGTGGGGAGTGCTAGTACTGTTTGTGAAGAAAAAGGACGGAGGCTCAAGGTTATGTGTGGACTATCGTCATTTGAACAAAGTGATGATAAAGAACAAGTACCCGTTGTTTAGGATCGAAGATTTGATGGACCAGTAGAGGGGAGCAACTGTGTTTTCAAAGATCGACTTGCGATCTGGTTACCATCAAATCAGGGTGAAAAGGGAGGATATACCAAAGACTGCTTTTCGAAGTCGGTATGGGCACTATGAGTATTTGGTTATGCCTTTCGGTGAGACTAATTGTAACACCCCCCTCGCAGGTGCTACATACACGGACTCTAATGAGGAATGAAACAAGAAAATAAAACGCTGGTTGCTTTCGGAAAATACTTTAGTTAGGTAGCTACGTTCGAAAATGCGGTTCTAAAAATTTTCTGCATGCATAAGTAAACAACTCAAGATGAAAAAATAAATTTCACATCACACGTTGATATTCACTGATCATAAAAACATAAGCATAACATAAAACCTGGTCTAATATATAACATATTACAGACTTAGAATTAATTTCAACATATGTGCAGTAATATAATATAAGACTGTTAAAAAACAAAAGACTCCTAAGCTGGTCGGCTAAAAGTAGCCATTGGGGTACAACCCAACGTCGGCTCCTTCAAAAGTTTCCATCGTCTGAGTCCTCACGTCTCCGCGGGACCTATGATCAACATCTGTACATGTGTTCCAAAAATACAACAAGGTGTCCAACATGTACAGGCAAAGGTGAGATACTCATATAAAGTTTATCACGATAGCCGCACAGGAGACAAACAGCATAAAAACAGTTATATGAACAGGTATTTCTATAATACAGTGCAACATCTCAAACACATTCATCAATTATAATAATGCGTAAGACTTCAATATCATCTTTCTAATTCATGTAATCTGGAGATTCTAACTTCCCAACATCGAGCGATAGGCCGTAGTAACACCCGTAACACAATTGTTCTCATGAGTCGGCCTCTCTATTTAGGTCCAAACTCCAATTGTTCCAGGGTACCATGTCATAACGATATCCTGAATACTCCAGTCTCTGATCGAGTTCATTCGTGTTTGGCAGCCGATTTACCACGGCACGGGGTTGCTACGCCACCGGCCACTTGTAGGATCTCGACCACAGAATGCCCCTATAGACCTAGTGGTCTTAACTGGTTAAATTCTCAATTACTAGAGTTGTAGCTCGGTTTCAAATGGCATGTCTGCCGGTTTATGCATGTACACAGAAGGTTTTCTATTTTCTTTGCGTTCATTCTTTCAAATGTCGAGACACAAAGTCCACGACTCATTTCAAAAAGGCATTAAGCCCACTCAAATCAAAGACACAGGACAAGAAGTCCGAGTACTCAATCCACACAACACTAGCCTCGACGTCTCGGCCACTAGGTTTGGGTTCGTCTCAAAGGTTCATCATTTTTCTTTTGGTTCATTTTCTCAAAACACTTTGGAAAACAAAACATACTTTGGTTTTCTTGAAACAAAACACCCTTTTTGATCAAGAGAACATTTTTCAGTGAAAAACACCTTTCTTGAAAACAAAAACTGTTTTCCAAGGTTTCACGTCTTTTTAAACCGCTTAACCACTTTTTCTTTTCAAGAAACATACTTTTCAAAAGGAAACTCAAGAAATAAAATACGTTTTGCACGACTTTCCACAAAACCACTTTTTCTTTTCAAGAAACATACTTTTCAAAAGGAAACTCAAGAAATAAAATACGTTTTGCACGACTTTCCACAAAACCACTTTTTCTTTTCAAGAAAAATACTTTTCAAAAGGAAACTCAACGTTTCTTGAAAAGCAACACGTTTTCCAAAAATCACTTTTTAATTTCAAAATGCTTTTTTCAAAACTTTGTTTCCGATTCCGAGTCTTTTAACAATTATCGAGACATAGCCAGTCCTATGCTCATCCAGGATATAATATATATATATATATATATATATATATATATATATATATATATATATATATATATATATATATATATATATATCAACAGTTCAATATCTCAACAATACCAATCAAGGCATCCATGCCACAGTTATATCAAATAACCAACTATGCACAACACTTAGTATCCAATCAATCCAGGATATAAGTATACATATACATCAAGTCTTAATTCAATCATAACACAGTAAACAATCATATACCATGAGGCTACCAAACTCAAAATGAACTACCTCCCTTTACCTCACAAAGGAAGTTCAATGCAAACTCGATCGGTTCTTGGCTCGGGCTTCGGTTTCGTTCTCGTCGCCTAAAGCAATCAAACACAATTCAATTCAAACAAAAATTCAACATCAATAAACAAAATCAAACCATAAATTTTCTTCCCCTACAAGGCGTAAGGTTCGGCCATGAAAGGTAAAAACTGTTAGGGATCTCATTTGGTTCCAAACTTTTGGATGGTTGGTTCATGAACTTAGTTAACACCATTTCAAGTCCTATGACTCAAAAATATGAAACAAAACTCATGGATTTTCCCCATGAAGCTCTCAGCCATATTGGACAAATTAGGCTAGGAATTGATTTGGTTTTTCATCACTTGGATTTAAGGACACTAGGAAAGCTAAGGATGGAATCAAGAGTTAGAAATCAAAAATTTGAGCAAAAACACTATTCATCACCACTACTAGGGTTCGGCCACTTTGGGGTTTTAGAGCTAGGATAGGACTTGGATCATGAGCTCTTGGGTTTAGATAGAGGGTGATGAGGTGCGTTCAAAGAACTTGGTTTCACATCCAAAGGATTTTCCTACAATTTTCTATGGATTTTCAAACTTTTGGATCTAAGAATGAGGTTCATGAAAATGGATTTTTGATCTTGATATTGAAAGAGATACAAGAAGATATCAGACCATAGAAGTGATCTTACCTTAAAATGGAGGAAGATTGGTCAAGAAATCAAGTGATTTCAACAAGATTTCAAGGTTTTCTCAAGGATTCAATGGAGGTTTTTTCTCTAAGGAAGATGAAGTGTTCTTGGCTCTCCTTGGGGCTGTTTGTGCGTGGAAATGGAGCTGAGCAAGGGCTGGTCAGCCTTCTAAAAGGTTCCTTAAGGGTAAAAAGGTCATTTGGTTCAAAGGTAAAATGGTAAAAGGCGAAAAAGCTTAAGTTAGGGGTGTTTTGGTAATTTCGCGTCCCGAAATTCCCGATCGCCATGACGACTCTGGCATGCTCTCCCAAGTGAGTTGACATAATGTGATATCAAGATTATCCGTTGTCGGGTTCTGGTAAGTCCATACGCGGCTCCGTTCTCCACCCGATTGAAGATTTCGCTCGAATGTAGGTCAGAAAGTGATTTTTTTGAAATTTTTATGAAATTTAACAAAAACGTAGAGAATCGAATTCTAAGACTTACTGTCTCGTTCACGGGTCCATCTGAGGTCTCCTGAGCAGTAAAATCATACTGTCAATGTAAAAACGAAGACCGGACTCCGTTTGAGTTTTTGACTCAAAACTTAATCATAGCTTCCTACAATATCGCTGAGCATGATTGTGGTCTCGGAATATTTTATATCCCTTTGTAAGACCTCGAATAAAATATAAGTTCATAAATACTGATTAATTAGGAAAACTCGAAAATCGGGGTGTTACACTAATGCTCCAGCCGTGTTCATGGACTATATGAACAGGATATTCCGGAAGTTCCTAGATAAGTTTGTTGCCGTGTTTATTGATGACATCCTTATTTACTCTCAGAGTAAAGAGGAACATCAAGAGCATCTTTGAGTGGTGCTGCAGGTACTGAAGGACAGGCAGTTGTATGTGAAGCTGTCCAAGTGTGAGTTCTGCCTGGAAAAGGTATAGTTCCTAGGACACGTGATCAACAAGGATGGAATCACGGTGGATCCTGCTAAGGTCGAAGCGGTGGTTAAGTGGGAAAGCCCAAAGTCTGTGGGCGAGGTTCGAAGCTTTCTTGGGTTAGCGGGCTAATACAGGCAGTTTATCAAGGGTTTCTCTAAAATTGCATTGCCTATGACGCAATTGACGAGGAAAGGGAAGGCGTTCGAGTGGTCGGAAGCTTGTGAGCAAAGTTTCTTGGAGTTGAAGCGGAGGTTGACCACGTCGCTGGTGTTGGTTTTGCCAAATCCATTAGGACGTTTTGACGTGTACTGTGATGCTTCATATCAACGGTTGGGTTGTGTTCTCATGCAAGAAGGAAGAGTGGTGGCTTATGCCTCCAGGCAGTTGAGAGTGCATGAACGGAACTACCCGATGCATGATCTGGAGCTAGCTGCGATAGTGTTTGCATTGAAGATATGGAGACGCTATCTATATGGTGCTAAATTCAGTATATTTAGTGACCATAAGAGCCTGAAGTATTTGTTCGACCAGAAGGAGTTGAACATGAGGCAGAGGAGGTGGATGGGATTCATAAAGGACTATGAATTTGACCTGCAATACCATCCAGGTAAGGCGAATGTTGTAGCGGATGCACTCAGTAGGAAGTCCCTACACGTCTCTGCCATGATGGTACGAGAGCTTGGGTTGTTAGAGCAGTTTAGAGATTTGAATCTGGATGTGGAAATCGTTGGGGATAAGATAAATCTTGGGATGATTGAGGTAACTAGCGATTTCCTGAATCTGCTTTGGAGATGGCAAGTTGAGGATGTGTAGCTTAAAGAGGTTAACCAGTTGATCGAGGAAGATGAGACGTTTTAGTTTAATAGAGGTTCAGATGGCCTCATCAGGTTTAGTGATCGAGTTTGTGTGCCTGCGGATAGCGAGTTTAAGAATATGATCTTGGAGGAAGCACACAAGAGCAAGTTGAGCTTTCATCCAGGGGCTACTAAGATGTACCAAGATCTGAAGAAGCTGTTCTGGTGGCTGGCGATGAAGAAGGATGTAGCAGCTTATGTCCTATCCTGCTTGGTGTGTCAAAAGGCGAAGGTTGAACACCAGAAACTAGCGGGATTATTGCAATCACTGGATATTCCGGAGTGGAAATGGGACAACATTGCAATTGACTTTGTCTCAGGGTTACCAAGAACTCAGAAAAGGTGTGATACAATTTGGGTCATCATAGATAGGTTGATGAAATGTGCTCATTTCTGACCTATCAACCAGAACTATCCTCTGGAAAGATTGACTCAAATTTACATCAGGAAGGTGGTGAAGCTACATGGTGTACCTTCGAGTATTATCTTGGACCGAGACCCGAGGTTTACTTCTAGGTTTTGGAGAAGTCTGAACGGAGCGTTGGGAACTAAGTTAAGGTTGAGTTCTGCTTATCATCCACAAATGGATGGTCAGTCAGAACGGATTATTCAATCGTCGGAAGACCTGCTAAGAGCATGTGTGTTGGAACACACAGGAAGTTGGGATGAGTTTCTTCCTTTGATTGAGTTTAACTATAACAACAATTACCACTCAAGTATCGGGATGGCGCCGTATGAAGCTCTGTACTGGAGGAGGTGCAGGACTCCGTTGTGTTGGGTTGAGACTAGAGAGAATCATTTGTTAGGTCCTGAGTTGGTACAACAGACGACGGAACAGGTTAAGTTAATCCGAGAAAAGATGAAAGCCGCAAAGGATAGGCTGAAGAGCTACGCTGACAAACGGAGGAGACCCTTAGAGTTCCAGGAGGATGATCATGTGTTTCTGAGAGTTACTCTAAGGACTGGCGTTAGCAGGGCAATTTGATCCAGAAAGCTTACACCCAGATTCATAGGACCATTTCAGATTCTTCGCCGAATTGGTCCAGTAGCTTACCAGATAGCCTTACTGCCTAATTTGTCAAACCTTCATGATGTTTTTCACATCTCTCAACTTAGAAAGTACTACCTTGATCCATCGCATGTGTTAGAGCCCGAATCAATCCATTTAAGAGAAAACCTTGAATACGAGGCTTTACCTGCTCGGATAGTGGATAAAAGGATCAAGAAGCTTCGCAGCAGATTTCCCTGGTGAGGGTTGAGTGGGACCCAGTGACCGGAGATTTGAACATGGGAACGAGAAGCACAGATGTGTTAATGATATCCGTCTTTGTTTACAGGTATGAGTAAGGTATTTCGAGGACAAAATTCTCTATAAGGAGGGTGGTAATGTAACATCCCTATTTTCTGAAACCCTAATTAAGATAGATAACCTTGACCGAGTGTTCGTATGATTGTGTGATTATTTGTGTGTTAGTTTGACACCTAATTGGAAGTTTAGGAATAGGCTTGAATAAGGTTAGAAGTGCTTAAGGTGTAACACGAGAAACTGGGGAATTCAGAAAGCTAGAAGTCCTTTTCCCGCTGAGTTGGACGTTCAAGTTTGAGGGGACTCCACGCTCAAATGTTGCAATGCTTAGGCGTTGGAGAGCTGGTGCGCTTCAGCATGCTGAGTGCGTTGAGCCAGCTGTTCTGAGTTTGGACGCGTGTGGGACACGTGTCAGGCCAGGGAGAAGGCGGAGAGGACGAGGTTCCACGCTCGAGCGTGGAGAGAGACCACGCTAGAGCGTGGGAGCGCTCAAGCATGCAAAGTGAACCACGCTTAAGCGTGGACAGTTGAACATGTTAGGCGAGTTTCTTTCTCTTCTCATTTTTGCACGAATTTACAAGTGTTCTCTGCAACTATAGAGAGAAGCTCTGAACTGGTAGTGAGAGAAAGCTTGAGGTTAGAGGTGATCAAGCCGCTGGAATGTGATTTCGACTGCACATTGTGATCGCGATGAAGTTTTCTACGACTCTAGCGGATTAGTTTCTTGATTTGCCCTAGGTAAACTCGAATCCCTAACACGTGTTCTTTGTGTTCTTGGCGTTCTTCGAGTCCTTACCTTTTTCTTTGATCTTTTGAGCTTGCCTTAAGGCTAACACTGTTGTATACGTGTTGTGCTCGTGATTAGGGCAAAATCCGCGCTCGTGATTTTGGGCTTGAGGTCGCGGCTGTAAGGGAAGTTCGTAGCTGTTCTTGGTAAACGGAGCTGCGAGCTTGAGGAAGGAGGAGCATGATCGTCGCCTTTGTAATCGCGTGGGTGTTCATACCACAACTGTTCAGGTGGGGAGAAAGAGTTACACACGTCGGGGAGGTAAGAGTAGTTTATGTAGCTCTGTTACCTGCTTTATGTTGTTTAGGGGAACTCTAAACCCAACCTGAGGTTGAGCCCTGACGGAGTACCTAAACCCTCGGTTTAGCTTACTTCGGGCTAGCACCACTGTGTTGATACCCTAGGTTACCAGACGTGATGTATGTATTGTCGTTCTGTGAGTATCAGCTTATCTGCTAACTGTGGTATGTGATATATCGGGATGATATGATGGAATGATGTTGTATGAGTTAATTACTGCTTTATTGAACATGCTGGTAATGATAGACTGCTGTATGTATCTCGAAATGCTTGTATGCATGAGAATTGGAAGTTTAGTCTGATTAGGGCTTTGACCCCATGGTGGACGTTTGAGCTGATAGTCGAGATTCGAGGTTATAGTTGGAGCTTGGAGCTCGTAAGTTTATGATGGGAGCTTGGAGCTCAGATGGTTACAAGTGGAGCTTGGAGCTTGTATGGTTATAGGGGAGCTTGGAGCTCATATGGTACAGTTGGAGCTTGGAGCTTGTGTTGCTAAGATCAAGTTGCATGTGTCGCTATATCAGCTCAAGAGAGATGGATGACATGCATAGCATATGCATATGCATATGATGCCAAGTGGCGAGCTGTATGCTGTGAGGTATACGAGGTTGGTGCACCGAGTGCGGGTGCGCAAAACGGAAGGGAAGTTCTGTGTGACCTTGAGGATATACTGGACACAGGTGTACCCACAAGAGATCGGTATGGTAGCTCCTATCGTGTCGTGGCGGTCCTGGGCACGTCCTACTATCCCAACTGGACCCTGAGTCTTTCCAGTTGCCGGTGGATTTTCCGAGGAGGCCCAGATAGCCCTCTTTATCTGGGACAGTTGAGCGGTGATGCACTCTTATGGGTCACAGCAAGCGAAATGGATTACCGGAACAAACCAACTTATGGTCCGTTGAGCGGACGAGATGTTGCCCTTAGTAGGGTGTTTAGTATCTGCCGTCATGCATAGAAAGAGTATGTGTCACATCTAGCTAGGGAACGACCGTGGCGTCGAGACATTGAGAGATGGTTGTGTTTGCTATAAATCATCTGCATTGCATCATCCCTATATTTGATCTGTTGTATACCTTATTTCCCTATCTTCTTTTTGTATGTGTATGTTTGGTGTGCAAGCAGATGACGAGCCAGCAGAGCCACAGGATGGACTTGAGACGTTACCCGTTTATCACGGGGGCACCCTGGATGCCGGTGTTGGGGGATATTGAGATCGTGTATCACAACGAGAGGGGATGGCAGGTGGACCCCTCGACCTTTTTGGTAGTATACACAGGACCTGTCATCCTAACCTTCAGGAGCGGTAACCCACCGTACGTGGACATTATCGGACCCTACCGTGTGTATCGGTTTCTTCTTTTCCCTTGGATGTGGCGACCACCGAGACAGAGAGAGCATCACTACATGTGGGTGGCACCCCAGTCTTCAGCGGTATCCAGCAGGAGGGGCTTCGTGTACCGAGGTCAGCAGAGACGTTCAGGCCGGTACCTGAGGGCAACTCTGAGGCGCCGGATCGTTGTGTCTAGTTTCTCATCGGAGTACGAGCCTATGCGGGTTTATAGGTGTACCCACGGAGAGGGGGAAGGTAGCTCAGGACATCCTCACCACTGATGGTGAGGGTTAGCCAGTGCGTCTCTTGGACTGTGTGGAGTGGCTGATGTATTTTTGAGAACGGGCTGGGGAGTGCTGGTGAAGGTGCTGGAGAGTTTTCTTTTGAGGTCTTGATGTATATGTTTCTTTTTGGTTTACCGTTGTACAGTTTATGTGTTCAGTACAGTAGCCCTACTGATGGGGTCTCCATGTATATATTACAGTACCGCATGTATATATATGTTTTACTTTACCTATTGCGTTACTCTGATTATTGCTTTACATACATGGTTATGCGATAACTGTTTTACTTTCTTGCCTCGTCTATTTAAAGCACATATAATATCGCTAGGTTATAGTTAATATACAAGTGGGTTCTCAGTTCAATGGGATGATTTCATATTCGTATGGGGTCGTCTCAACATGACTTAACTAATGTTTTATCTTTGTTGTTTAGAACATTGATAACAAGGCAGGTCTGTCGAAAGCCGTGTCGAAGCCAAGATTGAATGTAGCTCTTTTGACCACATTTGTTGCGGATGCGCTAGATAAAGAGTTTGCTATTCGCTTGGAACACAAAGGCACTTGCGACTTACCAGCCTTTTTTTCCCTGGGAAGGATATAGGTGACATATGCCTGCCTGGTATTTGGCTAGCCAATACCGTTCTAAGTATATGGTGCACGTTAGTACATTTTGTCATGCATCTTAGTTATTTCAATATTATAATTTGTTTCAATATCTTAGGTAAATAACATTAATTTATTTCAATATCTTAGGTATCTTCATCGCTTATGTATTGAAAGAGGCAACCAGGGTGTGTACGGATTCTTAGAAGAAAGGGTAGTTCGGGGAAATTACTGCACTAATGGGGATGCGATGAAGACATACATCTTGAAACTACTTGGTCTAACAAAGAAAGAGATTTATCTAGCACCAATACTTAAGAGTGGCCATTGGCAGTTGCTGATACTTCATTCTAGCCAGCATCGTGTCGTCTTCTTATGCTCGTTGCACTATAATCCGACATCTGAATTGAAGGACACGATTGACATGTAAGCTTTAATTTAATTTGTAATACAAATTGCTTTTACTTTATTACATGAACATAATTGACATGATTATTTTTTTAATCATAGAGCTATGGTGGCAAGTAACATGGCTTGTGCAGATGGCAAAAGTAGGCCATCCATGTCAAAAAGAAAGCCTGAATGAATTATCCCACGCATAAGTAGTTTATTAGTTCTTACAAAAAATTATGATAGTAATTATTATTAAATAAGTTTACTTGATATTCAATTTCATATTCATTTGTAGTCTTGTAGACAAGCTGGCGGCTGTGTGTGGATACTATGTGATGAAACATATGTTGAACGCTACTATTGTTGATGGATGGCCTTAGGTAATAAATATAGAATTTTTAACAAGTTAAATTATATTTTGTTTTTGTTGATGAGTTAATGTTGAGTTTTTTTGAACTTGTGCAGGTTTTTGACGATCAAACTCCACTCACTAAAGAGGAGATGAAAGACCAGAGAGATCATTTTGCAAACTTCTTTTTTGAGTATACTAATATAGATATAGATTAGACTCTTAGGGATTATTTATAAGATTTTTGCACTTATACTGTTATGTTTATTATGTAGATTCTGCATATAACACTGTATGTATTATGCATGTAATTAGTTTAGTTATTCTGGACTTGTGTACTGAATTTTGGATGATATATACTGATTGATCTGCAGGGGAGGGAAAAGAATTATGTATCCCACTAGTTTAAAAAAAAAATTACTTTTAACATCAGTTATTTTGAAAACCGATGTTAAAAGTGTACTTTTAACATCGCTTTTAAAATAACCGATGTTAAAAGTTTGATGACCAGGGTACCTATCAGTCTTGCAGCCTTACTTTTAACATCGGTTGTACCAATAACCGATGTTAAAAGTAACATCCCTTGAATTAACGTCGCCTCCTTAACCGATGTTAAATGTATTTTTTAACCGATGTTAAAAGTGCTTTCTGCACTAGTGTCTTCGTAGAGTTGGCCCAGTGGCATATCAAATAGCTTTACCCCTTTTTCTTTCAAATCTTCAGAATGTGTTTCATGTCTCGCAATTGCGAAAGTACATTCCTGATCCTACACATGTAATAGAGCCTGATACGGTACAATTGAAGAATAACCTAACCTTTGAAACTTTTCCTGTCAGGGTTGGGGACCAACGAATAAAGCAACTGAGGGGGAAGAATATCGATCTTGTGAAGGTTATCTGGAATGAAGCGTCAGGGGAAACGGCATGGGAACTGGAAGAGAAGATGAAGGAGCTGTATCTGCATTTGTAACACCCCCGTTTTCTGTATCTGCTGTAATCACCTTTAACAATGTGATTTCTATCTTTTTATGCTATGTATGACTTTATGACATATATGAATGATTTCATTGATGTTTTTATATCCATGTTGATAGTTGTGGAAAGTTTTCTTTTTGTCGTTTTGCGACGAAACCGATAAAAGTTTTGTTTTAATCGATATCGGATAATTTCTCGTTTCGCATGCCGGAGGTGGGAATCGGGGAATTGAATGAGATTTAATGTTGAATTACATTTTTCATTACCTTTTTGATTATTCCTATTGAAGAGAATTAGTTTTCCATGAAATTCCAAAAAGTTACCAAAAGTAGTAAAAATCGATTATCCATTTTTGGTAAAAATCCTAAACACTTAGTTCTTAACTAAATGAGAAACGTAACCACCCTTTTTGCTTTAGGGAGTTCGGCCATTACATTGGGAATGAGCCAAAATCTTGCTTTTCCATGGTTTATGGAATTGTGTTGGAAGATCTTATCTTTAATAGAAAAAGTGCTTTAACCATTTTTGGCAAATCTTGTCCTTACTTCATACAAACTTGACAACACATGTACTTGGATGCATCTTAACCCTCCATTCTCCATGACAATTTTCAACGCCATTTAATTAATTTTGGGCTCTAAATCCCTCAGGGAATTTGGCCATATAGTGTAAAAATACACTAAGACTTCTTATTCTTTCATTTCTCTACACAAAAGCTCCAAGTTTCATTTCTTCTTCATCTCCCTTAGAGCAATTCGGTGGTGAGCAAGAGGGTGATCATTCTTTCATTTCAACTTCATATTATAACTCCTTGATATCTCCTAAACAACTTTACTCTTTAGTATTTCTTCATTTGTAGTTGTTTTAATCAAGATACTTAGGATCTTCAAGTATCATTTCAATCTCTTGAACTTGTTTTTGAATCTTCACTCTAGGGTAAGTTTCTAACTTGTTCCTTTTGCATTCTTACTCTTTGATCTAGCTTTGTTCTACCTTGAACATGTTGATGAGAAATCAAAGTCTTTGGTCTTGTTTTCTCGTCCTTAGGGCCACGGTTTTGGGGTTGGTGTTGGTGACCAAGAATCTTTCTTCCTTATCTTCAAAAAGAACTTCAAGAGGTAATGGGAGAGTGAACCATATCACATCTTAATGGTGGTGATAAAGGCTTCCTAGTTTTGATGAAGGAAAACCCTAGATCTAGGGTTTCCTTATAAAGTTCTTTACTTTGTTGATTATGATGTGTATGTTATGGTGTTGGTGTAATGTTGTGTTTGTGTGTTAGTATTGAAAATCATTTTGTCATGGTGAAAAACTATTCTTAGATTTGAAGATCTAAGGATAGGATTTTTGAATGATGAACTTGTTTATGTTGTAAGATGCCTTGATAAAATGCATATGTGTTAGAATGATTTTCTAACTATTTTGAATGTTGTTGGATAGCCTATATTTTGTTGAAACTTGGTATGTATGGTTTGGCCATGGTGATTTGAAATGGGAATCCAAAACTTCTATGTTCAAGTAATGGCTCAATGAACATAAAATGGTTCAAAGAAGGCAAAATAAAATAAAGAAACCTATCCTACTTCAATTGAGCATTCGGCCTTGGTATGGTTAGTAGGGTTAGAAACTTAAAGTGTTGATATTAAGAGGTTTAATGTGCTCATACTAAGGTATAAAGGGAATAGAAATTAAAAAGGCTTCCTAAGAAATCAAGTTTTGGTTCCAAAGAACCAAGTGTTGTAAAATGAGTAGTTTTAGGTTCATGTGAAAAATTATTTCAAGAATAGGAAGGTTTGATGTTGATCAATCACTTATTCTAACATGCATGTTGTTTTAAGGAAAAGATTTTCAAGAACAAAAGATTTTTCTAGATAGTCCATGTGGTTTTCAAATGTTTTGGTTAGTAAACCTACTTTAAAAAGAAATAAGAATTCTTGTAAGTGTTTTCTTTAAAAACAATGAGTCTTTTACACTACTATTATCAATTTGGAATCTTACAAAATAAATGATTTGTAGTTTTCATTTGAAAATGGAAAGGTGGTTTAAAGTAAGACACTTTTCCCCTTTTACGCAATGTAAAAGAAATAGGATCATTTCAAAGGAGTTTTACACTAAAATTGGATATCTTCTGAGTATATGTATAAAATTTTCAAACTATGTTTGATAAAGGTGATTTCGTGAACTAGTTTACTACCAAGGAAAGCACTTTGAAGATTTTACTATAATAGCGTAGATACGTATTATCTTCTAAAGGGAATTCAATGAGTTCCATAATGGACTCACAAAGATTAAATAAAGGATATGTATCTATACCTTGTGGTTATGGAAAACCATGTCCCACACCCTTGATGATTTGGGTCATCTAAGGTTCCATAATACTTAACCACAAAGAATTACTTATACAAAATAAGTTTTTTTTTTAACCAACAATAGGAGCCTCATTAAAACCTTCTGATGAAAAACCCTCCTTAGGGATAAAAACATCAGAAGGAAAAAGAGCACTCCAATTGGTTATTTATTGATAAAAAATAAAAAAAACAAAAGAAACATTGGGGACATAAACCAAAACCCATGCAGAAGCAAATTACTTAAACCTATAAAAAGCAAGAGAAAATCTATTCCTATTGAAATCGTGACTAATAAACCTAGGAATAGTATTCCACCAACAAAACTCTTGGATAGAAAAATCATGATTGGCAAGTCTATCAGCGCAAGAGTTACCTTCTCTAAAAAAATGAGAATAGATAAATTGCATAATCTGCACTAACTTCAAGCAATTTAGCCAACGATTTCTTAGAGGCCAAGGAACTATATCCAACGAATGAAAAGCTTGAATCACCAGTTTAGAATCACATTCTAGCCAAAGGTTATGCCAAACTTTTTTGAAAGCAATCTCAATATCAAACATAGCACTAAATAGTTCCGCATCAAGAGCATATGAAACACCAAGATTGGCTTCAAAACAACCAAGCGCAGCCGCATTAGAATCTCTGAAAATACCACCACGAGCAGCTTGACTAGGAGCACCCTTTGCCACACCATCTGTGTTACGCGTTACCTAGGAGATAGATGGAGATTTCCAAATGACTTCCACTACGGAAGGAGCTTTTCTAGACTTTATATTGATAGAAAATGCCTTAAGAAAGCTAAACTCCTTAATATCATTAGAACCAGTACCTGGACTTGCATTTCCTGAAAGAGAGATGTTAGCCATAATCATGGATTTAATTGAGTGAAGAGGGATGAGTTTGTCTTCAAACCGAAGATTATTTCGACAAAACCAAATGTCCCAAAGAACATTTATAATACCAGCCAACATTGTGTGCTGTGCTTGAATTGAATTAAGCTTAATAAGTAATGTTTCCTTTGATAGATAAGTGAGAAGATATGATGAAGGAATCCTTGCGGATTCTGTTCTCCATAATACGCTTAGGATATGGAATAATATATCATAAGACTTGAATATCGTTTTCCGATCGACAGAGTTGTACGTGGACACAAGGAATGGAACCAAAAATGGGCGACTGATGACGAGTCGCGTGAAAGTGGGTCCCGTAGGAGTGCCCTATGGTTTATCAAGAAGATAAACGCTGTGCTTTAGTAATTATGTATTACTTATATTGTGTTACTACCGGGACATGCATTTGCATCTGTGCATGAGTTGGGCGCTGTGCCTGGGAGTTGAGCTTACACCTTTGTGCGGGTGCGATTGTCGGAGTTTGTAATCTTGAGGACGTTGGGGTTGGGAAGAACACAGGTGGCTAGAGAGTAGCTCCTCTGTGTAGTGGGTACCCATTGCAAAACACTAACGTCCTGACTTGACACCGGGCAAATCATGATTTGGGTAAAGAACGTCTGGCGTGAGCCGTTGTAGCAATTGCGATATTTTGATGTGGCATAGTGGGGTTGAGATAACGCTGACAATGTTATCCCGATCACTCACTCTAGTTATGTTTAGCTCCATGGAGTAGGAGTCTGAGTCATGTTGCGTATTGTGTCATTGCATACTTGAGATGATGATTGGCCTTTATTGTTGTTGATTGACATATTAACTGTGATGTTATGAGTTGAGTTATTATACTATGGATGCCTGTGTACTATATGCTGTTTTGGGTGAGTGTGTGTGTGACTTTTATCACTGATATTCTGGTTGGACGATGTGCGGAATCTCACCTCATTACTTTTGCTGTTAGGTGGCTCATGTGGTTTCATCTTTTTCTTGTGAGTAGTCATGGTGAGCGACCCATCTTCCCAGTTGATTATGGATTTGGTTCTTCACTATGGTGAGGATGCTTGGACGATCCATCCCTACGGGGGCTGTGAGCTTCACTAGCAGGAGGGAGTTGCCGTACTCGATGATGTATTTGTCAGAGCGAGTTTGTACCTTGCGCATCAGTGGGAGGGGGTAGCTCGGGGGTCACCCTACCACCACCACCACCTGCTGATCAACCATGTCTGCCGAGCGTCCAGCCGACAGTTCATCCAGCAAAGCCTAGAGACGTGTATGTAGACCCTTCTTCCATGCCACCCCATCTACTGCACCATCTACTGCCTTACCCACACTTGCTACCGGTTCATCTGTTCCTGTGGTCCCAACCCCGTGGCCTGCCTTTGTGCCTTCTGAGCTGCACCCTCAGGTTCCTCGCCAGCGGGCGAACATGAGAGTGACTGATCGTAAAAGCACACCAGCCCATGCTAGGGTAGACTTTTGTAACCTCCTTGTCTGTCTCTCATCGGATGACGAGGAGATGGATAAGGAGGAGGAGGAGGTTCTGGAGTATATGCCTAAGGTAGCCCCCGCCAGCATGACTCAAGATGCTTGGTGGATGAGGACTGACAAGGAGATGCCGTGGTATGCGGAGCAGTTCATGAGTAGGTATGATATACAGTCATTGGAGCCTGCTAAGGAGGTCATGGAGGAGGACGAGGAGGAGGAAGACCCAGAAGAGTACTACTCCAATGAGTAGTGTGTTGTTTTGGTTATGGCCAGTGTCTTGAGTCTTCCTAGAGTCTGTATACATATGTTAGATTCCCTCTCCCCTTTTTTCTTTTGTGGAGCTGCGTCTCCCGTAGTGTAGCATTGGTTCTCTATCATGTTGTTTCATCTTTCAGTTGTAGTGGGTTATTTTGAGAACCACTTTTATATAATGAAAAGCTTTTGTTTATACTGACACTGCTTGTGGATATATATATATATATACAGTTGTGCGTAAATGTTTTTCAGATCTTGTAGAGAAAAAAAAAACTTATATTTTCGGTATGCTCTTTATATTTCCATGTTTTAATTTCGTCTTGTGTTAAATAAATGTGACCCCTAAAGTAGGGTGTTACACACACCATGCAGTTTCACTATATTATTCATGAATGCCTCAGCCACAGTTTTGCTGGAATAGTCTGTCTTGAGGGCCATGAAGTGGCCATATTTATAGAGCCGATCCACTACCACCATAATCACAATGTAGCCAAAATAAAGAGGCAAACTGGTGATGAAATCCATGGCTATGTTGTCCCACACTTACTGAGGTATGGGCAAAGGATGAAGCAAGCCTGCTGGCAGTGTAGTTGTAGTCTTAGCTTGTTGGCAAATTGAGCAAGTTTGAACAAAGAGCTTGATATCAGTTTTCATGTTTGGCCAATAAAATTGAGACATAATCTTGACCATAGTCCTAGCCACACCAGCATGTCCAACAATGGGTGAGCTATGGAAATCATGTAGGACTTTGTCTCTGAAAGGGCTTGTAGAAGACAGGACCAATCTATCTTTCGAATATAGTAAGCCATCCCTGATGGAGTAATGCGGGTCAGAGGCATTGGTTTACTGACATAGGGTCAAAAGGGTGCTTAATTGCAGTCATTGGAGATCTCTAATCTCAAATCTTGTAAAAATTGGCTTTGAGGTTCAGACCAAGCCATCATGAACAACCTGAACAAGGCATCAACAACAAGATTCTCCTTGCCAGGTTTGTACTCAATGGTGAAATCATAGCCTATGAACTTATGCAACCAAGCCTGTTGCTCTCGTGTATGATGTGACTGGTCCATCAAGCTCTTGATGCTCTTCTGATCGGTTCGAATGACAAATTTGTGGCCCAGTAGGTAGTGGCGGAATTTAGCCAAAGACCGAGTGATAGCTAAAAATTCCCTGGTGTATGCAGATTGCTTTTGCATCCGAGGAGCCAAATTTTTAGAAAAGAATGCAAGAGGATGTCCATTTTGGCTAAAGACAACACCTACACCTACTCTAGAAGCATCAGTCTCAAGAATAAATAGCTAATGGAAGTTAGGTAGGGCCAAAACCGGGGCTGAAGTGAGTGCTTGCTTCAGGGTCAGAAATGACTCAATTGTTGCCTCATTCCAGGAGAAGGCTTCTTTCTTCAAAAGATTAGTAAGTGGGGCAGCCAAGGAAGCGAATGACTTGATGAACCTTCTATAATAGCCTGTCAAGCCAAGGAAGCCTCTTAGTTGTTTGACATTGGTTGGAGTAGTCCAAGTCAGAACATCCTGGATTTTATGTTTATCCATTGCAATCCCCTGTCCTGATATAGTATGCCCGAGATAATCCACTTTTGATAACCTAAAGGAGCACTTGGCTAATTTCACGAACAGAACCTGTAGCTGTAGGGTAGATAGGACAACCTCCAAGTGAATTAAGTGATCACGCCATGTAGGGCTGTAGACTAGGATGTCATCGAAGAAAACGAAGACAAATTTCCTCAAAACTTCCCGAAACACTTGATTCATTAGACATTGGAATGTAGCTAGAGCATTAGTAAGGTCAAATGGCATGATAAGCCATTCAGAGTGGCCATGATGTGTTCTAAAAGATGTCTTCACTAGTACAGAAAACACTTTTTACATCGGTTAAAAAAGACTTTTAACATCGGTTAAGGAGGCGACGTTAATTCAAGGGATGTTAAAAGTGTGATTTTTAACATCGGTTAATAAAAAACCGGATGTTAAAAGTACACTTTAAACATCGGTTATAGGCACACCCGATGTTAAGAGTATGGTCTCAGTCAGAGAGGTTCGCTCATCAGTACACTTTTAACATCCATTGTAGCTGCAACCGATGTTAAAAGTACACTTTTAACATCGGTTTTAGGAACACGCGATGTTAAAAGTGTACTTTTAACATCGGTTATTATAACAACCGATGTTAAAATTAAATTTTTTTTTTTTTTTAATGGTGTGTTACATTTATAGTTCTTTCCCACCCCTGCATATCAATCAGTATATCATCCACAATTCAGTACACAACATAATGCCAGAAACAGATTCAAACATGTAACTCATATATTGCTACTCCAAAATTACAATATTACAGTTACACAAGTCCAGCATAATTAAACTAAATTATATGACAATATATATATACAGTGTTATAAGTGCAATAACCTAAAATCCAAAATGTGTCATACGCAATACATATAAGTGCAAAAATCATATACAATCTATATTATGCTACCTAGTATACTCATAAAAGAAATTAGCAAAATCATCCCTCAGGTCTTTCATCTCTTCTTTATTAAGTGGAGTTTGATCGTCAAAAGCCTGCACAAGTTTAAATAAACTCTACATTAAATCATCAACCAAAACAAAATATAATTTAACTTGTGCAAAACTTTATATTTATTACCTGTTGCCATCCGTCAATAATAGTGGCGGAGACCATGTTCAACATATGTTTCATCATGTAGTATCCACACTCCCAGCCGCCAGCTTGTCTACGAGACTACAAGGCAATATGAAATTGAATATCAAGTACAGTACTAATATAATAATAATTACTGTTGTAAATTTTTTGTAAGAAATAATAAACTATTTACGAGTTGGATAATCCATTTAGGCTTTCTTTTTGACTTGGATGGCCTACTTTTGCCATCTACACAAGCCATGCTACTTGCAACCATAGCTCTATGATTAAATATAATAATGCCAATTATGTTCATGTAATAAAGCAAAAGCAATTTGAATTACAAATTAAATTAAAGCTTACATGTCAATCGTGTCCTTCAATTCAAATGTCGGACTATAGTGCAACGAGCATAAGAAGACGACACGATGCTGGCTAGGATGAAGTATGAGCAACTGCCAATGGCCACTCCTAAGTATTGGTGCTAGATAAATATCTTTCTTTGTTCGACCAAGTAGCTTCAGGATGTATGTCTTCATCGCATCCCCATTAGTGCAGTAATTTCCCTGAATTACGCTTGGGTCTAAGAATCCATACGTATTCTGGTTGCCTCTTTCCATGCATAAGCGATGAAGATACCTAAGATATTAGAATAAAATAATGTCAAATACCTAAGACATTGAAATAAATTATAGAATTAAAATGCCTAAGATGCATGTCAACAATGTGCTTACGTGCACCACATACTCAAAACGGTATTGGCTAGCCAATTGCCAGGCAGACATATGTCACCTATATCCTTCTGAAAGAAAAAAAAAAGGTTGGCAAGTCGCAAGCGCCTTCGTGTTCCAAGGGAATAGCATACTCTTTATCCAACGCATCCGCAGCAAATGCGG
Source organism: Ammopiptanthus mongolicus (assembly GCA_039655645.1). NCBI lineage: Eukaryota > Viridiplantae > Streptophyta > Magnoliopsida > Fabales > Fabaceae > Ammopiptanthus > Ammopiptanthus mongolicus. Next base: position 52,809,120 of record CM077349.1, read on the forward strand.
CCAAATGAGCTACATTCGATCTCGCCTTTTATCAATGTTCTAAACTATAAAGATAAGGCATTAGTTAAGTAATGTCATTTGTAAATAAATAAGACATAAGTAATTCAATGATTAATATGAAATTAGTATGCATACCTGGGATAAAGGCATCTCAACTGGCTTATGTGCATCCTCACAGCTCCCCACGGTGCTCACATGCTAAGAAGGTTGGCTCATTGGACTTTGTTGGGAAAATGTAAGTCCCCTAGCTGACATCTCCTTTATGAATGATTCCATAAGCTCCGGAAACATCTCTATTTTAAGCTCCTCCTTAATGCTTTCCCGCTAGTGGCTGCTGATTCGGCTTCCAACATGTACTCGTCGTCCGTGATATTTCCAAATGCCCACTAGCCCGCTAGGGCAGTGCTCAGGATATCCCTACGTCCATGTTGAACGAATGATCCTTGCGAGCTTTGTTCCACCAGCGATGTCCACAAGGGGGAAATTCACAAAATATGTGTAAGATAGTGTTTACTTAGCTTTATTAATTACAAGTAGAAGTAATCTATTAATTTCATACAATCTTTTCAGCGACAATGCATGTGGGCTCGGTGTCTTTCGGGCTTCCATCCATGTTTCACGGCGTTCGAGTGGAGATGGAGGATTAACAACTATCTCTCCATCGGCTTCGGCTTCTCCATCAGCTCCACCTTCTTCTTGCTTCTTTTTGGCCTCTTCTTTCTTCTTTTTCATCTTCTCCTCCATAATCTTCTGCCGAACCATACGATAGCCCCCACGAGACATATGGTGTGGGTGTACATTGCTTTTATGGATTTCCTTGGCCTTTTTCGTTTTCTCCCGTCACAAATAACACATACTCAATTAAATTAAATAAATAAATAAATAAATTAGATAGGTCTATTATAAAAAATATAACGGGAAACTAAGCAGAAAGACAGGGTCTTGTCGGCTCACAACAAACCTATCCCACGTCTCCTTATCAATGAAAGAGTATATGTCAAGTGGAGATTTGTCGTCTTTCTTCTCAAAAATATATCTATTGCCCTACTAGGTCTTGAACCCCGTCCACCGCTTCGCGGCAAAAGAAAGCCATTTCTTCTTACATTCAGGAGTATTCGGGGCATCAAAGGTCAACTATAGTACAAAACAAAACGGAGGAAATATTAGAGTATGATAATAATATAAGTAAATACAATTTAGATACAAATAGAGAGGATAAAAGCAAAATACCAAGATTGAAGACCAAATTTGATCCTTCACCATACTCGGTACCTGAGCCCATTCCTCAATCAGAATGCTAATCCTGTTTCGAGCTTCCAGGGCCACAAAACCGATGAATTTGTCAGCATTCGGCCCTATGGCCCCCCATATGTATCAAACTCAACCGGAAGCCTCTGATAACCACAACGACTCAAGGCCAACGATCGTAACTTTATGGCTGATCTACCCCTTTTTTTGGGGCGTGCACCACCAGACCCGTTATATGAAGGAGAAGGAGGAATGCCTGCTGGATCAGTCATGTACGCCTATTTAGACAAAAATTAATAAATTAGGTTAGTATATAAGAATGGATAAATAAAAATAAGTCTACTATAACATGGATAAAAAAATCCTACTTTAACATGGATAAATAAAAATAAGTCTAACTTAACATGGAGAAATAAAAATAAGTCTACTTTAACATGGATAAATAAAAAAAGAATACTTTAATTTAAACATAACTTACACTATGGTCAAGTTTAAATCAATATCCCTTCATGATAATCATCATGAGTGGCAAGTACATCGTCCACTACATTTTCCTCGACGAAAATAGGCATCTGTGTTGAGAAAGAAGGAGTTTCTGGAATATCAAGAGTTGAATCTTGATTTTCGTGGATACCATTATGCATGCTTTTTCCTTGGAGAACAACTGATCACCTTTTGTTAGAAGGTCATTGATATAAAACACTTGTTTTGCTTGGGAAGCCATGATGAAAGGCTCTTCCGTGTGACCTACTTTGTCAAGGTCTACCAATGTAAATCCTAATTCTTCAGTTTGCACACCATTGTTACTGTCAGCCCACTTACACTTAAAAACAGGCACTTGAAATTTAGTCTAATCGACCTCCTAAATCTCTTCAATGACTCCAAAGTAAGATTTCGATGCCATAATGGGATTTGTATCTTTTGAACTAAAGAAGTGTATCGACTCAGATACGATCATAACCCCACTGTTTGCATGGTACTCTTGTCATCTTGGGACTTTGTATAGAAGGAAAACATATTGATATCATATCCACTACAACATATGACTTCAAGATGTGGCCCCTGTGCTAGCCATTGTAATGTATTGGAAGCAGTATGATCATTTGTAATTTTTTCTTTAAACCAGGCTACGAAAGTCTTGTTAGGATGGTTCAACAACCATTTTTTGTTCCTTCTAGGGTTTTCTTCCTTGACCTCTTGTTTGTGAGCACATAAGTAAGGTGCAACCTCATCAGTGTTATTCAAAATGTGCAAATGAGCTTGAAACACTTCCTCTCGAGCCTTGCTATTAACCTTTATACCTCGTGTACCCTTACTGGCACATCTTCCCTCATGACGAGGCTTAGGAATCCCTATAGCCTCCACTTCTGAAAGGTAGTCATGACAAAACTCAATAGCTTCTTCTGCCACATAATCTAATCTCCCTCACTAGATGAACAATTAAGTGAACCATGATGTCGAAAAATGAAGGAGGAAAATACATCTCCAATTGGCACAAGATTATAGCAGCCTCATCTTCCAACTCATCCAACTTCTGGAGGTCAATGACTTTGCTACATATAGCATTGAAGAATGAGCACAACCTATTTATGACATATCTAACATTTTTAGGAGCAATACCACGAATAGCCACTGGTAGTAGTTGTTGCATCAAGACGTGGCAATCATGAGACTTTAAGCCAACCAATTTAGATCATTTGAGACAAGCCTCTTGACATTTGAATAGTAACCCTGTGACACTTTGACGCCCCGTAGACACTCACAGAAACTTGTTCTCTCTTTTTTTTGAAAAGGTATGACATGCTGGAGGCAAATATGTCCATTTACCATCCTTTGGTTGTGGAGCTAACTGCTCTCGTATACCCATCGCAACCAGATCTAGACGAGCATTCACATCGTCCTTTGTCTTACCCTAAATGTTGAGAAGCGTTCCAATTAGACTATCACATACATTTTTCTCCACATGCATGACATCAATACAATGTTTGACATCAAGTTTGCACCTGTATGGAAGATCAAAGAAGATCGACCTCTTCTTCCATATGTTTTTCTCAGTAGCCTTCTTTTGAGCCTTTCCGAACATAACATTAATGTCCTTCACCCTTTGATAAACTTTCTCTCCATTAAAGGCCGTCGGAGCAATTCCATTCTCTTGGAATCCATTGAAAGCTTTTTTCAGTCTACGATATGGGTGATCACGTCTGAGAAATCTCCGATGCCCAAGGTAAACTGTCTTCCTTCCATGTTGCAATTGTGTGAAACATGTGCCTTCTTCACATATTGGGCATGCTTTATGCCCCTTAACATTATACCCGGACAAGTTCCCGTATGCTGGAAAGTCATTGATGGTGCAAAATAACATGGCACGCATCTTGAAAGTCTCTTTGTAATGGCCATCAAACACATCAACGCCTTCCACCCACAGCTTTCTTAAGTCTTCAATCAAGGGACTTAGATAAACATCTAAGTCGTTTCCTAGCTGTTTTGGGCCCGAAATCATCATAGATAACATCATGTATTTGCGCTTCATGCATAACCAAGGAGGTATATTATAAATTACGAGGAGAACATGCCATGAACTATGGATACTACTTAAGGTACCATACAGATTCATTCCATCCGTAGCAAGTCTAAGCCTAAGGTTTCTTGGCTCATTTCCGAAATCCGGAAACAAACTATCAATTCTCTCCCATTGTACAGAATCAGCTGGATGGCAAAGCATTCCATCACTTTTCCTTTCATCTTTATGCCATCTAATGTTCTTTGCGTCATTTACATTAGCGAACAATCGCTTGAACCTTGGAATTATTGGAAGATACCACAACACCTTTGCAGGAGGACCCTTTGTGATCACATCACAAATAAAATCACCATCCTTCACTTTGTACCGCGATACCCCACACTTGGGGAAGTCGTGCATCCCTTCATACACACCCCTGTATAGTATGCAACCATTAGGACACGCATGTATTTTCTTATACTCCATACCCATCGGACATAGTATCTTCTTCGCCTCATAGTTACGGTCTGGCAGTGTCTTGCCTCCTGGAAGCATGTTATTCAACAACTCAAGCAATTCGGTGAAGCTTAACACTCCACCCATGGTACTTGTCCAATATCACGGATCATGTACTCTAGTCGATCGTCCTCCATATCTACATCAACTTCTTCACTTTGGGACACACTTGGCATGTTTAACAAGTCATCACCATGCCATATCCATCTTGTATAACTCTTGCAAATCCCTTCACAAATAAGATGATCACGTATTTGCTTAACTTCATATTTCCTCATATTCAAACATCTAACACAAGGACAATTAAATCTTCCATTACTATCAGGAAGATTTCTTTGAGTAAATTCTAGCAACTCTTCCACTCCCTCTCGATAATCATCACTTGTTCGTCTACTAACCATCCAACTGCGGTCCATATCCACGTTCTGTAGATATACACATATTTATACAATATAAGCACAAGAGGGAAAACTCTCGAAAAGCAGTATTTGAAATTATAGGCCTAAACCTTAAGTCCTATAATAGAATATAAACCCCTCTACTATTGATCAAACCAATCCAGATGACCTAACTTTTTAAAAGAACCCAAACCCCTTGACTATTGAGATTTTATAAGCAAAGCCTAAAAGTCTTTGCTCAATATGTAAGATCAAAGTGATTACATTTAAAAAAAAGCTCAAAATGCATTCCATTATTTCATAAAATATTCAAATCATTAAAACAGAGACAATGCTAAACACTAACTAATAGAGAAGGATTACCAAGTAGAAGGGAAATAAAGGAGAGGACTTACCAAGTAAAATAGAAGGGAGTTGGGGCGGTTCAATTGCGGTGGTCAGTTGTAGAAGAGAGGGAGTTGGGGTGGTTCAGTTGCGATGGTTCAGTTGTAAATGGTTCTAAGCAAATATTAGCAAAAATTTTATTAAGCAAATGAGGGTTTTAGCAAATAAAAATAGGGAAGAAAGAGTTACGTACCTTTGCGAAGAGGAAGTGATGGTGGTGGTTCTATGGTGGCTCACGAACGGAGGAGAAGGAGGTCAGTGAAGAGAAGAGAAAAGTAGGTCGCGGGACTGAGAAGACTGTAACGTTGAAATGTAGGGCGCGAGACTGAGAAGGTTTGAGAAAGTTAACGTTATACATTTTAATAACTTTTAACATCGGTTGTTAAAAAAATCGATGTTAAACTTCATTTTAACATCGGTTATACAAAAAATCGATGTTAAAAATTAACTTTTAACATCGGTTCACTAAAAACCGATAGTTTCTTCCCTCCATTCCAGATTTACTGTATTGCCACCCAATCTCCAGTTTTAACATCGGTTTTTAATGAACCGATGTTAAAAGTGTACTCCATGCGCTATTTATTTACAAGTTTGCCAACGCGTCTATTTTTAACATCTATTTTTATTTAACAGATGTTAAAAGCCTGACGTGAAAATTCTATTTTCCACTAGTGCTTGTGTCTATCTTCAAGGTCAACCAGGATTTGGTGAAAACTAGAACTAAGTTCAAGCTTAGAAAAATATTTACCACCAAATAATTCATCAATTAATTCGTCTATTGTAACACCCCATTTTTTTGTTCAAGGTGTGTGGCATTAATTAAGCATGTTTATGGGCTTAATTATGTTTCTCATGTGTTGAGGAAGCCATAGGTCAAATTTGGGACAATTTGGCCTTGGAACGAACTCAGAAAGTGCAAAAATGTGAAAGAACAGTTCTGATCAGCATCCAATGCTTAGACGTGGAGAAACTTCACGCTCAAACGTTGATCGTTGACGTCAGACGTGGGTAGCTGCACGTCAGGGCGTGGAAGGGGGTACGCGTGGAGGTGCACGTGTCAGCGCACACGCAATGCGTGGTAGAGACGTGGCAACCAACAGGCCACGCTCAAGCATGGAAAAAGCCCACGCTAGAGCGTGGGAACGCTCAAGCAATTTGCTTCAGCATGCTCAAGAGTGGACATGCTGACATCAACATTATATTTCTTCTCCATTTTTCATTTTGGATGAAAAAAACATTAGTGTTTCAGACCTGAGAAGCAAGAGAGAGAAAGTGATTCCGAGGAAGATTGAGGCGTTTGATCGTGATTCGAACTTCAGCATTGTGATCAGGGATTCAAATACTGCAGTTACTTCGGTTGAGTTATCGATTTCTTGAAGGTAAGCTCGAACCTATAACACGTCGATCCCAACGTTCTTTGTGTTCTTCGAGCTTTTCCCTTAAATATTTCTTGGTTTTGGTACTGCCTTATGGTTAAAAATGTTGTCACAATGTTTCTGCGATTAGGGCAAAGTTCGAGGTCACGACAGTGCTCGCGTTGAGGAGGCAGCTACAACTTCCAAAGGTGATGGTGGAGCTTGGTGTAACATCCCGGTTTTTCTGTAACTCTAATTGCGTGAGTTAATCTTGATTGGGGCTTTGGATGATTGTGTGAATTATTATGTGTTAGTTTTAGACCTAGTTTGAAGCTTAGGAATAGGCTTGAACAAGGTTGGAGGTGCCTAAGGCGTTAAACGAGTAAGTGTTGAAGCCAGAAGTTTGGAAGACTTTTCCCAGCTGAGCTACACGCTTGAGCGTGGGAAGGTAGCACGCCTCAGCGTTACAAGTAAACTATTGATTAAGGGTGTTTGACTTCTTATGACTGTATGCTGCTGATTGTTGTTGCTATATATCTAAGTGCCTTTATGCTACTTGGAATGTGATATGCTGCTATGTGCTGTTGTTAGTATGATTATTGCTATTATTATGTTGTATGTTGCAATGTTGAACGTTGTGGCGGAATGCCGTAGAGCTATGTTTGGTTGTGTGCTGTGTTGCTGTTGGATTGATACCGTGGATGGTGCCGTTGCTATAATGCTAACTTCTTGAGGCTGTGGCCGTGCTTGTTTGAGCTGTGGCTCATGGACGCGTGGCGTCAAGGCTGTGGCCATGTGGATGCAGTGGCATCGTGTTGTTTCTAATTGAGAGCTTAGGCATAAGATCCGGTATCAAGTCTGTTGAGGATGTTTGCTGCATATCATCATCAGCTACCAAGTGGCGAGGCAGTGTGACAGGTAGTATGGGCTGCCAATGTCATACGAGGTTAGTTGTACCTGAGTGCAGGTACGGAGAGTAGATGAGGCGGTCAAGTGAGTGACCTTGGGGATGTTGCCGGTCTCGGGAATAGTTTACAGTGACAGATGAGGTAGCTCATATCCTGTGGTGACGCCCGATCCAGTCCTGTTTGCTCGACTAATCCTAGAGTTTTCCATTTGTTCCATGCTAACGTTCCGAGGCGACCGAGATACCCTCATTCCGGTGTGGAAGGGGGGTGCACTCTTATTGGTCATGGCGAGTGGTTCGGTTTCTTAGACAAGCTAACTCGATTCCGACACAGAACATGTTCAGGTGTGGACTTGCTCGAGTGTGGAACCGTTCCAGTGGGACCAACTTTGACCGTTTTCGGCCGACATGTTGCATGGGATTAGTATCCCGGTCTAGAGGATTGATCTAAGTGTGAGTCTCATGGAGATGGATGCTTGTTGCATGTGTTGTCTTGAGAGACGTGTGTTGGAATGTAGTAACTGTGATATTTGTGATACCTGCTATCTGCTACTTGCTATATTTGTTTACTGCATTACTGTTGTTTTTCGATATTATAAAGCACTGTATTTCTTATCTCCTTGCTGCTGTTTTTGTTGTTCTATTTTGGGTTCGCATGAAGACGACGGGCCAGCCGAGGAACAGGATGGACACTAGACTTCACCCGTTTATCACGGGGGCACCGCGGATGCCGGTGATGGGCGACATTGAGATTGTATATCATGATGAGAGGGGATGGCGGGTGGACCCCTCGACCTTCTTAGTGGTTTACATGGGACCCGTCAGTCTGATCTTTCGGAGCGGCACGCCGTCGTACGTGGATATCAACGGCCCCTACCGCATGTACCAGTTCCTTCCTTTTCCCAGGATGTGGTGACCGTCGAGGCTGAGGGAGCGGGACTACATATGGGTTGCACCCCAATCCTCAGTTGTATCCAGCAGTTGAGGCTACGTCTACCGAGGCCAACATCGGAGGACGGAGCAGTATTTGAGGACCTACCGCAGGCATAGGATTGTGGTGTCCAGTTCTTCGTCAGAGTTCGAGCCTGTAGTGCGATACAGGCGTAATCATGGGCAGGGTCAGGGTAGCTCAGGGCATCCTCACCACTGATGGTGAGAGCCTGCCAGTGCGTCCTAGGTTGTGATCTGAGAGCTTTTTGTGTACCTTTTGAGAGGGGAAAGGTAGTACTGGTAAGCTCCGAGAGTTTTCTTATGCCTTTTGGATGTATTTTCGGATTTTTCTTTGACAGTATGTATATGTATGTACAGTGCCCTACTGATGGGGTAAGATATGTATGGTATTTGTATAGTTATGTTTATATTGCGCTTTTTACTCTGATAGCTTTTCTATGCTTGCCGTTATTGTTTGTTTACTTCCGCAACGCTGTTTGTATACCACACTATCGCTTTATATGCAGCTAGGCATAGATAATAATAATAATAATAGGTGTTTGGGACTAATTGGATTGTCCTTCTAAGAAAGGACGGTCATCTCATTTTGGTGGTATTAGAGCACTTTGATTCTAAATCGGACTGTGAAGGTAAGTGTACTGGATTTGACGGTTGATAACCGAGTTGTATCAATTGTGTTGGGTTTTGGGTAGAGTGTCCGATGCGCTAGTTATCGAAGTGCGATAACTGTTTTCATTCATGAGGCCTATGATATGTTTAACTGTCAAGTGCTATTATATGTCTTATGAATTAGAACTGATAACTCCTTTTTACAGGAAGCTATATGAAACGAGGAAGTGGTGGAAGGTCGGCGGCGAACCGACGCAACGGTAATAACAACAACGGTGACCACTCATGGACAAGAAGTGGTGGTGACACTTCAGAAGCAATGCAAGCCATGAGGGACTTGGCTACCGTAATGATGCAACTAACCCAACAGACTGCCCAGTATATGCAGAGGCAGGAAGAGAGAGAAGCTAGACAGGACCAACTGCACACCGTGAGGGGAAATGAGATGGTGGATACCAGTCTCAATGCTTTCATGAAGGGAAATCATCCTCACTTACATGGATAATACAACCCTGAAGCTGCAGAGATGTGGTTGTAAGAGATAGAAAAAGATGTTCATGGCCACACACTGCAGAGAGGACCGAAAAGTTACATACATTGCTTTCGTGCTAGTTGGAGCAGCAGAAGGTTGGTTTAGAACCAAGGCTAGGCTGTTAGTGGCCGGAGGAAGGATGCTAACGTGGCAACTGTTCCGGGAGTGCTTTCTAGAGAAGTACTTCCCGAGGAGCATCAGGCAAGAGAAAGAGAAGGAGTTTCTGGGTCTGAAATAGGACCAAGTGTCCGTCGGTGAGTACGCGATGAGGTTTGTGGCACTACTCAAGTTCTCTCAATTTTACCAGATCCATCCAGACGAAGAATTGGTCTGCAGAAGATTTGAAGATGGGTTGAGGCCCGAGTTGAAGCGAGCGATGCGACCTCTAAGTATCAGTTATTTTCCCGAGATAGTGGAAAAGTGCACGATAGTGGAAGGACATGACCGAGCAGGGACTGTCTCATAACAAATGACAAGTAGTGGATCTGTTCGAGGCAACCAGAGGGGAAGAGGTGGCAAGTTCTAGCGGAGGGCGAGACCGTATGATCGGCCGACTCAGTTTAACATCAACCATGGAGGAAGCAGCTCCAGTCAAGGATAGCAGGAGACCAAGACCTGTTTCCAGTGCGGGGGACCGCATATGGTCAAGGACTGTCTAAGGACCCAACACATCAAGTGTTTCAACTGCAACCAGACGGGTCACTATGCATCAGACTGCAAGCTCGGAGTTGGCAGAAGGGCTCAGTTTCAACAGAGTGGTAGGGCTCAAAGTGGTGGAGCTAGATCAGTTGTGGCAAGTCAGCAGAGCAGGCCACAGACGACTGGAAGGCTGTTTGCCGTGAGAGGTTCTGAAGCCTCCCTAAAGTCCTGATCTGATCCAAGGTATATGCTTGGTTTCTGGTAGTGCAACACGATAGTAGTGCTCGTGGAAGCCCTGGGCCAGCTAGTTGCGGTGGGATTTTTAGAGGTTCCTTTGCTGAAATCTTGGGGTCTTTCGCAGCAAATCTTGGTTCTCAGTTTGCTTTTCAAGCCGAGTTAATTGGTACTATGTTTGCTATTGAGATAGCTTATGAGAGGAATTGGTGTAATCTTTGGCTTGAGGGTGACTCGCGGCTAGTTGTTTTGGCTTTCTCTAATAGTAATATTGTTCCTTGGAGGCTAAGGAATAGATGGAAAAATTGCATTCTTCTAACCAAACAAATGCATTTTCTGTTTTCACATATTTATTAGGAGGGTAATCATTGCGCTGATAAGTTAGCTGCTTATGGTTCTTCTATTGCTGGATTTGTTTGGTGGGATTTAATCCCTGATTTTGTTAGGGAGGATTTGTTTAGAAGTAGATTTGGTCTTCCAAACTATAGGTTTCTTTGAATTTTCCATGGGTTTGGTTTCTTCCCCCCATGTTTTCTTTGTATTTTTTTCTTTCTTTCTTTATTATTAATAATATTATGGTGTGCAGCAGATGATTGGTAGGGTTTGGGGTGCCAACCTCATATTGTGATGCTTTTGTATGCTTTTTGCTTAAAAAAAATGCTTGGTTTCTGGTAAGCTTTTGTCGGTTTTATTTGATTCGGGGGCTACTCATTCTTTCATATCAGTAGAGTGCATGGATCATTTAGGGTTGCTTGTTTCTATATTACCCTATGACTTGACTGTTTCAACACCTACTGGTGATTCTTTAACTACCCTATCTGTATGCCGTAAATGTCCTGTTACAGTAGAGAACCGTCATTTTCTTATCCACCTTATCTGCTTGCCTATGCAACAGATAGATGTAATCCTAGGCATGGACTGGTTTTCAGCCAACCATGTAATGCTAGACTGTTCAAACAAAACTCTCATTTTTTCTGAGCAATCTGGATGGATGCCTGCCGACGAAAGTACTCCGACGGGTGGACGATCGGACGGGTATGTGGTGTTGTTCTCTTTGGAAGTAAAGGAGACTCCTAGTGTTGAAGCTTTGCCTATCGTGCGAGAGTTTCCGGATATGTTTCCCGACGATGTTCCTAGATTACCACCAGAGAGACAGGTGGAATTTGCCAAAGACCTAGTATCGAGAACTGGACCTATATCAACAGTGCTGTATCGGATGTCTCCAGTTGAGCTGATGGAGCTGAAGAAACAATTGGACGAGATGCTAGGCAAAGAGTTCATCAGACCTAGTGCATCTTCATGGGGAGCGTCGGTACTATTTGTGAAGAAGAAGGACGGGAGCTCGAGGCTATGCATAGACTATCGTCAGCTGAACAAAGTGACGATAAAGAACAAGTATCCATCGCCACGGATAGATGATTTGATGGATCAGCTGAAAAGAGCAGCTATGTTTTCTAAGATCGATCTGCAATCTGGATACCATCAGATCCGAGTTAAGAAGGAGCATGTGCCAAAGATTGCTTTTCGGAGTCGGTATGGTCACTACGAGTACTTGGTTATGCCGTTTGGTGTGACTAATGCTCCAGCTATGTTCATGGACTATATGAACAGGATATTCCGACCGTTCCTTGACAAGTTTGTTGTTGTGTTTATCGACGACATCCTTGTATACTCCTCGAGTAGAGAGGAACACCAAGAGCATCTAAGGGCGGTGTTGCAAGTGCTAAAGGACCGACAGTTGTATGCTACATTGTCGAAGTGTGAGTTCTGGTTAGAGGAAGTTCAATTTTTAGGCCATGTGATCAGTAAGGATGGAATCGTAGTGGATTCTGCGAAAGTCGAGGCCATAGTGAGTTGGGAAAGCCCTAAGTCTATAAGCGAGGTGAGAAGCTTTCTTGGTTTAGTGGGCTACTATCAGAGGTTTATTGAGGGATTCTCTAAGATTACGTTACCTATGGCGCAGTTAACGAGAAAAGGGAAGATGTTTGAGTGGTCAGAGGCTTGCGAGCAAAGTTTCCAGGAGCTGAAAAGAAGACTGACCACATCACCTATGTTGGTGTTACCAGATCCATTAGGACGATTTGATGTATACTCTGATGCATCTTATCAAGGCTTGGGATGTGTGCTCATGCAAGATAGGAAAGTGGTGGCATATGCCTCCAGGCAGTTTAGAGTACATCAGCGGAACTACCCAACGCATGATCTAGAGTTAGCTGCGATAGTGTTTGCATAGAAGATATGGAGACACTATCTTTATGGTGCTAAATTCAGCGTGTTTAGCGACCATAAGAGCCTGAAGTATCTGTTCAACCAGAAAGAGTTGAACATGTGGCAGCAAAGGTGGATGGAATTCATAAAGGACTTTGAATTCGACCTGCAATACCATCCAGGTAACACGAATGTCGTAGCGGATGCGCTTAGTAGGAAATCCCTACACGTGTCTGCGTTGATGGTAAAGGAGCTAGGGCTTTTAGAGGCGTTTAGAGATCTGAATCTGGAAGCGGAAATCGTCGAGGATAAGCTGAATCTGGGGATGGTCAAAGTAACTAGCGTTTTCCTGAATCTTTTATGGAAGAAGCAAGCTGAGGATAAGTACCTCGAGAGTGTGAATCAGTTGATAGAGGAAGGTAAGACTTCGGAATTCGAAAGAGGTACTGATGGTCTGCTTAGGTATGGTGGTCGAGTTTGTGTGCCAGCGGATAGAGAAGTCAAGGATATGATCTTGGAAGAAGCACACAAGAGCAAGCTGAGTTTCCATCCGGGGGCTACCAAGATGTATCAGGATCTGAAGAAGCTGTTCTGGTGGCCGGGGATGAAGAAAGATGTGGCGGCTTATGTCCTAACCTGCTTGGTGTGTTAGCAAGCGAAGGTTGAACACCAGAAGCTAGTAGGGTTGTTGCAATCACTGGATGTCCCAGAATGGAAATGGGATAGTATTGCCATGGACTTTGTTTCTGGGTTGCTGAGGACTCAGAAAAGGTGTGATGCAGTCTGGGTAATCATTGATAGGTTGACGAAGTGTGCTCACTTCTTACCGATTAACCAGAGTTACTCTTTGGAGCGATTGACTCAGATTTACATCAAGGAGGTTGTAAGGCTGCATGGGGTACCTTCGAGCATCGTTTCGGACCGTGATCCAAGGTTTACCTCAAGGTTTTGGGGAAGCTTACACAGTGCAATGGGAACTAAGTTAAGTATGAGTTATGCTTATAATCCTCAAATGGATGGTCAGTCCGAACGAACAATTCAATCATTGGAGGATCTCTTAAGGGCATACGTGTTGGAGAATGCGGGAAATTGGGACGAGTCCCTTCCCTTGATCGAGTTCACTTACAACAACAGTTTCCAATCAAGTATTGGAATGGCGCTGTACGAGGCACTGTACCGTAAGTGCAGGACTCCCTTGTGTTGGTTTGAGACTGGAGAGAGTCAACTATTAGGACCGGAATTGGTACCGAAAACAACGGAACAAGTCCGTAAGATACGGGAAAAGATGAAAGTCACAAGGGATAGCCAAAAGAGCTACGCCGACAAGAGGAGGAGGCCTTTGGAATTCCAAGAGGGCGACCATATCTTCATGAGAGTTAGAGTGGGCAGGGCAATCAGATCCAGAAAGCTGACACCTAAATTTATAGGACCGTTTCAGATTCTTCGACGAATCGGCCCTGTAGCCTATCAAATATAGCTTTGCCACCAAGTCTATCAAATCTTCGTGACGTCTTTCACGTCTCTCAACTCAAAAATTTTCATCCCGATCCATCACACGTGCTAGAGCTCGAATCAATTCCACTGAAAGAGAACCCGGAGTACGAAACTTCACCTATTCGGATCATGGATAGAAGAATCAAGGAACTGCGCGGTAAGCACATTCCGTTAGTCAGAGTGGAGTGGAACCCAGTGATTGGTGATTCAATGTAGGAACGAGAAGCTGAAATGTGTCAGAGTCATCCCTATCTGTTCACAGGTATACGACGGAAATTTCGGGCATGAAATTTTCTGTAAGGGGGTGGTAATGTAACATCCCGGTTTTTCTATAACTCTAATCGAGTGAGTTAATCTCGATTGGGGTTTTGGATGATTGTGTGAATTATTATGTGTTAGTTTTAGACCTAGTTTGAAGCTTAGGAATAGGCTTGAACAAGGTTGGAGGTGCCTAAGGCGTTAAACGAGTAATTGTGGAAGCCAGAAGTTTGGAAGACTTTTCCCGGCTGAACTACACGCTCGAGCGTGGGAAGGTAGCACGCCTCAGCATGACAACGCTCAAGCGTTGGTAACGTTGGACGCTCAAGCGTTCTGAGTGCGTTTGCCAGCCAATGCACTTTTTGACGCGTGTGCTACATGTGTCAGACCAGGGTCAAGGCGGAGCGGACAAGGTTCCACGCTCAAGCGTGGAGGGGACCTCACGCTCAAGCGTGGGCACACTCAAGCGTGCAGGTTTTCCACGCTAAAGTGTGCACAATAGCTCAAGTTAGTGGATTTTCATTTCTCTCCCTCATTTGCACGAAAATTTCTTGAAGTCTCTAAAATTCTCTGCAACTTGAGAGAGGGGGAACTGTGTTCTAGGGTGAGGAAGCTTGAGGTTGAAGGCGATCGAAGTACCGGAACGCGATTCCGACTACACCGTTGTGATCGCGGCGAAGTAATCTTCGACTTTGATGGATTGGTTTCTCGATTCGTCCAAGGTAAACTCGAGTCCCTAACATGTGTTCTTCGTGTTCTTGGCATTCTTCAAGTATTTGCCTTTTTCTTTGATTTTTGAGCTTGCCTTAGGGCTAACACTGTTGTATTTGTGTTGTGCTCGTGATTAGGGCAAGGTTCGTGCTCGTGATTGCCCGAGTTTTGGATATGGATCCACGGCTGTTCTTGGAGCTGCCATTGAAGGGGGTTGCGAATTCAAGCTTGGAGGAGCGAGCCAGTGATAGCGTGGATTTGTATGACGATTGTTCAGGTGGGGAGAAAGAGTACTGCTGCCGTCGGGAAGGCAAGAGTTGTGTAGGATGTTTTTCTGCTATGTGTAGGGAAGCCCTAACCCTACTAGTGGTTGAGCCCCGATAAAGTACCTAAACCCTAGGTTTAGCTTACTTTGGGCTATCGCCGTAAAGTTGGAAACTCGAGGCTAGTAAACTGTTGATTAAGGATGTTTGACTTCGTATGACTGTATGCTGCTGATTGTTGTTGCTATCTGTCTAATTGCCTATATGCTACTTGGTATGCGATATGCTGCTATGTACTGTTGTTAGTATTATTATTAATGTCATTATGATGTATGTTGTAATGTTGAACGTTGTGGCGGAATGTCGTGGAGCTAAGTTTGGTTATGTGCCGTGTTGTTATCGGATTGATACCGGGGATGGTGCTGTTGCGGTAATGTTAACTTCTTGAGGCTGTGGCCGTGCTTGTTTGAGCTGTGGCTCGTGGACGCGTGGCATCGAGGCTGTGGCCGTGTGGATGCAGTGGCATCGTATTGTTTCTGATTGAGAGCTTAGGCGTGAGATTCGATATCAAGTCCGTTAAGGATGTTTGCTGCATATCATCATCGGCTGCCAAGTGGCGATGCCGTGTGACATGTAGTATGGGCAGCCAGCGTCATACGAGGTTAGTTATACCTGAGTTCGGGTATGGAAAGTAGATGGGGCGGTCAAGTGAGTGACCTTGGGGATGTTGCCGATCTCGAGAATAGTTTACAGTGACGGATGAGGTAGCCCTTATCCTGTCGTGACGCCCGATCCAGTCTGGTTTGCCCGACTAATCCCAGAGCTTTCCATTTGTTCCAGGCTAACGTTCCGAGGTGAATGAGATACCCCGGTTCCGGTGTGGAAAGGGGATGCACTCTTATTGATCACGGTGAGCGGTTCGATTTCTTGGACAAGCTAACTCCGTTTCGACATAGAACCTGTTCCGGTGTGGACTTGTTCGGGTGTGGAACCGTTCCAGTGGGAACAACTTTGACCATTTTCGGCCGACTTGCTGAATGGGATTAGTATCTCGGTCTAGAGGAATGATCTGAGTGTGAGACTCATGGAGATGGATGCTTGTTGCATGTGTTGTCTTGAGGATGTGTGTTGGAATGCAGTAACTGTGATATTTGCGATACTTGCTATATGCTACTTGCTATATGTGTTTACTGTGTTACTGTTGTTTACCGATATTATAAAGCACTGTATTTCTTATCTCCCTAATGCTGTTTTTGTTATTCTGTTTTGGGTTCGCATAAAGACGGCGAGCCAGCCGAGGAACAGGATGGACCCTACACTTCACCCGTTTATCACGGGGGCACTGCGGATGCCGGTGCAGGGCGACATTGAGATTATATATCATGATGAGAGGGGATGGCGGGTGGACCCCTCGACCTTCTTGGTTTACACGGGACCCATAAATCTGATCTTTTGGATTACGTGGATATCATCGACCCCTATCACATGTACCAGTTCCTTTCTTTTACTAGGATGTGGCGACCGCCGAGGCAGAGGGAGCAGGACTACATGTGGGTGGCACCCCAGTCCTCAGTTGTATCCAGCAGGAGAGGCTACGTCTACCGAGGCCAGAGCCGGAGGACGGAGCGGTATCTGAGGACCTATCGCAGGCGTAGGATTGTGGTGTCTAGTTCTTCGTCAGAGTACAAGCCTATAGTGCGATACAGGCGTACTTATGGCGAGGGTCAGGGTAGCTCAGGGCATCCTCACCACTGATGATGAGAGCTTGCCAATGTGTCCTAGGTTTTGAGTTGAGAACTTTTTGTGTACCTTTTGAGAAGGGACGGGTAGTGCTGTTGAGCTCCGAGAGTTTCATATGCCTTTTGGATGTATTTTCGATTTTTACTTTGATAGCATGTATATATATGTATAGTGCCCTACTGATAGGGTAAGATATGTATGGTATTTGTATAGTTATGTTTATATTGCGCTTTTTACTCTGATAGCTTTTCTATGCTTGTCGTTATTGTTTCTTTACTTCCGCAACGCTGTTTGTATACCACACTATCGCTTTATATGCGGCTAGGCATAGATAATAATAATAAGAGTTTGGACTAATGGGATTATCTTTCTAAGAGAGGAGGGTCGTCTCACTTGGCTGTGTGATGTTGGTGGTGGTGTGGTGCTTGTGATCGTGTCCATGGTCACGGTTTCACAATCTTTCAGGTGGGGAGGAAGTGCTGTTATTGTCGGGAAGGGAAGCATAGTGTAGAATGTATACATGTGTAGGGGAACTTTAAACCCTACTAAAGGTTGAGCCTGTGACAACGTACATAAACCCTAGGTGTAGGTATCTTTGAGGCTATCACTGCTAAGACAGTACCCTAGGTTAGACGATGTTATTGTTGAGGTTGATGTGATGTGCATGCTAAACTGCCTATGTGACTATCTATTTAGCTATCTACATGATGATGTATATGTTGGCATACCTGTTGCAATGATGTTGTTATTTTGTGAGTGGTTGGAATGTTGATGAGAGTATGGTGAGGTTGATGTGTTGTGTGGGTTGATACCATCGTGTTTATGGATGTGGAGCTGTGGCTCGTGGATGCCAGGCGTCGTGGTGATGTTGATATTGATGTGGATGCAATGCATCATGGTTTTGGCCAAGTGCTTAGGCGTGAGGTTCCGGTATCAACCTATGATGGATGTTTGATGCATATCATAGCATGAAGTTCCCAATAGGGGATGTCAAAATGGGGACGAGACGTGCACCACTTGTCCCAAAGAGGGATGTACAATTGGGAACGTTATGTGAAATGTGATGTGATGAGTTCCACCTGTCCCAATGGGGGATGTCCAAATCGGGGCGAGACGTGTACCGCCTGTCCCAATGCGGGATGTCCAATTGGGGACGATACGAAATGATGTGATGTGATGTATTTGTCCCGATGGGATGTCCAATTGGGGACGTGATGAAATCGGCCGACATGTATATAGGGATTAGTATCCCTCGTAGAGGATTGATCTGAGAGAACAATCTTTGAGATGGATGTGATGTATGACTCGAGAGATAGTTGTTTGAGTGTTGCATATTTTCTATGTGATGTGTGCTACATGTGTATGTGCTATACTACTGCCCCTCTCCCATATTTGATGATATACATGTTTCTTATGTCCCTCGATCACCTTTTATGTATGTGTTACCATTCTTCACCGAGCAAACGACGAGCAGTCGGAGGGTGATGGACTGGAGGCAGCACCCTTTTGTGACGACGACACCGAAGATGCAGGTGCTGGGAGACCTAGAGATCATCTATCACGATGATTGGGGATGGCAGGTAGACCCTGCCACGTTCTTTACTGTTTATACTGGTCCCATCAGTATACGGATTAGGAACTGTGCTACACCCTTTGGAGACATCATTAAGCCGTATCGAGTTGTGCAGCACCTACCCTTCACAGAGATGTGGCATCCGCTGAGACCACCCGTATAGGAGAAAATATGGGCGGAGCCAGAGACTTCTCATGTCACCAGTCGATGAGGTTTTGTGCTACGCAGACAAAGGCGGAGGACGGAGCAGTACCTTCGGACTTATAGGCGATGGAGGATCGTCGTATCTAGTTTCTTATCAGAATATGTGCCGTTCCTGGTTTATAGGCGCATCTATGGCGAGGGACAGGGTAGCTCAGGGCATCCGTGTCGCTGATGGCGCGATCCCGCCAGTGTGTCTGTCATAGGATTGTGATGTGGGGATTTTGCTGTATTTTGAGTGGGGTGGTGAGTGCTGGTAGTTTGAGAGCTTTCTCTTGCTTTTGATGTATTTTTT
The DNA here is from genome assembly GCA_039655645.1 of Ammopiptanthus mongolicus. NCBI lineage: Eukaryota > Viridiplantae > Streptophyta > Magnoliopsida > Fabales > Fabaceae > Ammopiptanthus > Ammopiptanthus mongolicus. The sequence goes on from CM077349.1 coordinate 52,828,136, forward strand.
GTTCATCGTCAGTGTTGATGTACTCTGCCTTATATACTACTTTAGTGCTACTAATGGGGCAACTGATGCATGCATATATATTTTTATGTTTCTTAATTGCGTTACTCGAATGCATGCGTGCTTTAGTTTAGTTTTTGTTTTCGCTTTTACCTTTTCCGCTTCACTTCATTTGGTTGATAAAGAATGCTAACGTCTATAACACGATTAAGGTTAGTTAATATCTTAGGTTCTTTAATGGGACAACGGGTTGTCTCATTTGGTGGTATGAGAGCAGTTCGATTCTAAATCGGACTGTGAGGTATAGGATGTTTACTGGCTTTGATGGTTGATACCTGAGGTGTATCAACTATGTTAGAGATGGGGTAGAGTGTCCGATATGCAAGTTATCGAGTGTGATAACTATTTTATTGGTAAGACATATAATATGTATATCTGTTGATTTGTATTGTATGTCTTATGCATCGAGGCTAATGTTTCCTTTTTAGAGGAAGTTATGGCTAGAAGGAAGAGTAGAAGGCGTACTATAGAAACAAGTGCACCGGTGTGAACCGGGGACAACAATCATAATGGTGATACTTCTGGAACTGGAGGCGGTGGTGAGGGATGAGAGCCATGAGGGATTTGGCCGCTACGATGCTGCAACAGACACAACAAAACGCCCAGTTAATGCAATGACAGGAGAAGAGGGAAGCTAGGGAACAAAAGTTACACCCGGTGAGAGGAGACGAGATGGTGGATACTGGTCTAAACACGTTCTTGAAAGGAAACCCTCCACAATTCCATGGAGAGTACATTCCGGAAGCTGCTAAGCTTTGGTTGCAAGAGATTGAGAAGGTCTTTATTATAACACCCCAATTTCTTGTTTAGTGTGTGGAACATAAGTTAAGCATGTTTAAGAGCTTAATTATGTTCCTTATGTGTTGAGGAAGCCATGGTCCAAATTTGAGATAATTTCACCTTGGAACGAGCTAAGAAAGTGCAAAAACGTGGAAGAAAATGAGTCCAGAAAGTGAAGGAACACGAATCAATCGATTATCTAATTAATTAATTAAATTAATGGAGGGTTAGAATATTAAAATTTAGACACGGTCTTGAGTGCAATAGACTTTCAAGAGTAGCCTAAAATAGTTACAGAAAATATTTCGGCAGTGGGTTACGCAGGGAAAATGCTAAAGAAAACACCCGGCCGTGCCGACAGGGCCACGCGCGGTGACACGTGTTGCGACGCCATAGTGACACATGGACTCCACTAATATAAGGCTAATCCTCTAAGATCATGACACCTAGCCCACTATCACCAAGATGATCTAACATGGTGACATGTGTAATCCACTCAACTACCTAACTTAATATATATAATATTCCTAATGTAATAAAAGTGGTAAAACCACTCCATCTTCTCCACATTTGCGCCTGGACCAGCAAGGGAGGTAGAGAGAACTCTCCTTGGGAAGCCATTGTTATAATCTTTGGGAGCTTGTATGGTGGCATAGGAGTCTCTATTTCAAGATGCTATAGTTGAAGAAAACACTCATCCATCCAAGCTCTTCCTACTCCACCCATTGGTTTCACCATCCATCACACTCTTCTTTCATCTACACTCTTAGGTATGAACTTATATTTAATTTTTTGGGTTTCAACTAAATTAATATTGAAATTTGGTAGAGGATTTGGAATTTTCGCATGCTTAGATGAGGAGAAATGAATTTTTAAAGTTCCATGTTGTTGAACTCGGATTTTTGGAAAACACTATGTAAAACAGTCCCAGTGCGCGATTTTTCCTGAATTATTGTCTTTGAATTTTGACATGGGACTAATCGTATTTTGTTTTTCCATCAACTGGGTACCTCTAGTTAAAGTTTCAAAATATTCCATGATAATTTGACCATTCGTTCACTCTTTTTACTAACTACAGTTTTGGAGTTTTCTGACAGCTTGGTGCCCGTGTGTTCATGGAGTCCTAACTTTTTATACAAAACTTGTGTTTAAAAACTGCGCACATACTTGAAAAATAGACATCTGGGGATTGAATTTAGATATATTATTTGCATGATTGGCTACGATTTGCTACCTTAAAATTTTGTTCAAAGTGGTGGTATGGGTGCTAACAACAATTAATTTCTTGTTTAATGTTGGTTTGGTGTGGGTGCTTATGCCCTTGTTGGTCGTGATTTCTTTAGACTTGGAGGAGCAGGATGTTGATGATTTGGAGCTTCATCGGGATTGTGCACGTGCACTGTGACCTTCACACGATCCAAAGACTCCGCCAGGTAGTTGGGAGAAAGAGTACCATTATCGTCGGGAAGGCAAGAGTAGCGTAGTTGATATTTTTGCTATGTGTAGGGAAGCCCTAACCCTACTAGAGGTTGATCCCCGATAAAGTACCTAAACCCTAGGTTTAGTTTACTTTGGGCTATCACCGCTAAGTTGGAACCCTAGGTTAGATAACTGTTGATCGAGGATGAAATGCTTTGCATGACTGCCATGTTGTTAATTATGATAATTGGTAATTGTCTGTGTGCCTATATGACTACTTGGTTTATGATATGCTTTGATTGTTATGCTTTATTGTTATTGCTGTTACTGTTGTTGCATTAGTTGTTATGATGCTATGGTGGTGTGCCTAAGTTAAGTGGTTGAGTGGCTGTGAGCCCTGTATGAGCGAGTTGATACCGTGGATGGTTCTGTTGTTGTGATGCGATGTGTTGGTTAACCTGGAGCTATGGCTAGTGTTGATACATGGCATCATGTGTTGATATGCTATTAAGCGTTTAAGCGTGAGGATCTAGTATCATCTTGTTGAGGTTGTTTACTGCATATCATCGTTGCCAAGTGGCAAGGCCGTATGACAGGTAGTATGGGCTGCCAATGTCATGCGAGGTTAGTTGTACCTGAGTACGGGTACCGAGAGCGAAAGGGGCGGTCAAGTGAGTGACCTTGGGGAGGTTGTCGGTCTCGGGAATAATCTAGAGTGACGGATGGGGTGGCTTCCATCATGTTATGATGCCCGATCCAGTCCGGTTTGCCCGACTAACCCCTGAGCCTTCCACGTTCCAGGCTAACGTTCCTAGGCGGCCAAGACACCCTGGTCTCGGGCTCCGGAGGGGGATACACTCTTATTGGTCATGGAGAGAGGTTCGGTATCGTGGACAAACTAACTCCTGTTCCGGTGTGGAACTTTGTGTTGTGAGATTCGGCCGACACGGATTAGTATCCCGGTTTAGAAGATTGATCTGAGGGAGAAATTTAAGGACATGGATGCTTGTTGCATGTGTTGACTTGAGAGATGTTTGGCTGTGTGGAATATCTGTTCTACCTGTTATATTTGTTGTATGTGCTACTTGCTATATTTTCTTACTGCTCTACTGTTGTTATACCGATGTGCTTGGCACAGTATTCTTATCTCCCTGCGGTTTCTCTTTTCTCTTTTTATTTCCGTGCTTCGCTCGCGTGAAGACGACGAGCCATCAGCTTTTGACGATGGACCTAAGGGCCCCCTTTATCACGGCGGCATCGAGGATGCCGATGCTGGGGGAGATCGAGATCATCTACCATGATGACAGGGGGTGGCGTGTGGACCCCTCGACGTTCCTGACGGTCTACAAGGGACTGGTGAGCTTGCTGTTTCGAGGAGGGGCTTCACACAGAGAGGATGTTTTGGGGCCTTACAGAGTCACCCAATCCTTGCCTTTCACCCAGATGTGGCAGCAGTCGAGACGCCACATAAAGAGACTACACATGGGTAGCACCAGCGACTTCGCATGCTACTAGTCGCCGAGGTTTTGTACTGCATGGACAGCGGAGGAGGACCGAGCAATACTTGAGGACCTATCGGAGGAGCAGGGTGGTGGTGTCTAGCTCTTCTTCCAAGAATGAGCCGCTGGCGGTTTATTGGCGTACTCACGAAGAGGGCCAGGGTAGTTTAGGGCATCGACACCATTGATGGTGGGATTCCTGCCAGTGCGTCTAGGCTACGAGCTGAGCACTTTATATGTATTTTTGAGTTATGGGTGGGTAGTGCTGGTGAGCTGTGAGAGCTCTTTTATGTTTCTTTTGATGTATATGTTTTTATCTTTACAGTTTTATTGTACCGTCATTTGTATATATATAGCATCTTAGTGCCCTACTGATGGGGTCATGTTTATGCATGTTTCATGTATATAGTTATCTCGTATCTGCATTTACTCTGATTCCTGTTTTATGCCTTTTCTGTATGCGCTGCATGTTTTATCATGTTGTCTTTCGCTATACTTCTTGAATAACGCGCTAATGCTATAATACGGTTAAGATATAGTTAATAATATAAGCTTGGGACTAATGAGATTATCCTACGTAAGTTGGGTCGTCTCATTTGTTGCCATCCACTGCAGGAAAGACCGAAGGGTCACCCATGCAGCTTTCCTGTTAGTTGGTGTAACACCCCCTCGGTGCTACGCCTCAAACTCGATTGCGGATAACATAAACAAATAAAAAAGTTGGTTGCTTTCGGAAAATACTTTAAGTAATTAATTATGTTCGAAAACAAGGGTTTTAAAAAAAACTTCTTCACGTTATAATCATTAAATACAGGAAGGATGAAGTAAATCTCATAACATACACCAATTTTAAACATTCATTACAAAATAACATAAGGTATTAATGCCGAAGCATATAGGTTTTCTAGAAATAGAATTTACCTAGTAGTAGGAATTCTAGTCTATTATCGCAGGTTACAGACTTCAAAATAAAAAGCCAACATAAAACAACAGATAAGATATGACTGCTTCAAAAGTAAGACTCTAATGCTGGTCGGGCTAAAAGTAGGCATTGGGAAAAAACCCCAAAGTCAGCTCCAATTCCAGGAAGAATTCGGAAGGATCCTCCTTCTCTTTATCTTCAAAAGACTCCATCGTCCGAGTCCTCAAGTGTTCGCGGGGACCTCTGAGTAGTATCTGTACATGTATCCAAAAACACAAGAGGGTGTCCAACATGTACAGGCAAAGGTGAGATACTCATTCCATAAGTTTATCACGATAGCCGCACAAGCGACAAACAGAACATACACCCACATATAAATACAGTTGCATTAACATATATTCATATAATCATAATATCTCAAACATTACCATGAGTTATAACATAATGCATGAGACTTCGATATCATTTTTCTAACTCATGTTCTCTGAAGATTCTTAACTTCCCTTCGTCGAGTGATAGGCCGTAAATACTCCCATAACGTAATTGTCCTCATGAGTCGGCCTCTCAATTTAGGTCCGAACTCCAATTGTTGAAGGGTATCATATCTCAACCATATCGTGAATAGTCCAGTCTTTGATTGAGTTCATCCGTGTTAGGCAACCGATTACCGCCGCACGGGGTCGCGATGCCTCCGGCCTCTTGTGGAGTCTCGAACACAGGATGCCCATATAGACCTAGTGGTCTTAATTGGCTCATATTCTCAACCACAATGGATTGTTGCTCAATTTCGTGGCACATCTGCCGATTCATGAATGTACACAGAAATTTTTCTGTTTTCTTGTTCGTTCTTTCTTTTGTCAAGGCATACGACTCATGACTCATTTTAATGGACATTTAGCCCGTTCATTCAAACACATGACACATAGTCCGAGTGTTCAACCTACAAAACACTAGCTCGACGTCTCGGTCACTAGGTTTGCAGATTCCACATTTAGCTCGTTCATTCAAACACATGACACATCTAGTTCTCCCCTGAAGAGTTTTCCGTTCTGACTCCGGTTTTGTTCGCACCGTCTAGAACAAACAATCACAATTCAATCCTTCCCAACAATCAATTCAAATTTTCAACATTAACAGCATAAATCTCCTCCCTCTATTTAGTCTAGCTCTCGGCCATATTATTGCAAAAATAGGCTAGGGATTTCATTTGGTTTCAATCTCTTGGAATCGACACCTGAGGGTAATCAAAGGATGAAATCCATGGTCACTTTCTAAAAATTGAAGCAAAACACTTAGTCCCCCAAAAGTTAAGGTTCGGCCATCATTACTTGAAATGGCTAGGGATCTCATTTGGTTTCAGTATTTTGGATGGATGATCTTTAAGCATACACAAAACTAGATCAAGTCTCATTATACAAAAATTTGAAGCAAAAACTCATGATTTCTCATCATGAGTGGTTCGGCCATTTCATACCCATATGATCAAGGAAAAGCTCTTGATTACATGCTCTTGGATAATGAAAGAGAATGATGAAACTCGCTCATAGAAATTGGTTTCATGATCATAGGACTTTTCTACAATTTTCTAGGGATTTTTGAAATTTGGTTCTTGAAGTTGGAACTCATGAAAATCAAGGCTTTCAAGCAAGAACAAGAGAAGATTCATGAGGTTTAAGGATCAAAGGAGTAATCTTACCTCTTGAATGATGAAGAACGAACAAGATTCAACACTTTTCCGTCAACAAAATCAAGTTTTCTCTTAAAGAAAATGAGAGAAACTTAAGGAGGAAGATGAAGTGAGAAAAACAAATGGTGAAGGCTTCATGAAGCTCGTCTATTTTGTGGGGTATGAAGGGAGGGACAAGGATGTCCACAAATTTTTCACTTAAGGGTAAAATGGTCTTTTCACACAAGGTTAAATGGTAATTTTGAAAAAGGTCAGGAGGATTTTGGTCTTTTCACGTCTAGATATTTTCAAACGTCATCGTGACATTAGTACGCTTTCCTGGGTGATGTGACTTGATGTAACTTCAAGTTTATCCGTTAGCGGGTCCTGGTAAATCCGTATTCAGCTCCGTTCTTCACCTAATTCAAGGTTTCGCCCGAATAACTTAAATTATTTCGCTTTCTAGTGCGAAAACCAATTTTATCAAAAATGTTGGAAATTCAATTCTAAACCTAACTATTTCGTTCACGATTCAAAATTAGGTCTCCTGAGCAATAAAATCTTACTGTTAGTGAAAAAACACTGATCGGGCTCCGTCTGAATTTTCAACCCAAAATTTTACCGTAGCTTTCTACGATAGCGTAGAGTATGAATATGGTCTTGGTTTATTTTATTTCATTTTCTAAAACCTCGAATAAAATATAAATTCAGTTATATAACTTATTGACATTAGAAGTAGTGAAAAATCGGGGTGTTACATTACTACCCCTCAAAAAAAATTTCGTCCTTGAAATTACGTACCTAGAAAAAGATCAGGATATTGTAATCTTATCTTGTCCTCGAGTTCCCACGTTGCGTCTCCAATTGCTTCGTTCCACACAACCTTGACTACGAAGATTTGTTTTCCCCTAAGTTGCTTGATCCTTTTATCATCGATTCGTACAGGTGATGTCTCATAAGATAAGTTTTCTCGTAAATGTACTACGTCGGCCTCGATTACATGGTAAGAATCAGGAATATACTTCCTAAGTTGTGAGACATGGATAACATTATGAATATTCGAGAGAGAAGATGGTAAGGCAATCTCGTAAGCTACTAGACCAATACGACGAAGAATTTGGTAAGGTCCAATGAATTTGGGAGTGAGTTTTCTGGACTTTATAGCTCTACCTACCCAAGTCGTGGGCGTGACTCTCAGGAACACGTGGTCACCTTCTTGAAATTCGAGGGGTTGCCTCCGTTTGTCGGAGTAGCTCTTCTGCCTTCTCTGTGCCGTCTTCATCTTTTCACGGATTTGTTTAACCTTTTCCGTAGTCTGTTGCACAAGGTCGGGGCCTAAAATCATACTCTCTCCATCCTGGTACCAATACAAAGGTTCCTGGTACTTTCGTCCGTACAGAGCCTCATAGGGTGCCATCCCTATACTGGAATGAAAACTGCTGTTGTATGTAAACTCGATAAGAGGCAAAAGATCATCCCAACTTCCACTATGGTCTAGGACACAAGCTCTCAGTAGATCTTCCAAAGATTGTATCGTTCTCTCTGTTTGTCCATCCGTTTGAGGGTGGTATGCTGAACTCAACCTCAACTTTGTTCCTAGAGCTTGATGTAGACTTTGCCAAAATCGTGAAGTAAACTTTGGGTCTCTATCAGAAACGATACTCGACGATACTCCATGTAGTCTGATCACTTCCTTAATATACAGCTCGGTTAACTTCTCCACTAAGTAGTTGATCTTAACAGGTAAGAAGTGTGCCGACTTTATTAGTCTATCAACGATCACGCAAATCGAATCAAAACTCTTAGAAGTCCTTGGTAAACCTACCACAAAATCCATTGAGATGCTCTCCCATTTCCATTCGGGTACATCCAAGGATTGAAGCTTTCCACCAGGTTGTTGATGTTCTACTTTCGCGTTCTGATAAGTCAGACATGATGCCACGTACTCAGCCACTTGTTTCTTCATTCCTGGCCACCAAAACCTCTGTTTCAGATCTTGATACATTTTGGTTGATCCAGGGTGAATAGTTAACTTGCTCTTATGTGCTTCCTCCGGAATAATTTTCCTCATCTCAGGGTTGTTAGGTACACAAACCCGTCCATTGTATCTCAAGATGTCATCTGTTCCCAAGCTGAATTCTGTAGCCTTCTCTTGTCCAAGTAACTCCTTTTTCTCTTTAAGGTACTCATCAATTGCTTGTTGTTCTTGGATCGTTTCCATCAGTCCACTAGATACCTTGATCATTCCCAAACTAATCTTCTCATTGTTCACTTCCATAACTAGATTGAGATCACGAAACTGCTCAATCAACTCTAACTCTTTAACCATCATTGCAGAGATATGCAGCTTCTAACTTAGAGCATCTGCGACGACATTTGCTTTTCCAGGGTGGTATAGCAAGGTGAAATTGTAGTCCTTGAGAAACTCCATCCATCGCCTCTGCCTCATGCTAAGCTCTTTTCGGTCAAATAGGTATTTCAAACTCTTGTGGTCACTAAAGACATCAAACTTAGATCCGTACAAGTAGTGCCTCCAGATCCTCAGTGCAAAAACCACAGCAGCCAACTCTATGTCATGCATTGGATAATTCCTCTCATTAATTTTCAACTGGCGCGAAGCATAGGCTACAACCTTACGATGTTGCATAAGTACACATCCTAAACCCTGATGCGAAGCAGCACAATACACTTCATATGGGTCGTCCGGTTTAGGTAACACTAACACTAGTGAGGTTGTAAAACGTTCCTTCATCGTCTGGAAAGTTTCCTCACATTTCTCACTCCAAGCAAAAGGTTGGTCCTTCCTTGTAAGTTAAGTCAACGGCGCAACAATCTTTGAGAATCCTTCGATGAATCTTCTGTAATAACCAGCCAAACCAACGAAACTGCGGATTTCTGTCACAGTCTTGGGTCTTTCCCAAAAAAGTACTGCCTCTACTTTCGTAGGGTCAACGGCAATTCCTTCCTTCGTAATCACGTGCCCTAAGAACTTGACTTCATCCAGCCAAAACTCACACTTAGACAGCTTTGCGTACAGCTTCTCCTTGTGAAGGATCTGTAAAACTTGTCACAGGTGTTCCTCATGCTCCTCATGACTTTTCAAGTAGATGAGAATATCATCGATGAATACGACAATGAACTGATCTAGAAACGGGCGAAAAATCTCGTTCATATAGTCAATGAAGATAGCATGTGCGTTCGTCACTCCAAAAGGCATCACAAGGTACTCAAAGTGGCTATAGCGAGTCCTAAATGCAGTCTTAGGTATATCCTCCGCCTTCACTCTAATCTGGTGATAATCAGATCGCAAGTCGATCTTTGAAAAGACAACGGCACCTCGCAGTTGATCCATCAGATCATCTATGCGTGGTAGCGGATTCTTGTTCTTGATCGTTACCTTGTTGAGTTGACGGTAATCCACACAAAGTCTCGAATCTCCGTCCTTCTTCGTCACTAACAACACTGGTGCTCCCTACGGAGACACACTCGGCCTCACAAACTGCTTAGACAATAGGTCCTCTAGCTGAGCTTTCAGCTCGACTGACTCCGTAGGTGACATCCTATACAGAGCGATAGAGATCGGATCGGATCTCGGAACTAAGTCAATCAAAAACTCGATATCCCTCGCAGGTCGTAAACCTGGAACATCCTCGAGAAACATTTCCGAAAAATCTTTCATAACCAGCACATCGCTAAGAACAATGTCCCTCTCAACTTCTAAACAGGATAAAAGCATGTATCCCTGAGCTCCTTTTTTCAAAGAAGCTCTTACTTGGTTGGCAGTTAAAAATCCAGAAGTCTCAAGGTTAGGAAAAACTAAGGTTTTATGTGCACAGTCTAAAAGGATATGGTTGGACGATAACCAATCCATGCTTAGGATCACATCCAATTGTATCAAAGGCAAACATATCAAATCAACAAGAAATGTCCTATCATGGATAGCAATAGGACAACTCAAACATACTGAATTTACAGTAATAGGTTTAGCATTTAAGGTAGAAACAATCAAATCAAATGACAGTGAAGAAACGGGCAAGTTCAAAAGTCTCACACAATCTAAAGAGATAAACGAATGTGTAGCACCCGAATCAAATAGTACATTTAAAAGATTACCAGCTATGTCGCAACTACCTTGTATGAGATCATCCGACTATGAAGCATCAACACCACTCATGGTGTAAACTCTTCCCCTTGCCGTCGGTTTAGCAGCTCGTACATTGTTGACGACCGACTCGGACTTTGGTGCAGTACATTCCCTTGAGAATTGTCCTATCTTTCCACATTGGAAACATAGAACTCCTTTTAGCATGCAGTTCTCAGTCATCTGGCCTTGTTTCCCATACTTGAAGCATCTCTGGACTTGTCCCTGATTCTGGTCGTTCCTACTTCCGTCACCATAGGTAGAAGCAACAGGGCGATAGGATTGTTGAGTGCGATTACTCCCTTGAGGTCGGGAATATGGCTTCTTCTGGGACTGTTTCCCCTTCTGGTTCTGGTACTAGTTCGGGTTCTTGGACCTAGACGGTCCTCCCGCATTGCTCGTATTGTCCCTTCCTTTTCTCATCTTCTCAACTTTTCTACACTTCTCCACCAAAGCTTGAAAGTTGCGAATCTCGAGTGGTAACACAGATTCCTTGATCTCAAAACGCAGACCTCCTTCAAATCTCTCGCATTTCCAGTCTTCGTTAGGTTGGGCTTGGAAAAAGCGAAAATATTTGGCGAGTAATTCAAACTTTGCTGCATATTCTCCAACAGTCATGTCCCTTTGCTGCAGCCTCAGAAACTCTTGCTCTTTATCAGTCCTAGCACTCTCGGGAAAGTACTTCTCCAGAAACTTGGTGCGAAATATTCCCCAAGTGACCTCTTGATTGTTGGCTTCCAGCAGTTGGCTGGTTCCTCTCCACAAGTATTCTGCATCTCCCAAAAGCAGGAAGGCAGCATAGGTAACCTTCACTTCCTCAGGACAGCGCAGAACAACAAAGATCTTTTCCACTTCTTGCAGCCATATGTCATACTTCTCCGAATCAGAATCCCCATGAAACTACGAAGGATCATGATGCCGAAAGTTGACTAGACCTCTGCCCTCAGCAGCAAGATCAGCTCTCTGTTGATTTTGTTGAGCCATCGTCACCATCTGTTGGGCAACAGCTGCCGCCATATTGGCCTTAGCTTGGATAGCCCGATTGATGTTGTCATCAGCATTGGTGTCAGCAGTGCCGCGACCATCACCATCGTTGGTGTTGTCACGACCTCCACCACGACCGCTTCTAAGATTCATGTCTTCCCTACAAGTCAAACCAATCATATCCTAATAAGGAAATATATACTCGTGTGTTAACACACATTGCTTCAACAGATAAACAATCGAACCAAGGTTCAAACAGAGATCACACAACACAAACATAACAGATCTACTCCCAAGGATTCCCGAAAGACTCGACTAGCTCTAATACCACTAATGTAACACCCCCTCGGTGCTACGTCTCAAACTCGATTGCGGATAACATAAACGAATAAAAACGCTGGTTGCTTTCGAAAAATACTTTAAGTAATTAACTATGTTCGAAAACGTGGGTTTTAAAAAAAAAAAAAAAAAACTTCTTCACGTTATAATCATTAAATACAGGAAGGATGAAGTAAATCTCATAACATACACCAATTTTAAACATTCATAACAAAATAACATAAGGTATTAATGCCGAAGCATATAGGTTTTCTAGAAACAGAATTTACCTAGTAGTAGGAATTCTAGTCTATTATCACGGGTTACAGACTTACAATTAATAAGTCAATATAAAACAGCAGATAAGATATGACTACTTCAAAAAGTAAGACTCTAATGTTGGTCGGGCTAAAAGTAGCCATTAGGGAAAAACCCCAAAGTCATCTCCAATTCCCGGAGGAATTCGGAGGGATCCTCCTTCTCTTTATCTTCAAAAGACTCCATTGTCCGAGTCCTCAAGTGTCTGCGGGGACCTCTGAGCAATATCTGTACATGTATCCAAAAACACAACAGGGTGTCCAACATGTACAGGCAAAGGTGAGATACTCATTCCACAAGTTTATCACGATAGCCGTACAAGCGACAAACAGAACATACACCCACATATAAATACAATTGCATTAATAGATATTCATATAATCATAATATCTCAAACATAATCATGAGATATAACATAATGCATGAGACTTCAATATCATCTTTCTAATTCATGTTCTCCGGAGATTCTTAACTTCCCTTCGTCGAGTAATAGGCCGTAAATACTCCCATAACACAATTGTCCTCATGAGTTGGCCTCTCAATTTAGGTCTGAACTCCAATTGTTCAAGGGTATCACGTCTCAACCATATCGTGAATAGTCCAGTCCCTGATTGAGTTCATTGGTGTTGGGCAACCGATTACTACGGCACGGGGTCGCGATGCTTCTGGCCTCTTGTGGAGTCTCGAACACAGGATGCCCATATAGACCTAGTGGTCTTAATTGGCTCATATTCTCAACCACAATGAATTGTTGTTCGATTTCATGGCACGTCTGCCGATTCATGTATGTACACAGAAAGTTTTCTGTTTTCTTTTTCGTTCTTTCTTTCTGTCAAGGCATGCGGCTCATGACTCGTTTTAAAGGACATTTAGCCCGTTCATTCAAACACATGACACATAGTCCGAGTGCTCAACTCACAAAACAGTAGCCCAACGTCTCGGTCACTAGGCTTGTTGATTCCACGAAGGGTAATCACCATTTTCCTTTTTGAGTCTTATTTTCGTATATAAAACTGTGGAAACAAAACTCAACACCTCATTGCAATAAACTAAAACATTTTATCAAAAGAGTTATCTTCAAGAAAACTCTTTTCTTTACAAATCTATTTTCTAAAGGTTTCGTTGTCTGGAACGTTTTTCTAAAAAGCAAGCATTTGAACGGATTTTCCTTAAACAGACTTTTTCTTTTGAAAAGGGGTCTAACAAAAAAAAAAGAAGAAGTTTCTTTCCTTGATAAGGCAAAACTAATTCTCAAAAATTTTCTTTGATTTCAAAATACATTCTACAATTTTGATTAATGCTTTTAAGCGTTTTAATCTTCTTTATCAAGCTATAGCCGATGCTATGCTCTCAACCAGTACAGTCATATCACAATCCAGGAGTATATCACATCCAAAGCATCAATGTCATAATTCATTTTCAAACATCATGTCATATACTTCACCGATCAAAGCAAGTACATACACAACACATAGTATATTCTCAAAGCATCAATCAATAAAAAAGCAACACATCTAACAATCAAGCTCATGAGACTAGCAAAATCATTATGAGAAATCTCTCTTTACCTCTTGAAGATTTCTAGTTCGCCCTCGAAGAGTTTTCCCTTCCAACTCCGGTTTCGTTCACACCGCCTAGAACAAACAATCACAATTCAATCCTTCACAACAATCAATTCAAAGTTTCAACATTAAAAACATAAATCTCCTCCCTCTATTTAGTCTAGGTCTCGGCCATATTATTTCAAAAATAGGCTCGGGATTTCATTTGGTTTCAATCTCTTGGAATCAACACCTAAGGGTAATGAAAGGATGAAATCTACAATCACTTTCTAAAAATTGAAGCAAAGCACGTAGTCCTCCAAAAGTTAGGGTTCGGCTGTAACGGCTCGGACTGCTTTAAGGATTGCCGACTGTCCCCACAAACCAACACGAGTCTCTTTAGCGTGCTTTGTCCTCACTCACACGCTTCCTAGGAAAACTTCCCAGGAGGTCACCCATCCCAGAATTACTCCAAGTTAAGCACGCTTAACTTTGGAGTTCTTAAGTGACGGGCTACCAAAAAGAAGATGCATCTTGTTGGTATAGGTAGTACCAATCAATTCTTATAAGCCTTCCTTCAACTGTACAGTCCCATACCTGCACAGCCTCAGGATCCCTCTCATTTCGACGTGAATTCGGTTCATTCATGTATCCCTCCACCTAGAAGCCTGCCAGGAGCAGCTCCTTGTCCGTGCCTCATGCACCGGCGATCACTTCCCGCCCTCATCAGCCCTGGGTGTTACATGCCCACCAGCTTCTGCTTGGTTCGTCCCCGAATCACACAGTACTGGGAGAGGTCCGCTCTAATACCATTTATAACGTCCCGGACTGCTTTAAGGATTGCCGACTGCTCCCACAAACCAACACGAGTCTCTTCAGCGTGCTTTGTCCTCACTCACACGTTTCCTAGGAAAACTTCCCAGGAGGTCACCCATCCCAGAATTACTCCAAGTTAAGCACGTTTAACTTTGGAGTTCTTAAGCGATGGGCTACCGAAAAGAATATGTATCTTGTTGGTATAGGTAGTACCAATCAATTCTTATAAGCCTTCCTTCAACTGTACACTCTCATACCTACACAGCCTCAGGATCCCTCTCATTCCGATATGAATTCGGTTCATTCATGTATCCCTTCGCCTAGAAGCCTGCCAGGAGCAGCTCCTTGTCCGTGCCTCATGCACCGGCGATCACTCCCCACCCTCGTCAGCCCCGGGTGTTACATCGGCCATCATAACTTGAAATGTCTAGGGATCTCATTTGGTTTCAATCTTTTGGATGGATGATCCTTAAGCATACACAACACTAGATCAAGTCTCATTACACAAAAATTTGAAGCAAAAACTCATGTATTCTCATCATGAATGGTTCGGCCATTTCAAATCCATATTGGCTAGGAAATACTTTTGATTACATGCTCTTGGATAATGAAAGAGAATGATGAAATTAGCTCATAGAAATTGGTTTCATGATCATAGGATTTTTCTACAATTTTCTAGGGATTTTTGAAATTTGGTTCTTAAAGTTGGAACTCATGAAAATCAAGGTTTTCTAACATGAACAAGAGAAGATTCATAAGGTTTAAGGATCAAAGGAGTAATCTTACCTCTTGAATGATGAAGAATGAACAAGATTCAACACTTTTCCTTCACCAAAATCAAGTTTTCTCTTCAAGAAAATGAGAGAAACTTAAGAAGGAAGATAAAGTGAGAAAAATAAATGGTGAAGGCTTCATGAAGCTAGCCTATTTCGTGGGGTATGAAGGGAGGGACAAGGATGTCCACAAATTTTTCACTTAAGGGTAAAATGGTCTTTTCACACAAGGTTAAATGGTAATTTTGATAAAGGTCAGGGGCATTTTGGTCTTTTCACGTCCAGATATTTTCAAACATCATCATGACACTGACAAGCTTTCCTGGGTGATGTGAATTATGTGACTTCAAGTTTATCCGTTAGCGGGTCCCAGTAAATCCGTATTCAGCTCCGTTCTTCACCGGATTCAAGGTTTCGCCCGAATAACTTATATTATTTCGCTTTTTAGTGCGAAAAACCAATTTTATCAAAATGTTGGAAATTCAATTCTAAACCTAAATGTTTCATTCACGAGTCAAAATTAGGTCTCCTGAGCAATAAAATCTTACTGTTAGTGAAAAAACACAGACCGGGCTCTATCTGAGTTTTCAACCCAAAATTTAACAGTAGCTTTCTACGATACCGTAGAATATGAATATGGTCTTGATTTATTTTATTTCATTTTCTAAAACCTCGAATAAAATATAAACTCAGTTATATAACTTATTGACATTAAAAGCAGTGAAAAATCGGGGTGTTACAGTTGGAGCAGCAGAGTAATGGTGGAGGAACAAGCAGAAACTGCTAGAGACTGAAGGGAGACTGTTGACTTGGGATGTATTTAGAGAGAGCTTCTTGGAGAAATATTTTCCAAGGAGTGTTCGTAAGGAGAAGGAGAAGGAGTTCCTGAATTTGAAGCAGGGTCAGATGTCTGTGGGAGAATACGCCATAAGGTTCGAGGCGTTGCTGAAATTCTCTCAATTCTATCAAGTGCACCCAGATGAGGATTGGGTGTGCAGGAGGGTTGAAGATGGGTTGAGACCGAATTGAGGAGGGCTATGTTGTCGTTAAGCATATGATCCTTCCCAGAGCTAATAGAGAAATGCACAGTCTTGGAAGGGCACGATCAAGCTGGAGTTGTACAACCACAAGCAAGGGGTGGTGGACGCATTAGAAGAGGTGGTCAGAGAGGTTGTGGAGGAAAGTTTCAACCGAGAGCTAAGCCTTTCAGTCACCCGAATCAACAAACAACCTTTTCTGGAAGAGGGAGTACTAGTCAAGGACCACCAGGGTTCTCGACATGTTTCCGATGCGGGGGACCGCATTTGATCAGGGATTGTCCCCAAGCACCCAATGTCAACTGTTTCAGAGGTGTCAACGTGGGCCATTATGCTAGTAACTGCAAACAGGGGAATGATAGGAGGAGCAACAGAGTGCAAGAACCCAAAGTGCAGGAGCAGGACAACAAGTGGTAAGTCAGCAAAGTAGACCATAGACAACGGGAAGAATGTTCACCGTGAGAGGTTCAGAAGCCTCTCGATGTCCCGATCTAATACAAGGTAAGTGCCTAGTCGCTGAGAGACTCTTATCTGTTTTGTTTGGTTTAGGGGCTACACATTCTTTTATCTTATTAGCGTGTATGGATCATTTGAGTTTACCTGGTTCATCCTTACTTTATGATTTGACTGTCTCTACACCCACAATTGATTCTCTAACCACCCTATTTGTCTGCTTAAAATGTCCTGTTGTTATAGAAAACAAATCTTTTCTTGTGCACCTAGTATGCCGGCCTATGCAGCAAATTGATGTTATCTTAGGCATGGACTGGTTTTTGGCCAACCATGTAGTACTAGACTGTTCAAATAAGACCCTTCGCTTTTTCGAGCAATCTGGATCATTGCCTACAAGTGATGGTGAGTTGGGAGGTGTACAATCAGGAGAATGCATGGTGTTGTTTTCTTTGGGAGTCAAGGAGACTCCGAGTCTAGATGCTATGTCGATGGTGCGCGAGTTTACCGACGTTTTCCCAGATGATCTGCCAGGGTTGGCATCTAAGAGAGAAATCTAGTTCGCAATCGATCTTGTACCTGGAACCGGACCGATTTCAATAGTACCCTATCAAATGTCCCCAACAGAGCTGGCTCTGTTGAAGAAACAATTGGATGACATGTTGAAGAAACGGTATATAAGACCCAGTGTTTCGATGTTGGGAGCACCAGTGTTGTTCTTCAAGAAGATGGATGATAGTTCAAGGTTGTGTGTGGACTGCCGGCTGCTCAACAAGGTAACGTTCAAGAACAAGTACCTATTGCCAAGGACCGATAACCTTATGTATCAGTTGATGGGAGAAAAGGTATTCTCGAAGATAGATCTGAGATCCGGTTATCATCAGATAAGGGTAAAAGAAGATGATGTACCGAAGACAGCTTTCAGGAGTCGGTTCAAGCACTACGATTATTTAGTTATGCCTTGCGGTGTGACTAATGCTCCAGCAGTGTTCGTGGACTATATGAACAGGATCTTTAGATTGTACCTTGATAAGTTTGTTGTTGTTTTCATCAATGACATCCTTATCTACTCCTCAGACAGGGAACAACATCTGAGGGTTGTACTTCAAGTTATTAAGGACAAAAAACTCCATGCTAAGTTGTCTAAGTGTGAGTTGTGGTTGGAGGAGGTACAATTCCTTGGACATGTAATCAACAAGGATGGCATAACAGTAGCTCCTGCAAAGGTGGAAGGTGTGGTTAAGTGGGAAAGCCCTAAGACGGTAAGTGAGATCAGAAGTTTTCTGGGGCTAGCAGGATACTATAAGAGGTACATCAAGGGATTCTCGAAGATTGCATTACCTCTGGCATAATTAACAAGAAAAGGAAAAGCGTTTGAATGGACAGAAGAATGTGAGGTTAGTTTCCAAGAGCTGAAGTGGATGCTAACAACATCTCAAGTACTAGTCTTGCCAAATCCGTCGACGTTGTTCGATGTGTACTGTGACACATTGTATCAAGGCTTGGGTTGTGTACTCATGCAAGAGAGCAAAGTAGTGGCCTATGCTTCTAGACAATTAAGAGTGCATGAACGGAATTACCCAACCCATGACCTAGAGTTGGCCGCGATAGTGTTTGCATTGAAGATATGGAGACACTATCTCTATGGCGTTAAATTCAGCATGTTTAGCGATCATAAAAGCTTAAGGTATCTGTTCGACCAAAAGGAGTTGAACATGAGGAAGAAAAGATGGATGGAGTTCATAAAGGATAATGAGTTCAGCCTACAGTACCATCCAGGGAAGGCCAACGTGGTAGCAGATGCATTGAGTCGGAAATCTTTGCATATATCTGCAGTGAAGGTGAAGGAGTTGGAACTGCTAGAACAGTTCAGAGATCTGAATCTGGATGTGGAACTATCCACAGACAATATGAGTTTAGGGATGGTCACTATCACCAGTGATTTTGCAACACCCTTTCCTGAGTGCCACATTCCCGAACGTTTATAGGGCCGAAAATATTTCTTAATGCGGAAAATACGGTTTTCTTTTTTTTTTTTCTTTTCACAAGATGCAATGGAAAGGTCATAATACTAATAAACGAACTTAGGTTCGCCATGCATTTCTAGAACATACCACAGAACAGAAACAGAAATGGAAACGTCAACATTATTATATACAGACATAGGTCTAATGTATAACTAATACAATAAGAAATACAGACATAGGTCGTAGCTCCCAAAAGTACTACAAAAACGACATAGTCTGGCCGACAACAAAACTAGACCACAAAAAGAAGGTCCTCCTCTGGCTCAAAGGAACTACTGGACTGAACCATCATCACGTCCATCTGTTCAAACAGCAACAGCAAGTACCAACAGAAAACATACAGATATGGGTGAGATTCCCGTTCATCAACACAGCAAAACAGCAATAGTAAAAACGGGACGACTCACCGGGTAACCACGTACCCAACATGCTTACAAGAATTCTCAATGTCAAACATATTAAGCAATTGACAGCATAATATCATGTTAAGCAGTTAACAACATAAAATAAGGTATTCTTAAACAGTACAACGATGTATAACAGAAAATGTAAACATCAATAGCCATGCAATGCAATGCAATATATATGACTCAATGTCAATGTCACTGGGTACTACTCTGACCCCTACTCCATGGAGCTAACAAAACATTCGGAGAGAGTGAATGGGAGGACATGTTCCGTGCGCGCCAGCCTTGGGCAAGATGCTACAACATTCGTAACGTGCACGTATCTGGCTTTTACGGAAACACTCTCAACCAAACATGAAAAGTACGGCATCTAGTAGAGGATATCAGTGTATTGCACGGATTCGCCACGACACAGAAGAGCTACCAACTGGTCACATGTAAGCCCTTCCAACCCTGATACCTCCCAAAAGACCATTGAAGATCATCACCGTAAGATTCGCACCCGCATCAAGGTGTAAGCTCAACTCCTAGGCTCAAGGCCTTACAACTATGCAAATGAAATGGCAATGCTTACACAAAGCAGATGCGATCAAGCAATGTCTATCCCCCGGATAAACCTCAAAGTCTACTAAGGTTCTCTTCCTTAGGAACTATACGCGTCTTTTGAAAACAAAACCTTTATCCACCGGATAAATCTCGTGATCCCTCCGGGATCGAGTCATCACAAGACTGAAACAATTGAACGACTGATCGGGGTCCGAATCACCGGTCCGTCATCGAACTACTGTTTCAAAACCCAAAACGTTTTATGTTTGTGATTATGTCTTATGAAGTCATTGATGTATTAAGTCATCAATGGTATAGAATGTGGTCTTGTTCCACTACATACCATACTTAATTATTCCTTGTCTTCAACTCTAAGTCAATTACTTAACTTAGGTTTAAAAAGCGTAAACTTTACAGTTTGAGTTTGAAAAACACTATTTATAAACAAACCATTTCTCGCGAGGCGAAGGTATATGTCGCGACGCGAGGCTGAGAAGTTTTCTTTACTGCTTGGAAAAATCCTTCTGCTTCGTGAGGCGAGGATTGGATCGCGACGCGAGGCAGAGAAGTCATCTTTACTTCTTAGACAGTCTTTCTGCTTCGCGAGGCGAGGGTTATATCGCGACGTGAGGCAGATAAGTTGCATCTTCACTACTTAGGCGGTTCGCGAGGCGAAAACGACTTCGCTACGTGAGGCCGAGAAGCTGCATCTTTGCTGCTTAGGCAGTTCGCGAGGCGATAACGAAGCCGCGACGCGAGGCCGAGGAGCTGCATCTTTGCTGCTCTGGCTAGTCCACTGTTTCGCGAGGCGAGGCAAGGTTAGCCTGGCGAATGCCTTATCTTCCCTCTGTCTCGCGAGGCGAGACGGGGTTCGCGGGGCGAGTGCCCTGTTTTTCATTTTCCCTAACTCCTTCATTATTTCTTCTTTTGAAACACTTAGTTTGATTAAAAGACCTATGGCTAAAGAAAAGACATTTTCCCAACTTTGGTGACACACTTTAGAGGTGAAAACTTCATTTGATCTTTGGATCAAAATCACTTTTGTTTCTCTTTGAAAACATAGGTTATGAAATCATGTTTTGTTGCATCAACACTTTACCAAAACAAGAACAACATATGTTCTTATATTTTCCTCTTACTAAGGCCGCAAGTCTACTCCAAAGAAAATGGAGACTTCACTTCACCAACAAAGCACATGTAGCTCAAAAGCTCATACAATTATGATAAGCCACAATACACATTTCTACATCACAATCAAACATCCAAGTCCATCACACATCATGGTCTCATAATCAAACCATAAAAGTCCATACTTGATCTAGTGATCAAAGTAGGTTTTTCAACATACATGGAAATGATTTTCATTCAATCATATCATCATCAACATATGCTAAAGCACACTACAACATACTCAAGCATAAACTCATCATAACAATCTTGTTCTCCAAGAGAACTTAGCAAGACTTAACACATAAAAGTGAACCCAAACTAAAGGGTTTCACCCACACATAAACTTAAACAACCATTCTCACTACCACCATCTTGGTGTGATGAGGTTCTTCTCCCCATACCTCTTGATGAGCAGATTCCCGAATCAAAGTCGGTTGATCGGTTTCTGAACTTCCTGGCAATCGTCAACAACTACAACAACACAACAAACCAACATTAAACAACAATCAAAGCCAATCTCAACAATCCTAACAAAGAGGATTTCGGCCACCCTAGGTTAAAAAGGTTAGGAATTGGTTTTGGTTTTCCATTTCATGGATTCAAAAGCATTAGGAAAGCTAAGGATGAAATCAAGTGTTAAAAATCAAAACTTGATGAAAACACTATTCATCATCTTCCAAAAGGGTTCGGCCAAAAATGCTTTTTGAGCTATGATGAGAGTTGAATCATAAGCTCTTGGGTTTAGGTAGAGATTGATGATGTGAGTTCAAAGAACTTGGTCTTACCTCAAAAGGATTTTTCTACAATTTCCTATGGATTTTCAAAGTTTTGGATCTAAGAAATTATTTTCATGAAAATGAAGATTGATCTTGAAATAAAGAAAGATTCAAGAAGCTAAGAGATCATAGAAGTGACCTTACCTTGAAATGAAGAAAGATTGCTCAAGGAATCAAGTGAATCCAACAAAAACTCAAGCTTTTCTAGGTGAAAATGGAGTTTTCTCTCAAGAACAACTATGGAACTCTATGGTGTGAGGGGCTGTGCGAAAATGATGAAGTGAGGGGCTGAGTTCAGCCTCTTAAAAGTTCACTTAAGGGTAAAAAAGTCATTTTCCAAAAGGGTATAATGGTAAAAGTGGAAAAGACTCAGGTTAGGGGCATTTTGGTCATTTTGCGTCCAGATATTTCCGAACGTCATGACAACTCTGGCATACTCTCCCAAGTGTCCTGGGATGATGTGATATCAAGATTATCTTTTGGCGAGTCCCGGTAAATCCATATGTGGCTCCGTTCGTCACCCGATTGAGGATTCCGCTCAAACGAAGGTCAGGAAGTTATTTTTCTGAAATTTTTACGAAATTTAACCAAAACGTAGATAATCGAATTCTAAGACTTACTGTCTCGTTCACGGGTCCATCTGAGGTCTTCTGAGCAGTAAAATCATACTGTCAGTGTAAAAACGCAGACCGGACTCCGTTTGAGTTTTCGACTCAAAACTTAATCGTAGCTTCCTACGATATCGTCGAGCATGACTGTGGTCTCGGAATATTTTATTTCTATTCCTAAGACCTCGAATAAAATAAAGACATTAAAATACTAAAGAAATAGAAAACGTGAAAATCGGGGCGTTACATTCCTACCCCTCTTAAAAGAATTTCGTCCTCGAAATTATACGTACCTCTTAAAACAAACTCGGATACTGTTGTTGCATGTCCTTCTCTCTTTCCCAGGTAGCATCACCTGTAGTCTCGTTCCAGATAACTTTGACCAAAGCTATCTCCTTCCCTCGCAGTCTCTTTATCCTCCTGTCCTCGATCTTAACCGGCAATGGCTCATAGGTTAGATTATCCTTTAGTTGTACTGAATCAGACTCTATGACGTGACTGGGATTAGGAATATACTTTCGCAATTGCGACACATGAAAAACATTATGAAGGTTGGATAGAAAAGGCGGTAAAGCTATTTGGTAAGCTACTGGACCTATCCGACGAAGAATTTGGTAAGGTCCAATGAATTTTGGAGTGAGTTTTCTGGACTTCAAGACCCTGCCCACCGCAGTCATCGGAGTGACTCTCAAAAACACATGATCCCCTTCCTCGAACTCAAGTGGCCTACGTCTTTTATCCGCATAACTCTTCTGTCGGCTCTGAGTCGTCCTCATCTTTTCTTGAATCAGTTTCACCTTCTCGGTTGTTTGTTGCACTAGTTCAGGTCCTAATGAAGCACTTTCTCCATCTTGGTACCAACACAAAGGTGTTCTGCAACGTCGTCCATATAAAGCTTCGTAGGGTGCCATCCCTATACTCGAATGATAACTGTTGTTGTAGGTAAACTCTATCAACGGTAGGAAATTCTCCCAACTACCGGCATGTTCCAACACACACGCCCTCAACAGATCCTCTAAAGACTGAATCGTCCTTTCCGATTGTCCATCAGTTTGAGGATGGTAAGCCGAACTTAATCGTAACTTTGTTCCTAAAGCTTCATGTAAACTTTGCCAAAATCGCGAAGTAAAACGCGGGTCTCTATCCGATATGATGCTTGAAGGTACTCCATGCAGTCTCACAATCTCACTGATATAAATCTGAGTAAGCTTTTCCGTAGAATACTTGAGATTAATCGGTAGAAAATGAGCTGATTTCGTAAGCCTATCAATTATAACCCAAATGGAATCGTATCCTTTAGGTGTCCTTGGCAAACACGTCACGAAATCCATTGCTATGCCGTCCCATTTCCACTCTGGGATATCCAACGGAAGTAACATTCCAGCTGGCCTTTGATGTTCAACCTTTGCTTTCTGACACACTAAGCAAGATGCCACATAATCAGCTACATCTCTTTTCATCCCTTGCCACCAAAACAATCGCTTCAGGTCTTGGTACATCTTGGTTGACCCTGGATGCATACTTAACTTGCTTCTATGAGCTTCGTCCAGAATTAACCTCCTTATCTCCGGGTTGTTTGGCACACAAACCCGTTCTCCTCGTCTTAGGATTCCATCTGTTCCTTCTTTGTATTCCGACGTCATCCCTTTCTTTAGATTCCTTCGCTCTTTCTCCAGATACTGGTCGTATACTTGTTTCTCCCGGATCTGATCCATCAGATCACAAGATACTGTAACCATACCTACACATAGTCTCCCTGGCATACTAACCACAGACAGATGCATATCTCTGAACTTTTCCAACAGCTCGTGTTCCTTAACCATCATGGCAGACACATGTAACACCCTTCTACTCAGGGCATCCGCAACCACATTAGCTTTTCCCAGATGATACTGCAACTGGAAATCATAGTCCTTCAAAAATTCCAGCCACCGTCTTTGTCTCATGTTGAGCTCTTTCTGATCAAACAGATACTTCAAGCTCTTATGGTCACTGAAGACATTAAACGTCGAACCATACAAGTAGTGCCTCCAAATCTTCAACGCAAAGACTACCGCTGCTAACTCCAGATCATGAGTTGGGTAGTTCTTCTCGTGCACTTTCAACTGTCTCGAGGCATACGCTACTACCTTCCGATTCTGCATCAGAACACAGCCTAATCCTTGGTATGAAGCATCACAGTACACTTCAAAAGATTCGCTTGGATCTGGCAATATCAACACTGGTGACGTAGTTAGCCTCTTCTTCAACTCTTGAAAACTCTGCTCACAGGCTTCAGTCCATTCAAACGCTTTGTCCTTCCTTGTCAATTGGGTAAGAGGTCCTACAATCTTCGAAAATCCCTCAATAAACCTCCGATAATACCCAGCCAAACCCACAAAACTGCGTATTTCAGTCACTGTGGTTGGTCTTTCCCACTCAAGAACTGCTTCGACTTTCGACGGATCTACAGCAATTCCTTCCCTTGAAATTACATGACCCAAAAACTGCACTTCGTCGAGCCAAAACTCACACTTGGACAGTTTTGCATACAGCTGTTTCTCTTTCAGAACTTGAAGAACCACACTAAGATGTTCAGCATGTTCTTCCTGGTCTCGCGAATAGATAAGTATGTCATCTATGAAGACAACGACAAACTGATCTAGGTATGGACGAAAGATCCTATTCATATAGTCCATGAATATAGCTGGAGCATTCGTCACACCAAACGGCATCACAAGATACTCATAGTGCCCATAGCGTGTTCGAAACGCTGTCTTCGGTATATCTTCTGCTTTCACACGAATCTGGTGATAACCCGATCGCAAATCAATCTTGGAGAAAACTGCCGCTCCCCTCAACTGATCCATCAAGTCATCTATCCTCGGAAGTGGATACTTGTTCTTAATAGTAACTTTATTCAACTGGCGATAATCCACACATAACCGAGATGTTCCATCTTTCTTTTTCACCAACAACACAGGTGCTCCCCACGGTGACACACTGGGTCTAACAAACTGCTTCCCCAATAAGTCTACCAACTGTTCCTTCAAAGTTTCCAACTCGGCAGGTGCCATACGATACGGTGCCATAGACACTGGTCCTGTTCCTGGCACAAGATCAATTGCAAACTCGATGTCCCGAACTGGCGGCAAACCTGGTACGTCTTCAGGAAAGACTTCCGGAAACTCATTCACGACAGGTATGCGCTCTAAGACTAGCTCGCTCTTGACCTCCAAAGAAGATAGTAACATGTATCCCTGAGCTCCTTCTCTCAAAGAAGCGTTTACTTGGTTGGCAGTCAAAAATCCAGAATTCTCACAACTAGGGAAAACTAAGGTTTTATTTGCACAGTCCAACAGGATATGATTAGAAGACAACCAATCCATTCCTAAGATTACATCCATTTGCGAGAGAGGCAAACAGATCAAATCAATCAAAAACATTCTATCTTTAACAGAAATAGAACAATTCAAACAAACTTTAGCAGTTACAACAGGCTTTGCAGTAGGCGTAGAAATTACCAAATCAAAAGGTAAAGAAGACACAGGTAATCCCAACAGATTCACACAGTCATAGGCAATAAAGGAATGCGTTGCGCCTGAATCAAATAGTACAGTTAAGGTTTCACCTCCCATGACACACTGACCTTGGATCAAGTCTTCATTCTGAGAAGCTTCAGCACCACCCATAGTGTAGACTCTGCCCTTCATCTTAGGCCTTGCAGCTTGGACATTGTTAACAGAATGTTCCAACTTCGGTTGCATGCATTCACGTGAGATGTGTCCCGGCTTCCCACACTTGAAGCAGATAATCCCTTTGATCGAGCAATCTCTGGTGATGTGATTGCTCTTCCCACACTTCATGCACTTGGTTGGGGCGTTTCCAGACTGATTGAAACTCCCACTGCTCCCTCCAACAGAACATTGTTGTCGATCTTGTTGCTTTGCATAGGGCTTCCATCGAGATTTGTTGTCTCGACCACCGCTTCCTCTCTGGAACTTGCTCGGTCCAGAACTCTGTACCCGCTTGTCCTTAGGCTCCAAACTCTCGATCAAACGACACTTTTCCATTAACCTCGGAAAAACAGAAATTTCCAATGGAACTACAGCTCTCTTCAAGTCGATCCTTAGACCTCCTTCGAATTTCCGGCACTTCCACTCTTCTCTTGGGTTGTCCAGAAAGTAATTTGAGAACTTTGCTAGACTTTCAAATTTAGCCCCGTATTCAGCTACGGTCATTCCCCCCTGTCTCAGCTGGAGGAACTCCATCTCTTTCTCGTGCCTTGCACTTGCAGGAAAATACTTCTCCAGGAATTTTCCCTTAAAAGCATTCCAGTCAACAGCTTGTTGGTCATCCACCAGCATCTGACGGGCTCCTTCCCACCAGTATTCAGCATCCTCCACCAGCATATAGGTTGCATAGACAACCTTGTCATTCTCAGTACATCTCATCGCTCCAAATATTTTCTCTAGCGTTTGGATCCAGCGTTCAGCCAACTCAGGATTGAATTCACCTTTGAATTGAGGTGGATTCCGACGAAGAAATTCGTCCAGTCCTCTACCTCCAGCAGCTCGTTCATCACGTTAAGCCATAGCAGCAGCCATGTCCCGTATGGCATTCACAGCAGCAGTCAGGTTTTGAGCAGCCATTGCTACCTTCAAAACCAGAACTATCAAACACAAGAACCACAACTAAAGCAAACAATAGAGAAACACACAGAGAACACAACACAAACAAGACAGACCATAACCTACAACCCCAAAAAGACTCGGCCAGCTCTGATACCAAACAATGCAACACCCTTTCCCGAGTGCCACATTCCCGAACGTTTATAGGGCCGAAAATATTTCTTAATGCGGAAAATACGGTTTTCTTTTTTTTTTTCTTTTCACAAGATGCAATGGAAAGGTCATAATACTAATAAACGAACTTAGGTTCGCCATGCATTTCTAGAACATACCACAGAACCGAAACAGAAATGGAAACGTCAACATTATTATATACAGACATAGGTCTAATGTATAACTAATACAATAAGAAATACAGACATAGGTCGTAGCTCCCAAAAGTACTACAAAAACGACATAGTCTGGCCGACAACAAAACTAGACCACAAAAAGAAGGTCCTCCTCTGGCTCAAAGGAACTACTGGACTGAACCATCATCACGTCCATCTGTTCAAACAGCAACAGCAAGTACCAACAGAAAACATACAGATATGGGTGAGATTCCCGTTCATCAACACAGCAAAACAGCAATAGTAAAAACGGGACGACTCACCGGGTAACCACGTACCCAACATGCTTACAAGAATTCTCAATGTCAAACATATTAAGCAATTGACAGCATAATATCATGTTAAGCAGTTAACAACATAAAATAAGGTATTCTTAAACAGTACAACGATGTATAACAGAAAATGTAAACATCAATAGCCATGCAATGCAATGCAATATATATGACTCAATGTCAATGTCACTGGGTACTACTCTGACCCCTACTCCATGGAGCTAACAAAACATTCGGAGAGAGTGAATGGGAGGACATGTTCCGTGCGCGCCAGCCTTGGGCAAGATGCTACAACATTCGTAACGTGCACGTATCTGGCTTTTACGGAAACACTCTCAACCAAACATGAAAAGTACGGCATCTAGTAGAGGATATCAGTGTATTGCACGGATTCGCCACGACACAGAAGAGCTACCAACTGGTCACATGTAAGCCCTTCCAACCCTGATACCTCCCAAAAGACCATTGAAGATCATCACCGTAAGATTCGCACCCGCATCAAGGTGTAAGCTCAACTCCTAGGCTCAAGGCCTTACAACTATGCAAATGAAATGGCAATGCTTACACAAAGCAGATGCGATCAAGCAATGTCTATCCCCCGGATAAACCTCAAAGTCTACTAAGGTTCTCTTCCTTAGGAACTATACGCGTCTTTTGAAAACAAAACCTTTATCCACCGGATAAATCTCGTGATCCCTCCGGGATCGAGTCATCACAAGACTGAAACAATTGAACGACTGATCGGGGTCCGAATCACCGGTCCGTCATCGAACTACTGTTTCAAAACCCAAAACGTTTTATGTTTGTGATTATGTCTTATGAAGTCATTGATGTATTAAGTCATCAATGGTATAGCATGTGGTCTTGTTCCACTACATACCATACTTAATTATTCCTTGTCTTCAACTCTAAGTCAATTACTTAACTTAGGTTTAAAAAGCGTAAACTTTACAGTTTGAGTTTGAAAAACACTATTTATAAACAAACCATTTCTCGCGAGGCGAAGGTATATGTCGCGACGCGAGGCTGAGAAGTTTTCTTTACTGCTTGGAAAAATCCTTCTGCTTCGTGAGGCGAGGATTGGATCGCGACGCGAGGCAGAGAAGTCATCTTTACTTCTTAGACAGTCTTTCTGCTTCGCGAGGCGAGGGTTATATCGCGACGCGAGGCAGATAAGTTGCATCTTCACTACTTAGGCGGTTCGCGAGGCGAAAACGACTTCGCTACGGGAGGCCGAGAAGCTGCATCTTTGCTGCTTAGGCAGTTCGCGAGGCGATAACGAAGCCGCGACGCGAGGCCGAGGAGCTGCATCTTTGCTGCTCTGGCTAGTCCACTGTTTCGCGAGGCGAGGCAAGGTTAGCCTGGCGAATGCCTTATCTTCCCTCTGTCTCGCGAGGCGAGACGGGGTTCGCGGGGCGAGTGCCCTGTTTTTCATTTTCCCTAACTCCTTCATTATTTCTTCTTTTGAAACACTTAGTTTGATTAAAAGACCTATGGCTAAAGAAAAGACATTTTCCCAACTTTGGTGACACATTTTAGAGGTGAAAACTTCATTTGATCTTTGGATCAAAATCACTTTTGTTTCTCTTTGAAAACATAGGTTATGAAATCATGTTTTGTTGCATCAACACTTTACCAAAATAAGAACAACATATGTTCTTATATTTTCCTCTTACTAAGGCCGCAAGTCTACTCCAAAGAAAATGGAGACTTCACTTCACCAACAAAGCACATGTAGCTCAAAAGCTCATACAATTATGATAAGCCACAATACACATTTCTACATCACAATCAAACATCCAAGTCCATCACACATCATGGTCTCATAATCAAACCATAAAAGTCCATACTTGATCTAGTGATCAAAGTAGGTTTTTCAACATACATGGAAATGATTTTCATTCAATCATATCATCATCAACATATGCTAAAGCACACTACAACATACTCAAGCATAAACTCATCATAACAATCTTGTTCTCCAAGAGAACTTAACAAGACTTAACACATAAAAGTGAACCCAAACTAAAGGGTTTCACCCACACATAAACTTAAACAACCATTCTCACTACCACCATCTTGGTGTGATGAGGTTCTTCTCCCCATACCGCTTGATGAGCAGATTCCCGGATCAAAGTCGGTTGATCGGTTTTTGAACTTCCTGGCAATCGTCAACAACTACAACAACACAACAAACCAACATTAAACAACAATCAAAGCCAATCTCAACAATCCTAACAAAGAGGATTTCGGCCACCCTAGGTTAAAAAGGTTAGGAATTGGTTTTGGTTTTCCATTTCATGGATTCAAAAGCATTAGGAAAGCTAAGGATGAAATCAAGTGTTAAAAATCAAAACTTGATGAAAACACTATTCATCATCTTCCAAAAGGGTTCGGCCAAAAATGCTTTTTGAGCTATGATGAGAGTTGAATCATAAGCTCTTGGGTTTAGGTAGAGATTGATGATGTGAGTTCAAAGAACTTGGTCTTACCTCAAAAGGATTTTTCTACAATTTCCTATGGATTTTCAAAGTTTTGGATCTAAGAAATTATTTTCATGAAAATGAAGATTGATCTTGAAATAAAGAAAGATTCAAGAAGCTAAGAGATCATAGAAGTGATCTTACCTTGAAATGAAGAAAGATTGCTCAAGGAATCAAGTGAATCCAACAAAAACTCAAGCTTTTCTAGGTGAAAATGGAGTTTTCTCTCAAGAACAACTATGGAACTCTATGGTGTGAGGGGCTGTGCGAAAATGATGAAGTGAGGGGCTGAGTTCAGCCTCTTAAAAGTTCACTTTAGGGTAAAAAAGTCATTTTCCAAAAGGGTATAATGGTAAAAGTGGAAAAGACTCAGGTTAGGGGCATTTTGGTCATTTTGCGTCCAGATATTTCCGAACGTCATGACGACTCTGGCATACTCTCCCAAGTGTCCTGGGATGATGTGATATCAAGATTATCTTTTGGCGAGTCCCGGTAAATCCATATGTGGCTCCGTTCGTCACCCGATTGAGGATTCCGCTCAAACGAAGGTCAGGAAGTTATTTTTCTGAAATTTTTACGAAATTTAACCAAAACGTAGATAATCGAATTCTAAGACTTACTGTCTCGTTCACGGGTCCATCTGAGGTCTTCTGAGCAGTAAAATCATACTGTCAGTGTA
Organism: Ammopiptanthus mongolicus; assembly: GCA_039655645.1. Taxonomy (NCBI): domain Eukaryota; kingdom Viridiplantae; phylum Streptophyta; class Magnoliopsida; order Fabales; family Fabaceae; genus Ammopiptanthus; species Ammopiptanthus mongolicus. Next base: position 52,858,824 of record CM077349.1, read on the forward strand.
AAAACGCAGACCGGACTCCGTTTGAGTTTTCGACTCAAAACTTAATCGTAGCTTCCTACGATATCGTCGAGCATGACTGTGGTCTCGGAATATTTTATTTCTATTCCTAAGACCTCGAATAAAATAAAGACATTAAAATACTAAAGAAATAGAAAACGTGAAAATCGGGGCGTTACAGATTTCATGAACTTGATCTAGAGGAAGCAAGGAGAAGATCAGTACCTACAAGAGATGAACCAGAGGGTAGAAGAAGGTAGGACCCCAGAGTTTCAAAGAGGTACTGATGGTATCCTGAGATTCAGGGAAAGGATATGTGCCGGAGGATAGGGAAGTTAGGAAAATGATATTGGAATAGGCACATAAGAGCAAGCTAAGTTTTCATCTAGGGGCTACGAAGATGTATCATGACCTGTAAAAGATGTTCTTGTGGCCAGGGATGAAGAAGGAAGTGGCAGAGTATGTAAAATCATGTATGGTGTCAAAAGGCAAAAATTGAACACTAGAAGCCAACAGAGTTATTGCAATCACTGGACGTCCCAGAATGGAAATGGGATAACATTGCAATGGACTTCATGTTTGGACTGCCAAGAACACGAAAGAAAAGTGATGCAATCCAGGTGATCGTAGACAGGCTTATGACATGTGCTCATTTCTTGCCGATCAACCAGACTTATTCTCTGGAAAGGTTAACCCAAATTTACATCAAGGAAGTTGTTAGGATGCACAGAGTACCGTCAAGTATAATTTCAGACCGGGATCCGAGATTTACTTCTAGGTTTTGGCAAAGTATAAACAATGCTTTGGGAACTGAGCTAAGGATCAGTTCAGCTTATCATCCATAGACGGATGGTTAGTCTAAAAGAACGATTCAATCTTTGGAGGATCTGCTAAGAACATGTGTTTTGGAAAACACAGGAAGTTGGGACAATTTCCTTCCACTGATTGAATTCACGTAAAATAATAGTTTCCACTCGAGCATTAGCATAGCGCCATACGAAGCACTGTATGGAACAAAGTGCAGGTCACCGCTCTGTTGGTATGAAACCGGTGAAAATCAGTTGTTGGGACCAGAGGTGGTGCAACGAATGGCGAAACAAGTTTAGAAGATTCGGGAGAAGATGAAAGTCGCACGGGATCGGCAAAAAAGCTACATTGACAAGAGGAGGAGACCCTTGGAGTTCCAGGAAGGCGACCATGTCTTTATGAGAGTGACTCCAAGAACTGGAATTGGCAGGGCAATTAAGTCCATAAAGCTTACCCTTAGATTCATTGGACCATCTCAAATCCTTCGTCAATTTGGTCCAATTGTCTACCAAATCGCTTTACCTCCCAACCTATCCAATATCCATGATGTTTTCCATGTATCCCAACTCATAAAATACCATCCCCATCCATCAAACATGATAGAGCCTGAACCAATACAGATAAGAGAAAACTTAGAATATAAGGCGCTGCCTGTACAGAACGAGGACAGTAGGGTGAAAGAACTTCGCGGAAAGTAAATTTCCTTAGTCAAAGCATATGAGATGCTACAACAAGATATGCTACCTGAGAAAGAGAGGAGGACATGGGACACTGTACCCGAGTCTATTCCAAAAAGACGGAATTCTTTTAAGGGGTGGTAATGTAACACCCCATTTTCTTGGTTAAGGTGTGGGGCATTAATTAAGCATTTTTAAGGGCTTAATTATGTTCCTTATGTGTTGAGGAAGCCATGGGTCAAATTTGGGACAATTTGGCCTTGGAACGAACTCAGAAATCAAAAAAATGTAAAAGAACAGTTCTGATTTGTGTCCAACGCTAAGACATGGATCCGGAGAAACTCCAAGCTCAAACGTTGACTGTTGATGGAAGGGGTAAGCATGGAGGTGCATGTCTCAGCGTGTGTAACATCCCAAATATGTCTGTCTTTTAAGTGTTTGTGACTTGAGTGAGAACACAATTCGATTAATCATAATCATAATAATGGTTGATGATTGGAAATTCATATTTGAATTTCAATTATGAGCTTAATAATTATAAGGTGTTGTTTTGAACCCCGTGTGCTGTTTTGAGCCGGAACCGATAAAAATATTATTATTTTAATCGGGTCCGCTTTACCTTGGGATGCATGATAGGGTCAGGAAGTAATCTGGCCCGGGGTCGGGAAGTTGTTCTGGCCCAGTGTCGGGAGTAGATCATGACTGCATCTCACGCTTCACGAGACGTTGTCAACCATCCATCACCTTTTTCATTCCTTTAACCAATGGATTAGATTCTTATGACTCGTGGTTAATAACCTAGCATCATTTCCTTTTATGGTAAAAGCAATTTAACCACTTATGGTTAATCTCTACACTTTGAATGAGAGTTCAACACCTCTTGTCCTTATTTGATCATGGCCATCCATTTTCTTACACTTAATCACAACATATGTCACGGAAATGTGAGTAATTTTGGAACCAAAATCAATTGGCCTTCACGGCCAAGTGTTTTCTTAACACTAGGAAACACTTTTCATTTTTCATTCCTAAGATCAAAGCTCCCTTTTTTCATGAGCATTTCATTTTCTCTCTTCTCTTTCATGCACTCTCATATTCGGCCCTCTCTAGAGAATTACTATCCAAATTTCTCTTCTTTATTCTAAAACCATAGATCACCTAGTCTTGATCTCCTACACATCTTTGGTGAAGAAAGTTTTCTCTTTGGAGGAACTGTGTTCTTGAGCCCCAAGAACATCAACCTTGATGTTCAAAGTGTTTTTCATAAAGTAAGATTCTAACCTTATTTCTTCTTCATTTCATTTCAAAGAATCAGGAAGCAACCTCTCCTAGCTCATGATTTTGCTAAACAAAGTATAAAATCATGATGTTTTTTGTTAACATAGGTTCGACCATATCTTATTTCTTGGTGCTTGGAGTTTTGCTCATCCTAAATATCTTCATTAAGGTAATGGGGGAGTGAACCTCATCACACCACATTAATGATGGTGAAGATGGTTTATGGGTTTGGTTTGGGGAAAACCCTAAACCAAGGGTTTCCTACTTTGTCTATTTGGTTCTATATGAGAACAATGCTGTAATAATTATTTGTTGCTTGATTTGTGTTCATTGATGTGTTTGAATGGTTGAAAATAATTTTTATGTTAGGGGGAACCCTAACCTAGAGTTCCTTCATCTTTTGTTGAAAAGAGTTTGTGAAAATCTGATTTTCGGATCTGACCTTGTGTGAGTCATTTCGGTGTTTCTCTCAACCTAGAACTTGGATTTCAAAACTTGTTTTTGATCCTAAAACTATACATCTTGGGATTCATTTTGAGCACAAATTTCGTGTGCGTTCATAAAGATTTGACCCTTGAAAATGTGTTTTAATCAAAGCATAAAATTTTGTCTCGGATTCTGACTACTGTGACTTATTTCGTGAACCTGTACCAACTCAGCTACTGTTTGGGAAAAATAATTTTATATCCAAAATATAAACATCCTAAGCTTTCATATGAGTCCTCTTTTGCACAAATCCAAGTTCGTTTGGTTAATCAAATGTCTGTCACAAGTTGATGCTTGATATGCTGAAATTTTCTGTATACGGGTTTTGGTGTTGATATTTGGAATTGTATGTTATGATGTTGGTGTGACTATTTGTGTTTGAGTGTTACTGTTGAAAATCATTTTGGCATGGTGAAAAACTATTCTTCGGTTCAAGACCTAAGGATAGGATTTTTGAATGATGAACTTGTTCATGCATTTACTACTTGATGGAACGACTATATGTTGAGATGTTTTTCATGATGCTAGCATGTTAGTGGATGGCTTGTATTTTGTTGGAAAACACCATCTGAGGTTTGGCCTTGTTAAGATAGAAAGGGGAAGCCAAAGCTTCTACGTGCAAGTAATGATGTAATGGACTTAAATGATTCCAAGAAGGCAAAAGAAATTAAAAAAACCTACCTTACTTACATGGAGCCATTCGGCCATACCATAGTAATTAGGGCTAGGAACCTAAAATGTTGATGCTAAGAGGCTTAATGTGTTTATACTAAAGTATAAAGGGAATCTAAATTAAATAGGTTTTCCAAAGAGTTCAAGTTTTGGTCCCAAAGAACCAAGTGTTGTAAATTAAGTATTTTGATCTCATGTGAAAAGTATTTAAGGATATGAGGGTTTGATGTTGATCAACCACATATTTTATCATGTTATTTCAATAAAAATATTTTCAAGAACAAGGAGTTTTCTAAATGATTCATGTGGTTTCCAAAGGTTTTGGTTAGTAAACCTACTTTCAAGAGAAATGAGAATCCTTGTAAGTATTTTCTTTAAAACAATGAGTCCTTACATTACTATGATTAATTTTGGAATCTTACCAAATAAAAGAATTATAGTTTTCATTTGAAAATGAAAAGGTGATTTAAAGAAAAATATGCTTTCCCTTTGTACACTAAGTAAAGAAAATAAGTATTATTCTAAAGGAAGTTTTACGTTAGTTTGGCAAAAGATGAGGTACTATGTATCTTGGGGCTTTGAATACCTTACGAGTATTTGTATAGAGTTTCAAAACTATGCTTGATAAAAGGGGATTTCATGAACCCGTTTACCAGTAAGGAAAGTATTTTGAAGATCTTACTATAGTAGCATAATTATGTATTATCTTCAAAAAAGGAAATTCAATAAATTCCATAATGTACTCACAGAGATTTAGTAAAAGACATGCACTAACGTCTAGTGGTCATGACAAAATCATGTTCCACGCCCTTGATGATTTAGGTCTTCTAAGGAATCCATAACGTTTAAATCATTAAGAGTTACTTATAGCAAATAAGTAATATTCCTTTGGTAGACAACTGAGAAGATTGATGAAGAGGATCCTTGTCGACCCTGTCCTCCATAACACATCTAGGTTATGAACTAATGTATCATAAGACGTGAACAACGTGTTATGAACGACGAGGTGGTACGCGATTGCAAGGAACGGAACCAAGAATGTGCGACTGAGGGCAAGTCGCGTGAAAGTGGGTCCCGTAAGGGTATCCTGTGATTTATCAAGAGATAAACGTGGTACTATAGTGATGAGATAGTACGTGGTCGTATTATGACATTTCTTGACGTGCATGTGCATCTGTGCATGAGTTGGGCGGTATGCCTAGGAGTTGAGATTATACCTTGGTGCAGGTGCGATTGTCTGAGTTGCCGATCATGAGGATCTTGGGGACGTCGGGGGTTGGGGAAGACACATGTGGCTAGAGAGTATCTCCTCTGTGTCGTGGATATCCATCGAAAAACACTGACGTCCTGACTGAAACACAGGGCAAATTATGATTTGGGTAAAGAACGTCTGGCGTGAGCCGTTATAGCAATTACGATCTTGATGTGGCACTGTGGGGCTGAGATAACGCAAACAATGTTCTCCCAATCACTCACTCTTGTTTTGTTTAGCTCCATAGAGTAGGGGTCAGAGTCTTACCCTTGTGGCATATGGCATTGAGTTTTGTACATCGCATTGCATTGCATGACTGTTGATGGATACATGTACATGTTATACATTATTATCCTATGTTGATGATGTCTTATGCTGTCGATTGGATAATATGAGATATTGAGATGTATGATATGCATGACTAGTATTTTATTGTCTTGTGTGTCGTACTGTTTTTACTTCTGCCATGTGTTGTGCTGATGAATGGGAATCTTACCTCATTACTTTGTATTGCATCGTTGTGTGCTTCTCTGGTTGTCTCCCTAGAAGGTTGTGTTACCCAGACTTCACCCTACGTTTTGGATGCACCTCTCTTTTGAGCCTCCTAGTGGTTTTGGCGTTTGGACATCTAGTCATGATGAGCTTCTAGCAAAGTACATGGGAAGAGCCACACTCACTATCCACAAGGGTCGCAGAGGAAGAGTTCTTGACCGCTCCACAGCTTGTCTTCATGTCGTCTGCTGCCAAGGTTGTACTCGTAAATGGAATGCTAGATGGACTTTTCCACCGATGTGTTCAGTGCATTCTCCCTCTGATAGGGGTAGGCTGCTTGTTAACAGAGTTGCTTCTAAGTCAACTTCTGTTATGTCTTCCATAGGGATGCCAGCAGTAGTCCCTGCTCGGTTCCTGTTAGGTCTCGTTTGATGGGTCCTGGTTGGAGGGCGATGAGTGAAGAGACTAGGAGTGAGGTGATTTACCCACACCTCCCTATTTCTTTCGCTTGTCTCTCCGAAAAGGAGAAGTCAAAGGAAGTATTTAGCGGTTGATCCGAGGGATGTCTTCCTGTGTAGTATATTGTTCGCTAGTGTAGGGTGTCAGGGAGTCTGTACCTTTCTTTTAACTTTTGTGGTGTTGTGACACCAAGTATCTTCTATTTAGGAGCTGCGTCTCCAATCTTTTACGATGACTCTGTATCTTTCTGTTTTCTTTCTGTAGTCGGGTTGGGTTCTTATGTAAACCTTTATGAACTTATGAATTTATATTATGAAGTGTTGCTATTTACCTTACACGCATAAACGGTTACCAGCGTTTACAGTTATGTCTTGCATAAAGGAAAATTTCACCTCCATCTTTCTTAAATGTTTTAATTAACACGTTTTTCAGCCTTAGAGTATTTTAAAATGTTCGTAAATGTGATGCCCCCGGAAAGGGTGTTACATTAGTGGTATCAGAGCTGGAGAGTCTGTTCGGGCTTGGGGTTTGGTCTGTCATTGTTTGTATTGTGTTTTCTCTATTTGTGTAACACCCCCCTCGCGGGTGCTACGTACTCGAACTCAAAATGCAGAATAAATTAAGAGAATGAAACGCTAGTTGTTTTCGGAAAATAATATAATTATTTAGCTACGTTCGAAAACGTGGTTTCTAAAAATTTTCTGCATGCATAGGCAAAATAAACTCAAGACGAAGAAATAAACTTCATAACACACGCTAATATTTAAGGTCCATAAAATATAAACATAGGTTCAGGTCTAAAATATATCCTATTACAAACTTAAGAACATAAATCCAACATACATGTAGTAGAATATATAAAACTGCTTCAAAAATAAAAGACTCCTAAGCTGGTCGGCTAAAAGTAGCCATTAGGATACAACCCAAAGTCAACTTCTTCAACAAGCTCCGTCATCCGAGTCCTCATGTGCCCGCGGGGACCTATGAAGAACATCTGTACATGTGTTCCAAAAACACAACAGGGTTTCCAACATGTACAGGCAAAGGTGAGATACTCATATAAAGTTTATCACGATAGCCGCACAGGTGACAAACAGCATAAACATTCACAAATAAATATAGTTATAAGAACAGTTAACTATATAAGACAATATAATGTCTCAAACACCATCATGAGTTATAATAATGCATGAGACTTCAATATCATCTTTCTAATTCATGAACTCCGGAGATTCTAACTTCCCAACATCGAGCGATAGGCCGTAGTAACCCCCGTAACACAATTGTCCTCATGAGTCGGCCTCAATTTAGGTCCAAACTCCAATTGTTCCACGGTACCACGTCTCACCATATCATGAATACTCCAGTCTCTAATCGAGTTCATTCGTGTTTGGCAGCCGATTTACCATGCAACGGGGTTGCCACGCCACCAGCCACTTGTGGGATCTCGAACAGAGAATGCCATTACAGACCTAGTGGTCTTAACTGGCTGAATTCCCAACTATGAAAGTTGTAGCTCGGTTCCAAATGGCACGTCTGTCGGTTCATGCATGTACACAGAAAGTTTTCTGTTTTCTTTTTTGTTCATTCTTCAATTGTCTAGAAATAAAGCCCACGACTCATTTTAAAGGACATTAAGCCTATTCAAATGAAAAACACAGTGTAATATCCTTTCCAAAGGATATTCTAGTCTTTTCATTTCAGATTTATTTATTTATATTTATAATTTTTTTTTTTTTTTACCATGGGTGTGATTGGATCCTTTTATATTTCATAACTTTGCACTTAAATGAGTGATTGACTTATGAAGTGATTATTTGTTGATTAAAGAGGGAATAGCAAATTTTTTTATGCATAATTAAGTTGGGTTAATTATTATTAATCTAGAATTTTTCCTTTTAATCACACACACACACCCACTTTTTTTAATCCTCCTTATCCATCTCTATCCTTAGAAAATCGATGAAAGGACCAATACCTTTTGAGGAAATCTTGCCCAATTAGTGAACCAATCATCTCTTCCCCCTCAAGATGAGGTTTTTGGTCACCCATAGGGAGAGAAGGCTGAACATCTCTTTTCTTCTTTTCATTTTAGAGTCAAGGAAAAACCTTCCCCTTCCTCTCATCCTCTCTAAAATTCAACCAACCTTCACCCCATCACCACAACTTTCCTTTCTCAATTTCTTCTAACACCATCTTAAAACCTACATCAATCTTTCTCAAACATCCTACTCCATACACTTACCCACTCATAAACACCCAAATCAAGCAAAGAGGGCAGAAATGCAAGACCTCTAAACCCCTCAAAGAGTTCAGCCAAATAGAGGTAGTGTTGCTAGGAAAATCCTTCCTCTAACAACCTACAAGTATGAAATATTCAAAAGGGCTAGAAGGGCTGTCATCTTCCTTCATAGGAACCACTACAGTTGGTGACCAAAAGGTCAGCTTAGGAAGGAACTCAAGAGAGACCAACATTAACAACCTTGATTCTATTACATAATCATGTGAGTTTTGTTGTTTGTAACATTGGGTAACCATAAATCCCAATTTCTTGTTAAATGTTTCAATTAATTCTGTAAAATGCATGATTGAACTCATAAATGATGTTTAACAACTGATTTTTGGTTGCATGTTGTATAAAGTTTGATTTTGATGAAAAATTCATAAGGGTGCTGTAAAAATCTCTTAAACCCGTATGCACCCCTGTCAGTATTTAATCCATAACTTCCTCCACCGAGCTTATTTCGAAGTGATTCTTGTACCATTGAAAACTAGACGTAATTCCCTTCAAAATAGACTCTGGAATGGATATATTTAATTAATTATTGAGGGATAAAAACGACATGAAACTTTCTGTTAATGTAGTAAACTCTGTACTGATACCGTTGTGATGTTTAATTTGTAATAAATTGTACTGATGTTGGTTTGAGTTAATTTTTGTACCATTGAAAACTAGAATTAATTCCATTCGAATTAGACTCTGGAATGGATAAATTTCATTAATTATTGAGGGAGACAAACGACATGCAAGGTGCTGTTAATGTAGTAAAATATGTACTGATACTGTTGTGATGTTAAATTTGTAATAAATTTTAATGATATTGGATTGAGTTAATTCCTATGCCATTATAAAATAGACAAAATTTTTGATCGTGTAGGATTTGAAATTTCGAAATTTGACTCAGTTTGGATGTTGAAAACTCTGTTGTAAGTTGCTAAAAACTTCTGCTGACAGATTTTGAAAAGGATAATCCCCTAAGTTATGTGAATTTGGTTTAGGGATATTTTTAAACTTGTTATCAGTATTTTATTGACATGTTCAGTTTTGGTTGAGTCTTAAATAGCTCCTAATTGTTATTGAATGGATGTTTTGAGCTGTGAATTAAATGGTGGAAATGATAACCATAGACCTTTCTTTTCAAATTGTGATAGTTTTGCTAATTATAAATAATGGTTTGGTGCTTACTGCCATGGACACTTGTTGTCCCCTTTGTGAATTATAGCATGGCATTAAGAATTTAAAGTGGTCTATATTTGGTGAAACATAAAGTTTCAAAACTAAATTTAGCCATTATGGCCACAATAGTAATTGTGGGTGAGACATGTTTTTGTAAGTCCTTCATCTTCTTGAAGGCTAGGATATGGTACTAGCAATTAAGGGACGCCTGATTGTTGTCATAGAGCTCTAACTGCCATATCAAAATCTTTTTAAACTAGAGTACTTAAAGTCCCTCACACTTGAAGTTACCTAGTGAATGTTTTATGTTTTAAAATGCCCGTGCTCAAATTCATTTTCTATTGCTTAAAAGGTATTGATTATTCATATATTCTTGCTTGAAGCAAAAGCTCGCTGAGAATTATTTTTCTCACTAGGCTCCCTATTATTTCAGATAGGCAGGTTTAGGTCCCTTGGAGGATATTGAAGATTCGAAGGAAATTAACTTTGGACTCAATATGTATTTTGGGAACCTTTATTATGTACCTCTGGACTTCATAAACTGTTTTAATGAAGTTTCTAGATTTCTTTTTTTTTTTTTATTCTCTTTAAGATTTCGAAAACTACTATGTAATGTTTTGTGATTTGTAAGGTCATGTATGGCCATTGTGTTAAGACTATTGGTTTGAATATCAAAAAAATTGTGGATGTCTTGTGTTAGATTCTAGACGCTAATATAAGGCATTACACAGGACACGAAGTCCGAGTGCTCAATCCACAAAACACTAGCCCGACGTCTCGGTCACGAGGTTTAGGTTCATCTCAAAGGTTCATCATTTTTCCTTTTCAGTCAAACTTTCTCAAAACAACTTTGGAAAACAAAACTCAATTTCGTTTCTTGAAACAAAACATTTCTTGATCAAAGAGAACATTTTCCGGGAAAAACACCTTTCTTGAAAACAAACATTGTTTTCTAAGGTTTCACATCTTTTTAAAACGCTTTACTGAAACAAAACATGTTTTGCATGAATTTCCACAAAACCACTTTTTCTTTTCAAAAGAACATAACTTTTTCAAAAAGGAAACTTAACTTTTCTTGAAAAGCAACATGTTTTCCAAAAACCACTTTTGGATTTCAAAACGCGTTATTCAAAACTTTGATTTCAGATTTCGAGTCTTTTAATAATTATCGAGACATAGCCAGTCCTATGCTCATCAAGGATATACATATATATATATCAAAGCATCCCAATATCACAATAATATTCATCAAAGGCATCCATGCCACAATGCTAAATCAAATATCCAAGTACAAACTTTATCAAGTACATAAGTCAATCACAACTACCAATCATCAATTTACATTTCTACATCTCATATAACAAGTCAAATACCATGAAGCTATCAAACTCAAATGACTACCTATCTTTACCTCTCTAAGATGCTCAACCAAAACTCGAACGATTCTCGGTTCCAGCTCCAGTTTCGTCCGCGTCACCTAAGACAATCAAACACAATACAATTCAAACAAAAAATCAACATCAATATACAACATCAAAACATAAATTTTCGTCCCCCAAAAAGGTTCAAGGTTCAGCCATGAAAAGGTAAAAAGGCTAGGGATCTCATTTGGTTCCAAACTTTTGGGTGGTTGGTTCATGAACTTAGTTAACACTACTACAAGTCCTATGACTCAAAAATGTGAAACAAAACTCAAGGTTTTGACACATGAAGGTCTCGGCCATTTTGGGAAAAAGAGGTTAGAAATTGATTTGGTTTTCCATCACTTGGATTCAAAGACAATACGAAAGCTAAGGATGGAATCAAGGGTTAGAAATAAAAAATTTGATCAAAACACTATTCATCATCCTTATCTAGGGTTCGGCCATATTGGGGATTAATAGCTAGGATGAGAATTGAATCATGAGCTTTTGGGTTTAGGTAGAGAATGATGAAGTGAGTTCAAAGAAATTGATTTCCCATTAAAAGGATTTTTCTACAATTTCATATGAATTTTCAAAGATTTGGATCTCAAAACGGGTTTTCATGAAAATGGATTTTGATCACGAAATTGAGAGAAATTCAAGAAGCTAGGAGATCATAGAAGTGATCTTACATAAGAATGGATGAAGATTGATCAAAGATTCAAGGTTTTTCTTCAGATTCAAGGTTTTCTCAAGGATTCAATGGAGGTTTTTTGTCTAATGAAGGAGATGAAGTTCTTGGTGTTCTTGGGGTTGTTTGTGCGTGAAAATGGGGCTGAGAAGGGCTGTTCCAGCCTTCTAAATAACTCATTAAGGGTAAAAAGGTCATTTTTTCAAGGGTAAAATGGTAAAAGGTGAAAAAGGTTAAGATAGGGGTATTTTGGTAATTTCGCGTCCCGATAATCCCGAACGTCATGACGACTCTGGCATCTTCTCTCAAGGGATTTAGCATGATGTGGTATCAAGATTATCCGTTGGCGGGTCTCGTTGAACCCCTTTACGACTCCAAAGGCCTCCCTGTTCGATTATACGGCCAAATATAATATATTATTTTATTTTTCGGACGTTAGACTGCATTTTTTCGAAAATGTATGAAACATGATTCTAAGACTAACTGTCTCGTTCACGGGTCAAAATTAGGTCTTAATAGTAGTAAAACATTACTGTCAATGGAAAACGCAGACCAGGCTCCGTCTGAGTTTTCGACTCAAAACTTAATCGTAGCTTCCCACGATATCGTCGAGCGTGACTATGGTCTCGGAATATTTTATTTGCATTTCTAAGACCTTGAATAAAATATAAACTCATAAATACTGATTAATTAGGAAAAATCGAAAATCGGGGTGTTACAGTTTGTTTCTATGTTATTGTTTCCTAAAGGATACAATGTTGGAAAGAATAATGGCTTCGGTCTATCCTTTTGTGTTGTTTGTTCTATGTGCTGTTGTTTCTGGAAGGAAGACAACAATTGGTTGTTATTCTTTACATTATTGTTTTTGAAAAGAAATGATATTGGACAGAATAATGATGCTTTTGCTTTCTTTTATGTGTTACTTGTTCTGAGTTTGGTGGAGAGTAGCTGCCAGTTGTCATAAGCCGAGGACACAGTTGTCTCTTGCAGAGTCCTTCGAAACGAGTGTCTTCCAACGAGTACGAGACGAGTTGAAAGAAATGGAGTTTCTGCAGTTTCGTCAAGGAGGAACGTCTGTCGAAGAATATGCTGATCGCTTTCAGTCCCTGTTGAAGTCTTCAAGGTATTTCCATCTTCATCCCAATAAGGAGTGGAAGTGCACAAAGTTCGAAGAAGGTTTATGGAACGAGATTCAAGGAACGGTGCTACCTCTCAAGATCAAAGATTTCTCAGTCTTGATGGACGAGTGCTTCCTAATCTAAGATCTAATGAAGGCTCACGAAGAAAGGCAATGTCACTTTGGACCATCTAGGTTCACAAGAGGCATCAACACCAGGTCCCAGCAGGATCCGTATGCAAAGTTACCAAAGGACCAGCCGCAACAACAACCGTCTTACGGAAGGATTAGCAAGCGAACTCGCCAAATCGTAGTACCTCCGCAATGGTGCAAGAAGCGTGGTAGAGGCCATACAGCCAGAGACTGTAACTCAAAGGAAGTCATTTGTTCCTGATGTGCAAGACTTGGTCACATCGTACGTGTTTGCGAGCAACAACCTTCCAGAAAGAGCTGTAAGTCTAGTCAACCAGTGACTTCTACATCGCGATGCAAGAAACGCGGAAATAGCCATAAAACAAAGTGATGCACCATTGAAGGCGTTATCTGCTTCAAGTGTGAAAAATCAGGGCATGTGTCGAGAATCTGTGATCAACACAAGGTGGAATCTGTAGCCAACAAGGTGCAAACTGCCATGCAACTAGCAAGGAGTAGAGTCAACAACGACGAGTGAAGCTGAAGCCTTACGATCTGCTGATCTTGTCTAGGGAGATAGTACCATAGCAAGTGAACCTTTAACTATACTGTTTGATTCAGACACATTTCATTTCTATTGTCTATGACAAGGTAAAAATTGTTGAATGCTTATGTCTTCTTTGTCCTCTTGATTTGGATTGATTTGAACTAATCTGAAATGATTTAAGTTGATTTGGTTTCATCATTTCTACTTCTATTGCCTACGTTTTTGCGTGAACCAATTAAAGTTTCTAGTTCTTCATCCTCTTCTGATTTGACTATTTTCCATCCTTTTGATGTACTGATGATCATTTTGATCAAGATTATTTGGATTCTCAGATATCATTGAAAATTGAGGCTTTTAGTAAATCGATTCATTTTCTTTTTCCACAATTGAATGTAACTCGAAAAATGGATAGATTACTTCTAATCATATCCTTTTGGCCTTGGCAGGCAAGAATTTCGAACTTTCTTGGAACTGAAAATTCATAACTACTTGTTTCCTAGCCAGTCAAAAAAGAGCTGCTTTGAGTAAAGATGCTCACAATTTTATTGTTACCTTTTAAAATGACCCAGAGTGGTTTTGATTTGAATTCTACACTCTCAGAAAAGTTTTTCTTGTCCCGAGTTATTACTCCAAAGGGTGTGTCAGGACCGCCATCGAAACGGGAGTTATAGTTTTCTATCGACTTGATATCGGAATTTGTCCAATACCTATGATCCTTATTCTCTTTCACTTTCGAATCTTCGTGGTTGATACAGTATATTTGAAAAAGGAGAACTTAACCTCTGGGGTACTTCGTGCTAAGATCGAAGACAGAAGAGTAAAGTAGCCACGAGAGAAAGAGATATCCTTGGTCAAGGTTATCTGGGACGAGACTTCAGGTGTTATACCTAGGAGTTGGAGGATAGGGTGAGGGAATACTTTTCGCATCTCTTCTAAGGTAAATTTCGGGGACGAAATTTCTTTTTGGAGGGTAGTGTTGTAACATCCCAAAAACCCTATGTCTATCTTTTAACTGTTTGTGTGAATAACTTGACTGAGAACACAATTCGATTAATCATAATCATAATAATAGTTGATGATTGGTAATTCATATTTGAATTTCAATTATAAGCTTAATAATCATAAGGTGTTGTTTTGAACCCAGTGTGCTGTTTTGAGACGGAATCGGTAAAAATATTATTATTTTAATCGGGACCGTTTTATCTTGGGATGCTTGCCAGGGTCGGGAAGTAATCTGGCCCGGGGTCGGGAAGTTGTTCTGGCCCAGTGTCGGGAGTAGTTCATGACTGCATCTCATGCTTCACGAGACGTTGTCAACCATCCATCACCGTTTCATTCCTTTAGCCAATTTATTAGATTCTTATGACTCCTGGTTAATAACCTAGCATCTTTTTCCTTTTATGGTGAAAGCAACTTAACCACTTATGGTTAATCTCTACACTTTGAATGAGAGTTCAACACCTCTTGTCCTTGTTTGATCATGGCCATCCATTTTCTTACACTTAATCACATCATATATCATGGAAATGTGATTAATTTTGGAACCAAAATCAATCGGCCTTCACAGCCAAGTGTGGTCTTAACACTAGAAAACATTTTTCATTTTTCATTCCTAAGATCAAAGCTCCCCTTGTTCATAAGCATTTCATTTTCTCTCTTCTCTTTCATGCACTCTAATATTCGGCCCTCTCTAGATAATTACTATCCAAATTTCTCTTCTTGATTCTAAAACCATAGATCATCTAGTCTTGATCTCCTACACATCTTTGGTGAAGAAAGTTTTCTCTTTGGAGGAACTATTTTCTTGAGCCCCAAGAACATCAACCTTGATCTTCAAAGTGATCTTCGTAAAGTAAGATTCTAACCTTATTTCTTCTTCATTTCATTTCATAGAATAATGAAGGAACCTCTCCTAGCTCATGATTTTGCTAAACAAAGTTTAAAATCATGTTGTTTTTGGCTAATATAGGTTCGGCCATCTCTTATTTCTTGGTACTTGGAGTTTTGGTCATCCTAAAGATCTTCATTAAGGTAATGGGGGAGTGAACCTCATCACACCACATTGGTGGTGGTGAAGATGGTTTATGGGTTTGGTTTGGGGAAAACCCTAAACCAAGGGTTTCCTACTTTGTCTATTTGGTTCTCTGTGAGAACAATGTTGTAATAATTATTTGTTACTTGATTTGTGTTTATTGATGTGTTTGAATGGTTGAAAATAATTTTTATGTGAGGGAGAAAACTAACCTAGAGTTCCTTCATCTTTTGTTGAAAAGAGTTTGTGAAAATGTGATTTTCGGATCTAACCTTGTGTGAGTTATTTCGATTTTTCTCTCAACCTAGATTTTGGATTCAAAACTTGTTTTTGATCCTAAAACTAGACATCTTGGGCTTCATTTAGAGCACAAATTTCGTGTGATTTCCTAAAGATTTGACCCTTGAAAATGAGTTTCAGTCTAAGCATAAAATTTTATCTCTGATTCTGACTACTATGACTTATTTCGTGAAACTGTACTAACTCAGCTACTGTTTGTGAAAAATAATTTTATATCCAAAAATATAAACACCTTAAGCTTTCATATGAGTCCTCTTTTGCTCAAATCCAAGTTTGTTTGGTTAATCAAATGTTTGTCACAAGTTGATGCTTGATATGTTGAAATTTTCTGTATACGGGTTTTGGTGTTGATATTTGGAATAGTATGTTATGATGTTGGTGTGACTATTTGTGTTTGAGTGTTAGTGTTGAAAATCATTTTGGCATGGTGAAAAACTATTCTTTGGTTCAAGACCTAAGGATAGGATTTTTGAATGATGAACTTGTTCATGCATTTACTACTTGATGGAATGACTGTATGTTGAGATGTTTTTCATGATGTCTAGCATGTTGTTGGATGGCTTGTATTTTGTTGGAAAACACCATGTGAGGTTCGTCCTTGTTAAGATAGAAAGGGGAAGCCAAAACTTCTATGTTCAGGTAATGGTGCAATGGACTTAAATGATTCCAAGAAGGCGAAAGAAATTAAAAAGATCTACCTTACTTACATGGAGGCATTCGGCCATACCATAGTAATTAGGGCCAAGAACCTAAAATTTTGATGCTAAGAGGCTTAATGTGTTTATACTAAAGTATAAAGGGAATAGAAATTAAAAAGGTTTTCCAAAGATTTCCAGTTTTGGTCCCAAAGAACCAAGTGTTGTAAATTAAAAATTTTGATCTCGTGTGAAAATTATTTAAGGATATGAGGGTTTGATGTTGATCAACCACTTATTTTATCATGCTGTTTCAAGGAAAATATTTTCAAGAACAAAGAGTTTTCTAAATGATTCATGTGGTTTCCAAAGGTTTTGGTTAGTAAACATACTTTCAAGAGAAATGAGAATCCTTGTAAGTATTTTCTTAAAAACAATGAGTCCTTGCATTACTATGATTAATTTTGGAATCTTACCAAATAAAAGAATTATAGTTTTCATTTGAAAATGAAAAGGTGATTTAAAGAAAAATATGCTTTCCCTTTGTACACTAAGTAAAGAAAATAAGTATTATTCTAAAGGAAGTTTTACGTTAGTTTGGCAAAAGATGAGGTACTATGTATCTTGGGGCTTTGAATACCTTACGAGTATTTGTACAGAGTTTCAAAACTATGTTTGATAAAAGGGGATTTCATGAACCCGTTTGCCACTAGGGAAAGTATTTTGAAGATCTTACTATAGTAGCGTAATTATGTATTATCTTCAAAAAAGGAAATTCAATAAGTTCCATAATATACTCATAGAGATTTAGTAAAAGACATGCATTAACGTCTAGTGGTCATGAAAAAATCATGTTCCACGCCCTCGATGATTTAGGTCGTCTAAGGAATTTAACGTTTAAATCACTAAGAGTTACTTGTAGCAGATAAGTAATATTCCTTTGGTAGACAAGTGAGAAGATTGATGAAGGGGATCCTTGTCGACCCTGTCCTCCATAACACATCTAGGTTATGAACTAATGTATCATAAGATGTGAACAATGTGTTATGAACGACGAGGTGGTACGCGATTGCAAGGAACGGAACTGAGGGCAAGTCGTGTGAAAGTGGGTCCCGTAAGGGTATCCTGTGGTTTATCAAGAGATAAACGTGGTACTACAGTGATGAGATAGTACGTGGTTGTATTATGACATTTCTTGACATGCATGTGCATTTGTGCATGAGTTGGGCGGTATGCCTAGGAGTTGAGATTATACCTTGGTGCAGGTGCGATTGTCTGAGTTGCCGATCATAAGGATCTTGGGGACGTCGGGGGTTGGGGAAGAGACATGTGGCCAGAGAATATCTCCTCTGTGTCGTGGATATCCAGCGAAAAACACTGACGTCCTGACTGAAACACAGGGCAAATTATGATTTGGGTAAAGAACGTCTGGCGTGAGCCGTTATAGCAATTGCGATCTTGATGTGGCACTGTGGGGCTGAGATAACGCAAACAATGTTCTCCCAATCACTCACTCTTGTTTTGTTTAGCTCCATGGAGTAGAGGTCAGAGTCTTACCCTTGTGGCATATGGCATTGAGTCATGTACATCGCATTGCATTGCATTGCATGATTGTTGATGGATACATTTACATGTTATACATTATTATCCTATTTTGATGATGTCTTATGTTGTCGATTGCATAATATGAGATATTGAGATGTATGATATGCATGACTAGTATTTTATTGTCTTGTGGGTCATACAATTTTTACTTCTGCCATGTGTTGTGCTGATGAATGGGAATCTCACCTCATTACTTTGTATTGCATCGTTGTGTGCTTCTCTGGTTGTCTCCCGAGAAGGTCTTGTTATCGAGACTTCACCCGACGTTTTGGATGCACCTCTCTATTAAGCCTCCCAATGGTTTTGGCATTTGGACATCTAGGCATGATGAGCTTCTAGCAAAGTACATGGGAAGAGCCACACTCACTATTCGCAAGGGTCGCAGAGGAAGAGTTCTTGACTGCTCCACAGCTTGTCTTCATCTCGTCTGCGGTCAATGTCGTACTCGTAAGTGGAATGCTAGATGGACTTTTCCACCGATGTGCTTAGTGCCTTCTTCCTCTGATAGGGTTAGGCTACTTATTAATGAAGTTGCTTCTAAGTCAACTTCTGTTATGCCTTCCATATGGATGCTTGCATTAGTCCCTGCTAGGGTTCCTGTTAGGTCTCGTTTGATGGGTCCTGGTTGGAGAGTGATGAGTGAAGAGACTAGAAGTGAGGTGATTTACCCACACCTCCCTATTTCTTTTGCTTGTCTCTCCGAAAAGGAGAAGTCAAAGGAAGTATTGCGCGGTTGATCAGAGGGATGTTTTCCTGTGTAGTATGCTGTTGGCCAGTGTAGGGTGTCAGGGAGTCTGTACCTTTCTTTTATCTTTTGTGGAGCTACGACTCCAAGTATCTTATGTTTAGGAGCTGCGTCTCCAATCTTTTTATGATGAGTCTGTATCTTTCTGTTTTCTTTCTGTAATCGGGTTGGGTTCTTATGTAAACCTTTATGAACTTATGAACTTATATTATGAAGTGTTGCTATTCACCTTACACGCCTAAACGGTTACGAGCTTTTAGAGTTATGTCTTGCGAAAAGGAAAATTCACTCCCATCTTTCGTAAATGTTTTAATTAACACGTTTTTTTGGCCTTAGAGTATTTTATAATGTTCGTAAATGTGATGCCCCCGGAAAGGGTGTTACAGTATGCATGCGACGCATGGCAGAGACGTGGTGACCAGCAGACCACGCTCAACCGTGGTGAAGGCCCACGCTGGAGAGTGGGAACGCTCAAGCGTTTTGCTTCTGTACGCTCAAGCATGGAAAGGCTAACAACAACCTTATGTTTCTTCTCCATTTTTAATTTTGGACGAAAAACACATAAGTGTTTCAGACCTGAGAAGCTAGAGAGAGAAAGAGAGAAGGTTTCTAGAGAGAAAGTGATCCGGGGGAAAATCGAGGCATCAGATCGTGATTCCGTTTTTAGCACTGTGATCAGGGCTTCGAGTACTGTCAGTTACACCGGTTGATTTCTCGATTTCTCGAAGGTAAGCTCGAATCTATAACACGTCGACCTTGACTTTCTTCGTGTTCTTCGAGCTTTTCCTTTGAAGATTTCTTGGTTTTGGTATTGGCCTAAGGTTAACAATGTTGTTTCGCGTTGTTTTCGTTATTAGGGCAAAGTTCAAGGTCACGATGGTGCTCGCGTTGAGAAGGCAGCCACAACTGCTAAAGGTGGTTGTGGACCTTGGCTGCGTGGTGTTGGTGGGGTGTGGTGCTCGTGATCGTTTTTGTGGTCGCTGTTTCACAATCTTTCAGGTGGGGAGAAAGAACTATTATGGTTGGGAAGACAAGCGTAGTGTAGAATGTATACATGTGTAAGGGAACCTTAAATCCTACTAGAGGTTGAGCTCGTGGCAACGTACCTAAACCCTAGACAAAGGTATCTTTGGGGCTATCACCATTAAGATAATACCCTAGGCTAGACGATGTTGTTGTTGAGTTTGATGTGATGTACATGCTAAACTGCCAATGTGACTATCTATTTATATGTCTATATGATGATGTATATGTTGGCATGCCTATTGCTATGATGTTATCTTGTGAGTGATTGGAATGTTGATGAGAGAATGGTGAGGTTGGTGTGTTGTGCGGGTTGTTACTGTCTTGGTTCTGGATGTGGAGCTGTGGGTCATGGATGCAAGGCGTCATGGTGATGTTGATGTTGATGTGGATGCAATGCATCGTGGCTATGGCCGAGTGCTTAAGCGTGAGGTTCCGGTATTAACATGTGATGGATGTTTGCTGCATATCATAGCATGATGTTCTACTTGTCCCAATAGGGGATGTCCAAATGGGGACGAGATGTGAACCACCTGTCCAAAAGCGGGATGTCCAATTGGGGATGTTATATGAAATGTAATGTGATGGGTTCCACCTGTCCCAATGGGGGATGTCCAAATGGGGACGAGACGTGTACCAACTGCCCCAAAGCGAAATGTCTAATTGGGGATGATATGAAATGATGTGATGTATTTGTCCCGACGGGGATGTCGAATTGGGGACGTGATGAAATCAGTTGTCGTGTATATAGGGATTAGTATCCCTCGTAGAGGTTTGATCTGAGAGAACAATCTTTGAGATGGATGTGGTGTATGACTCGAGAGACGGTTATTTGAGTGTTGCATGTGTTCTATGTGATGTGTGCTACTTGTGTATATGCTATACTACTATTCGTTTCCCATATTTGATGATATACGTGTTTCTTTTCTCCCTCTATCGCTTTCTATGTATGTGTTATCGTTCTTGACCGAGCAGACGATAAGCAGGCCGAGGGTGATGGACTTGAGGCAACACCCTTTTGTGATGACGACACCGAGTATGTAGCTGCTGGGAGACCTAGAGATCATCTGTCACGATAATCGGGGATGGCAGGTAGACCTTGCCACGTTCCTTACCATTTATACTGGTCCCATCAGTATATGGTTTAGGAACTTTGCTACAACCTTTGGAGACATCATCAGGCCGTATCGAGTTGTGCAACACCTACCCTTCACAGAGATGTGGTATCCATCAAGATGACCAATATAGGAGAACATGTGGGTAGAGCCAACATCTTCTCATGTCACCAGTCGACGAGGTTTTGTGCTATGCAGACAGAGGTGGAGGATAGAGCAGTACCTTAGGACTTATAAGTGACGGAGGATCGTCGTATCTAGTTCCTCATCAGAGTTTGCGCCATTGCGGATTTATAGGCGCACCTATGGTGAGGGACAGGGTAGCTCAAGGCATTCGCATCGCTGGTGGTGCAATCTCGCTAGGACGTCTGTCATAGGATTGTGATGTGAGGATTTTGCTGTATTTTCAGTCGGGTAGTGTGTGTTGGTAGTTTGAGAGCTGTATTTTCAGTCGGGTAGTGTGTGTTGGTAGTTTGAGAGCTTTTCTCTTGCTTTTGATGTATCTTTGTTCATGGTCGGTGTTGATGTACTCTGCCTATATATACTACTTTTGCCTTACTGATGGGGCAATATATATATATATATATATATATATATATATATATATATATATATATATATATATATATATATATATATATATATCACTTCGTTTGGTTGATAGAGCGCGCTAACGTCTATAACACGATTAAGGTTAGTTAATATTTTAGGTTCTTCAATGGGATAACAAGTTCTCTCATCTACAATGGGCATGGGAAAGCTATCTTTAATAGTAAGTGCATTTAAGGCTCTATAATCAGCGCAGAATCTCCAAGTACCATCTTTCTTTTTGACCAATAAAATGGGAGAGGAGAAAGGACTAGTACTAGATTGGATTATACCTTGTAACATCTCCTACACCATTTTTTCAATTTGTTCTTTTTGACTTTGAGGGTACCTATAAGGTTTGACTTTGACAGGATTTGAGCCTTCTATCAGGGTAATGGCATGGTTCTATTGTCGGAAGGGGGCAGACCTGTAGGCTTGCTGAAAATGGCTTTGTATGCAATGAGGAGGGTGGCCAGTTCAGGGGCCAAGTTTTTAGGAAGGTCTAGTGGTTGATCCTACGTACTAGCAGGGTCTGCCAATTGAATGGCAAGCATTTCAGAGATTGATTTGGTTTGATGCAATCTTCTTATGTAATGGAATTGTGCTTGGGTAGGCAGTACAAGTTTGTCTCCTTGCGATGTGATGAATTTGTCCTCATGGAAAAATTTCAGACTAAATGAGGCATACTCAGCTACATGGGGGCCAAGAGTGGCTAACCAAGCAGCACCAAGGATGAGGTCAACTCCTACCACTGGCAGTAAGTATACAGGGAGGTGTATCTCATGGTCTTATATCTTGACAGCCAAATGTTTGACCAGTCCCTCTACTGCAAGTGTATTCCCATTACCAACCAACACTTTGAAGAATTAGGTTGGTTCAATAGGTAGATGAAGGAAGTGTGCCAGTCTTGAATGCTGATCTCACCTACTTGGCCTGTGAATTTAATGCTGCCGACCCCATTGGCCCCTTTTAAGGCATTTAAGGACAGGTGCAACTCCATTTGATGGCCTTTAGTGGTTGTTTGGTTAGGATCATGGGGCTCGGGTTCAGGATCATTGAGCATGTCCTCATCAACTTGTAGCAGCATGAGATGTTTATTAGGACACTTATGGTGGAAAGAAAATTTTTCATCACAATAATTACAAAGGGCTTTTTCTCTCCAAATTTGCATTTCTGTCGGGGTTATGGTCTTGATATTGCTAGTTTTTTGTGGGCTAAAGGGTTTGGTGTTTGATGTTGGCAACAGGGGGTAATGTGTGTTTGGATTGTTGGGTATGGGAAGTGGTACTGGTGCCAGCGAATTTGTTGTGGTAGGGAGAAGGGTTGGGGGTGAATTTGTGGGTAGTGTTTGGGTGAGACGGTTTGGGTGGGGGTTGGTACTTTTCTTCAAACTGTTGGTGTAAGCCCTTGGTGGCCTATCTATTTTGAAAATATAATCATATTTATAATGACTTTGATCATATATTGGATATATGTATTAGGCATTCATTGATTATGTTATTGTTATGATCATATATATAGCATAATAAAGTCCTTAGAATAGACAATTCGTTTAATGAAACATCAAGTGTGACTTGATCGTGAACCCATTAAACTATAAAACGTTATTCTTAAAGTATCCGTAGTCAAGTATTATTATTAATTAGGACAATAATAATATATCGAGACTATTATGTGAGTGACATAATGGCCATATCTCACAGGTCATGGATATGTGATATATCATGTCTTCACATAGGTATAAATATTGGCGGAATATTTATACTGGATTGACTCACAATGAGGATGCTGCATAATAGTTATGTAAGTGTCATAAGCGTTTCTCATGGTGACCATAGTGAAGTAGTCCTCCGACTTAAATTCACTACGATTCCTAGATAAGGAGTTGTAGGCTTTAATACTATCAAACGTTATCTGTAATAGGATAATCATAAAGGTAGTAAATGGGCCTGCAATGAATCATGCAGAGGGATAAGAGTGATGTAGATATGATTCATCTCTCCCGCATAACAGGAGTAATGTCTATTATAACATCCAAAAATTCTAAAATAATTATTTTAATAGAAAGATTAAGTTATTATAAGCTTTAGTGTAGACAATTGTTTAGTATTTATAAAAAAAAAAAAAAAAACAAATGTAAAATAGGAATTTAAAAAAAAAAAAATAGCCAAATTTAGCGCTACAGGGGTAGCACATAACAAATAGAATTCCGTTTGGGGGAATTCTAAGAAAAGTGAAAACGGGCCCACTTAAAAATTAAGATTGGAAGGGTTTGGGTTTTATAGATAGAAACGGTTTTGTTTCAAAACAAAATGGAGAACTGCAAGTTTAGTGCAACAAAATTTAGAGGAGCGTGATTTCAAGATTCCTGAGGGAGAAGTATAGCGCAGACCAAGAACATTAGCAAGAAGAGAATAAGGAATTTAGGTGAAACACTAGGATTCGTCTTGGACAATATTTGGGGTTTTTGGAGGTTTACAAAAGGTGAGTAAAAACATCTTTTCTCACACTTTCATGGTACAAAGATTTGAGGTTTTCACATGTAAAATTGTTTTTATGAAAAATTGGGAATTTAGGGTTCTTGATTCTAGATTTAAGATTCTTAAAATATGTTTGTGTCAATTGATAAATTGATTTGAAAAAAATGTATTATCCTTCAATTCAAATTGTAACACCCCCTTGGGCATTACATCTTAAACACGTGCGGAATTAAATTTAAAAGGGAAATGCCGGTTGCTTTCGAAAAATAATAATTTACTTTAAGTCAGAAAACTCGGTGTAAAAATTTTCTGCATAATACTTCGAAAAAGTGATACATACATCACAATAGTAAAATCACCTTATACTGGACAACACACATAAACTGGGTTTATTCATAAATCATTTCACCACCCCATAGAGGCTTTCCTGAAATTGTTTTTTATTCTAAAGTTCCAAACTATACAAAGGTATTCAAAATCACATATACCAACTTTCTCAACTTAAACATTGGAAACCCTAAGAGCTGGTCTAATAAAAGAACTTTATGGACAATAGAGCATACTACCTAACATACACTGTACCAATGAGATTGGGCCTCTTTGTCAACAGTTCACACATCTTCGTCGTCGACATCAAGAAACTCAAGATACAGGGTCCCGAAGTGACCCAAATGACCGTTGAGAAGCATCTGTACATGTATCCAAAAACATAATAGGGTGTCCAACATGTACAGGCAATGGTGAGTAACCAATATATGGATTTAAACATGATAACTACATGCACGACACACTAAATAGCATATGTGCAACACCCTTTCCTGAGTGTCACATTTCCAAATGTTTTTAAGGCCGAAAATAATATTAATGCAGAAAATACGATTTTCTTTTTTTCTTTTCTTTTCACAATGAGGTAATGGGATTAGTAAAGGTAAGTAATAATAAATGAACTTAGGTTCACCATGCATCTCTAATAGGCATACAGAATTAAAATACAGAAATAGAAATAGCACTACATACAGACATAGGTCCAATGCCTAATTGGCAATAAGTATATAATAAGTACTAGGAGTCGCAGCTCCCCAAAAGGTTATGACCAACACCTGACACATTCTGGCCAAGACTAAACCGCAAAAGGAGTCCCCCTCCGGACTCAAAGTAAATGCTGGACTGTATCGTCGTCGTGTCCATCTGCTCAAGAAGAAACAGCAATACCAGCTGAGAAGATATACAAATATGGGTGAGATCCCTGATCATTAACACAACAAAATAGCAGATGTAAAAACGGGACGACTCACCAAGTAATCATCTACTTAACATGCATAACACAAATATATATATATATATATATATATATATATATATATATATATATATATATATATATATATATATATATCAGTAGCTTAACATAAGGCATTTTCAAAAACAGAACAACGATGTACAACAAATAAATGTAATCATCAACAACCATGCAATGCAGTGCAATGTACATGACTCAATGCCATATGCCACAAGGGTAAACTCTGACCCCTACTCCATGGAGCTAACAAAACATCGGAGAGAGTGAATGAGAGGACATGTTCCGTGTGTGCCAGCCAAGGGCACGATGGTACAACATTCGTAACGTGCACGTATCTGGCTTTACAGAAACACTCTGCACCAAACATGAAAAGTACGGCATCTAGTCGAGGATATCAGTGTATTGCTCGGATTCCCCACAACACAAAAGAGCTACCAACTGGTCACATGTCAGCCCTTCCAACCCTGATGCCTCCAAGACTACTTAAAATGTCACCATAAGATTCACACCCACATTAAGGTGTAAGCTCGACTCCTAGGCTCAAGGCCTTACGACTCATGCAATGAAATGTCAATGGTTACACAAAGCAGATGCGATAAAGCAATACTTATCCATCGGATAAACCTCAAGGTTCTCTAAGGTTCTCTTCCTTAGGAACTATACGTGTTTTTGTATTATAAAACATTTATCCACCGGATAAATCTCGTGATCCATCCGGGATCGAGTCATCTCAAGACTGAAACAATCGAACGATTGACCTGGATCCGAATCACCAGTCCATCATCGAACTACTGTTCCAAAACCCAAAACATTTCGTGTTTGTGTTCATGTCTTATGAATTATGTCTCAAGTCCTAAGCATTATGAATAAGGATTGTGAATCCTCTTAGATAAGTCTTTGATCCTTTCTAAGATATTAATTCCTTGATTTCCAATAATGAAATAAGTGTTGATTCACTTAAGTCTTATGAAGTCATTGATGAACTAAGTCATCAATGGTAAAGTACATGGTCTTGTTCCACCACATACCATACCTAATTATCTCTTGTCTTCAACTCTAAGTTAATTACTTGGATTAATTGCACTTTTGGTCCCTAGGTATTACGATTGTGTAATTTTAGTCTCCCGGGTTTTAATTGCGCCAATTGGGTCCCCCGTGTATCACGATTGTGCAATTTTGGTCCCCCGGGTTTCAATTGTGCCAATTGGGTCCCCCAAGTATCATAATTATGCAATTGGGTCCCCCAGCTATCATAATAGTGCAATTTTTAATGCCAGTAACCTACGTGGCCCACGTGAGACTAATTTGGCACTTAGTGAGGTCAACTTGGAACCTTACGGGGCATTCTTATGTGGCATCATTGACATTTCACACACTTTAAACGTCAAATGTATATCACTAAGTGCCACATAGGAATGAAACGTAAACTGTCAAATTGGCCCCACTCAGTGCCAAATCACTTCCACATGTGTTTCGTAGGCTATTGATGTTAAAAATTGCACTATCGTGATATATTGCCGTTAATTGTGGAGTGTTTTACCTTATGCCTACTTATGTTTAATTTTGTTTGTTTATGCTTAATTATGCTTGCTTATGTTTGGTTATGCTTAATGAGGTATGTTGATTCAAATGTTGATTGGTAGTGTGCTAAGGACCTAACATTGGTTAAAGTACCAACTAAGTAAAGGTAAAAGCTTCAAAAAGCTTGAGACATAAAGTTAAGTGGAGGAAAAGTTTAAGTGTTGAAAAGGATTCAAAGACAACGCGTATTAATGTTTGATTTTAAGAAAATGAAAAAGTAAAATACTTTTGGTTAATGAAATGAAAAGTCAAAAGAGAAAGAAAAGTGAAAATAATTTTAGTCGAAGAAAAGTAAGCTTTTAGAATGAAAAGCACTTGTAGAAATCATCGGTAGTTTTTAAAGTGATAAAATGAATCTTTTCAAGTAAAAGTAATTTCAAGTGATCCAATGTTAGAAACAAGCGATTTCAACAAAGAAAAGGTTTTCACAAACTATATTCCAAGGTTTTGGTGGTTTACCAAGATATTTCAAAAGAGAGTAGTTTTGACCAAGAGCTTTCATGAACTATGTTTCAAAGTGCTGATGTTTTACTAAGAGTTTGTTTTTCAAAAGAAAAGTGGTTTTAATACAAGGGTTGGTTTTTATGGAAAAATGATCTCGAAGGCTTCGTGTGTAAGCTTCGGAGATGTGGTTTTGTATTTCAAAGAGGAAAAGTTAATTTGGATGTGAACCTAGAAACCAAGACATCGGGATTCTAGTGTTCTGCAGAACATGTGGATCGAGGATCCGTGTTGGTCCTGTGAGCTTATGGACAATCTTTGTGGTCCAGTAGGCTTGTGGACGTTTTGTGTGCTCTAAAATCCAAAATCCAAGACTGGTGCATCGGTTGAGGATTTTTGGGTTTGGGCTGTTGGACTGGGTGTCCTTTTTGGGTTTTGGACTGTGTATCCCTTTTGATAAAAGTTGAAAAGACTTGAGAGTCTAAAAGTTGTGGTGGTTGATAGCTTTGAGCTTCAACGAGGAAATAACTATACGACACAGAAAAACTTACGAAAACAAAGATTTTCTCATGCATATGTTTTTTAGGCAGACGTGCCATGGAATGGGGAACCTCGATGACAGGGAACCCTGTGGTGACCTTAAGTCATTATATATATTGTGCCCTGAGTTTGACAATATAATATGACCGTTAGTTGTTATGGCACGTTGGTGGTAGTTGTTATGGCACGTTGGTGCTAGTTATTATGGCACATTGGTGGTAGTTATTATGGCACGTTGGTGCTAGTTATTATGGCACGTTGGTGCTAGACATTGCTGCCTGATGGCCAATGTACCCCGAGCTTGATCAACTCATTGATAAGGTGATGAGATTTCCGGAAATTAAGAATCGAGTACTAGATGATATATTTGGAAGGGCCATGTATATGTTTTGAAGATGACGATGACTGTTGGGTATGAGACCTTTGATTTATCTGTATTGGCATAATGTTCTGTTTTGCACTTATGATGCCTATGAGTTATATTGAATATATACATGAACCTGCTGTTTTGTGTGTAGTGTATGTAGTTGTCGTATTTTGAGTTCTTATATTGGTTTCTCACCCTTGCCTATACATGTTGGACACCATGTTGTGTTTTTGGATACGTATACAAATGTTTATCAACAGTCCTCTGGGTCACTTCGGGACCCTGTAGCTTGAACAGCTAGTTTTTAGGCTTATAGCGTTTTATTTCTGTGAGTGTGTCTTTTGGAAATAGACGAGTTTTGTCCAAGGTTCCACTATGTATAATGTTAACTGATGTTATATATATATATATATATATATATATTGAGTATATGTTTTCTTTAGTGTCGTATAAAGGAAAAACTTTACCACGGTTTTCAAATAAAGAAAGAATGGAGTAAAGAAAATCAGTTTTTCGAAAACAACCAGCAAATCTTTATTTCATGTTTTCATGTTGTTTTGGGTCAGCATGTGATGCCAGATTAGGGTGTCACAATAGAGGTCTTGATGAGTTCATAGAAATTGGTTTCATGATCATAGAATTTTTCTATCATTTTCTAGAGATTTTTGAAGAAAGTTTCATGAAAGTGGATGATGACGATTCATGGCATCATCTTACAAAATGAATGAAGAAGAGAATATGATTGATCATGGAGAGAAGAGATTACCTCTTGAATGATGGAAAATTGCAAAGATCAAGCAAGTTGTGCTTCATCAAATTGCTTATGGATCACTTGTGAAAATAAAATACATAGATGTCAAGACAATGAAGTAAGGAACAGATTTACTAACTTGAGTCAAGAGAGTTTACCTCTTGATTGGTGGGAAAATGGAGAGAAAGTGAAGAACATTCAAGAACAAAGGAGAGAAACTAAAAACTCTAACTTTGATCCTAAAACCCATTAAAACAACCAAGACATTGTGTTTATAGCCAATGAGAGGGAATGGAGTGTTAGTGGGGGGCTTTAGGCATGAGATTCCGAGGGACAAGAAGGTCCAAGCTTTGTTTATTTAGGGACAAAATGGTAAATTCACTTAAGGACAAAATTGTCATTTAAACAAAAGACTAAGAACACAAACGTCATTTCATCTCTAACCCATAAATATCTAGATATTTTTCTAGAAGCAATGATGACGCGTGGTGAGTCACAGGGCCAAAAATGTATTTTCATAAATTTCCAGGGGCAAAAGAGTCATTTCACCTAGGGACAAAATTGTCATTTAGGAAATCAAGTGTATTTTGGTCTTTTCCTAGTGTAAGCGCGTTTCAGATATTTTTAGAACGTAATGATGACGGTGTCATATTGCACAATGGTAATTTTATCAATTTCTAGGGGCAAAATGGTCTTTTCTCGCCCTAAATATCTTTGATATTTTTAGAATTCCACAAATATCTGGGATATTTTTATAATGTTATGATGACTTGTGGTAAGTCACGGTAGTGACTCATCCTCTGACACACCCTGCTCAGGTGACTCGTGTCCCTCATCTGGTGTCCGGTTTTGTCCCAGCATGTCTGTTCTCGAATCCATTAATTTCCCGATTGAGGTTTTATGCCCGAATAAAGCGTAAGAACTTATTTATTTTGAAAATTTTCAAAATAACCAATATTGTTAGAAATTCAATTTAAAACCTAACCGTTTTGTTCACGTGTCAAAAGTAGGTTTTCTGATCAGTAAAATCTTACTGTCAGTGAAAACGCAGATCGAGTTTTGTTTGAATTTTCAAACCAAAATTTGACCGTAACTCTCTACGATAATGTGGAGTATAAATATGACTTTGGTTTATCCAAAATCATTTTCTAAGGCTCGGATAAATTATAAATTTATTTATATAAATTACCGATCTTATAAAGTAGTGAAAATCGGGGTGTTACATAAAAAGAAATACACCACCGGGTAGAACGTGGCTCTGATATCATGTTAAGAATTCAGGCATCCGAATGGTCCCCTCAAAAACCGGCTTATGAGGGGGTGGTCTACCTAACTATATAAGCAACGGTCAGGCTCATTAACCACCCGATGTGGGACACGCAACAATTTTAAATTATTATTTTGCATGTACGATGTAGCCTTTTTCTTTCATCTCGTTAACGCTATTAATCTGGGCGTTAGCTTCGTCCAAAATTGTCTCTTTGAGTTTAGAATCAGGGCTTCTATGATTTTGTGCTTGACACCTTTTATATTATATATGATTTCGTTCTTTTGCTGCCAATTGCTATACGTACCTATCTATAATCTATACTTTCTACGGGCTGCTATTCTAAATGATATACATTCTAAATTATATTAATTGATTTTGTGTACGTGTTGCTAATTGTTATATGTCTATTTATAAATCTTAATTATACTATGATTCGTGTTGCGTATGTTATGATTATTGGGTATCGAAAATAGTTACATCGCAATTTAATTGGGATATCAGAAAATAAGTTATACCATCTATGAAAGGGGTATTGAAAATAGTTACACCACCAATTAAATGGGGATGTCGGAATATGAGTTATACCGCCTATGAAAGGGATATTGAAAATAGTTACATCACCAATTAATTGGGATATCGGAATATGAGTTATATCGCCTATGAAAGGGGTATCGAAATAGTTACATCGCCAAGAAATGGGATGTCAGAAAATGAGTTATACTGCCTGTGAAAGGGGTATTGAAAATTGGTTAGATCACCAAAGAATGGGATGTCAAAACACCTCTTATCAAAAGAGGTGGGCAATGGGACGCCATTGTTGTGTGTTTATAATTGGTAGAATAATTGCATGAATTAAATGTTAAATGATGTTATTTGAAATATGTGGTGTGTTGGTCTGAATAGTTTATATTACTGATATTATATAAAATTATATTATTTTTGAAAGTAGCAGGTGTCAGGGTTGTTTTTCCGGTTACTACGCCGGCTGAGAAAAACACTGTTTGTGAAAATAATTTATAACTGTTCTTATTCACTGGGATTTCCATCTCATTAGTAGTGTTATTTTCAGGGCACGAGAACGATATTCCTGAGATCGAGGAGGCTTCAAGACTTGAGTCATTTTCTAGCATTATCTATAGCATTTGTGACACCCACTACCCCGCATATAATAAAACATAAATAAAATCATACATGTCTTTAAAAATATAACAATTAAAAAAAAAACATATCCTCAAGGGTAATGTGCATCACATCATCTATAACGTAAAACATAGGAATCTAAAATAATCAAAATCCTTTAAAAACAAACTGCGGAAAACATAAATAATAAACGTAACCCAAATCCCGATGTCACATATCAGAGCTGGTATACATATACTGATAATACATTGGAATAAAACAGAATAACATAAATCATAAATCCTAACTACTAAGAGAGATCTCCTCGGGATCACTCCTCGTCAGCATGCTCACCCTCCTCTGCATATACCACAACATATGCACAAGAATAACAAAGAGAGGGGTAAGAAACACAATCATGAATATATGTAAACGGAATGGAATAGTAATTAAGATGGCATACAACATACATCAATCAACACAGATATAATCAATATATATCAAGGATGCATGTTAATGCGAAAGCAACATCACTACTGCGTATGCATGTGGCCAACAACTCTAACTCTGGAAAGACGATTAGGAGTACATGTCCGGTTATCAACGTGGATGATATGCCAGACCATGGGCCATCCCCGAACACTCTCACTAATCCTGATAACGTATAGTGGCTAGTCAGGGTACTCAAGCTTATTCTTTAGGTCACTCCGACAATAGGTAGCTAGCCCATGTCACCTGGAACTTCCATACCCAACGTACCCGCAAGGCCGGGATAACACCCATCGTGGCCTCCACTATCGCGATTCATCGTTTGCTTTCCACCCAACATATCAACGTCAACGTATGATGCATGCTATGCTCAACAACATGCAAACACATGTCCAACCATCCACCATCAACACCATTTCATGGCTATCAACTTTGACCAACAAGCATCAAAGATGATTTAACAACATCAAAATTGACCAATAAGCATCAAGAATGATTTAACCAACAACATCGGTAACAGTACGTCGTTACCAATAACATCATCGTCTTATTAATTGTTCTCTTTGTTAAGTCATAACTTAACATTATCTTTGTTAAGTATTATACTTAATCTTATTATCTAAACCTCAATTCATATTTTATTAAGATTATAACTTAATCTTAATATCTAATCCTCAATTCATATCTTATTAAGATTATGACTTAATCCTAATATTTAAACCTCAAGTCATATATTTATTAAGATTGTAACATAATCCTAATATCTAAACCACAATTCATACCTTATTAAGATTATAACTTAATCCTAATATTTAAATCTCAAGTCATATAGTTATTAACGTTCTTTTCTATATTATCAACCTTGAATTATGACCTCACAGTCTTTTTCCCATTACCCTAACCATTATCCCTTCACAACAGAATCTGGGTGAGAAACCCAGATTCGCTAGGCGAATCGTGGCTCGCGAGGCGAGCCCGAGAACTCCTAAACAGGTTCTCAGATTCGCTAGGCGAATCCTAGCTCGCGAAGCGAGCCCGAGAGCCCCACTATCTGGTTCTCTCATTCGCCTCGCGGAATACAATCCGCTAGGTGAATTATGTTAGACCACAAATGGTCTCTCTGTCTTGCCTCGCGAATGGCTATTCGCCAGGCGAATCATGACAGACGTGGGAATCTTAAGAATTTCTGTAAGTTATCCCTATGCCTATCATCCCATCTCTCAAGGATCATTCCTATGGATTTCCAAGACTAATCCAATATTATCACTCTCACCTCTCATAACAACTCATTCATTATGGGGTGCCAAACATTCTAAAGCTATGTTCTTTTATTAATCCTATTTTCTTCATTGTAACGCACATCATCATCAAGTCATCATTATCAATGCACATTATAAAATCTCATCAATGCATATCGTATCTATATTCATACTATTCATCGCACATCATAATATTTCAATCATATCATCAAGACAAACACCTATAATCATAATCATAGAACCATAAACATATATATTTATACAATATTCACATAGGCATATACATGGCATATACATAACATACACATAATTACACTCATAGCATACACATAGGCATTTACAATGCATATAGACACACATATAGGGGTCATGGGTTAACCCCTTCATCTTAACCTATCCCAAAACCCACATACTCATGATCTATTTCTTCCCCCCATACCTGGTATGACGATCACCACAAACAAAGGAAGGAAAAGGTCCGGAAAAGATTGCGTCTACACGAATGCTCAATCTTACGATGCTTGACTTCACGATCACAGCCCCAAAAGGTTCAAGAGCAGCAACTAGGAAGAGGGCTTGTGATGGCAGTGATGCTCTTCAAGCGAAAGAGATGAAGAACGATGAACTATGGTGCAATCTCCTTCAGGGATCCTTGGAAAGGGTTTAGAAATCCTTGTTTGGAGAGGAAGAGGCAGCTTCTGAGAGTTTTTCGACTTAGAAAGTAGGTTTAGGTCGAGTCTTAGGGTATAAATATGAGTTAGGGTCATTATGGGCTGATTAGAAGCCCAAAAACACGATTCTGCTGCGCGCAGATTCGCTACGTGAATACATTTTCGCTAGGCGAACCAGAGAGCCGCAAGAATCTGTCTGCCATATTCGCTAGGCGAAGTCCTTTAGCTACGCGAAACTATAGAAGCCGAATTTGGCCTTAACACCTGAAATAAGACATGTAGATAATTCTCTAAGCTTTCCAACGCATCCAAGATCACCTCAATCGGATGTCTAGAACTCAAGATATGAACAAAACCGTAAAACATGTTTCTTGGACTTGAATGCATTGACCATTCCTTAAGGCTAAACTACCCCAACTATGAACTTGGACATCAAGAACAATCACAAACAACATATATACAACATATACAAGCAAATATTAACACGTATAAGCATAGTGTAAAAAAAAACAGGATGTTACAGCATTGATTAGTATTATAATGTACTGAAGCCATATAGTTATTTTATTTTTATACGTTTGGGTTTTTAGTTGGCGCCTTATTTTAAGAGTTTTTGGATTAATTATGGTATTTCAGTTTTGAGGATTTTATGATGTAAAGACCATTTTATTATTATTATTATTATTATTATTATTATTATTATTATTATTATTATTACATTAAGTATTATATTATAAAAAAAAATTATTTCACTAGGTTTTATTTAAATGTTTTATTCGGGTTACTAATGTAACGAAGAGCGTTACATTTTTGGTATCAAAGCAGTTCAATACTAAATTGAACTGTGGTAATGACTTGTTTTCAAAAATTAAATATGGGCGCATAGGATTGCTTGTTAGAGTTATAAATGGTGCACGCTATTCTTTGAGATATTGGACCTTATCAACCCAGTGTTTGATTGGTGGTGTGCAGATTTATGGCTACTGGCAGGCGTGGGGCTATAGCTAATGGTGCATTTGCGGCAGCTTTGGTCAAAATGACCAGAGTCATGGAAGAGCAGACAGAGACACTCTGTCAGATGAGGGATAACGGTAATGCTTAGAACAACGCTGGATTGGTTACAGCTCAGGATCCTCAGTATGTGGGCTTATCAAAGTTTCAAAAAAATGATCCACCGTCCTTTCACGGCAGTTCAGATTCTGTGAAGGCTGAAGAGTGGCTTCAGAAGCTAGAGAAAATATTCAAAGTGATGAGATGCAATGACGCACAGAAGGTGGATTCTGCTACCTTTATGTTGGAGTCAGAGGCTGAGCACTGGTGGAATTGTTCTAGGGGAGGCTTACTAGCTCAAGAAGTTCCCATAAATTGGGACAAGTTCAAGGAAGTGTTCCTAGAAAAGTACTTTCCTCACAGTGTTCGCATCCAGAAGGAATAAGAGTTTTTACAACTCTGCCAGGGAGACATGACTATGGTTGAGTATGTGGCCAAGTTTGAGAGTTTGGGAAGGTTCTCACGGTACTTGAGAGAGAATCCCCAGAATGATGGGAAGGCCATAAAGTTTGAGCAAGGATTGAAGCCAGAACTATAGAGTTTCATCAGCATACTTGAGATCAGAGACTTACCAACCTTAGTGAATAAGTGTCGGGTAGCAAAGCAGAAGATGTAGGCTATTATGATGGAGAAGCCCAAGGAGAAGACTAGCTTTGATGGAAAGAAGTTCAAGAAAAAGGATGCCGAGTTTCAACAACACTTGCGGCCTGTATCTACCATCAACAAAGGGAGGCAGGTACAAGGGGCTCACACGGATACAGGCACTGCATGCTACAAGTGTGGTTTGCATCATATGGATCGCACGTGTCCAGCAGCACAGACCAGTTGCCACAAGTGTGGGAAGGTGGGACACTATGCCAGAGTGTGCAGAGGTGGAGAACAAGTCCAACCGAGGCCACAGAACCAGGGAAGAGTCTTTACGCTCCAAGGGGAACAATTGAAGGAGTCGGATGGTCTGATACAATGTATGGGTTTAATTAAAGAAAGAAAAATCAACATATTGTTTGATTCAGGAGCTACATATTCATTCATATCCTTAAACTGTGTGAAAAATTTGTCCCCATCTGTTTCTAAATTACCTTTTGATTTACGTGTTTCTGCCCCTACGGAGGATAAACTAGTTACCTCCATTGCCTGCTTGAATTGCCCCTTAGTGTATCATGATGTGTCTTACTTTATTGATCTTATATGCTTGCCTATGTCGGGCCTAGATGTCATCCTTGGTATGGATTGGTTGTCCTCTAACCATGATGTTATAAATTGTTCTAATAAAACCATATCCATTGCTAGCGAACTTATGACTATTGATCCTTATGTGACCAATTCTGTTGGATCTGCTGTGTCTTGCCTTAGTTGCTTAGTTAAGGGAGCTCAAGGATACATACTTCTCTTTTCATCTAAGATAGAGGCTGAGAGTGAAATAGCAGCAATACCTGTAGTGTGAGTTTCAAGATGTTTTTCCGAGGGAAGTTACTAGTTTACCACCAACTAGGGAGGTTGAGTTTAATATAGATCTAGTACCTGGGAGTGGACCTGTTTTAGTAGCACCCTATAGAAAGGCACCCCTAGCTGAGTGAGCATAAGAAACAGTTAGAAGAGTTATTAGAAAAGGGGTTCATTAGGCCAAGTGTGTCACCTTGGGGAGCACCAGTACTCCTGGTAAAAAAGAAGGATGGCAATATGAGGTTGTGCATTGACTATAGGCATTTGAACATGGTAACCATAAAAAATAAATACCCTATGCCTAAAATAGATGACCTGTTAGACCAGTTAGGAGGAGATGCTGTTTTCTCTAAAATATATTTGAGATCTGGGTACCATCAGATTAGAGTTAAAGTCGAGGATATTCTTAAGACAACCTTTAGGACTAGGTACGGACATTATGAGTATGTAGTGATGCCTTTTGGTATGACCAATGCCCCGGCCGTTTTCATGGACTACATGAATCGGATCTTTAGGCCGTTTTTGGACAGCTTTGTGGTGGTATTCATAGATGATATTCTTATATATTCTAGGACGCTAGAAGACCACGAGGGGCACTTGAGGTTAGTGTTACAGATCTTGAGGGATAAGCACCTATATGCCAAACTCGAAAAGTGTGAGTTTTGGCTTGATGAGGTGAAGTTTTTGGACCATACGATCTCTAGGAAGGGGGTAGCAGTTGACTCTTCTAAGGTAGATGCGGTTTTAGTGTGAGAAAAACCTATGTCAGTGACTGAAGTGAGGGGCTTTCTAGGATTAGCAGGGTACTATGGAAAGTTCATAGAAGGTTTCTCTAGATTAGCCTTACCTTTGACCAAATTTACTAGGAAAGGGAGATCCTTTGAGTGGGATAGTGAGTGTGAGGAGAACTTCCAAGAGCTTAAGAAGAGTTTGGTGTCATCACCACTCTTGATCATTTCGGACCCTTCAGTGGGCTTTGTCGTTTATTGCTACGCTTCTAAAAATGGTCTAGGATGTGTGTTGATGCAAGAGGGGAAGGTAGTCACTTATGCCTCTTGGCAGCTTAGGACTCATGAGGTGAATTATCCTACACATGACCTTGAGTTGGCAGCAGTAGTTTTTGCCCTTAGGATTTGGAGGCACTATTTGGATGGTGCTAAGTTTGAGGTTTTTAGTGGCCATAAGAGCCTTAGGTACCCGTTTGACCAAAAAGAGTTGAATATGAGACAAAGGAGGTGGATGGAGTTCCTTAAGGATTATGATTTTGGGTTGAAGTACCACCCAGGGAAGGCTAATGTAGTGGCTGATGCCCGTAGTAGAAAATCCATACACATGTCTAGCTTAATAGTGCAGGAGATGAGTCTTTTAGAGGAGATTAGAGATATTAATTTGGAGGTGTCTTTGAATGCTTTAAGTTTGAGGTTGAATAGGTTGCAAATTCATAGTGACCTTAGGGAGGAGATTAGGCGTGGACAATTTTTAGACCAAGAATTGCAATCTTTGTTGGGACAAGAGGGTTATGAGTTGGCTGCTGATGGCTTAGTAATGTTTAAAGGTAGGATCGTTGTCCCTAAGGAGGGGAGCCTCAAGGAAAGAGTGTTAGAGGAAGCGCATAAGGGAAAGTTTACCATACATCCACGAATAACTAAGATGTACCAAGACCTTAAAAAGATGTATTGGTGGACAAGAATGAGAAAGGATGTAGCCATCTTTGTGTCTAAGTGTTTAGTATGCCAAAAGGTTAAGATAGAGCACCAAAAACCTCCAGGTCTGTTGCAACCTTTAGAAATTCCTGAGTAGAAGTGGGAGAGAATATCTATGGATTTTGTGATGGGGCTACCTAGGACTCGTTTGGGTTTAGATGCCATATGGGTAACAGTGGATAGGTTGACCAAGTTTGCTCACATCTTGCTAATTAAGGCAACTTATAGCTTGGATAAGTTGGCAGACTTGTATATCTGGGAGACAGTCAAGCTTCATGGTATACCCACCTCTATAGTGTCAGATAGAGACCCGAGATTTATCTCTAGATTTTGGAGAGCTTTTCAGCAAGCCTTTGGTTCTGAGACGACCCGCCGTCCCATTAAAAAACCTAAGATATTAACTAACTTTAATCCGTATTATAGACGTTAGCTGTAACGCCCCGATTTTCAAGTTTTATAATTATTCAGTATTTTAAGGTTTTTATTTTATTGGAGGGTCTAGAGAGTGAAATAAAATATTCTGAGAAGATAGGAATGCCCTACACAACCACAGGAAGCCATGGTTAAGTTCGGGCGAAAGGTCAAACGGAGCTCGATCTGCGTTTTTCACGGATAGTAGTCTTTTTCTACTATCGAGACTTAATTTGGACTCATGAATGAGACAGTAAGTCTCAAGATTTAATTTCCTACATATTTGTTAAAATCTGTCCCGACGTCCGAAAAATAAAAATAATATATTATATTTGGCCGTATAATCGAACCGGGAGGTGTTTGGAGTCGTAAAGGGATTCAATGAGACCCGCTAATGGATAAGCTTGATACCACATCATGCCAGAGCACTTGGGAGAGTATGCCAGAGTCGTCACGACTTTCGGAAATATCTGGACGCAAAATTACCAAAATACCCCTAACCTTAACCTTTTTCACTTCTACCATTTTACCCTTGAAGCAAATGACCATTTTGCCCTTAAGTGACTTGTTTTAAGGCTGGAACAGCCCTTTCTCAGCCCCATTCACGCAATAAGAACAGCCCCAAAGAAGCTCAAAGCTTCTTCTTCCTCCTTTGGCCAAAACTCCACCATTTTCATGAAAGAAAAGCTTGAATCCATGGAGGAAAAGCTTGATTCTTAGATCAATCTTCATCAATATTTAGGTAAGATCACTTCTATGATCTCTAATCTTCATTAATCTCTTTCTATTTCAAGATCAAAATCTTGTTTCATGAAAATCCATTTTATGATCCAAAACTTTGAAAATTCATAGGAAATTGTAGAAAAATCCTTTTAATGGGAAACCGATTTCTTTGAACTCACTTCATCATCCTCTACCTAAACCCAAGAGCATATGATCCAACTCTCATCCTAGCCTAAATACTCAGAACTGGCCGAACCCTTGAAGGAGATAATGAATAGTGTTTTGTATAAATTTTTGAATTCTAACTCTTGATTCCATCGTAACCTTTTCTATTGTCTTTGAATCCAAGAAATGGAAAAACAAATCAATTCTTATCCCAATTTTCTCTTCATGGCCGAAACCCTTGAGTATGAGGAACTTTGAGTTTTGTTTCACATTTTTGAGTTTTAAGACTTACACTAGTGTTCATTAAGCTTAAGAACCAACCTTCCAAAAGATTGGAACCAAGTGTGATCCCTAGCTCATTTCATCATTTTTGGCAGAACCTAGCCCCTAGGGGATTAGAGAAATTTGTTTATTAATTGTTGATTATTGGATTGGTTTTGTGTTTGTAGTTGTTGTCAGATAATCGGACGAGGAATCAGGAGAATTCGCAGACCGATCGAGCGACATACCTTCGGAGGATGACTCCTAAATGGTAAGGGGAGATTAGCTTCAATGAGTTTGATAGTCACATGAGGTTGGTTGTGATGTGAATTGTGGCACTTTGCCTTGGATTGAACATATGCATAATGTTGATTTGAGTTTTGAATGACTATATGTTTTGTATGTACTTGATTTATTTTTATAAAGTACATGCTTGGATGTGAATATGAATTGTGGCATGGATGCCTTGAACTGAGATTTGACGTGCATATATATATATATATATATATATATATATATATAAAGCTTCTAAGCAAAACGTTATAATGGCCGATTTTACTAAAAAGTATTTAGTTTGTTAAGAAAATACCTTCTAAAAGTATTTGGTGTTTCGAAAACGAAAATGTCCTTTCATGAAAGTTAACATAGTAATTGAGGAAATTATATTTCTTTTACACTAACTTAGAGCATGGTTTTACCCTAAGTTAGTAAGGAAAAACCTTTTCAAGTTTAGGTACCTTACCTTAACTATGTAGCAAAGTTCTTCAAAATTAATGTGTTTTCAATTAAGAAAGGTTTTGGTTTACAAAGGAGTTTTTAACTCAAATCGTAAAGTTTATGTGTGAAAACCTAAGTTAAGTAATTAACTTTAAAAATCCAGGAGTTAATATCTTAGAAAGGATTAAAGACTTATCTAAGAGGATTTTCAATCTTTCTTCATAACACTTAGGACTTGAGATGTGATTCATAAGACATAAACACAAACATGAAATGTTTTGGGTTTTCAAACAGTAGTTCGATGATGGACCAGTGATTCGGATCCAAGTCAATCGTTCAATTGTTTCAGCCTTGTGATGATTGGAACGGGAAAGATCCTGAGACTATGCAGGTATGGGACTGTACAGTGGAAGGAATCCTGAGGCTGTGCAGGTATGGGACTGTATAGCTGAAGGAAGGCTTATAAGAATTGATTGGTACTACTTATACCGACAGGATTTATCTTCTTTTCGGGAGCTTAGAACATAAGAACTTTATAGTTAAGCATGCTTGATTTGAATAAATTGTGGGATGGGTGACCTTCTGGGAAGTTTCCTAGAAAGCATGTGAGTGAGGACAAAACACGTTGAAAAGACTTGTGTTGGTTTGTAGGAACAGTCGGTAATTCTGAAAGCAGTCCGGATCATTCCAAAGGAATCACGTGATATTTATCTGATAAATAAATGTTTTATAATACAAAGACGCGTATAGTTCCTAAGGTAGAGAACCTTAGTGAACCTTGAGGTTTATCTGGGGGATAAACATTTATTTAGCGCATCCGCTTTGTGTAAGCATTGGCATTTCATTGCATGAGTTTGTAAGGCCTTGAGCCTTGGAGTTGAGCTTACACCCAGATGCTGGTGCGAATCTTACGGTGACGATTGATCAGTCTTGGAGGTATCACGGTTGGAAGAGCTGACATGAGACCAGTTGGTGATTCTTCTGTGTCGTGGTAAATTCGTGTAATACACTGATATCCTCGACTAAATGCCTTACTTTTCATGTTTGGTCGAGAATGTTACCGTAAAGCCAGATACATGCACGTTATGAATGTTGTAGCATCTTGCTCATGGCTGGCAATAACCGGAACATGCCCTCCCATTCACTCTCTCCAATGATTTGTTAGCTCCATGGAGTAGGGGTCAGAGTTTTACCCTTGTGGCATATGGCATTGAGTCATGTACATCGCATTGCATTGCATGGCTGTTGATGATTACATTTATTTATTGCACATCATTATTCTGCTTTCAAAGATGGCTTGTGCTGCTAATTGATTAATATAATATACTGCAATTTATGGTATACTTGTGGACATGTTGTTACATGATGCGTTGTCCTATGTTATTTCTGTTATTGTAACTGTGTTGATGCATTATTTATATGATGTTTTACTTCTGTTGCTATTATGATAAACTTGTGAAAGAGTATCTCACCCTTGCCTGTACATGTTGGACACCCTGTTGTGTTTTTTTGAATACATGTACAGATATTTTACAGCGGTCCTCTGGGTCACTGTGGGACCCTACATTTGAGTTACTTGGTGTCGACAACGAAGACGGTGGAGTGTTAACGATGAGGCCCAGTATCTTTTGGGCGATGCATGCTAGGTAGTATGCTTTACTGTTCTTAGAGTTTTGTTAGACCAGCTCTTTGGATTTTGATAGTTAAAGTCAGGTCCATTGACCGTGACTCAGTATAATGTGTATTAAGACAGTGACTTGATGTATGCCTTAAGGCGAAGTGAATGAGTTTCTTAAATGATGAGTTTGAATATGTTTCTTTGTTGTTTTTAACGTTTAAATGGGTATCAGAATTTCCGCAATAAATCTAATAAGTATTTTCGAAAAGGTTTTTATTAATCGAATCACAAGAATTTAGGCTTATGCTATGTGACACCTCGAGGGGATGTTACATTAGTGGTATCAGAGCTGGTCGATGTCTTTTGGGATCTAGGTTATGGATTCATGATGTTTTTGCTGTGTTTACTCTATGTTTTGTGTTGATAGAGGACAGTAAGAGTAAGAACAGTCTGTGAGGACTTATTTCTTTTGGAGTACAACCAATTGGATGGGTCGGATCCGATGATTGAGATGCGTTAAGACTCTTAAGAGAAGAGTTATCCTTGTTGTTAAGAGGTAACATCTAAGGTAAGCTTTGAGACAGCTCCTTAGTCAATTCTAGCGAATAGGCCTGAATATGACCTTTACTTTATGAGTCAAGGATGTTAGACTCTTAGTTATCAAGTGAGACCTTAGGCAAGCAGAAGAATACCAAGAGGTTTTTGGAGTAGATACCTAGGTAGCTATTAAGCGACCGAAGGAATGGCAAGACAATGGCATGTTTGCTAATAGAGTTGAGAGAATGGAAAGGAAACCA
This sequence comes from Ammopiptanthus mongolicus, assembly GCA_039655645.1. Lineage (NCBI taxonomy): Eukaryota > Viridiplantae > Streptophyta > Magnoliopsida > Fabales > Fabaceae > Ammopiptanthus > Ammopiptanthus mongolicus. The sequence continues at coordinate 52,901,490 of CM077349.1, forward strand.
GGTGGAGCAATGGAAGTGTAGTAAGGACTAAGGCTTAATAATTTGAACAAAATGAAGATTTGTAAAACTGTGTTATGATGATTCGATGTAGGTGTAATCATATTGTTTTAAGTTAGCCTATACCCCTGATGAGAGTCCTTGTTGAAAGGATGGACAACCCTATAATGTTGAATAAGAGGAAATTTAGGAGCCTGATAATATTTCAGCAATGATGTCCCTCGAAGGGTGGCAATCGTGTGAAGTTCTTCTGTTAGTATTTTTAAGAAACAATTGGAGCCTCCACTGTTGTGAATTTGATGGATAGGATGTTATCCCATTAGGACAGATGAAAGACTACACCTTATGGATGGACTTATGATCCATGTTGATGATGATGAAAGATTCGTATAATACCTGAGTGTAACTTTTCGAAGTTGCGAATCATCAGAGACTGAGTGAACCAGAATTGAAATGTGAACTTTGGCTATAGAACGAGTGTCCTTAGGACGGGTATCAGTAAGAGAAAAAAATTAAAATGGATCCTATATGGATAGGGATATCGTCTTGTTAATAAAACTTAAGACGGTGACCAACAGAGGTAAGTAAGACGGACGAGTTTAGACTCAGTCGCAACGACCAATATTTGGTGAGGCATAGGATGAGTATGTCTAGCCTTCTGGCTCACAAGGCAAGTATCGGGTAGCGAGGCAGATATAGTTGACTCCTTGTTTTGATACTTTCAAATTCGAGAACTTGGACTAAATGTATAATAAGTTTGGATTTTCACTTAGATATCAGAACTCTTCAGTGAGCTTGTTGGGATTTAGAGTGCATTAGAGCTGTTGGTGAAATTGAGACGTGTAATAATGAAATAAGAACTAGTTTAAGTGTTTGAAATGCTCATGGAAGTTAACCTAAGTGCTTGATCACGGAGGTAATGCTTAGAAGTAAGAATGGAAGTAAGTCTTTCGTGAAGGATTGGTAGTAGAGGATGATGAGTTAACAAGTCAGTAACAGAGGGAATGACTTTCCCGACAGTTGATGGATGAGCAAAAGACGGATCATAAGTTTCAGGAGTCACTTTTATTTCTCCAAGCGAGTAAGCCCATGTTGAAAATTTTCCCTTGCCGAAACAATGTGTGTTGTCACACAAGGGTGTGTGTTTTGTTGGGTTCTAATCAGGTTAAGGCCTTATGAGAACTCACGTTTAGAGAATGGTACTTGCATTCATGTTGACACGTCGTCGTCCTTTTGGGATTGTGTCAGACATTTGAGCAAGGTACTTGTCTGGGAAGATTTTCAGAGTAAATTTTTTGAGGATATTCCAAGTTTGCGTTACAGAGGACGTTTAGTTTTCAACTGACCTAGTTTCTAGATTCAGTCAGATCTTCATCGCTTGTGTAGAATATCACCTACAAAGCTGGCTGGATTGGACAACAAGAAGTGGAATTTCGTTTGGCTCTTGTGGAATTCGTCATCATCATCAATGTTCTCATTTACTCTAAGAGTCACGAGGCACATGAGGAGACTATGCGTCAAGTGTTACGGACCCTACGCGAGAAGAGTTGTCACGAAGTTACTTAAGCATGAGTTGACTCGATGACGGTAAAGTTCTTAGGGTATGTGATTTCGGACGAGCCTTGGTACTCACATTCCCATGTATTAGATATTTGAGTGAGTCGGTTTAATAGTGATCTTTGGCCTGGACATTTATACGTCATTCCATTGAAAGATTTGTTACGACTATTTCTTGAGTTGTGACATGGACAAATTCTTGATACTAGAAGTTTCTTCATGAGACTTAGTGTAATCACTTTTACTTTTGGTAACTGTGACCCAGTCTGAATTTTGACCAGACTGTTTATCTTTTGATTCCTTGATCTGTTGGAAAGTTCTTATGAAAGAAGGGACTTTATTAGAGTCATGGTTGTAAACATGTATTAGCTATGCATTTTTACACTCACGAATTGCATACTGGATATTCCTATATTCGTTTCCGAATGGTAAAATCCTTCTATATCTTTTCCTATGCGAGCAAAGACCGAGAAATTTCCTCTGTTGAAAATTTCTTTTGTTGAAAGGTTTCTCTCCTTAATCTTCGAGGACTGAGTAGCGACTAAGTTTAACTGATTACCCTCGATTCAAGTGGACGAACAGAAAACATTTTCATCTTTTGAAAGACTGGTTGGGAGTAAGTGTATTACTCTAACTACGAACATCCTGACAGCAGTATAGACAAGAAGTGATGGAAGTTTTGTTGAAGATATAGTTGTGATTAATAAGATGTGAATCTTTAAGATCAATCTGAGAAAGTGAGACAATTACTATGAGTCAAGTATTGATCAAGGCAGAATTGTAGTTGGAGAACCTAGGGCAATGATCAATGTCTGTAGCTAAGATTAATTGTATAAGTTTGGAGATTTATAAGAAAGTGTTCTTATTAGTTTTACCTAAGCTAAATATAAGAAAAAGAGAGGAGTTTCTGAGTAGAACTAAGTTGTTATAAAAGTTCAAGACTTATGAATTTGGATAAATCTACCCGATGTGATTTCTTTTTGGTTGTAGTTGCATTAAGAAGTGCAATCAGGTGCTGTAAGATCGAGGTCCATGATTATGATGTAAATTGGAGAGGTGGACTACGTTCAAAAGGAACTAAGACTAAGATTGGATATCTTGGATCGGAACTGATGGATGTGTCGTCATAGAAATGGGTATTGTAGTTTAAATCTTAGTGTTAGCGATAAGAGTTAAATATGTCATAGGGAGACTTTCCCTAAGTGGATTAGTGCTGAAATAAAAGTGGTTAAGTGTGATTATATTTCTCACATGCGAAGAAACTAAGGTAAGATATTAAGGTATGGATCAAGGGTAGGCGATTTGATTTTAACGTTAAATCAAACAGAGGATATGTATGAAGTTGGCATTAGGTTGCAATGTCACCTAGGGAAGAATTACTTACGGGGTACAATGTGGAACTTGGGTATTAAGAAATCTTGTTTAGTTTTACTTCACGAAATTTTGATGACGAAATTCTTTTAAGAGGGGTAGTAATGTAATGTCCCGATTTTCAAGTTTTATAATTATTCAGTATTTTAAGGTTTGTATTTTATTGGAGGGTCTAGAGAGTGAAATAAAATATTCTGAGAAGATAGGAATGCCCTACACAACCATAGGAAGCCATGGTTAAGTTTCGGGCGAAAGGTCAAACGGAGCTCAATCTGCGTTTTTCACGGATAGTAGTCTTTTTCTACTATCGAGACTTAATTTGGACTCGTGAATGAGACAGTAAGTCTCAAGATTTAATTTCCTACATATTTGTTAAAATCCGTCTCGACGTCAGAAAAATAAAAATAATATATTATATTTGGCCGTATAATCGAACCGGGAAGTGTTTGCTGTCGTAAAGGGATTCAATGAGACCCGCTAATGGATAAGCTTGATACCACATCATGCCAGAGCACTTGGGAGAGTATGCCAGAGTCGTCACGACGTTCGGAAATATCTGGGCGCAAAATTACGAAAATACCCCTAACCTTAACCTTTTTCACTTTTACCATTTTACCCTTGAAGCAAATGACCATTTTGCCCTTAAGTGACTTCTTTTAAGGCTGGAACAGCCCTTTCTCAGCCCCATTCATGCACCAAGAACAGCCCCAAAGAAGCTCAAAGCTTCATCTTCCTCCTTTGGCAAAAACTCCACTCTTTTCATGAAAGAAAAGCTTGAATTTAAGGAGGAAAAGCTTGATTCTTTGATAAATCTTCATCAATCTTTAGGTAAGATTATTTCTATGATCTCTAATCTTCATGAATCTCTTTCTATTTCAAGATCAAAATCTTGTTTCATGAAAATCCATTTTATGATCCAAAACTTTGAAAATTCATAGGAAATTGTAGAAAAATCCTTTTAATGGGAAACCGATTTCTTTGAACTCACTTCATCATCCTCGACCTAAACCCAAGAGCATATGATCCAACTCTCATCCTAGCCTAAATACCCAAAAGTGGCCGAACCCTTGACGGAGATAATGAATAGTGTTTTGTTCAAATTTTTGAATTCTAACTCTTGATTCCATCCTAACCTTTCCTATTGTCTTTGAATCCAAGTGATGGAAAACCAAATCAATTCCTTTCCCAATTTTCTCTTCATGGCCGAAACCCTTGAGTATGAGGAACTTTGAGTTTTGTTTCACATTTTTGAGTTTTAAGACTTACACTAGTGTTCATTAAGCTTAAGAACCAACCTTCCAAAAGATTGGAACCAAATGTGATCCCTAGTTCATTTCATCATTTTTGGCCGAACCTATCCTCTAGGGGATTAGAGAAATTTGTGTATTAATTGTTGATTTTTGGATTGGTTTTGTGTTTGTAATTGTTGTCGGATAATCGGACAAGGAATCTGGAGAATTCGTGGAGCGATCGGGCGACATACCTTTGAAGGATGACTTCTAAATGGTAAGGGGAGATTAGCTCCAATGAGTTTGATAGTCACATGAGGTTGGTTGTGATGTGAATTGTGGCACTTTGCCTTGGATTGAACATATGCATAATGTTGATTTGAGTTTTGAATGACTATATGTTTTATATGTACCTGATTTATTTTTATAAAGGACATGCTTGGATGTGAATATGAATTGTGGCATGGATGCCTTGAATTGAGAATATATATATATATATATATATATATATATATATATATATATATATATATATATATATATATATATCCTGGACTGGTTAAGAGCATAGCATTGGCTATAGTTTGTTTTGAGGAATGAAAAGCTTCTAAGCTAAATATTATAAAGGCCGATTTTACTAAAAAGTATTTAGTTTGTCGTGAAAATACCTTCTAAAAGTTTTTGGTGTTTCGGAAACGAAAATGTCCTTTCATGAAAGTTAACATAGTAATTGAGGAAATTATATTTCTTTTACACTAACTTAGAGCATGGTTTTACACTAAGTTAGTAAGGAAAAACCTTTCCAAGTTTGTTAAGGTACCTTACCTTAACTATGTAGTAAAGTTCCTTAAAATTAATGTGTTTTCAGTTAAGAAAGGTTTTGGTTTACAAAAGAGTTTTTTACTCAAATCGTAAAGTTTACGTGTGAAAACCTAAGTTAAGTAATTAACTTTGAGTTGAAGACAAGGGATAATTAAGTGTGGCATATGGTGGAACAAGACCATGTACTTTGCTATTGATGGCTTAGTTCATCAATGACTTCATAAGACTTAAGTAGTTCATCAATGACTTCGTAATTCACACCTATTTCATTAATTGAAAATCCAGGAGTTAGTATCTTAGAAAGGATTAAAGACTTATCTAAGAGGATTCTCAATCCTTCTTCATAACACTTAGGACTTGAGATGTGATTCATAAGACATAAACACAAACATGAAATTTTTTGGGTTTTGAAACAGTAGTTCGATGACGGATCGGTGATTCGGATCCAGGTCAATCGTTCAATTGTTTCAGCCTTGTGATGATCGGAACGAGAGAGATCCTGACACTGTGCAGGTATGGGACTGTACAGTGGAAGGAATACTGAGGCTGTGCAGGTATGGGACTGTATAGCTGAAGGAAGGCTTATAAGAATTGATTGGTACTACCTATACCGACAAGATTTATCTTCTTTTTGGGAGCCTAGAACATAAGAACTCCATAGTTAAGCGTTCTTGATTTGCAGTAATTGTGGGATGGGTGACCTTCTGGAAAGTTTCCTAGAAAGTGTGTGAGTGAGGACAAAACACGCTGAAAAGACTTGTGTTGGTTTGTAGGGACAGTCGGTAATTCTGAAAGCAGTCCGGATCATTCCAAAGGAATCACGTGATATTTATCTGATGGATAAATGTTTTATACTACAAAGACACGTCTAGTTCCTAAGGTAGAGAACCTTAGTGAACCACGAGGTTTATCTGGGGGATAACCATTTATTTACCACATCCGCTTTGTGTAAGCATTGGCATTTCATTGCATGAGTTTGTAAGGCCTTGAGCCTTGGAGTTGAGCTTACACCTAGATGCTGGTGCAAATCTTACGGTGACGATTGATCAATCTTGCAGGTATCAGGGTTGGAAGGGCTGACATAAGACCAGTTGGTGATTCTTCTGTGTCATGGGGAATCCGTGCAATACACTGATATCCTTGACTAGATGCCGTACTTTTCATGTTTGGTCGAGATTGTTACCATAAAGCCAGATACGTGGATGTTATGAATGTTGTAGCATCTTGCTCATGGTTGGCAATAACCGGAACATGTCCTCCCATTCACTCTCTCCGACGATTTGTTAGCTTTATGGAGTAGGGGTCAGAGTTTTACCCTTGTGGCATATGGTATTGAATCATGTACATCGCATTGCATTGCATGGCTGTTGATGATTACATTTATTTATTGTACATCATTATTCTGCTTTCAAAGATATCTTATGCTGCTAATTGATTAATATGATATACTACAATTTATGGTTTACTTGTGGACATGCTATTACTTGATGCGTTGTCCTATGTTACTTCTGTTATTGTAATTGTGTTGATGCATTATTTATATGCTGTTTTACTTGTGTAGCTATTATGATAAACTTGTGAAAAAGTATCTCACCCTTGCCTGTACGTGTTGGACACCCTGTTGTGTTTTTTTGAATACATGCACAGATATTTTATAGCGATCCTCTGGGTCACTGCGGGACCCTGCATTTGAGTTACTTGGTGTCGACAACGAAGACGGTGGACTGTTAACGACGAGGCCCAGTATCTTTTGGGCGATGCATGCTAGGTAGTATGCTTTACTGTTCTTAGAGTTTTGTTAGACCAGCTCTGAGACGACCCCACTTGCTTAGGATAATCCCATTTAAAGAATCTAAGATATTAACTACCTTTACTCGTATTATAATCGGTAGCGTGCTTTATGATATGAAGCAAAGTGGAAAATTTCGCCTTGCGGAAGCAAAACCAACTTTATGCACGCAGCTTATCAGAGTAAGCAGTTTTAAAATATATATATATATAAACACATCAATTGCCCGGTCAGTAGGGCTACAGTATAATACATATAGTGTCTTAATACAACTCTTAAACATAAACACATCAAAAGATACTGGTACAACTCAATACTCCTCAAGCTCGTCCATCGGCCTTAGTCTCGTACGGAGTATCGCCCAACTCCTCCGCAGCTGGATCTTCCACAAAGTCTTTTCATATATATATAAAAGAAATATAAAAAGAAAAGACAGGGAGTAAGAAATATGCATCATCATATAATGAGAAAAGGGGCTATAGCATGGCATATATACATGTAACATATAACATATAGAAAACATGATCAAACATCACATCCATCTGAAAAATATTTCTCTCAGATCAAACCTCTAAGGAAGGATACTAATCCTTATATGCATGTATGCATGATCGGCCGATAACGTCCCCATTTGGACATCCCGTCGGGATCAATAATTCACGTCCCCATTTGGACATCCCCGTCGGGATCAATAATTCACGTCCCCACTTGGACATCCCCATAAGGATGAATAACGTCCCCATTTGGATATCCTCGAAAGGATCAATAACGTCCCCAATTGGACATCCTCGAAAGGATCAATAACGTCCCCAATTGGACATCCCATCTTCGGGATCACAAATCGCCCCCATTTGGGCATCCCCCATTGGGATCACATGTGGTATGATATGCATGTACAAACATCCATCACAGGTTGATATCGGAACCTCACACCTAGGCACTCAGCCATAACCACAATGCCTCAATGTCACCATGATGCCTTGCATCAACATGAAAATCAATATCATGACGCCATGCGTCCACGAGCCCACAACTCCATTAAAATCACAATAGTAAGAATTAGAATCACAACGGTATCAACCCGCACAATATCATAATCTCATCATATGTTCATCAATCTCATCATATGCTCATATGCTTATCAAACTCATTATATGCTCGTCAATCTTGTCATATACTCATCAATCTCATCAATCTCATCGTATGCTCATCACTCAACATCCAACATTCAACCAATCACAAGAACAAAGTATCATAATAATGAGCATGCCAACATAGTACTTAGAGAGATAATCATATAGCTCACATAGAGTACATAGAGCATTATATACATCACATAAAGCACATAGATCACATGTTCACCATTAACTCATATAAAGCACATAGATCACATAATCACCAAATATATCAATCAACCATTCATCCAATAATTGTCATCTAGCTTAGGGCGTAATCATCTTCGTGGCGATAGCCCAAAGATACCTACACCTAGGGTCTAGGTACTTTGTTCAGGGCTCAACCTCTTGTAAGGTTTAATGCTCCCCTACACATGTATATAAACTATACTACGCTTGCCTTCCCGATGATAACAATTTCTTCTTCCTACCTGTAGCAAGGTATCAATTCCCACAAGCTCACTAGCACCTTCCAACGGCTACAACCTCGTTCCTTCAACGAATAACCGTACACCCTTTAGAGCACTTGAATACGATCTTATCCTTCACAACAAATCATCATCAAGATTAGTAAAATAAAAAATAAAAACACACCTAGTTCTCATGAGCTAGGTTTCGGACCCATGTAGACAAAATTGCTAGAAGTGTTAAAATTTGACAAACTCTTGGATTAATGATCCTTAAGCACAGAGAAGGCTAGTGTAAGTCATTAGATTCAAGAATTTGAAACAAAACTCAAGATACACTAAGAGTAGGTTTCGGCCATGCCATAGGAAATTAGGGTAGGAAAGGTTTTTGATTATAGTCATTTGAATTCAAGGACATCTAAGTGATAGAACTCAAATCAACACTTCTTTAAGCAAAACTTTGAACAAAACTTCATGATTTACCAAGACATTGGATTCGGCCATCTCACCCCAAATGGGTTAGAGAGCTCTTATGATTACAAACTCTTGGATTATGAAAGAAGATCATTAATCTAGATCAAGAAAATTGGTTTGACATTAAAATGAATTTTCTACAATTTTTCATGAATTTTGGAAGTTCAAGAGCATACATGAACACATAGAGTTTCAATGGCTAGAATTGAAGATTAAGAGCTCAAAGATGAGATTTCTACTTCTTAGATGATGAAGAAGATCATTCTAAGCAAGTTTGCTTCACAAAGTTCTTGAAGAAACCTTGAAGAATGGAGAGAAAATGGAGTTAGAAGCTTGAAGATGCTTTGAAGTGAAGGGGATGGAGAAGAAAGAAAATGAGAGAGTAAAGAGAAAGAGAGAAGGCGTGAGGTCCATATAAATAGAGGATAAGGATGTGATAAAAAATCAACTAAGGTTAGAATGGTCATTTCATTTAAGAACCAAATTGGAATTTCATCAAAAGTTGTAGTAGAACTTGAATACTTGAAGATGAAAAATGAAGGTGTGAAGAAAGAAATGTGAGAAAGGAATTGTATGAGTGAATTTCGTGGCCTATATAAAAGGAAAGGATAAGGATATGATAATTATCACTTAAGGTTAGAAAGGTAACTTCACCTAGGAACAAAATTGGAATTGTATCAAAAGTTCTACTAAAACTTGAACACTTGAACTTGACAAAGAAAGTAAAGGAGAAAGGAATATGACTATATATATATATATATATATATATATATATATATATATATATATGAATGGTGTCAGGTTATGTGAAGGAAGGGTAAGGATTGTATAAATTTACTTAAGGGCAAAATTGTCATTTCCTACACCATCATCATTACCATGGTGTGACTCATCTTTTGCCATCATTACTATGGTGACTCACCTAGGTGAGTCACTATAGTCATGATTACTTATGGATAAGGTGGGTGAGGTGTCTAGGTGAGGTGGCATGAAAGCGACGTGAGGCTTATTCGTTACCAGTTCCGGTGATCTCTTACGCAGACCGGGTTTCGTCTGAATCTTCAACCCAAATCTTAACCGTAATTCTCTACTAGTAACGTAGAGTAAAAAAATATCTATGTTGTATCCAAAAAGTGGATACATAGGGATAAAATCAAATACCGGACGAGAGACGTGGTTCCTGCATGTGATTAGTCAATGGATGAGTCATCACTATGACTCATCACTATCATGATTACTCCACCATGACTTACCACTATGAGTCATCCATGTCATGATTACTTTTTTAAAGTAGTCACGATTACTTCTCCAAAATATCTTGATATTTATAACTTTGCCACTGTAACTTAGATAAGATCCATATAATTTACTGATGTGAAAATTGGGATGTTACAAGCTCTTAGGATTTTGATAGTTAAAGTCAGGTCCATTGACCGTGACTCAGTATGATGTGTATTAAGAAAGTGACTTGATATATGCCTTAAGGCGAAGTGAATCAGTTTCATAAATGATGAGTTTGAATATGTTTCTTTGTTGTTGTTAGTGTTTAAATTGGTATCAGAATTTCCGCAATAAATCTAACAAGTATTTTCGAAAAGATTTTAATTAACCGAATCACAAGAATTTTGGGTTACGAGATGTGACACCTCGAGGTGATGTTACATTAGCACGCTCTAGAAACCAAACGAAGCAAAGCGGAAACGAAACTAAACTAAAGCATGCATACATCAGATTACACAACTATAAAACATAGAAGATATATATACATGCATCAACTGTCCCATCAGTAGGGCTACAGTAATATATACATGCGAAGTACATCAAAATGACCATGAACAAAAATACATCAAAAGATCAGAAAACTCTCATGTTGGCAACACTCACCACCCCCACTCAAATAATAGCTCCTGAGTCAATACAATTGAAGGATAATTTGATCTTTAAACCTAAGCCAGTACGGATTATCGACAAGAGCACTAAAACTCTTAGGAACAAGACAATTCCATTGATGCAGGTGATTTGGGAAGGGTTGACTCCAAAGAAGGCTACTTGAGAACTTGAGGAGGACATTTTGCAACAATATCCAGATCCCGTTAATTAAGGTACATTAACTCTTAATGTTGGTAGATGTGCTATATGCTAGTTTGTTGATAAGTTAGCGTTAATTTCGGGGACGAAATTCTTAAAAGGGACGAAAAAATGTAACATCCTAAAATTCTAATATAATTATTTTAATAGAAAGATTAAGTTATTATAAGGTTTAGTGTAGAAAAGTGTTAGTATAAGAACTTTTTGGAATTGTTTAGTATTTATAAAAAAATAGCAAAATAGGAATTATATTAAAAAAAAAAAAACAAAACAAAATTGGCTAAAGCCAAATTTAGTGCTACAGGGTAGCACGTAACAAACAGAATTTCGTTTGGAATTCTAAGAAAAGTGAAAACGGGGCCACTTAAAAATTAAGATTGGAAGGGTTTGGGTTTTATAGATAGAAACGGTTTTGTTTCAAAACAAAAAGGAGAATTGCAAGTTTAGTGCTGCAAAATTTAGAGGAGCGTGATTTCAAGATTCCTGAGTGAGAAGTATAGCGCAGATCAAGAACATTAGCAAGAAGAGAATAAGAATTTTAGGTGAAACATTAGGATTCGTCTTAGGTAATATTTGGGGTTTTTGGAGATCTACAAGAGGGGTGTAAAAACATCTTTTCTCACACTTTCATTGTACAATGATTTGAGGTTTTCACATGTAAAATTGTTTTTATGAAAAATTGGGATTTTAGGGTTCTTGATTCTTGATTTGAGATTGTTACAATATGTTTGTGTCAATTGATAAATTGATTTGAAAAAAATGTATTATCCTTCAATTCATAGAGAAATAGTTGTAACTTTAAATTATTATTTTGCGTGTACGATGTAGCCTTTTCTCTCATCTCGTTTATGCTATTAATCTGGGCATTACCTTCGTCCAAAGTTATCTCTTTGAGTTTAGAATCAGGGCTTCTATGATTTTGTGCTTGACACCTTTTGTATTGTATATGATTTTGTTCTTTTGCTGCCAATTGCTATACGTACCTATCTGTAATCTATACTTTCTACTTGCTGCTATTCTAAATTCTAAATGATATACATTCTAAATTGTATTAGTTGATTTTGTGTACGTGCTGCTAATTGTTATATATCTATTTATAAATCTGAATTATACTATGATTCATGTTGCGTATGTTATGATTATTGGGTATCTAAAATAGTTATATCACAATTTAATTGGGATGTCGGAAAATAAGTTATACCACCTATGAAAGGGGTATTGAAAATAGTTACATCACCAATTAAATAGGGTTGTCGGAATATGAGTTATACCGTCTATGAAAGTGGTATTGAAAATAGTTACATCACCAATTAATTGGGATGTCGGAATATGAGTTATACCGCCTAATAAAGGGGTATCGAAATAGTTACATCGCAAGGAAATGGGATGTCGGAAAATGAGTTATGCCGCCTATGAAAGGGTATTGAAAATTGGTTAGATCACCAAAGAATGGGATGTCGAAACACTTCTTACGAAGAGAGGTGGGCAATGAGACGTCAATGTGGTGTGTTTACGATTGGTAGAATAATTGCATGAATTAAATGTTAAAAGATGTTATTTGAAATATGTGATGTGTTGGTCGGAATAGTTTATATTATTGATATTATAGAAAATTATATTATTTTTGAAAGTAGTAGGTGTTATGGTTGTTTTTCCGGTTACAGCGTCGGCTAAGAATAACACTGTTTGTGAAAATAATTTATAACTGTTTTTATTCACTGGGATTTCCATCTCATTAGTAGTGTTATTTTCATAGCACCAGGACAATATTCCTGAGACCGAGGAGGCTTGAAGACTTGAGTTATTTTCTAGTGTTATCTATAGCATTGGTTAGTATTATAATGTACTAGAGCCGTATGTGGCTAGACCTTAGTCATTTTATTTTTATACGTTACGGTTTTTATTTGGCGCCTTGTTTTAAGAGTTTTTGGATTAATTATGGTATTCCAGTTTTGAGAATTTTATGATGTAAAGACCATTTTATTATTATTATTATTACATTAAGTATTATATTATGGAAAAAAAATTATTTCACCAGGTTTTATTCAAATGTTTTATTTTGGTTACTAATGTAACGAAGGGCGTTATGAGATCTGAAAATGCATTGTAACATCCCAGTTTTCGGAAACATTAATTGAGGTAGATTGGGTATTTATATGTTTGTTGATGTTTATTGTCACAGCTTGAACGTATGTAACAACTCGATTTTTCAAGCCTTCTAATATTAATAAGCAGTATTTATGAGTTTGTATTTTATTGGAGGGTCTAGAGAGTAAAATAAAATAAACGGAGACCATAGTTGAGCTCTACGCTATCGGAGGAAGCTGCGGTTAAATTTTGGGTCGAAAACTCATATGGAGCTCGGTTTGCGTTTTTCACTGACAGTAGTATTTTATTACTTAGAAGACCTAATTTTGACTCGTGAACGAGACAGTTAGTCTTAGAATCGAATTCTCTACAATTTTGCTAAAATTGGTTTCGAGCAGTAAAAATCGGAATAATAATAAACTATTCAGGTGAATTCTCAAATCGGGTGCCGAACGGAGCTGGATATGGATTTACCGGGACCCGCTAACGAATAAACATGAAGTCACATCAAGTCACATCAACTAGGAATGCGCGCCAAGTGTCATGATGATTTTTAAAATAGCTGGACGCGAAAAGACGAAAATACCCCTGACTTTTATGGAAATTGCACTTAGGTCCTAAAGTGAAAAGACTCTTTTGCCCCTTAAGTGAATTTTTGTGGACTTCCTTGCCCTTTCTACTCATAACCATGCCCTCCCCCTCCTTCATAATCTCCTTCACTTCAACTTTCTCCTCCATTTTCTCTCCATTTCTCTTAAGATTCTTCAAGGAAGTTGTGAAGCAAAGTTGATCTTTTGCTCATCCTCATCACCAAGGAGGTATGAACTTCATTCTCGAGCTCTCAAACTTCATATTTTCTCCATTGAATCATGTGTTTCAAGCTATGTTTAAGTTTGAAGCCTAAACTTCATAAATTCATAGGAAATTGTAAAACAATATTTTTAATGTCAAACCAATTTCTATGAGCTAGTTTCATCATCTTCTTTGATAATCTAAGGGCATGAAACCAAAAGAGCTTCCTAGCTCAAATGGGTAAGCATGGCCGAATCTCATCCATTTGGGTGAATAGAGTTTTGTTCATTTCTTTTGTATAATAAGCTTTGATTTTGTTCTATCATGCTTAGTGATTCTTGAATCCAAGAGTATGTGATCAAAGAACTTCCCTAGCACCTTTAATTAAGGAGTGGCCGAACCCTATATATTGGGGAAAGTATAAGTTTTGTTTCAATTTTTGGGTAATGACACTTGATTGGGTGTTAGGAGTACTTATAGATCCTTCATCCAAGAGATAGGAATGTTTGGACATCCTTAGCTATTTTTATAGCTCCATGGCCGAACTCTATATAGGTAGGATTAGGAGAATTTGTGTTGTTAAATCTTAATATTTGAATGTGTAACACCCCCTCGAGGTGTCACAGTTCGTGACCCAAATTTTCTTTTTCGGTTAATTAAAACCTTTTTCCAAATTACTTATTAGATTTATTGTGGAAATTCTGATACCAATTTAATAACTTTAATAACAGCAGAGAAACAAATACAACTCATCATTTACAAAACCCATTCACTTCACCTTAAGGCATTAATTACGTCACTTTCTTAATACACATCATATTGAGTCACGGTCACTGGACCTGACTTTAAAAATCAAAATCCTAAGAGCTGGTCTAACAAAACTCTAAGAATAATAAAGCATACTACCTAGCATGCATCACCCCAATAATACTGGGCTTCGTCATCAACAGTCCACTGTCTTCGTCGTCAAACGCCAAGGAACTCAGCTGTAGGGTCCCACAGTGACCCAGAGGACCGTTGGAGAATATCTGTACGTGTATTCAAAAAACACAATAGGGTGTCCAACATGTACAGGCAAGGGTGAGATACTCTTTCACAAGTTTATCATAATAGCCGCCCAAGTAAAACAGCTTACAAATCATGCATCAACACAGTCATGCGACAAAATATCAATGTTCAATATAATATCACAGTGGGATAATTCTATTTTCAAAATATCATACTCGTTCATCAATGCAAGTCAAATGAATATATCAGGCCTTAATTTGACTCTCTAACATCATGTACTCCGGAGATTCCTAACTTCACGTCCTCGAGCGATAGGCCGCAGTAACACCCGTAACACAATTGTTCTCGTGAGTCGGTCTCTCAATTTAGGTCCGAACTCCAATCGTTCTAGGGTACCACGTCATAACCATATCATGAATACTCCAGTCTCTGATTGAGTTCATCCATGTTGGATAGCCGATTTACCATGGCACGGGGTCGCGAGGCCTCCGGCCACTTATGGAATCTTCAACACAGGATGCCCCTATAGACCTAGTGGTCTTAACTGGCTGAATTCTCAGCTACGTAAGTTGTGGCTCGATTCGTATGGCACGTCGGCCGACTCATACATGTATGCAGAAGGTTTTCTGTTCTTCTTTTTCTTTGTTCTTTCATTTCGTTCAATTTTTTCTTTTAAAGGACATATAGCCCGTTCAACTCAAATTTCAAGATGCGAAGTACTAGGCCGACGTTGCGGACACTAGTCTTGCATATTGAACACTAAGTCCGTTCTTTCTCCAAAACACAGGACACGTAGTCCGAGTGCTCAATCCACGATCTACTAGGCCGACGTCGCGGACACTAGACTCGCATATAGGACACAAAGTCCGTTCTTCCTCAATACACAGGACTTGAAGTCCGAGTGCTCAAATCACAGAACACTAGCCCGACGTCTCGATCACTAGATTCATGTGCTTCACATACGTGAAGGGGTAATCACCAGTTTGATCAAAACCATTTTCGTAGTTCAAATCTCAAAAACAAAACATAGGTTCTCTTTAGTATAAACCAAAATTTGTTTTCACTCTAAAAACATTTTCCATAAAAACTTTTCTTTACAAAAACATACTCAAAGGCTTAAGTTCTAAAGATGCATTTTCCAAGGATTTTGGATTCAAAAGCCTTTTCTAAAGGTTCCACCGTTTTAAAAATTTTTTTCTGAAGATCGTTATCAAAGCAACTTTCATGAAGAGACATTTTCGTTTTCAGAACATCAAATACTTTCAGAAGATCTTTCTTTGACAAACTAAATACTTTTCAAGGTTTTCTTTTCTTTGTTCAACATGTTTAGAAAATAATGATAAAGCAACTTTTCACTATTTTCCTCACCAACACTCAACTTCCTAAGTCTTATTCAAAATCATTTCTAGTTCTTAATCTTAGTGGCTTTTAAATAAAAACAGCCGCCAGAGCTTAATCTTCGTTATTGAGCTATAGCCAGTGCTATGCTCTTAACCAGTCCAGGTTATATATATATATATATATATAACATTACACAATTCATATTTCAAACATTCAAGCATATACTTCATAAAATAAATCAAGTACATACACCACATATAACTTGTCTTCAAACACCAAACAAGCATATAGATCACATAATGCATCAACTAAGCAAAACATCAACTTCACATCATAGTTATAACATTCAACAAGAAACTCATGAGGCTATCAAACTTATTGGAGCTAATCTCCCCTTACCTTTAGGAGTCATCCTCCGAAGTCAAGTCGCTCAATTGGTCCACGAATTCTCCCGATTCCTCGTCCGAATATCCGACAACAACTACAAACACACAACCAAACAAATAATCAAAAATTAACAACACAATCAACAACATCAAAACATGGGTTCTCTTTCCCCAAAATATGATCTAAGGTTCGGCCAAAAATGATGAAAAGGCTAGGGATCACATTTGTCTCCAATCTTTTGGAAGGTTGATTCTTAAGTTTGATGAACACTAGTGTAAGTCCTAATACTTCAATGTCACACCTATAAGTCTCGGCCATAAGGAGAGAAATGGGTTAGAAATTGATTTGGTTTTAGGAAAGGTTAGGATGGAATCAAGAGTTAGAAATCAAAAATTGAACAAAACACTATTCATCTTCTTCATCAAGGGTTCGGCCACTTTTGGGATTTTTGGCTAGGGTGAGAGTTGGATCATATGCTCTTGGGTTGACATAGAGGATGATGAAGTTAGTTCAAAGAAATTGGTTTCACATTAAAAGGATTTTTCTACACTTTTCTATGAATTTTCAAAGTTTTGGATCATAAACTTGATTTTCATGAAAACAAGGTTTCAAGCTTGAAATAGAAGGAGATTCAAGAAGCTAGGAGATCATAGAAGTGATCTTACCTAAAGATTGATGAAGATTGATCAAGGAATCAAGTTTTTCTTCCATGGATTCAAGCTTTTTCTCCATGAAAAAAATGGAGTTTTGGCCTAAGGAGGAAGATGAAGCTTGGAGGCTCTTTTGGGGGCTGACTTGCGTGACTTAATGGGGCTGAAAGGGGGCTGGTCAGCTCTTAAAACAAGTCACTTAAGGGCATTTTGGTCTTTTCCTTCCAGGGCCAAAATGTCTTTAAAGAAAAGGTTAGGGATGTTTTGGTCATTTCGCGTCCCGATATTTTCGAATGTCATGACGACCTTGCATGTTCCCCCAAGTGATACAACATGATGTGGTATCAAGATTATCCGTTGGAGGGTCACGTTGAGTCCCTTTACGACTCCAAACGCCTCCCGGTTCGATTATACGGCCGAATATAATATATTATTTTTATTTTCGGATGTCAGGACAGATTTTTTTCAAAAAGTATGAAATGTTATTCTAAGACTTACTGTCTCATTCACGGATCAAAATTAGGTCTTGATAGAAGCAAAACACTACTGTCAATGAAAAATGCAGACCGGGCGCCGTCTGAGTTTTCGACTCAAAAATTAGTCGTAGCTTCCTATGATATCGTTGAGCAAGACTACGGTCTCGGAATATTTTATTTCCCTCTCTAGACCTTTCAATAAAATACGAACTCATAAATAATGATTAATTAATATTAGAGATTTGAAAAATCGGGGTTTTACAGAATGGATTATGTGTTTGTAGTTGTGATTGGGTAATCGAATGAGTAATCGGAAGAGTTCGCGGACCGATCAGACGACTTTTCGCAGAGTGGAAAACTTCAAGAGGTAAGGGGAGTTTGCCTGAGGGATTTTCCCGATAACTATATGTTATCTGGGATTGGTCTATGTAGTTCTGTTTGAACTTTGTATGTTTGTGTTATCTCCACAAAAATGTTCACTCTGCAGATGTTGATTAATGGTCAACCGGTTGAGCATGGTTAGGCAACAGTCGAATAAGAAGAGCCGAATGCGTAAGAATAAGGGCGGCCGAGTATATATTATTCTAGGCAGCCGAAGTAGTGTTATTAATGGCAGCTGAATTAATGGTAAAAATTGGTAGCCGTTTTGATACTGAATTGCAATAAGAGCTGGTTAGTTGCTTAGTTGGTTCAAGTACTCTGATTGGATTATGTGAAGAAATTTACATGATTAATAGTTGAACTAAGTTGATTAGTCGAAGATCAAGTAAAGCCCATGTATTTAGGAGTGCTAACCGCTTAGGCCTACAAAAGTGGGATTTGGGTAAAAAAGACCGTTTGAAGGCTAAAACGTTAGAGGGTTCGCCGTTTTGAAGATTGATGTGATGCTGAGGAGATTGACCAACTAGGATGATCATGAAGATATGCCTAAAATATAGGAAACTTTGTTAGTAATGGTTAGCCGTTGGTTTTGTAATTATCTATGTACTAAAGTGTCTTTTGTCAGCCATGATGTATCTTAGTAGCTGAAAAATAGGGGTTAATGGCCAATAGAAGAGGCTTTAGCGTAGAGTTGCAATTTTGAGTATAAATATGAGTTGTACATTTCGAATAAAGACACAATCAATCAAATACAACTTGTAAATTTTACATTATTCATTTCGAGTTCATAGTTTTTGTGCTTAGTTCTTCTTCACTTTCACTTTCACACTAAACGTTCTTTGGAGTAGTTTAGGAACCCACTAAGTTAGGAAACGGAATCCCTTTCCTAACATTTAAAGATCAAAAAGGAGAATGACTGTTGAAGGATTAGCCGAATAAACGGCTAGGACCAATCCATCCGATAACAAAATTGGCATGTCCGGTGGGACCATCGAAGGTGAACAATTTGGGAGGTTCATTTCTCCTGGTCACGTATGCACTTGCGCTCAGGAAGAGATCTGGGAAACATGGAGTCACAGCCACCTAAGAAAAATGCATCAAAGAAGACAGGGGATGGTTTTGTACCTTTGGGAATGCCATCTTCTCCACAGGCATCCCCAACTACCTCTGTTTCCAATATTGCTACGCCAAGCACTAGTGGAGTTGGAAATTCGTCTAGAGAAGAAGGGTCACCACAACCTATTGTGATGACAACTTCCTTTATAAAATAGCAGATAGACACGGGACTGAACGAGCTGATGTATAATGAAGCCAATGGTACATAATGAGGTATAGCAGGCCCAACAAGCAGAGCCTTGACAAGGTTCTGTTGAAAATTCTGTAGCTTCGGCTAACCTAGGGCAACCAGGACAGCCGAGTCACCAGTATATGACTTTCCTAGGAGGAAATCATACTCTAGCTTTGGTATGCCACCGGTTCAGGAAAGGCCCCTACCCGTGGTCCAATCAAACAACGTGCAACAGGTTTCTATGGCTAGAAGGCTAGCAGGAACAATGGGACATATAGGTAAGCCACAATTGGAACCAAGTGCTTTGGCTCATGGTGCCAACGTGCAGGTCAGCCATTAAACCCAAGGAACAAGATCATCAACGGGCTATGGAGTTATGTTGGCGTGGCAATCTGGTAATTATATGGGGCAGCAGCCATGGAATGTGTGTCCACCTGCCTCAAATAACATGTCATTCCTTCTGTCTGTACCAGAACAACCACCTTTTGGTCAAACGGGTTCGACTACTCCAAGAGGAGTTTTGTGCAGAACGGCTGATGAATACTCAGGGGAGCAGCCTGGGGCATATGCCCACCTCTCTCGGGTAATTACACAGCTGCTCAGGGATATCAGCACAGGGTTCCTGGTGGTTACATGACTGAGCAGCAATGGGTTATGCACCCACCTCAGCTGAGTGGCCAGACTGGGAACTTCTGCACACCCGATCTTGGGTATCCGAATCAATACCAGGGGCACCTATGCCTATCAGGCAGCCAGCCATTGCACCTAGGGGGACCTACCCTCAGGGGTTGGCAGTCGATGGCAGGCCTTTCGGACCTCAGCTGATTGATCCCAACATGATCGCTGAGACTATCAGGAGCTATTTTGGTGTGCAGCTGAAGCCGTTGGATAGGCCAGTCTACAGGAAGCCATATCCAGAATGGGTTGATAAGATGATGTCCTTGCCTAGGGGTTTCAAGATTCCAGACTTTGCTACTTTCTCTAGGGATGATGGCAAGTCGACCATGGAGCATATTGGTAGATTCACGGCGCAGTGTGGGGAGGCTTGTGACACCCTTAACCCCAACATAGATTTATTATATAAATATTGATTTGCGAAAAGATTCTTTGCAGAATAAAGATACGAGTTCTACCATTAATAAACATTTTCGCAATAGTTAAGAGTATCACCATTCATAAACTCAACTTCAAATCCAATTAAATTAAACATATTGTCATAAAACGTTTACAAGTTTCGCATAAATAATAAATAGTTTAAACAAGATAATCCCCTAGCCCGATGTCACATGGATCAGAGCTAAACGAAAACCCATAAAGAAATAAAGAACATGATCCAACGCCTAAAGAACAACATCAAAATGAAAACAACTCCTAATAGAGTATCCACAACTCCACGTAAGCTCCAATGCGTTACTCCTCAATCACTTGAGAATCATCTATACAAATCGTACATTATACAAGAAGAGACACAAATACAAAGGGGTGAGAAGACATACTCATATATATATGTTATGGAAGTAAAATGGAAATTAAGGCAAGTGCATACACACAAATATACATATATACGTATACATACATAAACATATAAATACTACACACCCACAAATATGACATAATCATCTTTGTAATTTGAGTCAAATCATTTCATAACATTTAACATATCATTTCATTATATTTTGTAAATATGTTGCATTACAATCACAAGCAACGATGTCCCTCGGACTCATACAACACACATATTTGAGTACCCACAAACAGGCTCTCTAGGGGCTGGGTCTCATCGACGGGCTCTTAGTGGCTGGATCCCATCTCGGGCCATTCCATGGCTGGGTCCATAAACGGGCCATTCAGAGCTGAGTCCCATCTCGGGCCTTGCAGAGCTGGGTGTCACACAAGCAATCACAAATGAGTACTATAACGCCCCGATTTTCATGTTTTCTAATTCTTTAGTATTTTAATGTCTTTATTTTATTCGAGGTCTTAGGAATAGAAATAAAATATTCCGAGACCATAGTCATGCTCGATGATATCGTAGCAAGCTACGATTAAGTTTTGAGTCGAAAACTCAAACGGAGTCCGGTCTGCGTTTTTACACTGACAGTATGATTTTACTGCTTAGAAGACCTCAGATGGACCCGTGAACGAGACAATAAGTCTTAGAATTTGATTATCTACGTTTTGGTTAAATTTTGTAAAAATTTCAGAAAAATCACTTCCTGACCTTCGTTCGGGTGGAATCCTCAATCGGGTGACGAACGGAGCCACATATGGATTTACCGGGACTTGCCAACAGATAATCTTGATATCACATTATCCCAGGACACTTGGGAGAGTATGCCAGAGTCGTCATGACGTTCGGAAATATCTGGACGCAAAATGACCAAAATGCCCCTAACCTTAGTCTTTTACACTTTTACCATTATACCCTTTTGGCAAATGACCTTTTTACCCTTAAGTGAACTTTTAAGAGGCTGAACTCAGCCCCTCACTTCATCATTTTCGCACAGCCCCTCATCCTTAGAAGCTCCATAGTTGTTCTTGAGAGAAAACTCCATTTTCACCTAGAAAAGCTTGAGTTTTTGTTGGAATCACTTGATTCCTTGAGCAATCTTCCTTCATTTCAAGGTAAGATCACTTCTATGATCTCTTAGCTTCTTGAATCTTTCTTTATTTCAAGATCAATCTTCATTTTCATGAAAATAATTTCTTAGATCCAAAACTTTGAAAATCCATAGGAAATTGTAGAAAAATCCTTTTGAGGTAAGACCAAGTTCTTTGAACTCACATCATCAATCTCTACCTAAACCCAAGAGCTTATGATTGAACTCTCATCATAGCTCAAAAATCATTTTTGGCCGAACCCTTTTGGATGATGATGAATAGTGTTTTCATCAATTTTTGATTTTTAACACTTGATTTCATCCTTAGCTTTCCTAATGCCTTTGAATCCATGAAATGGAAAACCAAAACCAATTCCTAACCTTTTTAATCTAGGGTGGCCGAAATCCTCTTTGTTAGGATAGTTGAGATTGGTTTTGATTGTTGTTTAATGTTGGTTGTTGTGTGGTTGTAGTTGTTGACGATTATCAGGAGGTTCACAAATCGATCAACCGACTTTGATCCGGGAATGGTTGTTTAATTTTATGTGTGGGTGAAACCCTTTAGTTTGGGTTCACTTTTATGTGTTAAGTTTTGTTAAGTTCTCTTAGAGAACAAGATTGTCATGATGAGTTTATGCTTGAGTATGTTGTAGTGTGCTTTAGCATATGTTGATGAAGATATGATTGAATGAAAATCATTTCCATGTATGTTGAAAAACCTACTTTGATCACTAGATCAAGTATGGACTTTTATTGTTGATTATGATGTAGTAATGTGTATTATGGTTATCATGATTGTGTAAGTATTGTGAGCCATACTTTGATTGGTTGATGAAGTAAAACTTCACATTGATTCCTAGTTGGCTATTAGCCATGACCTTGAGGAAAGGAAGGATATGAATAGTTCTTGGACATGTCAAGTTTTGATGTAAAGAAAGTGTTTTCAATAACTTGTGTTTTTCAAAGAGAAACCCTAAGTGACTTTAAATGGAATTAAATCTCAAAGTGCTTTCACCAAAGTGAAACATGTTTTATACCTTATCCTTAGTTCACCTAGCTAATCAAGTGACTCAAAATGAGAAAAGAAGTGGTTTCATGAAGAAAATCAAAATGTTTGCCTAAGGTTGATGTCTTGTTTTAAGGCAACTTTTCGCTAAGCGAATTTACTTTCGCTAAACGAAAACAGGGAAAGTCTAAGTTGGGCATCACTGCCTCACTTTCGCTAAGCGAATTTATATTCGCTAAGCTAACCAAACGAGTTTCGGTACGCGAATTACGTCTCGCTGAGCGATCCAGAGAAGTCTCCAAAGGAGGTATAACCGCCTCCATTTCGCTAAGCGAAATTATACTCGCTAAGCGAAGAAAGTGAAATTTCGCTACACGAATTCTGTTTCGCCGAGCGATCCAGAGGTGTTTCCAAAGAGGTGTAACCGTCTGAACTTGCGCTAAGCGAATACATATTCGCTAAGCGAATACAATACATTTCGCTACGCGATTTATGTCTCGCCGAGCGATCCAGAGGAGTTCCAAAAGAGGAATTATCGTTTCAATTTCGCTAAGCGAATGTAATTTCGCTAAGCGAATTCCATGTTCAGAAAATGCTAAAAATAGAGTAAGTAAGTATTTCAAAAATTGTTTCAAATCAAATGAGTTTTCAATTGAGAAGTTGTTCTGTTTTACAAACGTTTTGGGTTTTGAAACAGTAGTTCGATGACGGACTGGTGATTCGGACCCCGATCAGTCGTTCAATTGTTTCGGTCTTGTGATGACTCGATCCCGGAGGGATCACGAGATTTATCCGGTGGATAAAGGTTTTGTTTTCAAAAAGACACGTATAGTTCCTAAGGAAGAGAACCTTAGTAGACTTCGAGGTTTATCCGGGGGATAGACATTGCTTGATCGCATATGCTTTGTGTAAGCATTGGAATTTCAATTGCATAGTCGTAAGGCCTTGAGCCTAGGAGTTGAGCTTACACCTTGATGCGGGTGCGAATCTTACGGTGACGATCTTCAATGGTCTTTTTGGAGGTATCAGGGTTGGAAGGGCTGACATGTGACCAGTTGGTAGCTCTTCTGTGTCGTGGCGAATCCGTGCAATACACTGATATCCTCTACTAGATGCCGTACTTTTCATGTTTGGTCGAGAGTGTTTCCGTAAAAGCCAGAAACGTGCACGTTACGAATGTTGTAGCATCTTGCCCAAGGCTGGCGCGCACGGAACATGTCCTCCCATTCACTCTCTCCGAATGTTTTGTTAGCTCCATGGAGTAGGGGTCAGAGTAGTACCCAGTGACATTGACATTGAGTCATCTACATTGCATTGCATTGCATGGCTATTGATGTTTACATTTTCTGTTATACATCGTTGTACTGTTTAAGAGCACCTTATATTATACTGTTAACTGCTTAACATGATATTATTCCGTCAACTGCTTAATATGTTTGACATTGAGAATTCTTGTAAGCATGTTGGGTACGCTGTTACCCGGTGAGTCGTCCCGTTTTTACTATTGCTGTTTTGCTGTGTTGATGAACGGGAATCTCACCCATATCTGTATGTTTTCTGTTGGTACTTGCTGTTACTGTTTGAACAGATGGACGTGACGATGGTTCAGCCCAGTAGTTTCCTTGAGCCCTGAGGCGGACCTTCTTTTTGTGGTCTAGTTTTGTTGTCGGCCAGACTATGTCAGTTTTTGTAATACCTTTTGGGAGCTACGACTCCTAGTACTTATTGTATCAATTATACATTAGACTTATGTCTGTATATAGTATTATTCCTTTTTCTGTTTATGTCCCTGTATTCATTATGCATATTGTTCTAGAAATGTATGGCGAACCTAAGTTCGTTATTAGTATTATTTACCTTTGCTAAATCCCATTGCATCTTGTGAAAAGAAAAAAAAAAAAGAAAACCGTATTTTCCGCATTAAGGAATATTTTCGACCTTATAAACGTTCGGGAATGTGACACTCGGGAAAGGGTGTTGCAAGTACCCATCACAGGCTCCTTAGAGCTGGGTCTCACACCCAAAATCCACAAATGAGTACCCATCACAGGCTCCTTAGAGTTGAGTCTCACACATAAACAATACATCACATTTCAATATAGTCACAATCATAGTTCACATGCATTCATCCTTAATTATAACTCAATATTCACATATTATAATTTTTTTTTAAAGCAAGAAGGTATGGAGCCTCGTTAAAACCTCCTGATGCAAAACCCTCCTTAGGGAAAAAACATCAAGAAGGAAAAAGAGTAAACCACCCTTGTTTTATTAAAAAAGAAAGAATAAAAAACAAAGCATGGGGGGACCAAACCAAAACCTATGAAAAAATAAAAAAGAGCAACAGTCATCTAAATCTTTAATTAGGAAGATGTTGCCTACTTTTCTTGGTGAAGATTTTAGTCGGTCTAACAAATTGCTTCCCCAATAAATCCTCTAATTGTTCCTTCAAGGTTTCCAACTTCAAGGTTTCCAACTCTGCAGGTGCCATATGATACGGTGCCATAGACACAGGTCCTATTCCTGGCACAAGATCAATTGAGAACTAGATGTCTCAAACTGGCAGTAAACCAGGTACATCTTCAGGAAAAACTTCCGAAAACTCATTCACATGGGTTTAATTTTGAAATCAAGTTATGTTTTGGTTAATTACATGTGTTAATTTTGTTTTTCTGTTTTCCCCATTTTAACTCTTGATTCTATGTTTGTTTGCTTAAATGAATTGGAGTCTTGGATTTATGAGTTGGTGGCTTCATTGATTCGTTTTTGAAAAAGGGGGAAAACAGTTTCTAGGTTTATGCATTGAAGGTGTTTGATGAAATGCCTAGCTTGATTGAATTTCGGGTTTAGTGTTTGATTTTGGTTTTATGAATGCTTAACTCGTTTGCCTTAATTAATCAAACTCTAGATGTTTTTCTAGTAGGAAATTCATGGGTTCCTTTTAGGCTTCAAATTGGAACTCGAAATCAAGGACTTAATTAATATATGTATGCTCTTTAGTGATTAAGGATGAATTAAACCCGGTAATTGTCATTCCCCTGGATTGGTTGTCCTTAAATATCTGTTTTCAGTTTTCAACAGTTTCTGCTACTTTAAATTTCGTTTTATAACCTGCAAAACCCCCCAACCTTGTAATTAGCTTGCTTAATTTGATTAAATCTCTAAGTTGGTCAATCGGGAAACGATTCGGGTCAACACCCTTGCTACTGTAAGGTTGTTATTCAGTTTTATTAATTTTGGTGGGTTCGGCAGCCGTCAAACCTTGAGCTCCTTCTCTCAAAGAAGCGTTTGCTTGGTTGGCAATAAAAAATCCAGAATTCTCAGAACTAGGAAGGATTAAGGTTTTGTTTGCACAGTCTAACAGGATATGGTTAGAAGATAACCAATCCATCCCTAAGATTACATCCATTTGCGAAAGAGGCAAACAGATCAAATCAATCAAAAACGTTCTATCTTCTATAGAAATAGAACATTTCAAACAAACTTTCACAGTTATAACAGGCTTTGCAGTAGGTGTAGGTTAGAAGATAACCAATCCATCCCTAAGATTACATCCATTTGCGAAAGAGGCAAATAGATCAAATCAATCAAAAACGTTCTATCTTCTACAGAAATAGAACATTTCAAACAAACTTTCACAGTTATAACAGGCTTTGCAGTAGGTGTAGAAATCACTAAATCAAAAGGTAAAGAAGACACAGACAATACCAAAAAGGTTCACACACTCATAAGCAATAAAGGAATGCGCTGCACCTGAATCAAACAGTACAGTTAAGGTTTTACCTTCCATGACGCACTGACCTTGGATCAAGTCTTCATTCTGAGAAGCCTCAGTGCCACTCACAGCATAAACTCTGCCTCTTGCCTTAGGCCTCGCTGCTTGCACATTGTTGACAGAATGTTCAGCTTTTGGTTGTACATAGTCGCATGAAATATGCCTCGGTTTCCCCCACCTGAAGCATATTATCCCCCTGATTGAGCATTATTTTGTGGCACGATTATTCTTCCCACACTTCATACACTTATTTGGGGCGTTTCTAGACTGACTTAAACCCCCACTACTTCCTCCTACAGAATGCTGTTGTTGTTGATCTTGCTGCTTTGAATATGGTTTCCACTAAGATCTGTTGTCGCGACTACTGTTGCCTCTGTGGAACCTAGTCGGTCCAGAACTCTGCGATCACTTGTCCTTGCTAGACTCCAAGCTCTTGATCAGGCGACACTTTTCCATCAGCTTTGGAAACACGGAAATTTCCAGAGGAACCACAATCCTTTTCAACTCCGGCCTCCGACCCCTTTCGAACTTCCTGTATTTAAACTCCTCTCTTGGGTTGTCTAGGAAGTAGTTTGAGAACTTCGTCAAGCTTTCAAACTTGGCCCCATACTCAACTACAAACATTCCCCCCTGTCTCAGCTGGAGGAACTCCATCTCTTTCTCGTGCCTCGCACTTGCAGGAAAGTACTTTTCTAGAAACTTCCCCTTGAAAGCATTCCAGTCTATAACTTGTTGATCATGCATCAGCACCTGATGGGCTCCTTCCAACAAGTATTCGGCATCTTCCACCAGCATATAAGTTGCGTAGATAACCTTGTCGTTCTCGGTACACCTCATAGCTACAAAGATCTTCTCCAAAGTCTGGATCCAACGCTCAGCTTGCTTAGGATTGAACTCACCCTTAAACTGAGGTGGGTTCCTACAAAGGAATTCATCCAGTCCTCTACCTCCAGTAGCTCTCTCATCGCGTTGAACCATCACAGCAGCCATCTCCCGTATGGCGTTCACATCAGCATTCAGGTTTTGAGCAGTCATCTCTAACTTCAAAACCAGAATTGTCAAACTCAAGGGACCACAACACAACCAAAGCAAACAACATTGTCTTCCTTGCGGAGATAATAATAGAGAAACACATAGAGAACACACAGCACAAACAAGACAGACCAACACCACAAACTTGAAAGACTAGGCTAGCTCTGATACCAAATAATGCAACACCCATTCCTGAGTGCCACATTCCCGAACGATTATAAGGCCGAAAATAATATTAATGCGAAAAATATGGGTTTTTTTTTTTTTTTTTTTTTTTGCAATGATGCAGTTAGATTTGCCAAATGAATAATAATAATAATAATAATAATAATAATAATAATAATAATAAGAAGAAGAAGAAGAAGAAGAAGAAGAAGAAGAAGAAGAAGAAGAAGAAAAGAAGAATAAACTTAGGTTCACAATGCATTTCTAGAAGTCATGCAGAATTAAAGTGCAGAAATAGAAATAAAACTGAATACAGACATAGGTCCAAGCCCAACTGAAAATAAGTATATAAGTGATTACAAGGAGTCACAGCTCTTCAAAAGGGTACGACTGACACTTGGATGCAACCTGGCCAAAAAGAAACAACAAAAGGAGTCTCCCTCCGGACTCAAAGTAGACGTTGAGCTGAGTCGTTGTCGCGTCCATCTTCTCAAGCAGAACAGCAATACAAGCAGAGAAGATATATAGATATGGGTGAGATTCCCAATCATCAACATAGCAAAATAGCAGAAGTAAAAACGGGATGACGCACCAAGTGATAACATACCCAACATGCATACCATAAATCTCCATTTATCATGTTAATCAATTAGCAGCATAAGACATCTTCGAAAACGAAATAGTGATGTACAATATGTAAATGTAATCATCAATAGCCATGCAATGCAATGTGATGTACATGACTCAATGCCATATGCTACAAGGGTAAAACTCTGACCCCTACTCCATAGAGCTAACAAAATGTCGGAGAGAGTGAATGGGAGGACATGTTCCATGTATGCCAGCCATGGGCAAGATGTTATAACATTCGTAATGTGCACGTATCTGGCTCTTATGGAAACACTCTACACCAAACATGAAAAGTATGACATCTAGTTGAAGATATCAGTGTATTGCTCGGATTCGCCACGACACAAAGGAGCTACCAACTGATTACATGTCAGCCTTTTCCAACCTTGATACCTCCAGAACCATTTGAGAAGTCACCGTAAGATTCGCACCAGCATCTAGGTGTAAGCTCAACTCCTAGGCTCAAAGCCTTACAAACTCACACAATGAAATGCCAATGCTTACACAGAGCAGATGCGATAGAACAATGTCTATCCACCGGATAAACCTCAAGGTTCACTAAGGTTCTCGTCCATAGGAACTATACGCGTCTTTGTATTGTATAACTTTTATGCACCGGATAAATCTCGTGATCCCTTCGGGATCAAGTCATCACAAGACTGAAACAATTGAATGACTTTCTTGGATCCGAATCACCGGTCCGTTATCGAACTTGAGACAGCCCCTCCTCGAAGGTCCCATTAGTGACCCGAACTTAACTTCTTAATGTTACAACGTAGCGTGATTAATAAAAATGTGGAATTATTTAAAACAACCAACACTGTTACCACGATTGTATATCACATACATATAAAAATACGGGTTCCATCAGTAGAGCCTACAACCACATCGACTATCTCAGAGTATGTAATTAATAACATATATAACTGAAAGCATGGTAACAAAATAAAATACATAAGACTTCCTCTACTGGCCCCAAAAATACATTTTGCTCAAACCCATACTGGCCATAACAACCTAAGACTGTTACCCAAATAAGACTATAACGTACATGGTAGTCGGGCCCGTATACACTACTCTTCGCTGAGAGTAGTCAATCTCCCAGATGCGATCGTCCTCTTCACAGAGCAGCTCAAAGTCTCCTAGCACTGGGATCCGAGGCTCTCTCGCCAGCATCAGGTTCAACAAGTATGCCATCAATCTCCTTTGGCAATTCCTCAACAGGATCTTCTCGTGCGATCAAGAATAAATAAAATATGACATAGAGAAGTACGGGGATAAGAAACAGCAATACATCATAAATAGGGAAACAACTATAAAATAAGCTATATAGATAGCAACATACACCAGCACAACACTGTCAAGCAATTATCTTCCCAAGTTCTTCTCTCTTAACTACTGTCTCTCACACTCATGCAACTAACGACTATATGGATTCGATCACGACACGATATCCCTAACAGATCAAGATGTCTCGTTCATCTCTGCGCCACCCCCCGTAATGCAAGGTTCGGCTAACAGCCCGCAGGCTCAACTCATCTCATGGGTATGACATATTCCCCCGCCTGCAGACCAGGTCAGAATATTTGCCCGTCAACAATACAACTTACGGTAATGACATATCACCCCGCCCGCAGGCCAGGTCGGGACATTCGTCCGTTCATAACCAATGGATACGATCATCTCCCCGCAGGCAAGATCAATCACCCATACGCCAACACAGTGATGAACGACAACTATGCAACATGAACCTCACCGACTCATTTCGGGATCAAAAACTTAGTGTCTCAACTACAACTCATACACAACTACGACCAACTTTCTCCAGCTTAATCGGGTATCAACTTTATATCTCAACATCAACATATCAACCGGATCTCTAGGTTGAGCACTACAACATATATATCCTCAAATTTTCACCACATATTCATCTCCCAACTTATTAGAAATTACTGCTTATCTCTACTCATACAACAGTAATTACAACATCATATCATCAGCAACCATAATCATGCTCAATAAACATATTCATCATACCTACTCATGTAAGCATATCAACTCATAAACTCATAGGCATATATTCAAGTAATCCTAAGCATGTTACTAGGCACAACATACATATCACATATCTCATACTAAGCATACTAACACACAATATACAACCTCGACATAGCATATAATCAACCTATCGGCCACTCGACCACTAGTAGGGTTCAGGTCGCCCTACGCATATCAATATAACTTATTTTAATCTTGCCTCCCCGATGATATCGGGGTTCTTTCCCCCACCTGAATAGTCTTCCCGCGTGCTTCCCCGGGCAACTCCGACTGCGGCTCCGCAACTGTCAACCGTACACGCTTTAGAACGATCGAACACGGTATGATCCTTCACAACAATTTACAGTCAGAAATTAATAAAATCAAACAAACTCATCTAGTTCCTACAAAGTTAGGGTTCGGCCCCTTTTTAGAAAAATAAGCTAGGGGTGTTAAAATTCTACCAATTCTTGGATCAATGATCCTTAAGCATGATTACTCCATAATCTATGATTACTTGTCAAAGATTTGAACCAAAACCCCTTCAACCAAACAAGATTTGGTTCGGCCATAGGGTCCTAAAAATAGCTAGAGATGTCTAAAATTTCCTATTTCTTGGATGAAGGATGCTTAGGTATACCTAACACTAAAACAAGTCTCATTACTCAAGAATGGAATCAAAAACTCAAGCTTTCTCAATACATAGGGTTCGGCCTCTCTATACCCATATGGGCTATGGAAATCTTTTGGTTACATGCTCTTGGGTAATGAAAGAGGGTAATGAAACTAGCTCATAGAAATTGGTTTTACATTAAAAGGATTTTTTTTACACTTTTCTATGAGATGAAGTTTAAGGTTCAAACTTAAACATAGCTTGAAAAATGAAGTTTCAAGGGAAGAATATGAAGATTGAGAGATCAAGGAATGAGTCTATGCCTCTTAGAGGATGAAGATGAGTGAGATGATCAACTTTGCTTCCCAAAATACTTGAAGATCTCTTAAGTAAAAAGGAAGAAAGAAAGGAAGAAGATGAAGTGAAGAAGAAGTGAAATGAAAGGGGATTTTGATGAGGGTGGGGGCATGGGAGAGGTGAAGGGAGGGGTAGGGATGTCCAAAAAAAATTCACTTAAGGGCAAAAGAGTCTTTTCACACAAGGACAAAATGGTAATTGTGAAAAAGCTCAGGGGCATTTTGGTCTTTTCGTGTCCAGATATTTTAAAAACCATCATGACACTGGCATGCTTTGCTAGGTGACTTGACCTGACGCGACTTTAAGATTATCCGTTAGCGGGTCCCGATAAATCCCTATTCGGCTCCGTTCTTCACCTGATTTGAGATTTTGCCCGTATAACTTATATTATTTCACTTTTTAGTGCGAAAAACCAATTTTATCAAAATTGTTGGGAATTCGATTCTAAACCTAACTGTTTCGTTTACGAGTCAAAACTAGGTCTTCTGAGCAATCAAATCTTACTGTCAGTGAAAACGCAGAGCGGGCTCCGTCTGAATTTTCAACCCAAAATTTAACCGTGACTCCCTACGATAGCGTAGAGTATGAATGTGTTCTTAGTTTATTTAATTTCATTTTCTAAACCTCAGATAAAAATATAAACTCATTTATATAGTTTATCGATCTTAGAAAGCATGAAAATCGGGGTGTTATAGAGCTACTATTTCAAAACCCAAAATGTTTCATGTTTGTGTTTGTGTCTTATGAATTACATCTCAAGTCCTATGTGTTATGAAGAAGGATTGAGAATCCCCTTAGATAAGTCCTTGATCCTTTCTAAGATATTAATTCCTTGAGTTCCAAGTAATGAAATGAGTATTGATTCACTTAAGTCATATGAAGGAAATGAACTAAATCGTCAATGGTATAGTGCATGGTCTTGTTTCACCATATACTATACTTAATTATCTCTTTTCTTTTGCTCTATGTTAATTACTTAACTTAGGTTTTTATGCCTAAAAATTTACGATTTGAGTTGAAAACTCTCGCTTTAAGACTTTGTAAACCAAAACCTTTCTAATTGAAGACTCATTTGATTTAAAAGAACTTTGTTACTTGCTTGAAGTAAAGTACCTTAACTAAATTGAAAAGGATTTTTCGTTACTAACTTAGTGTAAAACCATGATCTAAGTTAGCGGAAAAGAAAATGGGATTTCATTTAGTTTTCAAACTATGGTTCATTTAAATCTAAACTTTAGGACAAAGTCCTCTTTATACTTTGAAGATTGAATGTTAATTTAGTTTTTAAAAAGAATGTGACATCCTACTAAACCTAAGGTAACTTCATATTAATTTTACAAATCACTTTCATCATTTTATTCTTAAAACACTTATTTAATTGAACTAACTTTGACTAAAGTAAAACACATTTTCACCTTACTTAAAAACACTTGAGGGCCTAACCTTAGTTGATTCTTGGATCAAAGTCACTTTTTGTTTGTTTTTGAAATACAAGTTACTAAAACACTTTCGAACTTTCAAAAGTAGTAGAAATTACTCGATACCGATCAAAACAGAACTTTACAGAAATTACCTTGTTGAGTATTCCTAATGAAGAGAATTAACTTCTTAAAATCAAAAAAAGTTTACCAAAAGTAGTAAAAACCACTTATCCTTTTTTGGTAAAAACCCTAATCACCTTATTCCTAACCAAATGGAAATGTAACTATCCTAGTTACATTTGGATAGGGCCATTTGGCCATGTTACTTGGGAAGAGCCAAGATCCTCCTTTTATCATGTCCAAGAAAGTTTATGACACTTACTCTTAATGGAAAAAGTGTTTTAGCCATTTTTGGTTAATCTTGTCCTTAAGCTCTTCTTAAGCAACAACACACCTATCTTTTTGCATCTTGGCCCTCCATTCCTTATGACCAATATTGAATGAATTTTTGGTGTCCATAAGGAGAAGGGAATTCGGCCATATGGTGATTAAAACACCAAAAATCACTATTCCATTCATTTCTCACTCAAACACCAAAGTTCAAGTTCTCTCTTCTCTCACCTCTCCTCTAGCATTAGGCCAGCCTTGGTAAGTGACCTTTCCCACTTTATTTCATCATTTTAGCTTCATATTCTTGTTCATCTCATTCATCTAAACAACTTTCATCTTTGGAATTTCTTCATTTGAGGTTGTTTACTCAAAGTTATTCAAGAATCATTCAAGAAGGTTCAAGCTTCTTGAACTTGTTTTTGAACCCTTACTCAAGAGTAAGTTTCTAACTTAGTTTCTTTGCTTTATTACTCTTGAGAACATCTTTGTGTTACCATGTTTATAATGTTGAAAAATCAAAGTTCTTGGTCTTGTTCTTTTCTCTATAAGCCACGGTTTTGGTGACCAAGTTTTCCTTCATTCTCTTCAAGGAAGCTTCAAAGAGTTAATGGGGGAGTGAACCATATCACACCTTAAATGGTGGTGATGAAGGCCTCCTAGTGTTGTTGAAGGAAAACCCTAGATCTAGGGTTTCCTTATAAAGTTCTTTACTTTATTGTCATATTATGTTATGTTGTTGTGTTGATATGATGATGGTGTTTGTATATGCTAGAAGAAAATTATTTTGGCACGGTGAAAAACTATTCTTTGGTCTAAAGACCTAAGGATAGGATTTTTGGATGTTGAACTTGTTAATGTTCTAAGTTGCCTTGATAACATGCTTGTATGTTAATATGATTTTTCTAGCTACTTTGGATGTTGTTGAATGGCTTCATTTTAGTTGAAAATGAATGTGCAAGGTTTGGCCTTATCGTGTTGATGAGGGAAGCCAAAACTTCCATGTTTAAGTAATGGTTCAATGAACTTAATATGGTTCTAATAATGCTTATAAAACAAAGAAAACCTATCCTACTTTTATAAGGCATTCGGCGTTGACATAGATAGTAGGGTTAGGATCTTAAAATGTTGATACTAAGGGGTTTTATATGTTCATACTAAAGTATAAGGGGTATATAAATGGAAAAGGTTTCGAAAGAAACCAAGTTTTGGTTCCAAAGATCCATGTGTTGTGAAATGAGTGTTCTTGATTTCATGTAGGAACTATTTTAAGAATATGTTGGTTTGATGTTGATCAATCACTTATTTTAATAAGTTGTTTTGAAGAAAAGATTTTCAAGAACCAAGAGTTTCATAGCTAGTCAAGATGGTTTTCAAGGATTTTTGGTTGGTAAGTCTTCTTTGAGAAGATAGGATTCTTACAAAGCTTTTCTTTAAAAACAAGAGTTGTATACCACTACTACCTTTTGAACTTTCCAATATTATATAAGTTATAGTTCATTTGAAAACAAAATGGTGATTTCAAATAAGAAGTATATTTTCCTTTTACACTAAGTAATAGAACTAGGAAACCAAATTCAAAAGAGTTTTACACTAAATGAGACACCTTTGGACACTTGAATAGATTTTTTCAAGCTACTCTTAAGTAAGGAGATTCTATCAACTACTTTGCTATAAGAATATTACTTTGAAGCTTTTTACTATAATAGTATAAACACGCGTTATCTCCTAAGAGAATCTATATGAGCTCCATAATGGACTCATAAAGATTTTAGTAAAAGACATATACTAACACCTAGTGGTCATGACAAAATCATATTCCACACCTTTGAGGATTTAGATATTCTAAGGAATCCATAATGTTTAATCACTAAGAGTTAATTATAAGGCATAAGTAATGTTTCTTGGATAGACAAGTGAGAAGATTGGTGAAGGGGATCCTTGTGGATCCTATCCTCCATAATACATTTAGATATGGACTAATATATCATAAGATGTGAACATTGTGTTACGAACGACGAGGTGGTACGTGATCGCAAGGAACTGAACCAAGAGTGGGCGACTGATGGCAAGTCGTGTGAAAGTGGGTCCCGTAAGGGTATCCTGTGGTTTATCAAGAGATAAACGTGGTACTATAGTGATGAGGTAGTACGTGGCTGTGTTGTGGCATTTCTTGACATGCATCTGTAACTGTGCATGAGTGGGCGTTATGCCTAGGAGTTGAGGTTACACCTTGGTGCAGGTATGATTGTATGAGGTGTCGATCATGAGGATCTTGGGGACGTTGGGGGTTGGGGAAGACACATATGGCCAGAGAGTAGCTCCTCTGTCTCGTGGATATCCATCGAAAAACACTGACGTCCTGACTGAAACACCCGGCAAGTCACGATTTGGGTAAAGAACGTCTGGCGTGAGTCGTTACAATGATTGCAATCATTGGATGTGGCACTGTGGGCTGAGATAACGCAGACCATGTTCTCCCATTCACTCACTCTTGTTATGTTTAGCTCCATGGAGTAGGGGTCTGAGTCTTGCATTGGTGTCATTGCATACTTGAGTTGACATTTGACCCATATTATTGTTGATTGATATATTAACCGTGATGCCATGTAATTAATTGTTATGCTGTGAAAGCCCATGCGCTATATGCCGATTGGGTGCGTGTGTGCGTGACTTTTATCACTGTTGTTCTGGTTGTGCGATATGCGAAATCTTACCTCATTCCTTGTTGTTACGTTGTGCGCATGGCTTTTCATCTTGCTTTGCGAGTAGTCATGGCGAGCGACCCATCATCTCACTTGACGTTGGACTTGATACTCCACGATGGAGAGGACGCCTGGATGATCCACCCGGATGGACGTCGTACCTATACCGGAGCTGCCAGCCTCACGAGTAGGAGGGAGTCACCCTTCCACTTGACGAGTCTGTTAGAGAGAGCCTGTACTTTACGTGTTAGTGGCGGAGGTAGCAAGGGGATTTCTCTGCCACCACCACCTCCACCACCACCGGCTGATTGTCTACGCCTTCCCAGTGCCCAGCTCGCAGTTCATCGGGAGGAGCCCAGGGATGTATATGTTGACCCTTCTTCCATGCCACCCCCACCCACTACACCGTCTACTTCTGCCTTGCATGTGCTTGCTGCCGGACCGTCCGTTCCTATGGCCCCACCCTGGGACCTACCTATGTGCCTTCCGAGCTACACCCTCTGATTCCTCACCAGCGGGCGAATTGGAGGATGACTGCTCGTAAGAGCATACCGGCTCACTCCAGGGTAGTCTTCTCCACTCCACTCATTATCCTCTCGTCTGACGATGAGGAGATGGAAGAGGAGGAGGAGGAGGTACTAGTGTATGTATCGGAGGTTGTACCTGAGGTAGCTCCTGCCAGCGCGAGTCAGGACGCGTGGTGGACGAGGACTGATGAGGAGATGCTCTGGTATACGGAATAGATCATGAGTGGATATGACATGCAGGCCTTAGAGGACGTGGATGAGGAGGAGGAGGCCATGGAGGAGGACGAGGAGGAGGAGGACCCAGAGGAGTACTACTCTGATGAGTAGTATAGTGTCAGTTTTTGGCCAGTCTCTAGTGTTTTTCCCAGCGTCTGTACATTTATGATGTACCCCCTTCCCCTTTATGTTGTGGAGCTGCCTCTCCAAGTAGTGTAGGTTGAGTTGTCTTTATGTTGGTTACTTTCCGCTGTAGTCAGATGTTGGAAACTGAGAGTTTGATATATATGTATTGTGGAAAGCTTTTGATTTGTTTCGATGTTGTTTATGATTACATATATTTGTTCTTATGAGTATATGCACACTTATCTATTTTCAAAACTTGAGTAAAGAAAAAAAAAAAAAAAAGAAAACCCATATTTTCGGTAAGTTCTTTATATTTTTAATATATTTCCGCATTTCTTTCATCTTGTGTTAAATAATCATGACCCCTAACAACAAACCGCTTAAACATCAGATCCTCTAGTTGGGTCTTCAGCTCGGCTAACTCCGTAGGTGACATTCTATAGGGAGCTATAGAGATCAGGCCGAATCCTGGAACTAAGTCGATCGAAAACTCGATGTCTCTCACAGGTGGTAAACCTGGAACGTCCTCAGGAAAAACTTCCGAAAAATCTTTCACAACCGCGCATCCCTCAAGACAACGTCCCTCTCGATTTCTAAACAGAATAAAAGCATGTATCCCTGAGCTCCTTCTTTCAAAGAAGCTCTTACTTGGTTGGCAGTTAAAAATCCAGAAATCTCAGGGTCAGGAAAAACTAAGGTTCTATGTGCACAGTCTAAAAGAATATGGTTGGAAGATAACCAATCCATGCCTAGGATCACATCCAATTGTGTCAAAGGCAAACATATTAAGTCAACAAGAAAGTTCCTGTCATGAACAACAATAGGACAGTTCAAACATACAGTATTTACTGTAACAGGTTTAGCAGTTGAAGTAATGACAATCAAGTCAAAAGACAGCGAAGAAACAGGCAAGTCCAACAGTCTCACACAAAGAGATAAACGAATGCGTAGCACCCGAATCAAATATTACAGTTAGGAGATTACCAGCTATGATGCAACTACCTTGTATGAGATCATCAGATTTGGAAGCATCAGCGCCACTCATGGCATAAACCCTTCCCCTCGCAGTTGGTCTAGTAGTCCGTACATTGTTGAGAGTCGGCTCGGATTTTGGTGTAGGGCAATCCCTCGCGAAGTGTCCTATCTTCCCACATTGGAAACATAGAACTCCTTTAAGTGTGCATTCCTCAGTTGGATGTCCTTGTTTCCCACACTTGAAACATCTCTGAACTTGTCCTTCATTCTGGTCATTTCCATTCCCTCCACCGTATGCAGAAGCGACAGGACGATAAGATTGTTGTTTCTGACTAATCCCTTGGGGTCGGGAATACGGTTTCTTCAGGGACTGCTTCCCTTTCTGGTTCTGGTATTGGTTCGAATTCCTGGATCTAGACGGTCCCCTCACGGTACTCTTGTTCTCTCTTCCTCTTCTCATCTTCTCAACTTTTCTGCACTTCTCTACCAGGGCTTGAAAGTTACGAATCTCCAGCGGTAGCACAAATTCCTTGATCTCGAAGCGCAAACCTCCTTCAAACCTCTCATATTTCCAGTCTTCATCAGGTTGGGCTTGGAAAAAGCAGATATATTTGGCGAGTGATTCAAACTTCGATGCATATTCCCCAACGGTCATGTCCCTCTGCTGCAGCCTTAGAAATTCCTGCTCTTTCTTGGTCCTGGCACTCTGGGGAAAGTACTTGTCCAGTAACTTGGTGCGAAATACTCCCCAAGTGATCTCTTGGTTGTTGGCTTCTAGTAGTTGTCTAGTTCCTCCCCACCGATACTCTACATCACCGAGAAACAGGAAGGTGGCATAGTCCACCTTCACTCCCTCGGGGCAGTGCACAATAGCAAAAGTCTTCTCCACCTCTTGCAGCCATAAGTCATCCTTTTCCAGGTCACTGTCTCCACGAAACTGCGGAGGATCATGACGCCAAAAGTTGACTAAACCTCTGGCATCGGCAGCAAGATCGGCTCTCTTTTGGTTCTGTTGAGCCATCGTAGCCATTTGTTGAGCAACAGCAGCTAACATATCAGCCATGGCCTGGATAGCTAGCCCGATTAATGTTGTCATTAGCAGTTCCATGACCACCACCATCATTGGCGAGCCATGACCTCCACCATGACCGCCTCTTAGATTCATGTTTCCCTACAAGGCAAACCAATCATACCCTAATAAGGAAACATAAGCTCGTGTGTCAACACACATTGCTTCAACAGAGAAACAATTCAAACAAAGTTCACACAGAGATCACACAACACAAACACAACAGACCTATTCCCCAAGGATTCCCGAAAGACTCGACCGACTCTGATACCACTAATGTAACGCCCCCTCGGCGCTACATACACGAACTCGATTGCGGAAAACATAAACAAAATAAAGCGCTGGCTACTTTCGGAAAATATTTTAAGTAATTAACTATGTTCGAAATTATGGTCTAACAATTTTGCTTCATGCATAATCAGCCAAAACTCAAGACAAAGGAATAAACTTTATAACATACATCAATATTTAAGATTCATACTAACATAATTATGACATAAGTATGCCGAAGCATATAAGTTCCTTATAAACATAGTTTAACTAATAGAATAGGTTTAGATCTAGTAAATCATATTACAGACTTAAAAATATGGTCAACATACACACAGCAGATAAAATATAACTGCCTCAAAGTAAGACTCCTATGCTGGTCGGGCCAACCCCAAAGTCAGCGCCGATTCCCAGAGGAATTCGGAGGGATCCTCTTTTTCTGCTCCTTCAAAAGACTCTGTCATCCGAGTCCTCACGTGTCCGCGGGGACCAATGATCATCATCTGTATCCAAAAACACAACAGGGTGTCCAACATGTACAGGCAAAGGTGAGATACTCATTTTATAAGTTTATCATGATAGCCACACAAGCGACAAACAACAAATACATCCACAAATAAATACAGTTATAATAACATATATTCATACAACATAATATCTCAAACAATATCATAAGTTATAATAATGCATGAGACTTAAATATCATTTTTCTAATTTATGTTCTCCGGAGATTCCTATTTCCCTTCATCTAGCGATAGGCCGCAAATACTCCCGTAACACAGTTGTTCTCATGAGTCGACCTCACAATTTAGGTCCGAACTCCAATTGTTCAGGGGTACCACGTCATAACCATATCATGAATAGTCCAGTCTCTGATCGAGTTCATCCGTGTTTGGTAATTGATTACCATGGCATAGGGTTGCAACGCCTCCGGCCACATATGGAGTCTCGAACACAGTATGCCCCTATAGACCTAGTGGTAACTGGCTCATATTCTCAACCACTTGGATTATAGATCGGTTCAAATGGTATGTCTACCGTTTCATGTATGTACACAGAAAGTTCGGTTTTCTTTTTCATTCATTCTTTCTTTGTCAAGGCATATAGCTCATGACTCATTTTAAAGGACATTAAGCCCGTTCATTCAAAACACAGGACACGAAGTTCGAGTGCTCAATCCCCAAAACACTAGCCCGACATCTCGGTCACTAGGTTTGCATACATCTCAAAAAGAATCATCATTTTTCTTTCGGTCTTATTTACTCAAAAACAGTTTTGGAAACAAAACTCAGTTTCATTGTCTTGAACTAAGACATTCCTTTTCGAGAAAAACATTTTTTGGGAAAAACTCTTTTTCTTCACAAATCCGTTTTTCTAAGGTTCCATCTCTTTTAAAAACGTTTTTCTAAAGGAAATTCACTTTGCATTGACTTTTCCTTAAAAGACTTTTTCTTTCAAAAAGCAACTAATATTTTTAAAAAAGAATTTTTCCTCCACGATAAACGAAACATTTCTCAAAAACTTTTCTTTGGTTTCAAAATCCGTTTTTGAAAACTCCGATTTTGGTTTTCGAGTATTTTCATCTTCTTTATCGAGTCACAGTCAGTCTTATGCTCTTAACCAGTCCAGGATATAAATGTATATATATATATATACACACACACACCAATCTCAAATCAACTTAACCAATATATCTCAGTAAAGGCATCCATGCCACCCATAGCTCTCAACTAATCAAGGA
This sequence comes from Ammopiptanthus mongolicus, assembly GCA_039655645.1. Taxonomy (NCBI): domain Eukaryota; kingdom Viridiplantae; phylum Streptophyta; class Magnoliopsida; order Fabales; family Fabaceae; genus Ammopiptanthus; species Ammopiptanthus mongolicus. Next base: position 52,942,462 of record CM077349.1, read on the forward strand.
TATATATATATATATATACATATGTCAATCTCAATTCCACAATAAAAAAACCTACAATCAATCACCATGAGACTACCAAACTTAGTATGAAATACCTCCCTTTACCTCGTTAGGTTTCTAAATCGATTCCCGAACGATTTTCAGCTCCGGTTCCGATTTCGTTTGCGTCGCCTAAAACAATCAAGCACAATTCAATTTCTCGACAACAATCAATACAAAACAACAACATCAAAACATAAATTTCTCCCCCCCCCCCAAAGTTGGTCTAAGGTTCAGCCAAAATTGCAAAATAGGCTAGGGATCACATTTGGTTCCAATCTTTTGGATGGTCGGTTCTTAAGCATTCTTAACACTAGATTAAGTCCTATTACTCAAAAATTTGAAACAAAACTCATGGTTCTACACACTCTAGGTTTTGGCCATGAAGAAGAAAAATTGGCTAGGAATTGGTTTGGTTTTCCAATTACTTGGATTCAAGGATCATAGGAAAGGAAAGGATGGAATCAAGTGTTCACGAACAAAAATTGGAGAAAACCACTCTTCCCCCAATTTTCTAGGGTTTGGGCCTTTCAAATGAAATAGGCTAGGATGAGAGTTTGATCACATACTCTTGGATAGAGGTAGAAGGTGATGAAACTAGCTCAAGGAAATTGGTTTCACATTAAAAGGATTTTTCTACAATTTTCTAGGAATTTTTAAAATTTGGATCATAAACTTGAAACTCATGGAATCAAGGATTTCAAACTTGAAATAGGAAGAGATTCATGAGACTTAGGGATCATAGAAGTGATCTTACCTTTTGAATGGAGGAGGTTGGTCAAGAATCACACTTTTCTCTCAAAAACTCAAGCTTTTTCTCTTAAGAAAATGGTGGAATGGCTTAAGGAAGAAGATGAAGTGAATGAGAGAAGTGGTTGAAGGCTCTCATATGCGGGTTTGGGCATGGGAAAGGTGGACTGAATTTGCCCAAAATTAGGTCACTTAAGGGCATTTCGGTCATTTCCTTCAAGGTTAAATGGTAATAATGAAAAAGGTTAGGGGTATTTTGGTCTTTTCACGTCCAGATATTTTCAAAAGTCATGATGACTCTGGCATGCTTTACCAAGTGATTTGACTTGATGTGACATCAATTTTATCTGATAGTGGGTCCCGATAAATCCATATCCAGCTTCGTTCATCACTCGATTTGAGATTTCGTCCGAACGAAGATCAGAAACTGATTTTTTTCTAAATTTATCAAAAACGTAGGAAATTCGATTCTAAGACTAACTGTCTCGTTCATGAGTCAAAATTAGGTCTCTTGAGCAGTAAAATCTTACTGTCAGTGAAAAAACACAGGCCGGGCTCCATTTGAGTTTTCAGCTCAAAATTTAATCGTAGCTTCGTACGATAGCGTTGAGCATGAATACGGTCTCTGTTTCTTTTATTTCATTTTGTAAATCCTCGAATAAAATATAAACTTAATTATTCTCTTATTGATATATAAAAGCAGTGAAAAATCGGGGTGTTACAGATTCAAAACATGTGGAGAAAGAAAAATGGGATGAAAAGAATGCCATTACAAAAGAAAAACTTCAAGGACCATGCTGAGTCCAAAGACAAAAGTCAGCTGGTCTGTTTCGAGTGCAACAAGCCTGGCCACTTCAAGGCTGACTGTCCCATGTTAAACGACAAGAAGAAGTTTTTCAAAAAGAAGAAAAAGAACTTCATGGCCACCTGGGAAGATCTCAATTCTTCTGAAGAAGAAGAAGAAGAAGAATAAAATGAAACAAATGAGGAAGCTAACCTCTGTCTTTGGTCCAATACTCAAAATGAAGACTTTTCAGATGATGAGCAACTTGTTGTTCCCATGAAGCTACCTCTGAAAGAGAATGGAATGTTCCACCCATTTTCAATGGAACGGACTATCCTTACTGGAGATCCATTTTTCAAATATACGTCCAAGCTCAAGACTTTGAGTTATGGAATGTGTTTACTGATGGAGATCATCGTCCAACAATCACTCTTGAGGACGGCTCAACAGCGTCCAAACCTGAAGCTAACTGGACGAATGAAGATATCAGACGATACTTGCTAAATGCCCGTGCTAACTGGTGTCTCATCAGCACTCTAGATCAACCAAGATTGGAGTTAGTGCTGCAGTCTCTAACTACAAAGGAGAAGCTCACAACTCTAGATTGTGTATTCAGATCAAGGAACACTCCCTCATCAAATCTTTGTTTAATGGCAAATACTTCATCAGACGCTGGATTAGATAAAGATAAGGTATCTAATTCTAACTTTCTTCAAGAAGCATATGATGAACTGCTTAATGATTCCTCCCTACTATATCATCAAGATATCTTCCTTAAAAGAAAGTTTTCAAAAGTAAACAAAGATCTGGAAGATACCAGTAAGCAAAATGAGCAATTCATTGTTGAAAGCTGAGAATATCAGTCTAACTGATAAAATCACCTCTGAGTCTAGTGAACCTCACGAGGCAACCAAACTTAAACAAGAGGTATCTGATCTAACAAAAAGCGTATCAAAGCTTGTTGGAGGATCAGAAAAGCTAAACTTGATACTGAGGTACTCTAGATTACCTCATGATAAGTCTGGCTTAGGCTATGACTCTGAGAAACAAGAAGCTTCTCATAATGTATCAAGGATCAATCAATATCATAAGGTTTCTAAATCTCATAGGAAGCAAAATGAAATCAAACAACATGCATCTAATGCTTATTGCAACCTATGTGGGAAAAATGGCTACCTCTTTTCAAAATGCATACATAAAAATAAAAATATTATGCATGGAAAAAGACCACAGACTAACCAAAAACGACCCAAGTCTATCTGGGTACCTAAAAATATGATAATCCCTGTTGCAGATCTGCTTAGCAACACAAAGAAGACCCCGGTCCTGGTACTTGGACAGTGGATGCTCACGTCACATGACGGGAGAAAAGTCTATGTTCCAAGAGCTATGTGAAAAGACTGGTGGATGGGTCACCGTTGGAGGCAACCAGAAAGGAACGATAGTTGGAATCGGTAAGATTGGTAAGCATCCTTTTCCCTCTATTGATAATGTTCTGCTAGTTGAAGGATTAAAACACAACTTGCTTAGCATAAGTCAATTATGTGATAGTGGGTTTGATGTTTCCTTCAATAAAGGTGAGTGTATGGTCAAGAACCCTAATGGGTCCATCCTATTCACTGCCAAGAGGCAAAATAATCTTTATAAGATTAACTTGGGGGGAACTCTCAAATCAAAATGTATCATGCCTAGTGTCTGTTGAAGATGAGCGATGGATCTAGCATAAAAGACTTGGTCATGCGAGTCTAAGATTAATCTCAAGACTAAACAAGTGTAACCTCATAAGAGGTCTACTAAAGATTGTGTATAGATCGGACGCTCTCTATGATGCATGCCAAAAAGGAAAACAAGTTAAGAACTCCTTTGAGTCCAAGAACATTGTTAGTATTTCAAGGCCACTAGAGATGTTACATCTTGATTTGTTTGGTCCAACAAGGACTGCTTCTGTTAGTGGTAAGAAATATGGGCTTGTCATAGTAGATGACTATACTAGATGGACATGGGTTAAGTTCCTTGCTCACAAGGATGAGTCTATCAAGGTCTTTACTATATTCTGTAAATGTCGTCAGAATGAAAAAGGCATATGTATAAGCTCAATCAGAAGTGACCATGGAGGCGAATTTGAAAATTAGCTTTTCCAAAGGTTCTGTGATGAAAGTGGTATCCATCACAATTTCTCTACTCCTAAAAAGCCACAACAAAATAGTGTTGTTGAGAGAAAGAATCGATCTCTTCAAGAGATGGCTAGGGCAATGCTCAGTGATAATTCTATTTCCAAACACTTCTGGGCTGAAGCTGTAAATACTGCCTGCTACATTCAAAACAGAATACATAAGACCTATCTTGAATAAGACTCTTTATGAACTGTGGAAAGGACGCAAACCCAACATTTCTTATTTCCACCCTTTCGGATGTCAATGTTTTATTTTAAATACTAAGGATCAACTTGGTAAGTTTGATGCCAAAGTTGATAATGGAATATTGTTAGGATACTCTGAAACGTCCAAAGCTTTTAAAGTCTACAACTCTATAACTTTAGTTGTTGAAGAATCCATCCATGTTAAGTTTGATGGCAAACAGCCTGATAAGAGATTATCAGAGCTAGATGAATCTTTTACAGATATGAATCTAAACGATATAGAAGATCGTCCAACGATTAAAGAAGATGGAAAATCAAATGCAATTCCAGACGCATCACGTCTCAACAAATAGCTAACACCCCTCGTTCGTGGCAATTTAGGACTTACCATCCTGAGGATCAAATCATTGGTAAACCAAATGATAAAGTAAGAACAAGATCAACCTTAAGAGAACAAGCTGACTCAGTCTTCATCTCCGAATTAGAACCAAAGTCAGTAGATGAAGCTCTGATGGATCCTCGCTATGCAAGAAGAGCTTAACCAGTTTCAACGAAGTGACGTTTGGACGATGGTTTCCCTGCCAAAGGATAAGTCTGTTATTGGAACCAAGTGGGTCTATAGAAACAAGCTAGACGAAGATGGCAAAGTTGTAAGAAATAAAGCAAGGTTAGTTGCACAAGGCTACTCTCAAGAGGAAGGTATTGATTATACTGAAACTTTCGCTCCTGTAGCCAGACTAGAAGCCATACGTATATTACTTTCATATGCAGCACATCATGCCACACCCTTTCCCAAGGGTCACATTCCCGAATGTTTATAAGGCCGAAAATATTTATTAATGCGGAAAATACGGTTTCTTTTTTTTTTTTTTCCTTTCACAAGGATGTAATGGGATTAGTAAAGTTAAATAATACTAATAAATGAACTTAGGTTCACCATGCATTTCTAGAACATACTGTATTATAAATACAGAAAACAGAAAACAAAAACATCAACATTACTGTATACAGACATAAGTCTAATGTATAACTGATAATAAGAAATAATAAGTACTAGGAGTCGTAGCTCCCAAAAGGTATTACAAAAGTACTACATATACCAACACAGTCTGGCCGACAACAAAACTAAACCACAAAAAGAGTCCGCCTCTGGGCTCAAGGAAACTATTGGCCTGAACCATCATCCAGTCCATCTGTTCAAGCAGCAACAGCAAGTACCAGCAGAAAACATATAGATATGGGTGAGATTCCTGTTCATCAACACAACAAAATAACAGTAGTAAAAACGGGACGACTCACCAGGTAACAACGTACCAAACATGCATACTAAAATTCTCAATATAAATCATGTTAAACAGTTAATAGCATCATATAAGGCATTCTTAAACAATACAACGATGTATAACAGTAAATGTCAACATCAACAGCCATGCAATGCAGTGCAATGTATATGACTCAATGCCAATGTCACTGGGTACTACTCTGACTCCTACTCCAAGGAGCTACCAAAATGTCGGAGAGAGTGAATCGGAGGACATGTTCCGTGAGCGCCAGCCTTGGGCAAGATGGTACAACATTCGTAACGTGCACGTATCTGGCTTTTACGGAAACACTCTCGACCAAACATGAAAAGTATGGCATCTAGTAGAGGATATCAGTGTATTGCTCGGATTAGCCACGACACAGAAGAGCTACCAACCGGTCACATGTCAGCCCTTCCAACCCTGATACCTCCAAAAAGACCATTGAAAATCGTCACCGTAATATTCACACCCACATCAAGGTGTAAGCTCAACTCCTCGGCTCAAGGCCTTACAACTATGCAAATGAAATGCCAATGCTTACACAAAGCAGATGCGAAAAAGCATTGTCTATCCACTGGATAAACCTCAAGGTCCACTAAGGTTCTCTTCCTTAGGAATTATACACGTCTTTGAAAAACAAAACCTTTATCCACCGGATAAATCTTGTGATCCCTCCGGGATCGAGTCATCACAAGACTGAAACAAGTAAACGATTGACCTAGATTCGAATCACTGGTCCGTCATCGAACTACAGTTTCAATACCCAAAACGTTTCGTGTTTGTGTTTATGACTTATGAAGTCATTGATGTACTAAGTCATCAATGATATAGTATATGGTCTTGTTTCACCACATACTATACTTAATTAACCCTTGTCTTCAACTCTAAGTTAATTACTTAACTTAGGTTTTTATATGTAAAACTTTATGATTGAGTTAGAAAACTCCTTTTGCAAACCAAACAACTTTTGCAATTGAAAACTTATTTGATTTGAAACAACATTTGAACCACTTACTCTATTTCTATCACTTTCTCAAACATGAAATTCGCTTAGCGGGGTTAAATTCGCTTAGTGAGAATGAGGCAGTGATACCTCTTTTAAAACTCCCCTGTATCGCTGGGCGAGACATGGTTCGCTTAGCAAAAATTCGCTTCATTCGCTTAGCGAAGATTAATTCGCTTAGCGAAATGGAGGCAGTGATACCTCTTTTGAAATTTTCCCTGAATTGCTTAGCAAAAATTTAGTCACTTAGCGAAATTCCTCCTTATTCGCTTAGCGAAGCTTCAGTCACTTAGCAAAAATTAAGGCAGTGATGCCAAGCTTGTGTTTTCTCTGTTTTCGCCCCGCGAAATTGGGTTCGCTCGGTGAAAAGTGCCTTAAAACAAGACATTAACCTTGTTAAAGAAAAAGCCCTATGGAACTATATTGATTCTTGTGAAAACTTTTCATTAATCCACTTTTAAGTTACTTGATTAACTAGATGAACTAATGGTAAGGTATAAAACATGTTTCACTTTGGTGAAAACACTTATAGTTTGAAACTTCGTTTGATCTTCGGATCAAAATCACTTATGGTTTTTCCTTAAAGCATAAGCTACTAAAACATTTTGCTTTCATCAAAACTTTGATTTGTTCAAGAACTACACATTACCTTCCTTTTCTCAAGGTCATGGCCGAAAGCCAACTATGCACCAATGTGAAGATTACTTCACCAAACTAACCAAGTTATGGCTCTTAAAACTTACACAATTATGATAAACAATAAACACACATCATTGCATCATAATCAAGCACAAAAGTCCATACTTGATCTAGTTAGGTTTTTCAACATGCAAGAAATTATTTTCTCACCTAGACAACATCATCATAAAGTACATGTTAAGGCATATAAGCATAAACTACAAATATTACACATTGTTCTCCAAGAGAACCAAATTAATTGATGAACCCAAACCAAAGGGTTTCACCCACACATAAACTAAACAACCATCTTCACTGCAACACCCTTTCCCGAGCGTCACATTCCCGAACGTTTATAAGGCCGAAAATATTTATTAATGCAGAAAATACGATTTTCTTTTCTCTTTTCACAAGATGTAATGGGATTTAGTAAAGGTAAATAATACTAATAACGAACTTAGGTTCGCCATGCATTTCTAGAACATAATGCATAATAAATACAGGGACATAAACAGAAAAAGAAATAATACTATATATAGATATAGGTCTAATGTATAACTGACATAAGAAATACAATAAGTACTAGGAGTTGTAGCTCCCAAAAGGTACTACAAAACTGACGTAGTCTGGCCGACAACAAAACTAAACCACAAAAAGAAGGTCCGCCTCAAGGCAACAGCAAGTACCAACAGAAAACATACAGATATGGGTGAGATTCCCGTTCATCAACACAACAAAACAGTAGTATTAAAAACGGGACGACTCACCGGGTAACAGCGTACCCAACATGCTTACAAGAATTCTTAATGTCAAACATATTAAGCAGTTGACAGCATAATATCATGTTAAGCAATTAACAGCATAAAATAAAGTACTCTTAAACAGTACAACGATGTATGACAGTAAATGTAAACACCAATAGCCATGCAATGCAATGCAATGTATATGACTCAATGTTAATGTCACTGGGTACGACTCTGACCCCTACTCCATAGAGCTAACAAAACGTCGGAGAGAGTGAATGGGAGGACATGTTTCGGTTTCTGCCAGCCATGAGCAAGATGCTACAACATTCGTAACGTGCACGTATCTGGCTTTACGGAAACACTCTCGACCAAACATGAGGAGTACGGCATCTAGTAGAGCATATCAGTGTATTGCACGGATTCGCCACGACATAGAAGAGCTACCAACTGGTCATATGTCAGCCCTTCCAACCCTGATACCTCCAAAAAGACCATTGAAGATCGTCACCGCAGGATTCGCACCCGCTTCAAGGTGTAAGCTCAACTCCTAGGCTCAAGGCCTTACAACTATGCAAATGAAATGCCAATGCTTACACAAAGCAGATGCGATCAAGCAATGTCTATCCCCCGGATAAACCTCGAAGTCTACTAAGGTTCTCTTCCTTAGGAACTATACGTGCCTTTTTGAAAAACAAAACCTTTATCCACCGGATAAATCTCGTGATCTCTCCGAGATCGAGTCATCACAAGACTGAAACAATTGAACGACTGATCGGGGTCCGAATCACCGGTCATCAAACTACTATTTCAAAACCCAAAACGTTTCATGTTTGTGTTTATGTCTTATGAAGTCATTGATGTACTAAGTCATCAATGGTATAGTATATGGTCTTGTTTCACCACATATTACACTTAATTATCCCTTGTCTTCAACTCTAAGTCAATTACTTAACTTAGGTTTTTAAAGCGTAAAACTTTACAGTTTGAGTTGAAAAACACTCTTTATAAACAATCCATTTCTCGCGAGGCGAAGGTCTATGTCGCGACGCGAGGTTGAGAAGTTATCTTTACTGTTTGGACAGTCTTTCTGCTTCGCGAGGCGAGGATTGTATCGCGACCCGAGGCAGAGAAGCTGCATCTTCACTACTTAGGCGGTTCGCGGGGCGATAACGACTTCGCGACGCGAGGCCGAGAAGCTGGATCTTTGCTTCTTAGGCGGTTCGCGAGGCGATAACGACTTCGCGACGCAAGGCCGAGAAGCTGCATCTTTGCTGCTCGGGCTAGTCCACTGTCTCGCGAGGCGAGGCAACGTTGGGCTAGCGAATGCTTTATCTTCCCTCTGTCTCGCGAGGCGAGACGGGGTTCGCTGGGCGAGTGCCGTGTTTATCATTTTCCCTAATTCCTTCATTAATTCTCCTTTTGAAACACTTAGTTTGATTAAAAGACCTACGGCTAAAGAAAAGACATTTTCCCACTTTGGTGACACACTTTAAAGGTTAAAACTTCATTTGATCTTTGGATCAAAATCACTTTTGTTTCTCTTTGAAAACATAGGTTAGGAAATCAAGTTTTGTTACATCAAAACCTTGCCAAAACAAGAACAACACATGTTCTTATATTTTCCTTTTACTAAGGCCACAAGCCTACTCCAATGAAAAATGGAGACTTTGCTTCACCAACAAAGCAAATGTATCTCAAAAGCTCACACAACAATGATAAACCACAATACACATTACTACATCATAATCAAACATATAAGTCCATCACACATCATGGTCTCATAATCAAACAATAAAAGTCCATACTTGATCTAGTGATCAAAGTAGGTTTTCCATCACACATGAAAATGATTTTCATTCAATCATCTCATCATCAACATATGCTAAAGCACACTACAACATACCAAAGCATAAACCCATCACATAAAGGGTTTCACCCACACATAAACTTAACAAAACTTAACACATAAAAGTGAACCCAAACTAAAGGGTTTCACCCACACATAAACTTAAACAACCATCTTCACCATCACCATCTTGGTGTGATGAGGTTCATCTCCCCATACTTGTTGATGAGCAGATTCCCGGATCAAAGTCGGTTGATCGGTTTGTGAACCTCTTGGCAATCGACAACAACTACAACAACACAACAATGCAACATTAAATAACAATCAAAGCCAATCTCAACAATCTTAACAAAGAGGATTTCGGCCACCCTAGGTTAAAAAGGTTAGGAATTGGTTTTGGTTTTCCATTTCATGGATTCAAAGGCATTAGGAAAGCTAAGGATGAAATCAAGTGTTAAAAATCAAAAATTGATGAAAACACTATTCATCATCATCAAATAGGGTTCGGCCAAAAAGTGCTTTTTGGGCTATGATGGGATTTGAATCATAAGCTCTTGGGTTTAGGTAGAGAATGATGATGTGAGTTCAAAGAACTTGGTCTTACCTCAAAAGGATTTTTCTACAATTTCCTATGGATTTTCAAAGTTTTGGATCTAAGAATTTCTTTTCATGAAAATGAAGATTGATCTTGAAATAAAGAAAGATTCAAGAAGCTAAGAGATCATAGAAGTGATCTTACCTTGAAATGAAGGAAGATTGCTCAAGGAATCAAGTGATTCCAACAAGAAATCAAGGAGCTTCAAGACCAACAATGGTGTTTTCTCTCAAGAACAACTATGGAGCTCTAAAGGGTGAGGGGCTGTGCGAAAATGAGAGAGTGAGGGGCTGAGTTCAGCTCTTAAGAGCTCACTTAAGGGTAAAAAGGTCATTTGCCAAAAGGGTATAATGGTAAAAGTGTAAAAGACTAAGGTTAGGGGCATTTTGGTCATTTTGCGTCCAGATATTTCCGAACATCATGACGACTCTGGCATACTCTCCCAAGTGTCCTGGGATGATGTGATATCAATATTATCTATTGGCGAGTCCCGGTAGATCCATATGTGGCTCCGTTCGTCACCCGATTGAGGATTCCGCCCGAACGAAGGTCAGGAAGTGATTTTTCTGAAGTTTTTGTGAAATTTAACCAAAACGTTGATAATCGAATTCTAAGACTTATTGTCTCGTTCACGGGTCCATCTGAGGTCTTCTGAGCAGTAAAATCATACTATCAGTGTAAAAACGCAGACCGGACTCCGTTTGAGTTTTCGACTCAAAACTTAATTGTAGCTTCCTACGATATCGTCGAGCATGACTATGGCCTCGGAATATTTTATTTCCATTCCTAAGACCTCGAATGAAATAAAGACATTAAAATACTGAAGAAATAGAAAACGTGAAAATCGGGGCGTTACATTCACCACCACTATTTTGGTTTGATGAGGTTCACCCCCTATACCTGTTGAAGAGCGGATATCCGGATCAAAGTCGGTTGATCGATTTCTGAACCTCCTGAAAATCATCACCAACTACAACAACACAACAATCAAGCATTAAACAATAATCAAAGCAAAACTCAACAATTCTAACAAGTGATCAAGCTTTTTCTCAAGGATCAATGGTGTTTTCTCAAGAACAACTATGGTGTTCTTCTTGAGAAGGGGCTGTGCGTGAAAGTGAGGGTCTGAGGGGCTGAGTTCAGCTCTTTAAAAGCTCACTTAATGGCAAAAAGGTCATTTGCCAAAAGGGTAAAATGGTAAAAGTATAAAAGACTAAGGTTAGGGGCATTTTGGTCATTTTGCGTCCAGATATTTCCGAACATCATGACGACTCTGGCATACTCTCCCAAGTGTCCTGGGATGATGTGGTATCAAGATTATCCATTGGCGAGTTCCGGTAAATCCATATATGGCTCCGTTCGTCACCCGATTAAGGATTCCGCTCGAAAGAAGGTCAGGAAGTGATTTTTCTGAAATTTTTGTGAAATTTAACCAAAACGTAGAGAATCGAATTCTAAGACTTACTGTCTCGTTCACGAGTCCATCTAAGGTCTCCTGAGCAGTAAAATCATACTATCAGTGTAAAAACACAGACCGGACTCCGTTTGAGTTTTCGACTCAAAACATAATCGTAGCTTCCTACGATATCGTCGAGCATGACTATGGTCTCGGAATATTTTATTTCCATTGCTAAGATCTCGAATAAAATAAAGACGTTAAAATACTGAAGAATTAAAAAACATGAAAATCGAGGCGTTACATTCCTACCCCTCTTAAAAGAATTTCGTCCTCGAAATTATACGTACCTCTTAAAACAAACTCGGATACTGTTGTTGCATGTCCTCTTCTCTTTCCCAGGTTGCATCACCTGTAGTCTCGTTCCAGATAACTGACTAAAGCAATCTCCTTCCCTCTCAGTTTCTTCTTCTATCCTCGATCTTAACCGGCAATGTCTCATAGGTTAGGTTATCCTTTAGCTGTATTGAATCAGACTCTATGACGTGACTGGGATCAGGAATATACTTTAGCAATTGCGAAACATGGAAAACATTATGAAGGTTGGATAGAAAAGGCGGTAAAACTATTTGGTAAGCTACTGGACCTATCCGACGAAGAATTTGATAAGGTCTAATGAATTTTGGAGTGAGTTTTATGGACTTAAGGACCCTGCCCACCCCAGTCATTGAAGTGACTCTCAAAAACATGTGAACCCCTTCCTCGAACTCAAGTGGCCTACGTCTTTTATCCGCATAACTCTTTTGTCGGCTCTGAGTTGTCCTCATCTTTTCTTGAATTAGTTTCACCTTCTCAGTAGTTTGTTGCACTAGTTCAGGTCCTAATGAAGCACTTTCTCCATCTTGGTACTGACACAAAGGTGTTCTGCAACGTCGTCCGTATAAAGCTTCATAGGGTGCCATCCCTATACTCGAATGATAACTGTTGTTGTAGGTGAACTCTATCAACGATAGGAAATTCTCCGAACTTCCGGCATGTTCCAACACACACGCCCTCAACAGGTCCTCTAAAGATTGAATCGTCCTTTCTGATTGTCCATCAGTTTGAGGATGGTAAGCCGAACTTTGTCGTAACTTCGTTCCTAAATCTTCGTGCAAACTTTGCCAAAATCGCGAAGTAAAACGCGGTTCTCTATCCGATATGATGCTTGAAGGTACTCCATGCTGTAATACCCCGATGTACATTAGGATACTACTTACCATTAACTAAATAAGATAAATATAATGCCCAAACAACCAATAGGATTTTAATTAAAATCATTTACAAAACATGGCATAAGGTTTGACTTGGAATACATCTCATTTTAAAGAAAAAAACACCAGACATTTTACACTAATTGTAAACATCAAAAAAAGACTCAGGACTCCGATCCGACAACAACCTCGAGGACCCCAGCTAACATTGGGACAGCTGCCAAAGCATTTCCGGACATACCTTTCAGCCCCCAACATAGAAGCGGTTAAACTGAAACAAAAGGGTGAAGGGCGAGATATAATAATCTCAGTGAATTCCTGCAAGCAGACACTTAGTTCAATATATATAAGTATAAACAACATCGATACATAATCAATGAAAGTAACCTTCACACACTTGGACATCCCTTTAGTTTTATCAGTGAAAAACGTCGCTGTCCCCCGCGCACCAAGGTACTTAAGAGGAACTAGCTCTATGATGTAAGGCAGATCATACGTCTATGACCACAAGCGGCGTCCCACTTGCTTTGCACTTACCTTCTTGCCTTCCTAAATGAAAGGACTTCTGTGATTGCCTTCCAAACGGGAAGGACTCTATACTCGACATCTGAAATGTCTCTGACCTCCATTCTAACTCGAATCATATCGGATAGAGGATGGCCGTCATTATTGGATGCCAAGCTATAGTTTACTTTTATGCATTATTGTTACACTACAAAACATTTTAAATCAACCCAAATAACCTTCAAACCAATGCTTATCAAGAATTAAAAGATCAACAACACCTGCAGAAATTTTCAGTTTTCAGCCAACTTCTATGAATTTATTAAAATATCAAACGATGTCGGATTTGGGAAAACGACCCCCCTATGGAAAGTTTAACATGTCTAGTTTATACATAAAATTTCACTTTTGATAAGAAACTGCCCAAAAAGTACAGTTTTAATCAAAAAGTCACTGCATTCGTAAAACAGGACAGCAATTGTCCTCTGGCTTGTAACAGGTTTTTCTCCATCAATACTCAATGAAAAACAGTAAAATCAGTGTCTAAACTATAGAAAATCGAGTCTAGTTTCCAGAAAAACAAAAATCGTACCAAACAGAGCCGCATAGAAATAGTTATAAGTAAAATACTGCACATATGTCTATATGGGTTTCTGGCCAGCAACTTCATTTGGGGCTTTTCACAAACAGAACCCATGCATGCAAGATAAATAATTTACAACAGCCATCTGCAGTCACTTTAATTCATATAATTGACATCAAGCATGAAATCAAACAATAAGAGCAAGAATCAAAATTCCTAAGCTTGAATTTATGATTACCAACCACTAAACTAAGGAAACTCACCTCAAACAAGCTTGGATCCTAAGCTTCACCTTGCTCTATTTCCTCTCTACTCCAAATCCTAGCTCTCTCTTGACTTCAATCTCTCCAAAGGCAATCTTCAACTCTTCTCTTCATCATTCTCCATGGTTGAAAACATAGCTCTTTGTCTCCTTGCTCCATTGAAGTCTCATTCCTTTCCTTCTTCTTTTCTTCTCCCATGGAGCTTTCTCTTCTTCCCCTTCTCCTCTTTCTCTCTTTCTTTCTTCTTCTCTTTCCTTTTTCTGTTGTTTTCTTCCCCCTCTCACGTATCCCCCTTCCTCTTATCCCTTGCTATTTATTTATTTTTTGTTTTCTTTTTACTAATAAAACCCAACTTACTCTTTACACCCCCTTCAACTACTTAATACACTCATGCCTTAATTCTAAACATTTCTTCCTTCATAAATCGAAAACATTTATTCTAAACCACCATTAAAACACTTCCCCCTCAAATATAGTCACCCTCTATTTATTGGGTAATGTTATTTATCCAATTAGGAAATTTGGAATATTACATTACTCTCCTCCTTTTAAATAATTTTGTCCTCAAAATTAGGCACAACTCTACTCAAGGCTCATAGCTTGGAGGCTTATTCCAATACGATAGCACTTGCTGCTAACATAACAAACCTTCTTTTACTTGCATGATGCAAGGTTTGTGAGTGAGGATTTGATACTCGAGGCAACTCTAGGTTGGATTTGGGGGTACATATACCTACCGGTATAGATTAAAGTTGCATAACTCGATAGGGTTTCCCAATGAAATGAGTACGAATACTTGTACTCCACGCCTCACTTGGGTCCCCACATGGCTTCCCACAAGATCCTTCATAGCAATAGCGGTTGAGCTTCCGCTGCGGACTCTGATCTCTCAAATCCTGCATGTAAACTTAACTCTCTCTATTTATGAATTGATGGTAAGAGTTGAAATCCTTCATGTCTTAGTTCTATGGTTGGACTCCTAGCTCTTACGATCCTAGGACTCGAGCACCAATTCTCCAACCAAAACATTAGTTCCAGCACACTAACTCTCTTTAATCTCGAAGTTCTCGCTCTTTCATAACAAAATTAGAACTACAAAGTGTAAACTACCAACATGAACCTCAAACATACAACCCAAACTCTTAATGTTGCTATGTCTCAGCTTACTATCACACATACACTGGGTTAATTAGCATCAACATCAAATGTTACAACTCACACAACATCAATTAATAACATTTTGGTCTACTATTGCTAGTCTCATCAATACTAACATTCATGATTGTGAAGTCACACTGCATAGGCTATATATCATCTATATCAAACAATAGGTAAAACTAGTCTAAACTGACAAACATTCGGAAACTTCTAGAGGTATCAAGTTTTTATACAATTAGATGGCTATATCTTATACATCCATAAGCACTTTCAAATCATCGTAAAATTTAATCAAATTTTTGGAGTCTCATGCAAATATACATCTTTCCCACATTTTCATTACACTCATCTATTCTTTAAACCATTTTGTATACATAGATTGTAATATAGAAGATGTTTCGCTAGGCACTACATATTAAAACTATTTATTGCCCCATTTTTTTTATCCAATTCAACGAAAAGAAAAAAAAAATTAATCCTTCATAGGTCACAACTAAACAATGCAGATGTTAAAACCATTCAACATCAAAAGACATAGGAAATGGGTGAAGAAAGAAAAGATCAAGTTGTTCATTTATTTTAACCAGAAAGTTACCAACTAAGGTTAGAATCCTTATCTTCACGATTCAAAGTCTATATTTATGGTTAAGAGATTGGGAGAATTTCACAAGCTCCTTTTTTTTTTTTCTTTTCCTTCTTCTATCCAAACTCCCTCATGTCTCCTAACAATAATTATCATCAAGTTATGACTTTCTAATAAATTAGTTTGGCAGTGCCCTCAATCATAAAAACGACAAGAACCAAAAACAAAACTCTGGTTTGGCAACAACAAAAAACCATGAATCTGTAAATTTACTTGACTAACACTTTAACATCTATCATGACACTCATAACAATGATTAATACAAAGAGGTAATTGAGTCCACGTAAGGTAAAACTATCTAAGAGATATATTGATGCATCTATATTAATTTTAAAAGCATACATAAGAGTTTTGTGTTATGTAAGGAAGAATTTAAAGGGATGCAGGAGGTAATAAAACTTAAGCCCCTAACCCAGAACTTTCAATCACGGAATTTGGAAGGCAACACACTTCGTTCATTTAAGTTTCTTAACCTAAGGCTAGTGGCCCAGCCAGATGGAAATCCACAATGATTATAATTGTAATACTGTTCATTCTTCAACATCCCATTAAAATAAGCATGACAAGTACACAATCATAGATCTGGATTAATCAATTTTTTTTTTTTTTGAACTTTATTCGTACATGGCATTAGGCAAAATTAGTTAGGCAACCAAAGAACACAAAACAAAGCATGCTATAAGTGAAAACTCTAGGAAGCCATGATATAACATGTTCTAAGTCATTCAAATCCACATGCAAGCTTCAATAACTCAAATATCACAGATCTAACATTTATGCAGCTCCATAAACTCTTATCTAAACATGCATTTAAGCCAAAATCTTGCGCAACACAGAAAACACACATATAAACATATATATTTATCACATTACCAAACTAAGCAAATCCCAAAATAAGGAAATGATCAATCCTCATGAAATCAAGTATATAAGCAACCCATGGTTTTAAGGGAAACAACAAGGAAGGAGAAAAGAGGAAGAATAGCTCATTCCATAGTCTGGTTCCTTGTTTGTGAATGTTTTTCAACTTTTGACATACATCTATTTTCCTTTCTATTTTAGAAATGAAAACACATGATTAAACATAACTCAAACATGCGATTGTCCTGGCAACTTCAGGTTGCCTAGGCGCAACAAATGAAACTTGGCAGTAGACACGAGCATCCATCCTTTGCAAGCATTTAGGACTTGCAATGTTCAAACGTACCCGATTAGTGGGAGGAATTTAAAGATCACATTATATACTCCCAATGCAAGCAATAGGGTATAATAGCACCACATAAGCATGCAAGGGTTATAACACTCACAATTATCCAATATTTAGTATCCTCTGATGCAAAAACACAAGTAAGAAAAGAGGGTAAAAGGACAATTTCTAATCCGTGCAAGGTTGCAATATTTTTATTAGCATATGATCCCATGTCGTGAACATTCCAAACAAACTAGGTCAACACCTTGAATTCATACATTTAATTTACAAGCCAAAAAAATTTAGCAACGACCAAAAGCAGTTTATCAAACAGGGAGTGACAAACAACATTAAAAAAACATATAAGCTATAATCAACATGTGCACATACAGCATTGGCAGGAAAGGAAAAAAGATCTAAAACGAGAAGAAACATTAAAATGACTTACGAATAAATTACCCAAAATTATAAATAGAACCATAGCGACTCCTAATACTATTGTTATCGTCACAAGGACCCATTTATAATCTTATTTGGCTACCAGGTCAGTACCCTTGGAGGGATAAACCAAACACCAAGCATGTTATGACAGCAATATTTTACACAGTCCTCACGGTGTCAGAAGGACACAATTTGTGTTCTTAGATTCCATGTTTTGCATATAGGGTCCCATTACCAAAAAGGATAAGCAATGGCAGAAGTAAATTTTGATGGGAGTAGCGATTCTATCATTTTATCATGCAGCAAACATGCGGTAAAAGAAAGGCACAAAAAGAAGCAAACTATTCTGAAGATGAAATCTGAAATGGACAAATAAGGAGCATCATGAGACATTGATATCGGAGGAAAATTTTTAAACCAATTCATGGATATGTTGTACTTTCATACCAGTTATAAACACTTCACAGGCAAGTATGGCCCAACTCGATTTATAAACAACTAATATGTTCACAAGCTTCAACCATTTTAAAGGTTTGAAAATCTCTTTCTAAAAAGGGTGTACAAACAAAAACATTCACGAAAAGATGGACTTTTACAAATGACTTGTTCTAGTAGGGTGATACTCCTCATCATTCTTTATGCGAATACCTGGGGTGGCCTACCTCATTAATTCGTATGAATAAATTGGAACAATATCAACCCACATAACTTGGCTGACAGACACCCTAAGCCGGATCATACTAGACACATAACTCACAGTCCGATGGGATCGAACCGCTTTGATACCATAATGCAATACCCCGATGTACATTAGGATACTACTTACCATTAACTACATAAGATAAATATAACGCCCAAACAACCAATAGGATTTTAATTAAAATCATTTACAAAACATGGCATAAGGTTTGACTTGGAATACATCTCATTTTAAAGAAAACAACACCAGACATTTTACACTAATTGTAAACATCAAAAAAAGACTCAGGACTCCGATCCGACAACAACCTCGAGGACCCCAGCTAACATTGGGACAGCTGCCAAAGCATTTCCGGACATACTTTTCAGCCCCCAACATAGAAGCGGTTAAACTGAAACAAAAGGGTGAGGGGTGAGATATAATAATCTCAGTGAATTCCTGCAAGCAGACAATTAGTTCAATATATATAAGTTTAAACAACATCGATACATAATCAATGAAAGTAAACTTCACACACTTGGACATCCCTTTAGTTTTATCAGTGAAAAACGTCGCTGTCCCCCGCGCACCAAGGTACTTAAGAGGAACTAGCTCTATGATGTAAGGCAGATCATACGTCTATGACCACAAGCGGTGTCCCACTTGCTTTGCACTTACCTTCTTGCCTTCCTAAATGAAAGGACTTCTGTGAATGCCTTCCAAACGGGAAGGACTCTATACTCGACATCTGAAATGTCTCTGACCTCCATTCTAACTCGAATCATATCGGATAGAGGATGGCCGTCATTATTGGATGCCAAGCTATAGTTTACTTTTATGCATTATTGTTACACTACAAAACATTTTAAATCAACCCAAATAACCTTCAAACCAATGCTTATCAAGAATTAAAAGATCAACAACACCTGCAGAAATTTCCAGTTTTCAGCCAACTTCTATGAATTTATTAAAATATCAAACGATGTCGGATTTGGGAAAACGACCCCTCTATGGAAAGCTTAACATGTCTAGTTTATAAATAAAATTTCACTTTTGAAAAGAAACTGCCCAAAAGTACAGTTGTAATCAAAAAGTCACTGCATTCGTAAAACAGGACAGCAATTGTCCTCTGGCTTGTAACAGGTTTTTTTCCATCAATACTCAATGAAAAACAGTAAAATCAGTGTCTAAACTGTAGAAAATCGAGTCTAGTTTCAAGAAAAACAAAAATCGTACCAAACAGAGCCGCATAGAAATAGTTATAAGTAAAATACTGTACATATGTCTATATGGGTTTCTGGCCAGCAACTTCATTTGGGGCTTTTCACAAACAGAACCCATGCATGCAAGATAAATAATTTACAACAGCCATCTGCAGTCACTTTAATTCATATAATTGACATCAAGCATGAAATCAAACAATAAGAGCAAGAATCAAAATTCCTAAGCTTGAATTTATGATTACCAACCACTAAACTAAGGAAACTCACCTCAAACAAGCTTGGATCCTAAGCTTCACCTTGCTCTATTTCCTCTCTACTCCAAATCCTAGCTCTCTCTTGACTTCAATCTCTCCAAAGGCAATCTTCAACTCTTCTCTTCATCATTCTCCATGGTTGAAAACCTAGCTCTTTGTCTCCTTGCTCCATTGAAGTCTCATTCTTTTCCTTCTTCTTTTCTTCTCCCATGGAGCTTTCTCTTCTACCCCCTCTCCTCTTTCTCTCTTTCTTTCTTCTTCTCTTTCCTTTTTCTATTGTTTTCTTCCCCCTCTCACGTATCCCCCTTCCTCTTATCCCTTTCTATTTATTTATTTTTTGTTTTCTTTTTACTAATAAAACCCAACTTACTCTTTACACCCCCTTCAACTACTTAATACACCCATGCCTTAATTCTAAACATTTCTTCCTTCATAAATCGAAAACATTTATTCTAAACCACCATTAAAACACTACTCCCTCAAATATAGTCACCCTCTATTTATTGGGTAATGTTATTTATCCAATTAGGAAATTTGGAATATTACACATGCAGTCTCACATTCTCACTGATATAAATCTGAGTAAGCTTTTCCATGGAATACTTGAATTTGATAGGTAGAAAATGAGCTGATTTCGTAAGCCTATCAATTATAACCCAAATGGAATCGTATCCTTTAGGTGTCCTTGGCAAACATGTTACAAAATCCATCGCTATGCCGTCCCATTTCCACTCTGGGATATCCAACGGAAGTAACATTCCAGCTGGCCTTTGATGTTCAACCTTTGCTTTTTGACACACTAAGCAAGATGCCACATAATCAGCTATATCTCTTTTCATGCCTTGCCACCAAAACAACCGCTTCAGGTCTTGGTACATCTTGGTTGACCCTGGATGCATACTCAACTTACTTCTATGAGCTTCGTCTAGAATTAACCTTCTTATCTCTGGGTTGTTTGGCACACAAACCCGTTCTCCTTGTCTTAGGATTCCATCTGCTTCTTCCTTGTATTCAGACGTCATCCTTTTCTTTAGATTCCTTCGCTCTTTCTCCAGATATTGGTCGTATACTTGTTTTTCCCGAATCTGATCCATCAGATCACAAGATACTGTAACCATACCCACACATAGTCTTCCCGGCATACTAACCACGGACAGATGCATATCTCTAAACTGTTCCAACAGCTCGTGTTCCTTAATCATCATGGAAAACACATGTAATACTTTCCTACTCAACGCATCCGCTACCACATTAGCATTTCCCAGATGATACTGTAATTGAAAGTCATAGTCCTTCAAAAATTCCAGCCACCGTCTTTGGCTCATGTTGAGCTCTTTCTGATCGAACAGGTACTTCAAGCTCGTATGATCGCTGAAGACATTGAACGTCAAACCATACAAGTAGTGCCTCCAAATCTTCAACGCAAAGACTACCGCTGCTAACTCCAGATCATGAGTTGGGTAATTCTTCTCGTGCACTTTCAACTTTCTCGAGGCATACGCTACCACCTTCCGATTCTGTATCAGAACACAGCGTAACCCCTGATATGAAGCGTCACAGTACAGTTCAAAAGGTTCGTTTGGATATGGCAATATCAACACTGGCGATGTAGTCAGCCTTTTTTTCAGCTCCCGAAAACTCTGATCACAGGCTTCAGTCCATTGAAACGTTTTATCCTTCCTCGTCAATTGGGTAAGAGGTCCTACAATCTTAGAAAATCCCTCGATGAACCTCCGATAATACCCAGCCAAACCCACAAAACTGCGTATCTCAGTCACTGTGGTTGGTCTTTCCCATTCAAGAACTGCTTCAACTTTCGACGGATCTACAGCAATTCCTTCCTTTGAAATTACATGACCCGAAAACTGCACTTCGTCGAGCCAAAAGTCACACTTGGACAACTTTGCATACAGCTGTTTCTCCTTCAGAACCTGAAGAACCACACTAAGATGTTCAGCGTGTTCTTCCTGGTCTCGCGAATAGATGAGTATGTCGTCTATGAAAACAACGACAAACTTATCCAAGTATGGACAAAAGATCCTATTCATATAATCCATGAATATAGTCGGAGCATTCGTCACACCAAATGGCATTACAAGATACTCATAGCGCCCATAGCGTGTTCGAAACGCTGTCTTTGGTACGTCCTCTGCCTTCACACGAATCTGGTGATAACCCGATCGCAAATCAATCTTGGAGAAAACTGCCGCTCCCCTCAACTGATCTATCAAGTCATCTATCCTCGGAAGTGGATACTTGTTCTTAATAGTAACCTTATTCAACTGGCGATAATCCAAGCATAGGCGAGATGTTCCATCTTTCTTCTTCACCAACAACACAGGTGCTCCCCACGGCGACACACTGGGTCTAATAAACTGTTTCCCCAATAAGTCTACCAATTGTTCCTTCAAGGTTTCTAACTCAGCAGGTGCCATACGATACGGTGCCATAGACACTGGTCCTGTTCATGGCACAAGATCGATCACAAACTCGATGTCCCGAACTGGCCGCAAACCTGGTATGTCTTCAGGAGAGACTTCCGGAAACTCGTTCACGACAGGTACGCGCTCTAAGACTAGCTCGCTCTTGACCTCCAAAGAAGATAGTAACATGTATCCTTGAGCTCCTTCTCTCAAAGAAGCGTTTATTTGGCTGGCAGTCAAAAATCCAGAATTCTCACAACTAGGGAAAACTAAGGTTTTATTTGCACAGTCTAACAGAATATGGTTAGAAGATAAACAATCCATTCCTAAGATTACACCCATTTGTGAAAGAGGCAAACATATCAAATCAATCAAAAATGTTCTATCTCCAACAGAAATAGGACAGTTCAAACAAACTTTAGCAGTTATAACAGGCTTTGTAGTAGGCGTAGAAATTACCAAATCAAAAGGTAAAGAAGACACAGGTAATCCCAACAGATTCACACGGTCATAGGCAATAAAGGAATGCGTTGCTCCTGAATCAAACAGTACAGTTAAGATTTTACCTCCCATGACACACTGACCTTGGATTAAGTCTTCATTTTGAGAAGCTTCAGCACCTCCGATGGTATTGACTCTGCCTTTTGCCTTAGGCCTCGCAGCTTGGTCATTGTTGACAGAATGTTCCAATTTTGGTTGCATGCATTCACGTGAGATTGTTGTTTAATGTTGGTTGTTGTGTGGTTGTAGTTGTTGACGATTATCAGGAGGTTCACAAATCGATCAACCGACTTTGATCCGGGAATGGTTGTTTAATTTTATGTGTCGGTGAAACCCTTTAGTTTGGGTTCACTTTTATGTGTTAAGTTTTGTTAAGTTCTCTTAGAGAACAAGATTGTCATGATGAGTTTATGCTTGAGTATGTTGTAGTGTGCTTTAGCATATGTTGATGAAGATATGATTGAATGAAAATCATTTCCATGTATGTTGAAAAACCTACTTTGATCACTAGATCAAGTATGGACTTTTATTGTTGATTATGATGTAGTAATGTGTATTATGGTTATCATGATTGTGTAAGTATTGTGAGCCATACTTTGATTGGTTGATGAAGTAAAACTTCACATTGATTCCTAGTTGGCTATTAGCCATGACCTTGAGGAAAGGAAGGATATGAATAGTTCTTGGACATGTCAAGTTTTGATGTAAAGAAAGTGTTTTCAATAACTTGTGTTTTTCAAAGAGAAACCCTAAGTGACTTTAAATGGAATTAAATCTCAAAGTGCTTTCACCAAAGTGAAACATGTTTTATACCTTATCCTTAGTTCACCTAGCTAATCAAGTGACTCAAAATGAGAAAAGAAGTGGTTTCATGAAGAAAATCAAAATGTTTGCCTAAGGTTGATGTCTTGTTTTAAGGCAACTTTTCGCTAAGCGAATTTACTTTCGCTAAACGAAAACAGGGAAAGTCTAAGTTGGGCATCACTGCCTCACTTTCGCTAAGCGAATTTATATTCGCTAAGCTAACCAAACGAGTTTCGGTACGCGAATTACGTCTCGCTGAGCGATCCAGAGAAGTCTCCAAAGGAGGTATAACCGCCTCCATTTCGCTAAGCGAAATTACACTCGCTAAGCGAAGAAAGTGAAATTTCGCTACACGAATTCTGTTTCGCCGAGCGATCCAGAGGTGTTTCCAAAGAGGTGTAACCGTCTGAACTTGCGCTAAGCGAATACATATTCGTTAAGCGAATACAATACATTTCACTACGCGATTTATGTCTCGCCGAGCGATCCAGAGGAGTTCCAAAAGAGGAATTATCGTTTCAATTTCGCTAAGCGAATGTAATTTCGCTAAGCGAATTCCATGTTCAGAAAATGCTAAAAATAGAGTAAGTAAGTATTTCAAAAATTGTTTCAAATCAAATGAGTTTTCAATTGAGAAGTTGTTCTGTTTTACAAACGTTTTGGGTTTTGAAACAGTAGTTCGATGACGGACTGGTGATTCGGACCCCGATCAGTCGTTCAATTGTTTCGGTCTTGTGATGACTCGATCCCGGAGGGATCACGAGATTTATCCGGTGGATAAAGGTTTTGTTTTCAAAAAGACACGTATAGTTCCTAAGGAAGAGAACCTTAGTAGACTTCGAGGTTTATCCGGGGGATAGACATTGCTTGATCGCATATGCTTTGTGTAAGCATTGGAATTTCAATTGCATAGTCGTAAGGCCTTGAGCCTAGGAGTTGAGCTTACACCTTGATGCGGGTGCGAATCTTACGGTGACGATCTTCAATGGTCTTTTTGGAGGTATCAGGGTTGGAAGGGCTGACATGTGACCAGTTGGTAGCTCTTCTGTGTCGTGGCGAATCCGTGCAATACACTGATATCCTCTACTAGATGCCGTACTTTTCATGTTTGGTCGAGAGTGTTTCCGTAAAAGCCAGAAACGTGCACGTTACGAATGTTGTAGCATCTTGCCCAAGGCTGGCGCGCACGGAACATGTCCTCCCATTCACTCTCTCCGAATGTTTTGTTAGCTCCATGGAGTAGGGGTCAGAGTAGTACCCAGTGACATTGACATTGAGTCATCTACATTGCATTGCATTGCATGGCTATTGATGTTTACATTTTCTGTTATACATCGTTGTATGTTTAAGAGCACCTTATATTATACTGTTAACTGCTTAACATGATATTATTCCGTCAACTGCTTAATATGTTTGACATTGAGAATTCTTGTAAGCATGTTGGGTACGCTGTTACCCGGTGAGTCGTCCCGTTTTTACTATTGCTGTTTTGCTGTGTTGATGAACGGGAATCTCACCCATATCTGTATGTTTTCTGTTGGTACTTGCTGTTACTGTTTGAACAGATGGACGTGACGATGGTTCAGCCCAGTAGTTTCCTTGAGCTCTGAGGCGGACCTTCTTTTTGTGGTCTAGTTTTGTTGTCGGCCAGACTATATCAGTTTTTGTAATACCTTTTGGGAGCTACGACTCCTAGTACTTATTGTATCAGTTATACATTAGACTTATGTCTGTATATAGTATTATTCCTTTTTCTGTTTATGTCCCTGTATTCATTATGCATATTGTTCTAGAAATGTATGGCGAACCTAAGTTCGTTATTAGTATTATTTACCTTTGCTAAATCCCATTGCATCTTGTGAAAAGAAAAAAAAAAAGAAAACCGTATTTTCCGCATTAAGGAATATTTTCGACCTTATAAACGTTCGGAAATGTGACACTCGGGAAAGGGTGTTGCAAGTACCCATCACAGGCTCCTTAGAGCTGGGTCTCACACACAAAATCCACAAATGAGTACCCATCACAGGCTCCTTAGAGTTGAGTCTCACACATAAACAATACATCACATTTCAATATAGTCACAATCATAGTTCACATGCATTCATCCTTAATTATAACTCAATATTCACATATTATAATTTTTTTTTAAAGCAAGAAGGTATGGAGCCTCGTTAAAACCTCCTGATGCAAAACCCTCCTTAGGGAAAAAACATCAAGAAGGAAAAAGAGTAAACCACCCTTGTTTTATTAAAAAAGAAAGAATAAAAAACAAAGCATGGGGGGACCAAACCAAAACCTATGAAAAAATAAAAAAGAGCAACAGTCATCTAAATCTTTAATTAGGAAGATGTTGCCTACTTTTCTTGGTGAAGATTTTAGTCGGTCTAACAAATTGCTTCCCCAATAAATCCTCTAATTGTTCCTTCAAGGTTTCCAACTTCAAGGTTTCCAACTCTGCAGGTGCCATACGATACGGTGCCATAGACACAGGTCCTATTCCTGGCACAAGATCAATTGAGAACTAGATGTCTCAAACTGGCAGTAAACCAGGTACATCTTCAGGAAAAACTTCCGAAAACTCATTCACATGGGTTTAATTTTGAAATCAAGTTATGTTTTGGTTAATTACATGTGTTAATTTTGTTTTTCTGTTTTCCCCATTTTAACTCTTGATTCTATGTTTGTTTGCTTAAATGAATTGGAGTCTTGGATTTATGAGTTGGTGGCTTCATTGATTCGTTTTTAAAAAAGGGGGAAAACAGTTTCTAGGTTTATGCATTGAAGGTGTTTGATGAAATGCCTAGCTTGATTGAATTTCGGGTTTAGTGTTTGATTTTGGTTTTATGAATGCTTAACTCGTTTGCCTTAATTAATCAAACTCTAGATGTTTTTCTAGTAGGAAATTCATGGGTTCCTTTTAGGCTTCAAATTGGAACTCGAAATCAAGGACTTAATTAATATATGTATGCTCTTTAGTGATTAAGGATGAATTAAACCCGGTAATTGTCATTCCCCTGGATTGGTTGTCCTTAAATATCTGTTTTCAGTTTTCAACAGTTTCTGCTACTTTAAATTTTGTTTTATAACCTGCAAAACCCCCCAACCTTGTAATTAGCTTGCTTAATTTGATTAAATCTCTAAGTTGGTCAATCGGGAAACGATTCGGGTCAACACCCTTGCTACTGTAAGGTTGTTATTCGGTTTTATTAATTTTGGTGGGTTCGGCAGCCGTCAAACCTTGAGCTCCTTCTCTCAAAGAAGCGTTTGCTTGGTTGGCAATAAAAAATCCAGAATTCTCAGAACTAGGAAGGATTAAGGTTTTGTTTGCACAGTCTAACAGGATATGGTTAGAAGATAACCAATCCATCCCTAAGATTACATCCATTTGCGAAAGAGGCAAACAGATCAAATCAATCAAAAACGTTCTATCTTCTATAGAAATAGAACATTTCAAACAAACTTTCACAGTTATAACAGGCTTTGCAGTAGGTGTAGGTTAGAAGATAACCAATCCATCCCTAAGATTACATCCATTTGCGAAAGAGGCAAATAGATCAAATCAATCAAAAACGTTCTATCTTCTATAGAAATAGAACATTTCAAACAAACTTTCACAATTATAACAGGCTTTGCAGTAGGTGTAGAAATCACTAAATCAAAAGGTAAAAAAGACACAGACAATACCAAAAAGGTTCACACACTCATAAGCAATAAAGGAATGCGCTGCACCTGAATCAAACAGTACAGTTAAGGTTTTACCTTCCATGACGCACTGACCTTGGATCAAGTCTTCATTCTGAGAAGCCTCAGTGCCACTCACAGCATAAACTCTGCCTCTTGCCTTAGGCCTCGCTGCTTGCACATTGTTGACAGAATGTTCAGCTTTTGGTTGTACATAGTCGCATGAAATATGCCTCGGTTTCCCCCACCTGAAGCATATTATCCCCCTGATTGAGCATTATTTTGTGGCACGATTATTCTTCCCACACTTGATACACTTATTTGGGGCGTTTCTAGACTGACTTAAACCCCCACTACTTCCTCCTACAGAATGCTGTTGTTGTTGATCTTGCTGCTTTGAATATGGTTTCCACTAAGATCTGTTGTCGCGACTACTGTTCCCTCTGTGGAACCTAGTCGGTCCAGAACTCTGCGATCACTTGTCCTTGCTAGACTCCAAGCTCTTGATCAGGCGACACTTTTCCATCAGCTTTGGAAACACGGAAATTTCCAGAGGAACCACAATCCTTTTCAACTCCGGCCTCCGACCCCTTTCGAACTTCCTGTATTTAAACTCCTCTCTTGGGTTGTCTAGGAAGTAGTTTGAGAACTTCGTCAAGCTTTCAAACTTGGCCCCATACTCAGCTACAAACATTCCCCCCTGTCTCAGCTGGAGGAACTCCATCTCTTTCTCGTGCCTCGCACTTGCAGGAAAGTACTTTTCTAGAAACTTCCCCTTGAAAGCATTCCAGTCTATAACTTGTTGATCATGCATCAGCACCTGATGGGCTCCTTCCAACAAGTATTCGGCATCTTCCACCAGCATATAAGTTGCGTAGATAACCTTGTCGTTCTCGGTACACCTCATAGCTACAAAGATCTTCTCCAAAGTCTGGATCCAACGCTCAGCTTGCTTAGGATTGAACTCACCCTTAAACTGAGGTGGGTTCCTACAAAGGAATTCATCCAGTCCTCTACCTCCAGTAGCTCTCTCATCGCGTTGAACCATCACAGCAGCCATCTCCCGTATGGCGTTCACATCAGCATTCAGGTTTTGAGCAGTCATCTCTAACTTCAAAACCAGAATTGTCAAACTCAAGGGACCACAACACAACCAAAGCAAACAACATTGTCTTCCTTGCGGAGATAATAATAGAGAAACACATAGAGAACACACAGCACAAACAAGACAGACCAACACCACAAACTTGAAAGACTAGGCTAGCTCTGATACCAAATAATGCAACACCCATTCCTGAGTGCCACATTCCCGAACGATTATAAGGCCGAAAATAATATTAATGCGAAAAATATGGGTTTTTTTTTTTTTTTTTTTTTTGCAATGATGCAGTTAGATTTGCCAAATGAATAATAATAATAATAATAATAATAATAATAATAACAATAATAATAATAATAATAATAATAATAATAATAAGAAGAAGAAGAAGAAGAAGAAGAAGAAGAAGAATAAACTTAGGTTCACAATGCATTTCTAGAAGTCATGCAGAATTAAAGTGCAGAAATAGAAATAAAACTGAATACAGACATAGGTCCAAGCCCAACTGAAAATAAGTATATAAGTGATTACAAGGAGTCACAGCTCTTCAAAAGGGTACGACTGACACTTGGATGCAACCTGGCCAAAAAGAAACAACAAAAGGAGTCTCCCTCCGGACTCAAAGTAGACGTTGAGCTGAGTCGTTGTCGCGTCCATCTTCTCAAGCAGAACAGCAATACAAGCAGAGAAGATATATAGATATGGGTGAGATTCCCAATCATCAACATAGCAAAATAGCAGAAGTAAAAACGGGATGACGCACCAAGTGATAACATACCCAACATGCATACCATAAATCTCCATTTATCATGTTAATCAATTAGCAGCATAAGACATCTTCGAAAACGAAATAGTGATGTACAATATGTAAATGTAATCATCAATAGCCATGCAATGCAATGTGATGTACATGACTCAATGCCATATGCTACAAGGGTAAAACTCTGACCCCTACTCCATAGAGCTAACAAAATGTCGGAGAGAGTGAATGGGAGGACATGTTCCATGTATGCCAGCCATGGGTAAGATGTTATAACATTCGTAATGTGCACGTATCTGGCTCTTATGGAAACACTCTACACCAAACATGAAAAGTATGACATCTAGTTGAAGATATCAGTGTATTGCTCGGATTCGCCACGACACAAAGGAGCTACCAACTGATTACATGTCAGCCTTTTCCAACCTTGATACCTCCAGAACCATTTGAGAAGTCACCGTAAGATTCGCACCAGCATCTAGGTGTAAGCTCAACTCCTAGGCTCAAAGCCTTACAAACTCACACAATGAAATGCCAATGCTTACACAGAGCAGATGCGATAGAACAATGTCTATCCACCGGATAAACCTCAAGGTTCACTAAGGTTCTCGTCCATAGGAACTATACGCGTCTTTGTATTGTATAACTTTTATGCACCGGATAAATCTCGTGATCCCTTCGGGATCAAGTCATCACAAGACTGAAACAATTGAATGACTTTCTTGGATCCGAATCACCGGTCCGTTATCGAACTTGAGACAGCCCCTCCTCGAAGGTCCCATTAGTGACCCGAACTTAACTTCTTAACGTTACAACGTAGCGTGATTAATAAAAATGTGGAATTATTTAAAACAACCAACACTGTTACCACGATTGTATATCACATACATATAAAAATACGGGTTCCATCAGTAGAGCCTACAACCACATCGACTATCTCAGAGTATGTAATTAATAACATATATAACTGAAAGCATGGTAACAAAATAAAATACATAAGACTTCCTCTACTGGCCCCAAAAATACATTTTGCTCAAACCCATACTGGCCATAACAACCTAAGACTGTTACCCAAATAAGAATATAACGTACATGGTAGTCGGGCCCGTATACACTACTCTTCGCTGAGAGTAGTCAATCTCCCAGATGCGATCGTCCTCTTCACAGAGCAGCTCAAAGTCTCCTAGCACTGGGATCCGAGGCTCTCTCGCCAGCATCAGGTTCAACAAGTATGCCATCAATCTCCTTTGGCAATTCCTCAACAGGATCTTCTCGTGCGATCAAGAATAAATAAAATATGACATAGAGAAGTACGGGGATAAGAAACAGCAATACATCATAAATAAGGAAACAACTATAAAATAAGCTATATAGATAGCAACATACACCAGCACAACACTGTCAAGCAATTATCTTCCCAAGTTCTTCTCTCTTAACTACTGTCTCTCACACTCATGCAACTAACGACTATATGGATTCGATCACGACATGATATCCCTAACAGATCAAGATGTCTCGTTCATCTCTGCGCCACCCCCCGTAATGCAAGGTTCGGCTAACAGCCCGCAGGCTCAACTCATCTCATGGGTATGACATATTCCCCCGCCTGCAGACCAGGTCGGAATATTTGCCCGTCAACAATACAACTTACGGTAATGACATATCACCCCGCCCGCAGGCCAGGTCGGGACATTCGTCCGTTCATAACCAATGGATACGATCATCTCCCCGCAGGCAAGATCAATCACCCATACGCCAACACAGTGATGAACGACAACTATGCAACATGAACCTCACCGACTCATTTCGGGATCAAAAACTTAGTGTCTCAACTACAACTCATACACAACTACGACCAACTTTCTCCAGCTTAATCGGGTATCAACTTTATATCTCAACATCAACATATCAACCGGATCTCTAGGTTGAGCACTACAACATATATATCCTCAAATTTTCACCATATATTCATCTCCCAACTTATTAGAAATTACTGCCTATCTCTACTCATACAACAGTAATTACAACATCATATCATCAGCAACCATAATCATGCTCAACAAACATATTCATCATACCTACTCATGTAAGCATATCAACTCATAAACTCATAGGCATATATTCAAGTAATCCTAAGCATGTTACTAGGCACAACATACATATCACATATCTCATACTAAGCATACTAACACACAATATACAACCTCGACATAGCATATAATCAACCTATCGGCCACTCGACCACTAGTAGGGTTCAGGTCGCCCTACGCATATCAATATAACTTATTTTAATCTTGCCTCCCCGATGATATCGGGGTTCTTTCCCCCACCTAAATAGTCTTCCCGCGTGCTTCCCCGGGCAACTCCGACTGCGGCTCCGCAACTGTCAACCGTACACGCTTTAGAACGATCGAACACGGTATGATCCTTCACAACAATTTTCAGTCAGAAATTAATAAAATCAAACAAACTCATCTAGTTCCTACAAAGTTAGGGTTCGGCCCCTTTTTAGAAAAATAAGCTAGGGGTGTTAAAATTCTACCAATTCTTGGATCAATGATCCTTAAGCATGATTACTCCATAATCTATGATTACTTGTCAAAGATTTGAACCAAAACCCCTTCAACCAAACAAGATTTGGTTCGGCCATAGGGTCCTAAAAATAGCTAGAGATGTCTAAAATTTCCTATTTCTTGGATGAAGGATGCTTAGGTATACCTAACACTAAAACAAGTCTCATTACTCAAGAATGGAATCAAAAACTCAAGCTTTCTCAATACATAGGGTTCGGCCTCTCTATACCCATATGGGCTATGGAAATCTTTTGGTTACATGCTCTTGGGTAATGAAAGAGGGTAATGAAACTAGCTCATAGAAATTGGTTTTACATTAAAAGGATTTTTTTTACACTTTTCTATGAGATGAAGTTTAAGGTTCAAACTTAAACATAGCTTGAAAAATGAAGTTTCAAGGGAAGAATATGAAGATTGAGAGATCAAGGAATGAGTCTATGCCTCTTAGAGGATGAAGATGAGTGAGATGATCAACTTTGCTTCCCAAAATACTTGAAGATCTCTTAAGTAAAAAGGAAGAAAGAAAGGAAGAAGATGAAGTGAAGAAGAAGTGAAATGAAAGGGGATTTTGATGAGGGTGGGGGCATGGGAGAGGTGAAGGGAGGGGTAGGGATGTCCAAAAAAAATCACTTAAGGGCAAAAGAGTCTTTTCACACAAGGACAAAATGGTAATTGTGAAAAAGCTCAGGGGCATTTTGGTCTTTTCGTGTCCAGATATTTTAAAAACCATCATGACACTGGCATGCTTTGCTAGGTGACTTGACCTGACGTGACTTTAAGATTATCCGTTAGCGGGTCCCGATAAATCCCTATTCGGCTCCGTTCTTCACCTGATTTGAGATTTTGCCCGTATAACTTATATTATTTCACTTTTTAGTGCGAAAAACCAATTTTATCAAAATTGTTGGGAATTCGATTCTAAACCTAACTGTTTCGTTTACGAGTCAAAACTAGGTCTTCTGAGCAATCAAATCTTACTGTCAGTGAAAACGCAGAGCGGGCTCCGTCTGAATTTTCAACCCAAAATTTAACCGTGACTCCCTACGATAGCGTAGAGTATGAATGTGTTCTTAGTTTATTTAATTTCATTTTCTAAACCTCAGATAAAAATATAAACTCATTTATATAGTTTATCGATCTTAGAAAGCATGAAAATCGGGGTGTTATAGAGCTACTATTTCAAAACCCAAAATGTTTCATGTTTGTGTTTGTGTCTTATGAATTACATCTCAAGTCCTATGTGTTATGAAGAAGGATTGAGAATCCCCTTAGATAAGTCCTTGATCCTTTCTAAGATATTAATTCCTTGAGTTCCAAGTAATGAAATGAGTATTGATTCACTTAATTCATATGAAGGAAATGAACTAAATCGTCAATGGTATAGTGCATGGTCTTGTTTCACCATATACTATACTTAATTATCTCTTTTCTTTTGCTCTATGTTAATTACTTAACTTAGGTTTTTATGCCTAAAAATTTACGATTTGAGTTGAAAACTCTCGCTTTAAGACTTTGTAAACCAAAACCTTTCTAATTGAAGACTCATTTGATTTAAAAGAACTTTGTTACTTGCTTGAAGTAAAGTACCTTAACTAAATTGAAAAGGATTTTTCGTTACTAACTTAGTGTAAAACCATGATCTAAGTTAGCGGAAAAGAAAATGGGATTTCATTTAGTTTTCAAACTATGGTTCATTTAAATCTAAACTTTAGGACAAAGTCCTCTTTATACTTTGAAGATTGAATGTTAATTTAGTTTTTAAAAAGAATGTGACATCCTACTAAACCTAAGGTAACTTCATATTAATTTTACAAATCACTTTCATCATTTTATTCTTAAAACACTTATTTAATTGAACAAACTTTGACTAAAGTAAAACACATTTTCACCTTAGTTAAAAACACTTGAGGGCCTAACCTTAGTTGATTCTTGGATCAAAGTCACTTTTTGTTTGTTTTTGAAATACAAGTTACTAAAACACTTTCGAACTTTCAAAAGTAGTAGAAATTACTCGATACCGATCAAAACAGAACTTTACAGAAATTACCTTGTTGAGTATTCCTAATGAAGAGAATTAACTTCTTAAAATCAAAAAAAGTTTACCAAAAGTAGTAAAAACCACTTATCCTTTTTTGGTAAAAACCCTAATCACCTTATTCCTAACCAAATGGAAATGTAACTATCCTAGTTACATTTGGATAGGGCCATTTGGCCATGTTACTTGGGAAGAGCCAAGATCCTCCTTTTATCATGTCCAAGAAAGTTTATGACACTTACTCTTAATGGAAAAAGTGTTTTAGCCATTTTTGGTTAATCTTGTCCTTAAGCTCTTCTTAAGCAACAACACACCTATCTTTTTGCATCTTGGCCCTCCATTCCTTATGACCAATATTGAATGAATTTTTGGTGTCCATAAGGAGAAGGGAATTCGGCCATATGGTGATTAAAACACCAAAAATCACTATTCCATTCATTTCTCACTCAAACACCAAAGTTCAAGTTCTCTCTTCTCTCACCTCTCCTCTAGCATTAGGCCAGCCTTGGTAAGTGACCTTACCCACTTTATTTCATCATTTTAGCTTCATATTCTTGTTCATCTCATTCATCTAAACAACTTTCATCTTTAGAATTTCTTCATTTGAGGTTGTTTACTCAAAGTTATTCAAGAATCATTCAAGAAGGTTCAAGCTTCTTGAACTTGTTTTTGAACCCTTACTCAAGAGTAAGTTTCTAACTTAGTTTCTTTGCTTTATTACTCTTGAGAACATCTTTGTGTTACCATGTTTATAATGTTGAAAAATCAAAGTTCCTGGTCTTGTTCTTTTCTCTATAAGCCACGGTTTTGGTGACCAAGTTTTCCTTCATTCTCTTCAAGGAAGCTTCAAAGAGTTAATGGGGGAGTGAACCATATCACACCTTAAATGGTGGTGATGAAGGCCTCCTAGTGTTGTTGAAGGAAAACCCTAGATCTAGGGTTTCCTTATAAAGTTCTTTACTTTATTGTCATATTATGTTATGTTGTTGTGTTGATATGATGATGGTGTTTGTATATGCTAGAAGAAAATTATTTTGGCACGGTGAAAAACTATTCTTTGGTCTAAAGACCTAAGGATAGGATTTTTGGATGTTGAACTTGTTAATGTTCTAAGTTGCCTTGATAACATGCTTGTATGTTAATATGATTTTTCTAGCTACTTTGGATGTTGTTGAATGGCTTCATTTTAGTTGAAAATGAATGTGCAAGGTTTGGCCTTATCGTGTTGATGAGGGAAGCCAAAACTTCCATGTTTAAGTAATGGTTCAATGAACTTAATATGGTTCTAATAATGCTTATAAAACAAAGAAAACCTATCCTACTTTTATAAGGCATTCGGCGTTGACATAGATAGTAGGGTTAGGATCTTAAAATGTTGATACTAAGGGGTTTTATATGTTCATACTAAAGTATAAGGGGTATATAAATGGAAAAGGTTTCGAAAGAAACCAAGTTTTGGTTCCAAAGATCCATGTGTTGTGAAATGAGTGTTCTTGATTTCATGTAGGAACTATTTTAAGAATATGTTGGTTTGATGTTGATCAATCACTTATTTTAATAAGTTGTTTTGAAGAAAAGATTTTCAAGAACCAAGAGCTTCATAGCTAGTCAAGATGGTTTTCAAGGATTTTTGGTTGGTAAGTCTTCTTTGAGAAGATAGGATTCTTACAAAGCTTTTCTTTAAAAA
This sequence comes from Ammopiptanthus mongolicus, assembly GCA_039655645.1. Lineage (NCBI taxonomy): Eukaryota > Viridiplantae > Streptophyta > Magnoliopsida > Fabales > Fabaceae > Ammopiptanthus > Ammopiptanthus mongolicus. The sequence goes on from CM077349.1 coordinate 52,977,715, forward strand.
CAAGAGTTGTATACCACTACTACCTTTTGAACTTTCCAATATTATATAAGTTATAGTTCATTTGAAAACAAAATGGTGATTTCAAATAAGAAGTATATTTTCCTTTTACACTAAGTAATAGAACTAGGAAACCAAATTCAAAAGAGTTTTACACTAAATGAGACACCTTTGGACACTTGAATAGATTTTTTCAAGCTACTCTTAAGTAAGGAGATTCTATCAACTACTTTGCTATAAGAATATTACTTTGAAGCTTTTTACTATAATAGTATAAACACGCGTTATCTCCTAAGAGAATCTATATGAGCTCCATAATGGACTCATAAAGATTTTAGTAAAAGACATATACTAACACCTAGTGGTCATGACAAAATTATATTCCACACCTTTGAGGATTTAGATATTCTAAGGAATCCATAATGTTTAATCACTAAGAGTTAATTATAAGGCATAAGTAATGTTTCTTGGATAGACAAGTGAGAAGATTGGTGAAGGGGATCCTTGTGGATCCTATCCTCCATAATACATTTAGATATGGACTAATATATCATAAGATGTAAACATTGTGTTACGAACGACGAGGTGGTACGTGATCGCAAGGAACTGAACCAAGAGTGGGCGACTGATGGCAAGTCGTGTGAAAGTGGGTCCCGTAAGGGTATCCTGTGGTTTATCAAGAGATAAACGTGGTACTATAGTGATGAGGTAGTACGTGGCTGTGTTGTGGCATTTCTTGACATGCATCTGTCACTGTGCATGAGTGGGCGTTATGCCTAGGAGTTGAGGTTACACCTTGGTGCAGGTATGATTGTATGAGGTGTCGATCATGAGGATCTTGGGGACGTTGGGGGTTGGGGAAGACACATATGGCCAGAGAGTAGCTCCTCTGTCTCGTGGATATCCATCGAAAAACACTGACGTCCTGACTGAAACACCCGGCAAGTCACGATTTGGGTAAAGAACGTCTGGCGTGAGTCGTTACAATGATTGCAATCATTGGATGTGGCACTGTGGGCTGAGATAACGCAGACCATGTTCTCCCATTCACTCACTCTTGTTATGTTTAGCTCCATGGAGTAGGGGTCCGAGTCTTGCATTGGTGTCATTGCATACTTGAGTTGACATTTGACCCATATTATTGTTGATTGATATATTAACCGTGATGCCATGTAATTAATTGTTATGCTGTGAAAGCCCATGCGCTATATGCCGATTGGGTGCGTGTGTGCGTGACTTTTATCACTGTTGTTCTGGTTGTGCGATATGCGAAATCTCACCTCATTCCTTGTTGTTACGTTGTGCGCATGGCTTTTCATCTTGCTTTGCGAGTAGTCATGGCGAGCGACCCATCATCTCACTTGACGTTGGACTTGATACTCCACGATGGAGAGGACGCCTGGATGATCCACCCGGATGGACGTCGTACCTATACCGGAGCTGCCAGCCTCACGAGTAGGAGGGAGTCACCCTTCCACTTGACGAGTCTGTTAGAGAGAGCCTGCACTTTACGTGGTAGTGGCGGAGGTAGCAAGGGGATTTCTCTGCCACCACCACCTCCACCACCACCGGCTGATTGTCTACGCCTTCCCAGTGCCCAGCTCGCAGTTCATCGGGAGGAGCCCAGGGATGTATATGTTGACCCTTCTTCCATGCCACCCCCACCCACTACACCGTCTACTTCTGCCTTGCATGTGCTTGCTGCCGGACCGTCCGTTCCTATGGCCCCACCCTGGGACCTACCTATGTGCCTTCCGAGCTACACCCTCTGATTCCTCACCAGCGGGCGAATTGGAGGATGACTGCTCGTAAGAGCATACCGGCTCACTCCAGGGTAGTCTTCTCCACTCCACTCATTATCCTCTCGTCTGACGATGAGGAGATGGAAGAGGAGGAGGAGGAGGTACTAGTGTATGTATCGGAGGTTGTACCTGAGGTAGCTCCTGCCAGCGCGAGTCAGGACGCGTGGTGGACGAGGACTGATGAGGAGATGCTCTGGTATGTGGAATAGATCATGAGTGGATATGACATGCAGGCCTTAGAGGACGTGGATGAGGAGGAGGAGGCCATGGAGGAGGACGAGGAGGAGGAGGACCCAGAGGAGTACTACTCTGATGAGTAGTATAGTGTCAGTTTTTGGCCAGTCTCTAGTGTTTTTCCCAGCGTCTGTACATTTATGATGTACCCCTTTCCCCTTTATGTTGTGGAGCTGCCTCTCCAAGTAGTGTAGGTTGAGTTGTCTTTATGTTGGTTACTTTCCGCTGTAGTCAGATGTTGGAAACTGAGAGTTTGATATATATGTATTGTGGAAAGCTTTTGATTTGTTTCGATGTTGTTTATGATTACATATATTTGTTCTTATGAGTATATGCACACTTATCTATTTTCAAAACTTGAGTAAAGAAAAAAAAAAAAGAAAAGAAAACCCATATTTTCGGTAAGTTCTTTATATTTTTAATATATTTCCGCATTTCTTTCATCTTGTGTTAAATAATCATGACCCCTAACAACAAACCGCTTAAACATCAGATCCTCTAGTTGGGTCTTCAGCTCGGCTAACTCCGTAGGTGACATTCTATAGGGAGCTATAGAGATCAGGCCGAATCCTGGAACTAAGTCGATCGAAAACTCGATGTCTCTCGCAGGTGGTAAACCTGGAACGTCCTCAGGAAAAACTTCCGAAAAATCTTTCACAACCGCGCATCCCTCAAGACAACGTCCCTCTCGATTTCTAAACAGAATAAAAGCATGTATCCCTGAGCTCCTTCTTTCAAAGAAGCTCTTACTTGGTTGGCAGTTAAAAATCCAGAAATCTCAGGGTCAGGAAAAACTAAGGTTCTATGTGCACAGTCTAAAAGAATATGGTTGGAAGATAACCAATCCATGCCTAGGATCACATCCAATTGTGTCAAAGGCAAACATATTAAGTCAACAAGAAAGTTCCTGTCATGAACAACAATAGGACAGTTCAAACATACAATATTTACTGTAACAGGTTTAGCAGTTGAAGTAATGACAATCAAGTTAAAAGACAGCGAAGAAACAGGCAAGTTCAACAGTCTCACACAAAGAGATAAACGAATGCGTAGCACCCGAATCAAATATTACAGTTAGGAGATTACCAGCTATGATGCAACTACCTTGTATGAGATCATCAGATTTGGAAGCATCAGCGCCACTCATGGCATAAACCCTTCCCCTCGCAGTTGGTCTAGCAGTCCGTACATTGTTGAGAGTCGGCTCGGATTTTGGTGTAGGGCAATCCCTCGCGAAGTGTCCTATCTTCCCACATTGGAAACATAGAACTCCTTTAAGTGTGCATTCCTCAGTTGGATGTCCTTGTTTCCCACACTTGAAACATCTCTGAACTTGTCCTTCATTCTGGTCATTTCCATTCCCTCCACCGTATGCAGAAGCGACAGGACGATAAGATTGTTGTTTCTGACTAATCCCTTGGGGTCGGGAATACGGTTTCTTCAGGGACTGCTTCCCTTTCTAGTTCTGGTATTGGTTCGAATTCTTGGATCTAGACGGTCCCCTCACGGTACTCTTGTTCTCTCTTCCTCTTCTCATCTTCTCAACTTTTCTGCACTTCTCTACCAGGGCTTGAAAGTTACGAATCTCCAGCGGTAGCACAAATTCCTTGATCTCGAAGCGCAAACCTCCTTCAAACCTCTCATATTTCCAGTCTTCATCAGGTTGGGCTTGGAAAAAGCAGATATATTTGGCGAGTGATTCAAACTTCGATGCATATTCCCCAACGGTCATGTCCCTCTGCTGCAGCCTTAGAAATTCCTGCTCTTTCTTGGTCCTGGCACTCTGGGGAAAGTACTTGTCCAGTAACTTGGTGCGAAATACTCCCCAAGTGATCTCTTGGTTGTTAGCTTCTAGTAGTTGTCTAGTTCCTCCCCACCGATACTCTACATCACCGAGAAACAGGAAGGTGGCATAGTCCACCTTCACTCCCTCGGGGCAGTGCACAATAGCAAAAGTCTTCTCCACCTCTTGCAGCCATAAGTCATCCTTTTCCAGGTCACTGTCTCCACGAAACTGCGGAGGATCATGACGCCAAAAGTTGACTAAACCTCTGGCATCGGCAGCAAGATCGGCTCTCTTTTGGTTCTGTTGAGCCATCGTAGCCATTTGTTGAGCAACAGCAGCTAACATATCAGCCATGGCCTGGATAGCTAGCCCGATTAATGTTGTCATTAGCAGTTCCATGACCACCACCATCATTGGCGAGCCATGACCTCCACCATGACCGCCTCTTAGATTCATGTTTCCCTACAAGGCAAACCAATCATACCCTAATAAGGAAACATAAGCTCGTGTGTCAACACACATTGCTTCAACAGAGAAACAATTCAAACAAAGTTCACACAGAGATCACACAACACAAACACAACAGACCTATTCCCCAAGGATTCCCGAAAGACTCGACCGACTCTGATACCACTAATGTAACGCCCCCTCGGCGCTACATACACGAACTCGATTGCGGAAAACATAAACAAAATAAAGCGCTGGCTACTTTCGGAAAATATTTTAAGTAATTAACTATGTTCGAAATTGTGGTCTAACAATTTTGCTTCATGCATAATCAGCCAAAACTCAAGACAAAGGAATAAACTTTATAACATACATCAATATTTAAGATTCATACTAACATAATTATGACATAAGTATGCCGAAGCATATAAGTTCCTTATAAACATAGTTTAACTAATAGAATAGGTTTAGATCTAGTAAATCATATTACAGACTTAAAAATATGGTCAACATACACACAGCAGATAAAATATAACTGCCTCAAAGTAAGACTCCTATGCTGGTCGGGCCAACCCCAAAGTCAGCGCCGATTCCCAGAGGAATTCGGAGGGATCCTCTTTTTCTGCTCCTTCAAAAGACTCTGTCATCCGAGTCCTCACGTGTCCGCGGGGACCAATGATCATCATCTGTATCCAAAAACACAACAGGGTGTCCAACATGTACAGGCAAAGGTGAGATACTCATTTTATAAGTTTATCATGATAGCCACACAAGCGACAAACAACAAATACATCCACAAATAAATACAGTTTTGATAACAGATATTCATACAACATAATATCTCAAACAATATCATAAGTTATAATAATGCATGAGACTTAAATATCATTTTTCTAATTTATGTTCTCCGGAGATTCCTATTTCCCTTCATCTAGCGATAGGCCGCAAATACTCCCGTAACACAGTTGTTCTCATGAGTCGACCTCACAATTTAGGTCCGAACTCCAATTGTTCAGGGGTACAACGTCATAACCATATCATGAATAGTCCAGTCTCTGATCGAGTTCATTCGTGTTTGGTAACTGATTACCATGGCATAGGGTTGCAACGCCTCCGGCCACATATGGAGTCTCGAACACAGTATGCCCCTATAGACCTAGTGGTAACTGGCTCATATTCTCAACCACTTGGATTATAGATCGGTTCAAATGGTATGTCTACCGTTTCATGTATGTACACAGAAAGTTCTGTTTTCTTTTTCGTTCATTCTTTCTTTGTCAAGGCATATAGCTCATGACTCATTTTAAAGGACATTAAGCCCGTTCATTCAAAACACAGGACACGAAGTTCGAGTGCTCAATCCCCAAAACACTAGCCCGACATCTCGGTCACTAGGTTTGCATACATCTCAAAAAGAATCATCATTTTTCTTTCGGTCTTATTTACTCAAAAACAGTTTTGGAAACAAAACTCAGTTTCATTGTCTTGAACTAAGACATTCCTTTTCGAGAAAAACATTTTTTGGGAAAAACTCTTTTTCTTCACAAATCCGTTTTTCTAAGGTTCCATCTCTTTTAAAAACGTTTTTCTAAAGGAAATTCACTTTGCATTGACTTTTCCTTAAAAGACTTTTTCTTTCAAAAAGCAACTAATATTTTTAAAAAAGAATTTTTCCTCCACGATAAACGAAACATTTCTCAAAAACTTTTCTTTGGTTTCAAAATCCGTTTTTGAAAACTCCGATTTTGGTTTTCGAGTATTTTCATCTTCTTTATCGAGTCACAGTCAGTCTTATGCTCTTAACCAGTCCAGGATATAAATGTATATATATATATATACACACACACACCAATCTCAAATCAACTTAACCAATATATCTCAGTAAAGGCATCCATGCCACCCATAGCTCTCAACTAATCAAGGATATATATATATATATATATATATATATATATATATATATATATATATATATATATATATATATATATATATACATATGTCAATCTCAATTCCACAATAAAAAAACCTACAATCAATCACCATGAGACTACCAAACTTAGTATGAAATACCTCCCTTTACCTCGTTAGGTTTCTAAATCGATTCCCGAACGATTTTCAGCTCCGGTTCCGATTTCGTTTGCGTCGCCTAAAACAATCAAGCACAATTCAATTTCTCGACAACAATCAATACAAAACAACAACATCAAAACATAAATTTCTCCCCCCCCCCCCAAAGTTGGTCTAAGGTTCAGCCAAAATTGCAAAATAGGCTAGGGATCACATTTGGTTCCAATCTTTTGGATGGTCGGTTCTTAAGCATTCTTAACACTAGATTAAGTCCTATTACTCAAAAATTTGAAACAAAACTCATGGTTCTACACACTCTAGGTTTTGGCCATGAAGAAGAAAAATTGGCTAGGAATTGGTTTGGTTTTCCAATTACTTGGATTCAAGGATCATAGGAAAGGAAAGGATGGAATCAAGTGTTCACGAACAAAAATTGGAGAAAACCACTCTTCCCCCAATTTTCTAGGGTTTGGGCCTTTCAAATGAAATAGGCTAGGATGAGAGTTTGATCACATACTCTTGGATAGAGGTAGAAGGTGATGAAACTAGCTCAAGGAAATTGGTTTCACATTAAAAGGATTTTTCTACAATTTTCTAGGAATTTTTAAAATTTGGATCATAAACTTGAAACTCATGGAATCAAGGATTTCAAACTTGAAATAGGAAGAGATTCATGAGACTTAGGGATCATAGAAGTGATCTTACCTTTTGAATGGAGGAGGTTGGTCAAGAATCACACTTTTCTCTCAAAAACTCAAGCTTTTTCTCTTAAGAAAATGGTGGAATGGCTTAAGGAAGAAGATGAAGTGAATGAGAGAAGTGGTTGAAGGCTCTCATATGCGGGTTTGGGCATGGGAAAGGTGGACTGAATTTGCCCAAAATTAGGTCACTTAAGGGCATTTCGGTCATTTCCTTCAAGGTTAAATGGTAATAATGAAAAAGGTTAGGGGTATTTTGGTCTTTTCACGTCCAGATATTTTCAAAAGTCATGATGACTCTGGCATGCTTTACCAAGTGATTTGACTTGATGTGACATCAATTTTATCTGATAGTGGGTCCCGATAAATCCATATCCAGCTTCGTTCATCACTCGATTTGAGATTTCGTCCGAACGAAGATCAGAAACTGATTTTTTTCTAAATTTATCAAAAACGTAGGAAATTCGATTCTAAGACTAACTGTCTCGTTCATGAGTCAAAATTAGGTCTCTTGAGCAGTAAAATCTTACTGTCAGTGAAAAAACACAGGCCGGGCTCCATTTGAGTTTTCAGCTCAAAATTTAATCGTAGCTTCGTACGATAGCGTTGAGCATGAATACGGTCTCTGTTTCTTTTATTTCATTTTGTAAATCCTCGAATAAAATATAAACTTAATTATTCTCTTATTGATATATAAAAGCAGTGAAAAATCGGGGTGTTACAGATTCAAAACATGTGGAGAAAGAAAAATGGGATGAAAAGAATGCCATTACAAAAGAAAAACTTCAAGGACCATGCTGAGTCCAAAGACAAAAGTCAGCTGGTCTGTTTCGAGTGCAACAAGCCTGGCCACTTCAAGGCTGACTGTCCCATGTTAAACGACAAGAAGAAGTTTTTCAAAAAGAAGAAAAAGAACTTCATGGCCACCTGGGAAGATCTCAATTCTTCTGAAGAAGAAGAAGAAGAAGAATAAAATGAAACAAATGAGGAAGCTAACCTCTGTCTTTGGTCCAATACTCAAAATGAAGACTTTTCAGATGATGAGCAACTTGTTGTTCCCATGAAGCTACCTCTGAAAGAGAATGGAATGTTCCACCCATTTTCAATGGAACGGACTATCCTTACTGGAGATCCATTTTTCAAATATACGTCCAAGCTCAAGACTTTGAGTTATGGAATGTGTTTACTGATGGAGATCATCGTCCAACAATCACTCTTGAGGACGGCTCAACAGCGTCCAAACCTGAAGCTAACTGGACGAATGAAGATATCAGACGATACTTGCTAAATGCCCGTGCTAACTGGTGTCTCATCAGCACTCTAGATCAACCAAGATTGGAGTTAGTGCTGCAGTCTCTAACTACAAAGGAGAAGCTCACAACTCTAGATTGTGTATTCAGATCAAGGAACACTCCCTCATCAAATCTTTGTTTAATGGCAAATACTTCATCAGACGCTGGATTAGATAAAGATAAGGTATCTAATTCTGACTTTCTTCAAGAAGCATATGATGAACTGCTTAATGATTCCTCCCTACTATATCATCAAGATATCTTCCTTAAAAGAAAGTTTTCAAAAGTAAACAAAGATCTGGAAGATACCAGTAAGCAAAATGAGCAATTCATTGTTGAAAACAATAAGTTGAAAGCTGAGAATATCAGTCTAACTGATAAAATCACCTCTGAGTCTAGTGAACCTCACGAGGCAACCAAACTTAAACAAGAGGTATCTGATCTAACAAAAAGCGTATCAAAGCTTGTTGGAGGATCAGAAAAGCTAAACTTGATACTGAGGTACTCTAGATTACCTCATGATAAGTCTGGCTTAGGCTATGACTCTGAGAAACAAGAAGCTTCTCACAATGTATCAAGGATCAATCAATATCATAAGGTTTCTAAATCTCATAGGAAGCAAAATGAAATCAAACAACATGCATCTAATGCTTATTGCAACCTATGTGGGAAAAATGGCTACCTCTTTTCAAAATGCATACATAAAAATAAAAATATTATGCATGGAAAAAGACCACAGACTAACCAAAAACGACCCAAGTCTATCTGGGTACCTAAAAATATGATAATCCCTGTTGCAGATCTGCTTAGCAACACAAAGAAGACCCCGGTCCTGGTACTTGGACAGTGGATGCTCACGTCACATGACGGGAGAAAAGTCTATGTTCCAAGAGCTATGTGAAAAGACTGGTGGATGGGTCACCGTTGGAGGCAACCAGAAAGGAACGATAGTTGGAATCGGTAAGATTGGTAAGCATCCTTTTCCCTCTATTGATAATGTTCTGCTAGTTGAAGGATTAAAACACAACTTGCTTAGCATAAGTCAATTATGTGATAGTGGGTTTGATGTTTCCTTCAATAAAGGTGAGTGTATGGTCAAGAACCCTAATGGGTCCATCCTATTCACTGCCAAGAGGCAAAATAATCTTTATAAGATTAACTTGGGGGGAACTCTCAAATCAAAATGTATCATGCCTAGTGTCTGTTGAAGATGAGCGATGGATCTAGCATAAAAGACTTGGTCATGCGAGTCTAAGATTAATCTCAAGACTAAACAAGTGTAACCTCATAAGAGGTCTACTAAAGATTGTGTATAGATCGGACGCTCTCTATGATGCATGCCAAAAAGGAAAACAAGTTAAGAACTCCTTTGAGCCCAAGAACATTGTTAGTATTTCAAGGCCACTAGAGATGTTACATCTTGATTTGTTTGGTCCAACAAGGACTGCTTCTGTTAGTGGTAAGAAATATGGGCTTGTCATAGTAGATGACTATACTAGATGGACATGGGTTAAGTTCCTTGCTCACAAGGATGAGTCTATCAAGGTCTTTACTATATTCTGTAAATGTCGTCAGAATGAAAAAGGCATATGTACAAGCTCAATCAGAAGTGACCATGGAGGCGAATTTGAAAATTAGCTTTTCCAAAGGTTCTGTGATGAAAGTGGTATCCATCACAATTTCTCTACTCCTAAAAAGCCACAACAAAATAGTGTTGTTGAGAGAAAGAATCGATCTCTTCAAGAGATGGCTAGGGCAATGCTCAGTGATAATTCTATTTCCAAACACTTCTGGGCTGAAGCTGTAAATACTGCCTGCTACATTCAAAACAGAATACATAAGACCTATCTTGAATAAGACTCTTTATGAACTGTGGAAAGGACGCAAACCCAACATTTCTTATTTCCACCCTTTCGGATGTCAATGTTTTATTTTAAATACTAAGGATCAACTTGGTAAGTTTGATGCCAAAGTTGATAATGGAATATTGTTAGGATACTCTGAAACGTCCAAAGCTTTTAAAGTCTATAACTCTATAACTTTAGTTGTTGAAGAATCCATCCATGTTAAGTTTGATGGCAAACAGCCTGATAAGAGATTATCAGAGCTAGATGAATCTTTTATAGATATGAATCTAAACGATATAGAAGATCGTCCAACGATTAAAGAAGATGGAAAATCAAATGCAATTCCAGACGCATCACGTCTCAACAAATAGCTAACACCCCTCGTTCGTGGCAATTTAGGACTTACCATCCTGAGGATCAAATCATTGGTAAACCAAATGATAAAGTAAGAACAAGATCAACCTTAAGAGAACAAGCTGACTCAGTCTTCATCTCCGAATTAGAACCAAAGTCAGTAGATGAAGCTCTGATGGATCCTCGCTATGCAAGAAGAGCTTAACCAATTTCAACGAAGTGACGTTTGGACGATGGTTTCCCTGCCAAAGGATAAGTCTGTTATTGGAACCAAGTGGGTCTATAGAAACAAGCTAGACGAAGATGGCAAAGTTGTAAGAAATAAAGCAAGGTTAGTTGCACAAGGCTACTCTCAAGAGGAAGGTATTGATTATACTGAAACTTTCGCTCCTGTAGCCAGACTAGAAGCCATACGTATATTACTTTCATATGCAGCACATCATGCCACACCCTTTCCCAAGGGTCACATTCCCGAATGTTTATAAGGCCGAAAATATTTATTAATGCGGAAAATACGGTTTCTTTTTTTTTTTTTTTTTTCCTTTCACAAGGATGTAATGGGATTAGTAAAGTTAAATAATACTAATAAATGAACTTCGGTTCACCATGCATTTCTAGAACATACTGTATTATAAATACAGAAAACAGAAAACAAAAACATCAACATTACTGTATACAGACATAAGTCTAATGTATAACTGATAATAAGAAATAATAAGTACTAGGAGTCGTAGCTCCCAAAAGGTATTACAAAAGTACTACATATACCAACACAGTCTGGCCGACAACAAAACTAAACCACAAAAAGAGTCCGCCTCTGGGCTCAAGGAAACTACTGGCCTGAACCATCATCCAGTCCATCTGTTCAAGCAGCAACAGCAAGTACCAGCAGAAAACATATAGATATGGGTGAGATTCCCGTTCATCAACACAACAAAATAACAGTAGTAAAAACGGGACGACTCACCAGGTAACAACGTACCAAACATGCATACTAAAATTCTCAATATAAATCATGTTAAACAGTTAACAGCATAATATAAGGCATTCTTAAACAATACAACGATGTATAACAGTAAATGTCAACATCAACAGCCATGCAATGCAGTGCAATGTATATGACTCAATGCCAATGTCACTGGGTACTACTCTGACTCCTACTCCAAGGAGCTAACAAAATGTCGGAGAGAGTGAATCGGAGGACATGTTCCGTGAGCGCCAGCCTTGGGCAAGATGGTACAACATTCGTAACGTGCACGTATCTGGCTTTTACGGAAACACTCTCGACCAAACATGAAAAGTATGGCATCTAGTAGAGGATATCAGTGTATTGCTCAGATTAGCCACGACACAGAAGAGCTACCAACCGGTCACATGTCAGCCCTTCCAACCCTGATACCTCCAAAAAGACCATTGAAAATCGTCACCGTAATATTCACACCCACATCAAGGTGTAAGCTCAACTCCTCGGCTCAAGGCCTTACAACTATGCAAATGAAATGCCAATGCTTACACAAAGCATATGCGAAAAAGCATTGTCTATCCACTGGATAAACCTCAAGGTCCACTAAGGTTCTCTTCCTTAGGAATTATACACGTCTTTGAAAAACAAAACCTTTATCCACCGGATAAATCTTGTGATCCCTCCGGGATCGAGTCATCACAAGACTGAAACAAGTAAACGATTGACCTAGATTCGAATCACTGGTCCGTCATCGAACTACAGTTTCAATACCCAAAACGTTTCATGTTTGTGTTTATGACTTATGAAGTCATTGATGTACTAAGTCATCAATGGTATAGTATATGGTCTTGTTTCACCACATACTATACTTAATTAACCCTTGTCTTCAACTCTAAGTTAATTACTTAACTTAGGTTTTTATATGTAAAACTTTATGATTGAGTTAGAAAACTCCTTTTGCAAACCAAACAACTTTTGCAATTGAAAACTTATTTGATTTGAAACAACATTTGAACCACTTACTCTATTTCTAGCACTTTCTCAAACATGAAATTCGCTTAGCGGGGTTAAATTCGCTTAGTGAGAATGAGGCAGTGATACCTCTTTTAAAACTCCCCTGTATCGCTGGGCGAGACATGGTTCGCTTAGCAAAAATTCGCTTCATTCGCTTAGCGAAGATTAATTCGCTTAGCGAAATGGAGGCAGTGATACCTCTTTTGAAATTTTCCCTGAATTGCTTAGCAAAAATTTAGTCACTTAGCGAAATTCCTCCTTATTCGCTTAGCGAAGCTTCAGTCACTTAGCAAAAATTAAGGCAGTGATGCCAAGCTTGTGTTTTCTCTATTTTCGCCCCGCGAAATTGGGTTCGCTCGGTGAAAAGTGCCTTAAAACAAGACATTAACCTTGTTAAAGAAAAAGCCCTATGGAACTATATTGATTCTTGTGAAAACTTTTCATTAATCCACTTTTAAGTTACTTGATTAACTAGATGAACTAATGGTAAGGTATAAAACATGTTTCACTTTGGTGAAAACACTTATAGGTTGAAACTTCGTTTGATCTTTGGATCAAAATCACTTATGGTTTTTCCTTAAAGCATAAGCTACTAAAACATTTTGCTTTCATCAAAACTTTGATTTGTTCAAGAACTACACATTACCTTCCTTTTCTCAAGGTCATGGCCGAAAGCCAACTATGCACCAATGTGAAGATTACTTCACCAAACTAACCAAGTTATGGCTCTTAAAACTTACACAATTATGATAAACAATAAACACACATCATTGCATCATAATCAAGCACAAAAGTCCATACTTGATCTAGTTAGGTTTTTCAACATGCAAGAAATTATTTTCTCACCTAGACAACATCATCATAAAGTACATGTTAAGGCATATAAGCATAAACTACAAATATTACACATTGTTCTCCAAGAGAACCAAATTAATTGATGAACCCAAACCAAAGGGTTTCACCCACACATAAACTAAACAACCATCTTCACTGCAACACCCTTTCCCGAGCGTCACATTCCCGAACGTTTATAAGGCCGAAAATATTTATTAATGCAGAAAATACGATTTTCTTTTCTCTTTTCACAAGATGTAATGGGATTTAGTAAAGGTAAATAATACTAATAACGAACTTAGGTTCGCCATGCATTTCTAGAACATAATGCATAATAAATACAGGGACATAAACAGAAAAAGAAATAATACTATATATAGATATAGGTCTAATGTATAACTGACATAAGAAATACAATAAGTACTAGGAGTTGTAGCTCCCAAAAGGTACTACAAAACTGACGTAGTCTGGCCGACAACAAAACTAAACCACAAAAAGAAGGTCCGCCTCAAGGCAACAGCAAGTACCAACAGAAAACATACAGATATGGGTGAGATTCCCGTTCATCAACACAACAAAACAGTAGTATTAAAAACGGGACGACTCACCGGGTAACAGCGTACCCAACATGCTTACAAGAATTCTTAATGTCAAACATATTAAGCAGTTGACAGCATAATATCATGTTAAGCAATTAACAGCATAAAATAAAGTACTCTTAAACAGTACAACGATGTATGACAGTAAATGTAAACACCAATAGCCATGCAATGCAATGCAATGTATATGACTCAATGTTAATGTCACTGGGTACTACTCTGACCCCTACTACATGGAGCTAACAAAACGTCGGAGAGAGTGAATGGGAGGACATGTTTCGGTTTCTGCCAGCCATGAGCAAGATGCTACAACATTCGTAACGTGCACGTATCTGGCTTTACGGAAACACTCTCGACCAAACATGAAAAGTACGGCATCTAGTAGAGCATATCAGTGTATTGCACGGATTCGCCACGACATAGAAGAGCTACCAACTGGTCACATGTCAGCCCTTCCAACCCTGATACCTCCAAAAAGACCATTGAAGATCATCACCGCAGGATTCGCACCCGCTTCAAGGTGTAAGCTCAACTCCTAGGCTCAAGGCCTTACAACTATGCAAATGAAATGCCAATGCTTACACAAAGCAGATGCGATCAAGCAATGTCTATCCCCCGGATAAACCTCGAAGTCTACTAAGGTTCTCTTCCTTAGGAACTATACGTGCCTTTTTGAAAAACAAAACCTTTATCCACCGGATAAATCTCGTGATCTCTCCGGGATCGAGTCATCACAAGACTGAAACAATTGAACGACTGATCGGGGTCCGAATCACCGGTCATCAAACTACTATTTCAAAACCCAAAACGTTTCATGTTTGTGTTTATGTCTTATGAAGTCATTGATGTACTAAGTCATCAATGGTATAGTATATGGTCTTGTTTCACCACATATTACACTTAATTATCCCTTGTCTTCAACTCTAAGTCAATTACTTAACTTAGGTTTTTAAAGCGTAAAACTTTACAGTTTGAGTTGAAAAACACTCTTTATAAACAATCCATTTCTTGCGAGGCGAAGGTCTATGTCACGACGCGAGGTTGAGAAGTTATCTTTACTGTTTGGACAGTCTTTCTGCTTTGCGAGGCGAGGATTGTATCGCGACGCGAGGCAGAGAAGCTGCATCTTCACTACTTAGGCGGTTCGCGGGGCGATAACGACTTCGCGACGCGAGGCCGAGAAGCTGGATCTTTGCTTCTTAGGCGGTTCGCGAGGCGATAACGACTTCGCGACGCAAGGCCGAGAAGCTGCATCTTTGCTGCTCGGGCTAGTCCACTGTCTCGCGAGGCGAGGCAACGTTGGGCTAGCGAATGCTTTATCTTCCCTCTGTCTCGCGAGGCGAGACGGGGTTCGCTGGGCGAGTGCCGTGTTTTTCATTTTCCCTAATTCCTTCATTAATTCTCCTTTTGAAACACTTAGTTTGATTAAAAGACCTACGGCTAAAGAAAAGACATTTTCCCACTTTGGTGACACACTTTAAAGGTTAAAACTTCATTTGATCTTTGGATCAAAATCACTTTTGTTTCTCTTTGAAAACATAGGTTAGGAAATCAAGTTTTGTTACATCAAAACCTTGCCAAAACAAGAACAACACATGTTCTTATATTTTCCTTTTACTAAGGCCACAAGCCTACTCCAATGAAAAATGGAGACTTTGCTTCACCAACAAAGCAAATGTATCTCAAAAGCTCACACAACAATGATAAACCACAATACACATTACTACATCATAATCAAACATATAAGTCCATCACACATCATGGTCTCATAATCAAACAATAAAAGTCCATACTTGATCTAGTGATCAAAGTAGGTTTTCCATCACACATGAAAATGATTTTCATTCAATCATCTCATCATCAACATATGCTAAAGCACACTACAACATACCAAAGCATAAACCCATCATGACAATCTTGTTCTCCAAGAAAACTTAACAAAACTTAACACATAAAAGTGAACCCAAACTAAAGGGTTTCACCCACACATAAACTTAAACAACCATGTTCACCACCACCATCTTGGTGTGATGAGGTTCATCTCCCCATACCTGTTGATGAGCAGATTCTCGGATCAAAGTCGGTTGATCGGTTTGTGAACCTCCTGGCAATCGACAACAACTACAACAACACAACAATCCAACATTAAACAACAATCAAAGCCAATCTCAACAATCTTAACAAAGAGGATTTCGGCCACCCTAGGTTAAAAAGGTTAGGAATTGGTTTTGGTTTTCCATTTCATGGAATCAAAGGCATTACGAAAGCTAAGGATGAAATCAAGTGTTAAAAATCAAAAATTGATGAAAATACTATTCATCATCATTAAATAGGATTCGGCCAAAAAGTGCTTTTTGGGCTATGATGGGATTTGAATCATAAGCTCTTGGGTTTAGGTAGAGAATGATGATGTGAGTTCAAAGAACTTGGTCTTACCTCAAAAGGATTTTTCTACAATTTCCTATGGATTTTCAATGTTTTGGATCTAAGAATTTCTTTTCATGAAAATGAAGATTGATCTTGAAATAAAGAAAGATTCAAGAAGCTAAGAGATCATAGAAGTGATCTTACCTTGAAATGAAGGAAGATTGCTCAAGGAATCAAGTGATTCCAACAAGAAATCAAGGAGCTTCAAGACCAATAATGGTGTTTTCTCTCAAGAACAACTATGGAGCTCTAAAGGGTGAGGGGCTGTGCGAAAATGAGAGAGTGAGGGGCTGAGTTCAGCTCTTAAGAGCTCACTTAAGGGTAAAAAGGTCATTTGCCAAAAGGGTATAATGGTAAAAGTGTAAAAGACTAAGGTTAGGGGCATTTTGATCATTTTGCATCCAAATATTTCCGAACGTCGTGACGACTCTGGCATACTCTCCCAAGTGTCCTGGGATGATGTGATATCAATATTATCTATTGGCGAGATTTGTTGTCTCGACCACCGCTTCCTCTCTGGAACTTGCTCGGTCCAGAACTCTGTACCCGCTTGTCCTTGGGCTCCAAACTCTCGATCAGACGACACTTCTCCATTAGTCTTGGAAAAACAGAAATTTCTAGAGGAACAACAGCTCTTTTCAAGTCGATCCTCAAACCTCCTTCAAATTTTCTACACTTCCACTCCTCTCTTGGGTTATCCAGAAAGTAATTTCAGAACTTTGCTAGACTTTCGAACTTGGCCCCATATTCAGCTACAGTCATTCCCCCTTGTCTCAGCTGGAGGAACTCCATCTCTTTCTCGTGCCTTGCACTCGCAGGAAAATACTTCTCCAGGAATTTTCCCCTAAAAGCATTCCAATCCACAGCTTGTTGATCATGCACCAGCATCTGACGGGCTCCTTCCCACCAGTATTCAACATCCTCCACCAGCATATAGGTTGCATAGACAACCTTGTCATTCTCAGTACATCTCATCGCTCCAAAGATCTTTTCCAGCGTCTGGATCCAGCGTTCTGCTAACTCAGGATTGAATTCACCTTTGAATTGAGGTGGATTCCGACGAAGAAATTCGTCCAGTCCTCTACCTCCGGTAGCTCTTTCGTCACGTTGAACCATAGCTGCAGCCATTTCCCGTATGGCGTTCACAGCAGCAGTCAGGTTTTGAGCAGCCATTGCTACCTTCAAAACTAGAACTGTCAAACTCAAGAAACCACAACAAAACTTAAAGCAAACGACAGAGAAACACATAGAGAACACAACACAAACAAGACAGACCATAACCTACAAACCCCAAAAAGACTCAGCCAGCTCTGTTACCAAATAATGCAACACCCTTTCCCGAGTGTCACATTCCAGAGGTCTGGAACACTCAAAATATACAGTCAGTCAAATGCGGAAAATACGGTTTTCTTTTCTCTTTTCACAAGATGTAATGGGATTTAGTAAAGGTAAATAATACTAATAACGAACTTAGGTTCGCCATGCATTTCTAGAACATAATGCATAATAAATACAGGGACATAAACAGAAAAAGAAATAATACTATATACAGACATAGGTCTAATGTATAACTGACATAAGAAATACAATAAGTACTAGGAGTCGTAGCTCCCAAAAGGTACTACAAAACTGATGTAGTCTGGCCAACAACAAAACTAAACCACAAAAAGAAAGTCCGCCTCAGAGCTCAAGGAAACTATTGGACTAAACCATTGTCACGTCTATCTGTTCAAACAGCAACAGCAAGTACCAACAGAAAACATACAGATATGGGTGAGATTCCCGTTCATCAACACAACAAAACGGTAGTAGTAAAAATGGGACGACTCACCGGGTAATAGCGTACCCAACATGCTTACAAGAATTCTCAATGTTAAACATATTAAGCAGTTGACAGCATAATATCATGTTAAGCAGTTAACAGCATAAAATAAGGTACTCTTAAACAGTGCAACGATGTATAACAGTAAATGTAAACACCAATAGCCATGCAATGCAATGCAATGTATATGACTCAATGTCAATGTCACTAGGTACTACACTGATCCCTACTCCATGGAGCTAACAAAACGTCGGAGAGAGTGAATGGGAGGACATGTTCCGGTTTCTGCCAGCCATGAGCAAGATGCTACAACATTCGTA
Organism: Ammopiptanthus mongolicus; assembly: GCA_039655645.1. Classification (NCBI taxonomy): domain Eukaryota; kingdom Viridiplantae; phylum Streptophyta; class Magnoliopsida; order Fabales; family Fabaceae; genus Ammopiptanthus; species Ammopiptanthus mongolicus. The sequence continues at coordinate 52,996,222 of CM077349.1, forward strand.
ACGTGCATGTATCTGGCTTTACGGAAACACTCTCGACCAAACATGAGGAGTACGGCATCTAATAGAGGATATCAGTGTATTGCACGGATTCGCCACGACATAGAAGAGCTACCAACTGGTCACATGTCAGCCCTTCCAACCCTGATGCCTCCAAAAAGACCATTGAAGATCGTCACCGTAAGATTCGCACCCGCATCAAGGTGTAAGCTCAACTCCTAGGCTCAAGGCCTTACAACTATGCAAATGAAATGCCAATGCTTACACAAAGCAGATGCGATCAAGCAATGTCTATCCCCCGGATAAACCTCGAAGTCTACTAAGGTTCTCTTCCTTAGGAACTATACGTGCCTTTTTGAAAAACAAAACCTTTATCCACCGGATAAATCTCGTGATCTCTCCGGGATCGAGTCATCACAAGACTGAAACAATTGAACGACTGATCGGGGTCCGAATCACCGGTCATCAAACTACTATTTCAAAACCAAAAACGTTTCATGTTTGTGTTTATGTCTTATGAAGTCATTGATATACTAAGTCATCAATGGTATAGTATATGGTCTTGTTTCACCACATATTACACTTAATTATCCCTTGTCTTCAACTCTAAGTCAATTACTTAACTTAGGTTTTTAAAGCGCAAAACTTTACAGTTTGAGTTGAAAAACACTCTTTATAAACAATCCATTTCTCGCGAGGCGAAGGTCTATGTCGCGACGCGAGGTTGAGAAGTTATCTTTACTGTTTGAACAGTCTTTCTGCTTCGCGAGGCGAGGATTGTATCGCGACGCGAGGCAGAGAAGCTGCATCTTCACTACTTAGGCGGTTCGCGGGGCGATAACGACTTCGCGACGCGAGGCCGAGAAGCTGGATCTTTGCTTCTTAGGCGGTTCGCGAGGCGATAACGACTTCGCGACGCAAGGCCGAGAAGCTGCATCTTTGCTGCTCGGGCTAGTCCACTGTCTCGCGAGGCGAGGCAACGTTGGGCTAGCGAATGCTTTATCTTCCCTCTGTCTCGCGAGGCGAGACGGGGTTCGCTGGGCGAGTGCCGTGTTTTTCATTTTCCCTAATTCCTTCATTAATTCTCCTTTTGAAACACTTAGTTTGATTAAAAGACCTACGGCTAAAGAAAAGACATTTTCCCACTTTGGTGACACACTTTAAAGGTTAAAACTTCATTTGATCTTTGGATCAAAATCACTTTTGTTTCTCTTTGAAAACATAGGTTAGGAAATCAAGTTTTGTTACATCAAAACCTTGCCAAAACAAGAACAACACATGTTCTTATATTTTCCTTTTACTAAGGCCACAAGCCTACTCCAATGAAAAATGGAGACTTTGCTTCACCAACAAAGCAAATGTATCTCAAAAGTTCACACAGCAATGATAAACCACAATACACATTACTACATCATAATCAAACATATAAGTCCATCACACATCATGGTCTCATAATCAAACAATAAAAGTCCATACTTGATCTAGTGATCAAAGTAGGTTTTCCATCACACATGAAAATGATTTTCATTCAATCATCTCATCATCAACATATGCTAAAGCACACTACAACATACCAAAGCATAAACCCATCACATAAAGGGTTTCACCCACACATAAACTTAACAAAACTTAATACATAAAAGTGAACCCAAACTAAAGGGTTTCACCCACACATAAACTTAAACAACCATCTTCACCATCACCATCTTGGTGTGATGAGGTTCATCTCCCCATACTTGTTGATGAGCAGATTCTCGGATCAAAGTCGGTTGATCGGTTTGTGAACCTCCTGGCAATCGACAACAACTACAACAACACAACAATGCAACATTAAATAACAATCAAAGCCAATCTCAACAATCTTAACAAAGAGGATTTCGGCCACCCTAGGTTAAAAAGGTTAGGAATTGGTTTTGGTTTTCCATTTCATGGATTCAAAGGCATTAGGAAAGCTAAGGATAAATCAAGTGTTAAAAATCAAAAATTGATGAAAACACTATTCATCATCATCAAATAGGGTTCGGCCAAAAAGTGCTTTTTGGGCTATGATGGGATTTGAATCATAAGCTCTTGGGTTTAGGTAGAGAATGATGATGTGAGTTCAAAGAACTTGGTCTTACCTCAAAAGGATTTTTCTACAATTTCCTATGGATTTTCAAAGTTTTGGATCTAAGAATTTCTTTTCATGAAAATGAAGATTGATCTTGAAATAAAGAAAGATTCAAGAAGCTAAGAGATCATAGAAGTGATCTTACCTTGAAATGAAGGAAGATTGCTCAAGGAATCAAGTGATTCCAACAAGAAATCAAGGAGCTTCAAGACCAACAATGGTGTTTTCTCTCAAGAACAACTATGGAGCTCTAAAGGGTGAGGGGCTGTGCGAAAATGAGAGAGTGAGGGGCTGAGTTCAGCTCTTAAGAGCTCACTTAAGGGTAAAAAGGTCATTTGCCAAAAGGGTATAATGGTAAAAGTGTAAAAGACTAAGGTTAGGGGCATTTTGGTCATTTTGCGTCCAGATATTTCCGAACATCATGACGACTCTGGCATACGCTCCCAAGTGTCCTGGGATGATGTGATATCAATATTATCTATTGGCGAGTCCCGGTAGATCCATATGTGGCTCCGTTCGTCACCCGATTGAGGATTCCGCCCGAACGAAGGTCAGGAAGTGATTTTTCTGAAGTTTTTGTGAAATTTAACCAAAACGTTGATAATCGAATTCTAAGACTTATTGTCTCGTTCACGGGTCCATCTGAGGTCTTCTGAGCAGTAAAATCATACTATCAGTGTAAAAACGCAGACCGGACTCCGTTTGAGTTTTCGACTCAAAACTTAATCGTAGCTTCCTACGATATCGTCGAGCATGACTATGGCCTCGGAATATTTTATTTCCATTCCTAAGACCTCGAATGAAATAAAGACATTAAAATACTGAAGAAATAGAAAACGTGAAAATCGGGGCGTTACATTCACCACCACTATTTTGGTTTGATGAGGTTCACCCCCTATACCTGTTGAAGAGCGGATATTCGGATCAAAGTCGGTTGATCGATTTCTGAACCTCCTGAAAATCATCACCAACTACAACAACACAACAATCAAGCATTAAACAATAATCAAAGCAAAACTCAACAATTCTAACAAGTGATCAAGCTTTTTCTCAAGGATCAATGGTGTTTTCTCAAGAACAACTATGGTGTTCTTCTTGAGAAGGGGCTGTGCGTGAAAGTGAGGGTCTGAGGGGCTGAGTTCAGCTCTTTAAAAGCTCACTTAATGGCAAAAAGGTCATTTGCCAAAAGGGTAAAATGGTAAAAGTGTAAAAGACTAAGGTTAGGGGCATTTTGGTCATTTTGCGTCCAGATATTTCCGAACATCATGACGACTCTGGCATACTCTCCCAAGTGTCCTAGGATGATGTGGTATCAAGATTATCCATTGGCGAGTTCCGGTAAATCCATATATGGCTCCGTTCGTCACCCGATTAAGGATTCCGCTCGAAAGAAGGTCAGGAAGTGATTTTTCTGAAATTTTTGTGAAATTTAACCAAAACGTAGAGAATCGAATTCTAAGACTTACTGTCTCGTTCACGAGTCCATCTAAGGTCTCCTGAGCAGTAAAATCATACTATCAGTGTAAAAACACAGACCGGACTCCGTTTGAGTTTTCGACTCAAAACATAATCGTAGCTTCCTACGATATCGTCGAGCATGACTATGGTCTCGGAATATTTTATTTCCATTGCTAAGATCTCGAATAAAATAAAGACGTTAAAATACTGAAGAATTAAAAAACATGAAAATCGAGGCGTTACATTCCTACCCCTCTTAAAAGAATTTCGTCCTCGAAATTATACGTACCTCTTAAAACAAACTCGGATACTGTTGTTGCATGTCCTCTTCTCTTTCCCAGGTTGCATCACCTGTAGTCTCGTTCCAGATAACTGACTAAAGTAATCTCCTTCCCTCTCAGTTTCTTTATCCTTCTATCCTCGATCTTAACCGGCAATGTCTCATAGGTTAGGTTATCCTTTAGCTGTATTGAATCAGACTCTATGACGTGACTGGGATCAGGAATATACTTTAGCAATTGCGAAACATGGAAAACATTATGAAGGTTGGATAGAAAAGGCGGTAAAACTATTTGGTAAGCTACTGGACCTATCCGACGAAGAATTTGATAAGGTCTAATGAATTTTGGAGTGAGTTTTATGGACTTAAGGACCCTGCCCACCCCAGTCATTGAAGTGACTCTCAAAAACATGTGAACCCCTTCCTCGAACTCAAGTGGCCTACGTCTTTTATCCGCATAACTCTTCTGTCGGCTCTGAGTTGTCCTCATCTTTTCTTGAATTAGTTTCACCTTCTCAGTAGTTTGTTGCACTAGTTCAGGTCCTAATGAAGCACTTTCTCCATCTTGGTACTGACACAAAGGTGTTCTGCAACGTCGTCCGTATAAAGCTTCATAGGGTGCCATCCCTATACTCGAATGATAACTGTTGTTGTAGGTGAACTCTATCAACGATAGGAAATTCTCCGAACTTCCGGCATGTTCCAACACACACGCCCTCAACAGGTCCTCTAAAGATTGAATCGTCCTTTCTGATTGTCCATTAGTTTGAGGATGGTAAGCCGAACTTTGTCGTAACTTCGTTCCTAAATCTTCGTGCAAACTTTGCCAAAATCGCGAAGTAAAACGCGGTTCTCTATCCGATATGATGCTTGAAGGTACTCCATGCTGTAATACCCCGATGTACATTAGGATACTACTTACCATTAACTAAATAAGATAAATATAATGCCCAAACAACCAATAGGATTTTAATTAAAATCATTTACAAAACATGGCATAAGGTTTGACTTGGAATACATCTCATTTTAAAGAAAAAAACACCAGACATTTTACACTAATTGTAAACATCAAAAAAAGACTCAGGACTCCGATCCGACAACAACCTCGAGGACCCCAGCTAACATTGGGACAGCTGCCAAAGCATTTCCGGACATACCTTTCAGCCCCCAACATAGAAGCGGTTAAACTGAAACAAAAGGATGAAGGGCGAGATATAATAATCTCAGTGAATTCCTGCAAGCAGACACTTAGTTCAATATATATAAGTATAAACAACATCGATACATAATCAATGAAAGTAACCTTCACACACTTGGACATCCCTTTAGTTTTATCAGTGAAAAACGTCGCTGTCCCCCGCGCACCAAGGTACTTAAGAGGAACTAGCTCTATGATGTAAGGCAAATCATACGTCTATGACCACAAGCGGCGTCCCACTTGCTTTGCACTTACCTTCTTGCCTTCCTAAATGAAAGGACTTCTGTGATTGCCTTCCAAACGGGAAGGACTCTATACTCGACATCTGAAATGTCTCTGACCTCCATTCTAACTCGAATCATATCGAATAGAGGATGACCGTCATTATTGGATGCCAAGCTATAGTTTACTTTTATGCATTATTGTTACACTACAAAACATTTTAAATCAACCCAAATAACCTTCAAACCAATGCTTATCAAGAATTAAAAGATCAACAACACCTGCAGAAATTTTCAGTTTTCAGCCAACTTCTATGAATTTATTAAAATATCAAACGATGTCGGATTTGGGAAAACGACCCCTCTATGGAAAGCTTAACATGTCTAGTTTATACATAAAATTTCACTTTTGATAAGAAACTGCCCAAAAAGTACAGTTTTAATCAAAAAGTCACTGCATTCGTAAAACAGGACAGCAATTGTCCTCTGGCTTGTAACAGGTTTTTCTCCATCAATACTCAATGAAAAACAGTAAAATCAGTGTCTAAACTGTAGAAAATCGAGTCTAGTTTCCAGAAAAACAAAAATCGTACCAAACAGAGCCGCATAGAAATAGTTATAAGTAAAATACTGCACATATGTCTATATGGGTTTCTGGCCAGCAACTTCATTTGGGGCTTTTCACAAACAGAACCCATGCATGCAAGATAAATAATTTACAACAGCCATCTGCAGTCACTTTAATTCATATAATTGACATCAAGCATGAAATCAAACAATAAGAGCAAGAATCAAAATTCCTAAGCTTGAATTTATGATTACCAACCACTAAACTAAGGAAACTCACCTCAAACAAGCTTGGATCCTAAGCTTCACCTTGCTCTATTTCCTCTCTACTCCAAATCCTAGCTCTCTCTTGACTTCAATCTCTCCAAAGGCAATCTTCAACTCTTCTCTTCATCATTCTCCATGGTTGAAAACCTAGCTCTTTGTCTCCTTGCTCCATTGAAGTCTCATTCTTTTCCTTCTTCTTTTCTTCTCCCATGGAGCTTTCTCTTCTACCCCTTCTCCTCTTTCTCTCTTTCTTTCTTCTTCTCTTTCCTTTTTCTGTTGTTTTCTTCCCCCTCTCACGTATCCCCCTTCCTCTTATCCCTTGCTATTTATTTATTTTTTGTTTTCTTTTTACTAATAAAACCCAACTTACTCTTTACACCCCCTTCAACTACTTAATACACTCATGCCTTAATTCTAAACATTTCTTCCTTCATAAATCGAAAACATTTATTCTAAACCACCATTAAAACACTTCTCCCTCAAATATAGTCACCCTCTATTTATTGGGTAATGTTATTTATCCAATTAGGAAATTTGGAATATTACATTACTCTCCTCCTTTTAAATAATTTTGTCCTCAAAATTAGGCACAACTCTACTCAAGGCTCATAGCTTGGAGGGTTATTCCAATACGATAGCACTTGCTGCTAACATAACAAACCTTCTTTTACTTGCATGATGCAAGGTTTGTGAGTGAGGATTTGATACTCGAGGCAACTCTAGGTTGGATTTGGGGGTATATATACCTACCGGTATAGATTAAAGTTGCATAACTCGATAGGGTTTCCCAATGAAATGAGTACGAATACTTGTACTCCACGCCTCACTTGGGTCCCCACATGGCTTCCCACAAGATCCTTCATAGCAATAGCGGTTGAGCTTCCGCTGCGGACTCTGATCTCTCAAATCCTGCATGTAAACTTAACTCTCTCTATTTATGAATTGATGGTAAGAGTTGAAATCCTTCATGTCTTAGTTCTATGGTTGGACTCCTAGCTCTTACGATCCTAGGACTCGAGCACCAATTCTCCAACCAAAACATTAGTTCCAGCACACTAACTCTCTTTAATCTCGAAGTTCTCGCTCTTTCATAACAAAATTAGAACTACAAAGTGTAAACTACCAACATGAACCTCAAACATACAACCCAAACTCTTAATGTTGCTATGTCTCAGCTTACTATCACACATACACTGGGTTAATTAGCATCAACATCAAATGTTACAACTCACACAACATCAATTAATAACATTTTGGTCTACTATTGCTAGTCTCATCAATACTAACATTCATGATTGTGAAGTCACACTGCATAGGCTATATATCATCTATATCAAACAATAGGTAAAACTAGTCTAAACTGACAAACATTCGGAAACTTCTAGAGGTATCAAGTTTTTATACAATTAGATGGCTATATCTTATACATCCATAAGCACTTTCAAATCATCGTAAAATTTAATCAAATTTTTGGAGTCTCATGCAAATATACATCTTTCCCACACTTTCATTACACTCATCTATTCTTTAAACCATTTTGTATACATAGATTGTAATATAGAAGATGTTTCGCTAGGCACTACATATTAAAACTATTTATTGCCCCATTTTTTTTATCCAATTCAACGAAAAGAAAAAAAATTAATCCTTCATAGGTCACAACTAAATAATGCAGATGTTAAAACCATTCAACATCAAAAGACATAGGAAATGGGTGAAGAAATAAAAGATCAAGTTGTTCATTTATTTTAACCAGAAAGTTACCAACTAAGGTTAGAATCCTTATCTTCACGATTCAAAGTCTATATTTATGGTTAAGAGATTGGGAGAATTTCACAAGCTCCTTTTTTTTTTTTCTTTTCCTTCTTCTATCCAAACTCCCTCATGTCTCCTAACAATAATTATCATCAAGTTATGACTTTCTAATAAATTAGTTTGGCAGTGCCCTCAATCATAAAAACGACAAGAACCAAAAACAAAACTCTGGTTTGGCAACAACAAAAAACCATGAATCTGTAAATTTACTTGACTAACACTTTAACATCTATCATGACACTCATAACAATGATTAATACAAAGAGGTAATTGAGTCCACGTAAGGTAAAACTATCTAAGAGATATATTGATGCATCTATATTAATTTTAAAAGCATACATAAGAGTTTTGTGTTATGTAAGGAAGAATTTAAAGGGATGGAGGAGGTAATAAAACTTAAGCCCCTAACCCAGAACTTTCAATCACGGAATTTGGAAGGCAACACACTTCGTTCATTTAAGTTTCTTAACCTAAGGCCAGTGGCCCAGCCAGATGGAAATCCACAATGATTATAATTGTAATACTGTTCATTCTTCAACATCCCATTAAAATAAGCATGACAAGTACACAATCATAGATCTGGATTAATCAATTTTTTTTTTTTTTTTTGAACTTTATTCATACATGGCATTAGGCAAAATTAGTTAGGCAACCAAAGAACACAAAACAAAGCATGCTATAAGTGAAAACTCTAGGAAGCCATGATATAACATGTTCTAAGTCATTCAAATCCACATGCAAGCTTCAATAACTCAAATATCACAGATCTAACATTTATGCAGCTCCATAAACTCTTATCTAAACATGCATTTAAGCCAAAATCTTGCGCAACACAGAAAACACACATATAAACATATATATTTATCACATTACCAAACTAAGCAAATCCCAAAATAAGGAAATGATCAATCCTCATGAAATCAAGTATATAAGCAACCCATGGTTTTAAGGGAAACAACAAGGAAGGAGAAAAGAGGAAGAATAGCTCATTCCATAGTCTGGTTCCTTGTTTGTGAATGTTTTTCAACTTTTGACATACATCTATTTTCCTTTCTATTTTAGAAATGAAAACACATGATTAAACATAACTCAAACATGCGATTGTCCTGGCAACTTCAGGTTGCCTAGGCGCAACAAATGAAACTTGGCAGTAGACACGAGCATCCATCCTTTGCAAGCATTTAGGACTTGCAATGTTCAAACGTACCCGATTAGTGGGAGGAATTTAAAGATCACATTATATACTCCCAATGCAAGCAATAGGGTATAATAGCACCACATAAGCATGCAAGGGTTATAACACTCACAATTATCCAATATTTAGTATCCTCTGATGCAAAAACACAAGTAAGAAAAGAGGGTAAAAGGACAATTTCTAATCCGTGCAAGGTTGCAATATTTTTATTAGCATATGATCCCATGTCGTGAACATTCCAAACAAACTAGGTCAACACCTTGAATTCATACATTTAATTTACAAGCCAAAAAAATTTAGCAACGACCAAAAGCAGTTTATCAAACAGGGAGTGACAAACAACATTAAAAAAACATATAAGCTATAATCAACATGTGCACATACAGCATTGGCAGGAAAGGAAAAGAGATCTAAAACGAGAAGAAACATTAAAATGACTTACGAATAAATTACCCAAAATTATAAATAGAACCATAGCGACTCCTAATACTATTGTTATCGTCACAAGGACCCATTTATAATCTTATTTGGCTACCAGGTCAGTACCCTTGGAGGGATAAACCAAACACCAAGCATGTTATGACAGCAATATTTTACACAGTCCTCACGGTGTCAGAAGGACACCATTTGTGTTCTTAGATTCCATGTTTTGCATATAGGGTCCCATTACCAAAAAGGATAAGCAATGGCAGAAGTAAATTTTGATGGGAGTAGCGATTCTATCATTTTATCATGCAGCAAACATGCGGTAAAAGAAAGGCACAAAAAGAAGCAAACTATTCTGAAGATGAAATCTGAAATGGACAAATAATGAGCATCATGAGACATTGATATCGGAGGAAAATTTTTAAACCAATTCACGGATATGTTGTACTTTCATACCAGTTATAAACACTTCACAGGCAAGTATGGCCCAACTCGATTTATAAACAACTAATATGTTCACAAGCTTCAACCATTTTAAAGGTTTGAAAATCTCTTTCTAAAAAGGGTGTACAAACAAAAACATTCACGAAAAGATGGACTTTTACAAATGACTTGCTCTAGTAGGGTGATACTCCTCATCATTCTTTATGCGAATACCTGGGGTGGCCTACCTCATTAATTCGTATGAATAAATTGGAACAATATCAACCCACATAACTTGGCTGACAGACACCCTAAGCCGGATCATACTAGACACATAACTCACAGTCCGATGGGATCGAACCGCTTTGATACCATAATGCAATACCCCGATGTACATTAGGATACTACTTACCATTAACTACATAAGATAAATATAACGCCCAAACAACCAATAGGATTTTAATTAAAATCATTTACAAAACATGGCATAAGGTTTGACTTGGAATACATCTCATTTTAAAGAAAACAACACCAGACATTTTACACTAATTGTAAACATCAAAAAAAGACTCAGGACTCCGATCCGACAACAACCTCGAGGACCCCAGCTAACATTGGGACAGCTGCCAAAGCATTTCCGGACATACTTTTCAGCCCCCAACATAGAAGCGGTTAAACTGAAACAAAAGGGTGAGGGGTGAGATATAATAATCTCAGTGAATTCCTGCAAGCAGACAATTAGTTCAATATATATAAGTTTAAACAACATCGATACATAATCAATGAAAGTAAACTTCACACACTTGGACATCCCTTTAGTTTTATCAGTGAAAAACGTCGCTGTCCCCCGCGCACCAAGGTACTTAAGAGGAACTAGCTCTATGATGTAAGGCAGATCATACGTCTATGACCACAAGCGGTGTCCCACTTGCTTTGCACTTACCTTCTTGCCTTCCTAAATGAAAGGACTTCTGTGATTGCCTTCCAAACGGGAAGGACTCTATACTCGACATCTGAAATGTCTCTGACCTCCATTCTAACTCGAATCATATCGGATAGAGGATGGCCGTCATTATTGGATGCCAAGCTATAGTTTACTTTTATGCATTATTGTTACACTACAAAACATTTTAAATCAACCCAAATAACCTTCAAACCAATGCTTATCAAGAATTAAAAGATCAACAACACCTGCAGAAATTTCCAGTTTTCAGCCAACTTCTATGAATTTATTAAAATATCAAACGATGTCGGATTTGGGAAAACGACCCCTCTATGGAAAGCTTAACATGTCTAGTTTATAAATAAAATTTCACTTTTGAAAAGAAACTGCCCAAAAGTACAGTTGTAATCAAAAAGTCACTGCATTCGTAAAACAGGACAGCAATTGTCCTCTGGCTTGTAACAGGTTTTTTTCCATCAATACTCAATGAAAAACAGTAAAATCAGTGTCTAAACTGTAGAAAATCGAGTCTAGTTTCAAGAAAAACAAAAATCGTACCAAACAGAGCCGCATAGAAATAGTTATAAGTAAAATACTGTACATATGTCTATATGGGTTTCTGGCCAGCAACTTCATTTGGGGCTTTTCACAAACAGAACCCATGCATGCAAGATAAATAATTTACAACAGCCATCTGCAGTCACTTTAATTCATATAATTGACATCAAGCATGAAATCAAACAATAAGAGCAAGAATCAAAATTCCTAAGCTTGAATTTATGATTACCAACCACTAAACTAAGGAAACTCACCTCAAACAAGCTTGGATCCTAAGCTTCACCTTGCTCTATTTCCTCTCTACTCCAAATCCTAGCTCTCTCTTGACTTCAATCTCTCCAAAGGCAATCTTCAACTCTTCTCTTCATCATTCTCCATGGTTGAAAACCTAGCTCTTTGTCTCCTTGCTCCATTGAAGTCTCATTCTTTTCCTTCTTCTTTTCTTCTCCCATGGAGCTTTCTCTTCTACCCCTTCTCCTCTTTCTCTCTTTCTTTCTTCTTCTCTTTCCTTTTTCTATTGTTTTCTTCCCCCTCTCACGTATCCCCCTTCCTCTTATCCCTTTCTATTTATTTATTTTTTGTTTTCTTTTTACTAATAAAACCCAACTTACTCTTTACACCCCCTTCAACTACTTAATACACCCATGCCTTAATTCTAAACATTTCTTCCTTCATAAATCGAAAACATTTATTCTAAACCACCATTAAAACACTACTCCCTCAAATATAGTCACCCTCTATTTATTGGGTAATGTTATTTATCCAATTAGGAAATTTGGAATATTACACATGCAGTCTCACATTCTCACTGATATAAATCTGAGTAAGCTTTTCCATGGAATACTTGAATTTGATAGGTAGAAAATGAGCTGATTTCGTAAGCCTATCAATTATAACCCAAATGGAATCGTATCCTTTAGGTGTCCTTGGCAAACATGTTACAAAATCCATCGCTATGCCGTCCCATTTCCACTCTGGGATATCCAACGGAAGTAACATTCCAGCTGGCCTTTGATGTTCAACCTTTGCTTTTTGACACACTAAGCAAGATGCCACATAATCAGCTATATCTCTTTTCATGCCTTGCCACCAAAACAACCGCTTCAGGTCTTGGTACATCTTGGTTGACCCTGGATGCATACTCAACTTACTTCTATGAGCTTCGTCTAGAATTAACCTTCTTATCTCTGGGTTGTTTGGCACACAAACCCGTTCTCCTTGTCTTAGGATTCCATCTGCTTCTTCCTTGTATTCAGACGTCATCCTTTTCTTTAGATTCCTTCGCTCTTTCTCCAGATATTGGTCGTATACTTGTTTTTCCCGAATCTGATCCATCAGATCACAAGATACTGTAACCATACCCACACATAGTCTTCCCGGCATACTAACCACGGACAGATGCATATCTCTAAACTGTTCCAACAGCTCGTGTTCCTTAATCATCATGGAAAACACATGTAATACTTTCCTACTCAACGCATCCGCTACCACATTAGCATTTCCCAGATGATACTGTAATTGAAAGTCATAGTCCTTCAAAAATTCCAGCCACCGTCTTTGGCTCATGTTGAGCTCTTTCTGATCGAACAGGTACTTCAAGCTCGTATGATCGCTGAAGACATTGAACGTCAAACCATACAAGTAGTGCCTCCAAATCTTCAACGCAAAGACTACCGCTGCTAACTCCAGATCATGAGTTGGGTAATTCTTCTCGTGCACTTTCAACTTTCTCGAGGCATACGCTACCACCTTCCGATTCTGTATCAGAACACAGCGTAACCCCTGATATGAAGCGTCACAGTACAGTTCAAAAGGTTCGTTTGGATATGGCAATATCAACACTGGCGATGTAGTCAGCCTTTTTTTCAGCTCCCGAAAACTCTGATCACAGGCTTCAGTCCATTGAAACGTTTTATCCTTCCTCGTCAATTGGGTAAGAGGTCCTACAATCTTAGAAAATCCCTCGATGAACCTCCGATAATACCCAGCCAAACCCACAAAACTGCGTATCTCAGTCACTGTGGTTGGTCTTTCCCATTCAAGAACTGCTTCAACTTTCGACGGATCTACAGCAATTCCTTCCTTTGAAATTACATGACCCGAAAACTGCACTTCGTCGAGCCAAAAGTCACACTTGGACAACTTTGCATATAGCTGTTTCTCCTTCAGAACCTGAAGAACCACACTAAGATGTTCAGCGTGTTCTTCCTGGTCTCGCGAATAGATGAGTATGTCGTCTATGAAAACAATGACAAACTTATCCAAGTATGGACAAAAGATCCTATTCATATAATCCATGAATATAGTCGGAGCATTCATCACACCAAATGGCATTACAAGATACTCATAGCGCCCATAGCGTGTTCGAAACGCTGTCTTTGGTACGTCCTCTGCCTTCACACGAATCTGGTGATAACCCGATCGCAAATCAATCTTGGAGAAAACTGCCGCTCCCCTCAACTGATCTATCAAGTCATCTATCCTCGGAAGTGGATACTTGTTCTTAATAGTAACCTTATTCAACTGGCGATAATCCAAGCATAGGCGAGATGTTCCATCTTTCTTCTTCACCAACAACACAGGTGCTCCCCACGGCGACACACTGGGTCTAATAAACTGTTTCCCCAATAAGTCTACCAATTGTTCCTTCAAGGTTTCTAACTCAGCAGGTGCCATACGATACGGTGCCATAGACACTGGTCCTGTTCATGGCACAAGATCGATCACAAACTCGATGTCCCGAACTGGCCGCAAACCTGGTATGTCTTCAGGAGAGACTTCCGGAAACTCGTTCACGATAGGTACGCGCTCTAAGACTAGCTCGCTCTTGACCTCCAAAGAAGATAGTAACATGTATCCTTGAGCTCCTTCTCTCAAAGAAGCGTTTATTTGGCTGGCAGTCAAAAATCCAGAATTCTCACAACTAGGGAAAACTAAGGTTTTATTTGCACAGTCTAACAGAATATGGTTAGAAGATAAACAATCCATTCCTAAGATTACACCCATTTGTGAAAGAGGCAAACATATCAAATCAATCAAAAATGTTCTATCTCCAACAGAAATAGGACAGTTCAAACAAACTTTAGCAGTTATAACAGGCTTTGTAGTAGGCGTAGAAATTACCAAATCAAAAGGTAAAGAAGACACAGGTAATCCCAACAGATTCACACGGTCATAGGCAATAAAGGAATGCGTTGCTCCTGAATCAAACAGTACAGTTAAGGTTTTACCTCCCATGACACACTGACCTTGGATTAAGTCTTCATTTTGAGAAGCTTCAGCACCTCCGATGGTATTGACTCTGCCTTTTGCCTTAGGCCTTGCAGCTTGGTCATTGTTGACAGAATGTTCCAATTTTGGTTGCATGCATTCACGTGAGATATGTCCTGGCTTCCCACACTTGAAGCAGATAATTCCTTTGATTGAACAGTCCTTGGGTATGTGATTACTCTTCCCACACTTCATGCACTTGGTTGGGGCGTTTCCAGACTGACTGAAACCCCCACTGCTTCCTCCCGCAGAATGTTGATCTTGTTGCTTTGCATACGGCTTCCATCGAGATTTGTTGTCTCGACCGCCGCTTCCTCTTTGGAACTTGCTCGGTCCAGAACTCTGTACCCGCTTGTCCTTAGGCTCCAAGCTCTCGATCAGACGACACTTCTCCATCAGCCTTGGAAAAACAGAAATTTCCAATGGAACTACAGCTCTTTTCAAGTCGATCCTCTGACCTCCTTCAAATTTTCTGCACTACCACTCCTCTCTTGGGTTGTCCAGAAAGTAATTTGAAAACTTTGCCAGACTTTCAAATTTGGCCCTGTATTCAGCTACGGTCATTCCCCATTGTCTCAGCTGGAGGAACTCCATCTCTTTCTCATGCCTTGCACTTGCAGAAAAATACTTCTCCAGGAACTTTCCCTTAAAAGCATTCCAGTCAACAGCTTGTTGATTGTGAATCAGCATCTGACAGGCTCCTTCCCACCAGTATTCAGCATCCTCCACCAGCATATAGGTTGGATAGACAACCTTGTCATTCTCAGTGCACCTCATTGCTCCAAAGATTTTCTCCAACGTCTGGATTCAACACTCAGCTAACTCAGGATTGAATTCACCTTTGAATTGAGGTGGATTCCGACGAAGAAATTCGTCCAGTCCTCTACCTCCAGCAGCTCTTTCGTCACGTTGAACCATTGCAGCAGCCATTTCCCGTATGGCATTCACAGCAGCAGTCAGGTTTTGAGCAGCCATTGCTACCTTCAAAACCAGAACTGTCAAACTCAAGAAAGCACAACAAAACTAAAGCAAACAATAGAGAAACACACAGAGAACACAACACAAACAAGACAGACCATAACCTACAAACCCCAAAAAGACTCGGCCAACTCTGATACCAAATAATGCAACCCCCTTTCCCGAGCGTCACATTCCCGAACGTTTATAAGGCCGAAAATATTTATTAATGCGAAAAATACGGTTTTTTTTTCCTTTCACAAAGATATAATGGGATTAGTAAAGGTAAATAATACTAATAAATGAACTTAGGTTCACCATGCATTTCTAGAACATACTGTATTATAAATACGGAAGCAGAGAACAGAAAACAGAAACATTAACATTGTTGTATACAGACATAAGTCTAATGTATAACTGATAATAAGAAATAATAAGTACTAGGAGTCGTAGCTCCCAAAAGGTACTACAAAAGTACTACAGATACCGACACAGTCTGGCCGACAACAAAACTAAACCACAAAAAGAGTCCGCCTCCGGGCTCAAGGAAACTAATGGACTAAACCATCATCACGTCCATCTGTTCAAGCAGCAACAGCAAGTACTAACAGAAAACATACGAATATGGGTTAGATTCCCGTTCATCAACACAACAAAATAGCAGTAGTAAAAACGGGACGACTCACCAGGTAACAGCGTAGCCAACACGCATACTGAAATTATCGATATAAATCATGTTAAATAGTTAACAGCATAATATAAGGCATTCTTAAAAAATACAATGATGCATAATAGTAAATGTAAACATCAACAGCCATGCAATGCAGTGTAATGTATATGACTCAATGCCAATGTCACTGGGTACTACTTTGACCCCTACTCCGTGGAGCTAACAAAATGTCGGAGAGAGTGAATGGGAGGACATGTTCCGTGAGCGCAAGAATTGGGCAAGATGCTACAACATTCGTAACGTGCACGTATCTGGCTTTTACGGATACACTCTCGACCAAACATGAAAAGTAAGGCATCAAGTAGAGGATATCGGTATATTGCTTGGATTAGCCACGACACAGAAGAGCTACCAACCGGTCACATGTCAACCCTTCCAACCCTGATACCTCCAAAAAGACCATTGAAGATCGTCACTGTAATATTCGCACCCGCATCAAGGTGTAAGCTCAACTCCTAGGCTCAAGGCCTTACAACTATGCAAATGAAATGCCAATGCTTACACAAAGCAGATGCGAAAAAGCAATGTCTATCCACCAGATAAACCTCAAGGTCCACTAAGGTTCTCTTCCTTTGGAACTATACGTGTCTTTGAAAAACAAAACCTTTATCCACCGAATAAATCTCGTGATCCCTCCGGGATCGAGTCATCACAAGATTGAAACAAGTAAAAGATTGACCTAGATCCGAATCACCGGTCCATCATCGAACTACTGTTTCAAAACCCAAAACGTTTCATGTTTTTGTTTATGTCTTATGAAGTCATTGATGTAGTAAGTCATCAATGGTATAGTATATGGTCTTGTTTCAATACATACTATACTTAATTAACCCTTGTCTTCAACTCGAAGTTAATTACTTAACTTTGGTTTTTATACGTAAAACTTTACGATTGAGTTAGAAAACTCCTTTTGTAAACCAAACAACTTTTACAATTGAAAACTTATTTGATTTGAAACAACATTTGAGCCATTTACTCTATTTCTAGCATTTTCTGAAACATGAAACTCGCTTAGCGGGGTTAAATTCGCTTAGCGAGAATGTGGCAGTGATAACTCTTTTGAAACTCCCTTGTATCACTGGGCGAGACATGGTTCGCTCAGCAAAAATTCGCATCATCCGCTTAGCGAAAAGGAGGCAATGATACCTCTTTTGAAATTTTCTCTGAATCGCTTAGAGAAAATTTAGTGACTTAGCGAAATTCCTTCTTATTCGCTTAGCGAAGCTTAAGTCGCTTAGCGAAAATTAAGGCAGTGCTTTCATCAAAACTTTAATTTCTTCAAGAACTACACATTACCTTCCTTTTCTCAAGGTCATGGCCGAAAGCCAACTATGCACCAATGTGAAGATTTACTTCACCAAACTAACCAAGTTAATGCTCACAAAACTTACACAATTATGATAAAAATTAAACACACATCATTGCATCATAATCAAGCACAAAAGTCCATACTTGATCTAGTGATCAAGGTAGGTTTTTCAACATGCAAGAAATTGTTTTCTCACCTAGACAACATCATCATAAAGTATATGTTAAGGCATACAAGCATAAACTACAAATATTAAACTTTGTTCTCCAAGAGAACCATATTAATTGGTGAACCCAAACCAAAGGATTTCACCCACACATAAACTAAACAACCATCCTCACCACCACTGTTTTGGTGTGATGAGGTTCGCCCCCCATACCTGTTGAAGAGCAGATATCCGGATCAAAGTCGGTTGATCGGTTTGTGAAACCTCCTGACAATCGTCACCAACTACAACAACACAACAATCAAGCATTAAACAACAATCAAAGCAAAACTCAACAATTCTAACAAGTGATCAAGCTTTTTCTCAAGGATCAATGGTGTTTTCTCAAGAACAACTATGGTGTTCTTCTTGGGAAGGGGCTGTGCGTGATAGTGAGGGTGTGAGGGGCTGAGTTCAGATCTTTAAAAGCTCACTTAAGGGCAAAAAGGTTTTTTGCCAAAAGGGTAAAATGGTAAAAGTGTAAAAGACTAAGGTTAGGGGCATTTTGGTCATTTTGCTCCCAGATATTTCCGAACGTCATGACGACTCTGGCATACTCTCCCAAGTGTCCTGGGATGATGTGGTATCAAGATTATCCGTTGGCGAGTCACGGTAAATCCATATGTGGCTCCGTTCGTCACCCGATTGAGGATTTCACTCGAAAGAAGGTTAAGAAGTGATTTTTCTGAAATTTTTGTGAAATTTAACCAAAACGTAGAGAATCGAATTCTAAGACTTAATGTCTCGTTCACGGGTCCATTTGAGGTCTCCTGAGCAGTAAAATCATACTGTCAGTGTAAAAACGCAGACCAGACTTCGTTTGAATTTTCGACTCAAAACATAATCGTAGCTTCCTACTATATCGTCGAGCATGACTATGGTCTCAGAATAATTTATTTCCATTCCTAAGACCTCGGATAAAATAGAGACGTTAAAATACTGAAGAATTAGAAAACGTGAAAATCGGGGCGTTACACATGATAATATTATGCTCTATCAAATGGACGTAAAAAGTGCTTTCTTAAATGGTTTCATTAATGAAGAAGTCTACATTATACAACCACCTGGTTTTGAAGATCAAAATCACCCTGAGCATATATATAAGCTTAAGAAGGCTTTTTACGGACTCAAACAAGCTCCTAAAGCTTGGTATGAGAGACTCAGCTCATCCCTAATAGAGAACGGTTTCTCAAGAGAAAAATTGGATACAACTCTTTTAAGAAAATCAAGCAAAAAGGACTTTATTGTTGCTCAAATTTAAGTTGATGATATAATATTTGGTGTGTAACACCCCGATTTTCACGCCTTCTAAGACCAGTAAACTATATAAATGTGTTTATATTTTTATCTGTGTTTTAGAAAATGATTTTGGGAAAACTAAAATCGTATTCATGATCTATGTGATTGTAGGAAGCTACGGTTAAATTTTGGGTCGAAAAATCAGACGGAGCCCAGTCTGCATTTTCACTGATAGTAGTGTTTTATTACTATACAGACCTAATTTTGACTCGCGAACGAGGCACCTAGGCTTAGAATTTCATTCTCTACAAATTTTCTAAAATCAGTTCTTGACGTTAAAAACTAAAAATAATATAAAATATTCGGACGCAAACTCGAATAGGGAGACGATTGGAGCTGTAGATGGATTTAACAGGACCCGCTAACGGATAAACTCAGTGTCACTTCAAGTCACATCACATTGGGAAGCGTGCCATTGTCATGATGATTTTCAAAATATCTGAACGCGAAATGTCCAAAATGCCCTTGATCTTTTAAGGAAATTACCATTCAGTCCTTATGGAAAAGACCAAACTACCCTTAATGAAAATTTAGGGACATCTATGCCCACTTCTTCCTCCCATTTTCGAGCAGCCCCTTTATCTCCTTCTCTCTCACTTTGTTCTTCATTTTCTCTCTTTGTTCTTCACCATTTTCTTCATTTTGAGCTTGAAACTTGAAGGATTTTAGTGAAAGCAAGTTCTTTTCTCTTAAGCTTAAGCATCAAGGAGGTATTATCTCTCTCCTACCTCTCCTAATCGCTCTATTCATCTCTTAGATTTCTTGATTCATGGAGGTTAGGTTTTTGGTTCATGATCTTCAAAAATTCATAAAAAATTATAGAAAAGTCCTTTTAATGTCAAACAACTTTCTTTGAGCTAGGTTCATTGCTTTCTCCTATAATCCAAGAGCTTAGAGCTAAGGAATCCCTCTAGCTCATATGGGTATTTTGGCCGAACCTACCCCCTTTGGGTGTGTAGAGTTTTGGTTGAAATTTTGGTATTCTAAGCTTTGATTTCATCTTGTTACACCTAGTTAGTATAGAATCCAAGAGATGATAATTTTTGAAGAACCCTAGCCCTATTTTCTAGCATATGGCCGAACCTAGGGTGAATAGTGTAGGAGGAAATTTTGTGATTTAATGTTAATGCATTGTGGGTTTGTATGTGTTTAATGATCGTCGGGTAATCGAGCGAGGGATCGGACGACGTTCGGATCAATCGGGAGATTTATCGCTTTTCGGGAACTCTAAGAGGTAAGGGGAGATAACCTGAGGAATTCAATTTATGATGGCTGTATACTGTCTGTGATGTGTTTGGTGGAAATTTGTGTAGTGGTGTGTAATATTAATTATTTTGTGGAGTGGTGTATTTATTGCTTAATTATATGTGCTTATGCTTGTTTTTGCTAAAGTATATGTGATTGCATTTTATTATACTTGTTGTGGTGATTATTGCGTTAAAGGACCTAACATTGGTTAGGATCCAAAATCGTGTAATGTTAAAAGCTTCAATAAGCTTGGAAAGTTGGATAAGAAAATAAAAAGATTTAAGTTTGAGGGTTTTTGGAAATAAAAAGGAAACAAATGGCTTTACAGAATAAAGGAGAATAAAAAGATTTACTTTATTAAGGATAAGTTAACTTGAAGGGTAAAATGGAGAAAGATTGACTTTAATTGAGAAAAACAAGGTTTTGAGGTGAAAAGTGTGTTTTAGAGACGTGGGTAGTTTTTAAAGTGATAAAGGAAACCATTTCAAGCAAAAGTGCTACTGGAAATATCGTTTCAAAATAAATTGTTTTATCCAAGAAACAGGGTTTTACGAACTGCATTTCAAGGTTTTGTGTTTTACCGAAATCCTTCGATAAGGAAAAGGTGGTTTTTAACCATGTGACGTTTTGTTTTGGAAAACCGATCCCGAAGGCTTTGTGTATAAGCTTCGTAGATTTGGGTTTTTGGTTTTGAGTTTTCAAAAGAGAAATGTGTTTCTTGGTTTGGAACCTAGAAACCGAGACGTCGGGGTTCTAGGGTTCTACAGAACACGTGGCTCTAAGATCCGTGTTAGTATGTTGGTCCTATAAGCTAGAGGACATTCTTTATGGTCCTAGGGGCTTACGGACGTGTTTGAGATTTTTGGGTTTGAGCTATGTTGACTGTGTGTCCTTTTTGAGTTTTGGACTGAGTGTCCAGCTTTTGAGAAAATGTTGAAAGGACATGCGAGTCTAAAATATGTGGTGGTTGATAGATTTGAGCTTCAACGAGAGAATAATTATACGACACAGAAAAACATATGAAAACAAAAGGTTTTCTCATGCATTTGTTTCTGGCAGATGTGCCATGGGATGGGGGACCTTGAGGATAGGGAACCCTATGATGACTTTAAGTCATTGTGTGTCATTGCACCTTGATGGGCAATGAGAAATCCATATAATGTGAAGCATTGCACCCTGTAACATCCCGGTTTTTCTGTAACTCTAATCGAGTGAGTTAATCTCGATTGGGGCTTTGGATGATTGTGTGAATTATTATGTGTTAGTTTTAGACCTAGATTGAAGCTTAGGAATAGGCTTGAACAAGGTTGGAGGTGCCTAAGGCATTAAACGAGTAACTGTGGAAGCCAGAAGTTTGGAAGACTTTTCCCAACTGAGCTACACGCTCGAGCGTGGGAAGGTAGCACGCCACAGCATGACAACGCTCAAGCGTTGGTAACGTTGGACGCTCAAGCGTTTTGAGTACGTTTGCCAGCTGGTGTGCATTTTGACTTGTGTGCTACACGTGTCAGGCCAGGGTCAAGGCGGAGCGGAAGGGACCTCACGCTCACGAGTGGGCACGCTCAAGGTTGCAAGTTTTCCACGCTAAAGCTTGCACAACAGCTCAAGTTAGTGGAGTTTCATTTCTCTCCCTCATTTGCACGAAAACTTCTTGAAGTTTCCCAAATTCTCCGCAACTTGAGAGAGAGGGAGCTGTGTTCTAGAATGAGAAAGCTTGAGGTTGAAGGCGATTGAAGTACCGGAACGCGATTCCGACTACATCATTGTGATCGCGGCGAAGTGTTCTTCGACTTTGACGGATTGGTTTCTCGATTCGTCCAAGGTAAACTCGAGTCCTTAACACGAGTTATTCGTGTTCTTGGTGTTCTTCGAGTCTTTGCCTTTTTCTTTGATTTTTGAGCTTGCCCTAGGGCTAACACTGTTGTATTTGTGTTGTGCTCATGATTAGGGCAAGGTTCGTGCTCGTGATTGCCCGAGTTTTGGAGGTGGAACCGCGGCTGTTCTTGGAGCTGCCATTGAAGGGGGCTGCTAGCTCAAGCTTGGAGAAGCAAGCCGAGGATCGGGTGGATTTGCATGACGATTGTTCAGGTGGGGAGAAAGAGTACTGCTGTCGTCGGGATGGCAAGAGTAGTGTAGGATGTTTTTCTGCTATGTGTATGGAAGCCCTAACCCTACTAGTGGTTGAGCCCCGATAAAGTACGTAAACCCTAGGTTTAACTTACTTTGGGCTATCGCCGTTAAGTTGGAAACCCTAGGCTATTAAACTGTTGATTAAGGATGTTTGACTTCATTGACTGTATGCTGCTGATTGTTGTTGCTATTTGTCTAAGTACCTATATGCGACTTGGTATGTGATATACTGCTATGTGTAGTTGTTAGCATTATTATTGCTGTTATTACGCTGTATGTTGTAATGTTGAACGTTGTGGCGGAATGCTGTAAAGCTAAGTTTGGTTGTGTGCCGTGTTGTTGTCGGATTGATACTGTGGATGGTGTCGTTGCTGTAATGCTAACTTCTTGAGGCTGTGGCTGTGCTTGTTTGTGCTGTGGCTCGCGGACATGTGGTGTCGAGGCTGTGGCCATGTGGATTCAGTGGCATCGTGTTGTTTCTGATTGAGAGCTTAGGCGTGAGATACCCCGATTCCGATGTGGAAGGGGGATGCACTCTTATTGGTCACGGTGAGCGGTTCGGTCTCTTGGACAAGCTAACTCCATTCCGACACAGAACCTGTTCCAGTGTGGACTTGTTTAGGTGTGGAATCGTTCCAGTGGGAACAGCTGTGAGCGTTTTCGGCCGACATGCTGCATGGGATTAGTATCCCGGTCTAGAGGATTGATTTGAGTGAGAGACTCATGGAGATGAATGCTTGTTGTATGTGTTGTCTTAAGAGATGTGTGTTGGAATGCAGTGACTGTGATATTTACGATACCTGCTATATGCTACTTGTTATATGTGTTTAATGCATTACTGTTGTTTTCCGATATTATAAAGCACTGTATTTCTTATCTCTCTACAGCTGTTTTTGTTGTTCTGTTAGGGTTCGCATGAAGACAACGAGCCAGCCGAGGAACAGGATGGACCCTAAACTTCACTCGTTTATCACCGGGGCACCGCAGATGCCGGTGCTGGGCGACATTGAGATTGTATATCATGATGAGGGGGGATGGCGGGTGGACCCCTCGACTTTCTTGGTGGTTTACAGGGACCCGTCGGTCTGATCTTTCGGAGCGGCATGCCGCCTTACGTGGATATCATTGGCCCCTACCGCGTGTACCAGTTCTTTCCTTTTCCAAAGATGTGGCGACCGCCGAGGCAGAGGGAGCGAGACTACATGTGGGTGGCACCCCAGTCCTCAGTTGTATCTAGCAGGAGAGGCTACGTCTACCGAGGCCAGTGCCAGGGGACGCAGCGGTATCTGAGGACCTACCGTAAGCGTAGGATTGTGGTATCCAGTTTTTCGTCAGAGTACGAGCCTATCGTGCGATATAGGCGTACTCATGGCGAGGGTCAAGGTAGCTCAGGGCATCCTCACCACTGATGGTGAGAGTCTGCCAGTGCGTCCTAGGCTGTGAGCTGAGAGCTTTTTGTGTACCTTTTGACAGGGGACGGGTAGTGTTGGTGAGCTCCGAGAGTTTTCTTATGCCTTTTGGATGTATTTTCTATTTTTACTTTGATAGCATGTATATGTATGTACACTGCCCTACTGATGGGCTAAGATATGTATGGTATTTGTATAGTTATGTTTATATTGCGCTTTTTACTCTGATAGCTTTTCTATGCTTGCCGTTATTGTTTGTTTACTTCCGCGACGCTGTTTATATACCACGCTATCGCTTTATATGTGGCTAGGCATAGATAATAATAATAGGAGTTTGGGACTAATGGGATTATCCTTCTAAGAGAGGAGGGTCATCTCATTTTGGTGGTATCAGAGTAGTTTGATTCTAAATCGAACTGTGAAGGTAAGTGTACTGGCTTTAATGGTTAATAATCGAGTTGTATCAACTGTGTCGGGTTTTGGGTAGAGTGTCCGATGCGCTAGTTATCGAAGTGTGATAACTGTTTTCATTCATGAGGCATATGATATGTTTAACTGTTAAGTGCTATTATATGTCTTAGGAATTGGAACTGATAGCTCCTTTTTACAGGAAGCAAATGGCACGAGGAAGAAGTGGAAGGTCGGCGGCGAACGGACGCAACGGTAATAACAACAACGGTAACCACTCAGGGACAGGACGTGGTGGTGACATTTCGGAAGCAATGCAGGCAATGAGCAACTTGGCTACCGTAATAATGCAACAAACCTAACAGACTGCCCAGTATATGCAGAGGCAGGAAGAGAGAGAAGCTAGATAGGACCAACTGCACACCATGAGGGGAAATGAGATGGTGGATACCAGTCTCAATGCTTTCATGAAAGGAAATCCTCCTCAATTCCATGGAGATTACAACCCTGAAGCTGCAGAGATGTGGTTGCAAGAGATAGAAAAGGTGTTCATGGCCACACACTGCCAAGAGGATCGAAAAGTTACATACGCTGCTTTCATGCTAGTTGGAGCAGCAGAAGCTTGGTGGAGAACCAAGGCTAGGCTGTTAGAGGCCGGAGGAAGGATGTTAACGTGGCAACTGTTCCGGGAGTGCTTTCTAGAGAAGTACTTCCCGAGCAGCATAAGGCAAGAGAAAGAGAAGGAGTTTCTGGTCTGAAACAAGACTAACTTTTTGTATGTGAGTACGCGATGAGGTTTGAGGCACTACTCAATTTCTCTCAGTTTTACCAGATCCATCCCGACGAAGAATGGGTCTGCAGAAGGTTTAAAGACGGGTTGAGGCCCGAGTTGAAGCGAGCGATGCTACCTCTAAGTATCAGTTCTTTTCCCGAGATAGTGCAAAAGTACACAGTAGTGGAAGGACACGACTGAGCAGGGACTGTCTCCCAACAAATGACAAGTAGTGGACCTGTTCGAGGCAACCAGAGGGGAAGAGGTGGCAAGTTCCAGCGAAGGGCGAGACCGTATGATCGCCCAGCTCAGTTTAACATCAACCATGGAGGAAGCAGCTCCAGTCAAGGACAGCAGGAGACCAAGACCTGTTTCCGGTGCGGGGGACCGCATCTAGTCAAGGACTGTCCAAGGACCCAACACATCAAGTGTTTCAACTGCAACCAGATGGGTCACTATGCGTCAGACTGCAAGCCTGGAGTTGGCAGAAGGGTTCATTTTCAACAGAGTGGTAGGGCTCAGAGTGACGGAGCTAGATCAGTTGTGGCAAGTCAGTAGAGCAGACCACAGACGACCGGAAGGGTGTTTTCCGTGAGAGGTTTTGAAGCCTCCCAAAGTCCTGATCTGATCCAAGGTAAATGCTTGGTTTCTGGTAAGCTTTTGTCAGTTTTATTTGATTCGGGGGCTACTCATTCTTTCATACCAGTAGTGTGCATGGATCATTTAGGGTTGCCTACTTTTATATTACCCTATGACTTGACTGTTTCAACACCTACTAGTGATTCTTTAACTACCCTATCTATATGCCGTAAATGTCATGTTATGGTAGAGAACCGTCATTTTCTTATCGACCTTATCTGCTTGCCTATGCAACAGATAGATGTAATCCTAGGCATGGACTGGCTTTCGGCCAACCATGTAATGTTAGACTGTTCAAACAAAACTCTCAGTTTTTCCGAGCAATCTGGATTGATGCCTGCCAACAAGAGTACTCCGACGGGTGGACGATCGGACGAGTATGTGGTGTGGTTCTCTTTGGAAGTAAAGGAGACTCCTAGTGTTGAAGCTTTGCCTATCATTCGAGAGTTTTGGGATGTGTTTCCCAACGTTGTTCCTAGATTACCACCAGAGAGAGAGGTGGAGTTAGCCACAGACCTAGTACCGGGATCTGGACCTATATGAATAGCGTCGTATCGGATGTCTCCAGTTGAGCTGATGGAGCTGAAGAAACAATTGGACGAGATGCTAGGCAAAGAGTTCATCAGACCTAGTGCATCTCCGTGGGGAGCGCCGATACTGTTTGTGAAGAAGAAGGACGGGATCTCGAGGCTATGCGTAGACTATCGTCAGCCGAACAAAGTGACGATAAAGAACAAGTATCCGTTGCCACGGATAGATGATTTGTTGGATCAATTGAAAGGAGCAGCTATGTTTTCTAAGATCGATCTGCGATCTGGATACCATCAGATCTGGGTTAAGAAGGAGGATGTGCCAAATATTGCTTTTCGGAGTCGGTATGGTCACTACGAGTACTTGGTTATGCCGTTTGGTGTGACTACTGCTCCAGCTGTGTTCATGGACTATATGAATAGGATCTTCCGACCGTTCCTTGATAAGTTTGTTGTCGTATTCATTGATGACATTCTTGTAAACTCTTTGAGTAGAGAGGAACACCAAGAGCATCTAAGCGCTGTGTTCCACGTGCTAAAGGACCGGTAGTTGCATGCTAAAATGTCGAAGTGTGAGTTTTGGCTAGAAGAGGTTCAGTTTCTAGGCCATGTGATCAGTAAGGATGGAATCGCAATGGATCCTATCAAAGTGGAGGCCGTAGTGAGTTGGGAAAGCCCTAAGTCTGTAAGTGATGTGAGAAGCTTTCTTGGTTTAGCGGGCTACTATCGGAGGTTTATCGAGAGATTATCTAAGATTGCGTTGCCTATGATGCAGTTAACGAGAAAAAGGAAGACGTTTAAGTGGTCAGAGGCTTGCGAGCAAAGTTTCCAGGAGTTGAAAAGAAGACTGACCACATCACCTGTGTTGGTGTCACCAGATCCATTAGGACGATTTGATGTATACTGTGATGCATCTTATCAAGGCTTGGGATGTGTGCTTATGCAAGATAGGAAAGTGGTGGCGTATGCCTCCAGGCAGTTGAGAGTACATGAGCAGAACAACCCAACGCATGATCTGGAGTTGGCTGCGGTAGTGTTTGCATTGAAGATATGGAGACATTATCTTTATGGTGCTAAATTCAGCGTGTTTAGTGACCGTAAGAGCCTGAAGTGTCTGTTCGACCAGAAAGAGTTGAACATGCAGCAACGAAGGTGAATGGAATTCATAAAGGACTATGAATTTGACCTGCAATACATCCTAGGTAAGGCGAATGTTGTAGCGGATGCGCTCAATAGGAAATCCCTACACGTGTCTGCAATGATGGTAAAGGAGCTAGAGCTTTTAGAGGCGTTTAGAGATCTAAATCTGGAAGCGGAAATCGTCGAGGATAAGCTGAATCTGGGGATGGTCAAAGTAACTAGTGATTTCCTGAATCTTTTATGGAAGAAGCAAGCTGAGGATAAGTACCTCGCAAGCGTGAAGCGGTTGATAGAGGAAGGTAAGACTTGAGAATTCGAAAGAGGTACTGATGGTCTGCTTAGGTATGGTGGTCGGGTTTGTGTGCCAGCGGAGAGAAGTCAAGGATATGATCTTGGAAGAAGCACACAAGAGCAAGCTGAGTTTCCATCCGGGGGCTACTAAGATGTATCAGGATCTGAAGAAGCTGTTCTAGTGGCCGGGGATGAAGAAAGATGTGGCGGCTTATGTCCTAACCTGCTTGGTGTGTAAGAAAGCCAAGATTGAACACCAGAAGCCAGCAGGGTTGTTGCAATCACTGGATGTCCCAGAATGGAAATGGAATAGTATTGCCATGGACTTTGTTTTTGGGTTGCCGAGGACTCAGAAAAGGTGTGATGCAGTCTGGGTAATCATTGATAGGTTGACGAAGTGTGCTTACTTCTTACCGATCAACCAGAGTTACTCTCTAGAGCGATTGACTCAGATTTACATCAAAGAGATTGCAAGGCTGCATGGGGTACCTTCGAGCATCGTTTCGGACTGTGATCCAAGGTTTACCTCAAGGTTTTGGAGAAGCTTACACAATGCAATGGGAACTAAGTTAAGTATGAGTTCTGCTTATCATCCTCAAATGGATGGTCAGTCCGAACGAACAATTCAATCATTGGAGGATCTCTTAAGAGCGTACGTGTTGGAGAATGTAGGAAATTGGGATGAGTTCCTTCCATTGATCGAGTTCACTTACAACAACAGTTTCCAATCAAGTATTGGAATGGCGCCGTACGAGGCACTGTATAGACTTAAGTGCAGGACTCTGTTGTGTTGGTTTGAGACTAGAGAGAGTCAGCTATTAGGACCGGAATTGGTACAGAAAACAACGGAACAAGTCCGTAAGATACGGGAAAAGATGAAATTCGCAAGGGACAGGCAAAAGAGCTACCCCGACAAGAGGAGGAGGCCTTTGGAATTCCAAGAGGGCGACCATGTTTTCATGAGAGTTACCCCAAGAGCTGGAGTGGGCAGGGCAATCAGATCCAGAAAGTTGACACCTAAATTTATAGGACCATTTCAGATTCTTTGACGAATCGGCCCTGTAGCCTATCAAATAGCTTTGCCACCAAGTCTATCAAATCTTCACGACGTCTTTCATGTCTCTCAACTCAAAAATTATCATTCCGATCCATCACACATGCTAGAGCCCGAATCAATTCAACTGAAAGAGAACATGGAGCATGAAGCTTCACCTATTCGGATCATGGATAGAAGAATCAAGGAACAGCGCGGTAAGCACATTCCCTTAGTCAGTGTGGAGGGGAACCCAGTGACTGGTGATTCAACGTGGGAACGAGAAGCTGAGATGCGTCAGAGTCATCCCTATCTGTTCATAGTTATACGACGAAAATTTTGGGGATGAAATTTTCTGTAAGGGGGTGGTAATGTAACATCCCGGTTTTTCTGTAACTCTAATTGAGTTAATCTCGATTGGGGCTTTGGATGATTGTGTGAATTATTATGTGTTAGTTTCAGACCTAGTTTGAAGCTTAGGAATAGACTTGAACAAGGTTGGAGGTGCCTAAGGCGTTAAACGACTAACTGTGGAAGCCAGAAGTTTGGAAGACTTTTCCTAACTGAGCTACATGCTCGAGCGTGGGAAGGTAGCACGCCTCAGCGTTACAATGCTCAAGCATTGGTAACGTTGGACGCTCAACCGTTCTAAGTGCATTTGCCGGCTGGTGTGCTTTTTGATGCGTGTGCTACACGTGTTAGGCTAGGGTCAAGGACAAGCGGTTCCACGCTCAAGCATGGAAGGGACCTCACGCTCAAGCGTGGGCACGCTCAAGCGTGCAGGTTTTCCACGCTAAAGCATGCACAACAACTCAAGTTAGTGCAGTTTCATTTCTCTCCCTCATGTGCACGAAAATTTCTTGAAGTCTCCAGAATTCTCTGCAACTTAAGAGAGAGGGAGCTGTGTTCTAGAGTGAGAACGCTTGAGGTTGAAGGCGATCGAAGTACCAAAACGCAATTCCGACTACACCGTTGTGATCGCGGCGAAGTAATCTTCGACTTTGACGGATTGGTTTCTCGATTCGTCCAAGGTAAACTCGAGTCCCTAACACGTGTTCTTTGTGTTCTTGGCGTTCTTTGAGTCTTTGCCTTTTTCTTTGATTTTTGAGCTTGCCTTAGGGCTAACACTATTGTATTTGTGGTGTGCTCGTAATTAGGGCAAGGTTCGTGCTCGTGATTGCCCGAGTTTTGGAGGTCGAACTGCGGCTGTTCTTGGAGCTGCCATTGAAGGGGGCTACGAGCTCAAGCTTGGAAGAGTGAGCCAGTGATCGCGTGGATTTGCGTGGCGATTGTTCGGGTGGGGAGAAAGAGTACTGCTGCCGTCTGGAAGGCAAGTGTAGTGTAGGATGTTTTTCTGCTATGTATAGGGAAGCCATAACCCTACTAGTGGTTGAGCCCCGATAAAGTACCCAAACCCTAGGTTTATCTTACTTTGGGCTATCGCCGTTAAGTTGGAAACCCTAGGCAAGTAAACTATTGATTAAGGATGTTTGACTTCGTATGACTGTATACTGCTGATTGTTGTTGCTATCTGTCTAAGTGCCTATATGCTACTTGGTATGTGGTATGCTCCTACGTGCTGTTGTTAGTATTATTATTGCTGTTATTATGCTGTATGCTATAATGTTGAACGTTGTGGCGGAATGCCGTAGAGCTAACTTTGGCTGTGTGCCATGTTGTTGTCGGATTGATACTGTGGATGGTGTCGTTGCTGTAATGCTAACTTCTTGAGGCTGTGGCCGTGCTTATTTGAGTTGTGGCTCGTGGACGCGTGGCATCGAGGTTGTGGCCATGTGGATGTAGTGGCATCGTGTTGTTTCTGATTGAGAGCTTAGGCGTGAGATCCGATATCAAGTCCGTTGAGGATGTTTGCTGTATATCAGCATCAGCTGCCAAGTGGCGAGGCCGCATGACCGGTAGTATGGGCTGCCAGTGTCATACGAGGTTAGTTGTACCTGAGTGCGGGTATGGAGACTAGATGGGGCGGTCAAGTGAGTGACTTTGGGGATGTTGCCAGTCTTAGGAATAGTTTACAGTGACGGATGAGGTAGCTCCTATCCTGTCGTGATGCCCGATCCAGTCCAGCTTGCCCGAATAATCCCAGAGCTTTCCATTTGTTCCAGGCTAATGTTTCGAGGCGACCGAGGTACCCCGATTCCGGTGTGGATGGGGGATGAACTCTTATTGGTCACGGTGAACGATTCGGTTTCTTGGACAAGCTAACTCCGTTTCGACACAGAACCTGTTCCGGTGTGGACTTGTTCGGGTGTGGAACCATTCCAGTGGGAACAGCTTTGAGCATTTTCAGCAGACATGCTGCATGGCATTAGTATCTCGGTCTAGAGGATTGATCTGAGTGTGAGACTCATGGAGATGGATGCTTGTTGCATGTGTTGTCTTGAGAGACGTGTGTTGGAATGCAGTGACTGTGATATTTGCGATACCTACTATATGCTATTTGCTATATGTGTTTACTACATTACTGTTGTTTTCCGATATTATAAAGCACTGTATTTCTTATTTCCCTACTGCTATTTTTGTTGTTCTGTTTTGGGTTCGCATGAAGACGAGCCACCGAGGAACAGGATGGACCCCAGACTTCACCAGTTTATCACCGGGGCACCGCGGATGCCGGTGCTGGGCAGCATTGAGATTGTATATCATGATGAGAGGGTATGGCGGGTGGACCCCTCGACCTTCTTGGTGGTTTACACGGGACCTGTCAGTCTGATCTTTCGGAGCGGCACACCGCCGTACGTGGATATCATCGGCCCCTACCGCGTGTACCAGTTCCTTCCTTTTCCCAGGATGTGGCGACCGTCGAGGGAGAGGGAGCGGGACTACATGTGGGTGGCACCCCAGTCCTTAGTTGTGTCCAACAGGAGAGGCTACGTCTACCGAGGCCAGCGTCGGAGGACGAAGTGCAACACCCTTTCCCGAGTGTCACATTCCCGAACGTTTATAAGGCCGAAAATATTCATTAATGCGGAAAATATGGTTTTTTTTTTTTTCTTTTCGCAAGATGTAATGGGATTTAGTAAAGGTAAATAATACTAATAAATGAACTTAGGTTCACCATGCATTTCTAGAACATATTGTATTGTAAATACAGAAAAGAAAATAGAAAACAGAAACAGAATAATACTATATACAGACATAGGTCTAATGTATAACTGATAATAAGAAATACAATAAGTACTAGGAGTCGTAGCTCCCAAAAGGTACTACAAAAGTTGACATAGTCTGTCCGACAACAAAAACAAAACAGCAAAAGAGTCCGCCTCCGGGCTCAAGGAAACTACTGAACTGAACCATAGTCACGTCCATCTGTTCAAGCAGCAACAGCAAGTACCAGCAGAAAACATACAGAGATGGGTGAGATTCGCGTTCATCAACACAACAAAATAGCAGTAGTAAAAACGGGACGACTCACCAGGTAACAGCGTACCCAACATGCTTACAAGAATTCTCAATATCAATCATGGCAAACAGTTAACAGCATAATATAAGGCATCCTTAAACAATACAGCGATGTATAACAGTAAAAGTAAACATCAACAACCATGCAATGCAGTGCAATGTACAAGACTCAATGCCAATGTCACTAGGTACTACTCTGACCCCTACTCCATGGAGCTTACAAAATGTCAGAGAGAGTGAATGGGAGGATATGTTCCGGTTTCTGCCAGCCATGAGCAAGATGCTACAACATTCGTAACGTGCACGTATCTGGCTTTACGGAAACACTCACGACCAAACATGAAAAGTATGGCATCTAGTAGAGGATATCAGTGTATTGCACGGATTCGCCACGACACAGAAGCTACCAACTGGTCACATGTCAGCCCTTCCAACCCTGATACCTCCAAAAAGACCATTGAAGATCGTCACTGTAAGATTCGTACCCGCATCAAGGTGTAAGCTCAACTCCTAGGCTCAAGGCCTTATGACTATGCAAATGAAATGCCAATGCTTACACAAAGCAGATACGATCAAGCGATGTCTATCCCCCGGGTAAACTTCGAATGCCACTAAGGTTCTCTTCCTTAGAAACTATACGCGTCAATCTCATGATCCCTCCAGGATCGAGTCATCACAAGACTAAAACAATTGAACAACTGATCCGGGTCCGAATCACCGGTCCATCATCGAACTACTATTTCAAAACCCAAAACGTTTCGTGTTTGTGTTTATGTCTTATGAAGTCATTGATGCACTAAGTCATCAATGGTATAGTATATGGTCTTGTTTCACCACATACTATACTTAATTAAGTTAATTACTTAACTTAGGTTTTTGATGCGTAAAACTTTACAGTTGAGTTAGAAAAACACTTTTTATAAACAAAGCCATTTCTCGCGGGGTGAAGACATGTTTCACGACACAGGGCTGAGAGGTTATCTTTACTGTTTAGACAGTCTTTCTTATTCGCGAGGCGAGAGTAGTATCGCGATGCAAAGCAGAGAAAATATATCTTTTACTGTTTAGACAGTTCTTTTGGTTCGCGAGGCGAAAAGGGTATCGGGATGCGAGGCTGAGAAACTATATCTTTTACTGTTTGGACAGTTCTTTTGGTTCGCGAGGCGAAAATGGTATTGCGACGCGAGGCTGAGAAACTATATCTTTGCTGCTCGGGTTAGCCCACTGTCTCGCGCGGCGAGACAATGTTAGCCAGGTGAATACCTTGTCTTCCCTCTGTCTCGCGTGGCGAGACAAGGTTTGCTGGGCGAATGCCCTGTTTTCACTTTTCCCTAACTTCTTCATTAATTTTCTTTTTGAAACACTTAGTTTGATTAAAAGACCTATGGCTAAAGAAAAGACATTTATCACTTTGGTGACACACATTAAAGGTTAAAACTTCATTTGAACTTTGGATCAAAATCACTTAGGATTTTTCTTTGAAAACATAGGTTATAAAATCATGTTTTTCTTACTTCAAAACCTTGCTAAAACAAGAACAACACATGTTCTTATATTTCCTCTTACTAAGGCCACAAGCCTACTCCAATGAAAAATGGAGACTTTGCTTTACCAACTAAGCATGATAAACAACAATTACACATTATTACCTCATAATCAAACATAAAAGTCCATCACACATCATGGCCTCATAATCAAGCATAAAAGTCCATACTTGATCTAGTGATCAAAGTAGCTTTTTCAACATACATGGAAATGATTTCATTCAATCGCATCATCATCAACATATGCTAGAGCACACTACAACACACTAAAGCATAAACTCAGCAAGACAACTTTGTTTTTCAAGAGAACTTGATCAAAAATTAACAATTAAAGGTGAACGCAAACCAAAGGGTTTCACCCACACATAAACTTCAACAACCATCTTCACTACCACCATCTTGGTGGGATGAGGTTCACCCCCCATACCTGTTGAAGAGCAGATATCCGGATCAAAGTCTGTTGATCGGTTTGTGAACCTCCTGACAATCGTCAACAACTACATCAATACAACAATCAAACATTAAACAACAATCAAAGCAAAACTCAGCAATTCTACCTAAGGGTTTCGACCACCCTAAAGAAAATAAAGCTAGGAATTGATCTTGGTTTTACATTTCATGGATTGAAAGGCAATAGGAAAGCTAAGGACGAAATCAAGTGTTAGAAAGCAAAAATTGATGAAAAACACTATTCATCATCATCACATAGGGTTCGGCCATATTGTGCTTTTTGAGCTATGATGAGAGTTGAATCATAAGCTCTTGGGTTTAGGTAGAGAATGATGAGGTGAGTTCAAAGAAATTGGTCTCACATCAAACGGATTTTTCTACAATTTCCTATGGATTTTCAAACTTTTGGATCTAAGAAATGATTTTCATGAAAATAAAGTTTGATCTTGAAATAGAGAGAGATTCAAGATGCTAAGAGATCATAGAAGTGATCTTACCTTAGAATGAAGGAAGATTGCTCAAGGAATCAAGTGATTCTAACAAGTGATTCAAGCTTTCCAAGAAGAAAAATGGAGTTTCTTCAAGAACAACTATGGTGTTCTTCTCTTTTTGAGAGGGCTGTGCGAAAATGAGAGTGTGAGGGGTGAGTTCAGCCTCTTAAAAGCTCACGTAAGGGCAAAATGGTCGTTTCCCAAA
This sequence comes from Ammopiptanthus mongolicus, assembly GCA_039655645.1. Lineage (NCBI taxonomy): Eukaryota > Viridiplantae > Streptophyta > Magnoliopsida > Fabales > Fabaceae > Ammopiptanthus > Ammopiptanthus mongolicus. The sequence goes on from CM077349.1 coordinate 53,031,160, forward strand.
AGGGTAAAATGGCAAAAGTGTAAAAGACTAAGGTTAGGGGTATTTTGGTCAGTTTGCGTCCAGATATTTTCGAACTTCATGATGACTCTGGCATACTCTCCCAAGTGTCCTGGGATGATGTGGTATCAAGATTATCCATTGGCGAGTCCCGGTAAATCCATATGTGGCTTCGTTCGTCACCCGATTGAGGATTCCGATCGAACGGAGGTCAGGAAGTGATTTTTCTGAAGTTTTTGTGAAATTTAACCAAAACATAGAGAATTGAATTCTAAGATCATACTATCAGTGTAAAAACGCGGACCAGACTCCTTTTGAGTTTTCGACTCAAAACTTAATTGTGGCTTCCTACGATATCGTCGAGCATGACTACGGTCTCAGAATATTTATTTCCATTCCTAAGACCTCGAATAAAATAAAGACGTTAAAATAATGAAGAATAAGAAAACGTGAAAATCGGGGCATTACACGAAGCGGTATCTGAGGACCTACGTAGGCGTAGAATTGTGGTGTCCAGTTCATCCTCAGAGTACGAGCCGATAGTACGATACAGGCATACTCATGGCGAGGTTTAGGGTAGCTCAAGGCATCCTCACCACTGATGGTGAGAGCTTGCCAGTGCGTCCTAGGTTATGAGCTGAGAGCTTTTTGTGTACCTTTTGAGAGGGGACAGGTAGTGCTGGTGAGCTCCGAGAGTTTTCTTATGCCTTTTGGATGTATTTTCGGTTTTTACTTTGACAGCATGTATATGTATGTACACTGCCCTACTGATGGGCTAAGATATGTATGTTATTTGTATAGTTATGTTTATATTGCGCTTTTTACTCTGATAGCTTTTCTATGCTTGCCGTTATTATTTGTTTACTTCCGCAATGCTGTTTGTATATCTCGCTATCGCTTTATATGCGACTAGGCATAGATGATGATAATAATAATAATAATAATAATAATAATAATAGAAGTTTAGGACTAATGGGATTATCCTTTTAAGTGAGGAGGGTCGTCACACACCCTATGTTGGTCACTGTGATATAGTGATAAAATCCATATAATGTGAAGCATTTTTACAGTGTGATATGGTACTGAGATCCATGTAATGTGAAGCGTTATGCCTGGATTGGACAACGTGATATGGTAATGAAAGCCATATAATATGAAGCATTGTACCCTGTGTTGGTCAGTGTGATATGGTGAATACTATGTGCCTTGATTGGTATTTGAGCTTGATCAACTCATCCATTTGGTGTTGGGATTTCTGGAAATTAAGAATTGACTGGTAGAGGATGTATATGGAAGTGCCATGCATATGTTTTGAAAATGACACTGACTGTTGGGTATGAGACCCTGGATTTATCTGTGTTGGCATGATATTCTGTGTTATGTCTATTATGTTTAATAACTGTGTTTGATATACCTATATGCATCTGTTGTTTGTGTTTTGGGTATGTAGTAGTTGTACTTTGAGTTTATATATTGATGTCTCACCCTTGCCTGTACGTGTTGGACACGCTGTTGTGTTTTTGGATACACGTACAGATGTTTGTTAGCAGTCCTCTGGATCGTTCTGGAACCCTATAGCTTGAGTGCTAGAAGTTGACGAAGAAGAGGTGTGGATTGGTGACGACGAGACCCTGTCCATTTGGTATGACTGATGTCGGGGTAGTGCACTCTGTTACCTGTAGACTTCTTTTGTCAGACCAGCTTAGGTTTATTTTTGAGGTAGATCCTTTTGGGGCTAGTCTGTTATCGGCTCCTGATGGCCGTGTTGGTAGACTTATGTATTTTAATGCATGATGTCCAAATATTTATACATACATATATATATATTTATGAGTTTGTTGATGTGAGGTTGTCTTCGGCATTTGTTAATCATGTTGTAAAAAGAAAAAAATTTCTCACGATTTTTAGGACTTAATGAGAAATAAGAACTGAGAAAAGAAAACCTGTTTTCCGAAAGTAAACCAGCAAATCTTTACCTCGTGTCTTTATAGTGTTTGGGGTTACGAAAGTGACACCCGAAGGAGGGGTGTTATAAGTGGTATCAGCGCTGGTCGTGTCTTTCGGGAACCTTTGGGGAATTGGTCTGTTGTGTGGATGTTGTGTGATCTCTGATTAAGGTTTGATTGAATTACTTCTTAGAAGTAATGTATGTTGATAAGTGAACCCATGTTTTGGTTTCTGGTTTCAGTTTGACTGATTTCAATTTTGTAGGTCAAATATGTAACTAGGAATTGAAACTAGAGCTGGATGTGGTCGTGGAAGAGGAGTTGGTGTTCATGTTGAGGACATTGACGGTGCAAATGGAATGGACTTCGCTGCTCAAGCGATGGCAAATATGGCTACGGCAATTGCTGTTCAGACCGCAACTATGAACGCTCATAATGCTCAGGAGCAAGTTCGTTCCGACCAGGCCGCTGAGGGTTGAAGTCTGATATGATCTTGGAAAGCTATCAAGATGATTTCTCCACTAGTTTTAGGATTTTGTAAAAGCATAGGAAAATATGTAATAAAAGTAGGATTTTTTTTTGTATTTGACTTTTCTAGTTTGACTTTTGCATCATAGACTTGTAAATGGGCCAAGATGAAGTCATCAAGGCCCATCCAAGTAAGGAGAGGCGCGCACATAGGCCTTGGCTAGGAGCCTTAGGCGCGCATGTGAGGGAGTGAAAGGGAGGTCATATAACTACCTCTTTGTACTCATTTTGAATCATAATTGAAAGTTTAGAATTTTCTCACATTGAGAATTTAGAGAGAGTTGAGAGAGAGAGTCTCCTCTTGAAGGTTCTAGAGTAGAACCTTGTGATTCTCATCAAGAGCTCCTTACTCTTGTGGCGGATCTTCCTTGAGGTTATCACTCCATCTAATCCATGGAGTTGTGGCGCTTTCTTCCATTTCCCTTCCCCTTCATCTTTCCCTTTCTTTTTGAATTCATGTTGCCTCACGCCTAAAGCCTTAGGCTTATCCTAGGATTTACGTATTTTAGCTTTATGTTGCTTAGGAATTGTGGATCCATGATTCTTGTGATTTGATGATCAAGCTTTGGCTTGAGGTGGAGCAAGTTCTCTCAATTTTCCTCAAGATCATAAAAAATGAACAAGTTTGGATTTCCCTCCAATTTTTAGTTTGAATTTTCATTTCAATTTCAGATCAATTCTCCTAGAACGATCCTACATTCAATAGATCCATCTTGGATCATAACATTTGGTATCAAGAGCTAGCCTCTAGAAGAGTTAGAAGCTTAAAAAAAAAAAAAATTCAAAAAAATTTTGGCGCTTCTTTTCAAATTTTGGCGCCATTTTTCAAAATTTGAAAATTCTAGATCTAGATCCTTTTGATCTTGATTTTGTGTTCTACTTGTGTAGTTTGTTGTTATTTGTGTTGGAATTTTCGAGATCTACATAGATTTGTGTTAGTTTTGTTAATTCTCTTGAATTTGAATTTTTCTTGATGTTCATAAGTGTTCTTCATATTTCTTGAGATCCTTGGGATAATAGCTTCATAGATCTTGATGAATTTCAAAAGTTTTGGTTAACTTGTTGATCAACCACTTGAATGAAAGATCTAAGCATCAAATTGTGAAATCTAAGCTTGAATTATTAGGATTCAACTTGCTTCTTGCAAAATCACTTTTGAAAGGCTCTTTGATCTTACATTTGTATTAATTGTTTAGTTTGGGCTGTTTGTGCAATTTCGAAAAGTCAGTGGCTGTTATAAAAAAAAAAATAGTTCAGAAATTATAGAAAAGGAAAAAGAGTCCAAATCTGAAAAATCCAAAGGACCAAAACGCAAATTTAAAAAAAAATTGGGTCAAAAGTGCAAATACTAAAAGTTTCGAAAAAAAATTTCGAAAATCAAGAACACCTTAAGAAAAGTTCATTTTCAACTTCTTCTTCTTCTTAATTCTTTCTTGTTCTACTTGTCTTCTTGCATTTCTATTTGAGTGTGCTATTTCTTGTTGAGCATTTTTAGTTTGTCTTTTAAACTTCTTAGTTTTGTCTTGTAGTTTTCTTTCTTTGAAATTCTTGTGAGTGAATTACTCTTGGTTTGATTTGTTTGCAAGTGTATTTGGCTTTATATCTTGGAATTGCTTGTTTCTACTTCAAGAGCCTTTGAGTGAGGCTTTAGAGTGGAAAAAGGCAAGAGTGTGCATTTGCTAAAAAGCCTATTTGTGTGATACACGAGTGAACATTCTAAGAGTGAAACACTTAGTTGAGTGGTGAGGTCCAATTTTATTTCTTTGTTTTATTGTTGAAAATTGTAAACATGTCACCAACTAGAGGTGATGGTGAAGGTAGTACACCACCTTCCCCTAGAACTTTGGCCTATGATATGAAACTTCAAAGAATGACACGACATTTGGAAAGGCTTCTAGAAAGGCAAAATGATGAGGTTAATGAAAGACTTGAAGGCCTTGAAAGAGCTTCAAGAGGCACAAGAACTAGAAGTCCAAGACAAGAAAGTTCCTCTCATGCAAATTCATCACATGAAGACAATGAATATGAAGAGGATGACCGAAGGAGAAGGAGGCATAGAAGGAGACATGGAGAGTATGGGGAGGATAGAGTGAGGAGACAAAAAGATAGGCTTGAAGGAGTAAAAGTAAAAGTGCCAACATTTCAAGGTAAAAATGATCCCGAATTGTACTTAGAGTGGGAAACAAAAATAGAGCAAACTTTTGCATGCCAACATTATAGTGAAGAGAAGAAGGTTAAGGTGGCATCCATAGAATTTGTAGACTATGCTTTGATATGGTGGGATCAACTAGTCAAGGAGAAAAGGAGGAATGGAGATGATCCAATATCTACTTGGAGAGAAATGAAGGCCATTATGAGGAAGAAATTTGTTTCTTCACACTATCATAGAGAGCTCCACAATAAGCTTCAAAGGCTTAATCAAGGCAATAAAAGTGTGGACGAATACTATAAGGAGATGGAGGTTGCATTGATTAGGGCAAACATTAATGAAGAAAGAGAAGCAACTATGGCAAGGTTCCTAAATGGTTTGAATCAAGAGATCTTGGACATAGTTGAATTGCATCATTATGTTGAATTGGAAGATTTGGTGCATCAAGCAATCAAAGTTGAGCAACAATTGAAGAGAAGGAGATCCTACAAGAAGCCATTTTCTAACTATTCCTCAGCAAGTTGGAAAGATTCTAAGAAGGAAGGAGACCCCTCCAATGCAATTGGAGCCGCGAGCAACATCGGTAAAAATGGGACAAGGCCCAATTCTTCTAACTCTAAATCTCCTTCATCTCCTACTCATTCTAATGCACCTAGATCTAGGGATATAAAGTGCTTTAAGTGCCTTGGAAGAGGACACATTGCATCCCAATGCCCCAACAAGAGAACCATGAACTCTAGGGGTAAAGAACTTGAAAATAGTGCATCATCATCATCTTACACTAGTCAATCTTCTACAAGTGAGAGTGAAAAAGATTGTGAGATAAAACCTATTGAGGGCGATTTACTCATGGTAAGAAGATTACTAGGAATGCATATTAATGAAAATGATGATAGCCAAAGAGAGAGCATTTTTCAAACAAGATGCATGATAGAAGGTACAATTTGTGCATTGATCATTGATGGTGGTAGTTGCACCAATGTAGCTAGCACCATCTTGGTGACCAAACTTGGTCTTAAAACAATTCCTCATCCACACCCATATAAACTACAATGGCTAAATAATGATGGTGAATTAGTAGTGGATCAACAAGTCTTGTTAAATTTTTCCATTGGTCATTACAATGATGAGGTTCTTTGTGATGTGGCTCCTATGGAGGTGAGTCATGTTATACTTGGAAGGCCATGGCAATTTGATCGTAAAGTAATTCATGAAGGCCAAACTGACACGTTCTCTTTTATACATAAAAACCACACCATTAAACTTGTGCCACTTTCTACAAAAGAAGTGTGTGAGGATAGAAAGAAAATGAAAATCAAAAGAGAGCAAGAGAGAAAAGCCTTCAAGGAAAAAGAAATAAAGAATGAGGTTGAGGTAAAAGAAGAGAGAAAGAAAGAGAGTTTACTCATAGTGAAAGAAAAGGTTGAGGAAGAGTTATTAGTCGACCAAACCCAAAAACTTACAAATAATTGTTTGTCTACTAATACTTCTCCCTTGCATATTTGTGTAGACCCTCTTGTGCACGTTAAGAATGGGGAACCAAGGCCAAAGCCTCAAGGTCTCATCCAAAGGGAAAAATTAAAACTCATCTTAAGCATCATTCCAAAGGTTCCCAACTCTCATGACACGAAACCAAAAGGAAAACCCAAAAGCTTCAATGGCTTTCACAATCATTTGAAGGATTTATGGCAAAACATTCACAGGGCTTTTGAAGAGGTCATAACCCATTTTGCTTGGGCAACTTGGGCCATTTTCTTACAAGTGATCTTTGACCCCGGTGGATAAGTTGAGACAAAAGGAGTATCAAATTCCAATAATAATTGTTTGTTTTTAACTTCCATTAAAATAAAACTCATTACGTGTATTGTGATGTAGGACTCAAAGTCTTCAAATTCGTGGACGAATTCCTTCAAGAAGGAGGGGATGATATGATCCTGGAAAGCTATCAAGAGGATTTCTCCACTAGTTTTAGGATTTTGTAAAAGCATACGAAAATATGTAATAAAAGTAGGATTTTTTTTTTGTACTTTGACTTTTCTAGTTTGACTTTTGCATCATAGACTTGTAAATGGGCCAAGATGAAGTCATCAAGGCCCATCCAAGTAAGGAGAGGCGCGCACATAGGCCTTTGGCTAGGAGCCTTAGGCGCGCATGTGAGGGAGTGAAAGGGAGGTCATATAAATACCTCTTTGTACTCATTTTGAATCATAATTGAAAGTTTAGAATTTTTCTCACATTGAGAATTTAGAGAGAGTTGAGAGAGAGAGTCTCCTCTTGAAGGTTCTAGAGTAGAACCTTGTGATTCTCATCAAGAGCTCCTTACTCTTGTGGCGGATCTTCCTTGAGCTTATCACTCCATCTAATCCATGGAGTTGTGGCGCTTTCTTCCATTTCCCTTCCCCTTCATCTTTTCGCTTTCTTTTTGAATTCATGTTGCCTCACGCCTAAAGCCTTAGGCTTATCTTAGGATTTACGCATTTTAGCTTTATGTTGCTTAGGAATTGTGGATCCATGATTCTTGTGATTTGATGATCAAGCTTTGGCTTGAGGTGGAGCTAGATCTTTCTCAATTTTCCTCAAGATCATAAAAAATGAACAAGTTTGGATTTCCCTCCAATTTTTAGTTTGAATTTTCGTTTTAATTTCGGATCAATTCTCCTAGAACGATCCTACATTCAATAGATCCATCTTGGACCATAACAAAGTCTGACTACTTTCAGACGCCAGAATCCATCCCAATTTCATGGCGATGTGGATCTAGAGAAAGCTGATTTATTGATCCAGGAGATCGAGAAGATATTCGAGTTGATTCACAGCCCGGAAGAGGTGAAAGTACCTTATGCCACTTTCCTACTGATGGGAGACGCAGAATACTGGTGGAGAGGAACAAGACAACTGCTGGAGGCAAATCACCATGTAATCACTTGGGATCTTTTCAACCATCGGTTCTTGGGGAAATATTTTCTACAGAGTGCAAGAGCTGAGAAAGAGCAAGAATTCTTATGGCTGCAACAGAGGGAGATGACCATCGGGGAATATGCGGCAAAATTTGAGTCACTTGCCAAGTATTTCCGATTCTTCCAGAACAACCCTGATGAAGACTGGAAGTGTAAGGGTTTTGAGAGAGGCCTGAGGTATGAAATCAGGGAGTCCGTGCTGCCGTAGGGGATTCGAAATTCCCAGGCTTTAGTCGAGAGAAGTAGATAAGTGGAGCTGATGAAATGTGGAAGGGTTAATAGAGAGAACATTGGAGGACCTCTCCGTTTTAAGAATCAATACCAAGACTAGAGGGGAGAACAGAGTTAGAGGAAACCTTATTCCCGACCCACAGGGAATGATCAGAACCAGCAACCCCATCGTTTTGTTGCTTACGCATCAGGCGGTGGAGGCCAGAGGAATCATGGTCAAGGCCGAGAGAGGAAATGTTTCAAGTGTGGAGATCCATCACACCTGGCCAACAAATGCTCTGTAAGGAGTCCTAAATGTTCTACTTGTGGACAAACGGGACACATAGCCAGATATTGCGAGGCAAAAGGATCTGTCCCAGCTGCCAATACTGATACCGGAAACAAAGGGCCAACGATGAGGGGGAGAGTTTACACCACGAGAGCTGCGAAAGATTCGGATTCCGACGATCGCATATGAGGTAGTTGCGACATAGATGGTAATCTCTTAACCATGCTTTTTGTAACGCCCCGATTTTCACGTTTTCTAATTCTTCAGTATTTTAATGTCTTTATTTTATTCGAGGTCTTAGGAATGGAAATAAAATATTCCGAGACCATAGTCATGCTCGACGATATCGTAGGAAGCTACGATTAAGTTTTGAGTCGAAAACTCAAACGGAGTCCGGTCTGCATTTTTACACTGACAGTATGATTTTACTGCTCAGAAGACCTCAGATGGACCCGTGAACGAGACAGTAAGTCTTAGAATTCGATTCTCTACGTTTTGGTTAAATTTCGTAAAAATTTCAGAAAAATAACTTCTTGACCTTCGTTCGGGCGGAATTCTCAATCGGGTGACGAACGGAGCCACATATGGACTTACCGAGACTCGCCAACAGATAATCTTGATATCACAACATCCCAGGACACTTGGGAGAGTATGCCAGAGTCGTCATGACGATCGGGAAAATCTAGTGCAAAATGACCAAAATGCCCCTAACCTTAGTCTTTTGCACTTTTACCATTTTACCCTTTTGACAAATGACCTTTTTGCCCTTAAGTGACTTGTTTTAAAGCTGAACTCAGCCCCTCACACTCTCATTTTCGCACAGCCCTCTCAAAAAGAGAAGAACACCATAGTTACTCTTGAAGAAGCACCATTGTTATTCTTGAAAAAGCTTGGTTTCTTGTTAGAATCACTTGATTCCTTGAGCAATCTTCCTTCATTTCAAGGTAAGATCACTTCTATGATCTCTTAGCTCCTTGAATATCTCTTTATTTCAAGATCAATCTTCATTTTCATAAAAATTATTTCTTAGATCCAAAACTTTGAAAATCCATAGGAAATTGTAGAAAAATCATTTTGATGTGAGACCAATTTCTTTGAACTCACCTCATCATTCTCTATCTAAACCCAAGAGCTTATGATTCAACTCTCATCATAGCTCAAAAAGCACATTAGGGCCGAACCCTTCTTGATGATGATGAATAGTGTTTTCATCAATTTTTGATTTTTAACACTTGATTTCATCCTTAGCTTTCCTAATGCCTTTGAATCCATGAAATGGAAAACCAAGATCAATTCCTAGCTTTATTCTCTTTAGGGTGGCCGAAACCCTCTTTGTGAGAATTGTTGAGTTTGGTTTGATTGTTGTTTAATTATTGATTGTTTGGTTGTTTGTAGTTGGTGACAATTATCAGGAGATTCACAAACCGATCAACCGACTTTGATCCGGGAATCTGCTCTTCAACAGGTATGGGGAGAAGAACCTCATCACACCAAGATGGTGGTAGTGAGAATGGTTGTTTAAGTTTATGTGTGGGTGAAACCCTTTAGTTTGGGTTCACTTTTATGTGTTAAGTTTTGTTAAGTTCTCTTCAAGAACAAGGTTGTTTTGATGAGTTTATGCTTGAGTATGTTATAGTATGCTTTAGCATGAGTTGATGATGATATGATTATGAAAATCATTTCCATGTATGTTGAAAAACCTACTTTGATCACTAGATCAAGTATGGACTTTTATGCTTGGTCATGAGACTATGATGTGTGATGGACTTGTATGTTTTGGTTATGATGTAATAAGGTGTAATTGTGGTTTGTCATAATTGGTGTGAGCTTTTGAGCTATATTTGCTTAGTTGGTGAAGCAAAGTCTCCATTTTTCATTGGAGTAGGCTTGTGGCCTTAGTAAGAGGAAATATAAGGACATGTGTTGTTCTTGATCTAGCAAGGTTTTGAAGTAAGAAAAACATGATTTCATAACCTATGTTTTCAAAGAGAAACAAAAGTGATTTTGATCCAAAGATCAAATGAAGTTTTAACCTTTTAAGTGTGTCACCAAAGTGGAAAATGTCTTTTCTTTAGCCATAGGTTTGTTAATCAAACTAAGTGTTTCAAAAGAGAATTAATGAAGAAGTTAAGGAAAAGTGAAAACAGGGCACTCGCCCAGCGAACCCCATCTCGCCTCGCGAGACAGAGGGAAAATAAGGCGTTCGCCAGGCTAACATTGCCTCGCCTCGCGAGACAGTGGACTAGCCCGAGCAGCAAAGATGTAGCTTCTCTGCCTCGCGTAGCGAAGTAGTTCTCGCCCCGCGAACCGCCTAAGCAGTGAAGAATTGCAGCTCTGCCTCGCGACGCGAGACAATTATCCCCTCGCGATGCAGAAGGTCGGTTTGAAATATAGTTCTCTGCCCCGCGACGCGAGACAATATTCGCCTCGCGATACAGAGGATTTGTATATGGAGCAAATATAACTCTCAGCCTCGCGACGCGAAACTTCTGTTCGCCCCGCGAGAAAGGAATCACTACCTTAATTTAGCTAAGCGAATGTACTCTCGCTAAGCGAATTTCATGTTTCAGAAAATGCTAGAAATGAAGTAAGTAGTTCAAATGTTGTTTTAAATCAAATGAGTTTTCAATTGTAAAAGTTGTTTGGTTTACAAAAGGAGTTTTCTAACTCAATCGTAAAGTTTTACGCGTGAAAAACCTAAGTTAAATAATTAACTTAGAGTTGAAGACAAGGGTTAATTAAGTATGGTATGTGGTGGAACAAGACCATGTACTATACCATTGATGACTTAGTACATCAATGAGTTCATAAGACTTAAGTGAAATCAACACTTGTTTCCTTAATTGAAAGACAAGGGATTAATATCTTAGAAAGGCTTAAAGACTTATCTAAGAGGATTCTCAATCCTTATTCATAATGCTTAGGACTTGAGACATAATTCATAAGACGTAAACACAAACACGAAACGTTTTGGTTTTTGAAACAGTAGTTCGATGACGGACCGATGATTCGGATCCAGGTTAATCGTTCAATTGTTTCCGTCTTGTGATGACCGAAATGAGAGAGATCCTGAGACTGTGCAGGTATGGGACTGTACAGTGGAAGGAATCCTGAGACTATGCAGGTATGGGACTGTATAGTTAAGGGAAGTCATATAAGAATTGATTGGTACTACCCATACCAACAAGATTTATCTTCTTTTCGGGAGCTTAGAACATAAGTACTTTATAGTTAAGCGTGCTTGACTTAGAGTAATTATGGGATGGGTGACCTTCTGGGAAGTTTCCTAGAAAGCGTGTGAGTGAGGACAAAACACGCTGAAAAGACTTGTGTTGGTTTGTGGGGACAGTCGACGATTCTGAAAGCAGTCTGGATCATTCCAAAGGAATCACGAGATATTTATCCGATGGATAAATGTTTTATCCGATGGATAAATGTTTTATAAAACAAAGACGTGTGTGGTTTCTAAGGAAGAGAACCTTAGTGAACCTTGAGGTCTATCCAATGGGTAGACATTGCTTTATCGCATCTGCTTTGTGTAAGCATTGGCATTTCATGTGCATAGTTGTAAGGCCTTGAGCCTAGGAGTTGAGCTTACACCTTGATGCGGGTGCGAATCTTACGGTGACGATCTTCAATGGTCTTTTTGGAGGTATCAGGGTTGGAAGGGCTGACATGTGACCATTTGGTGATTCTTCTGTGTCGTGGCGAATCCGTGCAATACACTGATATCCTCTACTAGATGCCGTACTTTTCATGTTTGGTCGAGAGTGATACCGTAAAGCCAGATACGTGCACGTTACGAATGTTGTAGCATCTTGCTCATGGCTGGCAGAAATCGGAACATGTCCTCCCATTCACTCTCTCCGAATGTTTTGTTAGCTCCATGGAGTAGGGGTCAGAGTAGTACCCAGTGACATTGACATTGAGTCATATACATTGCATTGTATTGCATGGCTATTGATGTTTATGGCTATTGATGTTTACATTTACTGTTATACATCGCTGTATTGTTTAAGGATGCCTTATATTATGCTGTTAAATGTTTAGCATGCTATTATGCTGTTAACTGCTTAACATGATTTATATTGAGAACCTTGTAAGCATGTTGGGTACGCTGTTACCCGGTGAGTCGTCCCGTTTTTACTACTGCTGTTTTGTTGTGTTGATGAACGGGAATCTCACCCATATCTGTATGTTTTCTGCTGGTACTTGCTGTTGCTGCTTGAACAGATGGACGCGACGATGGTTCCGTTCCGCAGCCCCTTTGAGTTCGGAGGTTGACTCTTTTGCTGTTTTAGTTTTGTTGTCGGCCAGACTATGTCAGTTTTTGTAGTACCTTTTGGGAGCTATGACTCCTAGTACTTATTGTATTTTTCTTATGTCAGTCATACATTAGACTTATGTCTGTATATAGTAATGTTGACGTTTCTGTTTCTATTTTCTATTTTCTGTATTATAATACTGCATGTATGTCCTAGTAATGCATGATGAACCTAAGTTCACTTATTAGTATTATTTATTTCCTTTACTAATCCCATTACATCTTTATGAAAAGAAAAGAAAAAGAAAAATCGTATTTTCCGCATTAATAAATATTTTCGGCCTTATAAACTTTCGGGAATGTGACACTCGGGAAAAGGGTGTTGCACTTTTCGATTCGGGTACAACTTATTTTTCTTTTATCACGATGGAATGCGTACAATGTTTAGTATTACCTGTTTCTTCTTTGCCGTATGAGTTTTTGTGCTCATATTTCTGTATGATCCTCAGTGTATTAGACATTTGAGGGATTGGGTTAATAGTATCCATTAGTCTGGATATCTTCGTAGTACTTCATTGAAGGGTTTCTTATGACTATTCCTTGAGGTATAACACAAACAATTTTGGATGCTGGAAGTTTCTTGATGAAACTTAGTCTGATCACTTTTACTTTTGGTAAACATGATCCAGTCTGATTTTTGGCCAGACTGTCTATCTTTTGATTCCCTAATCTATTGGGAAGCTCTTACGAAAGAAGGGGCTTTATTAGAGTCACGGTTGTAAACATGTATTAGCTATGCATTTTTACACTCACGAACCTACGGAAGAATCTTTTTACATACTGGATATTCCTGTATTTCCTTTTTGAGCTATGAAATTCTTCCATGGAATTTCTTGTGAGGATTAAGAAATCATGTCTGGTCTTGAGTCACGAATTTCGAGGACGAAATTTTTTTTAGTGGGGTAGTATGTAACACCCCGATTTTTACGTCTTCTAAGACCAATAAATTATATAAATGAGTTTATATTTTTATCTGTGTTTTAGAAAATGATTTTGGGAAAACTAAAATCATATTCATGATCTATGTGATCGTAGGAAGCTACGGTTAAATTTTGCGCCGAAAACTCAAACGGATCCCGATCTGCGTTAGTGTGTTGGTCCTGTAAGCTAAAGGACATTCTTTGTGGTCCTAGGGGCTTATGGACGTGTTTGAGCTTTAGAATCCAAAATCCGAAACTGGTGCATCGGTTAGGGATTTTTGGGTTTGAGCTGTGTGTACTGCGTGTCTTTTTTGAGTTTTGGACCGAGTGTCTAGCTTTTGAGAAAATGTTGAAAAGACGTGAGAGTCTAAAAGATGTGGTGGTTGATAGCTTTGAGCTTCAATGGTTTTTTCATGCATTTGTTTCTGGCAGATGTGCCATGGGATGGGGGACCATGAGGATAGGGAACCCTATGATGACTTTACGTCATTGTGTGTCATTGCACATTGATGGGCAATGAGAAATCCATATAATGTGAAGCATTCCACCCTATGTTGGTCAGTGTGATATGGTGATAAAATCTATATAATGTGAAGCATTTTTACAGTGTGATATAGTACTGAGATCCATGAAATGTGAAGCGTTATGCCTGGATTGGACAACGTGACATGGTAATTAAATCCATAAAATGTGAAGCGTTATGCCTGGATTGGACAACGTGATATGGTAATGAAAGCCATATAATGTGAAGCATTGTACCCTGTGTTGGTTAGTGTGATATGATGAATACTGTGTGCCTTGATTGGCATTTGAGCTTCATCAACTCATCCATTTGGTGTTGGGATTTCTAGAAATTAAGAATTGAGTGCTAGAGGATGTATATGGAAGTGTCATGCATATGTTTTGAAAATGACGCTGACTGTTGGGTATGAGACCCTAAATTTATCTGTGTTGGCATGATATTATGTGTTATGTCTATTATGTTTAATAACTGTGTTTGATATACCTATATGCATTTGCTATTTGTGTTGTGGGTATGCAGTAGTTGTACTATGAGTTAATATATTGGTGTCTCACCCTTGCCTGTATGTGTTGGACACCCTGTTGTATTTTTGGATACACGTACAAATGTTTGTTAGCAGTCCTCTGGATCATTTTGGAACCCTATAGCATGAGTGTTGGAAGTTGACGAGTAAGAGGTGTGGATCGGTGACGACGAGACTCTGTCCCTTTGGTATGACTAATGTTGGGATAGTGCACTCTGTTACTTGTAGACTTCTTTTGTTAGACTAGCTTAGGTTTATTTTTGAGGTAGATACTTTTGGGGCTAGTCTGTTATCGGCTCCTGATAGCCGTGTTGGTAGACTTATGTGTTTTAATGAATGATGTCCAAATATATATATACATATATATTTATGAGTTTTGCTATTGTGAGGTTGTCTTGGGCATTTGTTAATCATGTTGTAAAAAGAAAAAAATTTCTCACGATTTTCAGGACTTAATGAGAAAAAAGAACTGAGGAAAGAAAACCTGTTTTTCGAAAGTAAACAAGAAAATCTTTATCTCGTGTCTTTGTAGTGTTTGGGGTTACGAAAGTGACACCCGAAGGAGGGTTGTTACATGGTGCAATTGATGAATCTCTTTGTCAAGAGTTTTCTGAGTTAATGCAGAAAGAATTTGAAATGAGTTTGATGGGAGAACTAAAATTCTTCCTCGGACTTCAAGTCAAGCAAACATCGGACGGAGTATACATTCATCAGACGATGTATACAAAGGAGCTTCTGAAATGCTTCAAGTTGGATGATTGCAAACCAATGAATACCCCAATGCAACCAACGTCCATACTAAACAAAGATGACAAAGATAAAAAGGTAGACCAAAAGGTTTATAGAGGTATGATTGGATCCCTCTTATATCTAACTGCATCCAGACCTGATATCATGTATAGTGTTTGTTTATGTGCTCGATTTCAATCCGATCCAAGAGAGTCTCATCTCTCAGCAATTAAAAGAATCTTTCGATTTCTTAAAGGTTCTACAAATCTGGGTCTATTGTATAAGAAATTTGATGAATACAGATTAGTTGGTTCTTGTGATGCTGATTATGCTGGAGACAGAATAGAAAGAAAAAGTACCAGTGGAGGTTGTCACTTCATTGGAGCCAATCTAGTCTCATGGTCAAGCAAAAGGCAAAGCACAATTGCCCTATCAACTGCTGAACCTGAGTACATTGCTACTGGAAGTTGTTGTTCACAACTTCTTTGGATTAAACATCAATTGGAAGACTACAACGTGTTTGTAAGTAATATTTCAATAATGTATAATAATACTGCTGCCATTAATTTATCTAAAAATCCCATACTACACTCTAGAGCAAAGCATATAGAAATCAAGCATCATTTCATTAGAGATTATGTGCAAAAAGGAATAATTGATATTCAATTCGTTGATACTGACCATCAATGGGCAGATATCTTCACCAAACCTTTAGCTGAAGATAGATTCACATTCATAAGAAAATATTTAAACATGCATTTCATTGATTAATTCAGAGTCCAATGCATACGTCCAATATCATGTCTCAGTCCAATGCATGTGAGTTCTATATAGGCTGAATTGCTCGTCCAATGCATTAATTGAACAAAATCTTGTCGAAAACGTATTTATCCCTTATTCCCTAACTGAGTCAGTTTCGTTTTCAATAATTACAAAACTGCTTTTTACGGTTTCAAAGTCTGGAACGTGTGTCAGTCATTTAATGCACGTCGCCTCACTACCTTCTCTCTTCTTTTAAAATTTGTTTTTGAAAATACGAACAATATTTTAGTCTATAAAACCATACTCGTTAAAGATTGAAATCTTTTCAATCTCTTCATCTTCAACCTCTTAACTTTCTGAAAAACACTCTCTTGAAAAAACTTCTCTCTCTGAAACAATGGCCTCATCCTCCTCCATAAGGGTAAAGGAAAGAGTCTTGATGTTCAGACTGCTGATGTACTGGTTGAGTTCAAGTTCAATCTGAAATTCTTCACTGATAACAGGATAGACATTTCCCCAAATATTCAAGCTTCTGGTTGGTCAAGTTTCTTTGAAGATTCTCCAATCATCTACCCAGTTCTTGTAAGGGAATTCTGAACAAACCCTACAATCTCTGCAAGGGAAATCAGAAACAAGGTTCTCAACACCGAAGTCATTGTCTCTGAAGCAACCATTTCCAACGCCATTGGTTGTGCCCAATCTGGAATCACTTGTGAAGATAAATGGGAAGAAGAACTTGGTGGTTCTGATACTATAAAAGAATGCCTTTTGAAGAACATATCTGACAAGCTTATAGCCTCAAGAATGACTGACAAGGCTAGGGTTCTTCATCAGATTCTGAACAAATCCATCCTTCATAAAGCTGGTTCGAAGGACAATGTCTCAAAGGCACATCAATTTTGCCTAGTTTACTTGATTATGGAAAGGCAAATCAACCTTCCACACCTTCTCTTCCCTTTCTTCAAGTACTTTATTGAAGGCTCTAGGAAGAATACTGCCATTCTTTATGCTGCTCTGCTTTCAAGAATCTTTGAGAAGCATTTGGTCTATTATGATCTTTTGTCCCTGACTCCAGAACAGAAACTCAAATATTTTGGTGTTCATGGCATTGATTGTGTGCATCAACCAGAGTTCAATAAGCAAAACTTGGTGATGATGCAACTGGACTGTCTCAAAAAGTCCAAGAAAGAAGGAAAGTTAAAAGGTGTTCAGACGCAAGCTGTTGATGAAGCGTTTGATCAACGAATCCCCGTTGAACGATTGATAGAGCCTGCTCGTACAAAGGCTAGATCATCTTGAAGTCATCGACCAACTATCCCCGTCCAACCAACCAGAAAAAGGAAGCTGGTTCTAGCTTCTGTTGATGAAGAAGATTAGGACGATCAACCTATCTCAAAGGTGATCAAAGGTCCAAGAAAAGCATCCTCCTCCATTGTCTCTCGATCTAAGCCTGCTGCAACAAGGACTAGATCTACAAAGTCCAAAACTGAAGGTAATACTGAACCTCAATCTAGTTCAGTTATTACTCATGTTATTAAGCAACCGTCCATAGTTGAAGACGTGACACTAGACCCTCAACCGTCCATATATCCTTCACCCCCCACCTCACCGCAAACACAAACCTTACTTTCAGCATAAAGAGAACCCTCAAACCTTCCTTCCCCTGAACCCTTCAAACCATGTGGAGCACCTTATCCCAGAATGCTCTACCCAAAGAGAAAATATAGACGCATACCCAAAATCACCTTTGAAAATGAAAGCTCTAACTGGGCTGACGTTAAAAGAAGATTCCTTATGCTTGTATCCTATGGTCAAACATTCTTTGTAATCTTTGTACCATCGAAAGCTGATGCCAATTTGTCCCTGACACAAAAGGATTTGACCTTCTCCAAAAGCAAAGACATAAGGCAACTTTCGAGTACAAGGAAAAGATGTCAGTCCTATTTCAAGCTATCAAACCTGATAGTCTACTTTGCTGATCAGAAGCCTCAACAAGCTATCAGACTCAACGGACTAATGCATTTAATGCTCAATCAGAACAGATTCTTTTCCAACCGTTGAAGACTGAAGATGATCAAAACAAGAATGCTATAAATATCTCTCATCTTGAAGATGCAAACTAGTGATGCAGCATACAAGAAAACAAGCTATCAAAAGAAAAAATCTAAGCTTACAAGCTTACTCTGATCTTTAACTTTCATATCACTCTCTGCGAAGAGTTTTGCTTTAGAGTTCTAAGCTTAAGTTTCATACTCTCACTCTTAGTGATAGTTGAACAACAAATCTTTTCAAACCTTAGTTGGTTGAGCCTGAAGAGGCTTGTGTAAAAAGAATACTTAGTGTGCCTGAAAAGGTGTAAAATACTTGCCTAAAGAGGCGTTGAATACTTGTAACAAAAAGTTTTTGTTATAGTGGAGAAAGCTCTCAAGTAGAGAGGACTGGACGTAGCTCTTTGGTGAAGAGTGAACCAAGATAACATCTTTGTGTCCTTTCTTTCCTTTGCTATTGCTTTAGTTTATTTTCTAACTAACTCTTTGGGATTGAATTGCTTTCTTAACGCGCTTGTTCTTTTATCTTAATCCTTTAAAGTAAGCGTCCAACTAGTGTTTGGAAATGCTATTTCCGTCCATTATCGTTTTAACGTCCAACCTTTGCGAAAATATATATATCTGCTTACGAAAAGTTTTAAAAACGTAAGAAACACAATTCAACCCCCTTCTTGTTTTTCAACCAGGTTCCTTCAATGTATCCTTGAGCTCCTTCTCTCAAAGAAGCGTTTACTTAGTTGGCAGTCAAAAATCTAAAATTCCCAGAACTATGAACGATTAAGGTTTTGTTTGCACAGTCTAACAGGATATGGTTAGAAGATAACCAATCCATCCCTAAGATTACATCCATTTGCGAAAGAGGCAAACAGATCAAATCAATCAAAAATGTTTTATCTTCTACAGAAACAGAACAGAACAAACAAACTTTCATAGTTATAACAGGCTTTGCAGTAGGTGTAGAAATCACTAAATCAAAAGGTAAAGAAGACACAGACAATCCCAAAAGTTTCACACAGTCATAAGCAATAAAGGAATGCATTGCACCTGAATCAAACAGTACAGTTAAGGTTTTACCTTCCATGACGCACTGACCTTGGATCAAGTCTTCATTCTGAGAAGCCTCAGCGCCATGAGACGACCCCACTTACGTAGGATAATCCCATTAGCCTCAGACATTAACGCGCTTAACAGACATACGAGGATATGTAGAACTTTAAACATACATAAATACATACGTACTGTATATACATACATTGTACATGTCAAACACCATTATTAGAGTAGCACAAGTCATAAAGAGGAAGGCATGGTATAAAATATATACAGACAACTTCCTCTCCACGCCCAAAATACATAAAAACATAGACTCACTGGCCATAGACACTAAGCATACTAGCACAAACTTCTCCAGCCTGGATGACGGATACCCCTCGCTTGTTCTCGCCGCCACTCAGAATCTCCCAAGATTGGGGTTTGTGGCTCTCAGACCCACATCGGGCTCGTACGGCGTTCCATCCAGTTCTTCGTCATCTGGTTCTGCTACCGGTTCTTCTTACCATTATAAGAAAACATACAGTATAGAGAAAACAGGGGATAAGAATTGCACCTCACCATAAAAAGGGGTAAAAGTAAAGCAGATACATTAATAGCACAACCATACACACAATCGTCACCAACAACCATCCTCGGGTTTATTGATCTTAACTACTCATCTCACACTCTCATGCACCAAGACCTGACATGAAAATGCGGCCACATTCCTATGTCACAATGTATCCCCCACCAAGCAGGATGAATGTCAAACGTCATCCGAGCAGCAAGTTCCGTTTCAGCCACGGGTACATTACATCCCCTACCAAGTAGGATGCTCACCCCCTACCATGCAGGGTGACACTATTCCCCATTCCCGATAGGAATAGTTGTCCCGGTGTCGGAAGGCGCATCGAAGATCTCAGAAGCTCACAGTAGACCTACCATGCATTTATCTGTAGTTCCGGTTTGACCTCGCGTAATCCCATATCTACGCGGCTGTGACATAACCACACGATGCAATCTAACATGAATCCTCACGACTCATTCCGATCAGTAGCTTAGCAACTCAACCCATCACCTGACACACTGAACACCAACACTCCTTACCAAGCAGAGTGTTCACGACTATCCATAGTCGTCAATCATTTCACCAGGTTGAGTGCAATAGCTTATCACCATCAAATGATCTTATCCCACACATCACCCAGTTCACAACGATCGTGTCTTAGTTCTAAGCATGCCAACAGCCACATATGTAGTATCATATTATCTCACAGCACATATCACAACATCACTCATTAAGATAGTAAAGCATGTTATCATGAGCATAGCAACAACAATAATATCACCATAGTCGCAATAACATCAACAACAACATATAAGTAGCTAGCAGCATATCACATATACCAAGTGACATATAGGCAGACAGATAGCAACCACAGCCAATAGCATACAGTCATACGACAGCAAGCATCCTCAATCAACAGTTCGCTAACCTAGGGTTTCCAATCTTAACGGTGATAGCCCAAAGTAAGCCAAACCTAGGGTCTAGATACTTTGTCAAGGCTCAACCACTAGTAGGGTTTAGGATCCCCTACACATATTAATATATTCTACTCTACTTTTGCCTCCCCGACCAGTGTAATTCTTTCCCCCACCTTAAAGCGATTGATGCAAAGATCACGAACTCGACCACCACGAGCTCTCCACCACCACAGCCACCACGCCGGCCTCCTCCACCACCGAGGGAAACTCCAACACCACCACCATCAACGCGGCTGTCTCCTCCACCATGAGCACCGCCGTGACTTCGAACATGGCCCTAATCACAGAAACAACGTATAAACAACATTGTTAACCCTAGGGCAATACCAAAATCAAGAAGATTCAAGGGAGAAGCTCGAAGAACAAGAAGGTTGACGTGTTGGAGATTCGAACTTACCTTCGAGAATTCGATAAACCAATCCGTGGAACTCGTAGTACTCGAAGCGCTGATCACAATGGTGTAGTCGGAATCACGATCCAACGCCTCAATCTCACTCTAGCTCAACTTTCTCTCTCTAGAAACCTCTGCCTTCTCTCTACACTCTGAAACCCAGAAAACTCAAATGAATTTCGTCCCAAGTGAAGAGAAGAGAAAAGGCTTAAGTGATGCTGTCATCCTGTCCACGCTTAAGCGTTTATCACACTGCATGCTTGAGCGTTGCCACGCTTTAGCGTGGGATCTCTCCACGCTCGAGCGTGGAACCTCGTCCACTCCACCTGCTTCCTGGCCTAACATGTGTCCCACACGCACCCAAACTCAGAACAGCTGCTCAGCGCACTCAGCACGCTGAGGCGTCCAACTCCTCCCACGCTTGAGCATCAAGCTCAGCGAGAGAAGAACTTCCCGCCTTTTAACTTCTCCAGTTTCTTGTTTAACGCCTTAGGCACCTCCAACCTTGTTCAAGCCTATTCCTAAGCTTCAAACTAGGTCTAAAACTAACACACAACAATTCACACAATCGTCCAAAGGCCCAATCGAGATTAACTAACTCTATCAGAATTCATAGAAAATCGGGATGTTACATTACCACCCCCTTACAGAAAATTTTGTCCCCGAAATTTAGCATACCTTAGAATAGATGAGGGTATTGCTCTTGCATATCTACTTCTCTTTCCCAAGTTGCATCTACTGTAACTTCATTCCAAACTACTTTCACTAGGGGAATGTGTTTACCACGGAGTTCCTTGACTCTTCGATCCGCAATCCTCACTGGTAAGGCTTCATACTATAGGTTTTCTTTCACAGACTCCGGTTCGATGACATGAGAAGGATTGGGGTAGTACTTTCGAAGTTGTGACACATGGAAGAGATCGTGAAGGTTTGACAGATTTGGAGGTAAGGCAACATGATAGGCCACTGGGCCAATTCGACGAAGAATTTGAAACGGCCCAATAAACCTTGGAGTAAGCTTCCTAGACTTGATAGCTCTGCCAATACTTGTTCTAGGTGTAACTCTCAGAAAAACATGGTCTCCTTCTTGAAACTCTAGAGGCCTCCTCCTCTTATCACTGTAACTCTTCTGCCTGTCCTGAGCTGCCTTCATCTTTTCCTGGATCATCTTCACTTGTTCTATTGTCTGCTGAATCATATCTAGACCTATTATTTGACTTTCTCCTGTTTCATACCAACACAGCGGTGTTCGACATTTCCTGCCATGCAGAGCTTCGAATGGTGCCATACCGATACTCATGTGGAAACTATTATTGTATGTAAACTCTATCAGAGATAAGCCATCATCCCAACTCCCCATGTGTTCGAGTACACAGGCTCTCAACAAATCCTCCAATGATTGGATCGTCCTTTCTGACTGTCCATCTGCCTGAGGATGGTAAGCTGAGCTTAACCTCAGTTTAGTTCCCAATGCACTATGCAGCTGCTTCCAGAATCTTGATGTGAACCTTGGGTCTATGTCGGATATGATGCTAATAGGGACTCTGATATAGATCTGCTTCAGCTTCTCTAGTGTATAACTTTCACCAATAGGCAGGAAATGGGCACATTTCGTTAGCCTATCGATGATTACCCATATCGCATCATGCCTCTTCTTGGTAACCCAGTCACAAAATCCATAGCAATCCCATCCCACTTCCACTCAGGGATATCCAGTGATTGTAGTAATCCTCCAGGCTTCTGGTGCTCAATCTTCGCCTTTTGACATGTCAAACATGACAGTACATATTCTACAACTCCTTTCTTCATCCCAGGTCACCAGAACATCTTCTTCAAATCTTGGTACATCTTTGTGGCACCTGGATGGAAACTTAACTTACTTTTGTGCGCTTCCTCCAAGATCATCCACTGGATTTCCTCATCATCTGGTATACAGATTCTGCCTCTGAACCTGATGGTTCCATCTACATCCACCTTAAACTCTGAGGTTCGCTGATTGAGAATCAAGTCCTTCATTTTCTGAAGATACTGATTCGTCTCTTGGTCCCCCTTAACTGTCTCGAGAAAATCACTAGAGATAGTGAGTCTTCCCAGACACATCATACCTTCGAAACATTCTCCTCCCAAATTCAAATCTCGGAATTGCTCCACCAACTCTAGTTCTTTGATCATCATGGCAAATACATGCAGCGACTTCCTCCTCAGGGTATCTGCTACCACATTAGCTTTTCCTGGATAGTAATGCAGCTCGAACTTATAGTCCTTGATGAATTCCATCCATCTACTCTGCCTCATGTTTAGCTCTTTCTGGTCGAACAGATATCTCAGGCTCTTATGGTCACTGTAGACACTAAACTTAGTCCCGTAGAGGTAGTGTCTCCATATCTTTAGCGCGAATACTATCGCTCCTTACTCCAAGTCGTGAGTCGGATAGTTCCTTTCATGAATCCTCAACTGTCTTGAAGCGTAAACCACGACTCTCCCTTCTTGATAGGATGCATCACAATAAACTTCGAACTGTCCCAAAGGGTCTGGCAATACCAGCACTGGCGACGTAGTCAACCTTTTCTTCAATTCCTGGAAACTAGCTTCACATTCCGCTGTCCACTCGAATGTCTTGCCTTTCCTCTTCAATTGCGTCATAGGTAGCGCATCGAGAAGCCTTCTATAAATCTTCTGTAGTATCCAGCCAATCCGAGAAAACTTCTTACTTCACTAACTGTCCTCGGACTTTCCCACTGGACTAATGCCTCTACCTTTGTCGGATCCACTGCTATAACTTCTCTGTTGAACACATGCCCCAGAAACTGTACCTCCTCTAGCCAGAATTCACACTTGGATAGCATTACGTACAGCTGTCGGTCCTTCAACACTTGGAGTACAATTCGGAGATGTCTTTCATGTTCCTCTCGGCTTGATGAGTAGATGAAGATATCGTTAATGAATACCACTACGAACTTATCCAGAAACGGCCGGAAAATTCTGTTCATGTAGTCCATAAACACTGCTGGAGCATTGGTTACGCCAAAAGGCATAACTAGGTACTCGTAATGTCCATACCAAGTCCTAAACGCCGTCTTTGGTATATCCTCCTTCTTGACTCTGATCTGACGGTAGCCGGATCTCAAGTCAATCTTTGAAAATATGGCTGCTCCCTTCAATTGATCCATCAGGTCGTCTATCTTTGGCAAAGGATACTTGTTCTTGATGGTCACCTTGTTCAGCTGTCGATAGTCAACACACAATCTCGAACTCCCATCCTTTTTCTTAACAAACAGAAAAGGTGCTCCCCACGATGAAACGCTTGGCCTAATGAATTCTTTTCCCATCATATCATCTAGTTGCTTTTTCAATTCCGCTAGCTCTACCGGCGACATTCTGGTTGGTGCTATTGAGATTGGTCTGGTTCCAGGTACTAGGTCTATTTCAAATTCGATTTCCCTCTCAGGTGGCAACCCTGGAACATCTTCTGGAAATACCTCCGGGAATTCTCTCACCACAGGCAAAGAACTTGTTTCAGGAGCCTCTTTCACCTCCGCAGAGAACAACATCACGTATTCCTGAGATCCTTGATGATCCTCATTATTGGCAGGCATCAAACTAGGTTGCTCGGGGAATACTAAAGTCTTTCTAGCACAGTCTAATAGTACACGGTTGGCTGAGAGCCAATCCATACCTAAGATAACATCTAACTGTTGCATAGGCAAACAAACTAGATCGACAAGGAAAGATCTATTCTCTACAATGATTGGACATTTTAAGGAAACAAACATGGTAGACAAAGAATCATTTGTAGGAGTAGAAATAGTTAGATTATATGGAAGTAAAGACACAGACAATTTCAAATGTTTCACGCATTCAAGAGACACGAATGAATGGGTGGTTCTCAAGTCAAACAGCACGGACAACAATTTACCCGACACTAAGCACATACCTTGAATGAGATCGGGGGATCGAGAGGACTCAGCTCCTCTCACGGTAAACACTCTTTTCGTAGCTTGTGGTCTTGCCGCTTGCGATCCTACTGCCTGCGGTCTTGCCCTGCTCCTCGATTACCAGCAACGGGCTGCTGCTGTTGAGTTTGCTGTCTGCAGTCTCTAGCAAAATGGTCCGGCTTGCCATAGTGGAAACACTGCCTGTCCCCACTCATGGTGCAGTCTCTGATAAGATGCGGACCCCCACATCGAAAACATCCATGTGGTCTCAGCTGCACCGCTCCAGCTCCTCCAGTCCTTGTCCCTCCTTTGGCGACTGGACGATCATACGGTCTTCCACCATGTTGGGGTCTACCCCCTCTTCCCTTGCCTTTCTGACCAGTGCTGCTTCTTATGGGTCCTCCACTCCTTGGCTGTTGCTTTGCTTCCCTCTTCCTGTCTATGTTCTCGATCACAGAGCATCTTTCTAGCATCTCTAGGAGTCTTGAGATGTTCAGTGGTGCTATCATCCGTTGTAGCTCGTACTTCAGCCCGTCTTCAAACCGACGGCATACCCATTCCTCTTCTGGATATCCCTGGTAGAATTCGGAGACCTGGAGTAACGCTTCAAATCTTGCCGCGTATTCTCCTACTGACATGCTTCCTTGTTTCAAGGTCATAAATTCCTTTTCTTTCTCTCTCCTCATCATTCGAGGAAAATACTTTTCTAGGAAGCACTCCCGAAACAATTCCCAGTTGATTACTCTGCCCTCTTCTTCCAACATCCTTCGCTTTCCCCTCCACCATAGCTCGGAACTCCCCGTTAGCACGAACGATGCATATGTCACCTTACGGTCCTCGCGACAATGCATAGCAGCAAAGATCTTCTCTAGCTCTTGTATCCAGAGCTCTGCACCTTCCGGATCAAAGTCGCCATTAAACTGCGGCGGCTTCCCTTTAAGAAAAGTTGTCAGTCCGGCATCTTCCAAGTCCACATCTTGCCTATGGTTCTGTCTTTGTTGCTATTGCATGGTCATCTGCATAAGTTCAGCGTTATGGTGCGTCTGCTGCAACATAGCAGTTGCCAATTCCCTGACTGCCCTTAAGGTCTCAGTGGAATCCTCCCCACCACCCGTGTGGGAAGTCTCTCCGTGTCCATTCCCTGGTTCAGGTGTTCTCCCTTTGGCCCTTCCGCCACGTCCTCTACCCTGGGCTCCTCTACCACATCCTTGAGCCATTTAACTTCCCTTAAAAGAAATTATTAGCTCCGATTCATAAGACATATAATATTACTGAACAAGCAAACATACTATATGCCTTATGAATAAGACCGTTATCTCATACGACAACTTGCGCTTCGGGCACACTACCCACCCTCTAAACATAGTCGGTACCCGCTATGGGTCCAACTAGACATGGCCAATGATAACTTCCTAGACCACACAGTCCGGATAGAACCGAACTGCTCTGATACCATAATAATGAGACGACCCCACTTACGTAGGATAATCCCATTAGCCTCAGACATTAACGCGCTTAACAAACATACGAGGATATTTAGAACTTTAAACATGCATACATACATACGTACTGTATATACATACACTGTACATGTCAAACAGCATTATCAGCGTAGCACAAGTCATAAAGAGGAAGGCATGGTATAAAATATATACAGACAACTTCCTCTCCTCGCCCAAAATACATCAAAACACAGACTCATTGGCCATAGACACTAAGCATACTAGCACAAACTGCTCCAGCCTGGACGATGGATACTCCTCGCTTGTTCTCGCCGCCACTCAAAATCTCCAAGATTGGGGTCTATGGCTCTCCCACCCGCATCGAGCTCGTACGGTGTTCCATCCAGTTCTTCGTCATCTGGTTCTGGTACCGGTTCTTCTTACCATTATAAGAAAACATACAGTATAGAGAAAACAGGGGATAAGAATTGCATCTCACCATAAATAGGGGTAAATGTAAAGTAGATACATTAATAGCACAACCATACACACAATCATCACCAACAACCATCCTCGGGTTTATTGATCTTAACTACTCATCTCACTCTCAGATGCACCTAAACCTGACATGAAAACGCAACCACATTCCTATGTCACAACGTATCCCCTAACAAGCAGGATACTCATCCGCTACCAAGCAGGATGAAAGTCAAATGTCATCGGAGCAGCAAGTTCCGTTACACCCACGGGTACATTACATCCCCTACCAAGCAGGATGCTCACCCCTACCAAGCAGGGTGACACTATTCCCCATTCCTGATAGGAATAGCTGTCTCGATGTCGGAAGGCACATCGAAGATCTCAGAAGCTCACAGTAGACCTACCATGCATCTATCTGCAGTTCCGGTTTGACCTCGCGTAATCCCAGATCTAAGCGGCTGTGACTTCACCACACGATGCAATCTAATATGAATCCTCACGACTCATTCTGATCAGTAGCTCAACAACTCAACCCCATCACCTGACACACTGAACACCAACACTCCCTACCAAGCATAGTGTTCACGACTATCCATAGTCCTCAATCATTTCACCAGGTTGAGTGCAATAGCTTATCACCACCAAATGATCTTATCCCACACATCACCCAGTTCACAACGATGGTCTCTTAGTTCTAAGCATGCCAACAGCCACGTATGCAGTATCATATTATCTCACAGCACATTATCACAACATCACTCATTAATAAAATAAAGCATGTTATCATGAGCATAGCAACAACAATAATATCATCATAATAGCAGTAACATCAACAACAGCATATAAGCAGCTAGCAGCATGTCACATATACCAAGTGACATATACATAGATAGATAGCAACCACAGCCAACAGCATACAGTCATACGACAGCAAGCATCCTCAATCAACAGTTCGCTAACCTGGGGTTTCCAATCTTAACGGCGATAGCCCAAAGTAAGTTAAACCTAGGGTCTAAATACTTTGTCAGGGCTCAACCACTTGTAGGGTTTAGGATCCCCTACGCATATTAATATATTCTACTCTACTCTTGCCTCCCTGACGAGTGTAATTCTTTCCCCCACCTTATAGCGATTGATGCAGAGATCACGAACTCGACCACCACGAGCTCTCCAGCACCACAGCCACCACGCCGGCCTCCTCCACCACCGAGGGAAACTCCAACACCACCACCACCGTGGCTGTCTCCTCCACCACGAGCACCGCCGCGACCTCGAACTTGGCCCTAATCACGTAAACAACGTATAAACAACATTGTTAACCCTAGGGAAATACCAAAATCAAGAAGATTCATGGGAGAAGCTCGAAGAACACGAAGGTTGACGTGTTAGAGATTCGAGCTTACCTTCGAGAATTCGAGAAACCAATCCATGGAACTCGTAGTAATCGAAGCCCTAATCACAACGGTGTAGTCGGAATCATGATCTGACGCCTCAATCTCACTCTAGCTCAACTTTCTCTCTCTAGAAACCTCTGCCTTCTCTCTACACTCTGAAACCTAGAAAACTCAAATGAATTTCGTCCCAAGTGAAGAGAAGAGAAAAGGCTTAAGTGATGATGTCAGCCTGTCCATGCTTAAGCGTTCATCACACTGCATGCTTGAGCGTTGCCACGCTCTGGCGTGGAACCTCGTCCACTCCGCCTGCTTCCTGGCCTGACACGTGTTCCACATGCGTCTAAACTCATAACAGCTGCTCAGCGCACTCAGCACGCTGAGGCATCCAACTCCTCCCACGCTTAGCGTCTCAACGCTTGAGCGTGGAGTCATCCCATGCTTGAGCGTCAAGCTCAGCGAGAGAAGAACTTCCAGCCTTCTAACTTCTCCAGTTTCTCGTTTAACGCCTTACGCACCTCCAACCTTGTTCAAGCCTATTCCTAAGCTTCAAACTAGGTCTAAAACTAACACACAACAATTCACACAATCATCCAAAGCTCCATTCGAGATTAACCAACTCGATCAGAATTCACAGAAAACCGGGATGTTACACGGCACTCACAGTATAAACTCTGCCTCTTGCCTTAGGCCTCGCTGCTTGCACATTGTTGACAGAATGTTCAGGTTTTGGTTGTACACAGTCGCATGAAATATGCCCTGGTTTCCCACACCTGAAGTATATTATCCCCTTGATTGAGCATTATTTTGTTGCATGATTACTCTTCCCACACTTCATACACTTAGTTGGGCCGTTTCCAGACTGGCTAAAACCCCCACTACTTCCTCCTACAAAACGTTGTTGTTGATCATGCTGCTTTGAATATGGTTTCGATCGAGATCTATTGTCGCTACTACTGTTCCCTCTGTGGAACCTAGTCGGTCCAGAACTCTGCACTCGCTTGTCCTTGCTAGGCTCCAAGCTCTCGATCAGGCGACACTTTTCCATCAGCTTAGGAAACACGAAAATTTCCAGAGGAACCACAGCCCTTATCAACTCTGGCCTCAGACCCCCTTCGAACTTCCTGCATTTCCATTCCTCTCTTGGGTTGTCTACGAAGTAGTTTGGGAACTTCGCCAAGCTTTCAAACTTGGCCCCATACTCAGCTACAAACATTCCCCCTGTCTCAGCTGGAGGAACTGTATAGCATCCCAAAATTCCTATAGCTATATTTTAACTGATTGTGTGAATAACTTGACTGATAACACAACCTAATTAATAATAATCGAAAGAACAGTTAATAATTGAAAGTTCATATTGAATTTCAATTATGAGCTTAATGACCATAAAATATTGATAAACCTCAATATCATGAAATACATTCGATGTATTTCATGATACATATTATTATATTTCACCCCTTTTACTTAAGTTTTGACAGAATTGACGTTTAGAGGCAGTTTGATGAACTTATGAAGATTAATGAAGGTCTTAGAGCTAAATTGGGCAGAATATGAGGTTAGCACGGGCGTGCCAAACATCAGCACGCCCGTGCCAAAGTCCGTGCACTAAAACTCTGATTTGCGAAGTTGGCACGCCATTATATATTTGAGAAAAGGCCTTACCTAATGAAGAGCACGGGCGTGCTCAGCCGTGCTGACTGATGAGCACGCCCGTGCTGACTAAAGAGCATGCCCGTGCTTCCTGTACAGAAGATAACCCTTGCCACCGTTTTGATCATAACTTGAGCTCTGGATGTTCGATTGAGGCGTTCTTGGTGGTGTTGGAAAGCTTACGAAAAGATCTAAAAGGCTGTGCAAGATGACATTCGGCACGGCCGTGTTCTATCCCGTGCACTATGATGGTGTTTTACGAAAAGGGAGCACAGCCGTGCTGATGGCGCTGACAGCAAATTTTAGGGTTTTTCTCCTATTTTTCCTATAAATAGAGGCCTTTGTACCACTCTCTTCATGAGTTATCAGTTGTAGACTTATTTCAGTAGTTTTTAGTAGTTTATTTTCTTATTAGTTTTGATTTCTAGAGTAGGATTTGACACCTGGAGATTAAGTTGGAGACAACTTCTCCCTCTTCAATTATCCAGGATGTAACGCCCTGATTTTCACGTTTTCTAATTCTTCAGTATTTTAACGTATTTATTTTATTCGAAGGTCTTAGGAATGGAAATAAAATATTCCGAGACCATAGTCATGCTCGCCAATATCGTAGAAAGCTACGATTCAGTTTTGAGTCAAAAACTCAAACGGGGTCTGGTCTGCGTTTTTACACTGACAATATGATTTTACTGCTCAGGAGCCCTCAGAAGGACCTGCGAACGAGACAGCAAGTCTTAGAATTCGATTCTCTATGTTTTGGTTAAATTTCATAAAAATTCAAAAAAATCACTACCTGACCTCCGTTCGAACGGAATCCTCAATCGGATGACGAACGAAGCCACATATGGATTTACCGGGTCTCGCCAACGTATAATCTTGATATCACATCACCCCAAGACACTTGGGAGAGTATGCCAGAGTCGTCATGACATTTGGAAATATCTGGACGCAAAATGACCAAAATGCCCATAACCTTAGTCTTTTACACTTTTACCATTTTACCCTTTTGGCAAATGAACTTTTTGCCCTTAAGTGAGCTTTTAAGGGCACAGCCCCTGCCCAAAGAAGAACTCCATAGTTGTTCTTGAGAGAAACTCCATTTTTCTTCTTGAAAACCTTGCATCACTTGTTAGAATCACTTGATTCCTTGAGCAATCTTCCTTAATTTTTAGGTAAGATCACTTCTATGATCTCCTACCTTCTTGAATCTCTCTCTATTTCAAGATCAAACTTCATTTTCCAGAAAATCATTTCTTAGATCCAAAACTTTGAAAATCCATAGGAATTTGTAGAAAAATCCTTTTGATGTGAAACCAATTTCTATGAACTCACTTCATCATTCTCTACCTAAACCCAAGATCTTATGATTAAATTCTCATCATAGCCCTAAATCCCCAAATGGCCAAACCCTATGTGATGATGATGAATAGTGTTTTTCATCAATTTTTGATTTCTAACGCTTGATTTCATCCTTAGCTTTCCTATTGCCTTTGAATCCATGAAATGGAAAACCAAAATCAATTCCTAACCTTTTTACCCTAGGGTGGCCGAAACTTCTTTTAGGTAGAATTGTTGAGTTTTTCTTTGATTGTTGTTTAATGTTTGATCGTTGTGTTGTTATAGTTGGTGACGATTGTTAGGAGGTTCACAAACTGATCAACCGACTTTGATCCGGATATCTGCTCTTCAACAGGTATGGGGGTGAACCTCATCACACCAAAATAGTGGTGGTGAAGATGGTTGTTTAGTTTATGTGTGGGTGAAACCCTTTGGTTTGGGTTCACCAATTAATTTGGTTCTCTTGGAGAACAATGTGCAATAATTGTAGTTTATGCTTGTATGCCTTATCATGTGTCTTATGATGATGTTGTCTAGGTGAGAAAATAATTTCTTGCATGTTGAAAAACCTACTTTGATCACTAGATCAAGTATGGACTTTTGTGTTTGATTATGAAGCAATGATGTGTGTTTAATGCCTATCATAATTGTGTAAGTTTTGTGAGCCATAACTTGGTTAGTTTGGTGAAGTAAATCTTCACATTGGTGCATAGTTGGCTTTCGGCCATGACCTTGAGAAAAGGAAGGTAATGTGTAGTTCTTGAACAAATTAAGTTTTCAGGTAGGAGAAGTGTTTTAATGGCTTATGCTTTAAAGAAAAACCATAGGTTATTTTGATCCAAAGATCAAACAAAGTTTCAATCTCTAAGTGTTTTCACCAAAGTGAAACATGTCTTATACCTTACCATTAGCTCATCTAGTTAATCAAGTATTTTAAAAGTGAAACAAAGGAGTGTTTTTCATAAAAAGTTAGACATAATCCCATTACATCTTTGTGAAAAGAAAAGAAAAAACCACATTTTCCGCATTAATAAATATTTTCGGCCTTATAAACCTTAGGGAATGTGACACTCGGGAAAGGGTGTTGCATAGGATGCGTTTTCCATTGTTGATTTTCGTTTTCTCTATTACTATGAGTAGCTAAATTCACCACTAGAGTTGTGGTGGATCTTGTGTTAGTAGAAACCCTTTACGCTATGTCTTAGCTTTAATTCAATTCTATTTGGTTTCAAGGTTACAATTTGAATAGTGTTATTCTGTCATTCTTTATCCCATACTAGGATTGTGCACCCTTTGTGTGCTCCTAATCAATTGATTGACATCTTGGCTATCAAGCTGAATTAAATTGGTAGACCTATAGGATAACCGAGATTTAATATCTAGATATGCGAAAACGTGATTTATTCCTTTCAATCATTCAACTTCTTTGTGCTTAATGCTTTCTAATCACTTAAATTCTTTGCCTGACAACCATTGGATTTATTTGGGGAAAAGAATATTATTTGGCTGACAAACAATTAATAGTTTTTCTAAAGGGATTGGTATTCAAAAAGCAATTGCGAAACTGAATAGAATTAGGATTTGGGGGATATCGAAAACACAAGTGACACCATGGCTCTCGGCTCTTTACTCTTGATCTCTAAACTCTCTTTTTACTCTTTTGAGAATTTTTTTAACACTGCTCTAGTCTTATTTATTTTCTAAGTTCTTGATTGGTCTAAATAGCATAAGGATTTTCCCATTCTAGTACATGCTTTATCACTTAGTTATCTAAATTAATCTCTTGGATACGATATCTGGATTTCCGTCATATATTACATCTGCGACAGGGTACACTGCCGTTAAGTGCATTTTAAACGCAACAAGTTTTTGGCGCCGTTGCCGGGGATTAAATTTTGATATTTTGTGAGTTTAGTGATATTAGAAGAAAAGAAATCCTAGTTACTTTAGGCATTTTTTTTTTATTTTTTTTATTTTGTTTATCTTTCCCTGAATACTAACGTCTTCCCAACAATGTGCTTCTAGGTGATCTTATTTTGCAGTTGGGAAAGCAAGAAGAACCATGGAAGAGAGGATAACTCTTGGAGAGTATTTCACTATTAGCGACTGTGGTCTGTGGGTGCAGAAACCAACAAGCAATCCTCGGACTAATTATGGAAGCAACTCCAACTGGGGGCAATATGATTATGTCTACGGGCCACCTAACGTGCAAAATCAGTGGCCAAGACAAGAAGAGAAAATAATAGATTGGGACGAGATAATGGAGCGAAGCAATAATTGATTGGATACTATACAGACTCAAATCTCTCTCCTTTCTATGTTGCTAACTCAGCCAATCCAAAAATCATTGGTCCCTCAAGTTGAGCTCAATCTAGAGGAAGAAGCCCAAGATGTCACTTTTCAAGATGCTATCAAAATAGAAGAAGTTCCTACTGAAGGGAACAACTCTGAAACTCAGGCACAATCATACATAGCTGACAGTGTGCCAGAAGAGTTAGTTGATAGGACCCCAGAAAAGGAAGAAGCTCCTGCTGAAGAAAGTAAGTCTGATGGTGAGCACGGTTGTGTATCAACTGAAGCATGGCCGTGCACCACTCCCGATGAGCCAAAAATGGTAAAAATCAACAAAGAGCCATAAGGAAATTTCTTAACAATTGGTGATGCTGAGATTGAGGTTAAAAAGGGGAAGGTAACATTAAATATGTTGGGAATTTTCGTATTAAAACGAAAAACGCAGTGAAAAAATTCCCAATAAAAAGGATCCATGCGAATGGTCATGACTCATGATGTAGTGTTTACCTCTTGTAACGTAGCTTTACCGCGATCATTGCAAGGGAAGAATAGTCCTTCTCAATCGATCACGAGCACTACGAACAACGCTATCACCAGTACCGCAATGGACCAACACCTCAACGTAGTCCAAGCGAACAAAACACCGCCGGAGAAAACGTCGTGCTAGCTGACGGCAAGGGTGAGGGGGCGCACCTACCAAGGTGGTGTGACGGCCACTAGGTTATACACAATAAGCTCTCCTTAGCGCTTAAGTGACGTGAACAACTTATAAGCTGTCACCCACTTAACCTAACCTCATTGGGCTTGTATGCTACAGGCCCAAGCTTATAATTAATATTATTAAATCATATTTAATAAATTAATTCATTCTCCGACTATTTGCTCTATGCGTGTGACCCTTTAGGTTCTCAATAAATTGGCAATAATATTAAATCACATTTAATATTATATACAATGAGCGGCATCTAGCAATACATCATTGTTACCCAATTAGTGAGAATATCAGTGATAAGATATATACCTTACGGTAACCAGAATAACCGTGTAGTAAATGTCCTTTCGTCCATATGTCTTAATTCAACACAAGTCATAAGTGTGTCATCCTTGTTAAGTTCAATTATTTGTTTCTCAATTCCCTAGTAGAAGTGCAATCACAAATGGGCCCAATATCTCAAATTGGCCCATTACAGCATGGCCATGCACTTTCACATCTCACTCTATTGAGAGGCCCATGACATTACTCCTGTTATGTAGGAGGGACGAATCCTATCTACATCACTCACATCCCTCAACATGATTCATTGTAGGCCCAATAACTATCTTTATGATCATCCTGTTACGGATAACGTTTGGTAGCATTAAAGCCTATAACTCCTCATGCAGGAATCGTAGTGACTTCAAGTCGAAGGACGACTTCACTTTGGTTACCATGAGAAGCACTCATGATACTTACATAACTATTATGCAGCGTTCTCATAGTGGGTCAATGCAGTATAAATATTACTCTAATATTTATACCTATGTGAAGACTTGATATCTCATATCCATGACCCGTGAGATGTGGTCATCAGTCTACCCACATAATAGTCTCAATGTATTATTGTCATCCTAATTAATGATAATACTTGACTACGGATACTTTAAGAATAGTATTTAAAATGTTCAATTGGGTCTCACGATCAAGTCATGTACTTGATGTTCTATTGAACTGAAATAACTATTCTAGGGACTTTACTTCGTTTAAACAATTAATAGTATAAACTGAAATGCCTCATATATCGAATATATGTAAATCAAAGTCATGATATAAATGTAAATCTCAAAGAAGACTAATGGCCTCTAGGACTTACACCAACAATCTCCCAATAGCACTAGAGCCAATCAGGCATAAATTTAATACCCATTGACCTAGTGTGACCATCATGCTTCTGCTGAGCAACAGGTTTCGTAAGTGGATTAGCAACATTGTCAAGTGTTGGTACTCTGCATATCTTCACATCTCCTCTATCGATAATCTCTCGAATGAGATGAAAGTGCCTAAGTATATGTTTGGATTGCTAGTGAGATCTAGGTTCCTTGGCTTGTGCAATGGTTCCATTGTTATCACAATAGAGATCAATGGGATCCACATTGCTAGGAACTATACCAAGTTCAGTAATGAACTTCCTGATCCAAACGACCTCCTTTGCTGCATTGGAGGTAGCAATATACTCAGCCTCTGTGGTAGAATCAGTAACTGTCTCCTTCTTTGAACTCTTCCAGCTCATAGCGCCACCATTCAGGCAAAATACAAAACCAGACTGCGATCTGGAATCATCCTTATCGGTTTGGAAGTTAGCATCAGTGTAACCCTTTACAATGAGATCTAGGTCAAGAATGTATCCTTAGTTCTTCTCAAGTATTTGAGGATATTCTTGACAGCAGTCCAGTGACTTTCATCGGGAGCAGACTGGTACCTGCTTGTTATGCTTAAAGCATACGAGATGTCTGGTCCAATACATAACATGGCATACGTGATAGATCCGTTTGCAGATGCATACGGAATCTTATTCATGCGATCCCTCTTTTCATGATTGGAAGAGGATTGTGCCTTTGAAAGGCATATACCATATGACATAGGCAAGAGCCCTTTCTTGGATTCTTGCATGTTAAACCGTTTTAACACCTTGTCTATGTATGTACTCTGACTTAGGCCGAGCATTCTCAATGATCTATCTCTATAGATTTTGATACCTAACACATAGTTAGCCTCGCCTAGGTCTTTCATAGAGAAGCAATTCCCTAACCACGTTTTTACATTTTGTAGGGTAGGGATGTCATTTCCCATAAGTAGCATGTCATCCACATACAGTACTAGAAAGACAACAATGCTCCCACTAACCTTCTTGTAGTCACAAGGTTCATCTTCATTTTTGATGAATTCAAGCTATCTTACAGCATCATCAAAATGAAGATTCCAGCTTCTGGAAGCTTGCTTCAATCCATAAATGGATCGTTGTAATTTGCACACCTTTTCCAGCATTCTCTAGAGTGTCAAAACCCTCAGGTTGTGTCATGTACACATCCTCGAGTAGATTTCCATTAAGGAAACCAGTCTTGACATCTATTTGCCAGATTTCATAATCCTGGTGTGCTGCTATAGCAAGCAAGATCCTAACGGATTTAAGCATTGCAACTGGTGAAAAGGTTTCGTCATAGTCTATGCCATGAATTTGTTTGAAACCCTTAGCAACCAATCGTGCTTTGTAGGTATGTACATTACCATCCATGTCAGTTTTATTTTTGAAAACCTACTTGCACCCTATGGGTTTTACCCCTTCTAGTAGTTCAACCAAGTTCCAAACTTGATTAGTGTACATGGAATCCATTTCATATCTCATTGCCTCTAGCCATTTCTCAGATTTTGAGCCAATGATGGCTTCTTGGTAAGTCACAGGCTCATCTTGATCCATGAGTAAAACATCACCTTGTTGAGTCATGAGAAATCCATATCTCTCAGGTTGGTGACGTATCCTGTTAGACCTACGCGAGTCTTGCTACCAGAGCAGATTATTGTTCCACAACATCTTGCGGAGGTTGCTCCTGTTCCATCATAGGTTCATTGCTATTTTGTGATTCTTGAACTTCTTCAAGTTCTATTTTCCTCCCACTGGTTCCTTTGGAGATAAACTCCTTTTCTAGAAATACACCAGTCCTGGCAACAAACACTTTGCCTTCAGAAGGATTGTAGAAATAGTATCCCTTGGTTTCCTTGGGATACCCCACACATAAGCACTTATCAGATTTGGGTTCAAGTTTATTAGAAATTTTCCGTTTCACATAAACCTCACAACCCCAAATCTCCATAAAAGACATATTGGGTCGTCTGCCAGTCCATATCTCATATGGTATCTTTTCAACCATCTTAGATGGAACATGGTTAAGTGTAAAAGCTGCTGTTAATAAAGCATGTCCCTAGAAGGAGTTTGGAAGGTCTGCAAGACTCATCATGGATCAAACCATATCTAATAAGATTCGATCCCTCCTTTCAGATACGCCATTCCATTGTGGTGTTCCAGGAGGAGTGAGTTGAGATAATATCCCACACTCTTTCAGATGATCACAAACTCCAGGCTTAAATATTCACCACCTCGATTTGATCGAAGTGCTTTAATACTCTTGCCCAATTGGTTTTGTACTTCATTCTTTAATTCTTTGAACTTTTCAAAGGATTCAGATTCATGTTTCATTAGATACACAAATCCATATCTACTGAAGTCATCAGTAAAAGTGATGAAGTATTGAAAACCACCTCTAGCCGATGTGTTTAGGGGTCCACATACATCACTATGTATAAGGCCCAAAAGATCACTTGCCCTTTCACTATTAATAGTGAATGGGGTTTTAGTCATCTTTCCCAATAAACAAGACTCGCATATCTCCTATGATTCATAATTAAAAGAGTCCAATAATCCATCTTTATGGAGTTTGGAAATGCGTTTCTCATTTATGTGGCCCAAGCGACAATGCCAAAGGTAAGACGGGTTCAACTCGTTTGGTTTAACCCTTTTGGTATTAATGTTATAGATAGGCATATCAAGATCAAGGACATATAGTCCATTATACATTTGTGCACTAGCATAGAAAATTTCATTTAAATAAATAGAACAACATTTGTCCTTTATTATAAAATGAAAACCACTCTTGTCCAAACAAGAAACAGAAATAATATTCCTGCTAATAGCAAACACAAAATAACAGTTCTCCAACTGAATAATAAGCCCAGTAGGCAAAGTCAACACATAGGTTCCTATGGCTATAGCAGCAACTTTTGCTCCATTGCCAACTCATAGGTCAACTTCGCCTTTTGCCAATGGTCTACTCCTTTTTAGATCTTGCATATTTGTACAAATATGAGATCCACATCCAGTATCTAATACCCATGATGCAGAAGTAGATAAATTGACTTCTATAACATATATACCTGAGGTGGAAGTCTCACTTCTCTTTTTCTTGCTCTATTCCAAGTATTTAGGGCAGTTCCTCTTCCAATGCTCGGTCTGTCCGCAGTGGAAGCAAGTGCCCTCTTTAGCAACGCCATCCGTAGGCTTTAAGCCAGAAGTGCTAGGTTTGGACTTATGGAAGCCCTTGCCTTTGCCCGTATGCTTATGCATGGGTTTCTTATGCTGCTTCTTGCCCTTTCCAGCTTGGACCATCATGATGGCCTTCCCCTTTCCTTTATTAATATTTTGTTCAGCAGTTCTCAACATGCTCAAAAATTCTGGCAATGGTTTGTCAAGATCATGCATATTGTAATTCATGATAAACTGACTATAGCTCTCAAGCAACGATTGCAGAACTACGTCAGTGGCCAACTCTTGGCCCAAAGGAAAACCCAACCTTTCAAGATTCTCAATGTACCCAATTAATTGAAGTACATGAGGACTTACAGGGCTTCCCTCTGCCAGTTTAGAATTGAAAAGGGTTCTGGAAACCTCGAACCGCTCATGCCTTGCCTGCCCTTGATAGAGCATTTTGAGGTGCACGATCATATCGTACGCCTCCATGGTCTCATGTTGCTTCTGAAGCTTGGAGGTCATGGTAGCAAGCATGAGGCAGCCGACATCTAAGGCATCATCCTGATGCTTCTTATAAGCATCCTTATCAGCCTTCGAAGAATTAGCAGCCGGTGGCTCCTCAGGGATTTGTTCTTCAAGAACATACAACTTCTTTTCATGCCTGAGGACAATCCTCAGGTTTCTGTACCAGTCTAGGAAATTCGTTCCGGACAGCGTGTCCTTCTTAAGGACAGATCGCAGTGATAGGTTATTTGATGTGTGGTTTGCAGACATGGTTATCTACAACAGAAATATACATAATATAAGTATCATGCATAAACATATTTAATAAGGTCTTTTATTAAATATGCCTCCCACTATTTTACTCAAATCAATGACCCTCACCATTGAATCGGAAAAT
Organism: Ammopiptanthus mongolicus; assembly: GCA_039655645.1. Lineage (NCBI taxonomy): Eukaryota > Viridiplantae > Streptophyta > Magnoliopsida > Fabales > Fabaceae > Ammopiptanthus > Ammopiptanthus mongolicus. The sequence continues at coordinate 53,070,522 of CM077349.1, forward strand.
CCCGTTGAAAGATTTTCTAGTGGGACCAAGATCCATATTTCACTTCATCCTGAGTCAGCTTTGGCTGATCGCCCAGAACTAGGCTATTTAGGTAGGAAACTCTTTCCAATTACATCTCATGTAATTCTTGGATCAGTTGGGTGAATAACTCTTATTCTAATCCATCTTATGGATTAATGCCCAACTCCATGCTTCTAAGCCCTTTTCAATCCTATTGGCTTAGTTAAGTCAGACCCAATGGTTGACAATTGGATATTACATTTATCCCATCGCATCTTACTAGTATAGACAAAGGTACTCTGCTTTGGCAGACCTACGCTCAATCGATATTAGTCTTGACGAGTGTCATGCATCAGAAGGCACATTTAAACGCGACTTAATATTTCCTTTTGAGGGATTTATTTATAAATTTGATTTCACCATAAGTTAAACTATTTAACCTACTATATACTAACATGCATCTCATACATATATAGCATATAACAAATGTGACATGGTTATGGCCCCTAACGCATTGATTCTCCCAAGCCAATGAGAGAATCTAATCTAAAACCCTAGTAGCGTACAAGCTTCACCAAGCATGATCACCTACCGAGTCATCCTCTTTTGAAGTCGTCTTCTTGCCTCCACCATAACATTACAATTGAAAGAAACCTGTTTTACATTCGAGGGGAATAAGGTGAGAAAAGAATATACATATGGAATTTAAGAGAAAGGCACGACACGCAGGCCGTAATTCAAAAAAACCAAAGAAAGAAGAAAAAGGACTAAGGCCATAACCATTCACCATACACAATCAAATACATAATAAAAATTAATAATAAAATATTTATTATTATTTATTATTATTAATTATTATTTTTAAGTGATTTCAAAAACCACTCAAAACAACGCTACTAATATCCTCATAATCGATTACCATAATCAATTACTGCTATTCTGACTCCTCAGAAAATATCATAATCGATTACCATAATCGATTACTGCTATTCTGACTTCTCAGAAAAATGACTATTGTACTATCATAATCGATTACTGTACCACCATAATCGATTATTGTACTACCATAATTCGTTGCATAATCGATTACATAATCCATTATGTAATCTGTTATACGAATGTTCATGCAAACTCTTTGCATAATCGATTATTGTGGTTCTGACCAGAATTGCCTTGCTTCCACGACGATTAGGGATCAACACTTGAGCCCTCATAATCGATTATATAATCGATTATGACGCGTCTGGATGTAAGGTGCGCATGACAGCAACACTTGTTGTCCCCGCAAATGAAAACAAGGATTTCAGAAAAACGTTTTTCGTAAAACACTTTTATGATTTTCAAACATAACATGTTAAAAATCATATCTTTAAAAAACAAAACATGTTATAATAAATAAACACACAAGAGAATCATGGTTCCGCAAGAGGCTCTGATACCACTGCTGGGAATTTGCGTATTAAAACAAAAAAAGCAGCGGAAAAATTCCCAATAAAAAGGATCCATGCAAATGGTCATGACTCATGATGTAGTATTTACCTCTTGTAGCGTAGCTTTACCGCCATCACTGCAAGGGAAGAACAGTCCTTCTGAATAGATCACGAGCACTACGAACAACGCTATCACCGGTACCGCAATGGAGCAGCACTTCTACGTAGTCCACGCGAACAAGGGTGAGGGGGTGCGCCTACCAAGGTGGTGTGATGGCCACTAGGTTATGCGCAGTAAGCTCTCCTTAGCGCTTAAGTGACGTGCACTGCATCACCCTTTCCCGAGTGTCACATTCCCGAACGTTTATAAGGCCGGAAATATTTCTTAACGTGGAAAATACGATTTTTTTTTTCTTTTCACAAAGATGTAATGGGATTAGTAAAGGCAAATAATATTAATAAATGAATTTAGGTTCACCCTGCATTTCTAGAACATACTATATTATAAATACAGAAACAAAAAACAGATAACAGAAACAGAAATAATACTGTATACAGACATAAGTCTAATGTATAACTGACATAAGAATAAAATAAGTACTAGGAGGCATAGCTCCCAAAAGGTACTACAGATACCGACACTGTCTGGCCAAGACAAAAATAAAACAGCAAAAGGAGTCCACCTCCGGACTCAAAGGAACTGCTGAACCGAACCGTCGTCGCGTCCATCTGTTCAAGCAGCAACAACAAATACCAGCAGAAAATATACGGATATGGGTGAGATTCCCGTTCATCAACACAACAAAATAGCAGTAGTAAAAACGGGACGACTCACCAGGTAACAACATACCCAACATGCTTACTAGAATTCTCAATATAAATCATGTTAAACAATCAACAGCATAATATAATGTCAGACAGTTAATAGCATATTATAAGGCATTCTTAAAATAGAACAGCGATGTATAACAGTAAATGTAATCATCAACAGCCATGCAATGCAGTGCTATGTACATGACTCAATGCCAATGCCACTGGGTACTACTCTGACCCCTACTCCATGGAGCTAACAAAACATCCGAGAGAGTGAATGGGAGGACATGTTCCGTTTACTGACAGCCATAAGCAAGATGCTACAACATTCGTAACGTGCACGTATCTGGCTTTACGGAAACACTCTCCACCAAATATGAAAAGTACGGCATCTAGTCGAGGATATCGGTGTATTGCTTGAATACGCCACGACAGAGAAGAGTTACCAACTAGTCACATGTCAGCCCTTCTAACCCTGATACCTCCAAGACTACTTAAAACGTCACCGTAAGATTCGCACATGCATCAAGGTGTAAGCTCAACTCCTAGGCTCAAGGCCTTACGACTATGCAAATGAAATGGCAATGCTTACACAAAGCAGATGCGATAAAGCAATGTCTATCCACCTGATAAACCTCAAAGTCCACTAAGGTTCTCTTCCTTAGGAACTATACGCGTCTTTGAAAAACAAAACTTTTATCCACAGGATAAATCTGATGATCCCTCCAGGATCGAGTAATCACAAGACTGAAACAATTGAACGACTGATCGAGATCCGAATCACCCATCCGTCATCGAACTACTGTTTCAAAACCCAAAACGTTTCATGTCTGTGTTTATGTCTTATGAATTATGTCTTAAGTCCTAAACATTATGAGTAAGGATTGAGAATCCTCTTAGGTAAGTCTTTAATCCTTTCTAAGATTTTAATCCTTGATTTTCTTTTGACGAAATAAGTGTCGATTCACTTAAGTCTTATGAAATCATTGATGTACTAAGTCATCAATAGTATAGTACATGGTCTTGTTCCACCATATACCATACTTTATTATCCCTTGTTTTCAACTCTAAGTTAATTACTTAACTCAGGTTTTTATGTGTAAAACTTTACGGTTTGAGTTAAAAACTCCTTTTGTAAACCAAAGCAACGCTTTCAATTTGAAACTTATTCTGTTTCTAGCATTTTCATAAAACGTGAAATTCGCTTAGCAATATTACATTCGATTAGCGAAATTGAGGCAGTGATACCTTATTTGAAGATCCTCTGAATCGCTTAGCGAAGCATAATTCGCTTAGCGAAATTCCTTTACATTCGCTTAGCGAAATTGAATTTGCTTAGTGAAATTATGGCAGGGATGCCTAGTTTGGAATTACTCTGTTTTCGCTTAGCGAAATTGAGCTCGCTTAGTGAAATTTGCCTTCAAACAAAACATGAACCTTCTCCTAAAATAAAGAAAAGCCTTATGGAACTATGTTCAACTTTTCATGGAAAAGACTTCTTTGTTTCATTTTTAAATTACTTGGTTAACTAGATGGGCTAATGATAACGTAAAAGACAATTTTCACTTTGGTGAAAACACTTAGAGATTGAAACTTCATTTGATCATTGGATCAAATCACTTATTGTTTTTCTTTGAAACATAAGTTATTAAAACACTTTTCATACTTAAAAACATTAATTTGATCAAGAACTCCACATATTCTTCCTTTTCTCAAGGTCATCGCCGAAAGCTTATTAGGAACAAATGTGAAGATTTGCTTCACCAACTAACCAAGTTATGGCTCACAGATCTCACATAATTATGACAAACAACAATTACACATCAATGCATCATAGTCAAGCGCATAAGTCCATACTTGATCAAGAGATCAAAGTAGATTTTTCAGCATACATGAAAATGTTTTCTCTACTCAACCTCATCATAAAACATGATAAGGCATACAAAGCATAAATATCATTATTACACTTTGTTCTCCAAGAGAACCAAATTAAATGGTGAACCCAAACCAAAGGGTTTCACCCACACATAAAGGAAACAACCATCTTCACCACCACCATTTTGGTGTGATGAGGTTCACCCCCCATACCTGTTGATAAGCAGATATCCGGATCAAAGTCGGTTGATCAGTTTATGAACCTCCTGATACTCGTCACCAACTAGAAACAACACAACAATCAAACATTCAACAACAAACAAAACAAATCTCAACTATTTCTACTCAAAGGGGTTTCGCCCACTACGGGAAAAAAGGGTTAGAAAATGATTTGGTTTTCCATCATTTGGATTCAAGGACAATAGTAAAGCAAAGGATGGAATCAAGTGTTAGACATCAAAAATTTGAACAAAACACTATTCATCATCACTATTTTGGGGTCGGCCATATAGGGGATTAAGAGCTATGATGAGAATTGAATCATGAGCTCCTGGGTTTAGGTAGAGAATGATGAAGTGAGTTCAAAAAAATTGGTTTCACATTAAAAAGATTTTTCTACAAATTCCTATGGATTTTCAAAGTTTTGGATCTAAGAATGGATTTTCATGAAAATGGATTTTGATCTTGAGATTGAGAGAGATTCAAGAACCTAGGAGATCATAGAAGTGATATTACCCAAGAATAGATGAAGAAGATTGATCAAGGAATCAAGGCGACAAGTATTCAAGGATTTTCAAGAAGAAAAATGGAGTTTTTCTCTTAGGTTGAAGATGAAGTGTTCTTGAGCTATTTGGGGCAGAATGATGTGTGAGTGAGGCCTGTGTGGGCTGAGTTCAGCCTTTTAAAATCTCACTTAAGGGCAAAATGGTCATTTGCTTCAAGGGTACAACGGTAAAAGTGTAAAAGACTAAGGTTAGGGGCATTTTGGTAATTTCGCGTCCAGATTTTTCCGACCATCGTGGCGACTCTGGCATACTCTCCCAAGTGATCTAGCATGATGTGGTATCAAGCTTATCCATTGTCGGGCCTCGTTGAACCCCTTTACGACTCCAAACGCCTCCCGGTTCGAGTATATGGCCGAATATAATATATATTAATATTTTTCGGACGTCAGGACGGATTTTAACAAAGATGTAGAGAATAAAATCCCGGGACTTCATTTCTCGTTCACGAGTCCAAATTAGGTCTCGATAGTGGAAAAACACCACTATCCATGAAACACGCAAACGGGGCTCCGTTTGAGCTTTTGCCCGAAACTTAACCATGGCTTCCTGTGGTTGTGTAGGACATTCCTATCTTCGCAGAATATTTGATTTCACTCTCTTAACTCTCCAATAAAATAAAAATGTTAAAACACTGAAGAATAATAAAACGTGAAAATCGGGGCGCTACATTCCTACCCTTCTTAAAAGAATTTCGTCCTCGAAATTTTACGTACCTCTTAAAATAAACTCGGATACTGTTGTTGCATGTCCTCTTCTCTTTCCCAGGTAGCATCACATGTAACCTCGTTCCAGATAACTTTTACCAAAGCTATCTCCTTCCCTCACAATTTCTTTATCCTTCTGTCTTCGATCTTAACCGGTAGCGTTTCATAGGTTAGGTTATCCTTTAGCTGTACTGAATCAGACTCTATGACGTGACTGGGATCCGGAATATACTTTCGCAATTGCGAAACATGAAAAACATTATGGAGGTTGGATATAAAAGGCGGTAAAGCTATTTGGTAAGCTACTGGACCTATCCGACGAAGAATTTGATAAGGTCGAATGAATTTTGGGACTTAAGGACCCTGCCCACCCCAGTCATTGGAGTGACTCTCAAAAACACATGATCCCCTTCCTCGAACTCAAGTGGCCTACATCTTTTATCCGCATAACTCTTCTGTCGGCTCTGAGTTGTCCTCATTTTCTCTTGAATCAGTTTCACCTGCTCAGTAGTTTGTTGCACTAGTTCAGGTCTTAATGAAGCACTTTCTCATCCTGTTACCAACACAAAGGTGTTCTGCAACGTCATCCATAGAAGGCTTCATAGGGCGCCATCCCTATACTCGAATGATAACTATAGTTGTAGGTGAATTCTATCGATGGTAGGAAATTCTCCCAACTTCCGGCATGTTCCAACACACACGCCCTTAACAGGTCCTCTAAAGACTGAATCGTCCTTTCTGATTGTCCATCAGTTTGAGGATGGTAAGCCGAACTTAATTGTAACTTCGTTCCTAAAGCTTCATGCAAACTCTGCCAAAATCGCGAAGTAAAACGTGGGTCTATATCCGATATGATACTTGAAGGTACTCCGTGCAATCTCACAATCTCACTGATATAAATCTGAGTAAGCTTCTCCATGGAATACTTGAGATTGATAGGTAGAAAATGAGCTGATTTCGTAAGCCTATCAATTATTACCCAAATGGAATCGTATCCTTTTGGTGTCCTTGGCAAACACGTCACGAAATCGATCGTTATGTCGTTCCACTTCCACTCTGGGATATTCAACGAAAGTAACATTCTCACCGGCCTTTGATGTTCAACCTTTGCTTTTTGACACACCAAGTAAGACACCACATAATCGGCTACATCTCTTTTCATGCCTTGCCACCAAAATAACCGCTTCAGGTCTTGGTACATCTTGATTGACCCTGGATGCATACTCAACTTGCTTCTATGAGCTTCATCCAGAATTAACCTCTTTATATCTGGGTTGTTTGGCACACAAACCCGTTCTCCTCGTCTTAGGATTTCATCTGCTCCTTCTTTGTATTCAGACGTCATCCCTTTCTTTAGATTCCTTCGCTCTTTCACTAGATACTGGTCATATACTTGTTTCTCCTGAATCTAATCCATCAGATCACAAGATACTGTAACCATACCGACACATACTAACCACGGACAGATGCATATCTCTGAACTGTTCCAACGGCTCATGTTCCTTAACCATCATGGCAGACATATGTAACACTTTCCTACTCAGCGCATCCGCTACCACATTAGCTTTTCTCGGATGATACTACAACTGGAAGTCATAGTCCTTCAGAAACTCCAGCCACCATCTCTGCCTCATGTGGAGCTCTTTCTGATCGAACAGGTACTTCAAGCTCTTATGATCGCTGAAAACATTGAACGTCGAACCATACAAGTAGTGCCTCCAAATCTTCAACGCAAAGACTACCGCTGCTAACTTCAGATCATGAGTTGGGTAATTCTTCTCGTGCACTTTCAACTATCTCGAGGCATACGCCACTACCTTCCGATTTTGCATCAGAACATAGCCTAATCCTTGGTTTGAAGCGTCACAGTACACTTCAAAAGGTTCGCTTGGATCTCGCAATATCAACATTGGCGATGTAGTTAGCCTCTTTTTTCAGCTCCTGAAAGCTCTGCTCACAGGCTTCAGTCCATTCAAACGCTTTATCCTTCCTCGTCAATTGGGTAAGAGGTCCTACAGTCTTAGAAAATCACTCGATGAACCTTAGATAACACCCAGCCAAATCCACAAAACTGCGTATCTCAGTCACTGTGGTTGGTCTTTCCCACTCAAGAACTGCTTCAACTTTTGACGGATCTACAACAATTCCTTCCTTCAAAATCACATGACCCAAAAACTGCACTTCGTCGAGCCAAAACTCACACTTGAACATCTTTGCATACAGCTGTTTCTCTTTCAGAACCTGAAGAACCACACTAATATGTTCAGCGTGCTCTTCCTGGTCTTGCGAATAGATGAGTATATCGTCTATGAAGACAACGACAAACTTATCCAGGTATGGACGAAAGATCCTATTCATATAATCCATGAATATAGCTGGAGCATTCGTCACACCAAACGGCATTACAAGGTACTCGTAGTGCCCATAGCATGTTCAAAACCCTGTCTTTGGTACATCCTCTATCTTCACATGAATCTGGTGATAACTCGATCGCAAATCAATCTTGGAGAAAACTGCCGCTCCCCTCAACTGATCCATCAAGTCATCTATCCTCGGAAGTGGATACTTGTCCTTAATGGCAACCTTCTTTAACTGGCGATAATCCACGCATAAGCGAGATGTTCCATCTTTCTTTTTCACCAACAGCACAGGTGCTCCCCACGGCGACACACTGGGTCTAACAAACTGCTTCCCCAATAAGTCCACCAACTGTTCCTTCAAGGTTTCCAATTCAGCAGGTGCCATTCGATACGGTGCCATAGACACTGGTCCTGTTCCTAGCACAAGATCGATCGCAAACTCGATGTCCCGAACTGGCTGCAAACCTAGTACATCTTCAGGAAAGACTTCCGAAAACTCGTTCACGATAAGTACGCGCTCTAAGACTAGTTAGCTCTTGACCTCCAAAGAAGATAGTAACATGTATCCTTGAGCTCCTTCTCTCAAAGAAGCGTTTACTTGGTTGGCAGTCAAAAATCCAGAATTCTCAAAACTAGGGAAAACTAAGGTTTTATTTGCACATTCTAACAGGATATGGTTAGAAGATAACCAATCCATTCCTAAGATTACATCCATTTGTGAAAGAGGCAAACAGATCAAATCAATCAAAAATGTTCTATCTTTAATAGAAATAGAACAGTTCAACCAAACTTTAGCAGTTATAATATGCTTTGCAGTAGGCGTAGAAATTACCAAATCAAATGGTAAATAAGACACAGGTAATCCTAACAGACTCACATAGTCATATGCAATAAAGGAATGCGTTGCGCCTGAATCAAACAATACAGTTAAGGTTTTACTTCCCATGACACACTGACCTTGGATTAAGTCTTCATTTTGAGAAGCTTCGGTGCCACCTATGTTATAGACTCTGCCTTTTGCTTTAGGCCTTGCTGCTTGGACATTGTTGACGGAATGTTCCACTTTTGGTTGCATGCATTCACGTGAAATATGTCCCGGCTTCCCACACTTGAAACAGATAATCCCTTTAATTGAACAGTCTTTGGTGATGTGATTACTCTTCCCACACTTCATGCACTTGCTTGGGGCATTTCCAGACTGACTGAAACCCCCACTGCTTCCTCCTACAGAACGTTGATCTTACTGTCTCGAATTTGGCTTCCATTGAGATTTGTTGTCTCAATCACCGCTTCCTCTTTGGAACTTGCTCGGTCCAGAACTCTGTGTCCGCTTGTCCTTGGGCTCCAAGCTCTCGGCCAGACGACACTTTTCCATCAACCTTGGAAAAACAGAAATTTCCAGAGGAACTACAGCTCTCTTCAAATCAATCTTCAGACCTCCTTCAAATTTCCTGCACTTCCACTCTTCTCTTGGGTTGTCCAGAAAATAATTCGAGAACTTTTCCAAACTTTCAAATTTGGCCCCGTATTCAGCTATAGTCGTTCCCCCTTGTCTCAGCTAGAGGAACTCCATCTCTTTCTTGTTCCTTGCACTCGTAGGAAAATACTTTTCCAGGAACTTCCCCTTAAAAGCATTCTAGTCCACAGCTTGTTAATCATACACCAGCATTTGACGGGCTCCTTCCCACTAATATTCAGCATCCTCCACTAGCATATAGGTTGCATAGACAACCTTGTCATTCTCAGTACACCTCATTGCTCCAAAGATTTTCTCCAACGTCTGGATCCAACGCTTAGCTAATTCAGGATTGAATTCGCCCTTGAATTGAGGTGGATTCCTACGAAGAAATTCGTCCAGTCCTCTACCCCCAGCAACTCTTTCGTCACGTTGAACCATTGCAGCAGCCATCTCCCGTATGGCATTCATAGCAGCAGTCAGGTTTTGAGCAGCCACTGCTACCTTCAAAACCAGAATCTTCAAACTCAAAGGAATAAAGCAAACAACGTTATCCTCCTTGCGGAGATAACAACAGAGAAACACATAGAGAACACAACACAAACAAGACAGACCATAACCTACAAACCCCAAAAAGACTTGGCCAGCTCTGATACCAAATAATGCAACACCCTTTCTCGAGTGTCACATTCCTGAACGTTTATAAGGCCGAAAATATTTATTAACGCGGAAAATACGATTTTTTTTATTTTTATTTTTATATTCACAAAGATGTAATGGGATTAATAAAGATAAATAATACTAATAAATGAACTTAGGTTCACCCTACATTTCTAGAACATACTGTATTATAAATACAGAAACAGAAATAATACTGTATACAGACATAGGTCTAATGTATAATTGACATAAGAATAAAATAAGTACTAGGAGTCGTGGCTCCCAAAAGGTACTACAGATACCGACATTGTCTGGCCAAGACAAAAAGTAAACACCAAAAGGAGTCCACCTCCAGACTCAAAGGAACTGCTAAACCGAACCGTCATCGCGTCCATCTGTTCAAGCAGCAATAGCAGAAAATATACAGATATAGGTGAGATTCCCGTTCATCAACACAACAAAATAACAGTAGTGAAAATGGGACGACTCACCAGGCAACCCCGTACCCAACATGCTTACTAGAATTCTCAATATAAATCATGTTAAACAGTCAACAGCATAATATAATGTCAGACAGTTAACAACATATTATAAGGCATTCTTAAAACAGAACAACGATGTATAACAGTAAATGTAATCGTCAATAGCCATGCAATGCAGTGCAATGTACATGACTCAATGCCAATGCCACTGGGTACTACTCTGACCCCTACTCCGTGGAGCTAACAAAACATCGAAGAGAGTGAATGGGAGGACATGTTCCGTTTACTGCTAGCCATGAGCAAGATGCTACAACATTCATAACTTGCACGTATCTGGCTTTACGGAAACACTCTCGACCAAGCATGAAAAGTACGGCGTCTAGTCGAGGATATTAGTGTATGGCTCGGATTTGCCACGACACAGAAGAGCTACCAATTGGTCACATGTCAGCCCTTCCAACCCTGATACCTCCAAGACTACTTAAAATGTCACCATAAGATTCGCACCCGCATCAAGGTGTAAGCTCAACTCCTAAGCTCAAGGCCTTACCACTATGCAAATGAAATGCCAATGCTTACACAAAGCAGATGCGATAAAGCAATGTCTATCCACCGGATAAACCTCAAAGTCAACTAAGGTTCTCTTCTTTGAAAACAAAACTTTTATCCACATGATAAATCTTGTGATCCGTCTGGGATCGAGTCATCACAAGACTGAAACAATTGAACAACTAATCGGGATCCGAGTCACCGGTCCATCATCGAACTACTGTTTCAAAACCCAAAGCATTTCATGTTTGTGTTTATGTCATATGAATTATGTCTCATATCCTAAATATTATGAATAAGGATTGAGAATCCTCTTAGATAAGTCTTTAATCCTTTCTAAGATATTAATTCTTGATTTTCTTTTGAGGAAATAAATGTTGATTCACTTATGTCTTATGAAATCATTGATGTACTAAGTCATCAATGGTATAGTACATGGTCTTGTTCCACCACATACCATACTTTATTATCCCTTGTCTTCAACTCTAAGTTAACTACTTAACTCAAGTTTTTATGCCTAAAACTTTACGGTTTGAGTTAAAAACTCCTTTTGTAAACCAAAGCAATGCTTTCAATTTGAAACTTATTATGTTTCTAGCATTTTCCTAAAATGTGAAATTTGCTTAGCGATATTACATTTGGTTAGAGAAATTGAGGTAGTGATACCTCATTTGAAGATCCTCTGAATCGCTTAGCGAAGCATAATTCGCTTAGCGAAATTCCTTTACATTCACTTAGCGAAATTAAGGCAGTGATGCCTAGTTTGGAATTTCTCTGTTATCGCTTAGTGAAATTGAGCTCGCTTAACGAAATTTGCCTTCAAGCAAAACATGAACCTTGTCCTAAAATAAAGGAAAACGTTATGGAACTATGTTCAAGTTTTCATGGAAAATACTTCTTTGTTTCATTTTTAAATTACTTGGTTAACTAGATAGACTAATGATAAGGTAAAAGACATTTTTTCACTTTGGTGAAAACACTTAGAGATTGAAACTTCATTTGATCGTTGGATCAAATCACTTATTGTTTTTCTTTGAAACATATGTTATTAAAAGATTGTTCATACTTCAAAAATTTAATTTGATCAAGAACTACACATATTCTTCCTTTTCTCAAGGTCATGGCCGAAAGCTTATTAGGAACAATTGTGAAGATTTGCTGCACCAACTAACCAAGTTATGGCTCACAAATCTCACATAATTATGACAAACAACAATTACACATCATTGCATCATAGTCAAGCACATAAGTCCATACTTGATCTAGAGATCAAAGTAGGTTTTTCAACATACATGAAAATGTTTTCTCTACTCAACATCATCATAAAACATGATAAGGCATGCAAAGTATAAATACCATTATTACACTTTGTTTTCCAAGAGAACCAAATTAAATGGTGAACCCAAACCAAAGGGTTTCACCCACACATAAAGGAAACAACCATCTTCACCACCACCATTTTGGTGTGATGAGGTTCACCCCCCATACCTGTTGATGAGCAAATATCCGGATCAAAGTTGGTTGATCGGTTTGTGAACCTCCTGGTACCTGTCACCAACTGCAAACAACACAACAATCAAACATTAAACAACAAACAAAAAAAAATCTCAACTATTTCTACTCAAAGAGGTTTCGGCCACTATGTGAAAAAAGGGTTAGAAATTGATTTGGTTTTCCATCACTTGGATTCAAGGACAATAGGAAAGCTAAGGATGGAATCAAGTTTTAGAAATAAAAAATTTGAACAAAACACTATTCATCATCACTATTTAGGGTTTGGCCATCTAGGGGATTAAGAGCTATGATGAGAATTGAATCATGAGCTCTTGGGTTAGGTAGAGAATGATGAAGTGAGTTCAAAGAAATTGGTTTCACATTAAAAGGATTTTTCTACAAATTCCTAGGGATTTTCAAAGTTTTGGATCTAAGAATGGATTTTCATGAAAATGGATTTTGATCTTGAGTTTGAGAGAGATTCAAGAAGCTAGGAGATCATAGAAGTGATCTTACCCAAGAATAGATGAAGATTGATCAAGGAATCAAGGCTTTCTAACAAGTATTCAAGGATTTTCAAGAAGAAAAATGGAGTTTTTCTCTAAGGTTGAAGATGAAGTGTTCCTGAGCTATTTGGGGCTGAATGGTGCGTGAGTGAGGGCTGTGTGGGCTGAGTTTAGCCTCTTAAAATCTCACTTAAGGGCAAAGTGGTCATTTGCTTCAAGGGTAAAATGGTAAAAGTGTAAAAGACTAAGGTTAGGGGCATTTTGGTGATTTCGCGTCCAGATTTTTCCGACCTTCATGGCTACTCTGGCATACTCTCCCAAGTGATCTAGCATGATATGGTATCAAGCTTATTCGTTGTCGGGTCTCGTTGAACCCCTTTACGACTGCAAACGCCTCTCGTCTCGAGTATATGGCCAAATATAATATACATTATTATTTTTCGGACGTCAGGACGGATTTTAACAAAGATGTAGAGAATAAAATCCTGAGACTTAATGTCTTGTTCACGAGTCCAAATTAGGTCTCGATAGTGGAAAAACACCTCTATCTTGAAACACAAAGACCGGACTCCGTTTGAGCTTTTGCCCGAAACTTAACCATGGCTTCCTATGGTTGTGTAGGACATTCCTATCTTCTCATAATATTTTATTTCACTCTCTAAACCCTCCAATAAAATAAAAATGTTAAAATACTGAAGAATAATAAAAAGTGAAAATCGGGGCGTTACATGCACACCTTATAAGCTGTCACCCACTTAACCTAACCTCATTGGGCTTGTACGCTACAGGCCCAATCTTATACTTAATATTATTAAATCATATTTAATAAGTTAATTCATTCTCCGACTATTTGCTCTATGCGTGTGACCCTATAGGTTCTTAATAAATTGGCAATAATATTAAATCACATTTAATATTATAAACAATGAGCGGCATCTAGCAATACATCATTGTTACCCAATTAGTGAGAATATAGGTGATACAATATATACCTTACGGTAGTCAAAATAACCTTGTAGTAAATGTCCTTTCGTCCATATGTCTTAATTGAACACAAGGCATAAGTGTGTCATCCTTGTTAAGTTCAATTATTTGTTTCTCAATTCCCGTGTAGAAGTGCAATCACAAATGGGCCAAATATCTCATATTGGCCTATTACAGCATGGCCATGCACTTTCACGTCTCACTCTATTGAGAGGCCCATGACATTACTCCTGTTATGTAGGAGGGACGAATCCTATCTACATCACTCATATCCCTCAACATGATTCATTGTAGGCCCAATAACTATCTTTATGATCATCCTGTTACGGATAACGTTTGGTAGCATTAAAGCCTACAACTCCTCATGTAGGAATCGTAGTGACTTCAAGTCGAAGGACTACTTCACTTTGGTTACCATGAGAAGCGCTCATGACACTTACATAACTATTATGCAGCATTCTCATAGTGGGTCAATCCAGTATAAATATTACTCTAATATTTATACCCATGTGAAGACTTGATATCTCATATCCATGACCCGTGAGATGTGTTCATCAGTCTACTCACATAATAGTCTCGATATATTATTGTCGTCCTAATAGTCTCGATATATTATTTAAAATGTTCAATAGGGTCTCACGATCAAGTCATGTACTTGATGTTCTATTGAACTGAAATAACTATTCTAAGGACTTTACTTCGTTTAAACAATTAATAGTATAAACTGAAATGCCTCATATATCGAATATATGTAAATCAAAGTCATGATATAAATGTAAATCTCAAAGAAGACTAATGGCCTCTAGAGCTTACACCAACAAAATAGTGGTACCAAAGAGGATGTTTTAAAAATGTTAAATTGTAAAAATCCCTCTCAATATTTCTCTCTTTTAATTTCTTCGTATTCTGCTAAAGATGATGTGGTTGTTGCTAACAACTTTGAATCTGCAAGGATGCAGAAAGAAAATCTTATCTTGCAGGATTTGAAAATATTGGTGGATGCTGGAAAAGCAAAAATGTCATCATCTTTTGAAACACATCCACCAAGGGAAACAAGGAAAAATAACATAAACCACATCATAAGGAAGCTAAGAAGGGGCAATGCGTTAGATGCTAAATTTGCACTTGGAGAACCCCATGATTGATCACTTTTGAGGTACCGTCAAGCTAAAGACGTTAAACAAGCGCTATGCGGGAGGCAACGCAGGTTATTTTATTTATTTTTTTAGTTTTATTTTTAGGATAATTTATTTTATTTATTTTTAGGATAGTTTATTTTATTTTTAGGATAATAAAAATAAAAATAAAAATTTCTCTTCTCCTTTCTCTCTCTTCCCTTGTATTTCATGATTAAATGTGTTACATTGAGGAAACTGTATAAGTTAAGTGTGGGAAGGAAAAATATATGTTTTTGCTGCATTCAATTAACTGGCTTAGCTCTTTTATGATGAAAATTAAGGAAACCATTACAATTTTTTTTGATAAATTGCTTTGACAGTCTCTTAAGTATTTTTGAAAAAGTTGGTCTTTTGAAAACTGATAATTGGCAGAAATATTCTTTGATTGAAAACTTTTCATTATACTTAGCTTCTAAATGTGAGATTTGGCCTTTTATGGGGTTGAATTACATTGACAATATTATAGTAATCGTTTTTATTTGATGAGTACGATTCTCAGGTAAATATATTCTAGAACTTGTCCTGAGACCATCTTGAGGCGAATTTGACTTATATGCATGTGGAACTCTGGTTGGGGCACTTAGATATTTTTTTCTGGTCCGCATTCTTCGTTAAACACTTCCTTTAGTTGCCCAATTTGAGCCTTTATGAAAAATTATCTTCTTTGGTCCCTTTTCTGGAAATTGAAAATTGTTTTTGGTGATCTCTTAGAAGTATAATGGAGCAATAATAGGAATGTGTGATGGTGGATCCCTTTCCAAAAATAAAAATGTTAAAAATAAGCTGGTAGCAAAAAGAAAAAAATATATATGAAAATTAAGTTAGAGAGAAAGCAAGAAAAAGAAAAAGCTTATAGCAAAAATGTTAAAGAAAAGTAATAATCCTTGAATATTTTGTGAATAAGGTGCCAATGCACTTTATGTTCTTTTATGCTTCAAGAGGTTATTACTTTGTTTTCTTAGTTAAACCCTTTGATTATCCCTTTTCTTTCTCTATCTCACCTAACATTAATGCCTTGGCCCCGTTACAATCCATGAAAGACCTCAACCTTCTTCTGCATGCATGTGGTTCATATTGTGGAGATTTGGTCGATGAACAAGCCTATGTTAATGTATTTATTTGAGGATCTTGAGTGCTTTAAATATCTTTTACCAATATACTGAGAGAATGTGAGTGGAGTGATCTTTCGGAAAGTTTGATTTCAACGAATTTTAAGTTTTAATTGGGTAATCTCTTGACTCTCTTTTGAAAATTATACTTGTTTGACTATCCCCGCAATTTTGAAAAACTCTGTTTGTTTTGTGTTCCCTTGGTTTAAGTCTGAAACTCCTTTTGAAAATTCTTTTAAGCCAGATAATTGCTTGAGGACAAGCAATGTTTAAGTGTGGGAAGTTGATAAACCTCAATTCTATGCATTTTATAGGGGGTATTTGGGGTAATTTCCGATGTATTTCATGATACATATTATTATATTTCACCCTTTTTACTTAAGTTTTGACAGAATTGACGTTTAGAGACAGTTTGATGAACTTATGAAGATTAATGAAGGTTTTAGAGCTAAATTGGGCAGAATACGAGGTTAGCACGGTCGTGCCAAACATCAGCACGCCCGTACCATATTGAAGAAAGGGATGACTCAGTAAAGAAAGGCCTGACAGAAGCTAGCAAGGCCTTAATCGCAAAAAGCACGGCCGTGCCAAACATCAGCATGCTCGTGCACTAAAACTCTAATTTGCGAAGTTGG
This sequence comes from Ammopiptanthus mongolicus, assembly GCA_039655645.1. NCBI lineage: Eukaryota > Viridiplantae > Streptophyta > Magnoliopsida > Fabales > Fabaceae > Ammopiptanthus > Ammopiptanthus mongolicus. Next base: position 53,087,542 of record CM077349.1, read on the forward strand.
CACGCCATTACATATTTTAGCAAGGCCTTACCTAATGAAGAGCACGGGCAAGCTCAGCCGTGCTGACTAATGAGCACGCCCGTGCTTCCTGCACAGAAAATAACCCTTGCCACCGTTTTGATCAAAACTTGAGCTTTGGATGTCCGATTGAGGCGTTCTTGGTGGCGTTGGAAAGCTTACCAAAAGAGCTACAAGGCTGTGCAAGATGACATTCGGCACGGCCGTGCTAAATTAAGCACGGCCGTGCTCTATCCTGTGCACTATGACTCGGTTTTACGAAAGGGGAGCACGACCGTGCCAAATTCAGCACGGCCGTGCTGACGGTGTTGACAGTAAATATTAGGGCTTTTCTCCTATTTTTCCTATAAATAGAGGCCTCTGTACCTCGCTCTTCATGATTTATCAGTTGTAGACTTATTTTAGTAGTTTTTAGTAGTTTATTTTCTTATTAGTTTTGATTTTTAGAGTAGGAGTTGGCACCTGTAGATTAAGTTGGAGACAACTTCTCCCTCTTAAATTATCCAGGATGCGTTCTCAATTGTTGATTTTCGTTTTCTCTGTTACTATGAGTAGCTAAATTCACCACTAGAGTTGTGATGGATTTTGTGTTAGTAGAAACCCTTTACGCTATGTCTTAGCTTTAATTCAATTCTATTTGGTTTCAAGGTTGCAATTTGAATAGTGTTATTCTGTCATTCTTCATCCCATACTAGGATTGTGCACCTTTTGTATGCTCCCAATCAATTGATTGACATTTTGGCTATCAAGCCCAATTAAATTGGTAGACCTATAGGATAACCGAGGTTTAATATCTAGATTTGCGAAAATGTGATTTATTCCTTTCAATCATTCAACTTCTTTGTGCTTAATGCTTTCTAATTACTTAAACTTTTTGCTTGACAACCATTGAGTTTATTTGGGGAAAAGAATATTATTTTCCTGATAAACAATTAATAGTTTTTGTAGAGGGAATGGTATTCAGAAAGCAATTGCGAAATTGAATAGAATTAGGATTTGGGGGATATCAAAAGCACAAGTGAAACCACGGCTCTAGACTCTTTACTCTTGATCTCTAAACTCTCTTTTTAATTTTTTGCGATTATCTTTAACACTGCTCTATTCTTTTTTATTTTCTAAGTTCTTGATTGGTCTAAATAGCATAAGGATTTTCCTATTCCAGTACTTACTTTATCACTTAGTTATCTAAATTAATCTCTTAGGTACGATATCTGGACTTCCGTCCTATATTACTTCTGCGATAGGGTACACTGCCCTTAAGTGTGTTTTAAATGCAACAAATATTGTTTTGAGCTTGCTATGTTGTTTTGAGTTGGGACACTCACTGATAACCAATAGTTGTCAAAACACTAGTTGGACACGAATGGAACTCATAAAGAAGTCCAAGGGTATTTTGGTTACTTCGTAAGGAATCTTGGATATTTTCTAGGAAACCATCATGACAAATAATGAGTCATAGGACAAGGATGGAATTCCATTAGTTCCTAGGTGCAAAATGGTCTTTTCCATCATAAAATATCTTAGATATTTCTAAAAGTAGTCATGACTATGGTGAGTCATGAGGGTAAGGGAGGAATTTCATTGGTTCTTAGGGACAAAAGAGTAAAATCACCTAGGGACACAAATGGTATTTCACTAAAAGGCTAAGGGCAAAATGGTCATTTTGCCATAAAATATCTAGATATTTCAGAGAAGTCATCATTACTAGTGGTGAGTCATGATGATGACTCACCCACCGACTCATCACACCGGGTGACCTACGTTTCTCGTCCGGCGTCCGATTTTGTCTCTACGCGTCCGTTTTTGACTCCATCGATTTCCCGATTTAATATTTTGCCCCAATAAAATATCTTATTTCACGTTTCGTGAAATATTTCAAAATAACCAAGTCATCAGGAATTCGATATAAAACCTAACTGTTTCGGTCACGAGTCGAAATTAGGTTTTCTGATCAGTAAAATTTTACTGTCAATGGAAAAACACAGACCGATTTTCGTTTGAATTTTCAACCTAAAATCTAACCATGACTCTCTATAATAAATTAAAGTATGGACAATCATTCTTTTGTCAATTCATGGCAACTTTCATTTTGTCAACTTTCTTTCATGGAAAAAGCTACACTACCTACTCTTGGCTAATCTCTACAATTTTTATGGAAGCAACACCTATCCATTCTCATTAGATCTTGGCCCTTCATTCCATCACACTCTAGAAAATATCTTGTTGATAGGCCAACAAGGCCATTCGGCCATTCAATCACAAAAAACACTAAACAACTTTCATTTTACACTTCTAAAGATCTAACACATCTTTTCTCTCAAAATCTAACTTCTTTCTACATGGTTCTGCCTTCTAAATCACTAACCAAAATTCCTTTTCCATTTCTAAAACCATTCTTCATCTTGTTTTGATCCAAGGATCGACTTTGGTAAAGGAAATTTCTTGTTTTGGTCAAGGGCGTTCTTGAGCAACATGAACACCATCCAAAACCTTGAAGTTGTTCTTGAGTTGGTAAGCTTCTAAATCCTTTTTCTCTTCATTTCCTTGCTTATTACCTTGAGTAATCATCTTATAGTTCTTCATTTTCATGAAAACAAGTTAAAGATCTCACCTTTTCTCTCCTATAGGTTCGGCATCCTCTCTCTTTTAAGGAGCTTAGAATTCCTTTCGCTTAAACCTCTTCACTAAAGGTATGGGGAGTGAACCTCATCACACCAAAATGGGTGGAAGATGAAAATGGTTGTTTATACTTGGTTTGGGTGAAACCTTTTTGCTTGGGTTCACTACTTTATTTGTGAAGTTCTCTTTGAGAACATGATTGTAATAATGGTTCTATGCTTAGTATATGCTTATGCTTCTGATGATGTACGCTTGGATGGAAAAATATTTTCATGTATGTTGAAAACCATACTTTGATTTCTAAATCAAGTAAGGATTTTTATGCTTGATTATGGTTGAATGATGCATGATTATTGTTCATCATAATATTGTGAGCATTTTGAGCTATTACTTGACAAGTTAGTGAAGCAAAATCTTCACATCCTTGTATGTATGGTATTCGGCCATGACTATGAGAAAAAGAAGAACATGAGTTTGTTCTTGAACTTCGATGTTTTTGAAAGTTAGAAAGGGTTTTAGTAACTTGTATTTCAAAATCAAACAAGAAGTGATTTTGATCCAAAGATCAAATATGATTTCGGCCTTCAAGTGTTTTTACTAAGGTGAAAATGTATTTTTACTTTAGTCATAGTTTATCTAATTAACTAAGGGTTTTAAAAATAAAAGGATGAAAGTGATTTCATGAAAGTAAAAGTAATATGAAGTTACCTTAGGTTTTATGGGATGTCACACTCTTTTGAAACTATGTTAACATTCTATCTTCTTGTCCTCAAGTTTGAATTAATTGAATCATAGTTGGAAACTAAATGAAATTCCATTTCTTTTACACTAACTTAGATCATGGTTTTACACTAAGTTAGTAAGGAAAAACCCTTTTCAAATTAGTTAAGGTACTTTGCCTCAAGCAAGTAACAAAGTTCCTTTAAATCAAATGAGTTTTCAATTAGAAAGGTTTTGGTTTACAAAGTCGTAACTCGAGAGTTTTCAACTCTAAATCGTAAGGTTTTACGCATTAAAAACCTAAGTTAAGTAATTAACTTAGACCAAAAGAAAAGAGATAATTAAGTATAGTATATGGTGGAACAAGGCCATGCACTTTACCATTGATGACTTAGTTCATCAATAATGTCATAAGACTTAACTGAATCAAGACTCATTTCCCAAGTTGAAACTCTAGGAATTCATATCTTAGAAAGGATCAAAGACTTATCTAAGAGGATTCTCAATCCTTCGTCATAACACTTAGGACTTGAGATGTAATTCATAAGACATAAACACAAACATGAAACGTTTTGGGTTTTGAAACAGTAGTTCGATGATGGACTGGTGATTCGGATCCAAGAGAATCGTTCAATTATTTCAATCTTGTGATGACTCGATCCCAGAGGGATCACAAGATTTATCCGGTGAATAAAAGTTTTATAATACAAAGACGCGTATAGTTCCTAAGGAGAGAACCTTAGAGAACCTTGAGGTTTATCCGGTGGATAGATATTGCTTTATCGCATCTGTTTTGTGTAAGCATTGGCATTTCATTACATGATTTGTATGGCCTTGAGCCTAGGAGTTGAGCTTACACCTAGATGTTGGTGTGAATCCTACGGTGACGTTTTAAATAGTCTTGGAGGTATCAGGTTTGGAAAGGCTGAAATGTGACCAGTTGTTAGCTCTTCTTTATCGTGGTGAATCTGAGCAATACACTGATATCCTCGACTAGATGCCGTACTTTTCATGTTTGGTTAAGAGTGTTTCCATAAAGCCAGATACGTACACGTTATGAATGTTGTAGCATCCTGCCCATGCTTGGCATACACGGAACATGTCCTACCATTCACTTTCTCCGATATTTTGTTAGCTCCATGGAGTAGGGGTCGGAGTTTTACCCTTGTGGCATATGGCATTGAGTCATGTACATCGCATTGAATTGCATGGCTGTTGACGATTGTAACACCCCCTGTTTTCTGAAACCGGTTATAATCACCATTACATTGTGATTGCTACCTTATGTTTGATATGACTTCATATATATATATATATATGTGGATGTTTATATTATGGTTTATATCCATGGTTATGTTGTGGTGAAGTTTTCTTTTGTCGTTGTGAGACGAAAACCGATAAAAGTTCTGTTTCTATCGTTATCGGGTAATTTCTCGTTTTACATGCCGAAGGCCGGGAAACGGGGAGTTGAGTAGAATGTAATGTTGAATTAAATTTTTCATTACCTTGTTTATTATTCCTAATGAATAGAAATAACTTTCTTAAAATCCAAAAATTTACCAAAAGTAGTAAAAACCAATCATCCATTTTTGGTAAAAACCCTAATCACCTAATTCCTAACTAAATGGGAATGTAACTATTCTACTTACATTTGGTTAAGGCCATTCGGCCATTTCATCTTGGGAGAAGCTAAGATTGGCCTTCCATCCTTTCAAGTCAAGTTTATGACACTAACCATTAACGGAAAAAGCATATTAGCCATTTTTGGTTAATATTGTCCTTAAGCCCTCCATTAAGCAACAACACACCGATCTACTTGCATCTTGGCCCTCCATTCTTTATGACCAAGATTGAATGAATTTTTCGAGTCCACAAGGCTCAAGTATTAGGCCATTCTAGGGGGGAAAACACCAAGTCACTATTCCATTCATTTCTCACTCAACACAAAAGTTCAAGACTTTCTCTCTTCTCTCACTTCTCTCTAAGGTTTGGCCAAGCTTGGTGAGTGTTCATACTCGTATTATTTCATCATTTTAACTTCATATTATTGTTTATCTCATTCATCGAAACAACTTTCATCTTTGGAAGTTCTTCATTTGAAGTTGTTTGCTCAAAGTTATTCAAGAATCATTCAAGAAGGTTCAAGCTTCTTGAACTTGTTTTTGAACCCTTACTCAAGAGTAAGTTTCTAACTTAGTTTCTTTTCTTCAGTACTCTTGAGAACATCCTTGTGTTATCATTGTTTATGAAGTTGAAAAATCAAGTTTTTGAACTTGTTTGTTTTCCCTCTAGGTCACGGTTTTCATAGTTGTGTTGGTGACCAAGTTTTCATCTTCTTCTCTTCAAGAAAGATTCAAAAAGGTAATGGGGGAGTGAACCATATCACACCCTAAATGGTGGTGATAAAGGCCTCCTAGTGTTGTTGAAGGAAAACCCTAGATTTAGGGTTTCTTATAAAGTTCTTTACTTTGTTGTCAAATTATATTATGTGGTTGTGTTGATATGATGAATGTGGTTGTATATGCTAGAAGAAAATATTTTTGGCATGGTGAAAAACTATTCTTAGGTCCAAAGACCTAAGGATAGGATTTTAGAATGTTAAACTTGTTTATGTTCTAAGTTGCCTTGATGATATGTTTATGTGTTAGCATGATCTTCTAGTCACTTGATCATTGTTGAATCGCTTCATTTTGGTTGAATATGTATGAGTAAGGTTCGGCCTTATGCGCTTGAGGAGGGAAGCCAAAGCTTCTATGTTTAAGTGATGGTATAATGAACTTAATATGGCTCTAACAATGCATATAAAACAAAGAAAAACCTATCCTACTTCTATAGGGCATGCGGCCTTCACATAGATAGTACGGTTAGGACTTTAAAATGTTGATGCTAAGCGGTTTTATATGTTCATACTAAAGTATAAGAGGTATATAAATTGAAAAGGTTTCCAAAGAAACCAAGTTTTGGTTCCAAAGAACCATGTGTTGTGAAATGAGTGTTTTTGGATTTCATGAAGGAACTATTTTAAGAATAAGTTGGCTTGATGTTGATCAACCAATTATTTTAATAAGTTGTTTTTGGAAAAAAAGATTTTCAAGAACCAAGAGTTTCATAGTTAATCAAGATGGTTTTTAAAGGATTTTTGGTTAGTAAGTCTTCTTTGAGAAGATAGGATTCTTACAAAGCCTTTGTTTAAAAACAAAGAGTTTACACTATTACCTTTTGAACTTTCCAAAACCTTGTAAGTTATATTTCATTGAAAACAAATTGGTGATTTTCAAATAAGATGTTTTCTTTTACACTAAGTAATAGAACTATGAAACTAATTCAAAAGAGTTTTACACTAAATGAGACACCTATGGACACTTGATTAGAGTTTTCAAAACTATACTTAATAAAGGAGATTTCATCAACTACTTTACTATAGGGATAGTACTTTGAAGCTTTTCACTATAATAGTATACACGCGCCTTATCTCCTAAGGGAATCTATATGAACTCCTTAATGGACACATAAAGATTTTAGTAAAAGACATATACTAATATCTAGTGCTCATGATAAATCATGTCCCATATCCTTGATGATATAGATCATCTAAGGACTCCATAATATTTAATCACTAAGAGTTACTTATAAAGTATAAGTAATGTTCCTTGATAGATAAGTGAGAAGATTGATGAAAGGGATTCTCGTGGATCCTAACCTCCATAATACATCTAGGTTATGGACTAATGTATCATAAGACATGAACATCGTGTTATGAACGACAAAGTGGTACGTGATTGCAAGGAACGGAATCAAGGATGAGCGACTGATGGCAAGTCGTGTGAAAGTGGGTCTCGTAAGGGTATCCTGTAGTTTATCAAGAGATAAACGTGGTACTACAGTGATGAGGTAGTAAATGGCTGTTTTGTGGCATTTCTTGACATGCATCTGCATCTGTGCATGAGTTGGGCATTATGCCTAGGAGTTGAGATTACACCTTGGTGCAGGTGCGATTGTCTGAAGTGTCGATCATGAGGATCTTAGGGACGTCGGAGGTTGGGGAAAACACATGTGGCCAGAGAGTAGCTCCTCTGTGTCGTGGATATCCATCGAAAAACACTTACGTCCTGACTGAAACACCGGGCAAATCACGATTTGGTTGAAGAACATCTGGAGTGAGCCGTTATGATGATTGCAATCATTGGATGTAGCACTGTGGGCTGAGATAACGTAGACAATGTTCTCCCAATCACTCGTTCTTGTTATGTTTAGCTCCATGGAGTAGGGGTCTGAGTCATGTTGCATTAGTGTCATTGCATATTTGAGTTGACCTTTGACCCATATTATTGTTGATTGATATATTAACTATGATGCCATGTATTTTAATTGTTATATTGTGAAAGTCCATGCGCTAATTGCCGATTGGGTGCATGTGTGCATGACTTTTATCACTGTTGTTATGGTTATGCGATATGCGGAATCTCACCTCATTCCTTGTTGTTACGCTGTTCGCATGGCTTTTCATCTTTCTTTGGGAAGTAGTCATGGCGAGCGACCCATCATCTCACTTGACGTTGGACTTGATACTTCACGATGGAGGGGATGCCTGGACGATCCGCCCAGATGGACGTTGTACCTATACAGGAGCCGTCAGCCTTACGAGTAGGAGGGAGTCACCCTTTCACATGACGAGCCTGTTAGAGAGAGCTTGCACTTTACGTGTCAGTGGCGGAGGTAGCACGGGAATTTCTCAACCACCACCACCTGCTTATCATCCGCGACTTCCTAGTACCCAGCCTACAGTCCACCAGGAGGAGCCCAGGGATGTGTACATCGACCCTGCTGCCATGCCACCTCCACCTACTGCACTGTCTACTTCCGCCACACCTGTATCTGTTGCTGGCCCTTCTGTCCCTGTTGTCCTACCCCAAGGACCTACCTATGAGCCTTCCGAGCTACACCCTCTGATTCCTCGCTAGCGGGCGAATTGGAGGATGACTACTCGTCAGAGCACACCGGCTCACTCTGGGGTATTCTTCTCCACCCCACTCACTATCCTCTCGTCTGACGATGAGGAGATGGAGGAGGAGGAGGTACCAACGGATGTACCGGAGGTCATACTTGAGGTACCTCCTACTGGTGTGAGTCAGGACGCATGGTGGCGAGGACTGATGAGGAGATGCTCCGGTATGCGGAGCAGATCATGAGTGGATATGATATGCAGGCCTTAGAGGACGAGGATGAGGAGGAGGAGGCCATGGAGGAGGACGAGGAGGACCCAGAGGAGTACTACTCTAATGAGTAGTATAGTGTCAGTGTTTGGCCAGTCTCTGGTGTTCCCAGCGTCTGTACTTTTATGATGTACCCCCTTCCCCTTTATGTTGTGGGGTTGCGTCTCCAAGTAGTGTAGGTTGTGTTATCTTTATGTTGGTTACTTTCTTTTGTAGTCATATATTGAAAACTGTGAGTTTTATATATATGTATTATGGAAAGCTTTTGTTTACAATTACATATATTTTCTTTTATGAGTACAAGCATTCTTATTTGTTTTCGAAACTTGAGTATAAAGGGGGAAAACAACCCATATTTTCAGTAAGCTCTTTATATGTTAATATATTTCCGCTTTTCTTTAAGTCTTGTGTTGAATAATAGTGACCCCTAAAGTGGGGTGTTACTTTATTTGGTATCAAAGTTGGCAAAGTCTTTTTGGGTTTGTGGTTGGTCTATCTTGTTTGTGCTGTGTGTCTCTGTGACTTGTGTGCTGTTGAATTCCGAAAGGAATGACAACAATGGTTGAGCTTGTGCGAAGAAGTCTCTTGCATGTACTGAACTTTGTTGATCTTGCAAGACCAGATGGCAAATAGGAACGCGGGCATGGCTGATGTTGTGCAAGCTATGAGGGAGATGGCTGCTGCCTTTGTACTCCGAGAACAGACGATCGCCGGTGGTCGAGGGTTGAGCAAATTCCGCAGGAACAACCCGCCACAATACAAGGGAGAATACGGCCCGGAGAAGGCAAAGCTGTGGGTGCAAGAAATGGAAAAGATCTTTGAAGCAATGAGGTGCTCAGATGCTGATAAAGTGACCTATGCAGCCTACATGCTGGTAGGTGATGCAGAGTACTGGTGGAGGGGAGCCCGCCAAGTGGCCGAGCACGCTGGACAAGCCGTCACCTAGGAGCTCTTCCGTATGAAGTTCTTTGAGAAGTACTTCCCTGCGAGCGCCGGACATGCCAAGGAGATGGAGTTTCTCCAGCTACGTCAAGGGAGCATGACAGTCTGCGAGTATGCTGCCAAGTTCGAGAGTCTGGCGAAGTTCTCCAACTACTTCCAAGACAATCCCAAAGAAGCATGGAAGTGCAGAAAGTTTGAGGAGGTTTTGAGACACGAGCTTAAGGAGGCAGTTATGCCGTTCGAGATCACTACCTTTCCCCCGACTTATGGACAAGTGCCGATTGATTGAAGAACTAAAAAGAAGTCGGAGCAAAACCCAAGGAAGCGTTGGGCCATCAAGGTTCAATAAGAGTGGTAGTAGCAGTTTCCATCACAAGAAGACTTACTCAAAGCCGTCTGGAGGTCAGCACTATCAACGATTCCAAGGGAAGGACAACGGAAACCGTGCAGTTTCGGGAGCTGTTGGTGTAACGCCCCGATTTTCACGTTTTCTAATTCTTCAGTATTTTAACGTATGTATTTTATTCAAGGTCTTAGGAATGGAAATAAAATATTCCGAGACCATAGTCATGCTCGACGATATCGTAGGAAGCTACGATTAAGTTTTGAGTAAAAAACTCAAACGGAGTCCGGTCCGCGTTTTTACACTGACAGTATGATTTTACTGCTCAGAAGACCTCAGATGGACCCGTGAATGAGACAGTAAGTCTTAGAATTCGATGCTCTACGTTTTGGTTAAATTTCGTAAAAGTTTCAGAAAAATCATTTCCTGACCTCCGTTCGAGTGGAATCCTCAATCGGGTGACGAACGGAGCCACATATAGATTTACCGGGACTCGCCAACAGATAATATTGATATCACATCATCCCAGGACACTTGGGAGAGTATACCAGAGTCGTCATGATGTTCAAAAATATATAGTGGAAGGAATCCTGAGGCTATGCAGGTATGGGACTGTATAGCTAAGGGAAGGCATATAAGAATTGATTGGTACTACCCATACCAACAAGATTTATCTTCTTTTCGGGAACTTAGAACATAAGAACTTTATAGTTAAGCGTGCTTGACTTAGAGTAATTATGGGATGGGTGACCTTCTAGGAAGTTTCCTAGAAAGCGTGTGAGTGAGGACAAAACACGCTGAAAAGACTTGTGTTGGTTTGTGGGGATAGTCGGCGATTCTGAAAGCGGTCCGGATCATTCCAAAGGAGTCACGAGATATTTATCCGATGGATAAATGTTTTATAACATAAAGACGTGTGTAGTTTCTAAGGAAGAGAACCTTAGTGAACCTTGAGGTCTATCTAATGGGTAGACATTGCTTTATCGCATCTGCTTTGTGTAAGCATTGGCATTTCATGTGCATAGTTGTAAGGCATTGAGCCTAGGAGTTGAGCTTACACCTTGATGCGGGTGCGAATCTTACGGTGATGATCTTCAATGGTCTTTTTGGAGGTATCAGGGTTGGAAAGGCTGACATGTGACCAGTTGGTGATTCTTCTGTGTCGTGGCGAATCTGTGCAATACACTGATATCCTCTACTAGATGCCGTACTTTTCATGTTTGGTCGAGAGTGTTACCATAAAGCCAGATACATGCACGTTACTAATGTTGTAGCATCTTGCTCATGGCTGGCAGAAACCGGAACATGTCCTCCCATTCACTCTCTCCGAATGTTTTGTTAGCTCCATGGAGTAGGGGTCAGAGTAGTACCCAATGACATTGACATTGAGTCATATACATTGCATTGCATTGCATTGCATGGCTATTGATGTTTACATATACTGTTATACATCGCTGTATTGTTTAAGAATGCCTTATATTATGCTGTTAAATGTTTAGCATGATATTATGTTGTTGACTGCTTAACATGATTTATATTGAGAACCTTTGTAAGCATGTTGGGTACGTTGTTACCTGGTGAGTCGTCCTGTCTTTACTACTGCTGTTTTGTTGTGTTGATGAACGGGAATCTCACCCATATCTATATGATTTCTGCTGGTACTTGCTGTTGATGCTTGAACAGATGGACGCGACGATGGTTCGGTTCCGCAGTCCCTTTGAGTTCGGAGGTGGACTCTTTTGCTGTTTTAGTTTTGTTGTCGGCCAGACTATGTCAGTTTTTGTAGTACCTTTTGGGAGCTATGACTCCTAGTACTTATTGTATTTCTTATGCCAGTCATACATTAGACTTATGTCTATATATAGTAATGTTGATGTTTCTATTTTTTTCGTTTTCCGTTTCTGTATTTATAATACAATATGTTCTAGAAATGCATGGTGAACCTAAGTTCACTTATTAGTGTTATTTGTTACCTTTACTAATCCCATTACATCTTTATGAAAAGAAAAGAAAAAGAAAATCGTATTTTCTGCATTAATAAATATTTTCGACCTTTTAAACGTTCGGGAATGTGACACTCGGGAAAGGGTGTTGCATTATTTGGTATCAGAGTTGGCCGAGTCTTTTTGGGGTTTGTAAGTTATGGTCTGTCTTGTTTGTGTTGTGTTTTCTCTGATTGTTTTCTGTGTTATTGTTTCTGAGAGAAAACAATGTTGGAGAGGATGATGACTTTGGTCTATCCTTTTATATTGTTTGTTCTCTGTGTTGTGTTTCTGTGAAGAAGACAACGATTGTTTGTTACTCTCTGCATTATTGTTTCTGAAGGGGAATGATATTGGACAGGGTAGTAATGTTTTTGCTTTCTTGTAAGTTGTCGCTCGCAGAGTTCTTCAGAACGAGTGCTTTTCCGATGAGTTGAAAGACATGGAGTTCCTGCAGCTACTTCAAGGAGGAATGTCTGTCAAAGAATATGCTGATCGTTTTGAGTCCCTGCTGAAGTCTTCGAGGTATTTCCATCTTCATCCCGATGAGGAGTGGAAGTGCACAAAGTTCGAAGAAGGTTTAAGGGACGAGATTGGAGGAGAGGTGCTACCTCTTGAGGTCAAAGAGTTCTCGGTTTTGGTAGATGAATGCTTCGTAATCGAAGATCTGATGAAGACTCGTGGAGGAAGGCAACGTCACTTTGGACCGACTAGGTTCCATGAAGGCACCAATGGTCGTGATGATAGATCTCGATGGAAACCATATTCAAAACGGCAAGGTCAACAACAACGTTCTGTAGGAGGAAGCAGTGGGAGTATTAGTCAATCTGGAAGCGCCCCAAAGAAGTGCATGAAGTGTGGCAAGAACAATCATGTCACCAGAGGATGCTTAATCAAGGGGATCATATGCTTCAAGTGTGGGAAGCCAAGACATACTTCACGCGACTGTGTGCAATCAAAAGCTAGACATTCTGTCAACGATGTGCAAACAGCGAAGCCTAAGGCAATGAGTAGAGCTTATACTGGGGATGATGCTGAGACTTCTCAAAGGGAAGCTTTGATTCACGGTCACATCGTCGTGGAAGGTAAAACCTTATCTGTATCTTTCCTTACCCTTAGATTTGATAATTTTTGCACTTCCTGCAAAGCCTGTTATAACTGCGAAAGTCTGTTAGAACTGTTCTATTTTCCGTAATGGATAGAACGTTTTTGATTGATTTAATCTGTTTGCCTCTTCCGCAAATGGATGTGATCATAGGGATGGATTGGTTATCTTGTAACTATATCCTATTAGACGGTGCAAACAAAACCTTAGTTTTCCCTGATTCGGATAATTCTGGATTTGAACTGCCAACCAAGGAAACGTTTCTTTGAGAGAGGGAGCTCAACGAATACATGTTACTAACGAGTTTCCGGAAGTCTTTCCTGAAGACGTACCAGGTTTACCGCCAGTTCGAGACATCGAGTTGTGATCGATCCTGTGCCAGGAACAGGACCAGTGTCTATGGCACCGTATCATATGGCACCTGCTGAGTTGGAAACCCTGAAGGAACAGTTGGTGGACTTATTGGGAAAACAGTTCGTTAGACCCAGTGTGTCGCCGTAGGGAACGCCTGTGCTATTGGTGAGAAAGAAAGATGGAACATCTCGCCTATGTGTGGATTAGCGCCAGTTGAACGAAGTTACCATTAAGAACAAGTATCTTCTTCCGAGGATAGATGACTTGATGGATCAGTTGAGGGGAGCGACAGTTTTCTCCGAGATTGATTTGCAATCGGGTTATCATCAGATTCATGTGAAGGCAGAAGATGTACCAAGAACAGTGTTTCAAACACGCTATGGGCACTACGAGTATCTTGTAATGCCGTTTGGTATGACGAATACTCCACTATATTCATGGATTACATGAATAGGATCTTTCGTCCATACCTAGATAAGTTTGTCGTTGTCTTCATAGACGACATACTCATCTATTCGCGAAACCAGGAAGTACACGCTGAACATCATAGTGTGATTCTTCAGGTTCTGAAGGAGAAACAGCTGTATGCAAAGTTGTCCAAGTGTGAGTTTTGGCTCGACGAAGTAAAGTTTTTGGGTCATGTGATTTCAAAGGAAGGATAAAGCGTTTGAATGGACTGAAGCCTATAAGGAAAGTTTGCAAGGATTAGAGAGAAGGTTGACTACTTCACCTGTGTTAGTGCTGCCTGATCTCAAGGGAACATTTGTGTTAACACTTCTACATATTCCTCAGTGTATTCGACAATTGAGTGAATTGGTAATATGGTGTCCATTGGTCTGGACATTTTCGTATTACTTCACTGAAGGTTTTGTTATGACTATTTCTTGAGTTATAACATAAACAACTTCTTGATACTGGAGGTTTCTTGATGAAACTTAGTCTAATCACTTTTACTTTTGGTGAAGGTGATCCAGTCTGATTTTTTCCAGACTGTTTATCTTTTGATTCCCAAGTTTATTGGAAGGTTCTTATGAAAGAAGGAACTTTATTAGAGTCATGGATGTAAACATGTATTAGCTATGCATTTTTACACTCACGAACCTACTGAAGAGTCTTTTTGCATACCGAATATTCCTGTATTCATTCCAGATTGGTAAAATTCTTTTGTATACTTTCTTCTGAGACCAGGAAAAATTTTCCTTTGTTGAAAATTTCTTTCCTTAATCTTCAGCGACCGAGTAGGTTTAGTTTTAAGTCACGGAATTTCGAGGACGAAATTCTTTTAAGAAGGGTAGGAATGTAACGCCCCGATTTTCACGTTTTCTAATTCTTCAGTATTTTAACGTATGTATTTTATTCAAGGTCTTAGGAATGGAAATAAAATATTCCGAGACCATAGTCATGCTCGACGATATCGTAGGAAGCTACGATTAAGTTTTGATTCAAAAACTCAAACGGAGTTCGGTCTGCGTTTTTACACTGACAGTATGATTTTACTGCTCAGAAGACTTCAGATGGACCCGTGAACGAGACAGTAAGTCTTAGAATTCGATGCTCTACGTTTTGGTTAAATTTCGTAAAAGTTTCAGAAAAATCATTTCCTGACCTCCGTTCGAGCGGAATCCTCAATCGGGTGACGAACGGAGCCACATATGGATTTACCAGGACTCGCCAACAGATAATCTTGATATCACATCATCCCATGACACTTGGGAGAGTATGCCAGAGTCGTGATGACGATCGGGAAAATCTAGACGCGAAATGACCAAAATGCCCCTAACCTTAGTCTTTTGCACTTTTACCATTTTACCCTTTTGGCAAATGACCTTTTTGCCCTTAAGTGACTTGTTTTAAGGCTGAACTCAGCCCCTCACTCTCTCATTTTCGCACAGCCCTCTCAAAAAGAGAAGAACACCATAGTTGCTCTTGAAGAAACACCATTGTTGCTCTTGAAGCTCCTTGATTTCTTGTTGGAATCACTTGATTCCTTGAGCAATCTTCCTTCATTTTAAGGTAAGATCACTTCTATGATGTCTTAGCTTCTTGAATATCTCTTTATTTCAAGATCAATCTTCATTTTCATGAAAAGAATTTCTTAGATCCAAAACTTTGAAAATCCATAGGAAATTATAGAAAAATCCTTTTGAGGTAAGACCAAGTTCTTTGAACTCACATCATCAATCTCTACCTAAACCCAAGAGCTTATGATTCAACTCTCATCGTAGCTCAAAAAGCACTTTTTGGCCGAATCCTATATGAAGATGATGAATAGTGTTTTCATCAATTTTTGATTTCTAACACTTGATTTCATCCTTAGCTTTCCTAATGCCTTTGAATCCATGAAATGGGAAACCAAGATCAATTCCTAACCTTTTAACCTAGGGTGGCCGAAATCCTCTTTAATAGGATTGTTGAGATTGGCTTTGATTGTTGTTTAATGTTTGATTGTTATGTTGTTGTAGTTGTTGACGATTGCCAGGAGGTTCACAAACCGATCAACCTACTTTGATCCGGGAATCTGCTCTTCAACAGGTATGGGGGTGAACCTTATCACACCAAGATGGTAGTGGTGAAGATGGTTGTTTACTTTATGTGTGGGTGAAACCCTTTTGTTTGGGTTCACTTTTAATGGTTAAGTTGTGTTAAGTTCACCAAGAGAACAATATGTGATATTTGTAGTTATGCCTTATCATGTGTTTCATACCTTATCATGTGTTTTATGATGATGTTGTCTAGATGAGAAAATGATTCCTTGCATGATGAAAAACCTACTTTGATTATTAGATCAAGTATAGACTTTTGTGTTTATGTACTTAATTGTGATGCAATGTTGTGGGTTATGGTATTATCATGATTGTGTAAGTTTTGTGAGCTACACTTTGATTGGTTGATGAAGTAAAACTTCACATTGATTCCTAGTTGGCTATTAGCCATGACCTTGAGGAAAGGAAGGATATGAATAGTTCTTGGACAAGTCAAGTTTTGATGTAAAGAAAGTGTTTTCAATAACTTGTGTTTTCAAAGAAAAACCCTAAGTGACTTTAAATGGAATTAAATCTCAAAGTGCTTTCACCAAAGTGAAACATGTTTTATATCTTATCCTTAGTCCATCTAGTCAATCAAGTGACTCAAAATGAGAAAAGAAATGGTTTCATGAAGAGAATCAAAATGGCTCCATAAGGTTAATGCCTTGGTTTAAGGCAACTTTTCGCTAAGCGAATTTACATTCGCTAAGCGAAAACAGAGGAATTCTAAGTTGGGTATCACTGCCTCACATTCGCTAAGCGAAATAATATTCGCTAAGCGAACCCAGCGAATTTCGCTACGCGAATTACATCTCGCTGAGCGATCCAGAGAAGTCTCCAAAGGAGGTATAACCGCCTCCATTTCGCTAAGTGAAATTATACTCGCTAAGCGAATAAAGTGAAATTTCGCTACACGAATTCTGTTTCGCCGAGCGATCCAGAGGTGTTTCCAAAGAGGTGTAACCGTCTGTACTTGCGCTAAGCGAAATAATATTTGCTAAGCGAACCAAGCGAATTTTGCTACGCGAATTATGTCTCGCCAAGCGATCCAGAGGAGTTTCAAGAGAGGTATTACTGCCTCAATTTCGCTAAGCGAATGTAAATCCGCTAAGAGAATTTTATGTTTCAGAAAATGCTAGAAATGAAGTAAGTAGTTCAAATGTTGTTTTAAATCAAATGAGTTTTCAACTGTAAAAGTTGTTTGGTTTACAAAAAGAGTTTTCTAACTCAATCGTAAAGTTTTACGCGTGAAAAACCTAAGTTAAGTAATTAACTTAGAGTTGAAGACAAGGGTTAATTAAGTATGGTATGTGGTGGAACAAGACCATGTGCTATACCATAAATGACTTAGTACATCAATGACTTCATAAGACTTAAGTGAAATCAACACTTGTTTCCTTAATTGAAAAACAAGGAATTAATATCTTAGAAAGGCTTAAAGACTCATCTAAGAGAATTCTCAATCCTTATTCATAATGCTTAGGACTTGAGACTTAATTCATACGACGTAAACACAAACATGAAACGTTTTGGTTTTTGAAACAGTAGTTCGATGACGGACCGGTGATTCGGATCCAGGTTAATCGTTCAATTGTTTCCGTCTTGTGATAACCGGAATGAGAGGTATCCTGAGGCTGTGCAAGTATGGGACTGTACAGTGGAAGGAATCCTGAGGCTATGCAGGTATGGGACTGTATAGCTAAGGGAAGGCATATAAGAATTGATTGGTACTACCCATACCAACAAGATTTATCTTCTTTTCGGGAACTTAGAACATAAGAACTTTATAGTTAAGCGTGCTTGACTTAGAGTAATTATGGGATGGGTGACCTTCTGGGAAGTTTCCTAGAAAGTGAGTGAGGACAAAACACGCTGAAAAGACTTGTGTTGGTTTATGGGGACAGTCGGCGATTCTGAAAGCGGTCCGGATCATTCCAAAGGAGTCACGAGATATTTATCCGATGGATAAATGTTTTATAACGTAAAGACGTGTGTAGTTTCTAAGGAAGAGAACCTTAGTGAACCTTGAGGTCTATCTAATGGGTAGACATTGCTTTATCGCATCTGCTTTGTGTAAGCATTGGCATTTCATGTGCATAGTTGTAAGGCCTTGAGCCTAGGAGTTGAGCTTACACCTTGATGCGGGTGCGAATCTTACGGTGACGATCTTCAATGGTCTTTTTGGAGGTATCAGGGTTGGAAAGGCTGACATGTGACCAGTTGGTGATTCTTCTGTGTCGTGGCGAATCCGTGCAATACACTGATATCCTCTACTAGATGCCGTACTTTTCATGTTTGGTCGAGAGTGTTACCGTAAAGCCAGATACGTGCACGTTACTAATGTTGTAGCATCTTGCTCATGGCTGGCAGAAACCGGAACATGTCCTCCCATTCACTCTCTCCGAATGTTTTGTTAGCTCCATGGAGTAGGGGTCAGAATAGTACCCAATGACATTGACATTGAGTCATATACATTGCATTGCATGGCTATTGATGTTTACATATACTGTTATACATCGCTGTATTGTTTAAGAATGCCTTATATTATGCTGTTAAATGTTTAGCATGATATTATGTTGTTGACTGCTTAACATGATTTATATTGAGAACCTTTGTAAGCATGTTGGGTACGTTGTTACCTGGTGAGTCATCCCGTCTTTACTACTGCTGTTTTGTTGTGTTGAAGAACGGGAATCTCACCCATATCTATATGTTTTCTACTGGTACTTGCTGTTGATGCTTGAACAGATGGATGCGACGATGGTTCGGTTCCGCAGTCCCTTTGGGTTCGGAGGTGGACTCTTTTGCTGTTTTAGTTTTGTTGTCGGCCAGACTATGTCAGTTTTTATAGTACCTTTTGGGAGCTATGACTCCTAGTACTTACTGTATTTCTTATGCCAGTCATACATTAGACTTATGTCTATATATAGTAATGTTGATGTTTCTATTTTTTTCGTTTTTTGTTTCTGTATTTATAATACAATATGTTCTAGAAATGTCTGGTGAACCTAAGTTCACTTATTAGTGTTATTTATTACCTTTACTAATCCCATTACATCTTTATGAAAAGAAAAGAAAAAGAAAATCGTATTTTCTGCATTAATAAATATTTTTGACCTTATAAACGTTCGGGAATGTGACACTCGGGAAAGGGTGTTGCAGTTGGTGTCAAGTGCTTCAAGTGTGGAGGAGACCACTATGCAAGGGAGTGCTCAACGACAGGGATCATCTGCTTCAACTGTGGGAAGCCTGGTCATATGGCAAAGGAGTGCAGACAGCCCAAGGTAGAACTTGCTGTCAACCTGGTTCGAGCAGCAAGGCCCAAGGCAAAGGGACGAGTCTACTCAGTGAACGGTGCTGAAGCTTCTCAGAACCAAGACCTGATCCAAGGAGAAGGTAACATTGGAGGTAAAACTTTAACTATACGGTTTGATTCAGGCGCAACACATTCCTTTATTGCATATAGTTGTGTAAGCTTTTGGGATTACCTGTTTCTCCACTACCTTTCGATTTGATTATTTCCACCCCTACTGCGAAACCTGTTGTTACAGTTGAGGCCTGTCTAAACTGCCCTATTCTGGTTGAGGGTAGGAATTTTGTAGCCAACCTGATCTGTTTGCAATTATCGCAAACAGATGTTATCATGGAGATGGATTGGCTGTCCTCTAACCATGTTCGTTTGGACTGTGCCTACCTAATTCTAATCTTTCCAAAAGTGAGATTTATGGTTTTATCTCTGCCAATCAAGCGAAAGCTTCTTTGAGAGAAGGAGCCCAAGGATACATGTTGTTGTCCTTTCTGGAGTTCAGTAGCGAGAAAGATGCGCGTCCAATTCCAATTGTCTACGAGTTCCCTGAAGATATACCTGGACTTCCACCTGTCAAGGGCATCGAGTTCGCAATAGACCTAGTGCCAAGATCTGGACCAATATCTATGGCACCGTACCAGATGGCGCCCGCAGAGCTAGAGGATCTAAAGAAATAGTTAGACGAGCTAATGTCCAAACAGTTTGTTAGACCAAGTGTGTCGCCGTGGGGAGCACCAGTTTTGCATGTGAAGAAGAAGGATGGGACGTCTCGTTTATGTGTGGACTACCGTCAGTTGAAAAAGATCACTATAAAAAATAAGTACCCACTTCTGAGGATTGATGACCTGATGGATCAGCTGAGAGGAGCAGCTGTGTTTTCTAAGATAGATCTATGGTCGGGTTACCATCAAATCCGAGTCAAGATCGAGGATTTTCTAAAAACGGCATTCAGAACACGTTATGAACACTATGAGTATTTGATAATGCCATTCGGAGTGACAAATGCACCTGCCATATTCATGGATTACATGAATAGGATCTTTCGCCCTTACTTAGATAAGTTTGTTGTGGTATTTATCAACAGTATCCTTATCTACTCTAGGGATAAAGAAGAGCATGCTGAACATTTGCGAGTGGTACTGTAAATACTCAAAAGGAAACAGTTATATGCCAAGTTTTCGAAGTGCGAGTTCTGGCTAGAAAAGGTTCAGTTTTTGGGTCACGTTATCTCAAAGGAGGGGATCGCTGTGGATCCGTCAAAAGTAGAAGTTGTGTTACAGTGGGAACAGCCGAAGACAGCAACCGAGATCCGTAGTTTTGTTGGATTAGCGGGCTACTATCGGAGGTTCATTGAAGGATTCGCTAAGATTGTGGCACCGTTGACCAAGTTAACACGGAAGGATTAAGCTTTTGCATGGACCGAGGCCTGTGAGGCTAGTTTTCAGGAGTTGAAGATACGTCTGACTAGTTCACCAGTATTAGTACTTCAGGACCCCAGCGAACCTTCTGAGGTATTTTGTGATGCTTTGTACCAAGGTTTGGGATGCGTCATGATGCATAATCGGAAAGTGGTAGCTTACACTTCAAGGTAGTTGAAGAATCGTAAGAAGAATTATCCGACTCACGACTTGGAGTTAGTTGCAGTGCTTTTTGCTCTGAAGATTTGGAGTCATTTCTTGTACTGGGCAAAGTTCAGCGTTTTCAGTGATCACAAGAGTCTGAAGTACTTGTTTGACTAGAAGGAGCTCAACATGAGGCAATGGAGATGGTTAGAGTTTTTGAAGGATTATGATTTCGAGTTGCACTATCATCATAGAAAAGCAAACGTTGTGGCGGATGCCTTAAGTAGGAAGGTGCTTCATGCGTCTGCCATGATGGTCAGAGAGAAAGAGCTCATTGAGCAATTCAGAGATCTGAAGTTGGCTGTAGAGGCATCTCCAGGGAAGCTCAGTGTGTGTATGATCACCGTGGAGAGTGATCTCTTGAATCAGATCAGAGAGAAACAGAGTGAGGATCAGTATCTCATGAGAAAAAGAGAAGCCGGACGGCAGGAGACCACGTCAGAGTTTGTGGAAGGACCAGATGGGATTCTGAGGTTCAAGGGCAGAATCTGTGTACCCAGTGATGCAGATCTAAGGAGGCTGATACTTGAGGAAGCTCACATGTGCAAGCTGTATGCATCCAGGATCAACCAAGATGTACCAAGATATGAAACGGATGTATTGGTGGCACGGGATGAAGGGAGATGCTGCCAATTTTGTGTCGTCGTGCCTAGTGTGTTAGAAAGCAAAGGTGGAGCAACAAAGACCTGCGGGAATGTTGTAACCTTTAGATATTCTCGAATGGAAATGGGATGGAATCTCCATGGATTTTGTGACTAGCTTACCTAGGACCCCAAAGGGTTATTATGCTATTTGGGTGATCGTGGATCGACTCACAAAGTCAGCACACTTTTTACCCATAAACATCAAGTACTCGATGGAGAAGTTGACCCAGCTTTATATCGGGGAGATCATTAGGTTACATGGTGCGCCATCCAGTATCGTTTCAGACAGAGGCCCGAGGTTCACGTCCCGCTTTTGGCAAAGCTTGCAAGAGTGTCTAGGAACGAAGCTGCGTTTGAGTTCGGCACACCACCCGCAGACAGATGGTCAGTCAGAGAGAACGATTTAGTCTTTAGAAGATCTGTTGAGAGCTTGTGTGCTTGAGCAATCAGGGAGCTGGGAAGGGTTTTTGCCATTGATAGAGTTCACCTACAACAAAAGTTTTCATTATAGCATAGGGATGGCACCCTACGAAGCTCTGTACGGGAGGCGTTTTGGAACACCGTTATGTTGGTACCAGGACGGAGAACATCTTACTCTAGGACCCGAGCTCGTACGTCAGACTACAGAGAAGGTGAAGTTGATTCAAGATAAGATGACGGCAACTTGGAGTAGACAAAAGGGATATGCGGACAAGAGGTGTCGACCGCTCGAGTTCCAGGATGGGGACCACGTATTCTTGTGAGTCATGCCCATGACTAGGATAGGTAGAGTAATAAAATCCAGGAAACTCACACCAAAATTCATTGGACCCTATCAAATACTTCATAGAGTTGGCCCAGTAGCATATCAAATTGCCTTACCCCCTTTTCTTACAAATCTTCATGATGTATTTCATGTTTCGCAATTGCAAAAGTATATCCCTGATCCCACACATGTTATCGAGCCTGATACAGTACAATTAAAGGATAACCTAACTTTTGAAACTTCTCCTATTAGGATCGGGGACCGAAGAATGAAGCAGCTTAGAGGAAAGGATATTGCTCTGGTAAAAGTCATCTGGAATGAAGCATCAGGGGAGGCGACATGGGAGCTAGAAGAGAAGATGAAGGAGCAGTATCCATAGTTGTTTTGACGTCCTTAAGTTTCGAGGACGAAACTTTTTTTTTTGTAGGGGAGTGTTGTAACGCCCTCATTTTATGTAACCGGTTATAATCACCATTACATTGTGATTGCCACCTTATGTTTGATATGACTTCATATATATATGTATATGTTTATATGATGGTTTATATCCATGGTTATGTTGTGGTGAAATTTTTTTTGTCGTTATGAGATGAAAACCGATAAAAGTTTTGTTTTGATCGTTATCGGGTAATTTTTCGTTTTAGGTGCCGGATGCCGGGAAATGGGGAATTGAGAAGAATGTAATGTTGAATTACATTTTCCATTACCACGTTGATTATTCCTAATGAAGAGAATTAGCTTTCTTAAAATCCAAAAATTTACCAATAAAAACCAATTATCCATTTTTGGCAAAAACCCTAATCACCTAATTCCTAACTAAATGGGAATGTAACTATTCTACTTACATTTGGTTAAGGCCATTCAGCCATTTCATCTTGGGAGAAGCCAAGATAGGCCTTCCATCCTTTAAAGTCAAGTTTATGACACTAACCATTAATGGAAAATGCATATTAGCCATTTTTGGTTAATCTTGTCTTTAAGCCCTGCATTAAGCAACAACACACCTATCTACTTGCATCTTGGCCCTCCATTATTTATGACAAAGATTGAATGAAGTTTTGGAGTCCACAACGCTCAAGTATTCGGCCATTCAAGGGGCAAAAACACCAAGTCACTATTTCATTCATTTCTCACTCAAAACACAAAAGTTAAAGACTTTCTCTCTTCTCTCATTTCACTCTGAGGTTCGAACAAGCTTGGTGAGTGTTCATACTCATCTTATTTCATCATTTTAACTTCATCTTCTTGTTTATCTCATTCATCTAAACAACTTTCATCTTTGGAATTTCTTCATTTGAAGTTGTTTGCTCAAAGTTATTCAAGAATCATTCATGAAGGTTCAAGCTTCTTAAATTTATTTTTGAACCCTTAATATTAATGCGAAATATACGGATTTTTTTTTTCGCAATGATGTAGTGAGATTTTCCAAATGAATAATAATAATAAACTTAGGTTCAAAATGCATTTCTAGAAGTCATACAAAATTAAAGGGCAGAAATAGAAACAATACTGAATACAGACATAGGTCCAAGCCCAACTGAAAATAAGTATATAAGTAATTACTCGGAGTCACAGCTCCTCAAAAGGGTACGACTGACACTTGGATGCAGCCTGGCCAAAAATAAACAACATAAAGAGTCTCCCTCCGGACTCAAATTACACGTTGAGTTGAGTCATCGTCGCGTCCATCTTCCCAGGCAGAACAACAATAGAAGCAGAGAAGATATACAGATATGGGTGAGATTCCCAATCATCAACACAGCAAAATAGCAGAAGTAAAAACGTTGCGACGCGCCAAGTAATAAAATACCCAACATGCATGCCATAAATTTCCATTTATCATGTTAATCAATTAGCAGCATAAGGCATCTTTGAAAACGGAATAGTGATGTACAAGAAGTAAATGTAATCATCAACAGCCATGCAATGCAATGCGATATACAAGACTCAATGCCATATGCTACAAGGGTAAAACTCTGACCCCTACTCCATGGAGCTTACAAAACATTGGAGAGAGTAAATGGGAGGACATGTTCCGTGTATGCCAGCCATGGGCAAGATGCTACAACATTCGTAACATGCACATACCTGGCTCTTACGGAAACATTCTACACCAAAATGAAAAGTATGACATCTAGTCGAGGATATTAGTGTATTGCTCAGATTCGCCATGACACAGAAAAGCTACCAACTGGGCACATGTCAGCCTTTCCAACTCTGATACCTCCAAGACCATTTGAGACGTCACCGTAAGACTCGCGCCAGCATCTAGGTGTAAGTTCAACTCCTAGGCTCAAAGCCTTACAAACTCACGCAATGAAATGCAATCCTTACACAGAGCAGATGCAATAGAGTAATGGCTATCCACCGGATAAACCTCAAGGTTCGTTAAGGTTCTCGTCCTTAGGAACTATACGTATCTTTGTATTGTAAAACTTTTATCCACCGCATAAATCTTGTGATCCCTTCAAGATTGAGTCATCACAAGACTGAAACAATTTAATGACTTCTTGGATCCGAATCACTGGTCCGTTATCGAACTACTGTTTCAAAACCCAGAACGTTTCATGTTTGTGTTTGTGTCTTATGAATTACATCTCAAGTCCTAAGTGTTATGAAGAAGGATTGAGAATCCCTTTAGATAAGTCTTTGATCCTTTCTAAGATATTAATTCCTTGAGTTCCAAGTAATGAAATGAGTATTAATTCACTTAAGTCATATGAAGGAATTGATGAAGTAAATCGTCAATGGTATAGTGCATGGTCTTGGTCCACCATATACTATACTTAATTATCTCTTTTCTTTTGCTCTAAGTTAATTACTTAACTTAGGTTTTTATGCGAAAAACTTTACGATTTGAGTTGAAAACTCTCGCTTTAAGACTTTGTAAACCAAAACCTTTCGAATTGAAGACTCATTTGATTTAAAAGAACTTTGTTACTTGCTCGAAGAAAAGTACCTTAGCTAATTTGAAAAGGGTTTTTCCTTACTAACTTATGGTAAAACCATGATCTAAGTTAGAGGAAAAGAAAATGGGATTTCATTTAGTTTTCAAACTATGATTCATTTAAATCTAAACTTTAGGACAAAGTCCTCTTTATACTTTGAAGATTGAATGTTAACTTAGTTTTTAAAAAGAATGTGACATCATACTAAACCTAAGGTAACTTCATATTAATTTTACTTTCATGAAATCGCTTTCATCATTTTATTCTTAAAACACTTACTTAATTGAACAAACTTTGACTAAAGTAAAACACACTTTCACCTTAGTTAAAAACACTTGAGGGCCTAACCCTTAGTTGATTCTGGGATCAAAGTCACTTTTGTTTGTTTTTGAAATACAAGTTACTAAAATACTTTCTAACTTTCAAAAACATTGAAGTTCAAGAACAAACTAGTGTTATTCCTTTTGCCAGCTTTAAGGCCGAATGCTATACCATATGAAATGTGAAGATTTTGCTTCACTAACTTGTCAAGTAATAGCTCAAAATGATCACAATATTATGATGAACAATAATCATCCATCATTCAACCATTAACAAGCATAAAAATCCTCACTTGATCTAGAGATCAAAGTATGGTTTTCAACATACATTAAAACATTTTTCCATCCAAGCATACATCATCATAAACATATACTAAGCATGGAAACATTATTACAATTATGTTCTCAAAGAGAACTTCACCAATAAAGTAGTGAACCCAAGCAAGGGTTTCACCCAAACATAGCATAAACAACCATTTTTATCCTCCACCAATTTTGATGTGATGAGGTTCAGTCCCCATACCTTTAGTGAAGAGGTTTAAGTGAAAGGAAACTCCAAGCTCCTTAAGAGAAAGGATGGCCGGACCTATAAGAGAGAAAAGGTGAGATCTTGAACTTGTTTTCATGAAAATGAAGAACTAGAAGATGATTATTCATGTTAATAAGTTAGGAGATGAAGAGAAAAGGATTTATAAGCTCACCAACTCAAGAACAACTTCAAGGTTAGCTTGATGTTCTTGATGCTCAAGAACACATTTCTCCAAATCAAGAAACTTCCTTCACCAAAGTTGATCCTTGGATCAAGACAAGATGAAGTATGGCTTTAGAATTGAAGAAAGAAGTTGGGTTAATGATATTGAAGTGATGGCCGAATATGAAGAGAAGAGAGTGAAAAGAGAATTTTAAAGTTTTGAGAGAAAGATGTGTTAGATCTTTAGAAGATGAAAAATGAAATTGAATAGGTGTTTTTGTGAGGTTATGGCTGAGTGGCCTTGGGAGTTTATGACTAAAATCAAGCTAAAGTGTGATAGAAAATGAAGGGCCAAGATCTAATGGAAGTGCATAGGTGTTGCTTGCATAACAAAAGTTGTAGAGGTTAACCAAATGTAGGTAGTTTAGCTTTTTCCATAAAAGAAAAGTTGACAAGGGTGAAAGTTGTCATGAATTGACAAAAGATGATTGTCCATACTCTACTTTATTTTAGAGAGTTACGGTTAGACTTTAGATTGAAAATTCAGATGAAAACTGGTCTATGTTTTCCACTGACAGTAAAATTTTACTGATCAGAAAACCTAATTTTGACTCGTGAATGAAACGGTTAGGCTTTATATTGAATTCCCAACGACTTTGGTTATTTTGAAACTTTTCAATAAAAGTGAAATAATGTATATTATTCGGGCGAAATATTAAATTGGGAAATCAATGGAGTCGAGAAAGGACGTGTAGAGACAAAACCAGACACCAGACGAGGAACACAGGTCACCTGAGTGCGGTGAGTAAGAGGGTGAGTCACCACCACGACTCACCACATGTCATGATTACTTCCCTAAAATATATAAGATATTTATGGTGGAAAAGGCCATTTTGCCCTTAGCCTTTTTGTGAAATATCATTTTTGTCCCTATGTGATTTTACTCTTTTGTCCCTAAGAACTAATACGATTCCATCCTCGCCCTTATGACTCACCATTGTCATGACGGCTTCCTAGAAAATATCTAAGATTCCTTACGAAAAGAGCAAAATACCCTTGGACTTCTTTATGAATTCCATTCATGTCCAACCAGTGTTTTGACAACTATAGGTTATCAGTGAGTGTTCCGACTCAAAACAACATAGCAACCTCAAAACAATATCTTATGATCATTAAGCTCATAATTGAAATTCAATTATGAGTTTACAATTATTAACTATTTTTACGATTATTACTAATCAGGTTATATTCTCAGTCAAGTTATTCAAACAAACAGTTAAAAGACAGCTACATGAATTTTGGGATGTTACACTGAGCCCCGATAAAGTACCTAAATCCTAAGTTTAGTTTACTTTGGGCTATCACCGCTAAGTTTAAACCCTAGGTTAGATAACTGTTGATTGAGGATGAAATGCGTTGCATGACTGCTATGCTGCTGATTGTGATAGTTGCTACTTGTCTACGTGCCTATATGCTTACTTGGATTGTTGATATGCTATGCTTGTTATGCTGTTAGAATTGCTGTTATTGTTATTGCATATATTGTGTTGCCATGACAGTATGCCTAAGTTAAGCTGTGAGTGGCTGAGAGCCCTGTATGAGCGAGTTGATACCGTGGATGGTTATGTTGTTGAGATGTGTTATGCTGGTTGAGTTGGAGGTGTGGCTTGTGGATGCATGGCATCGTGTGCTGGTTTGCTGTTGAACGTTTAGGCTTGAGGATCCGGTATCATCTCGTTGAGGTTGTTTGCAGCATATCATAGTTGCCAAGTGGCGTGGCCGTAATACAGGTAGTATGGGCTGCCAACATCATGCGAGGTTAGTTGTACTTGAGTGCGGGTACGAAGAGCGGAAGGGGTGGTCAACTAATAACATTTTAACAGTGTGTAAGCATTGGACTTATGCAAAAATAACATAAGTAGATATTATGCATCAAGTACATATATGTGAAAGATATGCATAAGTTTTAAATTAATTATGTTCAAAACAAATTCCCAAAATTTCTCCCCCTTTTTGTCATTAGACAAAAGGTGAAGTAAGAACATCATAGTCATAAAATTTAAACAAAATTTTTAAAGACAGAAAGGAAAAACTAAGAAGAAGAGGGAGGGGTGGAGGTGGATTGGGGGTTGTTGAAAGAAACTTTGCATCATGGCAGCCATCTTGGATAGTGATTCTTGTTGATGAGCTTGAAGGGCGGTGGAGATAGATCTTTGGACAAACTCTTGGAGATCAGGAGTAATCGCAGATACAGAGCTTTCAATAGTTGCCTTTGTTGCCCCAGCATTCTCATGTCCAGGAATGACACTGAAAGCTAAAGAAGGAGAAGGATTATCCGGAGGAACAACTGATATAGGAAGAGGCTGAGTGCTTGGACGGTTAGACACGTCTTGCTCAGAATCTCCTATCTATTCTTGAGCCATCTCAACTTGAAACAACTGTGGAGCACTAGACTCACCCCATTAAGGATCAAAGTCATCCTCAACCATCGTGTTGTACAAAGGCACCCCAAAAAGATCGTCTAGAATCATGAATGTAACATCTGAGATTCTAAATTGACCTTGGACGGTGGGGGTCTCAGCCTTGTCTTCTTCACTCAGTCCAGATGAACAGGCTTGAGCTGTGCAACACCAGATTTGCCTTTCCCAGAAAGTCCGAGCATCTTGATCACCAAGTTCCTAAGTCTGTTTTGACATCATAACTTGGAGAGTTCCATTGTCATCCCTAGGCATCGTCCAAAAGAAAGGATTTAAGGCAGCCTTTTTAGTCCATCCTTGTTCTTATTTAAGTCAAACATGGGGTTCCTAGGACATGCTCTTGGTGGTATAACTCCCAATTTGGTCTTCATTGAAGTTTTCCACCAGTCTCTTGGAAGTTTGTGTGCAATCTTCGCTTCTCTTGGCATCTCAAGTTCTGCCTTATAGGCATAGTATGGCAAAATATCCCTTATGTCTGAGTACTCCTTGAAATCAGAGGGATGTGTAGCGATAAACTTAAGGTCATGGGGCAAAATGAACTTGGGCAAACCAAAAGTTCTGCACCTTCTCTCCTTTTCGTCTTTCCTTCCATGCTTTTGCTCATAGGATGGAATGACATGGCGTGCAACACTGTAACGACACCACTGAAAGCTTTATCATTGATGACATGTGGATATACATTTCAAGGTGGGAACCTTTTCTGTTCCAGATGGACAAGCAATGGTCCAAGACTAGTGAAGTGTTGACTGGGGAGGGTGTAACACCCCAAAAATCCATATCTGTCCTTTAAGGGATCTGTGTGAATAAATTCTCTGTAAAACTCTAATCTGGTTAAAGTAAATAAGTACCTTAAAAATGATGAGTAGAATTTGATAGAGAATTCAAAACTCATGTTAGAAATCATAAAATACTATTTGTGTTATATCTAGTGAACAACTTTCATGTACGAAGTTTTTGATTTTGAGCACTTTACTTTGGAGTTCAAGTCACCAACTTCATCCTTTCTTTTTGACCATTTTAGAGTAAGTAAAGATCTTTTCCTTCCCTACAACTTTTGTT
This sequence comes from Ammopiptanthus mongolicus, assembly GCA_039655645.1. NCBI lineage: Eukaryota > Viridiplantae > Streptophyta > Magnoliopsida > Fabales > Fabaceae > Ammopiptanthus > Ammopiptanthus mongolicus. The sequence goes on from CM077349.1 coordinate 53,117,176, forward strand.
CATAACCCTTCATAAAAACACACTTTTTGGTGAGTGGATTTTCGAGCCTCTCATGAAGTTTTGAACTTGTTTTATGTTTAAGGTCATTTCCTTAAGGCTATCATATTTTGGATCAATTTTGGTCTTGATTTGGAAGCTTGGAACTTGCTCAATCTTTCCCTCTTGCTCATAGTTTTGGTCACAAAAAGGTATGGGGAAGTGAACCAAAGTCACACCTTAGGGTGGATGAGAATGGGTTGTTTGTGGTCTTGAATGTCTTACTTGTTGATGAAGGGCTTCACTTTGTTGTGGAGTTCTCTAATGATTTGATTTTGTAATAATGTAGTTGCTGGATTTTTTGACATTGCTTGACTCTTTGCTGTTTTTCTCTTAAACTATACATTGGATTTCGAAAATTCTTTTTCATATTGAATATAGACATCTTGGGCTTCATCTTGGTCCTAAATTTTATTTGATTTCGTAAAGATTGGATTCTTAAAAATCTGTTTCAAAACTGGCTAAGGGTTGCTGTCTTGGATTCGGGTCAGCATGTTTTTTTTCATGAAACTGTACTGTTTATGTGATTACTTGTGAAAAATAATTTGATATTCAAAAAATAGGCATCCTAAGATTTTTTTTGAGTACTTGTTTGTCCAAATCGGAGTTCGTTTGGTTTGTCAACTGCTTGTCCAAATTTGGTACTTGTATGCTGAAAAATATGGTATACCGGTTTTGGTTTGATTTTTGATATGTTTGTGATAATGTTGTATATTTGGATGTGAGTGCGATATTATTGATCATCATATTGATTTATGTGATATATTTGATTGTGAGATGTATTGATTAACCACTTGTCTTAGGGCTAGAAAGTTGTTATTTGAGAACTAATGTGGCTTATATGTTCAATGATGGAAATTAAGAAAACTCAAGAATAAAATGAATCCTTATGTGAGGATATGCAATTCGGTTTTAAGGTATTCCTCAAATAGAACATGTTTTGATTTTGTAACAACGTGATTGAGTAATGAAATGGGTTTGGTGTAATTAAGTAAAATCAAGTTTCAAGCAAAACCTACAATCCCAAAGGATGATATAGGCCACGGCCTTATAGATCAAGTTAGGGTTTCAAAATGTTTTTGATATTTAACTTATGATCATATGATTTTACCAAATCATTGATTTATTTTAATTGAACTAGTATTAAAAGGATCAAATCTTACTAAGATTTGTGATCATACACTTCAAGTAAGTGTTTATCAAAAATGTATTTCAAACTCAATAAGTGAAAGGTGACACCATGGTTTAGGCGGTGGAATTGTCCATGCTTTAGCTTTATGCTTAATGGCTATTCCAATGGGGCTTGACAGTTGTTGGCTCACAAGAGTTCTTTATTGAGATTTAAGAGTAAGGACAAAGGAGTCATACATTTGGAACTCTTCAACAATTTATTTATCTCACATAACTTAGAGGAAGTTAACTCACAACTTCAATATGAGTTAGTTTTAGGGGAGAAAAGGAAATGAATATAATTAGTGTAATAGAATAAAAGAAATAAATATAATTAGCATAATAAGTTGTATTTTAAAATAATCTCAAAAGGATGGATTATATTAGTTTCTTATGAGGAATATGATTTCAAAGTGTTTGGAATGACTTTTACAAAAGTAGTTCACTTGTTTTGGAATTAAATGATTTTACGCTAAAAGTCAATGAGACGACCCTCCTTTCCTAGAAGGATAATCCCGTTAGTCCCAAGCTCCTAGTATTATTAACTATACCTAGCCGTATATAAAGCGATAGCATGGTATTCAAACAGCGTTGCGGAAGCAAACAATAAACAAACTAAACAACGACGGCAAGCACAGGAAACATCAAAGTAAAAGCGCAACATAAAAATAACTATACAAATACCATGCATATCATAGCCCCATCAGTAGGGCACTGTACATACATATACACACTGTATAAGTAAACTGAAAATACATCAACATCAAAAAGAAAAGAATCTTGGAGCTCACCAGCATGACCCGCCCCACTCAAAAAGTACAAGAAAAGCTCTCAGCTCACCACCTAGGACGCACTGGCAGGCTCTCACCATCAGTGGTGAGGATGCCCTGAGCTACTCTGACCCTCGCCATGAGTATGCCTGTACCGCACCAAAGGCTCATACTCTGACGAAGAATTGGACACCATAATCCTACGCCTACAGTAGGTTCTCAGATACTGCTTCGTCCTCTGGCGCTGGCCTTGGTAGACGTAGCCTCTCCTGCTGGACACGGCCGAAGACTGGGATGCCACCCACATGTAGTCTCGCTCCCTCTACCTCGCAGGCCACCACATCCTGGGAAAAGGAAGAAACTGGTACAAGCAATAGGGTCCAACGATGTCCACATATGGCGGTGTACCGCTCCGAAAGATCAAGCTGACGGGTCCTGTGTAAACCACCAAGAAGGTCGAGGGATCCACCTCCATCCCCTCTTATCATGGTAGATGATCTCCATATCGCCCAACACCAGCATTTGCGGTGCCCCTGTGATAAACGGGTGAAGCCACGAGTCCATTCTGCGTCTCGGCTGGCTCGTCGTCTTCAAGCGAACCCAAAACAGAATAATAGAGAAAACAGTAGGGAGATAAGAAATACAGTGCATGGCAAAGTCGGAAAACAACAGTAATGCAATAAATGATAACATAGAGCATGTAGCAGATATAACAAATATAACAGTTACTGCATTCCAACACACATCTCTCGAGACAACACATGTAACAAGCATCCATCTCCATGAGTCTCACACTCAGATTAATCCTCTAGATCAGGATACTAATCCCATGCAGCATATCGGACAAAAACTCATAAAAATGGTTCCCACTGGAACGGTTCCACACCCGAACAAGTCCACATCGAAACAGGTTCTGTGTCGGAACGGAGTTAGTTTGTCCAAGAAACCAAACCGCTCACCGTGACCAATAAGAGTGCATCTCCCATCCACACCGGAACCGGAGTATCTCGGTCGCTTCAGAACATTAGCCTGGAACAAAGGAAAGCTCTAGGATTAGTCGGGAAAACCGGACTAGATCGGGCATCACGACAGGATAGGAGCTACCTCATCTGTCACTAAAACTATTCCCGACACCGACAACATCCCCAAGGTCACTCACTTGACCGCCCCATCTACTTTCCATACACGCACTCAGGTACAACTAACCTCGTATGACGCTGGCAGCCCATACTATCTGTCATACGGCCTTGCCACTTCGCAGCTGATTATATGCAACAAACTTCCTCAATGGGCTTGATACCGGATCTATAATGGCCCAGACTGCTCTCAAGATTGCCGACTGTTCCCACAAACCAACACGGGTCTTTTCAGCATGCTTTGTCCTCACTCACACGCTTTCTAGGAAACTTCCCAGAAGGTCACCCATCCCACAATTAATCCAAGTCTAGCACGCTTAACTATGACGTTCTTATGTTCCGGGCTCCCGAAAATAAGATGCATCTTGTTGGTATAGGTAGTACCAATCAATTCTTATAAGCCTTCCTTCAAATGTGCAGTCCCATACCTGCACAACCTTGGGATCCCTCTCATTCTGATGTAAATCTGGTTCATTCATGTGTCTTTTGCCTAGAAGCCTGCCAAAAGCCGCTCCTTGTCCATGCCTTAAGCACCGACGATTACTCCCCGCCCTCGTCAACCTCAGGCGTCACATGCCCACCAGCTTACGCCTGGTTCATCCCCGAACCACATCGTACTGAGAAAGGTCCGCTCTGATACCATTTGTAATGGCCCGGACTGCTTTCAGGATTGCCGACTGTCCCCACAAACCAATACGGGTCTTTTCAACGTGCTTTGTCCTCACTCACATGCTTTCTGGGAAACTTCCCAGAAGGTCACCCATCCCACAATTACTCCAAGTCAAGCACGCTTAACTATGGAGTTGTTATGTTCTGGGCTCCCGAATAGAAGATGCATCTTGTTGGTATAAGTAGTACCAATCAATTCTTATAAGCCTTCCTTCAACTATATAGTCCCATACCTGCACAGCCTCAGTATCCATCTCATTTCGATGTGAATCCGGTTCATTCATATGTCCCTTTGCCTAGAAGCCTGCCAGGAGCTGCTCCTTGTCCTAAGCACCGATGATCACTCCCTGCCCTTATCAGCCTCAGGCGTCACAAGATCTCACGCCTAAACTCTCAATCAGAAACAACACGATGCCACTGCATCCACATGGCCACAGCCTCGACGGCACCCGTCCACGAGCCATAGCTCAAACAACACGGCCATAGCCTCGAACAGTAAGCATAATAGCAACAACACAATCCACGGTATCAACTCGACAACAACACGGCACATAGCCAATCTTAACTCTACGACATTCCGCCACCATACAACGATTACCACAAACAGCATAGCAGCATCATTATTAACAACAGTAATATCAATGACAGCACATAGTAGCATATCACATACCAAGTAGCATATAGGCACTTAGACAGATAGCAACAACAGTCATCATCATAGCAGTCATACGAAACAGATCATCCTCAATCAACAGCTCACTGACCAAGGGTTTCCAAACTTAATGACGATAACCCAAAGTAAGCTAAACCTAGGGTTTAGGTACTTTATCGGGGCTCAACCACTAGTAGGGTTAGGGCTTCCCTACACATAGCAGAAAACATACTACACTACTCTTGCCTTCCCGACGGTAGCGGTACTTTTTCTCCCCACTTGAATAGTCGTCACGCAAATCCACGTGATCACCGACTTGCTCCTCACACGCAGCCACGAACATGAAGAACAGCTCCGGAACAACCTCGAAGCTCCTCCCTAGCCGCGGCCTCAAGCTCCAAGCTACGAGAAACCATTAGCGTGAACTTAGCCCTAATCACGAGCACAATACATATGCAATAGTGTTAGCCCTAGGGCAAGCTCAAAAGATCAAAGAAAGAGGTAAAGACTCGAAGAACGCCAAGAACGCATGTTAGGGATTCGAGTTTACCTTGGACTAATTGAGAAACCAATTCATCAGAGTTGTAGAAAACTTGATCGCGATCACAATGGTGTAGTCGGAATCGCGTTCTTGTACTTCGATCGCCTCGAAACGAGCTTTCTCTCACTAGCCAACTCAGAGATTTGCTCACTACACTCCAGTCTCGAGCTTGAAGAAGAGGGAAAATGATGCCAAGTGAAAGTGAAGAAAAAACTTCACTTGGGGCATCCTGCTGAGCGTGCCCACGCTTTAGCTTGCAGGATTGTCACGCTTGAGCGTGCCCACGCTTGAGCATGAGAGTCTCTCCACGCTTGATCATGGAATATTGTCCGCTTCGCCTTCACCTTGGCCTGACACGTATAAAACACGCCTCGAAAAGCACACCAGCTGACAAACACACTCAGCACGCTTGAGCGTGCAACATACTAACGCTTGAGCATTGTCACGCTGAGGCGTGCTCCCTTCCCACGCTTGTGCATGACGCTCAACGGGGAAGAGCCTTCCAAACTTATGGCTCCCACAGTTACTCGTTTAACACCTTAGGCACCTCCAATCATGTTCAAGCCTACTCCTAAGCTTCAAACTAGGCCTTAAACTAGCAAATAATAGTTCACACAATCATCAAGAGTCCTAATCGAGGCTAACCAACTTGATTAGAGTTACAGAAATCAGGATGTTACATTACCACCCCCTTACAGTTCGTCCCCGAAATTTCTGCCGCCTACCTGTGAACAGATAGGGATGACTCTGGGGCATCTCAGCTTCACGTTCCCATGTTGAATCGCCAGTCACGGGGTTCCATTCCACTCTGACTAACGGAATGTGCTTGCTGCGCAGTTCCTTGATCCTTCTATCCACGATCCGAACTGGTGAAGCCTCATACTCAAGGTTCTCTTTCAGTTGGATTGATTCGGGCTCTAACACGTGTGATGGATGAGGGTGATATTTACTAAGTTGAGAGATGTGAAAGACGTTGTGAAGATTTGACATATTTGGTGGCAAAGCTATTTGATAGGCTACTGGGCTGATTCATCGAAGAATCTGAAACGGTCCTATAAATTTAGGTGTTAGCTTTCTGGATTTGATTTACCTGTCCACTCCAACTCTTGGGGTAACACTCATGAAAACATGGTCGCCCTCTAGGAATTCCAAAGGTCTCCTCCTTTTGTCGGCGTAGCGTTTCTAACTATCTCTCATGATCTTCATCTTTTCCCGTACCTTACGGACTTGTTCCATTGTTTGTTGTACCAGCTCCGGACCTAACAGCTAACTTTCTCCAGTCTCAAACCAACACAATGGAGTCCTGCACTTACGTCCTTACAGTGCCTCGTACGGTGCCATGCCAATACTTGAATGGAAACTGTTGTTATAAGTAAACTCGATCAATGGAAGAAACTCGTCCCAACTTCCTGTGTTCTCCAACACATACGCTCTTAAAAGATCCTCCAATGACTGAATTATTCGTTCAAACTGACCATCCGTTTGAGGGTTATAAGCAGAACTCATACTTAACTTAGTTCCCATCGCACCGTGTAAGCTCCTCCAAAACCTTGAGGTAAACCTTGGATCACGATCTGAAACGATGCTCGAAGGTACCCCATTCAGCCTTACAACCTCCTTGAAGTAGATCTGAGGCAATCGCTCCAGAGAGGATCCCATGCTTGGGAACTTGAGGAGGATATCATGCGTTGTATCCAGATCTCATCGATCATGATACTTTAAATGTTTTGCTCTGTGCATATGTAAAGTTTTAAGCGAGCATGTATGAGGTTAATTTCGGGGACGAAATTCTTAAAGGAGGTGAGAAATGTAACATCCTAAAAAAATAAAATAAATAGAGATTATAATATGAGGATTATTATAGAGTTTTTGGGAGGTTTAGAATATATGTTTTAAACCCTTGAAGTAAATAAAAGTGATTAAAAATAATTAAAAATGGTTAAGAGTGATTTTCTAAAGCGAAATTCACTTCCTGACGCGTGAGCACACCTGTGCTCAATATCAGCACGCCCGTGCTCATGTGCGCGCCCTGAATCGTTTGAATGCGCCCTTACTCGGACGAGCATGGTTGTGCTAATTGTTAGCACGCTCGTGTCGTAAAATGGACAATATTTGACGTTGTTTGGCACACCCGTGCCGATAGAGCACGGTCTGAGCTACGCCGTGCTAACTAATAGCACGCCTGTTTCGGAAATTATGCAAACTTTGAAGCTGATTGGCACAGCCGTGCCAATCGAGAGGCGTTAAAAATAGGTTTAAAAATAGGGAACCAGTGCAACACTATATATATATATATATATATATATATATATATATATATATATATACCATCTTATAACACCTTAGTGAGGCTAGAAACCTTTTTTGCACCCTAAAACACCTTAGTAATGGTTGTGGAGCATCCTCATGCTTGGGAGATGGGGTGGCAACAAACAATGAGTTTGGAAGGAGAACAACAACAATAACGACAACAACAACCCCAACAACAAGAAGAGGTAGAGAAGAAGATGACGAAGAAGGGGAAGGAGAAGGAGATTCAAAGTGAGGAAGGCGACATCTAGCATTCGCCATGGGGTACGCTTGGAGATTCTTGGAGGTCTTCAGGAGGTCAGTAGAAATAATGTTTCTCACCCTTTCCATGGTGCAAATTGATTTGGGGTTGGGTTATGCTCTCAAAAATATGTTTTTTTGGAAAATAATCATGTGTTGGGTCAAATGCTGATTTTCTAAATTTGGGGGCTTTCCTGCTAAGGTGTTTTTGCTGTTAATTAAATGTTTATTATTGAGACTGATGCTATGATATGAATGATTATTATATGATTTAGTTGATTGACATGCTATATTTGGATCATATGATTATATTGGTGATATTGGCATGATTCAATAACTGTTAAATATGATGAATGTTATTTGCTGCAATACAACCTATGATAGGGGTATCGAAAGTAACACTGCCAATGAATTGGGGTGTCGAAATATGAAATGCCGCCATAGTGGGGTATCGAAAGCAACATCACTACACGTTGGGATGTCGAAATGAGTAATACCACCAGTGTACAATGGTTGGTATCGAAATGAGTAATGTCACTGAAGAGAAGGTGACATCGAAATACCTTCATGAGTAAGGTAGGCAATAGGACGCCATTGTTATGTGTAGTTTGAAAGTCATATGACATATGAGGAAGTTGAGATTATTTGATATATGCGATTTTGTCATAATTGCTTGTGATGTGTTGTTGAATAATTATTGTTAATATTAGTATATATAAATATTATTTATTATTTTGAAAATAACGGGTACCATGGACAGTTTTTCCGGCTGCCGCTGTGACACCCACTACCCCGCATATAAAAAGACATAAATAAAATCATACATGTCTTTTAAAAATATATAACAATTAAATAAAAACATATCCTCAAGGGTAATGTGCATCACATCATCTATAACGTAAAACATAGGAATCTGAAATAATCAAAATCCTTTCAAAACGAACTGCGGAAAACATAAATAATAAACATAACCCAAGTCCCGATGTCACATATCAGAGCTGGTATACATATACCGATAATACATCGGAATAAAACCGAAAAACATAAATCATAAATCCTAACTACTGAGAGAGATCTCCTTGGGATCACTCCTCGTCAGCATGCTCACCCTCCTCTGCATATACCACAACATATGCACAAGAATAACAAAGAGAGGGGTAAGAAACACAATCATGAATATATGTAAACAGAATGGAATAGTAATTAAGATGGCATACAACATACATCAATCAACACAGATATAATCAATATATATCAAAGATGCATGTCAATGCAAATGCAACATCACTACTCCGTATGCATGTGGCCAACAGCTCTAACTCTGGAAAGACGATTAGGAGTACATGTCCGGTTATCAACGTGGATGATATGCCAGACCATGGGCCATCCCCGAACACTCTCACTAATCCTGATAACGTATAGTGGCTAGTCAGGGTACTCAAGCTTATTCTTTAGGTCACTCCGACAATAGGTAGCTAGCCTATGTCACCTGGAACTTCCATACCCAACGTACCCGCAAGGCCGGGATAACACCCATCGTGGCCTCCACTATCGCGATTCATCGTTTGCTTTCCACCCAACATATCAACGTCAACGTATGATGCATGCGATGCTCAACAACATGCAAACACATGTCCAACCATCCACCATCAACACCATTACATGGCTATCAACTTTGACCAACAAGCATCAAAGATGATTTAACAACATCAAACTTGACCAATAAGCATCAAGAATGATTTAACCAACAACATCGGTAACAGTACGTCGTTACCAATAACATCATCATCTTATTAATTGTTCTCTTTGTTAAGTCTTAACTTAACAATATCTTTGTTAAGTATTATACTTAATCTTATTATCTAAACCTCAATTCATATTTTATTAAGATTATAACTTAATCTTAATAACCTCAAGTCATATATTTATTAAGATTATAACTTAATCTTAATATCTAATCCTCAATTCAACTTATTAAGATTATGACTTAATCCTAATATTTAAACCTCAAGTCATATATCTATTAAGATTGTAACTTAATCCTAATATCTAAACCACAATTCATACCTTATTAAGATTATAACTTAATCCTAATATTTAAATCTCAAGTCATATAGTTATTAACATTCTTTTCTATATTATCAACCTTGAATTATGACCTCACAGTCTTTTTCCCATTACCCTAACCATTATCCCTTCACAACAGAATCTGGATGAGAAACCCAGATTCGCTAGACGAATCGTGGCTCGCGAGGCGAGCCCGAGAGCTCCTAAACAGGTTCTCAGATTCGCTAGGCGAATCCTGGCTCGCGAGGCGAGCCCGAGAGCCCCACTATCTGGTTCTGTCATTCGCCTCGCGGAATACATTCCGCTAGGCGAATTATCTCAGACCACAAATGGTCTCTCTGTCTCGCCTCGCGAATGGCTATTCGCCAGGCGAATCATGACAGACGTGGGAATCTTAAGAATTTCTCTAAGTTGTCCCTATGCCTATCATCCCATCTCTCAAGGATCATTCCTATGGATTTCCAAGACTAATCCAATATTATCAATCTCACCTCTCATAACAACTCATTCATTATGGGGTGCCAAACATTCTAAAGCTATGTTCTTTTATTAATCCTATTTTCTTCATTGTAACGCACATCATCATCAAGTCATCATTATCAATGCACATTATAAAATCTCATCAATGCATATCGTATCTATATTCATACTATTCATCGCACATCATAATATTTCAATTATATCATCAAGACAAACACCTATAATCATAATCATAGAACCATAAACATATATATTTATACAATATTCACATAGGCATATACATGGCATATACATAACATACACATAATTACACTCATAGCATACACATAGGCATTTACAATGCATATAGACACACATATAGGGGTCATGGGTTAACCCCTTCATCTTAACCTATCCCAAAACCCACATACTCATGATCTATTTCTTCCCCCCATACCTGGTATGACGATCACCACGAACAAAGGAAGGAAAAGGTCCGGAAAAGGTTGCGTCTACACGAATGCTCAATCTTACGACGCTTGACTTCACGATCACAGCCCCAAAAGGTTCAAGAGCAGCAACTAGGAAGAGGGCTTGTGATGGCAATGATGCTCTTCAAGCGAAAGAGATGAAGAACGATGAACTATGGTGCAATCTCCTTCAGGGATCCTTGGAAAGGGTTTAGAAATCCTTGTTTGGAGAGGAAGAGGCAGCTTCTGAGAGTTTTTCGACTTAGAAAGTAAGTTTAGGTCGAGTCTTAGGGTATAAATATGAGTTAGAGTCATTATGGGCTGATTAGAAGCCCAAAAGCATGATTCTGCTGCGCGCAGATTCGCTACGCGAATACATTTTCGCTAGGCGAACTAGAGAGCCGCAAGAATCTGTCTGCCAGATTCGCTAGGCGAAGTCCTTTCGCTACGCTAAACTATAGAAGCCGAATTTGGCCTTAATACCTGAAATAAGACTTGTAGATAATTCTCTAAGCTTTCAAACGCATCCAAGATCACCTCAATCGGATGTCTAGAACTCAAGATATGAACAAAACCGTAAAACATGTTTCTTGGACTTGAATGCATTGACCATTCCTTAAGGCTAAACTACCCCAACTATGAACTTGGACATCAAGAACAATCACAAACAACATATATACAACATATACAAGCAAATATTAACACGTATAAGCATAGTGTAAAAAAAACAGGATGTTACAATTCCACCCTCCTTATAAAAATTTTGTCCTCGAAATTTCTACTGACCTCAAGCAAACAAATATGGACATGGACCTTTTATCTAACTGTCCTCATGATTGTGTCAATTCCCACTAGGCTTCTTAAGTTCTAGAGCACTCTAGAAATTAAAATATAACTTGATTCCTCAAAACTTTGCAAATGCACCAATGGCCTTCTACATTCCTAATCTAATATTCATAATTGTCACATCCCAAGTTTTAATCACATCTCTAAAATCCTCAATCAATTGGTCTGACTAACCATTATGGTGAACACAAGCAATGAACTTCTAGTTAGGTATCAGTCACTACGTCAGTTTACTTATTTGATTCAAAAAATTATGATCTTACACGACACCCACTTGCCTATTCTACGACACATCTCACTCCATTGGGTCATACTAGTACTTCAAACTCCATCGGTGTCACAAGATATTCGCTACTGGGTTTCTTAACGACAATGTCCCTATAGCTCCCAAGAATTCAAACTTAAGGGTACATGTTTCTAACCTCCTAGGTTGTATCGCTAAACTCCAATCATAACATATTGTCAAGATCTACTAAGAGGGGTAGAACTAAGCAAGGTTGAGGTTAACTCTCCCTTTTAACTAATAACCTTTCTCAAGAACTCATGATCCCGATTACCACCCTTTAGATTTCCTGCCTATTACAACTCTCCTTAAAACGAGGCATCCCACAACTTACTTATTCAGATCTAAACCTTCACTAGATAACTTAGCATACAAAAGTTCTTCCTAAAGAGTTTGCAAAACTATCCTCAAGGGTTCCACACAATTTTTTATTTTTTTTTTTATTTTTTTATCTATAATGTCTCAAGACATCATCTATTCTAGAGAAAGGTGATTATTCTTTATTTCCATTATATAAGGCTAACGATAACTTACAGGCGCTCTAATGCTACTTACCAACTCTCTTCTAGTAAAAGCAAGGATGGCTTAAGACACTACCGATGCACTAGACCGGATAAATTGCCTTTCAAGTAATTCCTATCACTATTTCCATGAATTATTGGCTTAGGGAGGACATTCTGCAAGACGCTATAAGGATCAACTTGATTCCTAAAAAACTAAGAATTCTTTCAGGGAATACTTACGGAACTAACCCACCAATAACACATCATTTATTTTAACCTTTCTTCCTCTACTTTAGACATGATTTCTTTTCCTTGGTAAAGAACTTAACATTGGTCACTGGTTAGGAATCTCCGCGTTACATATTCACTCTTATGACCTTACTAAAGAACCTTCCTAAAACACATCCATCGACTCCACATGATACACAAATCATCAATCTTAATTCCTTTTTCTTACTAAATGGTTATCACAACTATCTACTTATCCATTCAAGGTTTACCTAATAATTATGATTCTTAGATCATCCATACTCTTATCTCTAATCCAACAATGGTTCAACCTACCATTTAAACTAGATCCCAACTTAACCATCACCATGCATTCCAAATCACTATCAACTAGAAAAACTCTACGCATAAACCATTAAGCCACTCGTCTATTCATTCTTAACTTCGTCCTTTTTTAATAATCCAATTCATCTAAGCCTTATTCTACTCTATCTCGTATTAGGACAACAACTCATCCAGATCTATATATATAATAGCTCAACAATCTCACTTAAGCTTGGAAGTCTCCTTTTCTGAAAGATTCTTACAGGGCATTAACTAAGAAATCTAACATTACTAATGTAGTAACTGAGGCTCTAGTAGACTTCACAAAATAACTAAGGGACAACTTACACCTTCTCCAAATCTGGTCCATTAAGCTATTGATAATCTTTGAAGTCCCAAATCTAATGCTCTTAGGGATAACTTCCCAAGCCAAGCTCAAGTCTCTCAACTCCTTCAATCAAATCTCTTTCTCTAAACATTAAAGACGATATATCCAAGGTCTTCTACTTAAGGCATCAACCACTACGTTGGCTTTTCCAAGGTGGCAGCTCAAATCAAAATTATAATCCTTAAGAAGCACCATCCACCTACGTTGCCTCATATTTAACTCTTTTTGGTCAAATAAGTATTTCAAATTCTTATGATAACTAAAGATCTCAAATCTATCTTAGAAAAGATGCAAGCTCCCACTAGCTGGTCCATAAAGTCATTAATCCTAGGGAGTGAGCATTTATTCCTAAGGGTCACCTTGTCCAGTTGTCAATAATTGACACCCAACTTCATGCTACCATCTTTCTTCTTGTAACATATCACTAAGAATGACACTCTAGGAAGGATAATAGTGATCGGCACCTAAAGTCATACATACTCTTAGGCAACAATAAAACAGGTTAAGGTTCACTATCAATTGTTCGAACAGCTCCCTGCCATGACCCCATAGTCCTATCACTCAGCGATCTTAACCAATTCAAAATTGGTTAAATCCTACTACAGAAAAATTTTAACAAAAGGCATAATAAAACAGTCACACATGTTCAAAACACTTCTGCAGAGTACACAAAAGAGACACAACAGACACATACCCCGGCCTGTAGGACAGACCGGCTCTGATACCACTAAATGTGACACCCACTACCCCGCATATAAAAAGACATAAATAAAATCATACATGTCTTTTAAAAATATATAAAAATTAAATAAAAACATATCCTCAAGGGTAATGTGCATCACATCATCTATAACGTAAAACATAGGAATCTGAAATAATCAAAATCCTTTCAAAACGAACTGCGGAAAACATAAATAATAAACATAACCCAAGTCCCGATGTCACATATCAGAGCTGGTATACATATACCGATAATACATCGGAATAAAATCGAAAAACATAAATCATAAATCCTAACTACTGAGAGAGATCTCCTCGGGATCACTCCTCGTCAGCATGATCACCCTCCTCTGCATATACCACAACATATGCACAAGAATAACAAAGAGAGGGGTAAGAAACACAATCATGAATATATGTAAACGGAATGGAATAGTAATTAAGATGGCATACAACATACATCAATCAACACAAATATAATCAATATATATCAAAGATGCATGTCAATGCAAATGCAACATCACTACTCCGTATGCATGTGGCCAACAGCTCTAACTCTGGAAAGATGATTAGGAGTACATGTCCGGTTATCAACGTGGATGATATGCCAGACCATGGGCCATCCCCGAACACTCTCACTAATCCTGATAACATATAGTGGCTAGTCAGGGTACCCAAGCTTATTCTTTAGGTCACTCTGACAATAGCTAGCTAGCCTATGTCACCTGGAACTTCCATACCCAACGTACCCGCAAGGCCGGGATAACACCCATCGTGGCCTTCACTATCGCGATTCATCGTTTGCTTTCCACCCAACATATCAACATCAACGTATGATGCATGCTATGCTCAACAACATGCAAACACATGTCCAACCATCCACCATCAACACCATTACATGGCAATCAACTTTGACCAACAAGCATCAAAGATGATTTAACAACATCAAACTTGACCAATAAGCATCAAGAATGATTTAACCAACAACATCGGTAACAGTACGTCGTTACCAATAACATCATCGTCTTATTAATTGTTCTCTTTGTTAAGTCTTAACTTAACATTATCTTTGTTAAGTATTATACTTAATCTTATTATCTAAACCTCAATTCATATTTTATTAAGATTATAACTTAATCTTAATAACCTCAAGTCATATATTTATTAAGATTATATCTTAATCTTAATATCTAATCCTCAATTCATATCTTATTAAGATTATGACTTAATCCTAATATTTAAACCTCAAGTCATATATCTATTAAGATTGTAACTTAATCCTAATATCTAAACCACAATTCATACCTTATTAAGATTATAACTTAATCCTAATATTTAAATCTCAAGTCATATAGTTATTAACGTTCTTTTCTATATTATCAACCTTGAATTATGACCTCACAGTCTTTTTCCCATTACCCTAACCATTATCCCTTCACAACAGAATCTGGGTGAGAAACCTAGATTCGCTAGGCAAATCGTGGCTCGCGAGGCGAGCCCGAGAGCTCCTAAACAGGTTCTCAGATTCGCTAGGCGAATCCTGGCTCGCGAGGCCATCCCGAGAGCCCCACTATCTGGTTCTCTCATTCGGCTCGCGGAATACAATCCGCTAGGCGAATTATGTCAAACCACAAATGGTCTCTCTGTCTAGCCTCGCGAATGGCTATTCGCCAGGCGAATCATGATAGACGTGGGAATCTTAAGAATTTCTCTAAGTTGTCCCTATGCCTATCATCCCATCTCTCAAGGATCATTCCTATGGATTTCCAAGACTAATCCAATATTATCAATCTCACCTCTCTTAACAACTCATTCATTATGGGGTGCCAAACATTCTAAAGCTATGTTCTTTTATTAATCCTATTTTCTTCATTGTAACGCACATCATCATCAAGTCATCATTATCAATGCACATTATAAAATCTCATCAATGCATATCGTATCTATATTCATACTATTCATCGCACATCATAATATTTCAATCATATCATCAAGACAAACACCTATAATCATAATCATAGAACCATAAACATATATATATATTTATACAATATTCACATAGGCATATACATGGCATATACATAACATACATATAATTACACTCATAGCATACACATAGGCATTTACAATGCATATAGACACACATATAGGGGTCATGGGTTAACCCCTTCATCTTAACCTATCCCAAAACCCACATACTCATGATCTATTTCTTCCCCCCATACCTGGTATGACGATCACCACGAACAAAGGAAGGAAAAGGTCCGGAAAAGGTTGCGTCTACACGAATGCTCAATCTTACGACGCTTGACTTCACGATCACAGCCCCAAAAGGTTCAAGAGCAGCAACTAGGAAGAGGGCTTGTGATGGCAGTGATGCTCTTCAAGCGAAAGAGATGAAGAACGATGAACTATGGTGCAATCTCCTTCAGGGATCCTTGGAAAGGGTTTAGAAATCCTTGTTTGGAGAGGAAGAGGCAGCTTCTGAGAGTTTTTCCACTTAGAAAGTAGGTTTAGGTCGAGTCTTAGGGTATAAATATGAGTTAGGGTCATTATGGGCTGATTAGAAGCCCAAAAGCACGATTCTGCTGCGCGCAGATTCGCTACGCGAATAAATTTTCGCTAGGCGAACTAGAGAGCCGCAAGAATCTGTCTGCCAGATTCGCTAGGCGAAGTCCTTTCACTACGCGAAACTATAGAATCCGAATTTGGCCTTAACACCTGAAATAAGACTTGTAGATAATTCTCTAAGCTTTCCAACGCATCCAAGATCACCTCAATCGGATGTCTAGAACTCAAGATATGAACAAAACCGTAAAACATGTTTCTTGGACTTGAATGCATTGACCATTCCTTAAGGCTAAACTACCCCAACTATGAACTTGGACATCAAGAACAATCACAAACAACATATATACAACATATACAAGCAAATATTAACACGTATAAGCATAGTGTAAAAAAAAACAGGATGTTACAGCCGCACTGGCTGAGGACAATGCTTTTGTGAAAACCTTTTAAAACGTATTTCTGTTCACTGAGATTTTCTATCTCATTAGAAGTATTGTTTGCAGAGCCTGAGGACGTCCCTGTTGAGAAGCCAGACGTTTTTGAAGACCATCTCTTTAGTTTTAGAGCTTGGTTAGTATTGTATGGCTTATGCCAGGAGGATCTTTATTATCTTTCAGTTATTTTCTTATGCGAGATGTTATAGACGCCTAGTTTTGAAGCTTTGAAACTTATTATTTTATTGCGGTTTTTGAATTGATGTAAAAAATTATGTTGGATTAACAATATATTAAGTATTTATTCAGTATATATTTTACAAAATTTTTATTTACCGTTCTTTATTTAAATTAATTATTTTGGGTTACTAGCATGACGAAGGGCGTTACAAATCGGCCCACGAATTCTCCCGATTCCTTGTCCGATTACTCAACCACAACTACATACACACAATCAATCCAAACATCAATACTACACAACATAAATTTCCCTATTCCCCTTCACCTAGGGTTCAGCCATAGGGTCCCAAAATTAGCTAGAGATGTCTAAAAATTCCTATCTATTGGGTGAAGGATCTATAGGTATTCCTAACACCAAATCAAGTGTCATTACTCAAAAATTAAAAAAAACTCATACTTTCCCCAATATATAGGGTTCGGCCACTCTTCATTAAAGGTGCTACGAGAGTTTTTCGATCACATGCTCTTGGATTCAATGACTTCTAAACATGATGAAACTAAATCAAAGCTTATTATACAAAAGAAATGAACAAAACCCTATTTAACCAAAAGGGTGAGATTCAGCCATGACATACCCATATGGGTTAGAGAGGTCTTTTGGTTACATGCTCTTAGATTATGAAAGAGGGCAATGAAACTAGCTCATAGAAATTGGTTTGACATTAAAATGATTTTTCTACAATTTTTCATGGATTTAAGAACTTTGGATCTTGAAGTTGATCATACAAAATCTTAGATTGAAAAACAAGTGTTGGAGGAAGATTATGAACTCAAGGAATCAAAGGAAGTATTCTGACCTCCGTGAATGATGAAGATGAGCAAGAATCCACACTTTTATTCACAAAAGCTCTTGAAGGTCTATTGAGAAAATTAGAGAAAGTAAGGTGAAATGATGAAGATATGAGAAAATGAAGGGTTGGAGGCTTCCTGATGGGGTGAGGGGCATGAGACATGGAGGGTAGTGGTGTCCAAAAATTTTCCACTTAAGGGAAATTTGGTCTTTTCACCCAAGGACATAAGTGGAATTCCATAAATGTTCAAGGGCATTTTTGTCTTTTCATGTCCAGATATTTTGAAAATCCATCATGACTCCAGCACACTTCCCAATGTGATTTGACCTGATGTGGCATCAAGATTATCCTCTAGTGGGTCCCGGTAAATGCATATCTACCTCTGTTCGTCACCCGGCTTGAGAATTCGCCCGAATAGTTTATTATTATTCTGATTTTTATAGCGCGAAACCAATTTTAGTAAAATTGTAGAGAATCCGGTTCTAAGACTAATTGTCTCGTTTCCGAGTCAAAATTAGGTCGTTTGAGCAGTAAAATCATATCAGTGAAAAACGCAGACTGGGCTCCGTCTGAGTTTTCGACCCAAAATTTAACCGTAACTCCCTACGATAGCGTAGAGTGTGACTATGGTCTCAGTTTATTTTAATTCACTCTCTAGAACCTCCGATAAAATACAAACACTTACGCACAATTAATTGACCTTAGAAACTTGAAAAATCGGGGCATTAAATTACTACCCCACAAAAAAAAAAAATTTTGTCCTCGAAATTATGTACCTTGAAAATGATAAGGATATTGCACCCTAATCTTGTTCTCAGCTTCCCAAGTTGCTTCTGCAGTTGCATCATCCCAAATAACCTTGACTAAGGAAATTTGTTTACCCCTGAGTTGCTTAATCATCTTATCCTCGATTCGTACGGGTGAAGTCTCATAAGACAAGTTCTCTTTCAACTGTACTACATCGGGCTCAATCATATGAGATGGATCAGGAATATACTTCCTCAGTTGTGAAACATGGATAACATCATGGATATTAGAAAGAAAAGGTGGTAAGGCAATATGATAGGCTACTGGACATACACGACGAAGAATTTGGTAAGGTCTAATGAATTTAGGAGTGAGTTTTCTGGATTTAATTACCTAACCAACCCCAGTCGTAGGTGTGACTCTCAAAAACACATGATCGCCTTTCTCAAACTCGAGAGGTCGTCTCCTCTTGTCCGCATAACTTTTGTGTCGACTCTGAGTTTTCCGCATCTTTTCCTGAATCATCTTCACCTTTTCGGTTGTCTGTTGCACGATATCTGGTCCCAACAGCAGGCTTCCACCATCATGGTACCAACACAAAGGTGTTCTACACCGTCGGCCATATAAGGGTTCATAGGGTGCCATTCTTATGCTCGAGTGGAATCTGTTGTTGTAAGTGAATTCTATCAATGGTAGAAATTCATCCCAAGTACCAAGATATTCTAACATGCATTCTCTCAACAAGTCTTTGTAACATCCCTGTTTTTTGTAACCCTAATTAAGGTGGATGACCTTGATCGGGTATTCGTATGGTTGTGTGATTGCTTATGTGTTAGTTTGGTACCTAGTTGGAAGTTTAGGAATAGGCTTGAACAAGGTTGGAAGTGCCTAAGGTGTAACACGAGAAACTGGGGAGGTTAAAAGGCTGGAATTTCTTCTCTCGCTGAGCTTGACGCTCAAGCATGAGAGAACTCCACGCTCAAGCGTTGAGACGCTTAGGCGTGAGAATAGACGGACGCTTCAGCGTGCTGAGTGCGCTGTGCAGCTGCTTTGAGTTTGGACGCGTGTGAGACACGTGTTAGGCCAAGGAGCAGGCGGAGTGGACGAGGTTCCACGCTCAAGCGTGGAGAGATCCCACGCTAGAGCGTGGCAACGCTCAAGCGTGCGAAGTGATGAATGCTTAAGTGTGGACAGCAGAAACTATAAGTGGAGCATCCATTTTCATCTTCTCATTTTGCACGAAATTGGAGATCCTTTCTGCGATTTAGAGAGAGAAGCTCTGAGTTTTAGAGTGAGAAAGCCTGAGGTTAGAGGTGATCGAGCCGCCGGAACGCGATTCCGACTACACCGTTGTGATCGCAGCGCAGTTATCTCCGACACCAGCGCATTAGTTTCTCGATTTGCCACAGGTAAACTCGGATCCCTGACACATGTTCTTCGTGTTCTTGGCGTTCTTCGAGTCTTTACCTTTTCTTTGATCTTTTGGGCTTGCCCCAGGGCCAACACTGTTGTGTATGTGTTGCGCTCGTGATTAGGGCAAAGTCCGCGCTGGTGATTGCTCGTGATTCTGAGCTTGAGGCCGCGGTTGAGGGGCTGTTTGGAGCTGCCATTGGAGAGTGGCTGCGAGCTTGAGGAAGGAGGAGCAGCCGGTGATTGCCTAGATTTGCGTATCGATTGTTCAGGTGGGGAGAAAGAGTTACACACGTCGGGGAGGCAAGCGTAGACTATATAGTTTTGTTATATGTTACGTGTGTGTAGGGGAACCCTAAACCCTATGTGAGGTTGAGCCCTGACGAAGTACCTAGACCCTAGGTTTAGTCTACTTCGGGCTAGCACCGCTATTTTGTTACCCTAGGTTAGCAGATTTATGTTGACTGACGTGATGTATGTATGGCTGCTTTGTGAATATCTGTTTATCTGCTGACTGTGGTATGTAGTATATCTGTATGATATGATGACGTGTTGTTGTATGAGATATTTACTGCTGCATTGAATATGCTGATATTGATGAATTGTTGTATGTATCTCGAAATGCGTGTCTTCATGAGAATCGGAGGTTTAGTCTGATTAGAGCTTTGACCCCCGTGGTGGACGTTTGAGCTGATAGTTGAGATTGAGGTTATAGTTGGAGCTGGAAGCTCCTACGTTATGACGGAAGCTTAGAGCTCATATGATACAGTGGGAGCTTGGAGCTCATATGGTACAGTTGGAGCTTGGAGCTCGTGCTGTTGAGAGCAAAGTTGCATGTGTCGTTATATCAACTCAAGAAAGATGGATGACATGCATAGCATATGCATATGATGCCAAGTGGCGAGCCGTATTTCGTGAGATATACGAAGTTGGTGCACCGAGTGCGGGTGCGGAAAACGGAAGGGAATGTCTGTGTGACCTCGGGGATATACTGGACATAGGTGTACTCACAAGACACCGATGAGGTAGCTACTATCGTGTCGTGGCGCTCCTAGACACGTCCTACTATCCCGACTGGACCCTGAGTCTTTCCAGTTGCCGGTGGATCTTCCGAGGAGGCCCAGGTAGCCCTCTTTGTCTGGGATAGTTGAGCGGTGATGAACTCTTATGGGTCACGGCGAGCGGAACGGATTACCGGAACAAACCAACTTACGGTCGGTTGAGCGGACGAGATGTTGCCCTTAGTAGGGTGCTAGTACCGGCCGGCATGCATAGAAAGAGTATGTGTCACATCTAGCTAGGGAACAACCGTGGTTTCGAGACACCAAGAGATGATTGTGTTTGCTATATAAGCTGCATTGCATCATCCCTATATTTGATGTGCTGTATATCTTATCTCCCTGTCTTTTCTTTGTATATGTATGCTCATTCTACGAGTAGATGAGGAGCCAGCAGTACCAGAGGATGGACCCGAGGAGACACCTGTTTATCACCGAAGCACAGAGGATGCCGGTGCTAGGGGATACTGAGATCGTGTACCATGACGAGAGGGGATGGTCGGTGGACCCCTCGACCTTTTTGGTTTTATATACAGGACCAGTGCAATACTCTTTCCCGAGTGTCACATTTCCGAACGTTTATAAGGCCGGAATATTTATTAATGCGGAAAATACGATTTTTTTTTTTTTTTTTCCCTTTTCACAAAGATGTAATGGGATTAGTAAAGGTAAATAATACTAATAAATGAACTTAGGTTCACCATGCATTTCTAGAACATACTGTATTAAAAACAGAAACATCAACATTACTATATATAGACATAAGTCTAATGTATGACTGATATAAGAAATACAATAAGTACTAGGAGTCGTAGCTCTCAAAAGGTAATACAAAAACTGACATAGTCTGGCCGACAACAAAAATAAAACAACAGCAAAAGTCCGCCTCCGGACTCAAGGAAACTACTGAACTGAACTATCATCACGTCCATCTGTTCAAGCAGCAACAACAAGTACAAGCAGAAAACATACAGATATGGGTGAGATTCCCGTTCATCAACACAGCAAAACAGCAATAGTAAAAACGGAACGACTCACCAGGTAACAGCGTACCGAACATGCTTACAAAATTCTCAATATAAATCATGTTAAACAGTTCACATCATAATATCATGTTAAACAATTAACAACATAACATAAGGCATTCTTAAACAGTACAGCGATGTATAACAGTAAATGCAAACATCAATAGCCATGCAATGCGGTGCAATGTATATGACTCAATGCCATTGTCACCGGGTACTACTCTGACCCCTACTCCATGGAGCTAACAAAACGTCGGAGAGAGTGAATGAGAGGACATGTTCCGGTTTCTACCAGCCATGAGCAAGATGCTACAACATTCGTAATGTGCACGTATCTGGCTTTAGGGAAACACTCTCGACCAAACATGAAAAGTACGACATCTAGTAGAGCATATCAGTGTATTGCTCAGATTATCCACGACACAAAAGAGCTACCAATTGGTCACATGTAAGCCCTTCCAACCCTGATACCTCCAAAAGGGCCATTGAAGATCGTCACCGTAAGATTCGCACCCGCATCAAGGTGTAAGCTCAACTCCTAGGCTCAAGGCCTTATAACTATGCAAATGAAATGCCAATGCATAGACAAAGCATATGCAAAAAAGTAATGTCTACCCCCCGGGTAAACCTCGAGTTCCACTAAGGTTCTCTTCCTTAGGAACTATACGCGTCTTTGAAAAACAAATCCTTTATCCACCGGATAAATCTCGTGATCCCTCCAAGATCGAGTCATCACAAGACTGAAACAAGTAAACAATTGACCTAGATCCGAATCACCGGTCCGTCATCGAACTACTGTTTCAAACCCAAAACGTTTCATGTTTGTGTTTATGTCTTAAGAAGTCATTGATGTACTAAGTCATCAATGGTATAATATATGGTCTTGTTCCACCACATACCATACTTAATTAACCCTTGTCTTCAACTCTAAGTTAATAACTTAACTTAGGTTTTTATACATAAAACTTTACGAGTTGAGCTAAAAACTCCTTTGTAAACCAAAACAACTTCTCAATTGAAAACTCATTTGATTTGAAACAACTTTTGAACCACTTACTCTATTTTTAGCATTTTCTGAAAACATGAAATTTGCTTAGCGGAATTCCATTCGCTTAGCGAAATTGAGGCAGCAATACCTCCTTTGTAACTCCTCTGCATCGCTCGACGAAAGATAATTCGCGTAGCGAAATTTGTTTTATTCGCTTAACGAAAATGGAGGCAGTTACACCTCTTTTGAAACTCCTCTAGATCGCTCGGTGAAACAGAATTTGCGTAGCGAAATTCCACTATATTCGCTTAGCGAAGCTTAATTCTCTTAGTGAAAAGGAGGCAGTGATACCTCTTTTGGAATTTCTCTGTTTTCGCGTAGCAAAATTAAATTTGCTTAGCGAAAGTTGCCTTAAAACAAGACATTAACCATCTTAAAGGAAAGCCTTATGGAACCATATTGATTCTCATGAAAACATTCATTAATTCACTTTTAAATCTCTTGATTAACTAGATGAACTAATGATAAGATAGATGGCATGTTTCACTTTGGTGAAAACACTTAAAGATTAAATTCCATTTGATCTTTGGATCAAAGTCACTTAGGGTTTTTCTTTGAAAAACATAAGTTATTAAAACACTTTCCTTAATTGAAAACTTAATTGTTCAAGAACTACTCATACTCTTCCTTCTCAAGGTCATGGCCAAAAGCTATTAGGAACAAATGTGAAGGTTTGCTTCACTAACTAGCCAAATTATGGCTCACAAAACTTACACAATTATGATAAACAATAACACACATCATTGCATCATAAATAAGCACAAAAGTCCATACTTGATCTAGTGATCAAAGTAGGTTTTTCAACATGCAAGAAATTATTTTCTCACCTAGATAACATCATCATAAGACACATGATAAGGCATACAAGCATAAATTACAATTATTACACATTGTTCTCCAAGAGAACCAAACTAATTGTTGAACCCAAACCAAAGGGTTTCACCCACACATAAACTAAACAACCATCTTCACCACCACCATTTTGGTGTGATGAGGTTCACCCCCCATACCTATTGAAGTGCAGATATCCGGATCAAAGTCGGTTGATCGGTTTGTGAACCCCTGACAATCGTCAACGACTACAACAACACAACAATCAAAACAAAACTCAATAATTCTACCTAAGGGTTTCGGCCACCCTAAAGAAAACAAAGCTAGGAATTGATCTTGGTTTTCCATTTCATGGATTCAAAGGTAATAGGAAAGCTAGGGATGAAATCAAGTGTTAGAAATCAAAAATTGATGAAAAACACTATTCATAACCATCACATAGGGTTCGGCCATATTGTGCTTTTTGAGCTATGATGAGAATTGAATCATAAGCTCTTGGGTTTAGGTAGAGAATGATGAGGTGAGTTCAAAGAAATTGGTCTCACATCAAAAGGATTTTTCTACAATTTACTACGGATTTTCAAACTTTTGGATCTAAGAAATGATTTTCATGAAAATGAAGTTTGATCGTGAAATAAAGAGAGATTCAAGAAGCTAAGAGATCATAGAAGTGATCTTACCTTAGAATGAAGGAAGATTGCTCAAGGAATCAAGTGATTCCAACAAGTGATTCAAGCTTTTCAAGAAGAAAAATGGAGTTTCTTCGAGAACAACTATGGTGTTCTATTTTGAGAGGGGCTGTGCAAAAATAAGGGCTGGAAGGGCTGAGTTCAGCCTCTTAAAAGCTCACTTAAGGGGAAAAAGGTCAATTGCCAAAAGGGTAAAATGGTAAAAGTGTAAAAGACTAAGGTTAGGGGCATTTTTGGCCATGACGACTCTGGCATACTCTCCCAAGTGTCCTGGGATGATGTGGTAACAAGGTTATCCGTTTGCGAGTCTCGGTAAATCCATATGTGGCTCCGTTCGTCACCCGATTGAGGATTCTGTTCGAACGGAGGTCATGAAATGATTTTTTTGAAATTTATCCAAAACATAGAGAATCGAATTCTAAGACTTACTGTCTCGTTCACGGATCCATATGAGGTATCTTGAGCAGTAAAATCATACTGTCAGTGTAAAAACGCATACCGGACTCCGTTTGAGTTTTCGACTCTAAACTTAATCGTAGCTTCCTACGACATCGTCGAGCATGACTATGGTCTCAGAACATTTTATTTCCATTCCTAAGACCTCGAATAAAATAAAAACGTTAAAATACTGAAGAATTAGAAAACGTGAAATTTGGGGCGTTACAACCAGTTAGCTTGATCTTCTGAAGAGGTACTCCACCGTATGCAGACATCATTGGACCCTATCGTGTTTACTAGTTCCTTCCTTTTCCACGGATGTGGCGACCACCGAGCCAGAGGGAGCAGGACTACCGATGGGTGACACCACAGACTTCAGCTGTATCCAGCAGGAGGGGCTTCGTGCATAGAGGCCAGAGGAGACGTTCAGACCGGTATATGAGGGCGGCCCTGAGGCACCGCATAGTAGTGTCGAGTTCCTCCTCCAAGTATGAGCCTATGCGGGTTTACAGGCGTACACACAGACAGGGTGGCTCAGGTCATCCCTACCACTGATGGTGAGGGTTAGCCAGTGCGTCTTCTTCTAGGACTGAGTGGAGAGGCTGATATATTTTGAGTGCAGGGCTAGGGAGCGATGGTGAGTGTTTCTGAGAGCTTTTGTTCTCTTTTTGGAGTCCTGTTGTATATGTTTTATCTTTCAGTTCAGTTGTACATTGATGTATGTATTACAGTAGCCCTACTGAGGGGCAACCACGTAAATACTTATATAATGCATGTATATGTTTAATCTTTCCTATTATGCTTTACTCTGATGCATGCTTTTATATACGTGCTTATCGTGTATGCTTTACCGTTTTGCCGTGCGTTTAATAAGCGCATAATAATAATATCACCAGGTTATAGTTAATAATAACTTAGTAGGCGGGTTCTCAACCTAATGGGATTATCCTACGTAAGTGGGGTCGTCTCATTATTATGGTATCAGAGCAGGTTGATTCTAAATCGGACTGTGGGTGTTAGGAAGTTGAACTGGCTAAGTTGGTCGTCTCTGCAAGGGGAGTACGACTGTGTCTAGAAGGGTAGAAGGAGTACGATCGATTGTAATGCTGTATGAATGATAGGTGGATATATGTGTTTATGTTGCTTATCATGTTTGAACTCTGAGCTAACGGTTACTTGAATCAGGAACCAATGGCTCGAGGAAGATGTAGAGGTAGAGGCGGAGGTAGAATAGGCCCGAATGGAGGTCCGGAAGCTGCTGCCTCACATGCGGGCAACGAAGCTGAATCCTTGGAAACCCTCAGGACCATGAGGGACATGACTGCTGCGATGTTACAGCAAACCCAGCAGAATGCTCAGCTTATTCAGTTGACTCGGGAGAATCAACAGCAACAACAGCGGAATGCTCGGAATGATGATGCTGGTTTGGATGCCTTCATGAGGCGACAACCACCTCAGTTCAATGGGGATTACAATCCCGAGGGTGCAGAACTATGGGTTCAGAAGCTGGAAAAGATCTGTGTGGCAACACACGGCGATGAAGTTCAGAAGGTTTCCTATGTTTCTTTCATGCTAGTAGGAGGGGCAGAGATGTGGTGGAAGGGAAAGTAGAGATTGTTTGAGACAGAAGGAAGAGCAGTAACCTGGGAGCTATTTAGGGAATGTTTCCTCGAGAAATATTTTCCTAGGATGACCAGAAGAGAGAAAGATAAGGAATTCCAGAGCCTGAAGCAGGGCAATATGTCAGTGGGGGAATATGCAGCAAGGTTCGAGGCACTGCTCAAGTTTTCTGAGTTTTATCTGCGGTATCCAAACGAGGAGTGGATGTGCCGTAGGTTTGAGGACGGGCTGAAGTATGAGATCCAGAAGGCTATTGTACCATTGGGGATTTCCAGATTCCCTGATATGTTGGATCGGTGCTCTACGATAGAGAACATCGAAAGAAGGAGAGAGCTGACCTCGTGAAATGGAGGACCCATCCGCAGTAATCAGAGAGGTAGGGGCGGAAGGTTTCAGTCAGGCCGAGGACCGTATCAGAGGCCCAACCAAAGGTCAGGAGAAGCCGGAGGACAAAGGCCGAGTGCGACTTAGGGGTTGCAAGGGTGTTTTAAGTGTGGAGGACCACACATGGCTCGAGATTGCGGGAGCCAAACACCAAGGGGAACGATGACCTGTTATGCGTGTGGAGCCGGGACACATGGCGAGGGATTGCAGGAATGGGAATGCCAGGCCAACCGGAGTGATGGGGCAGACTGCGAGACCACAAGCTACAGGGAGAGTGTTTGCCGTGAGGGGAGCTGAATCCTCTCGATGCCCGGATCTGATTCAAGGTAAGTGTTTAGTTTCAGGCAAGCTCTTATCTATTTTATTTGATCTGGGGGCTACCCACTCGTTTATTTCTATGGAATGCATGGATTACTTAGGATTACCGATTTCGTCTTTACCATATGATCTTACCGTATCCACACCTACGGTAGATTCTTTGACTACCCTGTCTGTGTGCCCAAAATTCCCTATAACCATAGAAAACAGACATTTCTTTGTGGACCAGGTCTGTTTGCCTATGCAACAGATCGATGTTAACCTCGGCATGGATTGGATTTCGACCAACCATGTGGTGCTTGATTGCGCCAAGAAAACCCTTTGTTTTTTGAGCTATCTGGATTGACACCTGCTAATGAAGGTATTCCGAAGGGTGTACGATCTGAAGAGTATGTGGTGCTCTTCTCTTTGGAAGCGAGGGAAACTCCAAGTGGGAATGCTGTCTGTTGTGTGGGATTTCCGAAGGTGTTTCCAGATGACATTCCAGGGTTGCCACCGGAGAGGGAGTTCGAGTTCTATAGATCTTGTACCGGGGACAGGGCCTATATCAGTAGTGCCATATCGGATGTTTCCAGTTGAGCTGACGGAGCTAAAGAAACAGTTAGATGAGATGCTAAGCAAGGAGTTCATCAGACCTAGTGGATCTCCGTGGGGAGCGCCGATACTGTTTGTGACAAAGAAGGACGGAAGTTCGAGGTTATGTGTGGACTATTATCAGCTGAATAAAGTGACGATAAAGAACAAGTATCAGTTACCCAGGATCGATGATTTGATGGACCAGCTGAGGGAAGCGGCTGTGTTTTCTAAGATAGATCTGCGATCTGGTTATCATCAGATCAGGGTGAAGAAGGAGGATATACCGAAGACTTCTTTTCGGAGTCGGTATGGGCATTACTAGTATTTGGTTATGTCGTTCTGTGTGACTAATGCTCCAGCCGGGTTCATGGATTACATGAACAGGATATTCCGACCGTTCCTAGATAGGTTTGTTGTCGTGTTTATCGATTACATCCTTATTTACTCTTCGAGTAAGGAGGAACACCAAGAGCATCTTCGAGGGGTGCTGCAAGTGCTGAAGGACAGGCAGTTGTATGCGAAGCTGTCCAAGTGCGAGTTTTGGTTGGAAGAGGTTCAGTTTCTAGGCCATGTGATCAGCAAGGATGGAATCGCAGTGGATCCTGCGAAAGTTGAAGCCATAGTGAGTTGGAGAGCCCTAACTCTGTAAGCGAGGTGAGAAGATTTCTTGGGCTCGCAGGTTACTAAAGGCGGTTTATCGAGGGATTGTCTAAGATTGCATTACCTATGACGCAGTTAACGAGGAAGGGGAAGGCGTTTGAGTGGTTGGAAGCTTGTGAGCGAAGTTTCTCAGAGTTGAAGCGGAGGTTAACCATGTCGCCGGTGTTGGTTTTACCAGATCCGTTAGGATGTTTTGACGTATACTATGATGCGCCATATCAAGGATTGGGTTGTGTCCTCATGCAAGAAGGGAGAGTGGTGGTGTATGCCTCCAGGCAGTTGAGAGTGCATGAACGGAACTTCCTGACTTATGATCTGGAGTTGGCTGCGATAGTGTTTGCATTGAAGATATGGAGACGCTATCTCTATGGTGCTAAATTCAGTGTGTTTAGCGACCATAAGAGTTTGAAGTATCTGTTCGACCAGAAGGAGTTGAACATGAGGCAGAGGAGGTGGATGGAATTCATAAAGGATTATGAATTCGACCTGCAATACCATCTAGGTAAGGCGAATGTAGTAGCGGATGCGCTTAGTAGGAAGTCCCTACACGTATCTGCCATGATCGTACGAGAGCTCGAGTTGTTAGAGTAGTTTAGAGATTTGAATCTGGATGTGGAAATCGTCAAGGATAAGATGAATCTAGGAATGATTGAGCTAACTAGCGATTTCCTGGATTTGCTTTGGAGAAGGCAAGCGGAGGATGAGTACCTTAAGGAAGTTAATCGGTTGATCGAGGAAGGTGAAACGTTAGAGTTTAGGAGAGGTACGGATGGCCTCGTCAGGTATGGTTACCAAGTTTGTGTGCCTGCGGATAGCAAAGTTAAGAATATGATCTTGGAAGAAGCACACAAGAGCAAGTTGAGCTTTCATCCAGGGGCTACTAAGATATACCAAGATTTGAGAAGCTATTTTGGTGGCCGGGGATGAAGAAAGATGTAGCGGCTTATGTCCTATCCTGCTTGGTATGTCAGAAGGCGAAGGTTGAACACCAGAAGCCAGCAGGGTTGTTGCAATCGCTAGATGTGCCGGAGTGGAAGTGGGATAACATTGCAATGGACTTTGTTCCTGGGTTACCAAGAACTCAGAAGAGTTGTGATGCGATTTGGGTCGTCATAGATATATTGACGAAATGTGCTCATTTCCTACCTATCAACCAGAATTACTCTCTGGAAGGATTGACTCAGATTTACATCAGGGAGGTAGTGAAGCTACATGGCATACCTTCAAGTATTATCTCAGATCGAGATCCGAGGTCTACTTCTAGGTTTTGGAGAAGCTTGAACGGGGCGTTGGGAACTAAGTTAAGGTTGAGTTCTGCGTATCATTCGCAAACGGATGGTCAGTCAGAACGAACAATTCAATTGCTGAAAGATCTGTTAAGAGCATGTGTGTTGGAACACACGGGGAGTTGGGACGATTTTCTTCCTTTGATTGAGTTTACCTACAACAATAGTTACCACTCAAGTACCAGGATGGTGCCGTATGAAGCTTTGTATAGAAGGAAGTGTAGGACTTCGTTGTGCTGGTTCGAGACGGGAGAGAATCAGTTGTTAGGTCTGGAGTTGGTGCAACAAACGATGGAACAGGTTAAGTTAATCCGGGAAAAGATGAAAGCCGCAAGGGATAGGCAGAAGAGCTATGCTGACAAATGGAGAAGACCCTTAGAGTGCTCGGAGGACGATCATGTATTTCTGAGAGTTACTCTAAGGACAGGAGTTAGCAAGGCAATTCGATCCAGAAAGCTTACACCCAGATTCATAGGACCATTTCAGATTCTTCGCCGAATTGGTCTAGTAGCTTACCAGATAGCCTTACCGCCAAACTTGTTAAACCTTCATGACGTCTTTCACGTCTCTCATCTTAGAAAGTACTACCCTGATCCATCTCATGTGTTAGAGCCCGAATCAATCCAGTTAGGAGAGAACCTTGAATACGAGGGTTTACCTACTCGGATAGTGGATAGAAGGATCAAGGAACTTCGCGGTAAACAGATTTCTCTAGTAAAGGTTGAATGGGACCCAGCAACCGGAGATTCAACATGGGAACGAGAAGCACAGATGCGCCAGCAGTATCCGTCTTTGTTTACAGGTATGAGCAAGGAATTTTGGGGACGAAATTCTCTTTAAGGGGGTGGTAATGTAACATCCCTATTTTTGTAACCCTAATTAAGGTGGATGAGCTTGATTGGGTATTCATATGGTTGTGTAATTGCTTGTGTGTTAGTTTGGTACCTAGCTGGAAGTTTAGGAATAGGCTTGAACAAGGTTGGAAGTGCCTAAGGTGTAACACGAGAAATTGGGGAGGTTAGAAGGTTGGAAGTTCTTCTCTCTCTGAGCTTGACTCTCAAGCGTGAGAGAACTCCACGCTCAAGCATTGAGACGCTTATGCGTGAGAATAGACGGGAAGCTTCCGTGTGCTGAGTGTGCTGTGCAGCTACTCCGAGTTTGGACGCGTGTGAGACACGTGTCAGGCTAGGGAGCAGGAGGAGTGGACGAGGTTCCACGCTCAAGCGTGGAGAGATCCCACGCTAGAGCGTGGCAACGCTCAAGCGTGCAAAGTGATGAACGCTTAAGCGTGGAAAGCAGAAACCATAAGTGGAGCTTCCACTTTCATCTTCTCATTCTGCACGAAATTGGAGAGACTTTCTGCGAGTTAGAGAGAGAAGCTTTGAGTTTCAGAGTGAGAAAGCTTGAGGTTAGAGGTGATCAAGCCGCCGAAACGCGATTCCGACTACACCGTTGTGATCGGGTCGAAGTTATCTGACTCCAGCGCATTAGATCCTCGATTCGCCATAGGTAAACTCGGATCCCTAACACGTGTTCTTCGTGTTCTTGGCGTTCTTTGAGTCTTTACCTTTTCTTTGATCTTTTGGGCTTGCCCCAGGGCTAACACTATTGTGTATGTGTTGCGCTCGTGATTAGGGCAAAGTCCGCGCTCGTGATTGCTCGTGATTCTGAGCTTGAGGCCGCGGTTGAGAAGTTGTTTGGAGCTGCCATTAGAGAGTGGCTGCGAGCTTGAGGAAGGAGGAGCAGCCGGTGACTTCCTAGATTTGCGTGCCGATTGTTCAGGTGGGGAGAAAGAGTTACCCACGTCGGGGAGGCAAGCGTAGACTATATAGTTTTGTTATATGTTACGTGTGTGCAGGGGAACCCTAAACCCTACGTGAGGTTGAGCCCTGACGAAGTACCTAGACCCTAGGTTTAGTCTACTTCAGGCTAGCACTGCTATGTTGGTACCCTAGATTAGCAGATTTATGTTGACTGATGTGATGTATGTATGGCTGCTTTGTGAGTATCTGCTTATCTGCTGACTGTGGTATGTAGTATATCTGTATGATATGATTACGTCTTGTTGTATTAGATATTTACTGCTGTATTGAATATGCTGATATTGATAAATTGCTGTATGTATCTCAAAATGCGTGTATGCATGAGAATCGAAGGTTTAGTCTGATTAGGGCTTTGACCCCGTGGTGGATGTTTGAGTTGATAGTTGAGATTGAGGTTATAGTTGGAGCTGGAAGCTCGTAAGTTATGACGGGAGCTTGGAGCTCATATGGTACAGTGGGAGCTTGGAGCTCATATGGTACAGTTGGAGCTTCGAGCTCGTGTTGCTGAGAGCAAAGTTGCATGTGTCGTTATATCAGGTCAAGGAAGATGGATGACATGCATAGCATTAGCATATGCATATGATGCCAAGTGGCGAGCCGTATGCCGTGAGGTATACGAGGTTGGTACATCGAGTGCGGGTGCAAAAAACTGAAGGGAAGGTCTGTGTGACTCGGGGATATACTGGACACCGGTGTACTCATAAGAGACCGATGAGGTAGCTCCTATCATGTCGTGGCGGTCCTGGACACATCCTACTATCCCGACTGGACCCTGAGTCTTTCCAGTTGCCGGTGGATCTTCCGTGGAGGCCCAGGTAGCCCTCTTTGTCTGGGACAGTTGAGCGGTGATGCACTCTTATGGGGCAAGCAGAATGGATTACCAGAACAAACCAACTTATGGTCCGTTGAGTGGACGAGATGTTGCCCTTAGTATGGTGCTAGTACCGGCCAGCATGGACAGAAAGAGTATGTGTCACATCTAGCTAGGGAACGACCGTGGTGTTGAGGCACTGAGAGATGATTGTGTTTTCTATATAGGCTGAATTGCATCATACCTATATTTGATGTGTTGTATATCTTATCTCCCTGTCTTTTCTTTGTATATGTATGCTCGTTCTACGTGCAGACGAGGAGCCAGCGGTACCAGAGGATGGACCCGAGGAGACACCCGTTTATCATCGAAGCACCGAGGATGCCGATGCTAGGGGATATTGAGATCGTGTACCACGACGAGAGGGGATGGCGGGTGGACCCCTCGACCTTTTTGGTTGTATATACAGGACCAGTTAGCTTGATCTTCCGGAGAGGTACTCTGCCATATGCAGACATCATTGGACCCTATCGTGTTTACCAGTTCCTTCCTTTTCCACGGATGTGGCGACCACCAAGCCAGAGGGAGCAGGACTACCGATGGGTGGCACCATAGACTTCAGATGTATCCAGCAGGAGGGGCTTCATGCATAAAGGCTAGAGGAGACGTTCATACCGGTACATGAGGGCGGCCCTGAGGCGCCGCATAGTAGTGTCGAGTTCCTCCTCCGAGTTCGAGCCTGTGCGGGTTTATAGGCGTACATACGGAGAAGGACAGAGTAGCTCAGGTCATTCCTACCACTGATGGTGAGGGTTAGCCAGTGCGTCTTCTTCTAGAACTGAGTGGAGAGGCTGATGTATTTTGAGTGCAGGGCTGGGGAGCGCTGGTGAGTGTTTCTGAGAGCTTTTCTTCTGTTTTTGGAGTCCTGTTGTATATGTTTTATCTTTCAATTTAGTTGTAAAGTGATGTATGTATTACAGTATCCCTGCTGAGGGGGCAACCATGTAAATACTTATATAATGAATGTATATGTCTTATCTTTCCCGTT
Source organism: Ammopiptanthus mongolicus (assembly GCA_039655645.1). Classification (NCBI taxonomy): domain Eukaryota; kingdom Viridiplantae; phylum Streptophyta; class Magnoliopsida; order Fabales; family Fabaceae; genus Ammopiptanthus; species Ammopiptanthus mongolicus. The sequence goes on from CM077349.1 coordinate 53,150,796, forward strand.
GTGCTTTACTCTAATACATGCTTTTATATACGTGCTTATCTTGTATGCTTTACCATTTTGCCGTTCGTTTAATAAGCGCGTAATAATAATATCACCAGGTTATAGTTAATAATAACTTAGTAGGCGGGTTCTCAACCTAATGGGATTATCCTACGTAAGTGGGGTCGTCTCAGTCTTCAAGTGACTGGATTGTCCTCTCTGATCTTCCATCCGTCTATGGATGATATGTCGAACTCAATCTGAGTTTCGTTCCTAGTGACTCATGTAAACTTTGCCAGAACCTTGATGTAAAACTCGGATCACGATCCGAAATAATACTCGAAGGTACACCATGTAATCTCATAATTTCCTCTATGTATAATCGAGTCAATCTCTCCATTGAATACTTCATGTTGATGGGCAAAAAGTGAGCTGACTTGGTCAGTCGATCAATTATTACCCATATGGCATCAAGTCCTTTCCGGGTCCTCAGTAAACTTGCCACAAAATCCATCGCAATACCATCCCATTTCCATTCCGGGATGTCCAAAGAGTGTAGCATTCTTGCTGGTCTTTGATGTTCAATCTTAGCCTTTTGACAGACTAAACATGAGGAGACATATTCCATTATGTCTCTCTTCATCCCATACCACCAATACAACTGTTTAAGGTCTTGATACATCTTTGTGGCTCTTGGATGTAAACTCAGTTTACTCTTGTGAGCTTATGCCAGAATTAGCTTTCTAAGCTCGGAGTCGTCCGGTACATAAATCCTTTCAACGAACCTTAACAATCCATCTATTCCCTTTTTGAATTCCGATACTGCTCCCCGTCGCACTAATTTCCTTTCTTCTCGTAGGTACTGATCACTTTCTTGTTTCTCTCATATTTGTTCCATTAATCTATTGGAAATGGTAATCATACCTAAACAAAGTTTTCCCGGCGACATCTTAATTGTCAATCACGTCTCAGAATTGTTCTATCAACTCTTGCTCCTTGACCATCACTGCAGATGCATGCATTGATTTTCTACTCAGGGCATCTGCTACCACATTTGCTTTTCCAGGGTGATACTGTAATTGGAAGTCGTAGTCCTTTAAAAATTCCAACCAGCGTCTCTGCCGCATATTGAGTTCCTTTTTATCAAACAGGTATTTCAAACTTTTGTGATCACTGAAAACAGTGAATGTTGCTCCATACAAATAATGTCTCCAGATCTTCAACGCAAAGACTACTGCCGCTAACTCCAAGTAATGCGTAGGGTAATTCCTCTCATGAATCTTCAACTGCCTGGAAGTATAAGCTACTACTTTCCAATTTTGCATTAATACGCAAGCCAACCCTTAATGTGACGCATCACAATAAACCTCGAAAGGTTCCTTAGCATCAGGCAATACTAACATAGGCGAAGTAGTCAGTCTCCTCTTTAATTCTTGAAAACTTTCCTCGCATGTTTCCGTCCAAATGAACTCTTGGTCCTTTCGAGTTAGTTGGGTAAGAGGTCCTACTATTTTGGAGAATCCCTCAATGAATCTCCTATAGTATCCGGCTAAACCCACGAAACTATGGATCTCTGTTACCATCTTTGGTCTCTCCCATTGCAAGGCAGCTTCAACTTTCGATGGATCCATTGTGATCCCTTCCTTCGAGATGACGTGTCCTAAAAACTGAACTTGATCTAACCAAAACTCGCACTTTTCGGGTTTCGCGTATAACTGTTTCTCCTTTTAGATTCGAAGAACCACACTGAGATGTTTAGCATGTTTCTCTTCATCAGGAGAATAGATTTGAATGCATCTATAAAGACAACGACAAACTTATCTAGATAAGGACGAAAATCCTATTCATGTAATCCATGAATATAGCAGAGCATTTGTCAGTCCGAACGGCATCACAAGATACTCATAATGCCCATAGCATGTTCAAAATGCTGTTTTCAGGATATCCTCCGCCTTCACACGAATCTAATGATAACCCGATCATAGATCGATTTTCGAGAAAACGGCCGTTCCACGTAACTGGTCCATTAAGTCATCGATCATTGGTAGCGGATACTTGTTCTTGATCTTCACTTTGTTTAATTGACTGAAATCCACACATAAGCGAGAAGTCCCATCTTTCTTTTTCACCAGTAAAACTGGAGCTCCCCACGGCGACACACTAGGTCTAATGAATTCTTTCTCCATCAGTTCCACCAATTGCTTTTTCAAGTCCTCTAGCTCTGATGGCGACATACGTAATGGTTCCATTAATATTGGTCTAGTGCCCGGTACCAGATCAATCGGGAACTCAATGTCTCGAACAGGCAGCAGCCCTGGTACCTCCTCTGGAAACACGTCCAGAAACTCATTAATGACAGGTATGGATTGAAGATCTAACTTACTCTCTACGTCCAAGGAAAACAATAACATGTATCCTTGTTCTCCCTCTTTAAAAGAAATTGGAGATAAAGATTTATCCATGGCTGCTATTTATGCTTTTACTGATTACACTGTTAGAAGGAAACTCTGGTTAGATCTGCATAATCTTCAGCTGACTAATAAAGGTCCTTGGTGTTTTGTTGGTGATTTTAATGCCATTCTCGGAGCTCATGAGCAGAGAGGTAGGTGTTTACCTCATAAAATTTATTGTGAGGAGTTCCAACAATGGACTGATTTGGATAGTCTCCTTCACATTCACACAAGAGGATCCCAATTTACTTGGTCCAATGGTAGAAGAAGGCAGTTCCACACGGAAAAACGGCTTGATAGGGCTATTTGTAATGGAGATTGGATTGATCACTGGTCGAGTGTTGATTGCTGCACTTTGGTAAGGAGTCAATCTGATTATCACCCCATCTTACTGTCTATGAAAATTGATGAAAGGCAACATAAGTCTAGTTTTAAATTTCAAAAAATGTGGGCTAAACATCCTCAATGCAACAAGGTTATTTCAAAGGATTGGAAACTTCCAGTGTTTGGGAATCCTATCACTATTCTTTCTCAAAAGCTGAAAAGACTAAAGCACAAGCTCAGGGATTGGAATTGGTCGGTTTTTGGTGATGTGCATCAGAAAGTGAAGGATGCAGTGTCTCTGGTGGAGGAAGTTCAAAGTAGGATTGATGAAAATGGCAGTTCTGATGAGCTTGTTGAGGAAGAGAGGACTGCTCAGTTGCAATTACAAGAAGCCTTAGCTTATGAAGAGGATTTTTGGCAAGAGAAATCTCGTGTTGATTGGCACATTAAAGGTGACAGGAATATTGAATTCTTCCATAGGATGGCCAAGATTAGACAAACTACTCAACAGATCTCAGTTTTGAAAGATGGAGATCAGGTATTTCATTCTTATGCAGATATTGAGCAACACATAGTGCAGTACTTTATAGATCTTTTTACAGCAGACAATGGATGCTCCCATTCTAGTTTAATTGATGATGCTATTCCTTCTTTGGTCACTGCTCAAGATAACTGGTTGCTTACCAGTTTACCATCGCCTGAGGAGATTAAAAATGGGGTATTTTCTGTGAATCCCAATGGTGCTCCAGGACTCGATGGTTTTGGAGGGCTTTTCTTTCAGCATTTTTGGGACATTATCCAAGAGGATTTGGTAAATGCTACTAGGTATTTCTTCATGCACGGTTAGCTGCCACCTAACTTAAATTCTAATCTTGTTGTTTTAATTCCTAAATGCAAGGAGGCTGATAAGATTGAACTTATAGGCCTATTGCTCTTGCAAACTTCCAATTTAAAATTATTACCAAGGTGCTTGCGGATAGATTGGCAACTATTGCTCCCAAGATTATCTCCGACAATCAAAGAGGATTTATTAAAGGCAGAAATATTGGTGATTGCATTTGTTTGGCTTCTGAGTCCTTAAATTTGCTAGATAAAAGAAGTTTTGGTGGTCAATTTGCTATGAAGATTGACATAAAAAAGGCATTTGATACAATGGATTGGCAATTCCTGTTAAAGGTCCTCAAGGCTTTTGGTTTTAATGAGAAATTTTGTAAATGGATAGATGCTATTCTTCATTCAGCTAAGCTTTCTATTTGTGTTGATGGGAAAGCTGTTGGCTTCTTTAACTGTAGCAGGGGGTTAGGCAAGGAGACCCTCTTTCTCCTTTACTTTTCTGTTTGGCCGAAGAGGTGCTAAGTAGGGGAATCTCAAAGCTTGTGGTTGAGGGGAAAATGCAGCTGATGTCTGGTCCTAGAGGGTTTGTTATGCCTAGTCATATCCTTTATGCGGATGATATTATGATTTTCAGCAGAGCATCCAAGCAAAGCATTGCTAGTTTGAAAATATTGTTTACTCAATATGTAGCTGTCTCTGGTCAGGTTGTAAGTGCTGCCAAGTCTAAATTTTATGCAGGCTCAATTTCTAATGCTCGGATCATACAGCTTTCTAATCTGCTTGGTTTCTCTGCTGGTTGCTTTCCTTTTTCCTACTTAGGTGTTCCTCTATTTAAAGGGAAACCTAGAAAGCAGCACCTTATGCCTATTGCTGATAAAATCAAGAATAAAATTTCTGCCTGGAAAGGTCATTTGCTATCAATTATGGGTAGAATGCAGCTAGTGAGGTCTGTTATCCAAGGTATGCTAATTTATAGCTTTCGGATTTATGCTTGGCCAGCTTCCCTTTTAAATATGCTAAACAAGTGGATTATAAACTTCATATGGTCAGGAAATTCTAATGTTAAGAAAGTAGTAACAGTGGCCTGGAATAAGGGTTGTGTCCTTTTTGTGGAAGGTGGTTTAGGTCTTAGAAGTCTGAAAAACATTAATAAAGCTGGTGTAATGAAGTTGGCCTGGGATCTTCTGTAAAATGATACTCAGTGGGCCAATTTGCTGCATGCTAGAGTTTTCTCAAAGCATGGCTTGATCAATTATCATGTCAGTTTTTCCATTTGGAGTGGTATTAAAACTGTGATTTCAACTGCTCTTGATAATGTCGTCTGGCAGTTAGGTGATGGGGGGAAAATCAAGTATTGGAAAGATAGATGGTTGTCTCAAGAGTTTGATATTCAAAGTATTCGTCCTGATATGATGCATAACTTGGACAAGAAGGTCTCTGATTTTACATTTTCTGGCAGCTGGTCTCTTCCTCAAAGTTTTGCAGATTCTTTTCCTGCTATGAAGGCTGAAATTGAGAAGATGGTCATACCTATTGTTCCCTGTGAAGACAAGTTAAGGTGGAACTCATCCAATTCTGGTTCATTGTCCTTCAAAGAAGCTTATTTGTTTCAGGTTCCAATTGGTCAACCAGTTCCATGGGCTAACCTGATCTGGAAAAACAGTATCCCTCCTTCTCGATCTTTTTTGGTTTGGAGAATACTGCATCACAAAATGCCTACTGATGAGAATTTAAGATGTAAAGGATGCATTGTAGTTTCTAGATGCAATCTCTGTGGACACTGTGAAGAAACAACATTGCATCTGTTCCTGCATTGTTCTCATGCTCAGCAGCTTTGGAATTGGTTGAGCTGCCAATTTGGTTATCAATTAGATACCTCTAGCTTTGATAGTTTACTTCAGTTTTGCAATAGAAACTGGAGTGATCAAGCATTGGAAGTAATCCTAACTGGTATTATCCAGGTTCTATGGCCGATTTGGAGCAGCAGGAATCAAAACAGGTTTGATAACAAAAGTTTCTCTATTCAAAGAGCCATTATACAGATTCAAACTCTTGTGGCTATCTCTGGAAATCACAGCAGTGGTTGTATGTGGAATTCTATAGAAGAGCTCATCATTTTAAAGAACTTCAGAGTTCTTATTCACCCTTCCTCTGCTCCTATTATTAAAGAGGTGGTTTGGCAGCCTCCTCTATCGAATATGGTGAAATGCAATACTGATGGGGCAGCTCGGGGCAGCCCTGGTCCAGCTGCTTGTGGAGGTATATTCAGAGATTCTAAAGCTGCTTTGATGGGTTGTTTTGCTCAGAATTTGGGTATATGTTCTGCTCTTCAAGCCGAGCTCATTGGTGTTATGGTTGCTATTGAACAAACTTTTTTAAGAGGCTGGTTTACACTATGGATTTAGTGTGATTCTTCTCTTGTCATTGATGCATTTTCGGATGTTAACTTAGTGCCATGTCAACTACGAAACAGATGGATAAACTGCATGGAATTCACTAAGCGGATGAAATTAATTTCTTATCATATTTATAGGGAAGGAAATGCTTGTGCTGATAAGCTTGCATCTTATGGTTTTACCATTCATGGTCTTGTTTGGATGGATGTTCTACCTGATTTTGTAAAAGCCGATTTCTTTCGAAATAGGCTAGCCTTACCTATGTACAGATTCAAATAATTCCTTCATGGGTTTTGGTTTGGTCCCCCCATGTTTCTTTTGTATTTCTTCTTTTATTTTAATAATATAGCCAATAGGAGTACTCTTTTTTCCTTAATGGTGTTTTTTCCCTAAGGAGAGTTTTGCACCATAAGGTTTTAACGAGGCTTCTATTGTTTGTCAAAAAAAAAAAAAAAAAAAAAAGAAGCCATTACTTGATTAGTAGATAAAAATCTAGAAATCTCATCCTTAGGAAAGACTAAGGTTTTGTGAGCACAATCTATGAGAATATGATTGGAAGATAACAAATCCATGCCTAAAATTACATCTAATTGTACTAAAGGCAAACAGATCAAATTAATGAGAAAATGTCTATCCTAAATAAGAAGAGGACAGTTCAAGCATATAGAATTGACAGTAACAGGTTTAGCAGTTGGGGTTGAAACAATCAGATCATATGATAACGAAGAGGCAGGTAATTTCAGAAGTTTCACACAATCCATCGAAATGAAGGAATGAGTTGCACCCGAATCGAAAAGTAAAGTCAAGAGATTACCCGCTATGTCGCAACTACCCTGTATGAGATCGTCAGAGTTCGAAGCTTCAACACCGCTCATAGTGTAAACTCTTCTTGTTGTCGTTGGTTTATTGGTTTTTGTGTTGTTGAAAGCAGATCCACGCTTTGGTGCATTGCAGTCCTTTGATAAATGTCCCAACTGATTACAGTTGAAGCATTTAACTCCGCTTATCGGACCAATGTCAACCCTCTGGTTTGGGTCTCCACACCTGTAGCATTTCCTAACTTGGCCTTGGCTCTGGTTCTTTTGGCCTCCACTCCCCGATGCAGAAACATTTGATTGGTAAGGTTATTGACTCGGATTATTTCCCTGAGGTCGGAAATATGGTTTCCTCTGATTCTGTTTCCCCTTTTAGGGCTGAGTTTGGAATTGGTTATTGAACCGAGAGGTTCCTCCAGCATTCCCTCAATTATCTCTTCCTTTCCTCATCTGCTCCACCTTGCGACACATCTCGACTAAAGCCTGAAAGTTTCAGATTTGCAAAGCCAGGACGGATTCCTTGATCTCAAACCTCAAGCCTGCTTCAAACCTTTCACACTTCTAGCTTTCATTAGGTTGAGTCTGAAAGAAACTGGAGTACTTGGCGAGCGATTCAAACTTCGCTGCATACTCCCCAACAGAAAAATCTATTTGTAGTAGATAGAGAAATTCTTGTTCCTTCTCGACTCTAGCACTTTGAGATGATCAGCTTCTAACAGTTGTCTGGTGCCTTTCCACCAATACTCTGTGTCCCTTATTAGTAGGAAAGTAGCTTATTGAACCTTAATTCCTTTTGGACTCAGAATAAGCTCAAAAATCTTCTCCAGTTCTTGTATCCACAAGTCAACTTTCTGAGGTTCAGCATCCCCACGAAACTGTGGAGGATTCTGACGTCGAAATGCAGTTAGACCTCTACCTTCTACGGCTTACTGGTTCTGAGCAGCCATAGCAGCTATCTGTAGGGCAATCGCAGCCGCAAAATTTTCCGTTGCTTGTGCAATATAATCCACTGCACCCTCATAGTTCTCCTCAGCACGATCATGGTCACCGACGAGACCACCTCGACGACCCCTTCCACGACCGCATCCACGGCCATGACCACGTCAACGTCCACCCTCTGGTTCCATTATTGACCTACAAGACAAAATCAGTTAAACGGCAGCCAGAAAATGGAAGGTGTACTCACTTGTTAACACACATTACTTCCAAGAAGTAATTCAACCAAGTCTTAGTCAGAGAATACACAACAGCAACGCAACAGACCTATTTCCCAAAGATTCCCGACAGACTCGACCAGCTCTGATACCACTAATGTGACACCCCCGTCTAGGACATCACATGGTAACCCGTTGCGGAAAATAAAACGTTTAGTACACTTGCTGATTACTTTCGAAAAATAAAATTTTCTAACTATTTAACTTATTTCAAAACTAAGTGATAAAACTTTGTCGTAATTTTACCATACAATCAACATAGTTGAACAGACGCTAATATATATTAGATATTCATACGTACTAAGACATTATAAGTTCATACATAAGGCCTTTATACAGACAGGCCATTCTCAAAATTCATGGCTCTCAATAGCTAGAGCGGACTGACAAAGTCACTACCCAAAATAAAAGGACTTATCCTACAGCTGGTCCCAACTCTAATGTGTCTATGACTTCTCATCTGCCATCATTCTCCATGCATTCAGACATTAGGGAACGGATCGCCGAATGTTCCAGTGGCATCTTGGAACTCATCTAAAGATGTAAGGGTGAGAAACCAATATATGGATTCAAGCACGATAACTACATGTGCGACACACCAACAGCATATATAATCATGATGCATAAGGTTCTACTAAATAAACAAGTAGGTTATCATAGGGTTTCATACCCGATAGTCATTGTCATTTATAAAAATGCATGACACTTCAACGTTCAATATCTAGTTCTTTACTTACTCTTTGGAGATCCCAACACCATATAAATGAGCTGATCAAACTCAATTGCCAAAAAGGCACATCGTTGTTAAAACCATTGCACACTGTCCTACACAAGGCACAGGTGATCACCGTTTAGGTTTTCATTGTCCATCAAGGCACAATGATATACACCGTCTTGAATATCCTGACCACCAAGATATCCAGATTAACACCGTAGGCACGTCTGCCAAGAATGCATGAAAAAAAAACGTTTCATGTCTTGTCACTTTTCTTTTTGTTTATTTCCTTGTCGAAGCATAAGGCTCCAACCATTCGTGATTTACAACGTTTTAATATTTCTCATCGTCAACACAGGACTAAATGTCCGAGTGCTCAATCGCGTAGCCCAAGGCCGATGCACCAGGCCAAGGTCCGTGGTGATAAAAAAACAATATTCACCTTTAATCACGTTCCCTCATAACGTGAAGAGGACACACGGCCCACGGGACACACAGTCCACAACACCGTAACACGGATCCTAGATCTACGTGCTATTCTCACAGAACACTAGTATCCCGACATCTCGTTTACTAGGTTCACGTTTCGACGTTTTCATCGTTTTTCGTTTTGTGAAAAACAAATCCAAAACAAAATCTCTGCAACTCATCCAAGTTGTCGGAATTTACATCGTTGGGAAAACTCGTTTACAGAAAACCCTTTCCGTTTGAAATTCATTTATAAACCGTCGAATTACCAATGAAACTTATTTCCCTTTGAAAATCTTTTCCAAAACCTCAGTTCTTGGAAGAAAGCATTTGAGACTAAATTGCCGTTTCAAAAAGAATGTTGCTGTTTCTAAAATACCTTCCAAAAATCTTTTCTGAATTAATCGTCGTTTTGCGTTTAAAAACGTCTTAAGTTAAACTCTGCATTTTTCCTCTTAAATTAATTTTCTCCGCTATATTTTTGAAAACTAACTTTTCTAATCAACTTTATACTTTACTTTAGGATTCCTCTTGTGAGACTAACATCGTTTGACAATTTTCCAACGTTTCCCAAATAAATATTGGGCATTCCTTATACAGCTTTTTCAAGACTTTTATCTCCGTTAATTAATTGAGCACTAACCACTGTCAGACTTCTCAATCAACACTCAACATCAATAATATTGATACTACATCATTATAGCAGATAATACATTTAGAACACATATTAAAACATTATAACACATGACAACAGATAATCAACCAAAAACAAATAATCATCAGCAGATAAAATAACAGCTGAAAACGAAGTAAACAACCACCACACAGTTCAAACCACTTTATATAGACCAAACACAGATTACACATAGCTATCGAGAGATCCCTCAGGCAATCTCCCCTTACCTCTTGAAGTTTTCCTCGGAGCAAAAGTTGTCCGATGGGCCCGCGAATTCTCCCTTTTCCTCGTACGATTACTCAGCCACAACTACATATACACAATCAATCCAAACATCAATACTACACAACACAACACAAATTTCCCTATTCCCCTCCACCTAGGATTCGGCCATAGGGTCCCAAAATTAGTTAGGGATGTCTAAAAATTCCTATCTCTTGGTTGAAGGATCTATAGGTAATCCTAACACCAAATCAAGTGTCATTACTCAAAAATTGAAACAAAACTCAAACTTTCCCCAATATATAGGGTTCGGTCACTCTTCTTTAAAGGTGCTAGGGGAGTTTTTTGATCACATGCTCTTGGATTCAGTGACTTCTAAACATGATAGAACTAAATCAAAGCTTATTATACAGAAGAAATGAACAAAACCCTATTTAACCAAAAGGGTGAGATTTGGCCATGACATACCCATACGGTATAGAGAGCTCTTTTGGTTACATGCTCTTAGATTATGAAAGAGGGCAATGAAACTAGCTCATAGAAATTGGTTTGACATTAAAAGGATTTTTCTACAATTTTTCATGGATTTATGAACTTTGGATCTTGAAGTTGATCATACAAAATCTTAGATTGAAAAACAAGTGTTGGAGGAAGATTATGAACTCAAGGAATCAAAGGAATTATTCTTACCTCCTTGAATGATGAAGATGAGAAAGAATGCACACTTTTCTTCACAAAAGCTCTTGAAGGTCTCTTGAGAAAATGAGAGAAAGTAAGGTGAAATGATGAAGATGTGAAAAAATGAATGGTTGGAGCCTTCATGAAGGGGTGAGAGGCATGAGACATGGAGGGTAGTGGTGTCCAAAATTTTTCCACTTAACGGCAATTTGGTCTTTTCACCTAAGGACATAAGTGGAATTCCATAAAAGTTCAAGGGCATTTCCGTCTTTTCGCGTCTAGATATTTTGAAAATCCATCATTACTCTGTCACGCTTCCCAGTGTAATTTGACCTGATGTGACATCAAGATTATTCGTTATCAGGTCCCGGTAAATCCATATCTAGCTCCGTTTATCACTTGGTTTGAGAATTCGCTCGAATAGTTTATTATTATTCCGATTCTTAGAGCGCGAAACCAATTTTAGCAAAATTGTAGAGAATCCAATTCTAAGACTAACTGTCTCGTTCACAAGTCGAAATTAGGTCGTTCGAGCAATAAAATCATACTGTCAGTGAAAAATGCAGACCGGGCTCCGTCTGAGTTTTCGACCCAAAATTTAACCGTAACTCCCTATGATAGCATAGAGCGTGATTATTGTCTCAGTTTATTTTAATTCACTCTCTAGACCCTCCGATAAAATACAAACACATACACGCAGTTAATTGACCATAAAAACTTGAAAAATCAGGGCGTTACAAATATAATTAGCATAATAAGTTGTATTCTAAAATAATCCCAAAAGGATGGATTATATTAGTTCCTTATGAGGAATATGATGTCAAAGTGTTTTGGAATGAGTTTTACAAAAGGAGTTCACTTGTTTTGGAATTAAATGATTTTACGCTAAAAATCAAAGTTTTACACTAAAAGTCAACGTTTGACCAAAAGTCAAAGGTACTTTCAATTATGTCCTATTGGACTCAAATAATAAGATTTGGAACCCAACAATATTGCATGTATTGATAAATGCCTTAGATGATTTTACATCATCGAAAAGGGTTCATAAGACTTAATTGAACAAAGAACATTTTGTTGCTTGCTTGGCAAGTAACTGCGTTTCAAGAAGGAAACAATGATAAACAATGATTGGATTTGAAGGATCCACCATTCATTATACACTTAAGCGTTTTGGGAAAACATGGATAGTCCAATGAGGTGTTTGGATCCAAAAGCTTAGCACCATCCAATGGCCTATTGAAGGGCTTCGAAAGAAAATACGCAAAGACCAAAACTTAAGAACAAATGGGGAACCAATGGTAGACCAATGAGGCATTAAGTCCAAAAGTTTGGGATTTATCATACAGGCCTCTTCAGTGGCTTGGGTTCTGAATTGTTAGCGAGGTTTATCCGAGTGATTAACGTGAACGCACACACCTTGTAGGCTTAACCATATTGCATAAACATTTTTTGTCTAAGGCAAATTAGTGCCTAGAAATTTGAGCTTACACCTTGTGTGGGTGCGGATATAGTGGGGTGACGACCTTCAATGGTCTTGGCAATGTCAAAGTTGGAAACTCCACAAGTGACCAGTCTGTAGCTCCTCTGTGTCGTGGCATTTCGTACCCTACTTGGACATTTGCAACTAGACATCGGCTCCTCTGTTATTGCTAGTAGCAATATGTTTGAAAGCACACTTTGCCCGAGGCGGGCCTTTGATGGACATATACTATTACCACTCCTTCCGATTGTCCCTCTATAGCTCCGGAGTAGGGTAGAGTCTTGGAGTTGCATACTTGGTTGCACCCAGGCTCTCATTGTGTCGGTTGCCGTGATTGGACGGACCGAAATCATAAGCATAATGGTGGCATGTTTGGATTGAACCACAGTCATAACAAATGCATGTGTGGATTGCATCATGACATCATAACTCATATGTTTGGATTATCTGTTATCACGTTATTGTTATGAGCTGTACACCGTTGACTGATGATATAATATGGCATGTTATCTTGTTGTTATGGATTGTGTTTTGATGATGTATCGTATTCTATGTTGTGTCTGATATATCTGTGAGTCGTACCATTTTCCTTCACTGTAAGTGGTGCTGATTTTCGGGAAGCTTACCTCCATTGCTCGGTTGTTTCGTTTTCTCTATATGTGTGCTATGTTTAAAGGATGACGATGTCGAGACTTCATCTGACGCTTCGGACGAGGTTCTATATGATTTCACCATGGTGTGAGTGTTTGGACGTTCGGACTTACGGACTGATTGATGGAGTACCTCGCATAGGTCTTGATCACCTTCGGTAAGAATCGTGGAGGAAGGAGTCGTATTCGCCTCATTGCCAACCTTCACTTGTTTCATCGTCTGTCTGTTATTGCGAGTGGAACGCTAGGTGGACTTTCCACCAGTGTGTTCAGTGCCTTTTCTTAGGCCAAAAGGTCTTTTACTTAGTTGCATCGAGTTAGGGAAACATCCTTCTGAGTGGTGTTCTTCCCTTGGCCAGCTTAGGCTATTCTTTTTATTGGTAAGTCTGTTCTTTCGCAGAGCTGCATCTCCAAGTACCTTATCTTTCGGAGCTGCGTCTCCATGGCTTTATGTTTAGAGTCATATTCTTTCATTTCTTTGACTTTGGTCGGGTTGGGTTTTTAAGTATGTCTCTTTCGAACTTATGAAATGAACTATGAAACGTATATACATATAAATATATATGGTATCTTATAGAAAGGAAAAATTTACCCCATATTTTCTAAGCAATTCAAATTAACTCATCTTTTTGGCCGATTAATATTTATTATTTAATTTTCCGCACTCATGTGACGCCCTCCGGAAAAAGGGTGTTACAGAGAGGCTCACCAGAAGGTTGGTAAGGGTGAGGGAGGTATCCTAGAGGTGTGGGAAGAGATGGGGGTCATATTCGGGGTGGAGGGATTGGACCTTTAGGATTTTCTCTAAGGGTAGGGATGAGTGTTTAAAGAAAAGAGCGGGGAATTTTCTTTTGACCGCAGCCCAATTTGAGCTTCAATTCTCATAGAGAGGTGTGGGATCAATGTACGGAAAGGTTTGTTTTGGGTAGCAAGGGGTATGATGTGGTACTCCAAAAGCAATGCAAGGTTTGGCACCCCAAGGTGTGAACCGGTCTTGAGGTTAGACGGAGGTTATGAAGGTTGTGTGTTTGTGTCTAAGTGTTGGCTAGGGGAGGAAATGGTTAAGAGTTCGTGTGATGAAGTTTGTGGTGATTGGCGACGTAAGGATACTGTTTGGGGAGGAGGTGAGGGTGAGGTACCCAGAGAACGTGCTATCTCATCAAGTCTTTCAACCTCAACGGGTTGTTCAAATAAATGAACCAAAAGCAGTGAGTTGTTCAGTATTAACTTCACCAGTGGATGCTAAGTCCTCGGACCTTGAGGACCTTGCCTTTCTCAAAATTAGCTTAGGCCTCGGCGCTTGTTGCATTTGTCCTTTGATCACCTTCGAGATAGGTTGATCATCATCTTCTTCTTCCTCTACTGTTTGAAGAACCATCCTTCTTTTGTGCTTCAGTTGGACTGAAGGAACGGTTGGATGAATAGTAGGTTTGTTGGCGGTGGCAACCAATACCCAAGAGCGGGGTGAATTGGGTTTTGCAATAAAAATGAAAACTTTTTGCACAATCAAAAACCTTTTATAAATTTAAACAGAATTTGCAGCGGAAAACAATTTGGTTAAATACAATATAAAAAGATGAAGGAAGAAAAGCAGGATACAAGTATTTTATCCTAGTTCAGCCAACACCACCAGTGGCCTAGTCCAGTCCCCACTCCACTTGTGGGATTTCGTTCCACTATAAAGACAAGCTTAACTGGAACTTGCAACCGTTTTACAAAACCAAGCTTAACAGGTGCTTGTAACCTTCACAATTACAGAGCATTCCTCAAAGACCAGGGATATCACCTCCCCTAGTGAAAGAGCCTCAAATAACCACAAGCTTAACAGGTACTTGTAACCTTTCGAGCACTCCTCACAAACTAGCGATATAGCCTCCCCCAGTGACAGAGTCTCAACAAGCTTAACAGGTGTTGAGAACCTTCCGAGCACTCCTCACAGACCAAGGATGTAACCTCCCCCAGTGACAGAGTCTCAACCAAGCTTAATAGGTGCTGGTAACCTTCAGAGCACATTTGTACTCAAGGAAAATGGATTGAGTCGTTTGACTCTTACTAATATAATTCACTCACAATAGTGCGGATAAACAACTTGAAGAACAAAGCACAACTATGTGCAACAAAATACACTCAAGAACTTATGATAATCAAAATGTAACAATGGCTCGAATGTTTTTCAAAATAGAAGAGAAAAGAGTAGAAAAAAGGATTGGTTCAAAGTGTTAGCGCGTTTTCTCTCTCAACTTTTTCTCAAAGGCCCTCAAGATATATTTATAAGCTTTTGAAAATATGGCCGTTAGGAATTTTAAAGGATATTTCATTAATTCAAAACAAATTCCTTTTCTGAAAAAGAAATTTGAAAAACTAGCCGTTGGAGCCATAAATGTAGCAAATAAAGAAATAAAATTTTCTCATTTAAGCGCGTCATAATCGATTATCATATATTCATAATGGATTATGCCTTTTCTACCATAACTGGGATTTTCAATAAGACTTGCATAATGGATTATCCTAATCGATTAAGGCTTCTCTGTAAAAACCACCCAGTTTCGTAAATGGTCATAATCCATTATCCTAATCGATTATACCTTTGTTGTCAGCCAAAAACATATTTCACATTAAAACACAGACTGACCATAATCGATTATCCTAATCGATTACTATTTCCTGAGACGACCCTCCTCTCTTAGAAAGATAATCCCATTATTCCCAAAAACTCCTACTATTGTTAACTGTGCCTAGCCATGTATAAAACGATAGCGTGGTAGTCAAACAACATGCGGAAGCAAACGAACAATAACGGCAAGCATAGAAAGATCATCAGAGTAAAACGCAATATAAAAGTAACTGTACAAATACCGTACATATCTTATCCCATCAGTAGGGCATTGTACATACATATACATGCTGTAAAATAAAAAATGAAAATACATCCACATCCAAAAGAAAAACTCTCGGACCTCACCAGCACTACCCGTCCCCTCTCAAAAGGTACACAAAAAGCTCTAAGCTCACAACCTAGGACGCACTGGAAGGCTCTCACCATCAATGGTGAGGATGCCCTGAGCTACCCTGATCCTCGCCATGAGTACACCTGTACCGCACAAGAGGCTCATACTCTGACGAAGAGCTGGACACCACAATCCTACGCCTATGGTAGGTACTCAAATACCGCTCTGTCCTTCGGCGCTGGCCTCGGTAGCGTAGCCTCAGCTGAGGATTGGGGTGCCACCCACATGTAGTCCCGCTCCCTCTGCCTCGGCGATCGCCACATCCTGGGAAAAGGAAGGAACTGGTACACGCGGTAAGGGCCGATGATATCCATATACGGCGGCGTGCCTCTCCGAAAGATCAGACTGACGGGTCCTGTGTAAACCACCAAAAAGGCTGAGGGGTCCAGCCGCCATACCCTCTCATCATGATATAGAATCTCAATGTCTCTTAGCACCAGCATCCGTGGTGCCCCCGTGATAAACGGGTGAAGTCTGGGGTCCATCCTACGCCTCGGCTGGCTCGTCGTCTTCATGCGAACCCAAAACAGAACAACAAACACAACAGTAGGGAGATAAGAAATACCGTGCATAACAATATCGGAAAACAATAGTAATGCAGTAAATACATATAACATATAGCAAATATCACAGATATAACAGTTACTACACTCCGACAAATGTCTCTCAAGACAACACTTGCAACAAGCATCCATCTCCATGAGTCTCACACTCATATCAATCCTCTAGACCGGGATACTAATGTCACGCAGCATGTCGGCCGAATCCCTCACAAAACTGGTTCCCACTGGAACGGTTCCACATCCGAACAAGTCCACACCGGAACAGGTTCTGTGTTGGAACGGAGTTAGCTTGTCCAAGAAACTGAACCGCTCTCCGTGACAAATAAGAGTGCATCCCCCTTCCACACCGGAACCTGGGTATCTCGGTCACCTCTGAACGTTAGCCTGGAACAAATGGAAAGCTCTGGGATTAGTCGGGCAAATCGGACTGGATCGAGCATCACAACAGAATTGGAGCTACCTCATCCGTCACTGTAAACTATTCTGGAGACCGGCAACGTCCCCAAGGTCACTCACTTGACCGCCCCATCTACTCTCCGTACCCGCACTCAGGTACAACTAACCTCGTATGATACTAGCAGCCCATACTACCTGTCACACGGCCTCGCCACTTGGTAGCTGATGATGATATGCAACAAACATCCTCAATGGATTTGATACCGGATCTTATGCCTAAGCTCTCAGTTAGAAACATAACGATGCCACTGCATCCACACGGCCACAGGCTCGACGCCACGCGTCCACGAGCCACAGCTCCAATATTGACGGCCACAGCCTCGAAAAGTCAGCATAACAGTAGCGGCACCATCCAGGGTATCAATCCGACAACAACACAGCACACAGCCAAACTTAATTCTACGGCATTCCGCCACAACGTTCAACATCACAGCATACAGCAACAATAATGCCAACAATAGCACATAGTAGCATATCACATACCAAGTAGCATATATGCACTTAGACAGATAGCAACAACAAAAATCAGCAGCATAAAGTAATACGAATTCAAACATCCTCAATCAATAGTTTACTAGCCTAGGGTTTCCAAACTTAACGGCAATAGCCCAAAGTAAGCTAACCTAGGGTTTAGGTACTTTATCGGGGCTCAACGACTAGTAGGGTTAGGGATTCCCTACACATAGCAGAAAAACATCCTACACTACTCTTGCCTTCTTGACGCCAGCAGTACTCTTTCTCCCCACCTGAACAATCGTCGCACGAACTTCGAGAAAATCACCTCCGCACATAGCTGGAAGCTCAACCACGGACAGCCCCAAATCCCCTTGGTAGCCGTGGCCTCAAGCTCCAAAATGCGGGAAATCACGAGCACAAACTTTGCCCTAATCACGAGCACAACACATATACACTAGTGTTAGCCCTAGGGCAAGCCCAAAAGGTTAAAGAAAAAGGTAAAGACTCGAAGAACGCCAAGAACTCGAAGAACACGTGTTAGGGACTTGAGTTTACCTTGGACGAATCGCGAAACCAATCCGTCAAAGTCGAAGATAACCCTGCCGCGATCACAACGGTGTAGTCGGAATCGTTGTCCGGTACTTCGATCGCCTTCAACCTCAAGCTTTCTCACTCTTGAACACAACTCCCTCTCTCAAGTTGCAGAGCATTCTGGAGACTTCAAGAAATTTTCTTTCAAATGAGGTAGAGAAATGAAACTCCACTAACTTATGCTGCTGTGCACGCTTTAGCATGGACAACCTGCATGCTTGAGCGTGCCCATGCTTGAGCGTGAGGTCCCCTCCATGCTTGAGCGTGGAACCTTGTCCGCTCCGCCTTGACCCTGGCCTGACACATGTACCACACCCGTCAAAAAGCACACCGGCTAGCAAACGCACTCAGAACGATTGTGCGTGCAACGTTACCCAAGCTTGAGCATTGTCACACTGAGGCGTGCTACCTTCCCACGCTTGAGCATGTAGCTCAGCTGGGAAAAGTCTTCCAAACTTCTAGCTTCCCCAGCTACTCGTTTAACGCCTTAAGCACCTCCAACCTTGTTCAAGCTTGTTCCTAAGCTTCAAACTAGGTCTAAAACTAACATATAATCATTCACACAATCATCCAAAGCCCCAATCTAGACTAACTCACTCGATTAGAGTTACAAAAAAACCGGGATGTTACATTGCCACCCCTTATAGAAAATTTCGTCCCCGAAATTTTTGTCGTATACCTGTGAACAGATAGGGATGACTCTGATGCATCTCAGCTTCTCGTTCCCACGTTGAATCACTAGTCACTAGGTTCCACTCCACTCTAACTAACGGAATGTGCTTACGGCGCAGTTCCCTGATCCTTCTATCCATGATCCGAATAGGTGAAGCTTCATACTCCAAGTTCTCTTTCAGTTGAATTGATTCGGCCTTTAACACGTGTGATGGATCGGGATAATATTTTCTAATTTGAGAGACGTGAAAGACGTCATGAAGATTTGATATACTTGGTGGCAAAACTATTTGATAGGCTACAGGGCCGATTCGTTGAAGAATCTGAAACAGTTCTATAAATTTAGGTGTCAGCTTTCTGGATATGAATGCCCTGCCCACACCAGCTCTTGGGGTAACTCTCATGAAGACATGGTCGCCCTCTTGGAATTCCAAAGGCCTCCTCCTTTTGTCGGTGTAGCTCTTTTGCCTGTTCCTTGTAGCTTTCATCTTTTCTCGTATCTTACGGACTTGTTCAGTTGTTTGCTGTACCAAATCTGGACCTAACAGCTGACTCTCTCCACTCTCAAACCAACATCATGGAGTCCTGCATTTACGTCCATATAGTGCCTCGTACGGTGCCATTCCAATACTTGAGTGGAAACTGTTGTTATAAGTAAACTCGATCAATGGAAGAAACTCATCCCAACCCCCCGTGTTCTCCAACATGTACGCTCTTAAGAGATCCTCCAATGATTGAATCATTCGTTCAGGCTGACCATTCGTTTGTGGATGATAAGCAGAACTCATACTTA
Source organism: Ammopiptanthus mongolicus (assembly GCA_039655645.1). Lineage (NCBI taxonomy): Eukaryota > Viridiplantae > Streptophyta > Magnoliopsida > Fabales > Fabaceae > Ammopiptanthus > Ammopiptanthus mongolicus. The sequence continues at coordinate 53,170,236 of CM077349.1, forward strand.
ACTTAGTTCCCATTGCCCTGTGCAGGCTCCTTCAAAACCTCAGGGTAAACCTTGGGTCACGATCTGAAATGATGCTCGAAGGTACCCCATACAACCTTAAACCTCCTTGATGTAAATCTGAGTTAATCGCTCCAGAGAGTAACTCTGGTTGATTGGTAAGAAGTGAGCACACTTCCTCAACCTATCAATTACCCAGACTGCATCACACCTTTTCTGAGTCCTCGGCAATCCTGAAACAAAGTCCATGGCAATACTATCCCATTTCCATTCTGGGACATCCAGTGATTGCAACAACCCTGCTGGCTTCTGGTGTTCAATCTTCGCTTTTTGACACACCAAGCAGGCTAGAACATAAGCTACTACATCTTTCTTCATCCCCGGCCACCTGAACAGCTTCTTCAGATCATGATACATCTTGGTAGCCCCTGGATGGAAACTCAGCTTGCTTTTGTGTGCTTCTTCCAAGATCATATCCTTGACTTCTCTATCCGCCGGCACACAAACCCGACCACCATACCTAAGCAGACCATCAGTACCTCTTTCAAATTCCGAAGTTTTACCTTCCTCTATCAACTGATTCACGCTCTCGAGGTATTTATCCTCAGCTTGCCTCTTCCATAAAAGATTCAGGAAATCGCTAGTTACTTTAACCATCCCCAGATTCAACTTATCCTCGACGATTTCCGCTTCCAGATTCAGATCTCTAAACGCCTCTAAAAGCTCTAGCTCCCTTACCATCATCGCAGATACGTGTAGGGATTTCCTACTGAGCGCATCTGCTACTACATTCGCCTTACCCGGATGGTATTGCAGGTCGAATTCATAGTCTTTTATGAATTCTATCCACCTTCGCTGCCGCATGTTCAACTCTTTCTGGTCGAACAGATACTTCAGGCTCTTATGGTCGCTAAACACGCTGAATTTAGCACCATAAAGATAGTGTCTCCATATCTTCAATGCAAACACTATCACAGCCAACTCCAGATCATGCGTTGGGTATTTTCGCTTATGTACTCTCAACTGCCTGGAGGCATATGCCACCATTTTCCTATCTTGCATGAGCACACATCCCAAGCCTTGATAAGATGCATCACAATATACATCAAATTGTCCTAATGGATCTGGTAACACCAACACAAGTGATGTGGTCAGTCTTCTTTTCAGCTCCTGGAAACTCTACTCGCAAGCCTCTGACCACTCAAACGTCTTCCCTTTTCTCGTTAACTGCGTCATAGGTAACGCAATCTTAGAGAATCCCTCGATAAACCTTTGGTAGTAGCCCGCTAAACTAAGAAAACTTCTCACCTCGCTTACGGACTTAGGGCTTTCCCAACTCACTACGGCCTCAACTTTCGTAGGATCCACTACGATTCCATCCTTACTGATCACATGGCCTAAAAACTGAACTTCCTCTACCAAAACTCGCACTTCGACAGTTTAGCATACAACTACCAGTCCTTTAGCACTTGCAACACTGCCCTTAGATGCTCTTGGTCTCCTGTTGTCCTTGACTGGAGTTGCTTCCTCCATGGTTGATGTTAAACTGATTAGGGCGATCGTACAGTCTTGCCCTCCGCTGGAACTTGCCACTTCTTCCCCTCTGATTGCCTTGAACAGGTCCACCACATGTCATTTGTTATGAGACATTCCCTGCTCGGTCGTGTCCTTCAACTACTGTGCACTTTTCCACCATCTCGGGTAAAGAATTGATACTTAGAGGTAGCATCGCTCGCTTCAACTCGGGTCTCAACCCGTCTTCAAACCTTCTGCAGACCCATTCTTCATCCGGGTGGATTTGATAGAATTGAGAGAACTTAAGTAGCACTTCAAACCTCATCGCGTACTCACCCACTGATAGTTGTTCCTGTTTCAGACTTAGGAATTCCTTTTCTTTTTCTTATCTGATGCTCCTCAGAAAATACTTCTCCAGTAAGCACTCCCGGAATAATTGCCATGTTAACATTCTTTCTCCGGCCTCTAATAGTCTGGCCTCGGTTCTCCACCAAGCTTCTGCCGCTCCTACTAACATGAAGGCAGCATATGTAACCTTTTTATCCTCTATGCAGTGTGTCGCCATGAACACCTTTTCTATCTCTTGCAACCACATCTCTGCAGCTTCAAGGTTGTACTCTCCGTGGAATTGAGGAGGATTTCCCTTCATGAAAGCATTAAGACCTGTGTCTACCGTATCATTTCCTCTGACTGGGCGTAGCTAATCCTGTCTGGCTTCCCTCTCTTCTTGCCTCTGCATATATTGGGTAGTCTGTTGGGTTTGTTGCATCATTGCGATAACCAAGTCCCTCATGGCCCGTAATGCTTCCGAAGTGTCACCACCACTTCCTGTCCCTGAGTGGTCACCGTTGTTGTTGTTATTACCATCGCGTCCGTTTTCCGCCGACCTTCCACCTCTTCCTCGTGCCATTTAGCTTCCTGTAAAAAGGAGCTATCAGTTCCAATTCATAAGACATATAATAGCACTTATCAGTTAAACATATCATATGCCTCATGAATGAAAACAGTTATCACACTTCGATAACTAGCGCATCGGACACTCTACCCAAAACCCGACACAGTTGATACAACTCAGTTATCAACAGTCAAAGCCAGTACACTTACCTTCACAGTCCGATTTAGAATCGAACTTCTCTGATACCACCAAAATGAGACGACCCTCCTCTCTTAGAAGGATAATCCCATTAGTCCCAAAACTCCTACTATTATTAACTATGCTTAGCCGTGTATAAAATGATAGCGTGGTAGTCAAACAACGTCGCAAAAGAAAACGAACAATAACGGCAAGCATAGAAAGATCATTAGATTAAAACGCAACATAAAAGTAACTGTACAAATACCATACATATCTTAGCCCATCAGTAGGGCACTGTACATACATATACATGCTGTAAAATAAAAACTGAAAATACATCCACATCCAAAATAAAAACTCTCGGAGCTCATCAGCACTACCCTTCCCCTCTCAAAAGGTATATAAAAAGCTCTCAGCTCACAACCAATGATGCACTGACAGGCTCTCACCATCAGTGGTGAGGATGCCCTGAGCTACCCTGACCCTCGCCATGAGTACTCCTGTACAGCACCAGAGGCTTATACTTTGACGAAGAGCTGGACACCGCTCCGTCCTCTGGCGCTGGCCTCGGTAGACGTAGCCTCTCCTGCTGCATACAACTGAGGACTGGGGTGCCACCCACATGTAGTCCTGCTCCCTCTGCCTCGGCAGTCACCACATCCTGGTAAAAAGAAGGAACTGGTACACGCGATAGGGGCCGTTGATATCCACGTATGACGGCGTGTCGCTCTTAAAGATCAGACTGACAGGTCCCGTGTAAATGACCAAAAAGGTCCAGGGGTCCACCCACCATCCCCTTTCATCATGATATACAATCTCAATGTCGCCCAGCACCGGCATCCGCCTGGGGTCCATCCTACTCCTCATGTGGCTTGTCGTCTTCATGCGAACCCAAAACAGAACAACAAAAACAACAATAGGGAGATAAGAAATACCGTGCATAAAATTATCGAAAAGCAACAGTAATGCAGTAAACATATATAACATATAGTGGATATCGCAGATATAACAGTTACTGCACTCCGACAAATGTCTCTCAAGACAACACGTGCAACAAGCGTCCATCTCCACCAATCTCTCACTCAAATCAATCCTCTAGACTGGGATACTAATCCCATGCAACATGTTGGCCGAATCACTCACAAAATTGGTTCCCACTGGAACGGTTCCACACCTGAAGAAGTCCATAGCGGAACAGGTTCTGTATCGGAACGGAGTTAGCTTGTCCAAGAAACTGAACCACTCACCGTGACCAATAAGAGTGCATCCCCCTTCCACACCGGAACTGGGGTATCTCGGTCGCCTCGGAACGTTAGCTTGGAATAAATGGAAAACTCTGGGATTTGTCGGGCAAACCGGAATGGATAGGAGCTACCTCATCCGTCACTGTAAACTATTCCCGAGATCGGCAACATCCCTAAGGTCACTCACTTGACCGCCCCATCTACTCTCCGTACCCGCACTCAGGTACAACTAACCTCGTACGACGCTAGCAGCCCATACTACCTGTCACATGGCCTCGCCACTTGGCTGCTGATGATGATATGTTACATATATCCTCCTTTGACTTGATACCGGATCTCACGCCTAAGCTCTCAGTTAGAAACAACACAATGCCATTGCATCCACATGGCCACAGCCTCGAACGCTACGCGTCTACGAGCCACAACTCTGATATTCACGGCCACAACCTCGAAAAGTCAGCATAACAGTAGCGGCACCACCATCCACGGTATCAATCCGACAACAACACGGCACACAGCCAACCTTAATTCTATGGCATTCCTTCACAACGTTCAACATCATAGCATATAGCATAATAACAACAACAATAATACCAACAACATCACATAGCAGCATATCACATACCAAGTAGCATATAAGCACATAGACAGATAGCAACAACAAAAATCAATAGCATACAGTCATAAGAAGTCAAACATCCTCAATCAACAATTTACTAGCCTAGGGTTTCCAAACTTAGCGGCAATAGCCCAAAGTAAGCTAAACCTAGGGTATAGGTACTTTATCGAATCTCAACCACTAGTACGGTTATGGTTTCCCTACACATAGTAGAAAAATATCCTACACTACTCTTGCCTTCCCGATGGCTGCAATTCTCTTTCTCCCCACCTGAACAATCATCGCACGAACTTCAAGACAATCACCTCCGCACGCAGCTTCAAGCTCAGCCACGAACAGCCCCAAATCCCCTTGGTAGCCGCGGCCTCAAGCTCAAAAATGCGGGAAATCACGAGCCAAACTTTGCCGTAATCATGAGCACAACACATATACACTAGTGTTAGCCCTAGGGCAAGCCCAAAAGATTAAAGAAAATGGTAAAGACTTGAAGAACGCCAAGAACACGAAGAACACATGTTAGGGACTCGAGTTTACCTTGGACGAATCGAGAAACCAATCCGTCAAAGTCGAAGATAACCCCGCCGCGATCACAACAGTGTAGTCGGAATCGCGTTTGGTACTTCGATCGTCTTCAACCTCAAGCTTTGTCACTCTAGAACACAGCTCCCTCTCTCTCAAGTTGCAGAGAATTCTGGAGTCTTCAAGAAATTTTCGTGCAAATGAGGGACAGAAATGAAACTCAACTAACTTCAGCTGCTGTGCAATCTTTTGCGTGGACAACCTGCACGCTTGAGCGTGCCCACGCTTGAGTGTGAGGTCCCCTCCATGCCTAAGCGTGGAACCTTGTCCGCTCTGCCTTGACCCTGGCCTGACACATGTAGCACACAAGTCAAAAAGGACACCAGCTGGCAAACGCACTCAAAACGCTTGAGCATGCAACGTTACCAATGCTTGAGCATTGTCACGCTAAGGCGAGCTACCTTCCCACGCTTGAGCGTGTAGCCCAGCTGGGAAAAGTCTTCCAAACTTCTGGCATCCACAGCTACTCGTTTAACGCCTTAGGCACATAATAATTCACATAATCATCCAAAGCCCCAATCGAGATTAACTCACTCGATTAGAGTTACAGAAAAACCGGGATGTTACATTTCCCAGCAACATTTTTCAAAATAAAAACATTTTCAACCAAAAGGGGAACCAAAGATATTTTTCAAAATTTTTTTTGATAAAAACAATTTTAAAATAATTTTGAAAAAGATCTTTTTAGAAAACTTGAGCCACTATCACCTTCTCGTACCTTACATTAAATTCTAAGACCTTTCTATATGACTACCTTTGAAGCCCATTACTCTTGGTCTTGAATTCTTGAGATTCTTGTAGGAAATGTCTTTAATAAATTTTTCTCTTCAAGATCTTGACATTTCTTCTAGTAATCTTGATGATTCTGATTGATCTTGAATCTTGTTTCTTCATTTGGCTCTATAGCTTTCACCTAAACTTTTTTAAAGATATTTCTCATTAAACACATTAATTCAAGATGTAGTATATTTCTCATTTAAATTCATGCATAAAGCCATATATCATATGAAGACATATTGTAAGATAATATTCCAATTAGTTATTCTTATGTCTTTATTTAAATGTGATCAAATAAAATCAATAATATATTTCTCATTAATGTTCAATTGATCATCACATTACTTCTCAATACTCAATGTTCCTTAGGAATTTAATAATAATATCAAATTTAATTTCCATGCCATTTAATCAAATACATATATCAAGTATTTGTCACATGTGTATATACAAATAAATCAGATTAATCATATAACACATGTATATAAAACAATTTAAGCTTAGAACAATGATTTATCATTCGACAACATTAAATTAAGTTCTCCCCTCAATTCTCTATTTGTCAACATCAATACCTATATGATAATATGGTTCACATTCTCCCCCTTTTTGATAGTGACAAATACTTAGCAAATATATAATGATATTTCCTTTTTAATCTTTCTCGCACATGTAACACATAGATGGTAAGTTGCTATTTCCCCTCATTTATGATTAATACCTTTGCTGTTTATGATATTTGCTTTTTCTCCCCATAAAAATGTGCATTTTATGGTAAAGGATTCTCCCCCTATAGATTTGCTTTAAAGACTTAGGGAATCTTTCTACGTTTTAGGTTTAGTGCACATAGGAGTTAACAACAGAAACATATATATATATATATATATATATAAGATCAGAAAGGATATTACATTCAATGCAAACAACAGATCTTTTGTTATTTTGCGTCCCATAATCGATTATTATTATCCTCATAATCGATTATTTATGTTGTGTTTGAGGTATATTTATGATTTTTCTTGATTGATCAATACCACATGTTATTGAAATTTTTGGTACTATTTGTTGATATATTATACCACTTGAACAATGTAGATGCCACTTGAATTGATAAACCACTTAAATAATTACTTGTTATTGGTATTTATACCGTTTATTGGATATACTATTTGAAAGATTGATTTACCATTTGTTGAAATGATCAAATTTGTTAATATCATTAATTAATAGACAACTTGTCATCACTTGTTGAATTAATGAAGTGCTAAATGAAATGTAACAAGGAAAGCAAGCACACTTTCATAATATATCAAAAACATGGTGATAACTATCATAATATATTAGGCATACATCCATATTGAATCAATGTTATTTGGCTATTATTGCCTTTCAATAATTAACATATATATGCATCTCATTCATGCTTCAAGAATGATAAGAATTTTAGTGCATCAGCATTTTATTTATTCAAATTTTCATATCTTATTTCCTCAAATCAAATTTTCACATATCTTATCATATATATTATCTCATATTATGATTCTTCAATATCTTAACGAGGGATATATTCATTTGAACATTTTTCTCTTTCTATCATAAATATCATGATTTCAACATGCTCTTTCCAAACTTCAAAAATTTATTTCATATTTTTAAAGGCTTTACCTTTCTTATGGAAACATTTAAAAGCTTTATCATAAAGATTGATATGTTTAACATAATTAAACTTAGAGGATTTTTCTAATTAATTTGCATTTAATTCCAATCCTTCATATTTTAAGTAAGTTCCAAGATAAAAACTTTAAGGACATTTGAATTTTGAATTTCAAATCTTGGATTAATTTGGCAAGAAGATTATTCTTTTTTTTTTTTTTTAAATAAAGCAGATTGGCATGCAAAAGCATCACTATAAGACAACAAATCCCAACTAGGTTCGCACCTCAAGGCTTATCAATCATTTGCAGCACACCAAAATATTATTAAAAAGAATAAAAAATAAAGAATACAATAGAAACTTGGGGGGACATATACCAAAACCCAAGGTTAAAGGATTATCTAAATCTTTAATTTGTAAGACCAAATCGATCTCTAAAAAACTCTTCCCTAATGAAAATAGGAATTAAATTCCACCATGAATGACGTCTAGAAGAAACATCAAAATTTGCTAACTTATCTGCACAACTGTTACCTTCTCTAAAGAAACAATTCTTCCATTGAGTTCTAAGCTTCCAAGGGACAATATCTGGATTAGAGTAAGCTAACACCACCAAAGATGAATCACTCTCCAACCATAGATTTGTCCATCCTCTAGAGACCGCCATTTCAATAGCAAAGATTGCAGCCTGTAATTCAGCATGAAAGGAGTAGGAAATGCCATAATAAGTAGCAAAGCATCCCAAAACCTCTGCATTACTACCCCTAAAATAACCTCCACCTGCAGCATGCCCCAGGGAACCTTTAGCAGCCCCATCGGTGTTACATTTGATCCAACCAATAGAAGGAGGAATCCAGTCAACTTGCTTGATTAATGGAGCTTTAGTCAAATGACCAGACACTGAAAATTGCTTAAAAAGAACAAACTCCTCTATAGAAGCAGCAGAATGACCAGTAGAACAATTTCCAGCAAGAGAAGTTGTAGCTTTGATTAAATTGATAGCAGACTTCCAATGTAGAATTTTATTCTCAAACCTACTTTGATTTCTGCAATACCATATGTACCAGAAGATATGAATAATGGCAGCAAGTATGACATCTTTAGCTTGTGAAGACCAAGATTTATTACACAGATCCAATACTAGGGAAACCGAACCAAGATCAATAGAGATATTAAGAATACTGCTGAACCAATTCCAAATATTTCTTGCCAATGAACACTCCAGAAATAGATGCATCGAGCTGTCCATAAAATTACAGCATAAATCACACCTTGAAACAATGATGCAACCTCTTTTCATAAGATTTTGATCAGTAGGAAGCTTATTATGAAGCAGTCTCCATATTAAGAAAGATCTTGAAGGAGGAATAGTAGCAGACCATAACATTTTGCACCACGGATCAGAATTTTTCAAAGGATTTAGATAAGTGTAAGCATCTCTAAATGCTAAAGCACCTGAATCATTGGCAATCTAAATCAGGTGATCAACAGCTGGGAATAAAGGGATAGAAACCTTTCTAATGGTAGCTGCTACGTCAGGAAAGTCAGCAACAAGCTTAGGGGGAATAATCCACTTTCTATCTGCAATGAAAGCAGAAACAGTAGTCTGCAGGGAACTATGAACATGATGTGGAATATTCAGGATATCCATCAAAGGCTGATCCAACCAGACATCAGTCCAGTAATTGATCATATGACCTGTACCAATTTCCCAAGATGAGTTACCCCGAGCAGTGTTCATATATTGCTTTATGCCAGGCCAAATTGAAGATTTGACATAATTAGGAATGGGAACTTTGTATTTAAAAAATCTGCCCCTTAGAAAAACAGCCCAGTCCTTGGTAGAAGATAGGATTTCCCAGCTCAGCTTTAAAAGAGCTGCATTGTTGATTCCCCTTAATGATCTTATTCCGAGCCCTCCTTCATTTGTTGGAGCACACACAGTCTGCCATGAAACTGTGACATATTTCCTTACATTTATATCCCCTGACCAAATAAAATTTCTGATGCACCTATCAAGGGATTTCAATAAACTAATAGGCAAGAATAGATATGAAAACTGTAGGTGATCATGCCATGAATGATGGATTTGACTAATTGAACCCTGCCCATTACTGACAGGAGTGATCCTTTCCATTTAGCCAATTTATTCTTAATTCTATCTGAAATAGGCTCCAAATGAATTCTCTTAGGTTTCCCCTTAAACAAAGGCACACCAAGATAATTGAAAGGCAAGGAACCTGATCTAAAACCCGAAACAGCAGAAAGAGATTCAACTCGACTTGTCTGCATATTACCAGTGTAAAATCTCCATTTTTTCAAACTCAAAAGTTGACCAGAAGCATGACCATATTCAGTAAATAGAGACATCAAAGCCTGAAGATTCCTCTTTGTAGCCTTACAAAAGACCATAACATCATCAGCATACAAGATGTGGGAGGGAGAATTATAACCATTAGGCCCACTCATGAGCTTTAGAACACCAGAAGCAACAAGTTGAGAAATTCCTCTACTAAGAAGATTATTCAAATATAGAATATGCCAAACTTATTTGAAAGCTTCCTTTATTAATTGCAATTTTAATGAATATTCATTTTAAACATTTGTGATGTTTTTAAAGATTTCCATAAATTAGACATTTTGTGAATTTCAAAGGGTGTGGTCTAATTCTAATTTATGATTTAAAACTTTTAGAATTAAATCTTAATTTATGAGACAAATTTTCCAAATATTTATTTTTCATATTTGGAAATGGTGTCTTAATAAAATTTTCGAAACAATTGAGGATTTTAATACCACAATCAAAATTATTTTCAAATTTTGAGAGATGTGGTTTATTTATTCATGACTGTAAAATAACTTTCCAATATAGCATGATCATGAATTTATTTAAGTCTTATATTAACTCCTCAAATAAGATATTTAATTTTTATGTATAGTTAAGAATTAATGATGATTTTTATAATAAAAGAATTTTAATTTTTGACTCAATAAAATTATTCTCTTTTGTTATTCCTTTTTTCCTTCTAAAATTAATCTCATTTATTATATAGGCTAATTGATCACTATCTTTTAGATATTCAAATAGAATTCATGTGATATAATAACCTATAAGATCTATTTAGAATATTTGGGATCATTTAACATTATATATATGGAAGGAAATATTCAAAATATATTCTCTTTTGATTTGTTATGTATTTGAATTTGAAATATTTTGAAACTTGAATTATTTCTTTTAGGAGAAAGAGAATAAGACTAGATTTTGTCTCCTATTAAGATATTTGTAACACTCCGATTTTTCATACTTTATAAGATCAATAAACTATATAAATGAATTTATATTTTATAGGAGGTTCTATAGAATGAATTTAAATAAACTAAGACCATATTCATACTCTATGGCATCGTAGGGAGTTACGGTTAAATTTTAGGTCGAAAATTTAGATGGAGCCCGGTCTGCATTTTCACTGACAGTAAGATTTTACTGATCAGAAGACCTAATTTTGACTCGCGAACGAAACAGTTAGGTTTAGAATCGAATTTCCAACAACTTTGGTACAACTGAAATTTTTTACCAAAAGGTGAAATAATATAAGTTATACGGGCGAAATCTTAAATCGTGTAATTAACGGAGCTAAATATGGATTTACCGAGACCCGCTAATGCATAAACTTGAAGTCACGTCAGGTCAAGTCACCCAGGAAAGCTTGCAATGACTCACCACTGTCATAAAGACAAACGAAAATATCTGAATGCTAGATATTGCGAAAAGACCAAAATGCCCTTGACCTTTTGTCTTAATTACATTTTGCCCTAAGGTGAAATGTCCATTTTGTCCCTGAAGTGAAAATTTTTGGACCTTCCTACCCTCCCTTCATACCCCACGCCCCTAAGGCTTCATGAAGCCTCCATCCATTTCTTCTCCTCACTTCATCTTCCTCCGTAACTTGCTCTCATTTCTTCAAGAAGAAAACTCAAACTTTGTGTGAAAAAAAGTGTTGATCTTTGCTCATTTTCATCACTCAAGGAGGTAAGATTACTCTCCTTGATCTATAAGTTTCTTATTGTTCACTTAGTTCTTGTTTTCAAGTCATGATTCCATGAGTTTCAATTTCTATGTCCAAAGTTCAAAAATCTCTAGAAAATTGTAGAAAAATCCTATGATCATGAAACCAATTTCTATGAACCCACCATGATGTGTATATTGAGTATCTAGAAGCTTGTCTACAAAAGAAATTTCCTCCCTATTTTTCTAATGAGAGGCTGAAACCAAGCTTGGGAGGAATCATGAGGTTTGCTTCAAGTTTTTAAATATTGAAGCTTGTTTTAGCACTAGGTATGCCTAAGGATCATTCATCCAAGAGTTAGAAATATTCATATATCTCTAGCTATTTTTGGAGCACCATGGCCGAACCCTAGATCAAGTGATATAGAGAAAATTTATGTTGTTAATGTTGATGTTTGAATTGATTGTGTGAATGTAGTTGGTGTTGAGTGTTCGGGCGAGTAATCGGAAGATTTGCGGACAAGTTGGACGAATTTCATTCAAAAATTACCTTGAGAGGTAAGGGGAGATTACCTGAGGAACTTGATTTCCGACGGCTGCGTACTGTATTTGTGTGTAATCTGTAAAATTATATTGCGTTGTCTTCGATTGTGGAGTGTTTTACTTATTGCTTGTTTATGCTTGATTGTGTTTAATTATGCTTAAGTATACTAGATCACTACTAGAAAATGAGTTTTTAGCTACCAAAATTAGCTACAGAATTCGGAGCTAATAGCGACCGTATTAGCTACCATATTTTAGTTTTTTAAAAACTAATAAATATTGGCGTTTAGCTACGGGATTAGCTACCAAAATTTGGGTTCGCAAATATTCGGTAGCTAATACGGTCGCCAAAGCTATAATTTTTAAGGTCAAAATTGTTGACTTTTTAGGTACCGAATCTGAGACCGAATCCTAGTTCAACGGTCATATTTTTACATTAGCGACCGAACATGTGTTGGTAGCTTATCATTTAATAATTTAGAGATGCTTTTTTCGGTCGCTAAACTAAATCTTTAAATCATCAGCTTCCCCCCATTTTCTTCTCACTCTCGGCACTCTGCCTCTCATTCTCACTCTCACTCGCACTTGGACTTGCGCCGCTGCCTCACACTCTCTCTCTCCATCACCTCCTCACTCTGAAGCTCCGGTCGTTGGCCCCCATCTCTCTCCCCATCGCCGTCTCACTCTCAAGCTCCGGGTCTCTCTCTCCCCATCGTTGTCTCACTCTCAAGCTCCGGGCTTCTCCCTCTCTCAGGAAAGCTTCCATCTCTGGTAAGCATAGAAGTTGCCTCTGATCAATTTATTCGCATAGTCTCTCCATTTCCATCTCTGAAAATGCTTCATTACCTCATGTATTGATTTGTTCTGTAAATCAGTCATGAAGTTGCCTCTGAAAAATTATTTCACTTGACTTCATATGTTTTGATTTGTTCATTCGTTGAGGGATTTATCAACGCAAATTAATCCACTCTCAGATCATTATCTGAGTTCCTTCTCTCCACTCTATATAGTTGATATTTATTTTACTTTAATATCAGTGCATCAATTGCAGCCAAAAGAAGTAGTTGATATAGTTCAAAATAATCCCCGCTGTGTAAGATACATATTTAAATTCCACTATACTAGATAGTATTATACCATTGTCAGTAAGATTAAAATGGATACATTTATGGCTCTTTTTGACTGAAAAATTGAGGAAATTAGTGTGGATTTTTTTAGGGGTTCCTGTTTGTCCTGACTCCTGAGTCCTGAGTGAGTCTTGGTACACCTGTAATCCCTAGTAATTTTTTTTTTTTTTTTTTTTTACTTTGGTTAGCATATGTTTTTTTAGTTTAATTGGGATGTGTTTAGTTACCTGTTAGTTGTAGGGTACAGTCCTTAGTTAAGCAAAAGCCTAATTGGCATCACAACGGAAAGTGTTTGATATCTATCTATCTATCTCAAAAACCCAATCAATCCAATATTGTTTGTTTATACTATGAAGAATAATAAAGGTTAGGTTAGGTTTAGATAGATCTTATGATGAGGAGGTTGGAATAGAAGGTAAATCTATGTGTATGGTAGCTGGGTGTGTATCTAATGTGGGTGTTATTCATTCATGGGGGTATCTGTCTCTCTGCAAGTATATCAGAGAGAATGAATTTCTAGGGAGAGAAAAGGGAAGTGAAGCTTTAATTTTGAAGGGAAGGGCGAAGAATTTGAGATGGGAGAGTAGAGAGAACTTGTAAGTGTTGGGGTGGGGTTAGATTTTCTCTTTTACTTTCTTCTCTACTATTGTTGCTTCTGCTTCTGCTGCTGTTTCTGCTTCTGCTGCTACTGTATATCAGAGAGAATGAATTTCTAGGGAGAGAAAAAGGAAGTGAAGCTTTAATTTTGAAGGGAAAGGAGAAGAATTTGAGAGGGGAGAGTAGAGAGATCTTGTAAGTGTTGGGGTCGGGTGGACTTAGATTTTCTCTTTTATTTTCTTCTCTACTGTTGTTGCTTCTGCTTCTGCTACTGTTGCTGTTGTTTCTGCTTTTGTTGTTGTTGTTGTATATCAGAGAGAATGAATTTCAAGGTAGAGAAAAGGGAAGTGAAGCTTTAATTTTGAAGGGAAGGAAGAAGAATTTTGAGAGGGGAGAGTAGAGAGATCTTGTAAGTGTTGGGGTGGGGTTAGATTTTCTCTTTTGCTTTCTTCTCTGTTTATGTTGCTGCTCTTGCTTCTGCTGCTGTTTCTGCTTCTGCTGCTGCTGCTATATATCAGAGAGAATGAATTTAGAAACATAATTCCAAGTTCATTACCGTTTTATATCCAAGCAAGCTTCTAGAAGTAGGATCATCCCACACAAGGAGCAACACTCTCGCACCTTCCTGTGATTTAGCTTTGAGAAGATCACCTAAAGTGGAGGAGGCTTTTTCATCATCATCATCATCATCATCATCATCATCATTATTATTATTATTATTATTATTATTATTATTATTATCTCGAATGAGACTAACATTGTAGTACACAGACCACCCCATAATATACACTAACCGACGGGCCTGACTTATTGCATCAAAGATGTCATGCCAAAAACTTCTATGCTTATAATTATAATTTGCATCCCCGCAATTAAGTTCTTGAAATCTCGATTGTTTAAAGTGAATGTTACTATTATATTTGCTAACTACCATGATATGTAATGTTTCATTATCATGGTCTCCTTGCTCCTTGTTAAGTTGAACATATGGAATTTAATTTCAAGTACTAAGGGTTAAAGTTTTAAATTATTTTGTTAAAGTCTTAGTTTTCCGTTTGAGATTCCATATTATGAGCACGTGTATTTTAATAAGGTGGAGAACTTGGACTAAGAATTCTTGTTCTAGTTAGCAGTGATGGAAGCACATGAGCATCGGAGGTGGATGGATAGAAGGAAGGATTGTGGACATTTGACCTCTGAGTTCATAGAGGGGGTGCTTGAGTTCGTTCAGTTTGCTAGCAGTGAAGAGAGCTATCTAAATCAAGTGAATCCAAAAATGAGGTGTCCTTGTAAGAAATGTCAGTGTCGACGATACCAATATGGGGATGATGTGATGGTACATCTCTGCAACAAGGGTTTCATGTCGAATTACTACTACTGGACCAGCCATGGTGAATCCGTGCCACAGATATCCCCGGTTGTGGTGGACGATGCATATTACAGTCCTGGTGAACAGAGGGAACAATTCGATCCTTTTGAGCAGATGGTTACGGATCATGCTGGCCCTGAAGTTGGTCGGGTCATTCAACAGAATGTTGTACACATAGAAGAGGATCCAAATCTTGATGCACAAAGATTTTATGACATGTTGGTGGCTGCACAAGCCCCGTTGTGGGATTGTTGTCAGGATTACTCGGAATTGTCGGCTTCTTTGGTTGCTCTTAGCCTCAAGTCTGACTACAATATGTCGGAGGGTTGTTTCGATCGTATGGTTCAGTTTATGGGTGAGGTTTTGCCAAGTGAAAATCGAATGCCTCAAAATTTTTATCAAGCTAAGAAGTCAGTGGCAAATTTGGGTTTTGGTGTTGAGAAAATTGAATGTTGCCCGAATGAATGCATGTTGTATAGTAACGAATATGCGGTTGAGATGGTTACTGTTTGTAGATTTTGCGGCACTGATCGATATAAGATCAAAACCAATCGAAAGGGAATTGAAAAAAGAACCCCCCTAAAAAGAATGTGGTACTTCCCGATTACTCCTAGACTCCAAAGAATGTAATCTTCAATGGCCACCGTACCTCACATGCGATGGCATGATAACAAACGAAGAAATCATAATGTATTGTGTCATCCGTCCGATGGAGAAGCATGGAAGCATTTTGATAGGATGTACCCTGAGTTTTCTCAAGAGACTCGAAACGTTAGATTGGGGTTTTGTACGGATGGATTCAATCCTTTCGGTCAGTATGGTAAAACTTACTCGTGTTGGCCTGTTATTATGACTCCGTATAATCTCTCGCCTGGGATGTGCATGAAGAAGGAGGTTATGTTCCTGACAGTTATAATTCCAGGTCCTTCGAATCCGAAAAGTAAGATTGATGTGTATATACAGCCTCTGATAGAAGAGTTGACCAGTTTGTGGAGTCATGGCGCCGTAACATATGATGTATCATTGAGGCAGAATTTCATGATGAAGGCAGCTTTGATGTGGACAATCAATAACTTTCCGACGTATGGGATGTTATTAGGTTGGATGACCATGGGGAGGCTTGGTTTCCCTTATTGTATAGGGCAATCAAAGGCTTACACTCTTAACCACCGTCGCAAGACTTCTTATTTTGATTGTCACCACCAATTCCTTCCACAAAACCATCCTTACAGGAGGAATAGAACTACATTCAAGAAAGGGCATGTCGAGACTACTCGCCCTCCCACACGTTTAACTGGAGAAGAGATCTAGAAGATGATTGAGTCACTCCCGTTTATTCAGGAGTCTGGAGGAGAACTGATACTCGGGTATGGCACTGAACATAATTGGACAAAAAAAAGTATATTTTGGAGTTTAACGTATTGGAAAACGCATCTCCTCCCCCATAACATTGATGTCATGCACACTAAGCGAAATGTGTTTATGAATGTGTTTGACACGGTGATGGATATCAAGGGTAAAACGAAGGATACATATAAGGCTCGCTTAGATATAGCAGAAATATGTAAACGACAGGAGCTTGAGTTGATGGACATTGGAGGTGGCAAGTTTCGAAAACCAAAGGCAAAATATGTATTGAGTAAACCCCAAAGGGTAGCTGTATGTGAATGGGTTAAACAACTCAAGTTGCCAGATGGATATGCATCCAACTTATCAAGATGTGTCAACTCTAAGGAAGGAAAGTTGCAAGGTATGAAAAGTCATGACTGTCACGTATTCATGGAACGGTTGCTTCCCATTGCATTTTCCTCTTTACCGAATGATATTTGGAAGCCGCTTGTTAAGCTCAGTCAATTTTTCAGAGTGTTGACTTCCACAACATTAAATGTTAAACAATTGCTGGTTATGGAACGTGAGATCCCTGTCTTGTTATGTAAGTTAGAACAAATATTTCCTCCGAGCTTCTTTGATGCAATGGAACATCTTCCCATCCATTTACCGTATGAAGCAAGAGTTGGTGGTCCAGTTCAATATCGTTGGATGTATCCCTTTGAGAGGTATATATCCCTTTTAATCATAAAAAGTGTTAGTCTTATATATATATATATATATATATATATATATATATATATATATATATATATATATATATATATATATATAATCACAATATCTTCGAACAACCAACCAATATTCCATGTTCTTGCATTCGTTGAAAGAAAAAGTGAAAAACAAGGCTAGAATAGAAGGATCTATTTGTGAAGCATATTTGGTGGAGGAGGCATCTACTTTTGCTTCTTTTTACTATCCGTCTGACATAGAGACCAGGAGGACTAGAATACCATGTAATGTTGACGCAGGTGAAGGTTGTTCATCTAGTCCTCAGATATCAATTTTTAATTATCCGGGCCGTGCGTGTGGTGCATCAAAAACATCTTGGTTGGATGTACATGATGAAAAAGTTGCTGAGTTGTATGTGCTTCAAAATTGTGACGAGGTGGAGCCATATTTAGGGTAGGTCTGTATTCATATAATTTCTTGTTGTTCCTACTATTATTTCCGATTCATTAATTTCTTCTTGGTTCTTCTTAGAAAATATGCCAATGAGCTAAAAGAGCTAGATGCCGACATTTCGGACTCCCAAATTCAACAGGAGATTGCCAACCATTTTCCTAATTGGTTCAAAAATTACGTAAGTTACTTTGTAATTCATTATGTACTATGTCCTCGTAACATGCTTTATATACTCCAACTTTATTTCATATTCATTATATAGGTTCTAGATATTGAAAACCAAATTGAAGATCCGATCTTGAAAGCTTTGGCATGGGGGCCAAAAAGAAGGGTTGAAACATGAGAAACTTATGTTATAAATGGCTACAAGTTTCACACAAAGGGATGGGGTCAAGGCATGAAAACTTCAAATTCCGGTGTTTGTGTACAAGGGACCAGCGTACAATTAGAGGATGACTTTTTTGGGATATTGACTGATATTAATGAATTAGAGTACTATGGTTATCTTAGTAAAAACTTAGTCCTATTCAAGGGTGAATGGTTTGATACTACTCCCAACAGGGGCACAAAAGTAGACAATAGGTATGGAACTATTGAAGTTAAGCAGTCATGAAGATATCAAGTATATGACCCGTTCATATTTGCACAACAAGTTGAGCAAGTTTATTACACACGGTATCCCGAGGGACATCAAGACTGGTTCGGTGCTATTAAGATAAAGGCACGCAGTGTGATCACGGATAATGTAGTTAGTCAATCGAAGACAGAGGCTCCATACCAAGATGTTCATGAAATTGACGGAATCCAAGTAGTGTTGCATATTGATCCGGACCATTACAATGATATTCTTACGGATGCTCGGCCTGGGGATGAGATAATTGACACTGTATTACTGGATCAATATGACATGGACGAATCTAGCGAAGATACATATATAACATCCGATGGTGAGGAGAGTGAGGGTGAATTTAATGATAGAGATTCTACATAGGCAATTTATATATAAACACATATCAACTGCTTTTGTTAAGTTTTGTTATTTGTTGTATGTCCACTAGACTAATTATATTGTGAATTGAATAAGAAACAGTAAACATGAGTGAGAAGATGACTCTAATGTTTTGGTCTAGAAAACCAATGGTTAGATTCCAACAAATGTTTGTCACTTATTGATTTATATACATAGATATATGTGATTAAATTGTAATACTTGGTTTTATTTTTTCTTCCAAACAGATGGCAGATGACACTGGTCGTGGTCGTCGTGGTGAGAGACAAGGTTCCACCCATCCACCCTCCACATCCGACCATCTCAGAGCGAGCATAGGTGACTCTGTCACAGCACCCATACCGACCACACTAGCCACCCCCGCCACAACGGTCACACCAGCATCGTCCGTGCAGAATAATGAGACGGTGTCAGCTGAGCAGCCAGCGACAAGAGATCCCACAGATCGGAGGATCTGGCTTCGCCCATATGGAACCAATGAGTAAATTATTTGTTAAATTTATGTTTATTTATATATTCATATATATTGCGCTCTTTATTATTAATTACAAATTTAATTGCTACTTTATATATGCAGACAAAAGTGAAGAAGAGTCTCCCCACAGCATTTGAGGTCCTGGAGGAGACCAAGAAGACGAAGGATGGGGTTTGGGTCGGGAATGCTAAGAAGATTGTTGTAAGTTATAGTTACAACATATAATTATTGTCAATTAAATAAATAATTACTTAATTAACAACTTAGGTGAATGATTTTTATTCAAGTTTCCTTCTGAAATAGAGGATATATCTGTTACATTACTTGTGATTTGAGTGGTAAAGTTAACATCTTGGCCTCACAGTGACACTTGTTGATTTGGGTGGTGATGATGCATAGTGAGGTTTGTAGAATGAGCAAAATGAGAAGTTTATCAACATGGATTTGTGGAAATTATGATATGGGTGGTAGTGTAGGTGGTTCGGGGTCTCAATCTCATTGCGTTTTGTTTTTAATGTTGCAACTTGCAAGTGTATAGAACAGTTTTTGGTTTTGGGAGGATTTAAATATGTTTATGCTAATTCTTTGCCTAGATGAGCTAGTTTCTAATCATTGTTGAGCACCTGAGCATGTATTTGTACTAGATATTTCTTTAGCGATATTTGCTTTTATGGAGTTTGATTTTGGTTAGTGTAAATAGCAGTTTGCTTTGTCATATATTCAACTGGTGTGGAGTTTTGTAATTAGTTTTCATGTCGTCGTGGTTTTGGAATAAGTTTCATGCCATATTGTATGCTCTGGATACTCAACAAATGAATGCCTGTCAATACTCATTTTATATTCAAAAAATGTAAGTGTACCACAAGAAGAAACATGCTGATGTTTTATATTTCTTTTAATAAACTTAAGAATAAGTTATTATTATTGGATTTATGCGTCTATATATATATATATATATATATATATATATATATATATATATATATATCGTTTACCTTATGTTTACCCTTTTCAAAAGAGTTGCATTTCTAAGGAAAAGGAAAATTGTGTATCAATATTATTCCTGAATCCTTAGTTGACTGGGATTTTAATTTTCTGTCAGTTGAATTGGATTAAGAGTATATGACCTTTATGGAGTTTGATTTTGGTTAGATTGATCTAAAGGATTATGCAAGTTAAGAAATAAACTTTGTAAGATGTGGGAGTTCTTGGAAGTAGTTATAAGAATATGTGAGGGATCTTTTTTTGTGTGTTCTAATTGCTTTGTCATTGTGTGTTTTAAATGGGTAAATGACAAGTGTATGTAAAGGCATATCCATTGTAAAAACAATACTATTAGTGTTCCTAAATCTTTGGAACAAATGTAATTAGGTCGAGTTTCATGTTAAGTTATTGTTAAACTTCTAAAATAAAATCGCTGCCTGCAGTATTTGTTTATTGAATGCGTTGCACTGTAATGGTGGATTTCCTAAGCTATATTCTCATGACTGAACTGCATATGTATTTATCTAAGTGTGCTTGTGTATGGTATTGTGTGATTATATATTTTATTATTTTTAACATTTAAAAATTCTAATGTGATTTATTATGCAGGAAAAGTTTTATGAAAGACGGGGTGAGGCCACCAGTCAGGGGCAAGAGCACTCTGCTGCATCCGACAACGCCATTTTCTTGGAGATGGTGGGTGGTAAAAACAAGAAGGGTGTTGTGTATAGGTTGGGTCGGATGGGGAATGAGTACGTGACCTTATTGACGTCACATACTCAATCCGATCCTGGCCCTATCCCCGACGTACGAGAGGTTATCGCCAATCTCAATGCTGAGCTGGCAGCGAAGGACAACAGGATAAACCACTTGGAGAGGACGATGGATCAGACACACAGAGAGATGTATGCGTTATTCCAGCACTTGGGATATAAGCCCGGCTCCTCTAGTGCCGTTCCACAAGATGATTCGCATACTGATCCAGGTGTCGATGATGAGGACGATGGCGAGGACGATGATGGCTGGATTCCCCCACCCCCCAGCACATTGATATTATATTTGTTACATTTAGTTACTACCACCATTATACTACATGTGTTGTTTCTATTTGGATATTGGATATTGTATTAGATGTTTATATATATGGTGGATTTATATTGTTGTTTGAGTTGAGTATAATTTTATGCAATTTATCTCTGTTTTGAATGATTTTTTTTTTAAGCAAACAACAAAAGGAGCCTTGTTAAAACCTTTTGATGCAAAACCCTCCTTAGGGATAAAAGCATCAAAAAGGAAAGAGTACCCCTAATGCCCTTTTATTAAGATAAAACAAAAAGAATACAAAAAACATGGGGGGCGTAAACCTGACCATGAAAGAATTACCTAAATCTATAGTTTGGATAACCAAACCGATTTCTAAAAAATTCACCAAGAACAAAGCTTGGAGTAGAATTCCACCAAGCTAAACCAGTAATCCCAGTACCAAAGTTAGCCAATAAATCCACACAAGTGTTACCCTCCTTAAAGACATGAGAATAAATGAAATGCATCTTCCTAGATAAAGATAATGCATTTAACCACCTATTTCTAAGAGACCAAGGAACAATGGATGGTGATGAAAAAGCACAAATAACCAAAGTTGAATCACATTCTAGCCATAGGTGATGCCATCCTCTGACAAAAGCAGTTTCAATGGCTACACTAGCTCCCATTAATTCAGCATTGAGAGCAAAGGACACTCCAATATTCAAAGCAAAACAGCCAAGAGATGCTGAAAACTTGTCTCTAAAAATCCCACCACAAGTAGCAATACCTGGAGCACCATGAGCAGAACCATCAGTGTTACATTTTATCCAATTGAAGCTAGGAGCCTTCCATAAGATTTCCAGAACAACCAGAGCTTTTCTTAGCTTAGGCAATACTGAGAAAGCTTGAAGAATGCTGTTATCTACAGCAGTATTATAAGAAAATCTTGTAGACAAATTTCCAGCAAGAGAAATTGCTGACTTTGCCAAAGAAATAGCAGCCTGAATAGTGATTTTTTTCCCTTCAAACCGAAATTGATTCTTGCTGTACCAAATGTACCAAAGAGAATTAGCAATAGCAGAAAGAACAATATCTCGGGTTTGAGAACTCCTTCTCTAGTCCAGTAAAGACAATAATGAAAGCATGGAGTTGCAGCAAAAATTAGCAGACAAACATGCTGCCAACCAAGTCCAAATTTGAGTTGCAAAATCACAATGGAAGAAAAGATGATTAGTTTTTTCATAAGCTTTAATACAAAGACAGCAAATGGAGACAACATAGCAGCTTCTATTCCATAGAACATCATTAGAAGGCAACTTATTATTCAGAATTCTCTAGATCAGCAAGGATCTTGAAGGAGGAATAGACTTACACCAAATGAGATTATCCCAACTAACCTGAGACTGAGTCGGGTACAGAAAATCATAAGCAAATTTTTGAGTGAAATCACCTTTGCTTGATCCATCCCAAACCCAAGAATCAGGAATAGGATTAGAAGGAATTATATACTGATCAACCTCAGCGGCAAGATCATGAGATTTCTGTAACATTTTCTCTGGGATAGACCACTTTCCATCAATTATGAAATCCTATACTTTAGCATGAAGTAAAGGATGAATATATTGAGGAATTTGAAGAAATTCGACCACAGGTCTGCTTAGCCATGAATCAGTCCAAAAATTGCAAGAAGAGCCATCACCAATATGCCATTTACAGTGCTCAATAACAGGATCAATATGAGATTTTAAACCTTGCCACCCAGATGAGGAAATATGCATCCTAGTGAACTTGTTGTTGACAAGCACCCTGGCTTTGAGAAGCCTAGATCATTGCTTATTCGTAGTCAGCAAATCCCAACTCAGCTTTAGAATAGCAGCCCTGTTGATACCCCTGATAGATCTCAATCCCAATCCTCCAGCAACCTTAGGTGAGCAAACTAAAGACCAAGCAGCCAAAGCAACCTTTATAACAAGCACATCACCAGACCAAACAAAGTTGCTAAGCCATTTATCAATCAGTTTAACAAGAGAAACAGGCCATAGATAAACATGAAAGGAGTGGAGAAGCATACTATGAATGATAGATTGCACTAATTGAACTCTTCCGATGATTGATAGCAAAACACCTTTCCAAGTAGATAACTTTGATATAATTTTGTTTGCTAAAGGCTTTAAGTGAATTCTTCTTGGTTTACCCTTGAAAAGAGGAACACCAAGATACATAAAAGGAAGATGGCCAATACCAAAGCCTAAAATGTTGACTATGCTGTGAAATCTGTTGGAAGAAATTGAACCATTGTAAATTTTAGATTTTTCTTTACTGATATATTGGCCTGAAGCTGCACTATATTTATTAAATAGATCCATAAGATTCTCCATATTTCTTTTGTTTCCTTTGCAGAAGATTAACAAGTCATCTGCATAAAGAACATGGGAAGGAACAGAATAACCCCTTGCCCTAGACATAAGAAGAAATTTTACCCTGCTGCACCATAAGGGAGATGGATCTACTCAAAACCTCTTCGACTAGGCAAAAAAGAAGTGGACATAAAGGATCTCCCTGCCTCACACCTCTTTTACAAGAGAAGAATCCCACTGCATGACCATTGACAAGAATGGAGATGCGAGCTGAGTGAAGAATAACCTTTATCCAGTTACAAAAAATGGGATCAAAACCAAAAGCTTCCAATGTTTTTAACAAAAAATCCCAATCCATTGTGTCAAAGGCTTTTTTATTATCAATTTTCAAGGCAATGTTCCCACCAAAACATTTTTTGTCAAGCAGATTCACAGCTTCGGAAGCAACACAAATGCAATCAGAAATACTCCTACCTGTTATGAATCCTCGCTGATGTTCAGAAATAAGAGAAGGAGCAATAACATCCAATCTGTCATCTAGAATTTTGGTGATAATCTTGAATTGATAGTTGGCCAAAGCAATGGGTCTAAACTGAGAGATTGAATCAGCATTTGAGACCTTTGGAATAAGAACTACATCACTGGAATTCATGTTTGGAAGCAGCCAACCTTGTTTGAAAAACTGAGAGACTGCTTCAAAGACATCCCTGCCAACATTGTCCCAATATTCCTGATAAAAGAAACCACCAAATCCATCTGGACCAGGAGCACCATGAGGGTTCATTCCAAAAACAACTGATTTAACTTCCTCCTAAGAAGGCATACTGATGAGGTTTTTGTTGTCCTGAATAGAAACTTCAGGACTAATGGTTTCATTGATTAAGCCATTAGCAACACATGCATTAGAACCAGCAAAAAGATCCTTGTAATATCTAAGAATATGCTCCTCAATATCCTGCTGAGAATCCAAAAGAATGTCACCATTTTTCATCATAGTGATTTTCCTAGAAGCATGTCGTACTTTAGCTAACTTATGGAAATAGGCTGTGTTTCTATCACCACAAGTATGCCAATAAACTCTTGATTTCTCCAACCAAAACAACTCCTGAGCATGAAGAGCCTGATTAAGCAACGATTGAGCAGAGTCTTCCTGAAGTAATAACGCATTAGAATGCCCAAGAGAGGAGAGCTCCTCCTGAACAGATTTTAAATTTTGCATAGCTAAATCAACATTTTTGTGAACATCACCAAAGCATTCTTTGTTCCAAACCTTGAGAATCATTTTTAAATTCTTCAATTTCTGGGAGAGAACAAACGTAGGACAACCAACCACTTCCTTTTTCCAGTTTTCAGCAATAACCGAAACACAATCCTTATGAGATAACCACATTCTCATAAATTTAAAAGAAGAACTAAAAGTTGGTGAACTGTTTTGAAGCTTGAGCAGTATTGGATAATGATCAGAATTACATCTTGGCAAAGTACAACAAGTAGAACTGTTCCATAATGAAAGCCTTGAATCATTACAAATCACTCTATCCAATATTCTTTCAGTATAAGCAACTCCCCTTCTCCTATTAGTCCAAGTGAATTCAGACCCAATAGTTGGAAGGTGAATCAAATTAATAGCATCAGACCAAGATTGGAATTCCTCACAAGCAATTCTTGATGGAAGACTACTACCTTTGCGTTCATGAGCACCTATGATTGCATTAAAATCACCCAAGTAACACCAAGGGCCATCAAAACTATGACTCAGCTGAATTAAGTCATTCCAAAGAGATCTTCTAGTAATATAGGAAGTTGAAGCATAAACAGCACTAAAATAAAGAAGCTGATTATTCCATAGAAGAGAAAAAGTAACATGTTGAATAGAAGCAATTATGACAGTAGGATTTAAAGAAGATGTGCAAATACACCATAAGTTAGGAGCCAGAGGATTTCCATCATTAGTAGCAAACACCTTTAAATTGAGCTTAGACCAAAACTGAGATGGAAAGTTGCATAATTCCATCCAGGGCTCTACAACAAGACTGATATCAGGTTTATTGTTTAAAATCATGTTTTTAAGAACTAACCTTGTATCTAGGTTAGCTATACCTCGAGTCTTCCAATAGAGGACCTTCATTTGGACAAAGAAGAAAGGCCTGCTCGAGACCTATTATTTCTGACCACAACTTGATACTACTTTTTCTTTTGTTTCTTAAGCTGAGACTTAAAAAGAACTTTGGAATAACTGTCAGTAGCCAAATAAGAAGCTGCCTTATTGCCAACTGCATCCTCAGAAGCACCACCAGTCTCTGCTGCAACAGGATTTTCTCCCTCCTCAGCCTCTGAATTCCGAAACTTTCCAACAACAACTGAGAGATCTTTTTGAACCTGAGGATTAATATTAGTAGGTGTTTGCATCCTTCCACTCAAACTACTAGAAGCTCCCCCTGACATCTCAGCAAAGTGAAAGTCAGGCTTGGACACAGGGGATTCGGGAACTACATCCAACAAAACATTCTGGCCACTATCCTTGTTAATCAAAGTAGCGATAGACTCATCATAAATAGTTTCTATTGAGTCCAAGTCATCATCAGCAGGAATAATAGGAAGAATTGGAGCTCTCTCCATCCTGGAATCACCATTCAAAGCCAAAAGATCAGGCCTTCTACTAACACTAGAATTAGGATCAGCTTCAACCACAAGATCTAAACCCAACACAGGATCCACCCGAACTTGAAACAATTGATCATTCACCTTAGAACAACCTGCAGCAGTAATCTGATTAAGGTGTGAATCATCCACAAGGACAACTTTCCCTTTCGAGGAAGCATCAATTTGCTTCATCACAGGCATGACTAAACCATTCTGAGATGTTTCATTAAAAGGAGCCCCAGAACCATCTTCCTCATAAGAAAAACCTTATTATTGGTTTTTGGCACAAAGATTTTCCTAGTCTTAACCATTGTGCCCTTAACAGGTTTAGAATCGATCTTTCCTCTAGATTTGAGACAATTAGCTAAAGAGTGGCCTATTGCTTGACATGTGGAACAAAAATCAGGCAGTCTTTCGTATTCGACTCCAGTGAAGAATGCAAAGCTTTCCCTTTCAACAAGGATTTGTGATCGTAGCTTACAATTTAGATCAAGATCGATCAAGACTCTTGCAAAATGACCATAAGACTTATTACTTGTTGCTTCATCCAGACAAATAGGGACTCCTATTCCACCAGCTATTGCAAAGAGGATCTTAGGATGCCAATATTCTTGGGGGAGACCATAGAATCTAACCCAAACTTGCACATTTGTATGCTTTAAGGAATAAGGATTGAAATCCTTGGTCCATGAGAAAAGTCTCAAACTACCAAAATCAAGATTCCATAAACCAACTGCCAAAACATTACGCAGGTCTTCCAAAGAGGAAAAGGAGAATTCAAAGAATCCTTTTCCTAAAGAAATAATATGCCATGGTCCAATTTGATGCCACAGCCCATGTAACTTGCAGTGCAAGTCATCAACCTTCATGGGCAAAGTACCTTTAGACAACATTAAACGGCCATGAAGATGGTTCTTGCAGCCTTCAAGACCAGCCAAATACTCATTCTCTGGAATCTTGATAGAGATCTCACCACCCTTTATACATGGCTTGGGGAGTTGACTTAGACGAACCGAACAAGGATTGCTCAAGGCTTGAGCAAAGGACTTCTTTTGGACATTTGTTTTAGGATCAAAAACAGATTTAGGAGGAGGAGAAGAGTTAGTGATCAATAATTCAGGGAATAGAAAACCAGAAGGACAATCGGACAAGACATCCATGGCAAAAGAGAAAACTTGTAAAGCAAGGTAACCAAACCCTAGCAGAGCCGCCACATGGTAAGCAGGGCTGTAATTTTGGTAAAAGTTTGGTATTTTTGGAAAAAAATTTATATTTAGCTACCGAATAGGATTCGATAGCTAAATAAAATCTACAAATTTAAAATTTAGCTACCGAATAGGATTTGGTAGCTAAACCAAAATATATATTTAGCTACCGAATATTATTCATCGCCAATTTGGTCGCTAAACTGGTAACAGATAGTGTTTACGGGACCATTTCAACGTCCACAATATTTACATTTAGCTACCAAAATATTCCGTAACTATTGGCGACAGTAGTGAAATTCGGTAGCTAAAGCGATTAGCTACCAGCACTTTAGTTACCAACTCCATTCAGTAGCTAATTCGGTAGCTAAACAATTTAGCTACCGAATTTTAGATAATAGCTACTGGAAAATTCGGTAGCTAAGCAACATTTTTCTTGTAGTGGATTTTGTTTATTTGTGCATAATTATGCTTGATTATGTTTGATTATGCTTAACATGATATGTGGACTAAAATGGTGATTGGTATTGTGCTAAGGACGTACGTAACATTGGTTAGAGTTCACTAAGAAAAGGTAAAAGCTTCAAAAAGCTTGAGACATAAAGTTAAGCGGAGGAAAAGTTTTAAGTTTATAAAAGGGACTCAAAGACAACGTGTCCTGATGTTTTGTTTTAAGAAAACAAGAAAGTGAAATATATTTGATTAATGGAATAAAAAGACATACGGAAAGAAAATTGAAAACAATTTTAGTTTCAATGGAAGTAAGCTTTTAAAATAAAAAGTGCCTTTAGAAAATCACTAATAGAAGTTAAAGCGATAAAACAAATCAATTTGAGTAAAAGTATTTTCAAAGGGTCCAGTTTTTGAAAGCAAATTGTTTTATCAAAGAAAAAGAGTTTTCACGAACCGTATTTCAAAGTTTTCATAGTTTACCAAAGTATTTCAAAAGAAATGTGGTTTTTGACCAAGAGTTTGTGTTATGGAAAACCGATCCCGATGACTTTGTGTGTAAGCTTCGGAGATGTGGGTTTTGATTTTGTATTTCAAAGGAGAAAATTTAATTTATCTGTGAACCTAGAAACCGAGACGTCGGGGTTCTAGTGTTCTGCAGAACACGTGGATCGAGGATCGGTGTTAGTGAAGTGGACGTTTTGGGTGCTCTAGAATCCAAAATCCAAGACCGGTGCATTGATTGATGGTTTTTGGGTTTGGGCTGTTAGGACTGTGTGTCCTGTTTGGTTAATCAGACTATTTTCAGGCAGACATGCCATCTAAAATGAGGGGACCTTGATGGCAGGGAAACCTAGGATGACTTTCAGTCACTGTGCATGGACAATGGTGTCATACGTGTTCTGGGAACATATTGTGCCTTGAGTTGGACAATAAAGTATAACCTGAGTACGATTTGTTGACTACCTCTGATGTGCACCCCATGTGAGAATCGCGTAGTGTCATGGGATTCATGTACTTGTTCATAGCACAGTGGTGCAAGGCATTGTTGCCTGAGGGCCAATGTATTGCGAGCCTGATCCGCTCTTTTGAAAGGTGATGGGATTTCCGGAAATTAAGAACCAAGTATTACATGTTATATATGGAAGTGTCATGCATATGTATTTCAAAATAATGATGACTGTTGGGTATGAGACCCTTGCTTTACTTTCACTGTTATAATATCTTGTGTTATGCTTATTGTAACATCCCGATTTTCTATAACTTTAGTCGAGTGGGTTAACCTTGATTAAGGTTTTGAATGATTGCATGAATTGTTGTGTGCTAGTTTAAGACCTAGTTTGAAGCTTAGGAATAGGCTTGAACAAGGTTGGAGGTGCCTAAGGCGTTAAACTAGTAACTGTGGGAGCCAGAAGTTTGGAAGACTTTTTCCAGCTGAGCTACACGCTCAAGCGTGGGAAGGTAGCACGCCCTAGCGTGACAATGCTCAAGCGTTGGAAACGTTGCACGATCAAGCGTTCTGAGTGCGTTTGCCAGCTGGTGTGCTTTTTGACGCGTGTGCTACACGTGTCAGGCCAGGGTCAAGGTGGAGTGGACAAGGTTCCACGCTCAAGCGTGGGCACGCTCAAGCGTGTAGGGTTTTCATGCTAAAGCATGCACAGCAGATCAAGTTAGTGGAGTTTCATTTCTCTCCCTCATTTGCACAAAAATTCACTTGAGTTTCCAGAATTCTCTGCAACTAGAGAAAGAGGAAGCAGTGTTTTAGAGTGAGAAAGCTTGGATTAATGGACTCCGGAGCCTCGGATCGAGATTCTGACTACATCATTGTGATCGTGACGAGGTTATCTCCAACTTTGACAGATTATTTTCTCGATTTGCTTTTGAGCTTGCCCTAGGGCTAACACTATTGTATCTATGTTGTGCTCGTGATTATGACTAAGTTCGTGCTCGCGGTGGTACGAGGTTTGGAGCTGAGGCCGCGGCTGAGGGAGCTGTTCTTAGAGTTGTGTGGTGGCTGTTCTAGGAGGCTAGAGCTGCGAGCTCAAGCTTGGAGGAGCGAGCCGGTGATCGAGTGGATTTACGTGACGATTGTTCAGGTGGGGAGAAAGAGTAATGTTATCGTCGGGAAGGCAAGAGTAGTGTAGGATGTTTTCTGCTATGTGTAGGGAAGCCCTAACCCTACTAGTGGTTGAGCCCGGATAAAGTTCCTAAACCCTAGGTTTAGCTTACTTTGGGCTATCGCCATTAAGTTGGAAACCCTAGGCTAGTGAACTGTAGATTGAGGATGTTTGTCTTCGTATGACTGTATGTTGCTGATTGTTGTTGCTATCTGTATAAGTGCCTATATGCTACTTGGTATGTGATATGCTGCTAGGTGACTGTTGTCGGTATTATTGTTGCTGTTATTATGTTGTATGTTGTGATGTTGAACATTATGGATGAATGCCGTATAGCTAAGTTTGGCTGTGTGCCATCTTGCTATCAGATTGATACTGTGGATGGTGTCGTTGCCGTTATACTGAATTTTCGAGGCTGTGGCCGTGACTATTGGAGCTGTGGCTCGTGGACGCGTGGCGTCGAGGCTGTGGCCGTATGGATGCAGTGGCATCGTGTTGCTTCTAACTAAGAGCTTAGGCGTGAGATCCGGTATCAAGTCCGTTGAGGATGTTTGCTGCATATCATCCTCAGCTGCCAAGTGGCGAGGCCGTATGACAGGTAGTATGGGCTGCCAGCGTCATACGAGGTTAGTTTTACCTGAGTGCGGGTAAGGAGAGTAGATGGGGCGGTCAAGTGAGTGACCTTGGGGATGTTTCCGGTCTCGGGAATAGTTTACAGTGACGGATGAGGTAGCTCCTATCTTATCGTGACGCCCGATTTATCCGGTTTGCCCGACTAATCCCAGAGCTTTCCATTTGTTCTACGCTAACGTTCCGAGGCAACCAAGATACCCTGATTCCGGTGTGAAAGGGGGATGCACTCTTATTGGTCACAGTGAGCGGTTCGGTTTCTTGGACAAGCTAACTCCACTCTGACACAGAACTTGTTCCGGTGTGGACTTGTTCGGGTGTGGAATCGTTCCAGTGAGAACCGGTTTTGTGAGTGATTCGACCGACATGCTGCATGGGATTAGTATCCTGGTCTAGAGGATTGATCTGATTGTGAGACTCATGGAGATGGATGCTTGTTGCATGTGTTGTCTTGAGAGACGTTTGTCGGAATGCAGCAACTGTTATATCCGTGATAAATGCTACATGTTATATGTGTTTACTGCATTACTGTTGTTTTTCGATATTGTTATGCACAGTATTTCTTATCTCCCTACTGTTGTTTTGTTGTTCTATTTTGGGTTCCCTTGAAGACGACGAGCCAGTTGAGGCGTAGGATGGACCCCATGCTTCACCCGTTTATCATGAGGGCACCGCGGATGCCGGTGTTGGGCAACATTGAGATTGTATATCATGATGAGAGGGGACCTTTTTGGTGGTTTACCGGGGCCCGTCAGTCTGATCTTTCGTAGCGGCATGCCTCTATACGTGGACATCATTGGCCCCAATTGCGTGTGCCAGTTCTTTCCTTTTCCTAGGATGTGGCGATCGCTGAGGCAGAGGGAGCAAGACTACATGTGGGTGGGATCCCAGTCCTCAGTTGTGTCCCGCAGGAGAGGCTACGTCTACCGAGGCCAGTGCTGGAGGATGGAAAGGTATCTGAGTACCTACCGTAGGCGTAGGATTGTGGTGCCCAGCTCTTCGTCAGAGTATGAGCCTCTGGTGTGGTACAGGCGTACTCATGGCGAGGTTCAGGGTAGCTAAGGGCATCCTCACCACGGACGATGAGAGCCTGCCACTGCGTCCTAGGTTGTGAGCTGAGGGTTTTTTGTGTACCTTTTGAGAGGGGACAAGTAGTGCTGGTGAGCTCCGAGAGTTTTCTTTTGGATGTGGATGTATTTTCAGTTTTTATTTTATAGCATGTATATGTATGTGCAGTGCCCTACTGATGGGCTAAGATATGTATGGTATTTGTACTGTTACTTTTATGTTGCCTGTCACTCTGATAATCTTTCTATGCTTGCTGTTATTGCTTGTTTGCTTCCGCGACATTGTTTGACTACCACGCTATCGTTTTATACACGACTAGGCATAGTTAATAATAGAAGGAGTTTTGGGACTAATGGGATTATCCTTCGAAGAGAGGAAGGTTGTCTCATTTTGGTGGTATCAGAGCAGTTCGCTTCTAAATCGGACTGTGAGGTCATGTTGTCAGAACAGTCAAGTCCGGTTAGGACCGCGGACTGTGAAGATAAGTGTACTGGCTTTAACAGTTGATGACCAAGTTGTATCAACTGAGTCTGGATTGGGTAGAATGTCTGATGCGCTAGTTATCAAAGTGTGATAACTGTTTTTACTCATGAGGCATATGATATGTTTAACTTTTAAGTGCTATTATATGTCTTATGAATTGGGACTGATAGCTTCTTTTTACAGGGAGCTAGATAAAGAGAGGAAGAGGTGGAAGGCCGGCTACAACCGGAGGCAATAATAACAATGGTGTTCACTTAAGAACAGGAAGTGGTGGCGACACTTCCGAAGCGATGCTGGCTATGCGGGACTTGGCTACTACAATGATGCAACAAACCCAACATACTGCTCAGTATATGCAGTGGCAGGAATAGAGGGAAGCTAGACAGGATTAGCTACGCCCAGTGCAACACCCTTTCCCGAGTGTCACATTCCCGAACGTTTATAAGGCCGAAAATATTTCTTAATGCGGAAAATACGATTTACTTTTTTTTTTTCTTTCTTTTCACAAGATGCAATGGGATTTAGCAAAGGTAAATAATACTAATAACGAACTTAGGTTCGCCATACATTTCTAGAACAATATGCATAATAATTACAGGGACATAAACAGAAAAAGGAGTAATACTATATACAGACATAAGAAATACAATAAGTACAAGGAGTCGTAGCTCCCCAAAAGTACTACAAAAACGACATAGTCTGGCCGATAACAAAACTAGACCACAAAAAGAAGGTCCTCCTCTGGCTCAAAAGAACTACGGGACTGAACCATCATCATGTCCATCTGTTCAAACAGCAACAGCAAGTACCAACAGAAAACATACAGATATGGGTGAGATTCCCGTTCATCAACACAGCAAAACAGCAATAGTAAAAACGGGACGACTCACCGGGTAACAGCGTACCCAACATGCTTACAGGAATTCTCAATGTCAAACATATTAAGCAGTTGACAGCATAATATCATGTTAAGCAGTTAACAGCATAAAATAAGGTATTCTTTAACAGTATAACGATGTATAACAGTAAATGTAAACATCAATAGCCATGCAATGCAATGCAATGTATATGACTCAATGTCAATGTCACTGGGTACTACTCTGACCCCTACTCCATGGAGCTAACAAAACATTCGAAGAGAGTGAATGGGAGGACATGTTCCGTGCGCGCCAGCCTTGGGCAAGATGCTACAACATTCGTAACGTGCACGTATCTGGCTTTTACGGAAACACTCTCAACCAAACATGAAAAGTACGGCATCTAGTAGAGGATATCAGTGTATTGCACGGATTCGCCACGACACAGAAGAGCTACCAACTGGTCACATGTAAGCCCTTCCAACCCTGATACCTCCCAAAAGACCATTGAAGATCGTCACCGTAAGATTCGCACCCGCATCAAGGTGTAAGCTCAACTCCTAGGCTCAAGGCCTTACAACTATGCAAATGAAATGCCAATGCTTACACAAAGCAGATGCGATCAAGCAATGTCTATCCCCCGGATAAACCTCAAAATCTACTAAGGTTCTCTTCCTTAGGAACTATACGCGTCTTTTGAAAACAAAACCTTCATCCACCGGATAAATCTCGTGATCCCTCCGGGATCGAGTCATCACAAGACTGAAACAATTGAACGACTGATCGGGGTCCGAATCACCGGTCCGTCATCGAACGACTGTTTCAAAACCCAAAACGTTTTATGTTTGTGATTATGTCTTATGAAGTCATTGATGTATTAAGTCATCAATGGTATAGCATGTGGTCTTGTTCCACTACATACCATACTTAATTATTCCTTGTCTTCAACTCTAAGTCAATTACTTAACTTAGGTTTAAAAAGCGTAAACTTTACAGTTTGAGTTTGAAAAACACTATTTATAAACAAACCATTTCTCGCGAGGCGAAGGTATATGTCGCGACGTGAGGCTGAGAAGTTTTCTTTACTGCTTGGAAAAATCCTTCTGCTTCGCGAGGCGAGGATTGGGTCGCGACGCGAGGCAGAGAAGTCATCTTTACTTCTTAGACAGTCTTTCTGCTCCGCGAGGCGAGGGTTATATCGCGACGCGAGGCAGAGAAGTTGCATCTTCACTACTTAGGCGGTTCGCGAGGCGAAAATGACTTCGCTACGCGAGGCCGAGAAGCTGCATCTTTGCTGCTTAGGCAGTTCGCGAGGCGATAACGAAGTCGCGACGCGAGGCCGAGGAGCTGCATCTTTGCTGCTCGGGCTAGTCCACTGTTTCGCGAGGCGAGGCAAGGTTAGCCTGGCGAATGCCTTATCTTCCCTCTGTCTCGCGAGGCGAGACGGGGTTCGCGGGGCGAGTGCCCTGTTTTTCATTTTCCCTAACTCCTTCATTATTTCTTCTTTTGAAACACTTAGTTTGATTAAAAGACCTATGGCTAAAGAAAAGACATTTTCCCAACTTTGGTGACACACTTTAGAGGTGAAAACTTCATTTGATCTTTGGATCAAAATCACTTTTGTTTCTCTTTGAAAACATAGGTTATGAAATCATGTTTTGTTGCATCAACACTTTACCAAAACAAGAACAACATATGTTCTTATATTTTCCTCTTACTAAGGCCACAAGCCTACTCCAAAGAAAATGGAGACTTCACTTCACCAACAAAGCACATGTAGCTCAAAAGCTCATACAATTATGATAAGCCACAATACACATTTCTACATCATAATCAAACATCCAAGTCCATCACACATCATGGTCTCATAATCAAACCATAAAAGTCCATACTTGATCTAGTGATCAAAGTAGGTTTTTCAACATACATGGAAATGATTTTCATTCAATCATATCATCATCAACATATGCTAAAGCACACTACAACATACTCAAGCATAAACTCATCATAACAATCTTGTTCTCCAAGAGAACTTAACAACACTTAACACATAAAAGTGAACCCAAACTAAAGGGTTTCACCCACACATAAACTTAAACAACCATTCTCACTACCACCATCTTGGTGTGATGAGGTTCTTCTCCCCATACCTCTTGATGAGCAGATTCCCGGATCAAAGTCGGTTGATCGGTTTCTGAACCTCCTGATAATCGTCAACAACTACACAACACAACAATTCAACATTAAACAACAATCAAAGCCAAACTCAACTATTACAACAAAGAGGGTTTCGGCCACCCTAGGTTAAAAAGGTTAGAAATTGGTTTTGGTTTTCCATTTCATGGATTCAAAAGCATTAGGAAAGCTAAGGATGAAATCAAGTGTTAAAAATCAAAACTTGATGAAAACACTATTCATCATCTTCCAAAAGGGTTCGGCCAAAAATGCTTTTTGAGCTATGATGGGAGTTGAATCATAAGCTCTTAGGTTTAGGTAGAGATTGATGATGTGAGTTCAAAGAACTTGGTCTTACCTCAAAAGGATTTTTCTACAATTTCCTATGGATTTTCAAAGTTTTGGATCTAAGAAATTCTTTTCATGAAAATGAAGATTGATCTTGAAATAAAGAAAGATTCAAGAAGCTAAGAGATCATAGAAGTGATCTTACCTTGAAATGAAGAAAGATTGCTCAAGGAATCAAGTGAATCCAACAAAAACTCAAGCTTTTCTAGGTGAAAATGGAGTTTTCTCTCAAGAACAACTATGGAACTCTATGGTGTGAGGGGCTGTGCGAAAATGATGAAGTGAGGGGCTGAGTTCAGCCTCTTAAAAGTTCACTTAAGGGTAAAAAGGTCATTTGCCAAAAGGGTATAATGGTAAAAGTGTAAAAGACTAAGGTTAGGGGCATTTTGGTCATTTTGCGTCCAGATATTTCCGAACGTCATGACGACTCTGGCATACTCTCCCAAGTGTCCTGGGATGATGTGATATCAAGATTATCTGTTGGCGAGTCCCGGTAAATCCATATGTGCCTCCGTTCGTCACCCGATTGAGGATTCCGCCCGAACGAAGGTCA
Organism: Ammopiptanthus mongolicus; assembly: GCA_039655645.1. Lineage (NCBI taxonomy): Eukaryota > Viridiplantae > Streptophyta > Magnoliopsida > Fabales > Fabaceae > Ammopiptanthus > Ammopiptanthus mongolicus. Next base: position 53,206,235 of record CM077349.1, read on the forward strand.
GGAAGTTATTTTTTCTCAAATTTTTACGAAATTTAACCAAAACGTAGAGAATCGAATTCTAAGACTTACTGTCTCGTTCACGGGTCCATCTGAGGTCTTCTGAGCAGTAAAATCATACTGTCAGTGTAAAAACGCAGACCGGACTCCGTTTGAGTTTTCGACTCAAAACTTAATCGTAGCTTCCTACGATATCGTCGAGCATGACTGTGGTCTCGGAATATTTTATTTCCATTCCTAAGACCTAGAATAAAATAAAGACATTAAAATACTAAAGAAATAGAAAACGTGAAAATCGGGGCGTTACATTCCTACCCCTCTTAAAAGAATTTCGTCCTCGAAATTATACGTACCTCTCGTTCCAGATAACTTTAACTAATGCTATCTCCTTCCCTCGCAGTTTCTTTATCCTCCTGTCCTCGATCTTAACCGGCAATGTCTTGTAGGTTAGGTTATCCTTCAGCTGTACTGAATCAGACTCTATGACGTGACTGGGATCAGGACTATACTTCCGCAATTGCGAAACATGAAAAACATTATGAAGGTTGGATAGAAAAGGCGGTAAAGCTATTTGGTAAGCTACTGGACCTATCCGACGAAGAATTTGATAAGGTCCAATGAATTTTGGAGTGAGTTTTCTGGACTTCAAGACCCTGCCCACCCCAGTCATCGGAGTGACTCTCAAAAACACATGATCCCCTTCCTCGAACTCAAGTGGCCTACGTCTTTATCCGCATAACTCTTCTGTCGGCTCTGAGTCGTCCTCATCTTTTCTTGAATCAGTTTCACCTTCTCGGTTGTTTGTTGCACTAGTTCAGGTCCTAATGAAGCACTTTCTCCATCTTGGTACCAACACAAAGGTGTTCTGCAACGTCGTCCATATAAAGCTTCGTAGGGTGCCATCCCTATACTCGAATGATAACTGTTGTTGTAGGTAAACTCTATCAACGGTAGGAAATTCTCCCAACTACCGGCATGTTCCAACACACACGCCCTCAACAGATCCTCCAAAGACTGAATCGTCCTTTCCGATTGTCCATCAGTTTGAGGATGGTAAGCCGAACTTAATCGTAACTTTGTTCCTAAAGCTTCATGTAAACTTTGCCAAAATCGCGAAGTAAAACGCGGGTCTCTATCCGATATGATGCTTGAAGGTACTCCATGCAGTCTCACAATCTCACTGATATAAATCTGAGTAAGCTTTTCCATAGAATACTTGAGATTAATCGGTAGAAAATGAGCTGATTTCGTAAGCCTATCAATTATAACCCAAATGGAATCGTATCCTTTAGGTGTCCTTGGCAAACACGTCACGAAATCCATTGCTATGCCGTCCCATTTCCACTCTGGGATATCCAACGGAAGTAACATTCCAGCTGGCCTCTGATGTTCAACCTTTGCTTTCTGACACACTAAGCAAGATGCCACATAATCGACTACATCTCTTTTCATCCCTTGCCACCAAAACAATCGCTTCAGGTCCTAGTACATCTTGGTTGACCCTGGATGCATACTTAACTTGCTTCTATGAGCTTCGTCCAGAATTAACCTTCTTATCTCTGGGTTGTTTGGCACACAAACCCGTTCTCCTCGTCTTAGGATTCCATCTGCTCCTTCTTTGTATTCCGACGTCATCCCCTTCTTTAGATTCCTTCGCTCTTTCTCCAGATACTGGTCGTATACTTGTTTCTCCCGAATCTGATCCATCAGATCACAAGATACCGTAACCATACCTACACATAGTCTTCCTGGCATACTAACCACGGACAGATGCATATCCTTGAACTGTTCCAACAGCTCGTGTTCCTTAACCATCATGGCAGACACATGTAACACCTTTCTACTCAGGGCATCCGCTACCACATTAGCTTTTCCCGGATGATACTGCAACTGGAAATCATAGTCCTTCAAAAATTCCAGCCACCGTCTTTGTCTCATGTTGAGCTCTTTCTGATCAAACAGATACTTCAAGCTCTTATGGTCACTGAAGACTTTAAACGTCGACCCATACAAGTAGTGCCTCCAAATCTTCAACGCAAAGACTACCGCTGCTAACTCCAGATCATGAGTTGGGTAGTTCTTCTCGTGCACTTTCAACTGTCTCGAGGCATACGCTACTACCTTCCGATTCTGCATCAGAACACAACCTAATCCTTGGTATGAAGCATCGCAGTACACTTCAAAAGATTCGCTTGGATCTGGCAATATCAACACTGGTGATGTAGTTAGCCTCTTCTTCAACTCTTGAAAACTCTGCTCACAGGCTTCAGTCCATTCAAACGCTTTGTCCTTCCTTGTCAATTGGGTAAGAGGTCCTACAATCTTAGAGAATCCCTCAATAAACCTCCGATAATACCCAACCAAACCCACAAAACTGCGTATTTCAGTCACTGTGGTTGGTCTTTCCCACTCAAGAACTGCTTCAACCTTTGACGGATCTACAGCAATTCCTTCCTTTGAAATTACATGACCCAAAAACTGCACTTCGTCGAGCCAAAACTCACACTTGGACAGTTTTGCATACAGCTGTTTCTCTTTCAGAACTTGAAGAACCACACTAAGATGTTCAAAATGTTCTTCCTGGTCTCGTGAATAGATAAGTATGTCATCTATGAAGACAACGACAAACTGATCTAGGTATGGACGAAAGATCCTATTCATATAGTCCATGAATATAGCTGGAGCATTCGTCACACCAAACGGCATCACAAGATACTCATAGTGTCCATAGCGTGTTCGAAACGCTGTCTTCGGTATATCTTCTGCCTTCACACGAATCTGGTGATAACCCGATCGCAAATCAATCTTGGAGAAAACTGCCGCTCCCCTCAACTGATCCATCAAGTCATCTATCCTCGGAAGTGGATACTTGTTCTTAATAGTAACTTTATTCAACTGGCGATAATCCACACATAAACGAGATGTTCCATCTTTCTTTTTCACCAACAACACAAGTGCTCCCCACGGTGACACACTGGGTCTAACAAACTGCTTACCCAATAAGTCTACCAACTGTTCCTTCAACGTTTCCAACTCAGCAGGTGCCATACGATACGGTGCCATAGACACTGGTCCTGTTCCTGGCACAAGATCGATTGCAAACTCGATGTCCCGAACTGGCGGCAAACCTGGTACGTCTTCAGGAAAGACTTCCGGAAACTCATTCACGACAGGTATGCGCTCTAAGACTAGCTCGCTCTTGACCTCCAAAGAAGATAGTAACATGTATCCCTGAGCTCCTTCTCTCAAAGAAGCGTTTACTTGGTTGGCAGTCAAAAATCCAGAATTCTCACAACTAGGGAAAACTAAGGTTTTATTTGCACAGTCCAACAGGATATGATTAGAAGACAACCAATCCATTCCTAAGATTACATCCATTTGCGAGAGAGGCAAACAGATCAAATCAATCAAAAACCTTCTATCTTTAACAGAAATAGAACAATTCAAACAAACTTTAGCAGTTACAACAGGCTTTGCAGTAGGCGTAGAAATTACCAAATCAAAAGGTAAAGAAGACACAGGTAATCCCAACAGATTCGCACAGTCATAGGCAATAAAGGAATGCGTTGCGCCTGAATCAAATAGTACAGTTAAGGTTTCACCTCCCATGACACACTGACCTTGGATCAAGTCTTCATTCTGAGAAGCTTCAGCACCACCCATAGTGTAGACTCTGCCCTTCATCTTAGGCCTTGTAGCTTGGACATTGTTAACAGAATGTTCCAACTTCGGTTACATGCATTCACGTGAGATGTGTCCCGGCTTCCCACACTTGAAGCAGATAATCCCTTTGATCGAACAATCTCTGGTGATGTGATTGCTCTTCCCACACTTCATGCACTTGTTTGGGGCATTTCCAGACTGACTGAAACTCCCACTGCTTCCTCCAACAGAACGTTGTTGTCGATCTTGTTGCTTTGCATAGGGCTTCCATCGAGATTTGTTGTCTCGACCACGCTTCCTCTCTGGAACTTGCTCGGTCCAGAACTCTGTACCCGCTTGTCCTTAGGCTCCAAACTCTCGATCAAACGACACTTTTCCATTAGCCTTGGAAAAATAGAAATTTCAAATGGAACTTGCAACACCCTTTCCCGAGTGTCACATTCCCGAACGTTTATAAGGCCGAAAATATTTATTAATGCGGAAAATACGATTTTTCTTTTTCTTTTCTTTTCATAAAGATGTAATGGGATTAGTAAAGGTAATAAATAATACTAATAAGTGAACTTAGGTTCACCATGCATTACTAGGACATACATACAGTATTATAATACAGAAAACAGAAATAACAACATTACTATATACAGACATAAGTCTAATGTATGACTGACATAAGAAATACAAGAAGTACTAGGAGTCATAGCTCCCAAAAGGTACTACAAAAACTGACATAGTCTGGCCGACAACAAAACTAAAACAGCAAAAGAGTCCACCTCCGAACTCAAAGGGACTGCGGAGCGGAACCATCGTCGCGTCCATCTGTTCAAACAGCAACAGCAAGTACCAGCAGAAAACATACAGATATGGGTGAGATTCCCGTTCATCAACACAACAAAATAGCAGTAGTAAAAACGGGACGACTCACCGGGTAACAGCGTACCCAACATGCTTACAAGGTTCTCAATATAAATCATGTTAAGCAGTTAACAACATAATAGCTTGCTAAACATTTAACAGCATAATATAAGGCATCCTTAAACAATACAGCGATGTATATCAGTAAATCTAAACATCAATAGCCATAAACATCAATAACCATGCAATGCAATGCAATGTATATGACTCAATGTCAATGTCACTGGGTACTACTCTGACCCCTACTCCATGGAGCTAACAAAACATTCGGAGAGAGTGAATGGGAGGACATGTTCCGGTTTCTGCCAGCCATGAGCAAGATGCTACAACATTCGTAACGTGCACGTATCTGGCTTTACGGTAACACTCTCGACCAAACATGAAAAGTACGGCATCTAGTAGAGGATATCAGTGTATTGCACGGATTCGCCACGACACAGAAGAATCACCAACTGGTCACATGTCAGCCCTTCCAACCCTGATACCTCCAAAAAGACCATTGAAGATCGTCACCGTAAGATTCGCACCCGCATCAAGGTGTAAGCTCAACTCCTAGGCTCAAGGCCTTATAACTATGCACATGAAATGCCAATGCTTACACAAAGGAGATGCGATAAAACAATGTCTATCCATTGGATAAACCTCAAGGTTCACTAAGGTTCTCTTCCTTAGGAACTACACACATCTTTGTTTTATAAAACATTTATCCATCGGATAAATATCTTGTGATTCCTTTGGAATGATCCAGACTGCTTTCAGAATCGCCGACTGTCCCCACAAACCAACACAAGTCTTTTCAGCGTGTTTTGTCCTCACTCACACGCTTTCTAGGAAACTTCCCAGAAGGTCACCCATCCCATAATTACTCTAAGTCAAGCACGCTTAACTATAAAGTTCTTATGTTCTAAGCTCCCGAAAAGAAGATAAATCTTGTTGGTATGGGTAGTACCAATCAATTCTTATATGCCTTCCCTTAACTATACAGTCCCATACCTGCATAGCCTCAGGATTCCTTCCACTGTACAGTCCCATACCTGCACAGCCTCAGGATCTCTCTCATTCCAGTTATCACAAGACAGGAACAATTGAACGATTAACCTGGATCCGAATCATCGGTCCGTCATCGAACTACTGTTTCGAAAACCAAAACGTTTCGTGTTTGTGTTTACGTCTTATGAATTATGTCTCAAGTCCTAAGCATTATGAATAAGGATTGAGAATCCTCTTAGATAAGTCTTTAAGCCTTTCTAAGATATTAATCCCTTGTCTTTCAATTAAGGAAATAAGTGTTGATTCACTTAAGTCTTATGAAGTCATTGATGTACTAAGTCACCAATGGTATAGCACATGGTCTTGTTCCACCACATACCATACTTAATTAACCCTTGTCTTCAACTCTAAGTTAATTACTTAACTTAGGTTTTTCACGCGTAAAACTTTACGATTGAGTTAGAAAACTCCTTTGTAAACCAAACAACTTTTACAGTTGAAAACTCATTTGATTTAAAACAACATTTGAACTACTTACTTCATTTCTAGCATTTTCTGAAACATGAAATTCGCTTAGCGAGGGTACATTCGCTTAGCTAAATTAAGGTAGTGATACCTCAATTGAAATTCCTTTCTCGCGGGGCGAACAGAAGTTTCGCGTCGCGAGGCTGAGAGTTATATTTGCTCCTTATACAAATCCTCTGTATCGCGAGGCGAATATTGTCTCGCGTCGCGAGGCAGAGAACTGTATTTCAAACCGACCTTCTGCTTCGCGAGGCGATAATTGTCTCGCGTCGCGAGGCAGAGCTACAATTCTTCACTCCTTAGGCGGTTCGCGGGGCGAGAACTACTTCGCTACGCGAGGCAGAGAAGCTGCATCTTTGCTGCTCGGGCTAGTCCACTGTCTCGCGAGGCGAGGCAAGGTTAGCCTGGCGAATGCCTTATCTTCCCTCTGTCTCGCGAGGCGAGACGGGGTTCGTTGGGCGAGTGCCCTGTTTTTCATTTTCCCTAACTCCTTCATTATTTCTTCTTTTGAAACACTTAGTTTGATTAACAAACCTATGGCTAAAGAAAAGACATTTTCCACTTTGGTGATACACTTAAAGGGTTAAAACTTCATTTGATCTTTGGATCAAAATCACTTTTGTTTCTCTTTGAAATCCTAGGTTATGAAATCATGTTTTGTTGCATCAAAACTTTGCCAAAACAAGAACAACATATGTTCTTATATTTTCCTCTTACTAAGGCCACCAATGAAAATATAGCTCAAAAGCCAACTACAACACATGAGACTTTGCTTCACCAACAAAGCAAATATAGCTCAAAAGCTCACACCAATTATGACAAACCACAATTACACCTTATTACATCATAACCAAAACATACAAGTCCATCACACATCATAGTCTCATGACCAAGCATAAAAGTCCATACTTGATCTAGTGATCAAAGTAGGTTTTTCAACATACATGGAAATGATTTTCATTCAATCATATCATCATCAACTTATGCTAAAGCACACTACAACATACTCAAGCATAAACTCATCATAACAACCTTGTTCTCCAAGAGAACTTAACAAAACTTAACACATAAAAGTGAACCCAAACTAAAGGGTTTCACCCACACATAAAGTAAACAACCATCTTCACCACCACCATCTTGGTGTGATGAGGTTCTTCTCCCCATACCTGTTGAAGAGCAGATTCCCGGATCAAAGTCGGTTGATCGGTTTGTGAACCTCCTGATAGTTGTCACCAACTACAAACAACCAAACAATCAATCATTAAACAACAATCAAACCAAACTCAACAATTCTCACAAAGAGGGTTTCGGCCACCCTAAAGAGAATAAAGCTAGGAATTGATCTTGGTTTTCCATTTCATGGATTCAAAGGCATTAGGAAAGCTAAGGATGAAATCAAGTGTTAAAAATCAAAACTTGATGAAAACACTATTCATCATCATCAAGAAGGGTTCGGCCCTAATGTGCTTTTTGAGCTATGATGAGAGTTGAATCATAAGCTCTAGGGTTTAGATAGAGAATGATGAGGTGAGTTCAAAGAACTTGGTCTTACCTCAAAAGGATTTTTCTACAATTTCCTATGGATTTTCAAAGTTTTGGATCTAAGAAATAATTTTCATGAAAATGGATCTTGATCTTGAAATAAAGAGATATTCAAGAAGCTAAGAGATCATAGAAGTGATCTTACCTTGAAATGATGGAAGATTGCTCAAGGAATCAAGTGATTCCAACAAGAACTCAAGCTTTTCTCAAGAACAACAATGGTGTTCTTCTCTCAAGAACAACTATGGAGCTCTATCTTTGGAGGGGCTGTGCGAAAATGAGAGTGTGAGGGGCTGAGTTCAGCCTTAAAACAAGTCACTTAAGGGCAAAAAGGTCATTTGCCAAAAGGGTAAAATGGTAAAAGTGCAAAAGACTAAGGTTAGGGGCATTTTGATCATTTCGTGTCTAGATTTTTCCGATCGTCATGACGACTTTGGCATACTCTCCCAAGTGTCCTGGGATGTTGTGATATCAAGATTATCTGTTGGCAAGTCTCGGTAAGTCCATATGTGGCTCCGTTCGTCACCCGATTGAGAATTTCGCCCGAACAAAGGTCAGGAAATGATTTTTCTGAAATTTTTACAAAATTTAACCAAAATGTAGAGAATCAAATTCTAAGACTTACTGTCTCGTTCACGGGTCTATCTGAGGTCTTCTGGGCAGTAAAATCATACTGTCAGTGTAAAAACGCAGACCGGACTCCGTTTGAGTTTTCGACTCAAAACTTAATCGTAGCTTCCTACGATATCGTCGAGCATGACTATGGTCTCGGAATATTTTATTTCCATTCCTAAGACCTCGAATAAAATAAAGACATTAAAATACTCAAGAATTAGAAAACGTGAAAATCAGGGCGTTACAGAACTACAGCTCTCTTCAAGTCGATCCTTAGACCTCCTTCGAATTTTCTGCACTTCCACTCCTCTCTTGGGTTGTCCAGAAAGTAATTTGAGAACTTTGCTAGACTTTCAAACTTAGCCCCGTATTCAGCTACGGTCATTCCCCCCTGTCTCAGCTGGAGGAACTCCATCTCTTTCTCGTGCCTTGCACTTGCAGGAAAATACTTCTCCAGGAATTTTCCCTTAAAAGTATTCCAATCCACAGCTTGTTGATCGTGAATCAACATCAGACGGGCTCCTTCCCACCAATATTCAGCATTCTCCACCAGCATATAGGTTGCATAGACAACCTTGTCAGTCTCAGTACATCTCATCGCTCCAAAGATCTTCTCCAGCGTTTGGATCCAGCGTTCAGCCAACTCAGGATTGAATTCACCTTTGAATTGAGGTGGATTCCGACGAAGAAATTCGTCCAGTCCTCTACCTCCAGCAGCTCGTTCATCACGTTGAGCCATAGCAGCAGCCATGTCCCGTATGGCGTTCACAGCAGCAGTCAGGTTTTGAGCAGCCATTGCTACCTTCAAAACCAGAACTATCAAACACAAGAACCACAACAAAACTAAAGCAAACAACAGAGAATCACACAGAGAACACAACACAACCAAGACAGACCATAACCTACAACCCCAAAAAGACTCGGCCAGCTCTGATACCAAACAATGCAACACCCTTTCCCGAGTGTCACATTCCCGAACGTTTATAAGGCCGAAAATATTTCTTAATGCGGAAAATACGATTTTCTTTTTTTTTTCTTTCTTTTCACAAGATGCAATGGGATTTAGCAAAGGTAAATAATACTAATAACGAACTTAGGTTCGCCATACATTTCTAGAACAATATGCATAATAATTACAGGGACATAAATAGAAAAAGGAGTAATACTATATACAGACATAAGAAATACAATAAGTACAAGGAGTCGTAGCTCCCCAAAAGTACTACAAAAACGACATAGTCTGGCCGACAACAAAACTAGACCACAAAAAGAAGGTCCTCCTCTGGCTCAAAGGAACTACTGGACTGAACCATCATCACGTCCATCTGTTCAAACAGCAACAGCAAGTACCAACAGAAAACATACAGATATGGGTGAGATTCCCGTTCATCAACCCAGCAAAACAGCTATAGTAAAAACGGGACGACTCACCGGGTAACAGCGTACCCAACATGCTTACAGGAATTCTCAATGTCAAACATATTAAGCAGTTGACAGCATAATATCATGTTAAGCAGTTAACAGCATAAAATAAGGTATTCTTTAACAGTACAACGATGTATAACAGTAAATGTAAACATCAATAGCCATGCAATGCAATGCAATGTATATGACTCAATGTCAATGTCACTGGGTACTACTCTGACCCCTACTCCATGGAGCTAACAAAACATTCGGAGAGAGTGAATGGGAGGACATGTTCCGTGCGCGCCAGCCTTGGGAAAGATGCTACAACATTCGTAACGTGCACGTATCTGGCTTTTACGGAAACACTCTCAACCAAACATGAAAAGTACGGCATCTAGTAGAGGATATCAGTGTATTGCACGGATTCGCCACGACACAGAAGAGCTACCAACTGGTCACATGTAAGCCCTTCCAACCCTGATACCTCCCAAAAGACCATTGAAGATCGTCACCGTAAGATTCGCACCCGCATCAAGGTGTAAGCTCAACTCCTAGGCTCAAGACCTTACAACTATGCAAATGAAATGCCAATGCTTACACAAAGCAGATGCGATCAAGCAATGTCTATCCCCCGGATAAACCTCAAAGTCTACTAAGGTTCTCTTCCTTAGGAACTATACGCGTCTTTTGAAAACAAAACCTTCATCCACCGGATAAATCTCGTGATCCCTCCGGGATCGAGTCATCAAAAGACTGAAACAATTGAACGACTGATCGGGGTCCGAATCACCGGTCCGTCATCGAACGACTGTTTCAAAACCCAAAACGTTTTATGTTTGTGATTATGTCTTATGAAGTCATTGATGTATTAAGTCATCAATGGTATAGCATGTGGTCTTGTTCCACTACATACCATACTTAATTATTCCTTGCCTTCAACTCTAAGTCAATTACTTAACTTAGGTTTAAAAAGCGTAAACTTTACAGTTTGAGTTTGAAAAACACTATTTATAAACAAACCATTTCTCGCGAGGCGAAGGTATATGTCGCGACGCGAGGCTGAGAAGTTTTCTTTACTGCTTGGAAAAATCCTTCTGCTTCGCGAGGCGAGGATTGGGTCGCGACGCGAGGCAGAGAAGTCATCTTTACTTCTTAGACAGTCTTTCTGCTCCGCGAGGCGAGGGTTATATCGCGACGTGAGGCAGAGAAGTTGCATCTTCACTACTTAGGCGGTTCGCGAGGCGAAAATGACTTCGCTACGCGAGGCCGAGAAGCTGCATCTTTGCTGCTTAGGCAGTTCGCGAGGCGATAACGAAGTCGCGACGCGAGGCCGAGGAGCTGCATCTTTGCTGCTCGGGCTAGTCCACTGTTTCGCGAGGCGAGGCAAGGTTAGCCTGGAGAATGCCTTATCTTCCCTCTGTCTCGCGAGGCGAGACAGGGTTCGCGGGGCGAGTGCCCTGTTTTTCATTTTCCCTAACTCCTTCATTATTTCTTCTTTTGAAACACTTAGTTTGATTAAAAGACCTATGGCTGAAGAAAAGACATTTTCCCAACTTTGGTGACACACTTTAGAGGTGAAAACTTCATTTGATCTTTGGATCAAAATCACTTTTGTTTCTCTTTGAAAACATAGGTTATGAAATCATGTTTTGTTGCATCAATACTTTACCAAAACAAGAACAACATATGTTCTTATATTTTCCTCTTACTAAGGCCACAAGCCTACTCCAAAGAAAATGGAGACTTCACTTCACCAACAAAGCACATGTAGCTCAAAAGCTCATACAATTATGATAAGCCACAATACACATTTCTACATCATAATCAAACATCCAAGTCCATCACACATCATGGTCTCATAATCAAACCATAAAAGTCCATACTTGATCTAGTGATCAAAGTAGGTTTTTCAACATACATGGAAATGATTTTCATTCAATCATATCATCATCAACATATGCTAAAGCACACTACAACATACTCAAGCATAAACTCATCATAACAATCTTGTTCTCCAAGAGAACTTAACAACACTTAACACATAAAAGTGAACCCAAACTAAAGGGTTTCACCCACACATAAACTTAAACAACCATTCTCACTACCACCATCTTGGTGTGATGAGGTTCTTCTCCCCATACCTCTTGATGAGCAGATTCCCGGATCAAAGTCGGTTGATCGGTTTCTGAACCTCCTGATAATCGTCAACAACTACACAACACAACAATTCAACATTAAACAACAATCAAAGCCAAACTCAACTATTACAACAAAGAGGGTTTCGGCCACCCTAGGTTAAAAAGGTTAGAAATTGGTTTTGGTTTTCCATTTCATGGATTCAAAAGCATTAGGAAAGCTAAGGATGAAATCAAGTGTTAAAAATCAAAACTTGATGAAAACACTATTCATCATCTTCCAAAAGGGTTCGGCCAAAAATGCTTTTTGAGCTATGATGGGAGTTGAATCATAAGCTCTTAGGTTTAGGTAGAGATTGATGATGTGAGTTCAAAGAACTTGGTCTTACCTCAAAAGGATTTTTCTACAATTTCCTATGGATTTTCAATGTTTTGGATCTAAGAAATTATTTTCAGGAAAATGAAGATTTATCTTGAAATAAAGAAAGATTCAAGAAGCTAAGAGATCATAGAAGTGATCTTACCTTGAAATGAAGAAACATTGCTCAAGGAATCATGTGAATCCGACAAAAACTCAAGCTTTTCTAGGTGAAAATGGAGTTTTCTCTCAAGAACAACTATGGAACTCTATGGTGTGAGGGGCTGTGCGAAAATGATGAAGTGAGGGGCTGAGTTCAGCCTCTTAAAAGTTCACTTAAGGATAAAAAGGTCATTTGCCAAAAGGGTATAATGGTAAAAGTGTAAAAGACTAAGGTTAGGGGCATTTTGGTCATTTTGCGTCCAGATATTTCCGAACGTCATGACGACTCTGGCATACTCTCCCAAGTGTCCTGGGATGATGTGATATCAAGATTATCTGTTGGCGAGTCCCGGTAAATCCATATGTGGCTCCGTTCGTCACCCGATTGAGGATTCCGCCCGAACGAAGGTCAGGAAGTTATTTTTTCTGAAATTTTTACGAAATTTAACCAAAACGTAGAGAATCGAATTCTAAGACTTACTGTCTCGTTCACGGGTCCATCTGAGGTCTTCTGAGCAGTAAAATCATACTTTCAGTGTAAAAACGCAGACCGGACTCCGTTTGAGTTTTCGACTCAAAACTTAATCGTAGCTTCCTACGATATCGTCGAGCATGACTGTGGTCTCGGAATATTTTATTTCCATTCCTAAGACCTCGAATAAAATAAAGACATTAAAATACTAAAGAAATAGAAAACGTGAAAATCGGGGCGTTACACCCAGTCAGAGGAAATGATACAGTGGACACCAGTCTCAATGCTTTCATGAAGGGAAATCCTCCTCAATTCCACGAAGAATACAACCCTCAAGCTGCAGAAATGTGGTTGCAAGAGATAGAGAAGGTGTTCATTGCCACACACTGCAGAGAGGACCGAAAAGTTACATATGCTGCTTTCATGCTAGTTGGAGCAGCAGAAGCTTGGTGGAGAACCAAGGCTAGGCTATTAGAGGCTGGAGGAAGGATGTTAACGTGGCAAATTTTTCAGGAGTGCTTTCTAGAGAAGTACTTCCCGAGGAGCATCGGGCAAGAGAAAGAGAAGGAGTTCCTGAGTCTGAAACAGGAACAATTGTCTGTCAGTGAGTATGCAATGAGATTTGAGGCACTGCTCAAGTTCTCTCTGTTTTACCAGATCCATCCAAACGAAGAATGGGTCTGCAGAAGGTTTGAAGACGGGTTGAGACCCGAGTTAAAGAGAGCGATGCTACCTCTAAGTATCAATTCTTTCCCTGAGATGGTGGAAAAGTGCACAGTAGTGGAAGGACACGACCGAGCAGGGACTGTCTCACAACAAATGACAAGTGGTGGACCTGTTCGAGGCAACCAGAGGGGAAGAAATGGCAAGTTCAAGCAGAGGGCGAGACCGTATGATCACCAGGCTTAGTTTAACATCAACCATGGAGGAAGCAACTCCAGTCAAGGACAGTAGGAGACCAATACCTGTTTCCGGTGCGGGGGACCACTTCTAGTCAGGAATTGCCCAAGGACCCAGCACATCAAGTGTTTCAACTGTAATCAGATAGGTCACTATGCATCAGACTGCAAGCCCGAAGTTAGTAGAAGGGCTCAGTTTCAACAGCAAGGCGGTAGAGCTCTGAGTGGCAGAGCAAGATCGGTAGTGGCAAGTCAGCAGAGTAGGCCACAGACGACCGGAAGGGTGTTTGCCGTGAGGGGTTCTGAAGCCTCTCAAAGTCCTGACCTGATTTAAGGTAAATGCTTAGTCTCTGGTAAGCTTTTGTCGGTTTTATTTGATTCGGGGGCTACTCATTCTTTCATATCAGTAGAGTGCATGGATCATTTAGGGTTGCCTGTTTCTATATTACCCTATCATTTGACTACTTCAACACCTACTGGTGATTCTTTAACTACCCTATCTGTATGCCATAAATGTCCTGTTACAGTAGAGAACCGTCATTTTCTTGTCGACCTTATCTACTTACCTATGCAATAGATAGATGTGATCCTAGGCATGGACTGGCTTTTGGCCAACCATGTAATGTTAGACTGTTCAAACAAAACTCTCGATTTTTTCGAGCAATCTGGATTAATGCCTGCCCACGAGAGTGTTCCACTGGGTGGACGATCGGACGAGTATGTGGTGTAGTTCTCTTTAGAAGTCAAGGAAACTCCTAGTGTTGAAGCGTTGCCTATGGTGCGAGAGTTTCCGGAAGTGTTTCCCGATGATGTTCCTGGACTACCACAGGAGAGAGAGGCGGAGTTTGCTATAGATCTGGTACCAGGAACTGGGCCTATATCGATAGCACCATAGCAGATGTCTTTAGGGGAGCTAACGGAGCTGAAGAAACAGTTGGACGAGATGCTAGGCAAAGAGTTCATCAGACCTAGTGCATCTTCGTGGGGAGCGCCGATGCTGTTCGTGAAGAAGAAGGACTGGAGCTCGAGGCTATGCGTAGACTATCGCCAGCTGAACAAAGTGACGATAAAGAACAAGTATCTGTTATCACGGATAGATGATTTGATGAATCAGCTGAAAGGAGCAGCTGTGTTTTCTAAGATCGATCTGCGATCTGGATACCATCAGATTCGGGTTAAGAAGGAGGATGTGCCAAAGACTGCTTTTCAGAGTCGGTATGGTCACTACAAGTACATGGTTATGCCGTTTGGTGTGACTAATGCTCCGACTATGTTCATGGACTATATGAACAGGATCTTCCGACCGTTCCTTGATAAGTTTATTATCATATTCATTGATGACATTCTTGTATACTCTTTGAGTAGAGAGGAACACCAAGAGCATCTAAGGGCGGTGTTGCAAGTGCTAAAGGACCGGCAGTTGTATGCTAAACTGTCGAAGTGTGAGTTTTGGCTAGAAGAGGTGTAGTTTCTAGGCCATGTGATCGGTAAGGATGGAATCGCGGTGGATCCTGTGAAAGTCGAGGCAGTAGTAAGTTTGGAAAGCCCTAAGTCTGTAAGCGAGGTGAGAAGCTTTCTTGGTTTAGCGGGCTACTATTGAAGGTTTATCGAGGGATTCTCTAAGATTGCATTACCTATGACGCAGTTAACGAGAAAAGGGAAGACGTTTGAGTGGTCAGAGGCTTGTGAGCAAAGTTTCCAGGAGCTAAAGAGGAGACTGACCACATCACCTGTGTTGGTGCTACCAGATCCATTAGGAAGATTTGATGTATACTGTGATGCATCTTATCAAGGTTTAGGATGTGTGCTCATGCAAGACAGAAGAGTGGTGGCGTATGCCTCCAGGCAGCTAAGAGTACATGGGCGGAACTATCCAACGCATGATCTGGAATTGGCTGCGATAGTGTTTGCATTGAAGATATGGAGATAGTATCTTTATGGTGCTAAATTCAGCGTGTTTAGCGACTATAAGAGCCTAAAGTATCTATTCGACCAAAGAGAGTTGAACATGAGGCAGTGAAGGTGGATGGAATTCATAAAGGACTATGAATTCAACCTGCAATACCATCTAGGTAAGGCGAATGTTGTAGCCGATGCACTCAGTAGGAAATCCCTAAACGTGTCTGCGATATTGGTAAAGGAGCTAGAGCTTTTAGAGGCGTTTAGAGATCTGAATCTGGAAGCAGAAATCGTCGAGGATAAGCTAAATCTGGGGATGGTTAAAGTAACTAGCGATTTCCTGAATCTTTTATGGAAGAGGCAAGCTGAGGATAGGTACCTCGGGAGTGTGAATCAGTTGATACAGGAAGGTAAGACTTCGGAATTCAAAAGAGGTACTGATGTTCTGCTTAGGTATGGTGACCGGGTTTGTGTGCCAGCGGATAGAGAAGTTAAGGATATGATCTTAGAAGAAGCACACAAGAGCAAGATGAGTTTCTATCCGAAGGCTACCAAGATGTATCAGGATCTGAAGAAGCTATTCTAGAGGCCGGGGATGAAGAAATATGTGGCGGCCTATGTCCTAACCTGCTTGGTGTGTCAGAAAGCGAAGATTGAACACCAGAAGCCAGCAAGGTTGTTGCAATCGCTGGATGTCCCAGAATGGAAATTGGATAGTATTGCCATGGACTTTGCTTCTGGGTTGCCGAGGACTCAGAAAAGGTGTGATGCAATCTGGGTAATCATTGATAGGTTGACGAAGTGTGCTCACTTCTTACCAATCAACCAGAGTTACTCTCTCGAGCAATTGACTCAGATTCACATAAGGGAGGTTGTAAGGCTGCATGGGATACCTTCGAGTATCGTTTCAGATCGTTATCCAAGGTTTACCTCAAGGTTTTGGAGGAGCTTACACAGTGCAATGGGAACTAAGTTAAGTATGAGTGCTGCTTAAGTCCACAAACGAATGGTCAGTCTGAATGAACGATTCAATCATTGGAGGACCCTTAAGAGCGTACGTGTTGGAGAATATGGGGAGTTGGGACGAATTTCTTCCATTGATCGAGTTTACTTATAACAACAGTTTCCATTCAAGTATTGGAATGGCGACGTACGAGCCATTGTATGGACGTAAGTGCAGGACTCCGTTGTGTTGGTTTGAGACTGGAGAGAGTCAGCTGTTAGGTCCGGAATTGGTACAGCAAACAACGGAATAGGTCTGGAGTTCGGGAAAAGATTAAGATTGCAAGAGATAGGAAGAAGAGTTACGCCGATAAGAGGAGAAGACCCTTGGAGTTCCAACAGGGCGACCATGTATTCATGAGAGTTACCCAAAGAGCTGGAGTGGGTAGGGCAATTAAATCCAGAAAGCTGACACTTAGATTTATAGGACCGTTTCAGATTCTTCGACGAATCGGCCCTGTAACCTATCAAATAGCTTTGCAGCCCAATCTATCAAATCTTCACAACGTCTTTCACGTCTCTCAACTTAGAAAGTGTCATCCCGATCCATCACATATGCTAGAGCCCGAATCAATCCAACTGAAACAGAAACTTGAGTACGAAGCTTCACCTGTTCGGATCATGGATAGAAAGATCAAGGAACTACGCGATAAGTATATTCTGTTAGTCAGAGTGGAATGGAACCTAGTGACTGGTGATTCAACGTGGGAACCAGAAGCTAACGGAAATTTCGGGGATGAAATTTTCTGTAAGGGGGTGGTAATGTAACATCCCGATTTTCGATAACTTTAGCCGAGTGGGTTAACCTCGATTAAGGTTTTAAATGATTGCGTGAATTGTTGTGTGCTAGTTTAAGACCTAATTTGAAGCTTAGGAATAGGCTTGAACAAGGTTGGAGGTACCTAAGGCGTTAAACGAGTAATTGTGGGAGCCAGAAGTTTGGAAGACTTTTTCCAGCTGAGCTACACGCTCAAGCGTGGGAAGGTAGCACGCCCTAGCGTGAAAACGCTCAAGCGTTGGAAAAGTTGTACGATCAAGCGTTTTGAGTGCGTTTGCCAGCTGGTGTGCTTTTTGATGCGTGTGCTACACGTCTCAGGCCAAGGTCAAGGCGGAGCATACAAGGTTTCACGCTCAAGCGTGCAGGTTTTCCACACCAAAGTGTGCACAGTAGCTCAAGTTAGTGGAGTTGTATTTCTGTCCCTCATTTGCATGAAAATTCACTTGAGTTTCCAGAATTCTCTGCTGCTAGAGAGAGAGGAAGCAATGTTTTAGAGTGAGAAAGCTTGGATTAAGGGACTCCGCAGCTTCGGATCGAGATTCCGACTACACAGTTGTGATCGTGACGAGGTTATGTCCGACTTTGACGGATTATTTTCTCGATTCGTTCTAGGTAAACTCGAATCCCTAACACGAGTTCTTCGTGTTTTTGGCGTTCTTCATATCTTTACGTTTTTTCTTTCATCTTTTGAGCTTGCCCTAGGTCTAACACTATTGTATCTGTGTTGTCCTCGTGATTAGGGCTAAGTTCGTGCTCGCGGTGGTACGAGGTTTGGAGCTGAGGTCGTGGCTGAGGGAGCTGTTCTTAGAGCTACGTGGTGGCTATTCTGGGAGGCTAGATTTGCGAGCTCAAGCTTAGAGGAGCGAGCCAGTGATTGCATGGATTTTCCTGACGATTGTTCAGGTGGGGAGAAAGAGTAATCCTGTTGTCGGGAAGGCAAGAGTAGTGTAGGATGTTTTCTGCTATGTGTAGGGAAGCCTTAACCCTACTAGTGGTTGAGCCCCGATAAAGTACCTAAACCCTAGGTTTAGCTTACTTTGGGCTATCGCCGTTAAGTTGGAAACCCTAGGCTAGTGAACTATAGATTGAGGATGTTTGACTTCGTATGACTGCATGCTGCTGATTGTTGTTGCTGCTATCTAAGTGCCTATATGCTACCTGGTATGTGATATGCTACTATGTGAATGTTGTTGGTATTATTGTTGCTATATGCTGTGATGTTGAACGTTGTGGCGGAATGCTGTAGAGATAAGTTTGGCTATGTGTCGTGTTGTTGTCGGAGTGATATCGTGGATGGTGCCGTTGCATTTATGCTGACTTTTCGAGGCTGTGGCCGTGACTGTTGGAGTTGTGGCTTGTGGACGCGTGGCGTCGTGGCTGTGGCCGTGCGGATGCAATGGCATTGTGTTGCTTCTAACTGAGAGCTTAGGCGTGAGATCCGGTATCAAGTCCGTTGAGAATGTTTGCTGCATATCATCATCAGCTGCCAAGTGGCAAGGCAATGTGACAGGTAGTATGGGCTGCCAGCGACATACGAGGTTAGTTGTACCTGAGTGCGGGTACGGAGAGTAGATGAGGCGGTCAAGTGAGTGACCTTGGGAATGTTGCCGGTCTCGGGAATAGTTTACAGTGGCGGTTGAGGTAGCTCCTATCCTGTAGTGACACCCGATTCAGTTCGGTTTGCCCGACTAATCCCCGAGCTTTCCATTTGTTTCAGGCTAACGTTCCGAGGCAACCAAGATACCCCGATTCCGGTTTGGAAGGGGGATGCACTCTTATTGGTCACAGTGAGCAGTTCGATTTCTTGGACAAGCTAACTCCGTTCAGACACAGAACCTGTTCCGGTGTGGACTTGTTTGGGTGTGCAACCATTCCAGTGGGAACCGGTTTTGTGAGTGATTCGGCTGACATGCTGCATGGGATTAGTATCCCGGTCTAGAGGATTGATTTGAATGTGAGACTCATGGAGATGGATGCTTGTTGCATGTGTTGTCTTGAGAGACGTTTGTCGGAATGCAGTAACTGTTATATCTTCGATAACTGCTACATGTTATATGTGTTTACTGCATTACTGTTGTTTTCCGATATTGTTATGCACGGTATTTCTTATCTCCTTACTGTTGTTTTGTTGTCCTGTTTTGGGTTCGCATGAAGACGACGAGCCAGCTGGGTCACAGGATGGACCCCAGGCTTCACCCGTTTATCACGGGGGCACCGCGGATGCCGGTGCTGGGCGACATTGAGACTGTATATCACAATGAGAGGGGTTGGCGGGTGGACCCCTCGACCTTTTTGGTGGTTTACACGGGACCCGTCAGTCTGATCTTTCGGAGTGGCATGCCGCCGTACATGGACATCATTGGCCCCTACGCGTGTACCAGTTCCTTCCTTTTCCCAGGATTTGGCGACCGCCGAGGTAGAGGGAGCGAGACTACATGTGGGTGGCACCCCAGTTCTCAGTTGTGTCCAACAGGAGAGGCTATGTCTACCGAGGCCAACGCCGGATGTAACATCCTAAAATTTCAATATGATTATTTTTAATAAAAAGATTAAGCTATTATGGATTTAGTTAAAAAAAAAATTATTAATATAATAAACAATTTAATTGTGTAGCAATAAAAGAAAATTAATACAAAAATAAAGTGGATAACGGGGTCCACGTAATTATTATCTAATTATACAGTTTGGCTTTAGCCAAATCCATGACAAGGTCTGGGGCAGCGTAACAAGAATTCAAGTTTGAATTCTTAAATCTGAATAGAGGCCCATGGGATTTGTTTCTAAATTAAAAACAAAGGGGTTTGCAATTTATAGCTATTGCAGTATCATCAACAAAAAGGGGAAGCCGCAAGCAGCATCTTCGCGCAGTGAAGATTGCAGAACACCAATTTCAGGGACATTAAGCCAAGAGAAGAAGATTGTTGATGAAACACTAGAATTCGTCTTACGCAATATTTAGAGTTTCTGGAGGTCTACAAGAGGTGAGTAGAAATACTCTTTCTCACCCTTTCCATGGTGCAATTTGTCTTAGGGTTTGGGTTATACTTTAAAAACACTTTTTGTGGAAAATAATCCCGATTTGGTCAAATCCTGATTTTTACAAATTTGGGGGTTTTCCTTCTAAGGTGTTTCTGTTGTCAATTAAATGTTTATTATTGAGATTGGTGACATGATATATATGATACATATGTGATTTGGTTGAATTGACATGCTATATATGCACTATTTGATGATATTTGTGATATTGGCATGATTCAATAACTGTTAATATGTTGAATGCTGTCTGTTGCAATATCGTGGGATCCCTATCTACCAAAATTTTGACTTCTGGTTCCGGCGAACGAATAATCATTGAGTCCTCCTCTTTCCGGACAACACATAATACAAAGAGACCCGCCAACATAAAACATAATTAGTGAACTTATGAGAGATGTTTATATTGAGTTTCTTTCTCTTCTATCTCTCATCTATCTATACTATATTTTCTTTAATCTATTTTCTTTAGTTATTCACTAGAACAATTATGATCTGGAAGTCAATCCGGGGCAATTTAGCGATCTCAGATGTGTCGATATCAATGGTGACTCATTATTTCGATGAATAATTTCTTCGGACAGAAGAAGATTATGTAAACACTTACTCGAAATCTCACTTATCAGATTCCATTGTGGAAGACACAATTTTTTCTGAAGAATTCGCGTATCGAAAGTAACATCGCCACACGTTGGGATGTCGAAATGAGTAATACCACCAGTATACATTGGTTGGTATCGAAATGAGTTATGTCACTGAAGAGAAGGTGACATCGAAATACCTTCATGAGTAAGGTAGGCAATGGGACGCCATTGTTATCTGTAGTTTGAAAGTCATATGACATATAAGGATATTTGAGATTGTTTGATATATGAGATTTTGTCATATTTGATTTGTGATGTGTTAATGATGATTGTTTACTGTCAATAATAATTTATATTATTATTATTATTATTATTATTATTATTATTATTATTATTATTTTACTATACATTATTTTGAAAATAGAGGGTACCATGGACAGTTTTTCCAGTTACCGCACCGGCTGAGAACAATGCTGTTGTGAAAACCTTTTAAAATGTATTTCTGTTCACAGAGATTTTATATCTCATTAGTAGTATTGTTTTCAGAGCCTGAGGACGACCTTGTTGAGCAGCCAGACGTCTGAAGACTTTAATCCAGTAGTTAGCTTAGTTAATATTGTATGGCATATGCCAGGAGGACCTTTATTATCTTTTAGTTATTTCCTTATGCGAGATGTAATTAGACGCCCTGTTTTGAGGTTTTGAAACTGATTATTTTGAATTAATGTAAACAATTATTTTTGGATCAATATTATATTAAATATTTATTCCGTATATTTTGAAGAAAAATTTTATTTACCTTCTCTTATTTAAATTATTAATTTGGGTTACTAATGTAACGAAGGGCGTTACATTTTTGGTATCAAAGCAGTTCAATCCTAAATTGGACAAGGTTATGGGGTTTTTCAAAAATCAAAACTTGGGCGCATAGGATGCTTGTTAGAGTTGCAGATGTTGCATACTATGCTTTGGATATTGAGCCTGGCCAACTCAATGTTTTACGGGTAGTGAGCAGATTTATGACGACTAATAGGCGAGGGACGAATGATGCACTTGTAACAGCTATGGACCGTGTGGCCATAGATGTGCAAGAATAGACGAAGACTCTCCGTCATATGAGAGGATATGGGGGTGGTAGCACCCCAAGAACCTCAATACATGGGGTTACCATTTTTCAGAGGACGATCTACCATATTTCCAGGATAGCTCAGATCCTACAGAAGGTTGAGAAACCAAAGAGGAATTGTTCTTATAACAAGAGGGTATCGTATTGTTTGATTCGGGAGCACCTCATTCTTCCATAATTCTTAGTTGTGTCAAAAATCCAGAGTTGCCTATTTCTAAAATTACCTTTTCACTTGTGTGTTTCTACCCTGTCAAAGTTAAATTGGTTACATCTTTTGCCTGTTTGAAAAGTTCCTTGATACACCAAAATTTATCTTATGATTTGACATGTTTTTATATGTTGGGTTGGATGTCACTCTTAGTATGCTTTCGCTATCGTCTAATATTGTTGTCCAAATAAAAATATTTATGTACTTCAAAACCTATGTTTGATGAATCTTTTATGTTAAACAATATCATATTCATTTCCATGTCATAAGTTCTTAGTTGAGAAAGTTCAATGATCCATATTGTTGTTTTCTGTTAAGATAGAGACTGAGAGTGATGTGGCGGCACTACCTGTTGTCTGTTAGTTTCTAGATGTGTTTCATAAAGAGGTCTCTACCTTACATCAAATATGGGAGTTGAGTTTAACATAGATTTAGTACCTAGAAGAGGACCAGTGTCAGTAGCGTCTTAGAATGACACCCTTAGAGTCAAATGAGCCCAAGAAACAATTAGAGGAATTGCTAGAAAATGAGTTTTTATAGTTCACAATGCGAAAAGACAAAAATGCCCTTGACCTTTTTTTCTTAATTACATTTTTCCCTAAGGTGGAATGTCCATTTTGTCCCTTAAGTGAAAAATTTTGGACCTTCCTACGCTCCCTTCATACCCCACGCCCCTAAGGCTTCATGAAGCCTCCATCCATTTCTTCTCCTAACTTCATCTTCCTCCTTAACTTTCTCTCATTTCTTCAAGAAGAAAACTCAAACTTTGTATGACGAAAAGTGGTGATCTTTGCTCATTTTCATCACTTAAGGAGGTAAGATTACTCTCCTTGATCCATAAGTTTCTTATTCTTCACTTAGTTCTTGTTTTCGAGTCATGATTCCATGAGTTTCAATTTCGATGTCCAACGTTCATAAATCTCTAGAAAATTATAGAAAAATCCTATGATCATGAAACCAATTTCTTTGAACCCACCATGATGTGTATATTGAGTATCTAGAAGGTTGAACACAAAAGAAATTTCCTCCCTATTTGTCTAATGAGAGGCCGGAACCTAGCTTGTGAGGAATCATGAGTTTAGCTTCAAGTTTTTGAATGATGAAGCTTGTTTTAGCACTAGGTATGCCTAAGGATCATTCATCCAAGAGTTAGGAATATTTAGACATCTCTAGCTATTTTTGGAGCACCATGGCCGAACCCTAGATCATGTGATATAGGGAACTTTATGTTGTTAATGTTGATGTTTGAATTGATTGTGTGAATGTAGTTGGTGTTGAGTGTTCGGGCGAATAATCGGAAGATTTGCGGACTAGTCGGACGACTTTCATTCAGAAATTATCTTGAGAGGTAAGGGGAGATTACCTGAGGAAATTGATTTCCGACGGCTGAGTACTGTATTTGTGTGCAATCTATAAATCTATAATGCATTGTCTTCGATTGTGAAGTGTTTTATTTATTGCATGATTATGCTTGATTGTGTTTAATTATGCTTAAGTATCCTTGATTTTGTTTACTTGTGCTTAAGAATGCTTGATTATGGTTGATTATACTTAACATGATATGTGGACTAAAATGGTGATTGGTATTATGCTAAGGACCTAACATTGGTTAGAGTTCAAACTAAGTAAAGGTAAAAGCTTCAAAAAGCTTGAGACATAAAGTTAAGCGGAGGAAAAGTTTTAAGTTTCTAAAAGGGACTCAAAGACAACGCGTCTTGATGTTTTGTTTTAAGCAAACAAGAAAGTGAAATATATTTGATTAATAGAATAAAAAGATATAAGGAAAGAAAATTGAAAACAATTTTAGTTTCAAGAGAAGTAAGCTTTTAAAATAAAAAGTGCCTTTAGAAAATCACTAATATAAGTTAAAGCGATAAAACGAATTAATTCGATTAAAAGTATTTTCAAAGGGTCCAGTTTTAGAAGCAAACTGTTTTATCAAAGAAAAAGAGTTTTCGCGAACCGTATTTCAAAGTTTTGATAGTTTACCAAAGTATTTCAAAAGAAATGTGGTTTTTGACCAAGAGTTTGTTTTATGGAAAACCGATCCCGATGACTTTGTGTGTAAGCTTCGGAGATGTGGGTTTTTATTTTTGTATTTCAAAAGAGAAAAGTTAATTTGGATGTGAACCTAGAAACCCAGACATCGAGGTTCTAGTGTTCTGCAGAACACGTGGATCGAGGATCCATGTTAGTGAAGTGGTCCTGTAACTTGTGGACATTTTGTGTGCTCTTGAATCCCAAATCTGAGACTGGAGCATCGGTTGATGGTTGTTGGGTTTGGGCTACTAGGACTGTGTGTCCTGTTTGGTTAATCGGACTGTGTGTCCCTTTTGATTAATGTTGAAAAGACTTAAGATTCTAAAAGTTGTGGTGGTTGATAGCTTTGTGTTTCAACGAGGAAATAATGATACGAAACAAAAAAACTTACCAAAACAAAAGTTTTCTCATGCATATGTTTTCTGGTAGACGTGCCATCTAAAATGAGGGGACCTTGATGTCATGGAAACCTAGGATGACTTTCAGTCATTTTGTATCATTGTGCCTTTATGGACAATGGTGTCATATGTGTTCTGGGAACGTATTGTGCCTTGAGTTGGACAATATAGTATGACCAGATTACGATTTGTTGAGTACCTCTGATGTGCACCCCATGTGAGAATCCCGTCGTGTCATGGGATTCATGTACTTGTTTATACCACAGTGATGCTAGGCATTGTTGCCTGAGGGCCAATGTATTGCAAGCCTGATCCACTCTTTTGAAAGGTGATACGATTTACGAAAATTAAGAACCAAGTATTAGATGTTATATATAGAAGTGTCATGCATATGTATTTCAAAATAATGATGACTGTTGGGTATAAGACCCTTGCTTTACTTTCACTATTATAATATCTTGCGTTATGCTTATGATGCTTTTGAGTCACATTTGTCATAAGTGTATATATGAACCGACTGTTTGTGTATGTGGTGTATGTAGTTGTCATATTTTGAGTTCATATATCGGTTTCTCACCCTTGCTGTATCCTTGTCTATGCTATTTTCTATTGGTATATATTATTATTTGTACATAGATGGGGCCGGAGTAAGAGAGCTTAGCCCACTAGGGGGTTCGCTCCCTTATTTTTGAGCAGTGTGAGGACCCTACTGAGTGGTTCATTCATCCAGGAGCCAGCAGCGTAGCATACACTAGACCTGTCTGCACCCTACGCGGGAACATTAAGGTGGGACCTCAGGAGAGAACACATACCGTAGAGATGATCCAGATCCCACTGCCGCTAATTTGGATGATTCTGTACTACCTGGTGGATCAGGGGTTGCTACAGCACGAGATCTCAACTGCCCAGCCCTTGCAGCAGCAGCCGCACTTGACTCCTCCCCCTCCGTTTGCAATACCCTTTCCCGAGTGTCACATTCCCAAACGTTTATAAGGCTGAAAATATTTATTAATGCGGAAAATACGGTTTTTTTTTTCTTTTCACAAGATGTAATGGGATTTAGTAAAGGTAAATAATACTAATAACGAACTTAGGTTCGCCATGCATTTCTAGAACATAATGCATAATAAATATAGGGACATAAACAAAAAAAGAAATAATACTATATACAGACATAGGTCTAATGTATAACTGACATAAGAAATACAATAAGTAATAGGAGTCCTAACTCCCAAAAGGTACTACAAAACTGACGTAGTCTGGACGACAACAAAACTAAACCACAAAAAGAAGGTCCGCCTCAGGGCTCAAGGAAACTACAGGATTGAACCATCGTCACGCCCATCTGTTCAAACAGCAACAGCAAGTACCAACAGAAAACATACAGATCTGGGTGAGATTCCCGTTCATCAATACAACAAAACAGCAGTAGTAAAAACGGGACGACTCACCGGGTAACAGCGTACCCAACATGCTTACAAGAATCCTCAATGTCAAACATATTAAGCAGTTGACAGCATAATATCATGTTAAGCAGTTAATAGTATAAAATAAAGTACTCTTAAATAGTACAACGATGTATAACAGTAAATGTAAACACCAATAGCCATGCAATGCAATGTATATGACTCAATGTCAATGTCACTGGGTACTACTCTGACCCCTACTCCATGGAGCTAACAAAACGTCGGAGAGAGTGAATGGGAGGACATGTTCCGGTTTCTGCCAGCCATGAGCAAGATGCTACAACATTCGTAACGTGCACGTATCTGGCTTTACGGTAACACTCTCGACCAAACATGAAAAGTACGGCATCTAGTAGAGGATATCAGTGTATTGCACGGATTCACCACGACACAGAAGAGCTACCAACTGGTCACAATTAAGCCCTTCCAACCCTGATACCTCCAAAAAGACCATTGAAGATCGTCACCGTAAGATTCGCACCCGCATCAAGGTGTAAGCTTAACTCCTAGGCTCAAGGCCTTACGACTATGCAAATGAAATGCCAATGCTTACACAAAGTAGATGCGATCAAGCAATGTCTATTCCCTGGATAAGCCTCGAAGTCTACTAAGGTTCTCTTCATTAGGAACTATACGCGTCTTTTGGAAAAACAAAACCTTTATCCACCGGATAAATCTCGTGATCCCTCCGGGATCGAGTCATCACAAGACTGAAACAATTGAACGACTGATCGGGGTCCGAATCACCGGTCCGTCATCGAGCTACTGTTTCAAAACCCAAAACGTTTCATGTTTATGTTTATGTCTTATGAAGTCATTGATGTACTAAGTCATCAATGGTATAGTATATGGTCTTGTTTCACCACATATTACACTTAATTATCCCTTGTCTTCAACTCTAAGTCAATTACTTAACTTAGGTTTTTAAAGCGTAAAACTTTACAGTTTGAGTTGAAAAGCACTCTTTATAAACAAACCATTTCTCGCGAGGCGAAGGTCTATGTCGCGACACGAGGTTGAGAAGTTATCTTTACTGTTTGGACAGACTTTCTGCTTCTCGAGGCGAGGATTGTATCGCGACGCAAGGCAGAGAAGCTGCATCTTCACTACTTAGGCGGTTCGCGGGGCGAGAACTGCTTCACTACGCGAGGCCGAGAAGATGCATCTTTGTTGCTTAGGCGGTTTGCGAGGCGATAACGACTTCGCGACGCGAGGTCGAGGAGCTGCATCTTTGCTGCTCGGGCTAGTCCACTGTCTCGCGAGGCGAGGCAATGTTAGCCTGGCGAATGCCTTATCTTCCCTCTGTCTCGCGGGGCGAGACGGGGTTCGCTGGGCGAGTGCCCTGTTTTCACTTTCCCTAACTCCTTCATTAATTCTTCTTTTGAAACACTTAGTTTGATTAAAAGACCTATGGCTAAAAAAAGACATTTTCCCACTTTGGTGACACACTTTAAAGGTTAAAACTTCATTTGATCTTTGGATCAAAATCACTTTTGTTTCTCTTTGAAAACATAGGTTAGGAAATCATGTTTTTGTTGCATCAAAACTTTGCCAAAACAAGAACAACACATGTTCTTATATTTTCCTTTTACTAAGGCCACAAGCCTACTCCAATGAAAAATGGAGACTTTGCTTCACCAACAAAGCAAATGTAGCTCAAAAGCTCACACAATAATGATAAACCACAATACACATTACTACATCATAATCAAACATATAAGTCCATCACACATCATGGTCTCATAATCAAACAATAAAAGTCCATACTTGATCTAGTGATCAAAGTAGGTTTTTCAACATACATGGAAATGATTTTCATTCAATCATATCATCATCAACATATGCTAAAGCACACTACAACATACTAAAGCATAAACTCATCATGACAATCTTGTTCTCCAAGAGAACTTAACAAAACTTAACACATAAAAGTGAACCCAAACTAAAGGGTTTCACCCACACATAAACTTAAACAACCATCTTCACTACCACCATCTTGGTGTGATGAGGTTCATCTCCCCATACCTGTTGATGAGCAGATTCCCGGATCAAAGTCAGTTGATCGGTTTGTGAACCTCCTGGCAATCGTCAACAACTACAACAACACAACAATCGGACATTAAACAACAATCAAAGCCAATCTCAACAAACTTAACAAAGAGGATTTCGGCCACCCTAGGTTAAAAAGGTTAGGAATTGGTTTTGGTTTTCCATTTCATGGATTCAAAGGCATTAGGAAAGCTAAGGAAGAAATCAAGTGTTAAAAATCAAAAATTGATGAAAACACTATTCATCATCATCAAATAGGGTTCGGCCAAAAAGGGATTTTGGGCTATGATGGGATTTGAATCATAAGCTCTTGGGTTTAGGTAGAGAATGATGATGTGAGTTCAAAGAACTTGGTCTTACCTCAAAAGGATTTTTCTACAATTTCCGATGGATTTTCAAAGTTTTGGATCAAAGAATTTCTTTTCATGAAAATGAAGATTGATCTTGAAATAAAGAAAGATTCAAGAAGCTAAGAGACCATAGAAGTGATTTTGCCTTGAAATGAAGGAAGATTGCTCAAGGAATCAAGTGATTCCAACAAGTGATTCAAGCTTTTCAAGGATGAAAATGGAGTTTTCTCTCAAGAACAACTATGGAGCTCTAAAGGGGAGGGGGCTGTGCGTGAAAGTGAGGGGGTGAGGGGCTGAGTTCAGCCTCTTAAAAGCTCACTTAAGGGTAAAAAGGTCATTTGCCAAAAGGGTATAATCGTAAAAGTGTAAAAGACTAAGGTTAGGGGCATTTTGGTCATTTTGCGTCCAGATATTTCCGAACGTCATGATGACTCTGGCATACTCTCCCAAGTGTCCTGGGATGATGTGATATCAAGATTATCTGTTGGCAAGTCCCGGTAAATCCGTATGTGGCTCCGTTCGTCACCCGATTAAGGATTCCGCCCGAACGAAGGTCAGGAAGTGATTTTTCTGAAATTTTTGTGAAATTTAACCAAAACGTAGATAATCGAATTCTAAGACTTACTATCTCGTTCACGGGTCCATCTGAGGTCTTCTGAGCAGTAAAATCATACTGTCAGTGTAAAAACGCAGACCGGACTCCGTTTGAGTTTTCGACTCAAAACTTAATCGTAACTTCCTACGATATCGTCGAGCATGACTATGGTCTCAGAATATTTTATTTCCATTCCTAAGACCTCGAATAAAATAAAGACATTAAAATACTGAAGAAATAGAAAACGTGAAAATCGGGGCGTTACATTCCTACCCCTCTTAAAAGAATTCGTCCTCGAAATTATACGTACCTTTTAAAACAAACTCGGATACTGTTGATTCATGTCCTCCTCTCTTTCCCAGGTAGCATCACCTGTAGTCTCATTCCAGTTAACTTTGACTAAAGCTATCTCCATCCCTTGCAGTTTCTTTATCCTCCTGTCCTAACCGGCAATGTCTCATAGGTTAGGTTATCCTTTAGTTGTACTGAATTAGACTCTATGACGTGACTGGGATCAGGAATATACTTTCGCAATTGTGAAACATGAAAAACATTATGAAGGTTGGATAGAAAAGGCGGTAAAGCTATTTGGTAAGCTACTGGACCTATCCGACGAAGAATTTGATAAGGTCCAATGAATTTTGGAGTGAGTTTTCTGGGCTTCAGGACCCTGCCTACCCCAGTCATCGGAGTGACTCTCAAAAACACATGATCCCCTTCCTCGAACTCAAGTGGCCTACGTCTTTTATCCGCATAACTCTTCTGTCGGCTTTGAGTTATCCTCATCTTGAATCAGTTTCACCTTCTCGGTTGTTTGTTGCACTAGTTCGGGTCCTAATGATGCACTTTCTCCATCTTGGTACCAACACAAAGGTGTTCTGCAACGTCGTCCATATAAAGCTTCGTAGGGTGCCATCCCTATACTCGAATGATAACTGTTGTTGTAGGTGAACTCTATCAATGGTAGGAAATTCTCCCAACTTCTGGCATGT
This sequence comes from Ammopiptanthus mongolicus, assembly GCA_039655645.1. Taxonomy (NCBI): domain Eukaryota; kingdom Viridiplantae; phylum Streptophyta; class Magnoliopsida; order Fabales; family Fabaceae; genus Ammopiptanthus; species Ammopiptanthus mongolicus. The sequence goes on from CM077349.1 coordinate 53,236,432, forward strand.
TCCAACACACACGCCCTCAACAGATCCTCTAAAGACTAAACCGTCCTCTCTGATTGTCCATCAGTTTGAGGATGGTAAGCCGAACTTAGTCGTAACTTTGTTCCTAAAGCTTCATGTAAACTTTGCCAAAATCGCGAAGTAAAACGCGGGTCTCTATCCGATATGATGCTTGAAGGTACTCCATGTAGTCTCACAATTTCACTGATATAAATCTGAGTAAACTTTTCCATGGAATACTTGAGATTAATCGGTAGAAAATGAGTTGATTTCGTAAGCCTATCAATTATAACCCAAATGGAATCGTGTCCTTTAGATGTCCTTGGCAAACACGTTACGAAATCCATTGCTATGCCATCCCATTTCCACTCTGGGATATCCAACGGAAGTAACATTCCAGCTGGCCTCTGATGTTCAACCTTTGCTTTCTGACACACTAAGCAAGATGCCATATAATCAGCTACATCTCTTTTCATGCTTTGCCACCAAAACAACCGCGTTAGGTCTCGGTACATCTTGGTTGACCCTGGATGCATACTTAACTTGCTTATATGAGCTTCGTCCAGAATTAACCTTCTTATCTCTGGGTTGTTTGGCACACAAACTCGTTATCCTCGTCTTAGGATCCCATCTACTCCTTCCTTGTATTCCGACGTCATCCCTTTCTTTAGATTCTTCCGCTCTTTCTCCAGATATTGGTCGTATACTTTTTCCTCCCGAATCTGACCCATCAGATCACAAGATACCGTAACCATACCCACACATAGTCTTCCTGGAATACAAACCACGGACAGATGCATATCCCTGAACTATCCCAACAGCTCGTGTTCCTTAACCATCATGGCAGACACATGTAACACTTTTCTACTCAGGCATCCGCTACCACATTAGCTTTTCCCGGATGATACTGTAACTGGAAATCACAATCCTTCAAAAATTCTAGCCATCGTCTTTGCCTCATCTTGAGCTCTTTCTGATCGAACAGGTACTTCAAGCTCTTATGATCGCTGAAGACATCGAACGTCGAACCATACAAGTAGTGCCTCCAAATCTTCAACGCAAAGACTACCGCTGCTAACTCCAGATCATGAGTTGGGTAATTCTTCTCGTGCACTTTCAACTATCTCGAGGCATACGCTACCACCTTCCGATTCTGCATCAGAACACAGCCTAATCCTTGGTATAAAGCGTCATAATACACTTCAAAAGGTTCGCTTGGATCTGGCAATATCAACACTGGCGATGTAGTCAGCCTTTCTTTCAGCTCTTGAAAACTTTGTTCACAGGCTTCAGTCCATTCAAACGCTTTGTCCTTCCTCGTCAATTGGGTAAGAGGTCCTACAATCTTAGAAAATCCCTCGATGAACCTCTGATAATACCCAGCCAAACCCACAAAACTGCGTATCTCAGTCACTGTGGTTGGTCTTTCCCACTCAAGAACTGCTTCGATCTTCGACAGATCTACAGCAATTCCTTCCTTTGAAATTACATGACCCAAAAACTGCACTTCGTCGAGCCAAAACTCACACTTGGACAACTTTGCATACAGCTGTTTCTCTTTCAGAACATGAAGAACTACACTAAGATGTTCAGCATGTTCTTCCTGGTCTTGCGAATAGATAAGTATGTCATCTATGAAGACAACGACAAACTTATCTAGGTATGGATGAAAGATCCTATTCATATAGTCCATGAATATGGCTGGAGCATTCGTCACACCAAACGACATTACAAGATACTCGTAGTGCCCCTAGCGTGTTCGAAACGCTGTCTTCGGTACATCTTCTGCCTTCACACGAATATAGTGATAACCCGATCAGAAATCAATCTTGGAGAAAACTGCCACTCCCCTCAACTGATCCATCAATTCATCTATCCTCGGAAGTGGATACTTGTTCTTAATAGTAACCTTATTCAACTGGCGATAATCCACGCATAGTCGAGATGTTCCATCTTTCTTTTTCACCAACAGCAGAGGTGCTCCCCAAGGCGACACACTGGGTGTAACAAACTGCTTCCCCAATAAGTCTACCAACTGTTCCTTCAAGGTTTCCAACTCAGCAGGTGCCATACGATATGGTGCCATAGACACTGGTCCTGTTCCTGGCACAAGATCGATCGCAAACTCGATGTCCCGAACTGGCGGTAAACCTGGTACGTCTTCAGGAAAGACTTCCGGAAACTCGTTCACGACAGGTATGCGCTCTAAGACTAGCTCGCTCTTGACCCCCAAAGAAGATAGTAACATGTATCCTTGAGCTCCTTCTCTCAAAGAAGCGTTTACTTGGTTGGCAGTAAAAAATCCAGAATTCTCACGACTGGGGAAAACTAAGGTTTTATTTGCACAATCCAACAGGATATGATTAGAAAACAACCAATCCATTCCTAAGATTACATCCATTTGTGAAAGAGGCAAACCGATCAAATCAATCAAAAATGTTCTATCTTTAACAGAAATAGAACAGTTCAAACAAACTTTAGTAGTTATAACAGGCTTTGCTGTAGGCGTAGAAATTACCAAATCAAATAGTAAAGAAGACACAAGTAATCCCAACAGATTCACACAGTCATAGGCAATAAAGGAATGCGTTGCGCCTGAATCAAACAGTACAGTTAAGGTTTTACCTCCCATGACACACTGACCTTGGATCAAGTCTTCATTTTGAGAAGCTTCAGCACCACCCATAGTGTAGACTCTGCCCTTCATCCTAGGCCTTGCAGCTTGGACATTGTTGACTGAATGTTCCAATTTTGGTTGCATGCATTCACGTGAGATGTGTCCCGGCTTCCCACACTTGAAGCAGATAATCCCTTTGATCGAACAATCTCTGGTGATGTGGTTGCTCTTCCCGCACTTCATGCACTTGTTTGGGGCGTTTCCAGACTGACTGAAACTCCCACTGCTTCCTCCAATGGAACGTTGTTGTCGATCTTGTTGCTTTGCATAGGGCTTCCATCGAGATTTGTTGTCTCGACCACCACTTCCTCTCTGGAACTTGCTCGGTCCAGAACTCTGTACCCGCTTGTCCTTGGGCTCCAAACTCTCGATCAGACGACACTTCTCCATCAACCTCGGAAAAACAGAAATTTCTAGAGGAACAACAGCTCTTTTCAAGTCGATCCTCAAACCTCCTTCAAATTTTCTGCACTTCCACTCCTCTCTTGGGTTGTCCAGAAAGTAATTTGAGAACTTTGCTAGACTTTCAAACTTGTCCCCATATTCAGCTACGGTCATTCCCCCTTGTCTTAGCTGGAGGAACTCCATCTCTTTCTCGTGCCTTGCACTCGTAGGAAAATACTTCTCCAGAATTTTCCCCTAAAAGCATTCCAATCCACAGCTTGTTGATCATGCATCAGCATCTAACGGGCTCCTTCCCACCAGTATTCAACATCCTCCACCAGCATATAGGTTGCATAGACAACCTTATCATTCTCAGTACATCTCATCGCTCCAAAGATCTTTTCCAGCGTTTGGATCCAGCGTTCAGCTAACTCAGGATTGAATTCACCTTTGAATTGAGGTGGATTCCAACGAAGAAATTCATCCAGTCCTCTACCTCCGGCAGCTCTTTCGTCATGTTGAACCATAGCAGCAGCCATTTCCCGTATGGCGTTCACAGCAGCAGTCAAGTTTTGAGCAGCCATTGCTAACATCAAAACCAGAACTGTCAAACTCAAGAACCACAACAAAACTAAAGCAAACAACAGAGAAACACACAGAGAACACAACACAAACAAGACAGACCATAACCTACAAACCCCAAAAAGACTCGGCCAGCTCTGATACCAAATAATGCAACACACTTTCGCGAGTGTCACATTCCCGAACGTTTATAAGGCTTAAAATATTTATTAATGCGGAAAATACGGTTTTTTTTTTCTTTTCACAAGATGTAATGGGATTTAGTAAAGGTAAATAATACTAATAACGAACTTAGGTTCGCCATGCATTTCAAGAACATAATGCATAATAAATACAGGGACATAAACAGAAAAAGAAAAAATACTATATACAGACATAGGTCTAATGTATAACTGACATAAGAAAAATAATAAGTACTAGGAGTCGTAACTCCCAAAAGGTACTACAAAACTGACGTAGTCTGGCCGACAACAAAACTAAACCACAAAAAGAAGGTCTGCCTCAGGGCTCAAGGAAACTAATGGACTGAACCATCGTCACGTCCATCTGTTCAAACAGCAACAGCAAGTACCAACAGAAAACATACAGATATGGGTGAGATTCTCGTTCATCAACACAACAAAACAGCAGTAGTAAAAATGGGACGACTCACCGGGTAACAGCGTACCCAACATGCTTACAAGAATTCTCAATGTCAAACATATTAAGCAGTTGACAGTATAATACCATGTTAAGCAGTTAACAGTATAAAATAAGGTACTCTTAAACAGTACAACGATGTATAACAGTAAATGTAAACATCAATAGCCATGCAATGCAATGCAATGTATATGACTCAATGTCAATGTCACTGGGTACTACTCTGACCCCTACTCCATGGAGCTAACAAAACGTCGGAGACAGTGAATGGGAGGACATGTTCCGGTTTCTGCCAGCCATGAGCAAGATGCTACAACATTCGTAACGTGCACATATCTGGCTTTACGGTAACACTCTCGACCAGACATGAAAAGTACGGCATCTAGTAGAGGATATCAGTGTACTGCACGGATTCGCCACGACACAGAAGAGCTACCAACTGGTCACATGTAAGCCCTTCCAACCCTGATACCTCCAAAAAGACCATTGAAGATCGTCACCGTAAGATTCGTACCCGCATCAAGGTGTAAGCTCAACTCCTAGGCTCAAGGCCTTACGACTATGCAAATGAAATGACAATGCTTACACAAAGCAGATGCAATCAAGCAATGTCTATCCCCCGGATAAACCCCGAAGTCTACTAAGGCTCTCTTCATTAGGAACTATACGCGGCTTTTGGAAAAACAAAACCTTTATCCACCGGATAAATCTTGTGATCCCTCTGGGATTGAGTCATCACAAGACTGAAACAATTGAACGACTGATCAGGGTCCGAATCACCGGTCTATCATCGAATGACTGTTTCAAAACCCAAAACGTTTCATGTTTGTGTTTATGTCTTATGAAGTCATGGATGTACTAAGTCATCAATGGTATAGTATATGGTCTTGTTTCACCACATATTACACTTAATTATCCCTTGTCTTCAACTCTAAGTCAATTAGTTAACTTAGGTTTTTAAAGCGTAAAAATTTACAGTTTGAGTTGAAAAATACTCTTTATAAACAAACCATTTCTCGCGAGGCGAAGGTCTATGTCGCGACGCGAGGTTGAGAAGTTATCTTTACTGTTTGGATAGTCTTTCTGCTTCGCGAGGCGAGGATTGTATCGCGACGCGAGGCAGAGAAGCTGCATCTTCACTACTTAGGCGGTTCGCTGAGCGAGAACTGCTTCGCTACGCGAGGCCGAGAAGCTGCATCTTTGCTGCTTAGGCGGTTCGCGAGGCGATAACGACTTCGCGACGCGAGGCCGAGGAGCTGCATCTTTGCTGCTCGGGCTAGACCACTGTCTCGCGAGGCGAGGCATTGTTAGCCTGGCGAATGCTTTATCTTCCCTTTGTCTCGCGGGGCGAGACGGGGTTCGCTGGGCGAGTGCCTTGTTTTCACTTTCCCTAACTCCTTCATTAATTCTTCTTTTGAAACACTTAGTTTGATTAAAAAACCTATGGCTAAAAAAAGACATTTTCCCACTTTGGTGACACACTTTAAAGGTTAAAACTTCATTTGATCTTTGGATCAAAGTCACTTTTGTTTCTCTTTGAAAACATAGGTTAGGAAATCATGTTTTTGTTGCATCAAAACTTTGCCAAAACAAGAACAACACATGTTCTTATATTTTTCTCTTACTAAGCCACAAGCCTACCCCAATGAAAAATGGAGACTTTGCTTCACCAACAAAGCAAATGTAGCTCAAAAGCTCACACAATAATGATAAACCACAATACACATTACTACATCATAATCAAACATATAAGTCCATCACGCATCATGGTCTTATAATCAAACAATAAAAGTCCATACTTGATCTAGTGATCAAAGTAGGATTTTCAACATACATGGAAATGATTTTCATTCAATCATATCATCATCAACATATTCTAAAGCACACTACAACATACTAAAGCATAAACTCATCATGACAATCTTGTTCTCCAAGAGAACTTAACAAAACTTAACACATAAATGTGAACCCAAACTAAAGGGTTTCAGCCACGCATAAACTTAAACAAACATCTTCACTACCACCATCTTGGTGTGATGAGTTTCATCTCCCCATACCTGTTGATGAGCAGATTCCCGGATCAAAGTCGGTTGATCGGTTTTTGAACCTCCTGGCAATCGTCAACAACAACAACAACACAACAATCCAACATTAAACAACAATCAAAGCCAATCTCAACAATCTTAACAAAGAGGATTTCGGCCACCCTAGGTTAAAAAGGTTAGCAATTGGTTTTGGTTTTCCATTTCATGGATTCAAAGGCATTAGGAAAGCTAAGGATGAAATCAAGTGTTAAAAATCAAAAATTGATGAAAACACTATTCATCATCATCAAATAGGGTTCGGCCAAAAAGGGATTTTGGGCTATGATGGGATTTGAATCATAAGCTCTTGGGTTTAGGTAGAGAATGATGATGTGAGTTCAAAGAACTTGGTCTTACCTCAAAAGGATTTTTCTACAATTTCCTACGGATTTTCAAAGTTTTGGATCTAAGAATTTCTTTTCATGAAAATGAAGATTGATCTTGAAATAAAGAAAGATTCAAAAAGCTAAGAGATCATAGAAGTGATCTTACCTTGAAATGAAGGAAGATTGCTCAAGGAATCAAGTGATTCCAACAAGTGATTCAAGCTTTTCAAGGATGAAAATGGAGTTTTCTCTCAAGAACAACTATGGAGCTCTAAAGGGGAGGGGGCTGTGCGTGAAAGTGAGAGGGTGAGGGGCTGAGTTCAGCCTCTTAAAAGCTCACTTAAGGGTAAAAAAGTCATTTGCCAAAAGGGTATAATGGTAAAAGTGTAAAAGACTAAGGTTAGGGGCATTTTGGTCCTTTTGCGTCCAGATATTTCCGAACGTCATGATGACTCTGGCATACTGTCCCAAGTGTCCTGGGATGATGTGATATCAAGAGTATCTGTTGGCGATTCCCGGTAAATCCATATGTGGCTCCGTTCGTCACCCAATTGAGGATTTCGTCCTAACAAAGGTCAGGAAGTGATTTTTCTGAAATTTTTGTGAAATTTAACCAAAACGTAGATAATTGAATTATAAGACTTACTATCTCGTTCACGGGTCCATCTGAGGACTTCTGAGCAGTAAAATCATACTGTCAGTGTAAAAACGCAGACCGGACTATGTTTGAGTTTTCGACTCAAAACTTAATCGTAGCTTCCTACGATATCGTCGAGCATGACTATGGTCTCAGAATATTTTATTTCCATTCCTAAGACCTCGAATAAAATAAAGACATTAAAATACTGAAGAAATAGAAAACGTGAAAATCAAGGCGTTACACCGTTCGTCTTAGTAGTAGAGGGTTTAGAGGAGGATCCTCAGGAGGCTCGTAAATATCAGCCTCAGGAGAACGGGAATGCTCCGGCTATGGGAGCCGGGGAAGCAGGGATGGTCAATGGGAATGCAGACTCTCTTGATCTCTCTTCTGATGTAGAAGTTGGACCCTCCTTTGGGGGACTATCCAATGGGTTTCAATAGATATGGACTAGCATAGGGTTTTCTTTTGAGGTAGGGATTTTTGGGTAGTCTGTTATCGGCTACTGACGGCCATGGTTTTAGAGATATGGTTTCCAGACTGTCGCTACCTAGTTTTAGGATTCATAATATTTTACTTTTCTGTTAGTTTATCTTTTGAACCGAACATGTTGTCCAAGGTTTCTTTATTGACATGGCTAACTGATGATGCATATATTTATATACGAGTAGTGTTGATGATTTCGCTTGAGCACTTGTTATTTATCGTTGTAAGAAGAAAAATTTTATCACGGTTTTCAGAGTAAGTAGGATCTAAGTAAAGAAAATCTGTTTTTCGAAAGTAACCAGCAAACTGTTATTTCGTGTTTTACGTTGTTTTTGGGTCACCATGTGATGCCAGAATAGGGTGTCACAATATTAATTAGGGAATTAATTAATATTTGATTTGACAATATTTTTTAAGCATTTTTTTCCTATGAATATTATTTTTCGAACAATAATCGATTATGCACCCTGCAATAATCGATTATGCTGCCTCTGGTTTCTTACCATGACATAGCTCATTTCCATAATAGATTTCCCTAATCGATTATAAGCTTTCTATTTTGTGGGAAGTATTAGGAATATTATATAATCGCTTACTATAATCGATTATGAAGCTACCGTTGTTCTCCCTAGTTTTCGAGGGAATACAATCGATTATATAATCGATTATCCCATTCCATTTTCACATTTTCATAGCAAGGGAGATGAGATGATTTTTCTATGAGGTCCTATAGCTTCTTTGGAGTAATCCTACCTTTTCTAGAGATTTTTACCCACTCAAATAAACGTATTATGCTTGAGATTATAATCAACCACATAAGCATCATAAGCACATACATGTATGACATATAATTATTTTTAACACAAAGTGTAACATCCCAGTTTTCTAAAAGCTTAATTGAGAAAGATGGCCTAGATCAAATATGTATGCATTTGTTGATAATTATTTCTATAGCTTAAAAGTGTGTTTAGAGTGTACGTTAAGAGTAGGGATGAATTGAATAAGAGAAGAATGAAGGAAAAGGATCAAGCGCAGAACGCTCAAGCGTGGATTAGTAGAACGCTCAAGCGTGCTGACGCTCTAGCATGGGGAGTTGTGAACGCTCAAGCCTGGACCCTCTGACCAGTGACTGGCAGTGATGGGACATAAAGTGACACATGTCGATTACGCATCGCGGCTGGCACGTGATGGGCGGTGCCTTAGCGATGAGGAAACGTCAAAGCTCAAGCGTGCGAGAAGCCAACGCTCAAACGTTGGAACGCTAAAGCGTGGAGTTCTAGAACGCTAAAGCGTTCGTAGCAGAGTTTTACCTCTATAAATACTTGCTCATTTTCACTTGGACGAAGTTTACCATTTTCACCAGACCAGAGAGCTCATAGAGAATAGGTCTAGAGGATTTTGAGAGCTTTGATTCCAAGCTGTGATTCGTTCATTCGTCCGATTCCAATTCCGATCGTGTTTTCGTGATCAGCACAACTCCTACTCTAATTCTAATAATTTATTTTTGTGATTCGACGAGGGTAAGCCAAGGTTACTTATCTAGCTACATTGTACCTATACAACGTTCTCTTTTGGTTAAAGCTTCTTTTCACGGTTTTAACTTCGTATTAGGGTTAATGCTATAGTCTACGTGTCATTTCCGTGATTAGGACAAGTTTTGAAGTTGCATGCGGAACCCTTTTTAGAGCAATTGGGTTGCGGCTGAGAGGTAAGGAGAGGAGCAAATGGGTGCTCGTTGTGTTCGTGATTATCACCACTTTTGCTATCAGGTGGGGGAAAAAGAGTTACACACGTCGGGGAGGCAAAAGTAGTCCATATAGCTTTGTTGAATGTTTTATGTGAGTGGGGGAACCCTAAACCCTACGTGAAGTTGAGCCCTGACAAAGTACCTAAACTCTAAGTTTAGTCTACTTTGGGTTATCACCGTTATATTTGATACCTTAAGTTAGCAGATTTGAGATGCATGATAGTATGAGTTAAATGTTGATATATGCGTACCTGCTATTTATGATAACTGATAATTTTGAAGAGATGCATGATGTATTGGTAATAATGGTATGTTGGCATGTTATACTATTTATTGCTTTATGGAGCATGTTGATAATTGATGAACTGTTGCATTATATATGAAAATGCATGTGTGTATGAATTCAGAGGTTTAGCACAATTAGGGCTTTGACCCCGTTTGAGCTGATAATTGAGATTTGAGGTATAGTGGAGCTTGGAGCTCATAAGCTTATGGTGGGAGCTTGGAGCTCATGTGTCCCCGTGGAGCTTGGAGCTCGTATATGTATCTTTGGAGCTTGGAGCTAGTATGTGTACCTATGGAGCTTGGAGCTCATGTTGCTAAGAGCAAGTTTGCATGTGTTGTGATATTAGCTTGAGAGAGATGGATGACATGCATAGCATATGCATTTGATTCCAAGTGGCAAGCCGTATGCTGTGAGGCATACGAGGTTGGTGCACCGAGTGCGGGTGCGGAAAACAGAAGGGAAGGTCTGTGTGACCTCGGGGATATACTGGACGCAGGTGTAGCCACAAGAGACCGGTGAGGTAGCTCCTTTTGTGTCGTGGCGGTCCTGGCGACGTCCTACTATCCCGACTGGACCCTGAGTCTTTCCAGTTGCTGGTGGATCTTCCGAGGAGGCCTAGTTAACCCTCTTTGTCTGGGACACTTGAGCGGTGATGCACTCTTATGGGTCACGGCGAGCGGATCAGATTACCGGAATGAACCAACTTGTTGTCCGATATGTGGACGTGATGTTGCCCTTAGTAGGGTGTTTAGTGTAAAACCCCCTCGAGGTGTCACAGTTCGTAATCAAAATCTCTTTCTCGATTAATTAAAATCATTTCGAAAATAATCATTAGACTAGTTGCATAAAATCTGATACCAATTTAAAATTTTAACAACAATAGAGAAACAATTCAACTCATCATTTATATCACTCATTCAACTTCGCCTTATGGCATACATCATTTCAATTTCTTGTTACACATCATGCTGAGTCATGGTCAAAGGACCTGACTTTAAATATCAAAATCCTAAGAGCTGGTCTAACAAAACTCTAAGAATAATAAAGTATACTACCTAGCCTGCATCACCCCGATGAGACTGAGCCTCGTCATCAACAGTCCATCCGTCTTCGTCGTCAACACCAAGGAACTCAGCTACAGGGTCTCGCAGTGACCCAGAGGACCGTTGGAAAAATATTTGTAGATGTGTTCAAAAAACACAACAGGGTGTCCAACATGTACAAGCAAGGGTGAGATACTCTTACACAAGTTTATCATAATAGCCACATAAGTAAAGCAGCATACTAATAATGCATCAACACAGTCATGCGATAAAGTATAAATATTCAATATAATATCACTTTCAAAATATCATACTCATTCATCAAGATAAGTCAAATGAATGCATGAGACTTCAATTCAACTCTCTAGCTCATGTGCTCCGGAGACTCTTACTTCCCTTCATCGAGGGATAGGCCGCAATAACACCCGTAACACAATTGTTCTCATTAGTCGGCCTCTCAATTTAGGTCTGATCTCCAATTGTTCCAGGGTATCATGTCATAACCATATCCTGAATAGTCCAGTCTCTGATTGAGTTCATTCGTGTTTGGCAATCGATTTACCACTGCACGGGGTCGCGAGGCCTCCTTCCACTTGTGGAGTTTCGAACACAGAATGCCCCTATAGACCTAGTGGTCTTAACTGGCTGAATTCTCAACTTCGTAAGTTGTAGCTCGGTTCGTATGGCACGACGGCCGACTGATGCATGTATGCAGGAGCTTTTCTGTTCTTTCTTTTCGTTCATTCTTTCTTTTCTTTCATTCTTTATTTTTTCTGTCGAGGCACATAGCCCATGACTCATTTTAAAGGACATATAGTCCGTTCAATTCAAGTTTCAGGACACGAGGTCCAAGTTCTTGGTTCGCGAAGTACTAGGCCGACGTCATAGACACTAGACTTGCATGGGACACTAAGTCCGTTCTTTCTCTTTTTCAAGACACAGGGCACGTAGTCCGAGTGCTCAATCCACGATATACTAGGCCGGCGTTGCGGACACTAGAATCGCATATAGGACACAAAGTCTACGTCTCAGTCACTAGGTTCAAGTGCTTCATATACGTGAAGGGGTAATCACCAGTTTCATCAAATTCATTTTCGTAGTTCATGAGACGACCCCATACGTATGAAGCCTTCCCATTAGTCCCAACCTCTTATTATTATTATTATTATTATTATTATTATTATTATTATTATTATTATTATTATTATTATTATTATTAACTATGCCTAGCCGTATATAAAGCGATAGCATGGTATACAAGCAGTGTTGCGGAAAACAAAACAACGTAAACGAGAACGGCAAGCATAGCAAACGATGATCAGAGTATAAAGCGTAAAATAAGCATAACTGTATAATAACATTCATAAGTTAGCCCCATTTGTAGGGCACTGTACATACATATACAGTCTGTCGGGTAGAAACCAAAAATATATCAAGAGCCAAAAGAAAACACTCGAAGCTGACCAGCAACCCCCATCCCTTCTCAAAAGATACATCAAAAGCTCTCAGCTCACTCCCTAGGACGCACTGGTGGGCTCTCACCATCAGTGGTGAGGACGCCCTGAATTACCCTGACCCTCGCCATGACTACACCTGTAACACACAATCGGCTCATACGCTGACGAAGAACTGGACACCACAATTCTACGCCTACGGTAGGTCCTCAAGTACTTCTCAGTCCTCCTGCGTTGTCCTCGGTAAACGTAACCTCTCCTGCTGGTCACGACCGATCACTGGGGTGCCGCCTATGTGTAGTCCTGCTCCCTCTGCCTTAGAGGTCGCTACATCCTCGAAAAGGGGAAGAACTGGTAGATGCAATAGGGACTGATGATATCTACATACGGAGGTGTACAGCTCCGAAAAATCAGGCTGACCGGTCCTGTGTAGACCATAAAAAAGGTAAAGGGGTCTACCCGCCATCCCCTCTCATCATGGTAGATGATCTCAATATCGCCCAGCACCGGCATCCACGGTGCCCCCGTGATGAACCGGTGAAGTCTCAGGTCCATGCTGAATCTCGGCTGGCTCATCGTCTTCAAGCGATCACCAAACAGACAACAAGGAAAAACAAAAGGGAGATAAGAAATACAGTGCGTTGTAAATTAGGAAAACAACAATAATGCAGTAAACACACAACAAGTAGCATATAACAGATATCACATTTATAACATTTACTGCATTCCAGCACATATCTGTCGAGACAACAAATGTAACAGACATCCATCCCGTGAGTCTCAGACTCAGATCAATCCTTTAGACCGAGATACTAATCCTATGCAGCATGTCAGCCGAAAAACGCACTTGTGCAGGTTACCAACTGGAACGGTTCCACACCCGAACAAGTCCACACCGGAATACGTTCTATGTCGGAATGGAGTTAGCTTGTCCAAGAAACTGAACCGCTCGCCGTGACCAATAAGAGTGCATCTCCCTTCCACATCGGAACCGGGGTATCTCGGTCGCCTCAGAACGTTAGCCTGGAACAACTAGAAAGCTCTGGGATTAGTCGGGCAAACCGAACTTGATCGGGCATCATGGAAGGATAGGGGCTACCTCATCTGTCACTGTAAACTATTCCCGAGACCGGCAACATCCCCAAGGCCACTCACTTGACCGCCCCATCTATTTTCCATACCCGCAATCACACGGCTAACCTCGTATGACGCTGGCAGCCCATACTACCTGTCACACGGCCTTGCCACTTGGCAGCTGATGATGATATGCAGCAAACATCCTTAACGGGCTTGATATCGGATCTCATGCCTAAACTCTCAATCAGAAACAACACGATGCCACTGCATCCACACGGCCACAGCCTTAACGCTACGCGTCCACGAACCACAGCTCAAACAAGCACGGCCACAGCCTCAAGAAGTCAGCATAACAACAACGGCACCATCCACGGTATCAACCCGGCAACAACACGGCACACAGCCAAACTTATTCTACGGCACTCCGCCACAACTCTCAATATTACGGCATACAACACAATAACAGTAGCAATAACATCAACATGATAGCAATAATATCAACAGCATCATATAAGCAGCATATCACATATACCAAGTAGCACGTAGGCATTTAGACAGATAACAACAGCAACAATAGGCACATTCAGTCATACGACAGCAAGCATCCTCAATCAACAGTTCGCTAACCTAGGGTTTTCAATCTTAACGGTGATAGCCCAAAGTAAGCTAAACCTAGGGTCTAGACACTTTGTCAGGGCTCAAACACTACTGGGGTTAGGGCTTCCCTACACATAGCAGAATTCACAACTACATTACTCTTGCCTTCCCGACGGCAGCAGTACTCTTTCTCCCCACCTGAACTATTGGCACGCAAATCCATGCGATCAACGGTTCGCTCCTCCTTCCTCAAGCTCGCAGCCCTCCTTCAAGAACAGCCACCACGTGGCTTCCAAGAACAGCCCCAGCTCCAAACCTCGTACCACCGCTAGTACGAACTTTGCCCTAACCACGAGCACAACACATGCACAATAGAGTTAGCCCTAGGGCAAGCTCAAAAGATTAAAGGAAAAGGGTAAAAACTCTAAGAATTCGAGTTTACCTGGGGCGAATCGAGAAAATAATCCGTTGGAGTTGTGTAAAACGTCACCGCGATTGCAATGGTGTAGTCGGAATTGCGTTCCGGCGGCTCGGTCACCTTTAACCTCAAGCTTTCTCCCTAAAGAACTCAGAACTTCTCTTTCTAACTTGCAGAAAAGCTCTAAGTTTCGTGCAAAATGAGAAGATGAAAGTGGAAGCTCCACTTATGGTTTCTACTTTCCACGCTTAAGCGTTCATCGCACTGCACGCTTGAGCATTGCCACGCTCTAGCGTGGGATCTCTTCACGCTCGAGCGTGGGACCTCGTCCACTCTGCCTGCTCCCTGGCCTGGCACATGTCTCACACGCGTCTAAACTCAAAGCAGCTGCTCAGCGCACTCAGCACGCTGAGGCGTCCAACTCCTCCCATGCGTAAGCCTCTTAACACTTGAGCATGGAGTCCTCTCACGCTTGAGCATCAAGCTCATCTAGAGAAGAACTTCCAGCCTTCTGACTTCCTCAGTTACTCGTTTTATGCCTTAGGCACCTCCAACGTTGTTGAAGCCTATTCCTAAGATTCAAACTAGGTCCAAAACTAACACACAACAATTCTCACAATCATCCAAAGCTCCAATTGAGATTAACCAACTCGATCAGAGTTCACAGAAAAATCGGGATGTTACATTACCACCCCCTTTACAGAAAATTTTGTCCATGAAATTTCCATCGTATACCTATGAACAGATAGGGATGACTCTAGCTCATCTCACCCTCACGTTCCCACGTTGAGTCACCAGTCACTGGGTTCCACTCCACTCTGACTAACTGAATGTGCTTACCGCGTAGTTCCTTGATCCTTCTATCCAAGATCCGAACAGGTGAAGCTTCGTACTCCAGATTCTCTTCCAGTTGAATTGATTCGGGCTCTAACATGTGTGATGGATCGGGATGATATTTTCTGAGCTGAGAGACGTGAAAGACGTCATGAAGATTTGAAAAAGGTTTGGTGGCAAAGCTATTTGATAGGCTATATGGCCGATTAATCGAAGAATCTGAAACGGTCCTATGAATTTAGGTGTTAGCTTTCTGGATTTGATTTCCCTGCCCACTCCGCCTCCTCCTCTTGTCAACATAGCTCTTTTTTCTATCCCTTGCAACCTTCATCTTTTCCCGTATTCTACGGACTTGTTCCGTTGTTTGCAGTACAAACTCTGGACCTAACAGCTGACTTTCTCCCGTCTCAAACCAGCACAACGGAGTCCTGCACTTTCGTCCATACAGTGCTTCGTACCGCGCCATCCCAATACTAGAATGAAAACTGTTGTTGTAAGCAAACTCGATCAATGGAAGAAACTCGTCCCAACTTCCCGTGTTTTCCAACACGCACGCTCTTAAGAGATCCTCCAATGACTGAATTGTTCGTTCTGACTGACCATCCGTTTGAGGATGATAAGCAGAACTCATACTTAACTTAGTTCCCATTGCACTGTGTGAGCTCCTCCAAAACCTTGAGGTAAACCTTGGATCGCGGTCTGAAACGATACTCGAAGGTACCCCATACAGCCTTACAACTTCCTTGATGTGTCAATCGCCCCATAGAGTAACTCTGGTTGATTGGTAAGAAGTGAGCACACTTCGTCAATTGATCGATGATTACCCAGACTGGATCACACCTTTTCTGAGTTCTCGGCAACCCAGAAACAAAGTCCATGGCAATACTATCCCATTTCCATTCTGGGACATCCAGCAATTGCAACAACCTTGCTGGCTTCTGGTGTTCAATCTTCGCTTTCTGACACACCAAACAGGTTAGGACGTAAGCTGCTACATCTTTATTCATCCCCGGCCACCAGAACAGCTTCTTCAGATCCTGATACATCTTGGTAGCCCCCGGATGGAAACTCATCTTGCTCTTGTGTGCTTCCTCCAAGATCATATTCTTAACTTCTCTATCTGCTGGCACACAAACCCGATCACCATACCTAGCAGACCATCTGTACCTCTTCTGAATTCCGAAGTCTTACCTTCTTCTATCAACCGATTCACGCTCTCGAGGTACTGATCCTCAGCTTGCTTCTTCCACAACAGGTTCAGGAAATCGCTAGTTACTCTAACCATCCCCAAATTCAGCTTATCCTCGACGATTTCCACTTCTAGGTTCAGATCTCTAAGCGCCTCTAAAAGCTCTAACTCCTTTACCTTCATCGCAGATACGTGCAGGGACTTCCTACTAAGCGCATCCGCTAGAACATTCGCCTTACCTGGATGGTATTACAGGTCGAATTCATAGTCCTTTATGAATTCCATCCATCTCTGCTGCCGCATGTTCAACTCTTTCTGGTCGAATAGATACTTTAGGCTCTTATGGTCGCTAAACACACTGAATTTAGCACCATAAAGATAATGTCTGCATATCTTCAATGCAAACACTATCGCAGCCAACTCTAGATCATGAGTCGGGTAGTTCCGTTCATGCACTCTCAACTGCCTGGAGTCATACGCCACCACTCTCCCTTCTTGCATGAGGACACAACCCAATCCTTGATAAAATGAATCATAGTATACATCAAATCCTCCTAAAGGATTTGGTAGCACCAACACAGGTGGCGTGGTCAGTCTTCTTTTCAGCTCTTGGAAACTCTGCTCGCAAGCCTCTGACCACTCAAACGTCTTCCCTTTTCTTGTCAACTGCGTCATAGGTAACGCAATCTTAGAGAATCCTTCTATAAACCTCCGATAGTAGCCCGTAAAATCAAGAAAACTCCTCACCTCGTTTACAGACTTAGGGCTTTCCCAACTCACTACAACCTCAACTTTCGCAGGATCCACTACGATTACATCCTTACTGATCACATGGCCTAGAAACTGAACTTCCTCTAACCAAAACTCACACTTCGACAGTTTAGCATACAACTGCCGGTCCTTTAGCACTTGCAACACTGCCCTCAGATGCTCTTAGTGTTCCTCTTTACTCGAAGAGTATACAAGGATGTCGTCGATAAACACAACAACAAACTTGTCTAGGAATGGTCGGAAGATCCTGTTCATATAATCCATGAACACAACTGGAGCATTAGTCACACCAAACGGCATAACCAAATACTCGTAGTGACCATACCGACTCCGAAAAGCAGTCTTTGGCACATCCTCCTTCTTAACCGGGATTTGATGGTATCCAGATCGCAAGTCAATCTTAGAAAACACAACTACTCCTTTTAGCTGATCCATCAAATCATCTATCCGTGGTAATGGATACTTGTTCTCTATCGTCACTTTGTTTAGATGATGATAATCTAGGCACAGCCTTGAGCTCCCGTCTTTGTTCTTCACAAACTAATCCGCTGGAGTTGTGTAAAACGTCGCCGCGATTGCAACGGTGTAGTCGGAATTACGTTCCGGCGGCTCGATCACCTTTAATCTCAAGCTTTCTCCCTCAAGAACTCAGAACTTCTCTCTCTAACTCGTAGAAAAGCTCTAAGTTTCGTGCAAAATGAGAAGATGAAAGTGGAAGCTTAACTTATGGTTTCTGCTATCCACGCTTAAGCGTTCATCACACTGCACGCTTGAGCGTTGCCATGCTCTAGCGTGGGATCTCTCCATGCTTGAGTGTGGAACCTCGTCCACTCTGCCTGCTCCCTAGCCTGACACATGTCTCACACGCGTCCAAACTTAGAGCAGCTGCTCAACGCACTCAGCACGCTGAGGCGTCCAACTCCTCCCACGCTTAAGCGTCTCAATGCTTGAGCGTGGAGTCCTCTCACTCTTGAGCATCAAGCTCAGCGAGAAAAGAACTTCCAGCCTTCTGACTTCCTCAGTTACTCATTTTATGCCTTAGGCACCTCCAACCTTGTTCAAGCCTATTCCTAAGATTCAAACTAGGTTTAAAACTAACACACAACAATTCACACAATCATCCAAAGCTCCAATCGAGATTAACCAACTCGATTAGAGTTCACAGAAAAACTGGGATGTTACAGTTCAAATCTCAAAAACAAAACTCAGGTTCTTCTTGGTATAAACCAAACTCGTTTTCCTTCTAAAACTTATTTTTCACAAAACTTTTCTTTACAAAAACATTCTCAAAAACTCAAGTTCTAAAGATACATTTTCAAAGGATTTTGGCCTAAAAAGCCTAAAAATTCCCTCATTTTAAAACATTTTTCTAAGGATTGTTATTGGAGCAAATTTCTTGAAGAAACTTTTTCATTTTCGGGACATCAAATACTTTCAGAAGATCTTTTCTTGACAAACTAAATACTTTTCAAGGTTTTCTTTCTTTATGCAACATGTTTAGAAAATAATGATAAAACAAGTTTTCACTATTTTCCTCATCAACTCTCAACTTCCTAAGTCTTATTCAAAAACATCTTGGATTCTTAACTAAGTGACTTTTTAGTAAAATTGGCCATGATAACCTTTAGCTTAGAATTTTTTCATTCCTCAAATCAAAACATTTCAAAAATCTTTGATTAAGACTTTTAGTTAGCTTAATCTTCATTAATGAGCTATAGCCAGTGCTATACTCTTAACCAGTCCAGGATATATATATATATATATACCAATTCTCATTCAAGGCATCAATGCCGCAATTCCTATTTCGATCATCCAGGCATATACTTCATGAAGTTCATACACAACATATATCTCCATATCAAATAATTCATTCATGACAATAACACCACAAATCACACCTAAATATTCAATCACAAACATACCTGAACCAACCTCATGCGATTATCAAACTCATTGGAGCTAATCTCCCCTTACCTTTAGGAGTCATCCTCCGAAGGTAAAGTCGCCCGATCGGTCCACGAATTCTCCCGATTCCTCGTCCGAGTATCCGACAACAACTACAAACACATAACCACACCAATCATCAAAAAATAACAACATAATTAACAACATCAAATCATAATTTCTCCTTCTCCAAAAATGGTCTAAGGTTCGGCCAAAAATGATGAAAAGGGCTAGGGATCTCATTTGGTTCCAATCTTTTGGAAGGTTGGTTCTTAAGCTTGATGAACCCTAGTGTAAGTCCTATTACCCAAAAATTTGAAACAAAACTCAAGGTTCCTCATACTCATAGGTTTCGGACATGAAGAGAAAATTGGGCTAGGAATTGATTTGTTTTTCCATCACTTGGATTCAAAGACAATAGGAAAGGTAAGGATGGAATCAAGAGTTAGAAATAAAAAATTGAACAAAATCACTATTCATCATCTTCCTCTAGGGTTCGGCCACTTTTAGAAGAATAGGCTAGGATGAGAGTTTGATCATATGCTCTTGGGTTTAGGTAGAGGATGATGAAGCTAGCTCAAAGAAATTGGTTTCCCATTAAAAAGATTTTTCTACAATTTCCTATGGATTTTTGAAGTTTTGGATCATAAACTTGATTTTCATGAAATCAAGATTTCAAACTTGAAATAGAAATAGATTCATGAAGATTAGAGATCATAGAAGTGATCTTACCTATAGAATGATGAAGATTGATCAAGTTGCAAGCTTTTCTTTCAAGGATTTCAAGCTTTTTCTCTAAGAAAAATGGAGTTTTATCAAGAAGGAAGATGAAGTCATGGAGATTGATTTTGGGGCTGTTCTATGCGTGGGTTAGGGGGCTGGAATGTCCTTAAATTAACTCACTTAAGGGCATTTGGTCATTTTTTTCAAGGACCAAAATGTCATTAAAGAAAAGGTTAGGGGTATTTTGGTTACTTCGCGTCCAGATATTTCCGAATGTTGTGATGACTCCGGCATGCTTTCCCAAGTGATATGAAATGATGTGATATCAAGATTATCCATTGACGGGTCCTGGTAAGTCCATATGCGGCTCCGTTCGTCGCCCGATTGAGTGTTTCGCTCGAAAAAAAGGTTAGGAAGTGATTTTTGTGAAATTTAACCAAAACGTAGAGAATCAAATTCTAAGACTTAATGTCTCGTTCACGGGTCAATCTGAGGTCCCTGGAGCAGTAAAACCATACTGTCAATGTAAAAACGCAGACCGGGCTCCGTTTGAGTTTTCAGCTCAAAGTTTAATCGTAGCTTCGTACGATAGCGTTGAGCATGACTATGGTCTCGGAATATTTTATTCCCCTCTCTAGACCCCTTAATAAAATACAAACATATAAATACTGATTAATTAGCTCTAGAGAGCTTTGAAAAATCGGGGTGTTACATTTAGTACTGGCCGGCATGCATAGAAAGAGTATGTGTACACCTAGTTAGGGAACGACCGTGGTGTCGTGATGTTGAGAGATGATTGTGTTTGCTATATGTTCTGCATTGCATCATCCCACTTATAGATGTGTTGTATATCTTATCTCCCATTATTTCTTTGTATGTGTACATTCGGTTTTACGGACAGACGACGAGTTAGCGGAGGATCAGAATGGACCCGAGGCTTCACCCGTTTATCACGGGGGCACCGCGGATGTCAATGCTGGGGGACATTGAGATAGTCTACCATGATGAGAGTGGATGGCAGGTGGACCCCTCGACCTTTTTGGCCGTCTACACTGGACCTAACAACTTGATCTTCCCGAGCGGCACACCACCTTATGTGGACAACACAGGACCTTATCGCGTGTATCAGTTTCTTCCCTTCCCTCGGATGTGGTGCCCTGCGAGGCACAGAGAGCGAGACTACTTGTGGGTGGCACCCCAGTCTTCTATAGCACCAGCAGGAGAGGCTTCGTGCATAGAGGACAACATAGGCATACGAAGCGGTATCTGAGGGCAGCTCAGAGGTGTAGGATCATAGTGTCGAGTTTCTCATCCGAGTATGAGCCTATGCAGGTTTATAGGCGCACTCATGGAGAGGGGTAGGGTAGCTCAGGGCATCCTCACCACTGAGGGTGAGAGCCAACCAGTGCGTCTCTAGGATTGTGTGGAAAGGTTTTGATGTATTTTGAGAATGGACTGGGGAGAGCGCTGGTGAGCCTTGAGAGTTTCTTTTGGAGGTCCTTGGATGTACCTTGTTTATATTTTCAGTTTCCTTATGTACTTTCGTCTGTATTATTACTTAGCCCCACTTTGTGTGGATGTTTCATTTATCCTGTTGTGTTTACTCTGATATTGTGCGCTTTTAAATTGATCATATGTTATCGTTGTTTAAATAAGCGCGTAATCATAAAGTTATAATTAATAGTATCTTTGGGTTTTAAAATAATGGGATTTCCTTAGGTGGGACTTAGGGACGTCATATTAAGGTGGTATTAGACCAGTTTGGTCCTATCTGGATAGACTGTGGAAGTCGGGGACCAAGACTGTGAGGTATTAGGGAGTCGAACTGGCAAAGTTTGTCGTCTCTGCAAGGGAGTACGACTGTGTCTAGAGGGGTAGAATGACCGCGATTAATTGTTGTAGTGCTTGTATGAACGATAAGTAGATGTATGTACTTATGTTACTTATCATGTTTGAACTCTGAGCTAACAGTTACTTGAGTTAGGAACCAATGGCTCAAGGAAGAGGTAGAGGTAAAGGCGGTGGTAGAACGGGACTGAATCGAGGTTAGGATGCTGAAGCTTCATATACGAGAAATGGGGCTGAGTCGCTGGAAACCATCAGGACTATGAGGGATATGGCTGCTGCTATGCTTTAGTAAACACAACAGAATGCTCAACTCATTCAGACGACCTGTGAGAATCAACAGCAACAGCGAAATGTCAGAATTGAAGATGTTGGTTTGGATGCCTTCATGAGGCGACAACCTCCTCAATTCAATGGGGATTACAATCCCGAGGGGCGGAGCTGTGGATTCAAGAACTGGAGAAGATCTTCGCAGCGACACACTGTGAAGAAGCTCAGAAGGTTTCTTATGCTTCCTTCATGTTAGTGGGAGGAGCAGAGATGTGGTGGAAAGGGAAGCAAAGGCTGTTTGAAGCTAAAGGAAGAGTCGTAACTTGGGGGCTGTTCCGAGAATGTTTTCTAGAGAAGTATTTTCCTCTCATGACTAGAAGGGAAAAGGACAACGAGTTTCAAAGTTTGAAGCAAGGCAACTTGAAAATTGGGGAATATGCAGCAAGGTTTGAGGCACTGCTTAAATTCTCAGAGTTTTATCAGCGGTATCCAGACGAGGAGTTGATGTGCCGCAGGTTTGAAGATGGTTTGAAATATGAGATTCAGAAGGCCATAGTACCGTTGGGGATTTCTATATTTCCCGACATGCTGGATCGGTGTTCAACATTGAGAACATCGAAAGGAGAAGAGAAGTGGCAACCAGGAGCGAAGGACCTATCCGTAGTAACCAGAGAGGCAGAGGTGGAAGATTTCAGAGTGGCCGGGGGCCATATAAGAAACCAGCACAGAGAACTGGAGGGGCTGGAAGTCAACCTAGTGCAACTCAGGGGTTGCAAGGTTGTTTCAAGTGTGGGCGACCATACATGGCTCGAGACTGCAGAAGTCAAGCGCCCGGGTGGAATGAAACACCCTTTCCCGAGTGTCACATTCCCGAACGTTTATAAGGCCGAAAATATTTATTAATGCGGAAAATACGGTTTCCTTTTTTTTTTCTTTTCACATCGGTATAATGGGATTAGTAAAGGTAAAAAATACTAATAAATGAACTTAGGTTCACCATGCATTTCTAGAACATACTGTATTATAAATAAAGAAACAAAAAACGGAAACAGAAAATAGAAATAATACCGTATATAGACATAGGTCTAATGTATAACTGGCATAAGAAATAAAATAAGTACTATGAGTCGTAGCTCCCAAAAGGTACTATAGATACTGACGCAGTCTGGCCGGCAACAAAATAAAACAGCAAAAGAAGTCCACCTCCGGACTCAAGGAAATTGCTGAACCGAACCGTCGTCACGTCCATCTGTTCAAGCAGCAACAGCAAGTACCAGCAGAAAATATACAGATATGGGTGAGATTCTCGTTCATCAACACAACAAAACAATAGTAGTAAAAACGGGACGACTCACCAGGTAACAGCGTGCCCAACATGCTTACTAAAATTCTCAATATAAATCATGTAAATAGTTAACAACATAATATCATGTTAAACAGTTAACAGCATAATATAAGGCATTCTTAAAACAGAACAGCGATGCATAACAGTAATGTAATCATCAACAGCCATAAAATGCAGTGCAATGTACATGACTAAATGCCAATGCCACTGGGTACTACTCTGACCCCTACTCCATGGAGCTAACAAAACGTTGGAGAGAGTGAATGGGAGGACATGTTCTGTGTGTTGCCAGCCATGAGCTAGATGCTATAACATTCGTAACGTTCACGTATCTGGCTTTACGGAAAAACTCTGCACCAAACATGAAAAGTATGTCATCTAGTAGAGGATATCAGTGTATTGCTCGGATTAGCCACGACACAGAAGAGCTACCAACTGGTCACATATCTGCCTTTCCAACCCTGGTACCTCCAAAAAGACCAATGAAGATCGTCACCATACGATTCGCACACGCATCGAGGTGTAAACTCAACTCCTAGGCTCAAGGCCTTACAACTCATGCAAAGAAGTGCCAATGCTTACTTAAAGCAGATGCGATAAAGCAATGTCTATCCACCGGATAAGCAGTACAGCGATGTATAACAGTAAATGCAAACATCAATAGCCATGCAATGCAGTGCAATGTATATGACTCAATGCCAATGTCACTGGGTACTACTCTGACCCCTACTCCATGGAGTTAACAAAATGTCGGAGAAAATGAATGGGAGGACATGTTCCGGTTTCTGCCAATCATGAGCAAAATGCTACAACATTCGTAACATGCACGTATCTGGCTTTACGGAAACACTCTCGACCAAACATGAAAAGTATGGCATATAGTAGAGGATATCAGTGTATTGCACGGATTCGCCACGATGCAGAAGAGCTACCAACTGGTCACATGTAAGCCCTTCCAACCCTGATACCTCTAAAAAGACCATTGAAGATCGTCACCGAAAGATTCGCACCCGCATCAAGGTGTAAGCTCAACTCCTAGGCTCAAGGCCTTACAACTATGCAAATGAAATGCCAATGCGTACACAAAGCAGATGCGATAAAGCAATGTTTACCCCCTGGGTAAACATCGAGGTCCACTAAGGTTCTCTCCCTCAGGAACTATACGCGTCTTTGAAAAACAAAACCTTTATCCACAGGATAAATCTCGTGATCCCTCCGGGATTGAGTCATCACAAGACTGAAACAATTGAATGACTGATGGTTTCAAAACCCAAAACGTTTCATGTTTGTGTTTATGTCTTACGAAGTCATTGATGTACTAAGTCATCAATGGTATGGCATATGGTCTTGTTTCACCACATACTATACTTAATTAACCCTTGTCGTCAACTCTAAGTTAATTACTTAACTTAGGTTTTAATGCGTAAAACTTTACGATTTGAGTTAAAAACTCCTTTTGTAAACCAAACAACTTTTACAATTGAAAACTCATTTGATTTGAAACAACGTTTGAACCACTTATTCTATTTTCAGCATTTTCTGAAACATGAAATTCGCTTGGCGGAGTTCAATTCACTTAGCGAAATTGAGGCAGTGATACCTCCTTTGAAACTCCTCTAAATCGCTCGGTGAAACATAATTCGCGTAGCGCAATTTGTTGTATTCGCTTATCAAATATTGATTCGCTTAGCGAAAATGGAGGTGGTTACACCTCATTTGAAACTCCTCTGTATCGCTAGGCGAAACATAATTCGCATAGCGTAATTCCACTGTATTCGCTTAGCGAATCTCAATTCGCTTAGCAAAATGGAGGCGGTTATACCTCTTTTGAAACTTCTCTGTTTTCGCTTAGCGAAAGTAAATTCGCTTAGTGAAATTTGCCTTAAAACAAGACATTAACCTTGTTAAAGAAAAACCTTATGGAACTATATTGATTTTCATGAAAGCATTCATTAAATTACTTGATTAGCTAGATGAACTAATGATAAGATAAAAGGTATGTTTCACTTTGGTGAAAACACTTAAGAATTGAAACTTTGTTTGATCTTTGGATCAAAGTCACTTAGGGTTTTTCTTTGAAACATAAGTCATTAAAACACTTTTCTTACTTCAAAACTTTAATTTGTTCAAGAACTACTCATACTCTTCCTTTTCTCATGGCCAAAAGTCTATTAGGAACAAATGTGAAGATTGCTTCACCCTCAAGACAAGTTATAGCTTACAAAGCTCACATAATTATGACAAACAATACACATATAGCATTGCATCATAATCAAGCATAAAAATTCACACTGGATCTAGTGATCAAAGTAGGTTTTTCAACATACATGAAAATGATTTTCATTCAATCACATTATCATCAACATATGTTAGATCACATTACAACACACTAAAGCATAAACTCATCATGACAACCTTGTCCTCCAAGAGAACTTAACAAAACTTAACAATTAAACGTGAACCCAAACCAAAGGGTTTCACTCACACATAAACTTAAACAACCATCTTCACCACCACCATTTTGGTGTGATGAGGTTCACCCCCCATACCTATTGATGAGCAGATATCCGGATCAAAGTCGGTTGATCGGTTTGTGAACCTCCTGACAATCGTCACCAACTACAACAACACAACAATAAAAAATTAAACAACAATCAAAACAAAACTCAACAATTCTACTCTAAGGGTTTCGGCCACCCTGAAGAAAATAAAGCTAGGAATTGGTCTTGGTTTTCCATTTCATGGATTCAAAGGCAATAGGAAAGCTAAGGATGGAATCAAGTGTTAGAAATCAAAAATTGATGAAAAACACTATTCAACATCTCTCCATAGGGTTCGGCCATTTGGGGATTTTTGGGCTATGATGAGAATTGAATCATAAGCTCTTGGGTTTAGGTAGAGAATGATGAAGTGAGTTGATAGAAATTGGTTTCACATCAAAAGGATTTTTCTACAAATTACTATGGATTTTCAAAGTTTTGGATCTAAGAATTGATTTTTCATGAAAATGAAGTTTGATCCTGAAATAGAGAGAGATTCAAGAAGCTAGGAGATCATAGAAGTGATCTTACCTAAGAATGAAGGAAGATTGCTCAAGGAATCAAGTGTTTCTAACAAGTAATCAGGGAGCTTCAAGAAGAAAATGAAGTTTTCTTCAAGAACGACAATGGAGTTCTATAGGGGAGGGGCTGTGCATGGAAATGAAGGCTGAATGGGGCTGAGTTCGGTCTTTTAAAATGTCACTTAAGGGCAAAATGTTCATTTGCCAAAAGGGTAAAATGATAAAAGTGTAAAAGACTAAGGTTAGGGGCATTTTGGTAATTTCGCGTCTACATTTTCCCGACCGTCATGGCGACTCTGGCATACTCTCCCAAATGTCCTGGGATGATGTGGTATCAAGCTTATCTGTTGTCGGGTCTCGTTGAATCCCTATGTGGCTCCGTTCGTCACCCGATTGAGGATTCCGCTCAAACAGAGGTCAGGAAGTGATTTTTTTGAAATTTTTGTGAAATTTAACCAAAACGTAGAGAATCGAATTCTAAGACTTACTGTCTCTTTCACGGGTCCATCTGAGGTCTCCTGAGCAGTAAAATCATACTGTCAGTGTAAAAACGCAGATCGGATTCCGTTTGAGTTTTCGACTCAAAACTTAATCATAGCTTCCTACGATATCGTCGAGCATGACTATGATCTCGGAATATTTTGTTTCCATTCCTAAGACCTAGAATAAAATAAGGACATTAAAATACTGAAGTATAGAAAATGTGAAAATCGGGGCGTTACATTCCTACCCTTCTTAAAAGAATTTCGTCCTCGAAATTATACGTATCTCTTAAAACAAACTCGGATACTGTTGTTGCATGTCCTCTTCTCTTTCCCAAGTAGCATCACCTGTAACCTCGTTCCAGATAACATTGACTAAAGCTATCTCCTTCCCTCGCAGTTGCTTTACTCTCCTGTCCTCGATCTTAACCGGTAGTGTTTCATAGGTCAGGTTATCCTTTAGCTGTACTGTATCAGATTCTATGACATGACTGGTATCAGGAATATACTTTTGCAATTGCGAAACATGCAAAACATTATGAAGGTTCGATAAAAAAGGCGGTAAAGTTATTTGGTAAGCTACTGGACCTATCCGACGAAGAATTTTATAGGGTCCAATGAATTTTGGAGTGATTTTTCTGGATTTAATGACCCTGCCCCACCCCAGTCATTGGAGTGACTCTCAAATACACATGATCCCCTTCCTCGAACTCAAGTGGCCTACGTCTTTTATCCGCATAACTCTTCTGTCGGCTCTGAGTTGTCCTTATCTTTTCTTGAATCAGTTTCACCTTCTCAGTGGTTTGTTGCACTAGTTCAGGTCCGAATGAAGCACTTTCTCCATCTTGGTACCAACACAAAGGTGTCATGCAACGTCGTCCGTATAAAGGTTCATAGGGTACCATCCCTATACTCGAATGATAACTGTTGTTGTAGGTGAATTCTATCAACGGTAGGAAATTCTCCTAACTTCCGGCATGTTCCAACACACACGCCCTCAACAGATCCTCTAAAGACTGAATCATCCTTTTCGATTGTCCATCAGTTTGAGGATGGTTAGCCAAACTTAATCGTAACTTTGTTCCTAAAGCTTCATGTAAACTTTGCCAGAATCGCGAAGTAAAATGCGGGTCTCTATCCGATATGATACTTGAAGGTACTCCATGCAGTCTCACAATCTCACTGATATAAATCTGAGTGAGATTTTCCATGGAATACTTGAGATTGATAGGTAGAAAATGAGTTGATTTCGTAAGCCTATCAATTATTACCCAAATGGAATTGTATCCTTTAGGTGTTCTTGGCAAACACGTCACGAAATCCATCGTTATGCCATCCCATTTCCACTCTGGGATATCCAATGGAAGTAACATTCCCGCTGGCCTTTTATGTTCAACCTTTGCTTTTTGACACACTAATCAAGACGCCACATAATCAGCTACATCTCTTTTCATGCCTTGCCACCAAAACAATCGCTTCAGGTCTTGGTACATCTTGGTTGACCCTGGATGCATACTCAACTTGCTTCTATGAGCTTCGTCCAGCATTAACCTCCTTATCTCTAGGTTGTTTGGCACACAAACCCGCTCTCCTCGTCTTAGGATTCCATCTACTCCTTCCTTGTATTCAGACGTCATCCCTTTCTTTAGATTCCTTCGCTCTTTCTCCAGATACTGGTCGTATACTTGTTTTTCCCGAATCTGACCCATCAAATCACAAGATACTGTAACCATACCCACACATAGTCTTCCTGACATACTAACCACGTATAGATGCATATCCCTGAACTATTCCAACAGCTCGTGTTCCTTAACCATCATGGCAGACACATATAACACTTTCCTACTCAGGGCATCCGCTACCACATTAGCTTTTACCGGATGATATTGCAACTGAAAGTCATAGTCCTTCAAAAATTCTAGCCACTGTCTCTGCCTCATGTTGAGCTCTTTCTGATCGAATAGGTACTTCAAACTCTTATGATCGCTGAAGACATTGAACGTCGAACCATACAAGTAGTGCCTCCAAATCTTCAATGCAAAGACTACCGCTGCTAACTCCAGATCATGAGTTGTGTAATTCTTCTCGTGCACTTTCAGTTGTCTCGAGGCATACGCTACCACCTTCCGATTCTGCATCAGAACATAGCCTAATCCTTGGTATGAAGCATCACAGTACACTTCAAAAAGTTCGCTTGGATCTGGCAATATCAACACTAGCGATGTAGTCAGCCTCTACGTTAGCTCCTGAAAACTTTGCTCACAGGCTTCAGTCCATTCAAACGTTTTATCCTTCCTCGTCAATTGGGTAAGAGGTCCTACAATCTTAGAAAATCCCTCGATGAACCTCCGATAATACCCAGCCAAACCCACAAAACTGCGTATCTCAGTCACTATGGTTGGTCTTTCCCACGATCTACAAAAATTCCTTCCTTTGAAATTACATGACCCAAAAACTGCACTTCGTCGAGGCAAAACTCGCACTTGGACAGCTTTACATACAGTTGTTTCTCTTTCAGAACCTGAAGAACCACACTAAGATGTGCAGCGTGCTCTTCCTGGTCTCGCGAATAAATGAGTATATCGTCTATGAAGACAACGACAAACTTATCTAGGTATGGACAAAAGATCCTATTCATATAATCCATGAATATAGCTGGAGCATTCGTCACACCAAACGGCATTACAAGATACTCTTAGTTCCCGTAGCATGTTCGAAACGCTGTCTTTGGTACATCCTCTGCCTTGACATGAATCTAGTGATAACCCGATCATAAATCAATCTTGGAGAAAACTGACGCTCCCCTCAACTGTCCATCAAGTCATCTATCCTCGGAAGTGGATACTTGTTCTTAACGGTAACCTTGTTCAATTGGCAATAATCCACGCATAGGCGAGATGTTCCATCTTTCTTTTTCACCAACAGCAAAGGTGCTCCCCACGGCGATACACAGGGTCTAACAAACTATTTCCCCAATAAGTCTACCAACTGTTCCTTCGCGGTTTCCAACTCAACAGGTGCCATTCGATACGGTGCCATAGACACTGGTCCTGTTCCTGGCATAAGATCGATCGCAAACTCGATGTCCCGAACTGGCGGCAAACCTGGTACATCTTCAGGAAAGACTTCCGGAAACTCGTTCATGACAGGTACGCGCTCTAAGACTAACTCGCTCTCGACCTCCAAAGATGATAGTAACATGTATCCTTGAGCTCCTTCTCTCAAAGAAGCGTTTACTTGGTTGGCGGTCAAAAATCCAGAATTCTCACAACTAGGAAAAACTAAGGTTTTATTTGCGCAGTCTAATAGGATATGGTTAGAAGATAACCAATCCATTCCTAAGATTACATCCATTTGAGAAAGAGGCAAACATATCAAATCAATAAAAAATGTTCTATCTTTAATAGAAATAGAACAGTTCAGACAAACTTTAGCAGTTATAACAGGCTTTGCAGTAGGCGTAGAAATTACCAAATCAAAAGGTAAAGAAGACACAGGTAATCCCAACAGGTTCACACAGTCATAGGCAATAAAGGAATGCGTCTCACTTGAATCAAACAGTATAGTTAAGGTTTTACCTCCCATGACGCACTCGCCTTGGATCAAGTCTTCATTTTGAGAAGCTTCAGCGCCACTCACAGAATAGACTCTGCCTTTTGCCTTTGGCCTCCTGCTTGGAAATTATTGACAGAATGTTCCACTTTTGGTTGCATACATTCACGTGAAATATGTCCTGGCTTCCCACACTTGAAGCAGATAATTCCTTTGATTGAACAGTCTTTGGTGATGTGATTACTCTTCCCACACTTCATGCACTTGGTTGGGCATTTCCAGATTGACTGAAACCCCCACTGCTTCCTCCGACAGAACATTGATCATGTTGCTTTGCATACAGCTTCCATTGAGATTTGTTGTCTCGACCACCGTATCCCCTCTGGAACTTGCTCGGTCCTGAACTCTATACCCGCTTGTCCTTGGGCTCCAAGCTCTCGATCAGACGACACTTCTCCATCAGCCTTGGAAAAAACAAAAATTTCCAGTGGAACTATAGCTCTCTTCAAGTCGATCCTCAAACTACCTTCAAACTTCATGCATTTCCATTCCTCCCTTGGGTTGTCCAGGAAATAATTCGAGAACTTTGCCAAACTTTCGAATTTGGCCCTTTATTCAGCTATGGTCATTCCCCCTTGTCTCAACTGGAGGAGCTCCATTTCTTTCTGGTGCCTTGCACTCGCAGGAAAATACTTTTCTAGGAATTTTCCCTTAAAAGCATTCCAGTCCGCAGATTGTTCATCATGAATTAGCATCTGACGGGATCCTTCCCACCAGTATTCAGCATCCTCCACCAGCATATAGGTTGCATAGACAACCTTGTCATTCTTAGTACACCTCATCGCTCCAAAGATTTTCTCCAACGTCTGAATCCAACGCTCAGCTAATTCAGGATTGAATTCACCCTTGAATTGAGGTGGATTCCTACGAAGAAATTTGTCTAGTCCTCTACCCCCAGCAGCTCTTTCGTCACGTTGAACCATCGCAGTAGCCATCTCCCGTATGGCGTTCACAGCAGCAGTAAGGTTTTGAGCAGCCATTGCTACCTTCAAAACCAGAATTGTCAAACTCAAAGGAATAAAGCAAACAACATTATCTTCCTTACGGAGATAACAATAGAGAAACACACAGAGAACACATCACAAACAAGACCGACCATAACCTACAAACCCCAAAAAGACTCGGCTAATGCGAAAAATAAGGTTTTCTTTTTTTTTCTTTTTCATTTCACAACTGTGTAATGGGATTAGTAAAGGTAAATAATACTAATAAATGAACTTAGGTTCACCATGAATTTCTAGAACATACTCTATTATAAATACAGAAACAGAAAACGAAAACAGAAAATAGAAATAATACTGTATACAGACATAGGTCTAATGTATAACTGGCATAAGAAATAAAATAAGTACTAGGAGTCGTAGCACCCAAAAGGTACTACAGATACTGACGCAGTCTGGCCGACAACAAAATAAAAAAGCAAAAGGAGTCCACCTCGGGACTCAAGGAAACTGCTGAACCAAACCATCGTCGCGTCCATCTGTTCAAGCAGCAACAGCAAGTACCAGCAAAAAATATATAGATATGGGTGAGATTCCCGTTCATCAACACAACAAAACAACAGTAGTATAAACGGGACGACTCACCAAGTAGCAGTGTACCCAACATGCTTACTAAAATTCTCAACATAAATCAAGTAAACAATTAACAGCATAATATCATGTTAAACAGTTAACAGCATAATATAAGGCATTCTTAAAACAGAACAGCGATGCATAACAGTAATGTAATCATCAACAGCCATTGAATGCAGTGTAACGTACATGAATCAATGCCAATGCCACTGGGTACTACTCTGACCCTACTCCATGGAGCTAACAAAACGTCAGAGAGAGTGAATGGGAGGACATGTTCCGTGTACTGCCAGCCATGAGCAAGATGCTACAACATTCGTAACGTGCACGTATCTGGCTTTACGGAAACACTCTGCACCAAACATTAAAAGTACGGCATCTAGTAGAGGATATCAGTGTATTGCTCGGATTAGCCACGACACAGAAGAGCTACCAACTGGTCACATGTCAGCCCTTCCAACCCTGATACCTTCAAAAACACCATTGAAGATCGTCACCGTAAGATTCACACCCGCATCAAGGTGTAAGCTCAACTCCTAGGCTCAAGGCCTTACAACTATGCAAATGAAATGCCAATGCTTACACAAAGCAGATGCGATAAAGCAATGTTTACCCCCCGGGTAAACCTCGAGGTCCACTAAGGTTCTCTCCCTTAGGAACTATACGCGTCTTTGAAAAACAAAACCTTTATCCACAGGATAAATCTCGTGATCCCTCCGGGATCGAGTCATCACAAGACTGAAACAATTGAACGATTGATTGGGATCCGAATCACCGGTCCGTCATCGAACTATTGTTTCAAAACCCAAAACGTTTCATGTTTGTGTTTATGTCTTATGAAGTCATTGATGTACTAAGTCATCAATGGTATGGCATATGGTCTTGTTTCACCACATACTATACTTAATTAACCCTTGTCTTCAACTCTAAGTTAATTACTTAACTTAGGTTTAATGTGTAAAACTTTACGATTTGAGTTAAAAACTCCTTTTGTAAACCAAACAACTTTTACAATTGAAAACTCATTTGATTTTAGACAACGTTTGAACCACTTATTCTATTTTTAGCATTTTCTGAAACATGAAATTCGCTTGGCGGAGTTCAATTCGCTTAGCGAAATTGAGGCAGTGATACCTCCTTTGAAACTCCTTTGTATCGCTCGGTGAAACATAATTCGTGTAGCGTAATTTGTTGTATTCGCTTAGCGAATATTGATTCGCTTAGTGAAAATGGAGGCAGTGATACCTCCTTTGAAACTCCTCTGTATCGCTCGGCGAAACATAATGTTAGAACCAAAACAGTAATGACTAATGACCCCAAAAAGTTTTAATGATTAACAAAGTTATTATATGTTTATTGAAAATACTCGAAGTCAAGTTTATGCTAATCCATAAGGTCAAAAGACCTTTGTATGTTTCTGACTTTAGATAGTTCTCCAAAAACCAAAGTTTCACCTAGCTCTTAAAGGACAACTCACTGCAATATCTTCATCCAAAGAAACTAAGTGGTAAAGTTTTACGTCCAATTGTCTTCAATGCGTGTGCGTCCAATTGTCTTTAATGCTTATGCATCCAATTGTTTTTAACTATTGTGCGTCCAATTGTCTTCAAATGCGTATGCGTCCACTAACTTCTTTTTGTAGATGATGTGGCACTCACTTATTCAAAAGTCTTAAATGGTTTTAAGGAACTATCTTTTTTACATAAAGACAAAAGAAGGTACGAACGTCGTACAAAGCAAAACACGTAGAGCAAAGAATCAAGTAGAGCAAAACACTTGTCGGCCATCAAATCAAAATCAGTCTGATACCATTCAAGCTGCTACTACCTCCTCATTCTGAAAAGACAATTACACAACGGAAAACAACAGGCAAATGATCTGTGCCTAACGGATATTTTATTGAGTCTAAACGCAAAAGTTCTCCCTATATTTTGAAATCAGAAGGTCAAGACAAAAGATATAAAAAGACCACCCTCTGAAGAACAAAATACAGAGAACACACGAGCAAGAAAATATTCAAGAGATTTCATTGTGCAAACAAAAAGCCAAAAAGCTTTCACTCTCAGTTTTTGATCTATAAACCTTCTCATTCTTTCATTGTAAAGTTGTAAACAGATTGTCAAGAGCTATATCGTGTAATACTCTCACTATTGTGAGTTTGTAAAAAGCTCAGAAAAACCCATCTCAAATCTTAGGATTTGTTGAGCCTGAAGAGGCTTGTCTGTAAAAGGATACTTGTTGGCTGGAGAGGTGCATAATACTTGGAGTTGTAGTCTTGCAGAGACTTGGAAACAACTTGTATTAAGTGCTAAGAGTTTTAGTGGAAAAACCTTCTGGAGGAAGGGACTGAACGTAGCTCTTTGTTTTGAAAGAGTGAACCAGGATATATCTTTGTGTGACTATCTCTTTCTCTATCTCGTTAAGTTTTTTATTTATTACTAACTTGGGGATTGAAAACAAAGTATCTTAATCACCTATAATCGTTTTCGTGGGTTCTTTCATCTTCCTGCTTTAAATGTTTGTTTTAAAAAAAGGGGTTTTCGAAAATCGGTTATGAAACACAATTCAACCCCCCTTCTTGTGTTTCCCTATTTCACTTTCAGTTGGTATCAGAGCTTAGCCTCTGGGTTGAACATTTAGCCGTGCTTGAGGAAAAGATCCATAGCTCGATGGCAGGACAAGGGATGCCCAGTGGGAGTCAACCTGTTCTTGAATGTACCTCCTTGTCTAGACAGCCATTTTGCAATGGCACTCACTACCTCTACTGGAAGGAAAGATTCAAAGGATTCATCTTGGGTACCAACTCTATGCTCTGGCTTTTGATCATGAACGGTCCTCACATCATCAACAATCCTGATGGCACTGAGAAAGATGAGTCTCAGTGGACTGATGATGAGAGAAGAAGGATGGAGCAGAACTACAAAGCTAGATACACACTGATGTGTGCTCTTAGTCCAGGCGAGTTCCAAAAAATTCATGCATGTGAATCAGCAAAACAAATCTGGGATACTCTATCCAATGTTCATGAAGGAACATCCAAAGTAAAGGACTCAAAGATCATTATTCTTATGAGTCAATATGAAATGTTCACTATGGAAAATGGAGAAACCATCGTTGATATGATTGGTCGTTTCCAAACTATTATCAATAATCTCAAGTCTCTTGGAAAGGTCTACACTACAAAAAAGAATGTTACGAAGATCCTCAGGAGCTTACATAAGGAATGGAGACCACTCATCATTGCAATCACGCAAGCTAAGGATTTGTCAACCTTGACCTTAGATGATCTTGTGGGAACCCTTCAAGTTCATGAGCAGGAGCTCAACCAGGACAATCCTACAAAGAAAGGCAAGACTATTGCCTTGAAAAGTCAAAAATCTAGCAAAGCTGATGATTCCAGCGATGACAATGATCAAAATGAAGAAGAAGAATCCGATGATGAACTTTCTCTCATATCAAAGAAACTTGAACGTATTCTGAAAAAGAAAAATATGAGAAGAAGACCATTTACAAAGAAAATTGTCAAAGGCCAAGGTGAAACCAAGGATAAAAATACAATGGTTTGCTATGAGTGCAAGAAACCAAGCTACTTCAAAGCTGAGTGCCCTCAGCTGAAAGATAAGAAAAGGTTTTTCAAAAAGAAATGCAAGAATCTTATGGCAACATGGGAAGATCTTGACTCCACTGAAGAAGAGGAAAATGAAGAAGAAGCCAACCTATGTCTTTGGTCTGAAAATCATCTCCCTGAAGATTCTTCTGAAGAAGAGGAACAGTCTACCTCTTCAAATCCTGAGTCATTGAGAGAATTCAGTAACCTCTCTATAAATGGACCACCTATGTTCTATATAACTGGTGACTATGCCATGTGGAGAGAACTATTCATGTGATTCAGCTTGGAACAAAATGTTGATGACCTATGGAGAGCTTACACCGATGATAACTTTTGTCTTACCACTGTTATCAATGGTGAAAGAATAGTCAAACCAAGAGCTGAATGTTCTGAAGAAGAACAAAGAAGAGTGAGAATCAATGCTAGAGCTGTCTACATTCTTACATGTGCCTTGGACGCAAGAACTGTTAACATGGGGATGTATTGTCATATCGGTAAAAAAGAGCTTGACATGCTAGATGCCGTTTTTATGAGAAGGCGACCTACTCATTCTGAAGGACCGCCTATTTATCAATCTTCAGAATCAGAATATGAAGCATGGAAAGGGAACTTCAAATCCTTTGTTGTAACCCAAGGATCAGAAGAACACTGGAAAACTCTCACTGACGAAACCTTCTGTCCCATCATCATCATCAATGGAGAATACATGATGAAACCTCTAGATTGCAGCACCTTTGAGGAAAGAAGAAGAGTTGATCTTGACTGTGAGGCAAGGGCCTTTCTGTTTCGGAGTATACATGGAGCAAGGAGAGATGTCCTGGCTGAAGAGACAACTGCTTGGGGAATGAGAATGTAATTGATATCCTTGAAAGATCTCCACTTGCATCCCCAACAGCAGATATGTGTCTCATGGCAAGTATTTCCTTTGAGACCGAAATAGAAGAAGATGAGGTAAATATATCTGACTACTCAAAAGATGCATATGAAGAGCTATTAAATGAATCATGCACTATTTATTCTAAATATAAAGCCCTTAAAAGAAAATTTGCCAAACTCAATAAAGACTTTAACAAAGTCAAAGTTGAGAACGGAGAACTAAGAGATGAGATAATCAGCCTAACTGAAATCTCAAGCGCTAAGTCTAGTACATCCTATGAAGTTGAGAAACTTGAGCATCAAATTACTAACTTAACTGATAGCCTATCAAAATTCACCGATGGATCTAAAAATCTTAATTTAATTCTTAGATATAGATCTCCTTATGATAAATCTGGCATTGGGTATGAAAAAGAAAACCCAAAAATTTCTGAGACAAAAAAGGTAATTTATTGCTCTATCTGTGGTAAAAATGGACACTCTGCGTCCAGATGCTTACACAAAATAAAAACTTATAAGTTACCTGCAACTAACCAAAAAGGACCCAAGTCTATCTGGGTACCTAAAAGTAAAATAATCTCTGTTGCAGACTTGCTTGACAACAGAAAGAAAACACCAATCTTGGTACCTGGACAGTGGATGCTCACGACACATGACGGGAGAAAAGTCTATGTTCCTGGACCTAAAGCCAAAGTCTGAAGGATCAGTTGTTTTCGGTGGCAATCAAAAGGGAAAGATTTTAGGTATTGGTAAGATTGGTAAGAATAATTCTCCCTCTATAAACAATGTGCTGCTAGTTGAAGGGCTAAAACACAATCTGCTTAGCATAAGCCAATTATGTGACAGTGGGTTTGTAGTGTCTTTCAACAAAGATAAATGTATAGTCAAATATGCTGATGAGTCCACTCTATTTACTGGTAAGAGGCAAAACAATATTTATAAAATTGACTTGGAGGACCTCTGTAATCAAAATGTATCATGTATAATGTCTGTGAATGATGAGCAATGGATTTGGCACAAGAAACTTTGTCATGCAAGCCTGAGATTAATCTCAAAGCTACAAAAGCATAACCTCGTAAGGGGATTACCAAAGCTGGCCTATAAATCGGATGCTCTTTGTGATGCCTATCAAAAGGGGAAACAAGTCAAAAATTCTTTTAATTAAAAGAATATTGTTTCAACATCCAAACCTTTAGAATTGCTACATTTAGATTTGTTTGGTCCAACAAGGACTGCCTCCCTAAGTGGAAAGAAATATGGACTTGTCATTATTGATGATTATTCTAGATGGACATGGGTAATGTTCCTAGCTCACAAAGACGAGTCTTTTGAGGTATTCTCAATATTCTGTAAAAGGATTCAAAATGAGAAAGGTATATGTATCAATTCAATCCGAAGTGATCATGGAGGAGAGTTTGAGAATATAAACTTCCAACTATTCTGTGAAGAAAATGGCATTCTTCATAATTTCTCTGCCCCTAGAACACCTCAACAAAATGGAATGGGGTTGTTGAGAGAAAGAATAGGTCTCTTTAAGAGATGGCAAGAACATTACTCAATGATAACTCTGTCTCTAAGAAATTTTGGGCTGAGGCTGCTAACACAGCATGCTATATTCAAAATAGAGTATACATAAGACCAATACTGAAAAAGACTTCATATGAATTATGGAAAGGACGAAAAACCCAACATATCATATTTTCATACTTTTGGATGTGCTTGTTTTATATTAAACACTAAAGACAATCTAGGAAAATTTGATGCCAAAGTTGATAATAGTATTTTCTTAGGATATTCTGAAACATCTAAAGCCTTTAGAATTTATAATTGTAGATCATAATTGTCGAAGAATCCATTCATGTTAAATTTGATGACAAGAAGCCTGATAAAACACTATCAGAGCTGGACAGATCTCTTGCAGATCTGGATCTGAATGATCATCGTCCAACCAACAATGAAAAGGAAATCTTCGATGATGTCAAAACTGATGATCTACACTTGTCTAGTGATAGCCAGAAATCTTGGCAATTTAAAGTTTACCATCCTGATGATCAGATCCTTGGTCAACCTAGTGACAAAGTAAGAACAAGGTCAACCTTCAGAAATCAAGCTGATTCAGCTTTCATCTCTGAGTTAGAACCAAAAACTGTGGATGAAGCTCTCTCGGACGATGGATGGATCATGGCCATGCAAGAAGAACTCAATCAGTTCAAGAGAAACAAAGTTTGGACCTTAGTTCAAGAACCCAAAGATAAATCCATTATTGGAACTAAGTGGGTATTTAGAAACAAGATGGATGAAAATGGAAAGTTTGTGAGAAACAAAGCAAGGTTAGTAGCACAAGGTTATTCTCAAGAAGAAGGTATTGATTACATTGAAACCTTCGCTCTTGTTGCTAGAATAGAAGCTATATGTATCTTACTATCCTTTGCTGCTCATCATAACATAACCTTATATCAAATGGATGTTAAAAGTGCTTTTCTGAATGGACTAATTAACGAAGAAGTCTATGTAATGCAACCTCCTGGGTTTGAAGATCATTTCCATCCTGAGTATGTATACAAGCTTCAGAAAGCTTTATATGGACACAAATAAGCTCCTAGAGCTTGGTATGAGAAACTCAGCTCCTTCCTCATGGAAAATGGTTTTTGTATGGGAAAGGTAGATACGACTTTGTTTAAGAAAACTAATAAAGATAATTTTATAATAATTCAAATCTATGTTGATGACATTATTTTTGGATCTACTAATGATTCTCTTTGTAAGGAATTTTCTGATCTTATGACCAAAGAATTCGAAATGAGCATGATGGGAGACCTTAAATTCTTTCTGGGTCTGCAAGTAAAACAAACCTCAAAGGGTGTGTACATTCACCAGACCAAGTACACTAAAGATCTCTTGAAGAAATTTCAAATGGACGATAGCAAGCCAATGAGTACACCTATGCATCCAACGTCCATTCTGACCAAAGACAACAAAGATAAAAAGGTAGATCAAAAGGTTTACAGAGGTATGATTGGATCCCTTTTATATCTCACCGCGTCCAGACCAGATATTATGTTTAGTGTATGTCTTTGTGCACGTTTTCAAGCTGATCCATATGAAAATCATTTAACTGCTGTCAAGAGAATTTTTAGATATCTAAAAGATACTTCTAATCTGGGTTTATTTTATGAGAAAACCATTGAGTATAGATTAATGGGATATTGTGATGCTGACTATGCTGGACATAGAATTGAACGAAAAAGTACAAGTGGTGGCTGTCATTATCTTAGAACAAATCTTATCTCATGGTCCAGTAAAAGACAAAGCACCATAGCCTTATCAACAGCCGAAGCTGAATATATCTCTGCCGCTAGTTGTTGCTCACAACTTTTATGGATTAAACATCAACTGGAAGATTACAATATTCATGAAAGTAAGATTCCAATTTATTGTGATAATACTGCTACAATTAATTTATCGAAAAATCTTATATTGCACTCGAGGGCTAAGCATATAGAAATCAAACATCACTTTATTAGAGATTACATTCCAAAAGGAGTGTTTGATGTAAAATTTGTGGATACTGACCACCAGTGGGCAGATATCTTCACAAAACCTCATGCAGAGGATAGATTTTTTTAATAAGAAAACAGCTCAACATGCTTTGTGTTGAATGACCTTGCGTCCAATAAACTCTTGTGTCAGAAAAGCATGTGCATAAAATGGTTGCGTCCATTTACTGCTAACGTCGTTATTCCTTGATATTTATTATTTGTCTTTTTTTGTTAAAATATCTGCATCTGTCCTCCACATAAATATTATGCTGAGTCAGCAATCTTGGGTCACATCAAGTGGCGTGCGTCTGCTACTTCACTCTTAAGTAGCCTCCCTCGGTAACTGCTAGTCATCATTTATTTTTTGACCACGGTTACTTTCTCTTACACTTCGGTTACATTTCGCTTCTCTATAGAAAACCTCAAACCGTGAGCTCAAACCTCACCAAACGTCCTCTCTTTGAAATCTTCTCTCTCTCTCCCAACTGTTCATCTTCTCTATCGTCTTTCTCTTCACTCTTCTGAAAAATGGGAAGAAATCTGCGATCAAATGGAGAAGGAAGCAGCATTCCACAGGAGACCACTTCACCACTCAGTTATCCCACTTGTGAGATTCCTGCTAACTATCAGATCAATTATGAGCACCAGATCGACTTGAATATGCTAGCGAGATTGGGAGCAAACGTCAGGGTCTACATCATCGGTGATGGATGGGATCATTTCTTTATCAACTATCCAGAAGTCTATCCAAGACTTCTTACTGAGTTTTGGAAGACAACTCACCCTGAAAAAGAAGCTTTTATTTCTGGGTTTGTTCTGGGGACACACAAAGTTGAAGTCTCCAAAGTCTCTATAGCTTCTGCTATTAGGTGTCTATCTCTCGGTGCCACCTATTTCAAATATTGGCACAACAAGTTTGGAGGAAAAGACAATGTCTTTAACTTCTTCAGAAATCCTGATGCTCAGCCAAATGCACTGTTTTGCGCTCCTATCATGAAGGATGAAGCTAGAGTTCTTAATCAAATCTTGAACAAAGTCGTTCTGCCCAAAGCTGGATCCAAAGACTCCATCTCTGAGGTGCATTCCTTCTTGCTCACCCATCTGCTGTATGGTATAAAGGTCAATCTTCCCTCTCTTTTCTTTGACCGTTTCAAAGAAAACTGCATTGATGTCAGCTCTGTGAAAACCATAACATATGCAATCCTTCTCTCCCGCATCTTTGAAAATCAAGGGGTTTATCGGATGCTACAAAAATTTCATCCTAGCATCAAAACCTCCTATCAAACAGTGAGCTGCCCTGTGTTTGGAAAGGCAAACCTCTCCAAAATGCAACTCAAAACTGTGCTAGCTTTTGACCAAGCTCAGACCTCTTCTGCTCAAGCTCCACGCATGGACGATCTTCAAAGTCATAACAGAAGGAAGCATCAAACTCAAAACGTTGCAAACCCTCCTCTTTTCTCCTCTGATCCATCCACTCAGGCTTCGTCTCAAAATGTGTTCGAAGAATTTGAGGAAAAGCCGAGACTAGAGTTCGCCTCAATGATGGAAGGAATTGCTTACACCATCTATGGAGAAAAGGTCATCAAGCTCAATGGTGTGGTACTTCCATTTGTTGAAGAGATTCATGGGCCTTTGCTTAAGGCTGATTTGGGCTCAATGTAGCAGGCTCATGTTTCCTCTCAAGCGGATCTTGAAGCTGGTTCCTCTAAACCTCGATACAGAAAGAGAAAGCTTCTAGTGGATGAAGACGACGAAGAAGATGATGAGGACAATGTTCCTATTGCTCTTCTTCTTACAAAGAAAAGTAAGGTCTCTCCTTCACCCTCACCCTTACCCTACCCTTTTGTACCATCCACTCCTTCTGAAGAACCATCTTCTATCCCTCACCCCAATCCTAAACTCTCTACGTCCATCCCTCTTCCACCAAAACCAATGCGCATCAAAACCGTAGCCTAACGGCCACCTCGACCCAAAATCCGCATATCAAACTCCTCAACCTTCACTCCCTCCCCACAAAAATCCATTTCCCATCCCCATCTCCACCTCTCTCACCTCAAGATGCCCCACCCTCCGTACCTCCATCACAGGTCTCAGAATCATCTTCTCCTCTTCCTATTCTTCTGCTTCCATGGTACTCTAATGAAGAAGCCACATCTTCAGAGGTTCCAGTGGATAATTCTCCTGCTTCAGTTGTTGTTCCTTTTTCCCAAACGGAAGCCAGCTCGGTTTAGCACACTGAACGTCTTGATGCTAATTCCACCCTGCCTGGAAACACGGTGGAACTACATCTTGATGAGGAAGATGTCAACTCTTCTACAGATGAAGAAGCTTGCCCTGCTCCAGCTTTGGCTCCTTCTCTACCTCCTGGCCTGACTCCTGAAGTTGCTGACTACTTAGTAGATCGGATCTCAGCTAAGGTCACTGAAGAGTTGGATCGAAAGATGGCTCAGTTGTTCTCTTATCTTCATCGCGTCTTCCCTGACATTCCGCCTCCATCTCCTTAGAATCTTTTCATTTCTTTTTGCTGACAATGATGTTTTATCCTCCCTTTATTCCTTTTGTCTGATGACAAACATGGGGAGAAAATATATGAAATGAAATGTGTAAATTTGTTATATATATGAAATGAATTGAACTTTTGGTTATATACCCTGTCTTTATACTTTTCATAATCTGATTATGTTTTCAATATGTAAA
This sequence comes from Ammopiptanthus mongolicus, assembly GCA_039655645.1. Taxonomy (NCBI): domain Eukaryota; kingdom Viridiplantae; phylum Streptophyta; class Magnoliopsida; order Fabales; family Fabaceae; genus Ammopiptanthus; species Ammopiptanthus mongolicus. The sequence continues at coordinate 53,279,238 of CM077349.1, forward strand.
TGCATAATCTCAGGGGGAGCTTTTATTCTTACGATACACTGTCTATATTGTTTCAAAAACATGCTTCATAATAATGTTTGTCATCATAAAAAAAGGGGGAGATTGTTAGAACCAAAACAGTAATGACTAATGACCCCTAAAAGTTTTAATGACTAACAAAGTTATTATATGTTTATTGAAAATACTCGAAGTCAAGTTTATGCTAATTCATAAGACCAAAAGACCTTTGTATGTTTATGAGTTCAGATAGTTCTCCAAAAACCAAAGTTTCACCTAGCTCTTAAAGGACAACTCGCTACAATATCTTCGTCCAAAGAAACTACGTGGTAAAGGTTTACGTCCAATTGTTTTAACTATTGTGCGTCCAATTGTCTTCAATGCGTATGCGTCCAATTGTCTTTAATGCTTATGCGTCCAATTGTTTTTAACTATTGTGCGTCCATTTGTCTTCAAATGCGTATATGTCCAATTGTCTACAACACTTGTGCGTCCAATTATATATTTGCCTGTGCGTCCACTAACTTCTTTTGGTAGATGACGTGGCACTCTCTTATTCAAAAGTCTTAAATGGTTTTAAGGAACTATCTTTTTCACATAAAGATAAAAGAAGGTACGAACGTCGTACAAAGCAAATCATGTAGAGCAAAGAATCACGTAGAGCAAAACGCTTGTCGACCATCAAAGCCAAATCAGTCTGATACCATTCAAGCTGCTACTACCTCCTCATTCTGAAAGGACAATTACACAATGGAAAACAACAGGAAAATGATCTGTGCCTAACGGATATTTGATTGAGTCTAAACGGAAAAGTTCTCCCTATATTTTGAAATCAGAAGGTCAAGACAAAAGATATAAAAAGACCACCCTCTGAAGAACAAAATACAGAGAACACACGAGCAAGAAAATATTCAAGAGATTTCATTGTGCAAATAAAAAGCCAAAAAGCTTTCACTCTCAGTTTTTAATCTGTAAACCTTCTCATTCTTTCATTGTAAAGTTGTATACAGATTGTCAAAAGCTATATCGTGTAATACTCTCACTTTTGTGCGTTTGTAAAACGATCAGAAAAAACCCTCTCAAATCTTAGGATTTGTTGAGCCTGAAGAGGCTTGTCTATAAAAGAATACTTGTTGGCTGGAGAGGTGCAGAATACTTGGAGTTGTAGTCTTGCAGAGACTTGGAAGCAGCTTGTATTATGTGCTAAGAGTTTTAGTGGAAAAACCTTCTGGAGGAAGGGACTGGACGTAGCTCTTTGTTTTGAAAGAGTGAACCAGGATATATCTTTGTGTGACTCTCTCTTTCTCTATCTCGTTAAGTTTTTTATTTATTACTAACTTGGGGATTGAAAACAAAGTATCTTAATCACCTATAATCGTTTTAGTGTGTTCTTTCATCTTCCTGCTTTAAATGTTTGTTTTAAAATAGGGGTTTTCGAAAATCGGTTAAGAAACACAATTCAACCCCCTTCTTGTGTTTCCCTATTTCACTTTCACATAATTCGCGTAGCGCAATTTGTTGTATTCGCTTAGCGAAAATGGAGGCGGTTACACCTTTTTTGAAACTCCTCTGTATCGCTCGGCGAAACATAATCCGCGTAGCCAAATTCCATTGTATTCGCTTAGCGAAATGGAGGCGGTTATGCCTGTTTTGAAACTTCTCTATTTTCGCTTAGCGAAAGTAAATTCGCTTAGCGAAATTTGCCTTAAAACAAGATATTAACCTTGTTAAGGAAAAACCTTATGGAACTATATTGATTCTCATGAAAACATTCATTAATTCACTTTTAAATCACTTGATTAGCTAGATGACCTAATGATAAGATAAAAGGCATGTTTCACTTTGGTGAAAACACTTAAGAATTGAAACTTTGTTTGATCTTTGGATCAAAGTCACTTAGGGTTTTTCTTTGAAACATAAGTCATTAAAACACTTTTCTTACTTCAAAACTTTAATTTGTTCAAGAACTACTCATACTCTTCCTTTTCTCATGGCCAAAAGTCTATTAGGAACAAATGTGAAGATTGCTTCACCCTCAAGACAAGTTATAGCTTACAAAGCTCACATAATTATGACAAACAATAAACATATAGCATAGCATCATAATCAAGCATAAAAATTCACACTTGATCTAGTGATCAAAGTAGGTTTTCAACATACATGAAAATGATTTTCATTCAATCACATTAACATCAACATATGCTAGAGCACACTAGAACACACTAAAGCATAAACTCATCATGACAACCTTATTCTCCAAGAGAACTTAACAAAACTTAACAATTAAAAGTGAACTCAAACCAAAGGGTTTCACCCACACATAAACTTAAACAACCATCTTCACCACCACCATTTTGGTGTGATGAGGTTCACCCCCATACTAGTTGATGAGCAGATATCCGGATCAAAGTCGGTTGATCGGTTTGTGAGCCTTTTGACAATCGTCACCAACTACAGCAACACAACAATCAAACATTAAACAACAATCAAAACAAAACTCAGCAATTCTACTTTAAGGGTTTCGGCCACCCTAAATAAAATAAAGCTAGGAATTGATTTTGGTTTTCCATTTCATGGATTCAAAGGCAATAGGAAAGCTAAGGATGAAATCAAGTGTTAGAAATCAAAAATTGATGAAAAACACTATTCATCATCTCTCCATAGGGTTCGGCCATTTGGGGCTGTTTGGGCTATGATGAGAATTGAATCATAAGCTTTTGGGTTTAGGTAGAGAATGATGAAGGGAGTTGATAGAAATTGGTTTAACATCAAAAGGATTTTTCTACAAATTCCTATGGATTTTCAAAGTTTTGGATCTAAGAATTGATTTTCATGAAAATGAAGTTTGATCTTGAAATAAAGAGAGATTCAAGAAGCTAGGAGATCATAGAAGTGATCTTACCTAAGAATGAAGGAAGGTTGCTCAAGGAATCAAGTGTTTCTAACAAGTAATCAATGAGCTTCCAGAAGAAAATGGAGTTTTCTTCAAAAACAACTATGGAGTTCTATAGGGGAGGGGCTGTGCGTGGAAATTAAGGCTGGACGGGGCTGAGTTCAGCCTTTTAAAATGTCACTTAAGGGCAAAATGGTCATTTGCCAAAAGGGTAAAATGGTAAAAGTGTAAAAGACTAAGGTTAGGGGCATTTTGGTAATTTCGCGTCTAGATTTTCCCGACCGTCATGTTGACTCTGGCATACTCTCCCAAGTATCCTTGGATGATGTGGTGTCAAGCTTATCCGTTGTCGGGTCTCGTTGAATCCTTATGTGGCTCCGTTCGTCACCCGATTGAGGATTCCGCTCGAATGGAGGTCAGGAAGTGATTTTTTTGAAATTTTTGTTAAATTTAACCAAAACGTAGAGAATTGAATTCTAAGACTTACTGTCTCGTTCACAGGTCCATCTGAGGTCTCCTGAGCAGTAAAATCGTACTGTTAGTGTAAAAACGCAAACCGGACTCCATTTGAGTTTTCGACTCAAAACTTAATAGTAGCTTCCTACGATATCGTCGAGCATGACTATGGTCTCGGAATATTTTATTTCCATTCCTAAGAGCTCGAATAAAATAAGGATGTTAAAATACTGAAGCATTAGAAAACGTAAAATTCGGGGCGTTACATGGACCATAACTTGTTATGCATGTGGAAAGCATGGACACATGGCTAAGGATTGTAGGCAAAGGAATGCACGACCGTCTGTTGTGACTGGACAGGTGGCAAGACCACAAGCCACTGGAAGAGTGTTTACCGTGACGGGAGCTGAATCCTCTCGATGCCCAGATCTGATTCAATGTAAGTGTTTAGTTTCGGGCAAGCCTCTTATCTATGTTGTTTGATTCGGGGGCTATTCACTCGTTTATTTCTATGGAGTGCATGGATGATTTAGGGTTACCAGTTTCATCTTTACCATATGACCTTACTATTTCCACACTCACTGGTGATTCATTGACTACCCTGTTTGTATGTTTGAAATGCCTTATCATAATAGAAAACAGACATTTCATTGTTGACCTAGTTTGTCTACCTATGCAACAGATTGATGTTATTTTAGGCATGGATTGGCTTTCAGGTAACCATGTGATACTGGACTGTTCAAATAAGACTCTTTGTTTCTCTGAGCAATCTGGATTGACGCCTGCTGATGAAGGTACTCGGAAGGGTATACGATTGGGGGAGTGCGCGGTGCTGTTCTCCTTGGAAGCGAAGGAAACTCCGAACATGGGAGCGCTACCGATTGTACACGAATTTCCTGAGGTATTTCCGGATGATGTTCCAGGGTTACCACCAGAAAGGGAGATCGAGTTTACCATAGACCTTCTACCAGGAACTGGACCTATTTCGATAACACCTTATCGAATGTCCCCAGCAGAGTTGGCAGATTTGAAGAAACAGTTGGATGAGATGCTAGGCAAAGAATTCATCAGACCTAGTGTGTCGCCATAGGGAGCTCCGATACTGTTCGTTAAGAAGAAGGATGGGAGTTCAAGGTTATGTGTGGACTATCGTCAGCTCAATAAAGTGATGATAAAGAATAGGTATTCATTGCCACGGATAAATGATTTGATGGATCAGTTGAGAGGAGCAATTGTATTTCCCAAGATCGATCTGCGATCTGGCTATCATCAAATCAGGGTGAGAAAAGAGGATATACCGAAGGCTGGTTTTCAAAGTCGGTATGGGCATTACGAGTATTTGGTTATACCAATCGGTGTCACTTATGCTGCGGCTGTGTTCATGGACAATATGAACAGGATATTCCAACCATTCCTAGACAAGTTTGTTGTCGTGTTTATCGATCACATCCTTATTTACTCTCCGAGTAAGGAGGAACATCAAGAGCATCTTCAAGCGGTGCTGTAGGTGCTGAAGGTGCTGAAGGATAGGCAGTTATATGCAAAGCTGTCTTTTGCGAATTTTGGCTAGAGGAAGTAGAGTTTCTAGGACACATGATCAACAAGGATGGAATCATGGTGGATCCTGCTAAAGTTGAGGTAGTGGTTAAGTGGGTAAGCCCGAAGTCTATGAGCGAGGTTCGCAGTTTTCTTGGTGTGGCAGGCTACTACAAGCGATTTATCGAGGGATTCTCTAAGATTGCATTGCCTATGATGCAGTTGACGAGAAAGGGGAAGGCGTTCGAGTGGTCGGAAGCTTTTGAACAAAGTTTCTTAGAGTTGAAGCGGAGGTTGACAACATCGTCGGTGTTAGTTTTACCAGATCCATTAAGACGCTTTGACATGTATTGTGATGCGTCATATCAAGGATTGGGTTGTGTCCTTATGCAAGAAGGAAGAGTGGTGACATATGCCTTCAGGCAGTTGAGAGTCCATGAACGGAACTATCCGGCTCACGATCTGGAGCTAGCTACGATAGCGTTAGCATTGAAGATATGGAGGCACTATCTGTATGGTGCTAAGTTTAGCATATTTAGCGACCATAAGAGTACGAAGTATCTATTCGACCTGAAGCAGTTGAACATGAAGCAGAGGAGGTGGATGGAATTCATAAAGGATTATGAATTCGACCTGCAATACCATCCAGGTAAGGCGAATGTAGTAGCAAATGCGCTTAGTAGGAAGTCCCTACACGTATCTGCCATGATCGTACGAGAGCTCGAGTTGTTAGAGTAGTTTAGAGATTTGAATCTGGATGTGGAAATCGTCAAGGATAAGATGAATCTAGGAATGATTGAGGTAACTAGCGATTTCCTGGATTTGCTTTGGAGAAGGCAAGCAGAGGATGAGTACCTTAAGGAAGTTAATCGGTTGATCGAGGAAGGTGAAACATCAGAGTTTAGGAGAGGTACGGATGGCCTCATCAGGTATGGTGACCAAGTTTGTGTACCTACGGATAGCGAAGTTAAGAATATGATTTTGGAAGAAGCACACAAGAGCAAGTTAAGTTTTCACCCAGGGGCTACTATGATGTATCAGGACCTGAAGAAGTTATTCTGGTGGCCAGGGATGAAGAAGGAAGTAGCGGCTTATGTCCTATCCTGTTTGGTGTGTCAAAAGGCAAAGGTTGAACACCAGAAGCCAACAGGATTGTTGCAATCATTGGATGTTCCGGAATGGAAGTGGGACAGTATAGCAATGGACTTTGTTTCTAGGTTACCAAGGACTTAGAAGAGGTGTGATGCAATTTGGGTCATCATAGATAGGTTGATGAAATGTGCTCATTTCTTACCTATCAACCAGAACTATTCTCTAGAGAGGCTGACTCAGATTTACATCAGGGAGGTGGTACGTCTGCATGGTGTGCCTTCGAGTATTATCTCGGACCGAGACCCGAGGTTTACTTTGAGGTTCTGGAGAAGCTTAAATGGTGTGTTGGGAACCAAGTTAAGATTGAGTTCTGCTTATCATCCCCAAACAGATGGTCAGTCAGAACGGACGATTCAATCGTTGGAAGATTTGCTAAGAGCATGTGTGTTGGAACACACGGAAAGTTGAGATGATTTTCTTCCTTTGATTGAGTTTACCTACAACAATAGTTATCACTCAGGTATTGGAATGGCGCTGTATGAAGCTTTGTATGGGAGAAAGTGTAGGACTCCGTTGTGTTGGTAGAAACTGGAGAGAATCAATTGTTAGGACCTGAGTTGGTACAACAGACGACGGAACAAGTTAAGTTGATCTGGGAAAAGATGAAAACCGCAAAGGATAGGAAGACGAGCTATATTGACAAGCGAATGAGACCCTTAGAATTCCAGGAGGGCGATCGTGTATGCATAAGAGTTACTCCAAGGATTGGTATCAGCAGGGCAATTCAATCCAGAAAGCTTACACCCAGATTTATAAGACCATTTCAAATTCTTCGCCGAATTGGTCCAGTAGCTTATCAGATAGCCTTACCACCTAACTTGTCAAGACTTCATGATGTTTTTCATGCATCCCAGCTTAGAAATTACCACCCTAATCCATCGCATATGTTAGAGCCCGAGTCAATCCTATTAAGAGAGAACCTTGAATACGAGGCTTTACCTGCTCGGATAGTGGATAGAAGGATCAAGGAGCTTCACGGTAAACAGATTCCTTTGGTAAGAGTGGAATGGGATACGGTAACCGGAGACTCGACATGGGAAAGAGAGGCTCAGATGCGCCAACAGTATCCATCATTGTTTACAAGTACGAACGAGGAATTTCAGGGACGAAATTCTCATTAAGGGGGTGGTAATGTAAAATCCCCGTTTTCGAAAACCTTAATTGAGAAAGATGGCCTAGATCAAATATGTATACGTTTGCTGATAATTATTTCTATAGCTTAAAAGTGTGTTTAGAGTGTATGTTAAGATTAGGGATGAATTGAATAAGAGAAGAATGAAGAAAAAGGATCAGGAGCAGAACGCTCAATCATGGATCAGTGGAACGCTCAAGCGTGCTGATGCTCTAGCGTGGGGAGTTGTGGATGCTGAAGCATGGACCCTCTAACCAGTGACTGGCAGTGATGGGACGTAAAGTGACATGTGTCGATTATGTGTTGCCGCTAGCACATGATGGGCGGTGCCTTAGCGGTGAGGAAACGTCAATGCTTAAGCATGCGAGAAGCCAACGCTCAAACGTTGGAACGCTAAAGCGTGGAGTTCCAGAACGCTAAAGCGTTCGCAGCAGAGTTTTACCTCTATAAATACTTGCTCATTTTCACTTGGACGAAGTTTACCATTTTCACCAGACCAGAGAGCTCGTAGAGAAGAGGTCCAGAGGAGTTTGAGAGCTTTGATTCCAAGCTGTGATCCATTCCTTCATTCAATTCCAATTCTGATCGTGTTTTCGTGATCAGCGCAACTCCTACTCCAATTCTACCGGTTTACTTTTGTGATACGACGAGGGTAAGCTGAGGTTCTGTATCTACCTACATTGTACTTATAGAATGTTCTCTTTTGGTTAAAGTTTCTTTTCACGGTTTTAACTTCGTATTGAGGTTAATGCTATAGTCTACGTGTTATTTCCGTGATTAGGGCAAGTTTGAAAGTTGCGTGCGGAACCCTTTTTGGAGCAATAGGGCTGCGGCTGTGAGGCAAGGAGAGGATCAAAGGGGTGCTCGTTGTGTTCGTGATCATCACCACTTTTGCTATCAGGTGGGGAGAAAGAGTTACACACGTCGGGGAGGCAAGAGTAGTCCATATAGCTTTGTTGTATGTTTTATGTGTGTGGGGGAACCCTAAACCCTACGTTAGGTTGAACCTGACAAAGTATCTAAACCCTACTTTGGGCTATCACTGTTATATTTGATACCTTAACTTAGCAGACTTCTGATGCATGATAATATGTGTTAAATGTTGATATATGCTTACCTGCTATTTATGATAACTGATAATTGCAAGAGATGCATGATGTGTTGGTAATAATGGTATGTTGGCATGTTATACTGTTTATTGCTTTATGGAGCATGTTGATAATTGATGAACTGTTGCATTATATCTGAAAAAGCGTGTGTGTATGAGATTTGAAGGTTTAGCATGATTAGGGCTTTGACCCCGTGGTGGATGTTTGAGCTGATAATTGAGATTTGAGGTATAGTGGAGCTTGGAGCTCATAAGGTTATGATGGGAACTTGGAGCTCATATGTGTACCCGTTGAGCTTGGAGCTTGTATGTGTACCTATGGAGCTTGGAGCTCATGTTGCTAAGAGCAAGTTTGCATGTGTTGTGATATTAGCTTGAGAGAGATGGATGACATGCATAACATATGCATTTGATGCCAAGTGGCGAGTCGTATGCTGTGTGGCATACGAGGTTGGTGCACTGAGTGCGGGTGCGGAAAATGGAAGGGAGGATCTGCGTGACCTCGGGGATATATTAGAGACAGGTGTACCCACAAGAGACTGGTGAGGTAGCTCCTATCGTGTCGTGGCAGTCCTGGGCACGTCCTACTATCCCGACTGGACCCTGAGTCTTTCCAATTGTCGGTAGATCTTCCAAGGAGGCCCAGTTAACCCTCTTTGTGTGGGATAGTTGAGCGGTGATGCACTCTTATGGGTCGCGGCGAGCGGAACGGATTACCGGAATGAACCAACTTGTTGTCCCATATGCGGACGTGATGTTGCCCTTAGTAGGGTGTTTAGTACCGGCCAACATGCATAGAAAGAGTATGTGTACATCTAGTTAGGGAACGACCGTGGTGTCGTGATGTTGAGAGATGATTGTGTTTGCTATATGTTCTGCACTGCATCATCCCTGTTATAGATGTGTTGTATATCAGATCTCCCTGTATTTCTTTGTATGTGTACATTCGGTTTTACGGACAGACGACGAGTTAGAGGAGGATCAGAATGGACTTGAGGCTTCACCCGTTTATCACGGGGGCACCGTGGATGCCGGTGCTGGGGGACATTGAGATATTCTACCATGATGAAAGGGGATGGCAGGTGGACCCCTCGACCTTATTGGCCGTCCACACTGGACCTGTCAGCTTGATCTTCCAGAGCAGCACACCACCGTATGTGGACATCATACGACCTAATCGCGTGTACCAGTTTCTTCCCTTCCCTCGGATGTGGAACCCTTCGAGGCAGAGAGAGCGAGACTACTTGTGGGTGGCACCCCAATCTTCTGTAGTATCCAGCAAGAGAGGCTTTGTGCATAGAGGATAGCGTAGGCGTACAGAGCAGTACCTGAGGGCAGCTTAGAGGCGTAGGATCGCAGTGTCGAGTTCCTCATCCGAGTATGAGCCTATGTAGGTTTATAGGCGCACTCATGGAGAGGGACAGGGTAGCTCAGGGCATCCTCGCCACTGAGGGTGAGAGCCAGCCAGTGCGTCTCTAGGATTGTGTGGAAAGGCTTTGATGTATTTTAAGAGTGGGCTGGGGAGAGTGCTGGTAAGCCTTGAGAGTTTGTTTTGGAGATCCTTGGATGTACCTTGTTTATATTTTCAGTTTCCTTATGTACTTCCGTCTGTATTATTACTTAGCCTTACTGATGGGGCCACCATTTATATATATATATATATATATATATATATATATATATATATATATATATATATAGATGTTTCGTTTATCCCATTTTGTTTACTCTGATATTGTGCGCTTTTAAATTGATCATATGTTATCGTTGTTTTAATAAGCGCGTAATTGTTAAGTTATAATTAATATTATATTTGGGTTCTAAAATAATGGAATGTCCTCGAGTGGGACTTGGGGACATCACACAAAGCTCTTATGTCATTTTGTATTAATCAAGAGTTTCACATAACCATATGTTTCAACATACCGCCATTAATTAATTTTCACATTTGAACATGCATAGGAGGTAGAGGGTAGAGTTACCTTAATGTGAGAATTCATAGGACTATCATTTCTTACCCACTTTTGTTTGATTTTACTCTTGTTTGAGTTGTCCATCAAGAGATTCTGTGCTTCCATTCATGATTCCATTTTCAAACTTATGAAGCATTCTGCTTGACGATGCTTGGCTTGTGTGACATCATTTCTTGGCATGATTTTGAGGATGACTTTCCTCCAATGAGTTTTGCCCTTTTCCTGCAATTACTTTCAATCTCAAAATCATTAGTGACAAGGTAATGATTATCAAGAGTATTTGAAATGTTCTTGGCACAGTCACACTCTTTGATTCTCTCACAGGTGTCTTCGCATAAGCAATTTTGAAGAATTTCCATGGCTTTGTTATTGAAGCAAAAACAGTTTTTCTCAAACTCAGTTTGATGCTCTTTGGGTTTAGTACTGGGTCCATAGACTCCAATTTCCCATAAGTCCACATCAAATGACTTCATGTAAACTTCAATTTTTGCACACCATAAAACAAAATCCTCACCATCAAAGAATGGTGGTTTGTTTATATTAAAACCAAATTTCATAATGGAAAAGTTTTCGAAAAGGGTTGCTATCAAGGATCTTAACTTTGAGCTGTTAAGCTACTAGCCAGAGCCGAAACTCTGATACCACTTGTTGGTCGTGGCAACCAATACCCAAGAGGGGGTGAATTGGGTTTTGAAATAAAAATGAAAACTTTTTGCACAATCAAAAACCTTTTATAAATTTAAACAGAATTTGCAGGGGAAAACAATTTGTTTAAATACAGTATAAAAAGATGAAGGAAGAAAAGAAGGACACAAATATTTTATCCTAGTTCAGCAACGCATCGCCAGTGGCCTAGTCCAGTCCCCACTCCACCTGTCGGATTTTGTTCCACTATAAACACAAGCTTAACTGGTGCTTGCAACCGTTTTACAAAACCAAGATTAACAGGTGCTTGTAACCTTCACAATAACTGAACACTCCTCACAGACCAGGGATATCACCTCCCCCAGTGAAAGAGCCTCAAATAACCACAAGCTTAACAGGTGCTTGTAACCTTCCGAGCACTCCTCACAGACCAGGGATATAACCTTCCCCAGTGACAGAGGCTCAACCTAGCTTAACAGGTGCTGGCAACCTTCCAAACACTCCTCACAGACCAGGGATGTAACCTCCCTCAGTAACAGAGTCTCAACCAAGCTTAACAGGTATTGGTAACCTTCAGAGAACATTGGTACTCAAGGAAAATGAATTGAGTCGTTTGACTCTTACCAATATAATGCACTCACAGTAGTGCGGATAAACAACTTGAAGAACAAAGCACAACTATGTGCAACAAAATACACTCAAGAACTTATGATAATCAATGTGTAACAATGGCTCGAGTTTTTTTCAAAATAGAAGAGAAAAGAGTAGAAAAAGGATTGGTTCAAAGTGTTAGCGCGTTCTCTCTCTCAACTTCTTCTCAAAGGCCCTCAAGATATATTTACAAGCTTTTGAAAATATGGCCATTAGGAATTTTAAAGGATCTTTCATTAATTCAAAACAAATTCCTTTTCTGAAAAAGCAATTTGAAAAACTAGTCGTTGGAGCCAATGTAGCATATAAAGAAATAGAATTTTATCATTTTAGCACGTCATAATCGATTATCATATGTTCATAATCGATTATGGCTTTTCTGCCATAACTGGGATTTTCAATAAAACTCGCATAATCGATTATCCTAATCGATTAAGGCTTCTCTATAAAAACCACCCAATTTCGTAAATGGTCATAATCGATTATACCTTTGCTGTCAGCCAAAAACATATTTCACGTTAAAACACAGACTGACCATAATCGATTATTGCTTCCTAAAAACATTTTTCAAAGATAAAACCATTTTCAATCAAAAGGGGAACCAAAGATATTTTTCAAAAACATTTTTGATAAAAACAATTTTAAAACAATTTTGAAAAAGATCTTTTTAGAAAACTTGAGCCACTATCACCTTCTCATACCTTACATTAAATTCTAAGACCCTTCTATATGACTATCTTTGAAGCCCATTACTCTTGGTCTTGAATTCTTGAGAGGAAATGTCTTTAATAAATTTTGCTCTTCAAGCTCTTGACATTTCTTCTAGCAATCTTGAAGATTCTAATTGATCTTTAATCTTAGTTCTACATTTGGATTTATAGCTTTCACCTCAACTTTTCTAAAGATATTTCTCATGAAACACATTAGTTCAAGATGTAGTATATTTCTCATTTAAATTCATGCTTAAAGCCATATATCATATAAAGACATATTGTAAGATAATATTCCAATTAATTATTCTTATGTCTTTATTTAAATGTGATCAAATAAAATCAATAATATATTTCTCATTAATGCTCAATTGATCATCACATTACTTCTCAATACTCAATGTTCCTTAAGCATTTGATAATAACATCAAATTTAATTTCTATGACATTTAATCAAACACATATATCAAGTATTTGTCACATGTGTATATACTAATAAATCAGATTAATCATATAACATATGTATATAAAACAATTTAAGCTTAGAACAATGATTTATCATTCAATAACATGAAATTAAGTTCTCCCCTTAATTCTCTATTTGTCAACATCAAAATGTATATGACAATATGGTTCACCAGGTTGACCAGCAGCTGTTGGACTGACATGCACAATTGTGCATCCAATGGTCAGAGGCGGAGCATCAAACTTAGTCTGCCTCAGACTTGCACCGGTAGCTTATGTTTGATCTTCTTCTCTCTTCTTGGCTCACTCTTCCAAGAAATTGGTTATTGTATCAAGCTTCATCTTCATGAGACTTAGCTTGCCAAAAATAGGTTGAGCCCGACATTCAATCCTATGAACTCCAACGTAATGTTGCTTTCGTTCAGGAGACAAGGTAGTCAGACTTGGATAAATAAGATGTTTCTCAAAGAACTTGGATAAGAGAGCAACATATCGAATAGTTGTGTTCTTCCCAGACCCTTGAATGGTAGCCTTGAAGATAACGAACAAAAGATGTAGAAGATTCTCTTGCTTATCTAGTAAAAGATGAGCCAGACATAATTGATGCATCTTTGAAACGGAATCTTTGGACCCTACCTTGTGAATGATAGCCTTGTTTAGGATTTGATGCAATTGATCAATTGATCAATAATATATTTCTCATTAATGCTCAATTGATCATCACATTACTTCTCAATACTCAATGTTCCTTAAGCATTTGATAATAACATCAAATTTAATTTCTATGACATTTAATCAAACACATATATCAAGTATTTGTCACATGTGTATATACTAATAAATCAGATTAATCATATAACATATGTATATAAAACAATTTAAGCTTAGAACAATGATTTATCATTCAATAACATGAAATTAAGTTCTCCCCTTAATTCTCTATTTGTCAACATCAAAACGTATATGACAATATGGTTCACCAGGTTGACCAGCAGCTGTTGGACTGGCATGCACAATTGTGCATCCAATGGTCAGAGGCGGAGCATCAAACTTAGTCCGCCTCAGACTTGCACCGGTAGCTTATGTTTGATCTTCTTCTCTCTTCTTGGCTCACTCTTCCAAGAAATTGGTTATTGTATCAAGCTTCATCTTCATGAGACTTAGCTTGCCAAAAATAGGTTGAACCAGACATTCAATCCTATGAACTCCAAAGTAATGTTGCTTTCGTTCAGGAGACAAGGTAGTCAGACTTGGATAAATAAGATGTTTCTCAAAGAACTTGGATAAGAGAGCAACATATCGAATAGTTGTGTTCTTCCCAGACCCTTGAATGGTAGCCTTGAAGATAACGAACAAAAGATGTAGAAGATTCTCTTGCCTATCTAGTAAAAGATGAGCCAGACATAATTGATGAATCTTTGAAATGGAATCTTTCGACCCTACCTTGTGAATGATAGCCTTGTTTAGGATTTGATGCAAGACCCTAGCTTTATCAGTCATTTTTGAACCAATCAGCTTGTCAGAAGCCTTCTTCAGAAAACAATTTCTGATGAAATCTTGACCTCCCTAGTCTTGTTCCCCAATCATCATCAAAAGTTATCCCAGATTGAGGATGCCTAGTAGCGTTGGAGATAGTTGCTTCCGAGACTATTGTAGCATCCCAATTTTCTGTAACTCTAATCAAGTTGGTTAATCTCGATTAGGGCTTTGTTTGCTTGAGTGGTTGTGCTAGTTTAAGACATAGTTGGAAGCTTAGGAATAGGCTTGAATCAAGTTGGAAGTGCCTAAGGTGTAACATGAGAAACTAGGGAACTCAGGAGTTTAGAAGGTTGTTCCCAGCTGAGCAGCATGCTCAAGCGTGGGAAGAGTGCACGCTCAAGCGTGCTGAGTGCGGTGGCCAGCTGTCCTGAGTTTTGACGTGTGTGGGACGCATGTGGGACATGTGTCAGGCCAGGGAAAGGACGGAGTGGACGATGCTCCACGCTCAAGCATGGAAGGATCCCATGCTTAAGCGTGGGAACGCTTGGACATGCTGTTTTTGCACGCTTTAGCGTTCTTAGAAGGATGCCACAAGTGAAGTTTTCTCTTCACTTTCACTTGGAGCATTTTCACCCGTATTCAAGCTTAAGTGCAGAGAGTTAGAGAGACAGAGAGTCTGATATTTTAGAGAGAGAAATCTTGGTTTCAAGGACTTCGGAGCTTTGGATTGAGATTCTGACTATACCATTGAAATCGTGACAAAGTTTTCTATAACTTCAACAAATCAGTTTCTCGATTTGCCAAAGTTAAACTCGAATCCCTAACATGCGTTCTTTGTTGTTCTTTGAGTTTCTACGTTTTTCCTTAAATCTTTGAGGTTGCCCTAGGGCTAACACTATTGTATATATGTTGTGCTCGTGATTAGAGCAAGGTTCGCACTCATGATCCCCCACGGCTTGGAGCTTGGGGCTATGACCTATAAGGAGATTTCGAAGCTGTTCTTCGTGTTGGAGGATACGCGTGAGAGCTTGCTAGTGATCGCGTGGATTTTCACGCCAACTGTTCAGGTGGGGAGAAAGAGTACCGTTGTCTGTTGGTGTAAGCACTAGTGGCCAATCTATTTTGAATAGATAATCATTTGTATCACAACTTTGATCATACATTTGATATATGTATAAGGCATTTATTTATTATGTTGTATTTGATGATCATATTTATAGCATAATAAAGTCCGTAGAATAGGTAGTTTATAATGCCTGAGGCTGACGGGGGTGGGAAGTGATCGCCGGTGCATGAGGCATGAGGCATGGACAAGGAGCGGCTCCTGGAAGGCTTCTAGGCAAAGGGATACATGAATGAACCGAATTCACATCGGAATGAGAGGGATCCTGAGGCTGTGCAGATATGGGACTGTACAGTTGAAGGAATACTTGTAAGAATTGATTGATACTACCTATACAAGCAAGATGCATCTTCTTTTTGGGAGCTCAAAACATAAAAACTCCATAGTTAAGCGTGCTTAACTTGGAGCACTTGTGGTCCCAGAAAGTGTGTGAGTGAGGATAAAGCACGCTGAAAAGACCCGTGTTGGTTTGTGGGGATAGTCGGCGATCCTTAAAGCAGTCTGGGCCGTTACAAATCCTAAATGTGACACCCGCTACCCCGCATACGATAAAATTAAATAAAGCATGCAAGTTGAATAAAAAATTTAAATAAAAAGGTAGCAAGTACCACATGAAATAAAAACGTTTTAAACATAAAAACAACTGCGGAAAACATAAACAAAACCCGAAACCCGATGTCACATAATTTGATCTAGTAACCACTACCGATATTACATCGGAAACAACTAATATAAACTACACTATATTATGAGCAAGCGATCTCCCTGGGATCACTCCTCAGCTGGCTGCTCACCATCCTCTGCATAACCAAAGGTACATGCAAAACACAACAACAACAGATAGGGAGAAAGGAACTGTACATATAAACATAAACGGTAATAGAGTAGTTAGCAAGATGATCATACAACGTATAAACATCATAATACAACATACATGTTATAACACATTCCATCATATCACATTATAAACATGCTATGCAATGCATAACTACTCCACTACTCCATACGCAATGTGGATCCAATAACTAACTCAGGAAGACGATTCGGAGTACATCACCTTGTTGACCATCATGCATCGGCTGTTCACCTTACTCTCGGATGAACCTCCATGAGTAACGATTCACCTTACTCTTGGATGAATCCCAACGAGTTGCCTATCCACCAAACTGTCAGGTGAACTATCAACATTGGTTGTTCACCTTACTCTTGGATGAACCCCCATGAGTAACGATTCACCATACTCTTGGATGAATCCCCACGAGTTGCCTGTTTGCCATACTCTCGAACGAACTTCCCCCAACTAACAATGCCATGTCATGATGCATGCAATGCTAACACACAAACAACATGACAACCACCTCCATCAACACCATTTCATGCCTATCAACTTTAACCAACAAGCATCAAAGATGATTTATCAACATCAAACTTAACCAATAAGCATCAAGAATGATTTAACCAACAACATCGGTAACAGTACGTCGTTACCCATAACATCACTTTCTGATTAATTAATTTCTTTACTAAGTCTCCATTATTACATCTTACCATATCGTTATCCTAGTTCATTAACTATCCTCAAGGTCGTATTTTATAATCTCTTATATCATACTTTTATTCCTAAAAAGGTATTAAATCTCTCTTTATTTAAAATAGTGAAGTTTTCTAAATTCTGACAGGGGCACAACCTGAGCACAGGCGTGCTGGCCAACTGGCACGGGCGTGCTATGCTAGAGCATGGGCGTGCTAAACAGCGTCACTTTTCTCGTTTTTCGGGCATGGGCGTTCAACTGAGAGCACAGTTGTGCTGGCTGTAACACCCCGATCTTCAAGTTTTTCCTAATAAAACAGTATTTATGAACTTATATTTTATTCGAGGTCTTATAAATGGATATAAAATATTCCGAGACCATAGTCATGCTCAACGACATCGTAGGAAGTTACGATTAAGTTTTGAGTCGAAAACTCAAACGGAGCCCGGTCTGCGTTTTTATACTGATAGTGTGATTTTACCGCACAGGAGACCTAAGATGGACCTGTGAACGAGACAGTAAGTCTTATAATGTAATTCTCTACGTTTTGGTTAAATTTCAAAAAAAATTAAAAAAAAAATCATTTTCTAACCTTCGTTCGAGCGAAATCCTCAATTGAGTGACGAACGGAGCCGCATATGGATTTATCGAGACCCGACAGCGGATAATCTTGATGCCACATCATGTCAAATCACTTGGGAGAGCATGCCAGAGTCATCATGACGTTCGGAAATATCTGGACGCGAAATGACCAAAATACCCCTAACCTTTTTCACTTTTACCATTTCACCCTTAAAGGAAATGACTATTTTACCTTTAAGTGTTTTGTTTTAAGGCTGAACAGCCCCATTCCAGCCCCCCACGAAGAACACACCTTCTTCCTCCTTGAGAAAAGCCACCATTTTTCTTAAGAAAAAGCTTGAAATCTTTGAAGAAAACTTTGAATCTGATCAATCTTCATCCATTCTTAGGTAAGATCACTTCTATGATCTCCTAGCTTCATGAATCTCTTTCAATCTCAAGGTCAAATCTTGTTTTCATGAAAATCAAGTTTATGATCCAAAACTTTCAAAATTCATAGGAAATTATAGAAAAATCCTTTTAATGGGAAACCAATTTCTTTGAACTCACTTCATCATTCTCTACCTAAACCCAAGAGCTCATAATAAAACTCTCATCCTAGCTCATTTCCCCCAAAGTGGCCGAAACCTAGAAGAGATGATGAATAGTGTTTTTGATCAAATTTTTGATTTCTAACTCTTGATTCCATCCTTAACTTTCCTATTGTCTTTGAATCCAAGTGATGGAAAACCAAATCATTTTCTCGCCCCTTTTATCTAAAATGGCCGAGACCTTCATGTGCAAGAATCATGATTCATGTTTCATATTTTTGAGTCATAGGACTTGTAGTAGTGTTAACCAAGTTCATGAACCAACCATCCAAAAGTTTGGAACCAAATGTGATCCCTAACCCTTTTTACCAAAAGTGGCCGAAGCTTATACCTTTTAGGGGAAGGAAAATTTATGTTTTGATGTTGTATATTGATGTTGATTGTTGTTGAGAATTGTATTGTATTTGATTGTTTTAGGCAACGTGGACGAAGCCGGAGCCGGAGCCGAAAATCGTTGGAGTTTGGATTAACCAACTTAGTGAGTTAAAGGGAGGTATTTCATTTTGAGTTTAGTAACCTCACGGCATATGATTAATTGGTGTGTTATGGTTGAATTAAGACTTGATGTACATGTATACTTATATCCTGGATTGATTGGATGCTAAGTGTTGTGCATAGTTGGTTATTGGATATAAACTGTAGCATGGATGCCTTGATTGAAGTATAAGATATATATATATATTATACCCTGGATGAGCATAGGACTGGCTATGTCTCGATAATTAATTAAAATACTCGAAAACTGAAATCATAGTTTTAAAAAATGAGTTTTAAAAATCAAAAAGTGGTTTTTGTGGAAAGTCATGCAAAACATGTTTTATTTCGGAAAAACATTTTAAAAAGACGTGGGACCTTAGAAAATGGTTTTTGTTCACAAAAAAATGTTTTTCCCAAAAAATGTTCTCTTTGATCAAGAAATGTTTTGTTTCAAGAAAATGAGATTGAGTTTTGTTTTCCAAAGTTGTTTTGAGAAAGTTTAACCGAAAAGGAAAAACGATGATCTTTTGAGATGAACCCAAACATAGTGACCAATACGTCAGACTAGTGTTTCATAGATTGAGCACTCGGACTTCGTGTCCTTTGTTTTTGATTTGAACGGACTTAGTGTCCTTTTAAAACGAGTCATGGGCTTTATGTCTCGCCAAATGAAAGAATGAACGAAAAAGAAAACAGAAAACTTTCTTTGTACATGCATGAACCAGTAGACACGCCATTTGAAACCGAGCAACAACTTACGTAGTTGAGAATTGAGCCAGTTAAGACCACTAGGTCTATAGGGGCATTCTGTGTGTCGAAACTCCACAAGTAGCCGGAGGCCTCGCAACCCCGTGCCGTGGTAAGTCGGCTACCCAGCACGAATGAACTCGATTAGAGACTGGACTATTCAGGATATGGTTATGACGTGGTACCCTGAACAATTGGAGTTCAGACCTAAATTGACAGGCCGACTCATGAGGACAATTGTGTTACCGGTGTTACTGCGGCCTATCGCTCAATGAAGGGAAGTTAGAATCTCCGGAGTACATGAATTAGAAAGATGATATTGAAGTCTCATGCATTATTATAACTAATGATGGGGTTTGAGATATTATATTGTGTTATATAGATAACTGTTTTTATAACTATATTTATCTGTTGATGTTTATGCTGTTTGTCGCCTGTGCGGCTATCGTGATAAACTTTTATATGAGTATCTCACTTTTGCCTGTACATGTTGGACACCCTGTTGTGTTTTTGGAATATATGTACAGATGTTGATCGTAGGTCCCCATGGACACGTGAGGACTCAGATGATGGAGCCTGTTGAAAAAGCCAACTTTGGGTTGTATCCCAATGGCTACTATTAGCCGACCAGCTTAGAAGTCCTTTATTTTTGTGGCAGCCTTATATTATGAATTGCTGCACGTACGTTGAACTTATGTCTTGAGTCTGTACTAATTTATATTAGACCTGAATCTACGTTGTGCACTGTAATTATTAATGTGTGTTATTAAGTTTATTTCCTTGTCTTGAGTCTGTTTTACTTATACATGCAAAAAAAATTTAGAACCATGTTTTTGAATGTAGCTATTTAATTATATTATTTTCCGAAAGCAACCAGCGTTTTATTCTCTTGATACTTTTCCTCATTCTGAGTTTGAGTACGTAGCACCTGAGGGGGGTGTTACACTGGCTTTACTGGACAAAGAGATCGGGCATGCCAATAATGAGCACGGGCTTGCTCAACGTTGTTGCAGCATCTCAGTTCTGGGAACTTCGCAGCTTTTCTAGATTTCAACCCTCCAAATCAGTCCTAAGGTTCTTGACTAATCCTTTGGCATTAATCTCACCCCTCATCAACGTCTTTATGTTTTATGCACATCAATTGGACTAATCCTAGTTTTAGGCATAGTGCTAACATCCCTATGTCTTTTATTAACATAGATTTAATAGCAATTCCAACACTCCAACTCATACAATTATGGCATATCATCATCATCATAAACAACATCATAAACGTCATGCCAAGATCATACAAACCATTTAAACAATTAATAACATGTATAAACAACCATAACAACTTCTTACAGCAATTAAGGCATATAGCACACAAATGGGTCATAGGTTAACCCTCATCTTACGCCACCCTATAATCTATATGTTATACTAATCCCTTCTCCCCATACCTGACGTGATGATACTAGCCTACGAGCCAACAAGAATGAAGTCTATGCTTGACTCCTCCAAACGGGGTTCAACAGGCTCAGCGAGCTTTGACCAAGAACGTCAAAGCAAAAGGACAAGTTAATTCCCCACACAAGGAAAAGGAAAGGGAATTAACACAAGGGTTATGCAATACCTCGATTGGATCCTTGGGGAACTAATCTGTTAGTTGCTGTTCACAACACTGGCACACGAAAGACGAAGTCTAGTTTGACAAGGACAAAACGGTTCAATACTAACTCACGGGATTCAAAGAAAAAGGATGAACAGGGTTGGTTACCTTACCTCAGAGTATCACTAAGCTAGCAGCTTAACCCCAAACGTAACAGCAAACACCACAAGGATGTGTTCTTGACGAAGAACACCCAAACAAGGATTGGGGACGCTCAAGGATTCAATGGAAACCCAAGAGATAGGTAAAAGACAATTTTTTCTAACATTAGGATTGACGGCTATGAGTTTTAGGTTGAGCAAAAGAGGTATAAAAAGGATTGGGGTGAAACGGGCTGACAAAAGAGCTCAAAATGCGTGCTCACTATTTTTGCCCTAATTTGAGCTACGAGTGTTCGATTTAGGTTTTCTTTGTGGCGTTGGAAAGCTAAGAGAATTTCATACAAAATTATGTTTCATGATCTGTTCCTAATTCGGACTCTAACAGGGTAAAAAATGCGATATAAGTTCAGAGTTAAAAAGATAGTTGTTTCTAAATAGGATTTTTAGGAGATTAAGATAAAATAATCTTATCTATTCAGTGATTGAATCTCTATGACATCTAATTAATCTTATACCAATGCAGCTACAATTATCATAAATATAGATATCTTATATTAATAGAAACATGATCTGAATATGAATATAGATAATCGTATATTAATATAATTATATTGTGCATTAATACAAGTGATCCAGTATTAATAAAAACATATATATAATCGATGACATGTAAAGAAATATACGATCACACATTAATTACACACATCATATTAGTACATACAAGACCACATATAAGCACACAAGATCACACACTTACATACTAATATAATAAATTATATATTCATATAGATAAGATCACGTATTAATACATGCAGTATAATTAATAATTAATAATATAATTATAATTATACACAATTATCTATTAATACAGTCAATCGTATATTAATATAAGCGTAATTAATATTAATCATTTACATATCATTAAGAATAAATTACATATTATATATATATATATATATATATATATATATATATATATATATATATACAAAATATATAATAACATTTTAATATATAAAATGTAAACACACTTATAACCATACAAAAATAAGTGTGCATGTTATCACTTAAAATATACACACATAAATATACGTTCATATTGATACTTATAAAATGCAGTGACGATGTAAACAAGTATATTGTCAAATATTATACTACTAATAACGGTAATAATAATAATAATAATAATAATAATAATAATACATATAATTATAGCAACACATACACACCCATATGAAAAACGGGGTGTTACATAATTCTTTTAATGGAACGTCAAGTATGACTTGACCATGAGATGCCATTAAATTATAGAACACTATTATTAAATATCCATGGTCAAGTATTATTATTAATATGGACAATAATAATACATTGAGACTATTATGTGAGTGTACTGATGACCACATCTCACGGGTCATAGATATACGATATCAAGTATTCACATAGGTATAAATATTAGTGGAATATTTATATTGGAGTGATCCGCTATGAGAATACTACATAATAGTTATGTAATTGTCATAAGAGATTCTCATGGTTACCATAGTGAAGTAGTCATTCGACTTGAAGTCACTACGCTACCTAACATATGTAATTGTAGGTTTTGATACTATTAAACGCTGTCTATAACAGGACAACTATAAAGATAGTTATTGGGCCTACAATAAAACGTGTTGAGGAATGTGAGTGATGTAGATAGGATTCGTCCCTACTACATAACAGGAGTAATGTCTATAAGCCTCTTGACGGTATGCCACGTAGAAATGCACGACCATGCTAAGGTGTGACAATATGAGATATTGGTCCCACATGATCGTACGTCAATTGCTAGATCAAGAATTAAATAATTGGACTTAACAAGGATGACACATTTATGCATTATTTTCAATTAAGACATTGAGACGAAAGGACGTTGACTTTACATTATATATGGTTAAAATATGGTTTTAATTGTATCACCAATATTCTAGATAATTGGGTAGCAATGACGAATTGCTAGATGCCGCTCATTGTTTATAATATTAATTAATTATTAATATAATTAATAATAATTAATATTATTATCAATTAATTGAGAAACCTATAGTGTCACACGCATAGAGCAAATGTTCGGAGAATTAATTTAATAGATTAATTAAATAAGATTTAATTAATAATTAAATGGGATCAGTTTAATTGATTAATTAAATATGATTTAATTAATAATTAAACATTGGGCCTGTAAAGTACAGTAACCCAATAGGGTTATGTTAAGTGGGTAACAACTATAAGTAAGCTATGCACGTCACTTAAGGCACACATAACACAGAGCATTCGTAACGGCCGTTGTACACTGTAGACAGTAGCGCCTCCTTTTCTCTCTTTGTGTGCCACGCCTCTCCCTAGCACTACGCTATTTTTTATGTTGGTTTGCTCGCTTGGACTGAGTAGAGGTATTGCTACTTTGCAATACTGGTGATAGAGAAGCCTTTCCTTATGGTGGTTGTGGCTGGACAGTTATCGTAATCTCACGATCCGAGATTCGTTAATCGTTGGATCGGGCTGACATTTAGACAGCAGATTTGAGACATGTGGTTATTCATCTTCACCGTTCAGTTTTTCAATACAAGGTCTGGAGCGAGAGTTATGAGCATCGCATAGTAGCAGTGAATTTGGCTAACCAGTGTCGTTG
This sequence comes from Ammopiptanthus mongolicus, assembly GCA_039655645.1. Taxonomy (NCBI): domain Eukaryota; kingdom Viridiplantae; phylum Streptophyta; class Magnoliopsida; order Fabales; family Fabaceae; genus Ammopiptanthus; species Ammopiptanthus mongolicus. The sequence continues at coordinate 53,302,909 of CM077349.1, forward strand.
GCGCGCTCACAGTGTTCGTTGTAAAGCTACGTTTCAAGAGGTAAACACAATATCCTTTTTGTGCAAGCGTGGTCCTTTTTGTAAAGGGTTTTTTTCGCTCAAGAAGTTTTTGAAAATTGTTTTTTGAAAATGGTTTTTTAAAAATTATCCCTCTTGATTCCCTAACAGTGGTATCAGGGTGTTGGTCGCAGTTTGCCATGTATCCTAGGATTGTTTGCCATTGTATGATATCATGTTTATTGCCTTTAAATGTGATTTGTATGTTTAAAAGCATTTTTGTATGCTTTGTATGTGATATAAATCTGTTTAAACATGCTTGTTTGCTTGGTTGTGCTCCTGACATAACAAGGATTCCCTTTTGGAATCCTGCTGCGGGGCAGAGCATGATCGTGTGCCCTGTTGCACGACCGTGCATGTTTGAATCTGCGTTAGTAAACGCGAAGTACGGCCGTGCGCCGTTTGGCACGACCGTGCCACTTTCAAACAGCGTCAACGAAAGTTTGAGCATGGTTGTGCTCCTTTCTAGCACGATCATGCACATGTTGAACAACGTCAGCGAGTTTTCAGCACGGCCGTGCTTAGTGAAGCATGACCGTGCTGATCGACAGAATCTGATTTTGTCCCATTTTTGCACTTTTATAAATTGTTTATTAAATGTGTGATATTTGGTTATGGCCCTAATTTTAATGTTTAATTTTATTTGATAAATACGGCTTGCGTATCGTGATTTACTGTATTTGTTTTATAAATACGGCCTTCGTGTCATGACATTTACTTTATTTATTTTATTTTAAATTTTGTAAATTGCTCAGGATGACATGGAGGCAACACCAGATCATGACGCCAGTGGAAGGAACTTTGGAAGTTTGCTCGAGGGTCAAAGATTGTAATAATTAGTTTTAATTATTGCACATTAGGAGGCCATAATCATAATACCTTTTATATGTTTTGTATGTATATGTATGTGATGCATGAAATGTATGAGATGCATGATTTAAATTGTATGATAGCATGTATGTCATTGTTTGCTTAATATGTTTTGTATATATGTAAGCTTATATGCCATGTATGCTATGAGAGACGTTTATATGATAAACAAGCCAGTGAGACCATTTAATTATTAAATTCCTTCAATAAATTAAGTTATTAAATGCCTCCTGATGCGTGGCACTCGTCAAGGCCAGAATAATTTAAGTGTAGGTCATGCTACAGCTGAGCACCTTAATATATTCTTGGTGAGACATGAAAGGTGAAATAACCTATTGCCAACCATTGGGTTGGACTTAACTAAGCGTATTCAATAGCATTGAAATGGCTTAGAAGCATGGGGTTGGGCATTAATCCATATGATGGATTAGAATAAGGAGTTATTCACCCAACTGGTCGAAGAATTACATTGGATGTAATTGGAAAGGAGTTTCCTACCTAAATAGCAAAGTTCTAGGTGATCAGCCACAACTGATTCAGAACGAGGTGAAATATGGATCTTGGTCCCACTAGAAAATCTTCCAACGGGATTTTCCGAGTCAATGATGAGGGTAATTGATTTGAGCAAAATAGTGGGAATGTGTTTAATAAAAGACCTATTAAATATGTTTTAATCATGATACTTATATTCTGTATGTTTCTATATTAAATAATCATGGCTACAAACACAACTAGTATTTTATCGTTGCGATACATCCTTAAGAAGAATAAGTTGTCTAGAATTAATTTTCTGGATTGATAAAAATTTTGAGGATTGTCCTCAAATACGGGAAAAAGAACTGTATGTTCTCGAGCAAATAATTCCCAAGCAATTAAGTTGTTGCTAATGCCATAAAGGTCGAAAGGGATGCTTAATAGAAGCATCAAGGTCTACTCTATGAGTAGAAATGGAGCAAAAGTTGCTACATTAACTATAAGAGTTTGAATTTGCCTTATGGGCATTAATGGAAGTAAATAATTGTTATTTTATTCCACTTGATAATAGAAACATCATTTCTATATCTTGTATAGACAAGAAACGATTTTAAGTTGCACTAAATGTACAATTGTTGTTCCATTTATTCAATTAATGTCTTCTATGCTAGCATTCATATGAGATGTGGACTTTATGTCCTTGATCTCGATATGCCACCTATAACATAAATGCGAATAAGGTCAAACCAAGTGATTTGGATCTTCTATGTCTGTAGCAATATCTTTTAGACCATATAAGTAAGAAACATGTTTCCAAGCTCCACTAATATGGACTCTTGGACTCATCCAATTATGAATTGCTTGAGGTGTACGAATCTCACTTATTTGGAAAGATGACTAAGCTCCATTCACCAATAAGGTGAAAGGGCTGGTAATCTTTTTGCATGATACATTGTGATGTCTGAGGGCCTCTAACCTAGTTTGCTAAAAGGCAAGTTTTCATACTTCGTCTTATTTACTGATGACTTCCGTAAAGATGGATTTGTGTATGATACAAGTCAGAAATCTTTGAAAGGTTCAAAGAATTCAAGAACGAAGAGGAGAACTAATTTTGGAAAAGTATTAAGGTCATACGATTAGATCGTGGTGGTAAGTACTGAAGCCGAATGTTTGATGACTATTTGAAGGAGTGTGAGATTATATCTCAACTCACTCCTCCTGGAACACCATAATGGAATGGTGTGTCCGAGAGGAGAAATCGCACCTTGTTGGACATGGTACCATCTATATGATGAGTCAATCAGACTTCTCTGACTCTTTCAGGGGATATGCTTTACATACAATAGCTTTCACACTTGATGCGTCAAATCCGCAAGTGTATGGTTTCGTCATCAAGTAATAAAAACATCGAATCCACAAGGACCATGTTTATGAATACCAATTAATTAACTAATTCAATTAAATTAAACAAAGGGAATATAACTGTTGAGTGATAAGAACGTAGTAACCAACGATTAAATAAGTAAATAATAAAAAAAGAAAAAGATCAAGAACAAGAATAGGAAGTTAACAAGAAAAGGTTTTCCAAATGTCAAGAAAGCTTCCAGGATTTGGGGTAACCATAATGATACAGGATCAATCTTAATAGACAACCCTTTTTTCTAATATTGAAATTCGATGAAGGTGAATTACCCTAAACAAGCTAATGTTCTCTCTCGAGATACAAAAACCGTGCCCAATTAAATCAATTCCTACTCTCGTGGTAATTGAATTTAAATTAAACCCTTTACACTTTGTGGCAATTCATTAGGTCCTCGAAAGGCTAAACCTACTCTCGTGATTTAAACCTTAAGTCCAATTATGGTTCCAATACCTAGGTTCAACTCTCGGTACGTCCCTAGATATCTATGAGATGCAAATATGTGGCCAACAAATTCACATGAATAAGCGCTATAAGGATTGAATCAAAGAACATTCAGAAACTAATAAAAAGGATAAACAAAGTCAATTAATCATCATCAATGTACCAAAGAGCATTGACCAATCCTAGAAACGAAGGAAACTACTTAAACATAGATAATAAGAAACCATAAAAATTAATGAAGAACATCCAAACCGATAATGAGGAGAGAAAGAAGGAAGAGGATGATGATGATCTAGAGCCTCCAAGTGCCTCCTTCCCAAAACCAAATTCCAACCCTAATAATGTATTCAGACTAGCCATATAAACCAAGGGTCTAAAGTTGGTCCAAGCCCAAAAGAAACAACTAAAAACGAAACTGAAGTTTTCTGTTAGACCGCGATCCATGGCCATGGACCATTCCACGACTAGGCCGTGGACTCTGCTACCAAGGAGAAAAATTGTGCGCTGATGAGATCCACGACCGTGGAAAATTCCACGGCCAGGCCATGGACTCTGCTGCCAAGTCCGTTTGCTCTTTTTTAGGCAGCTTCTCAATCCATGGACAAGTCGTGGATGCTTCTAGAATGATCTTTTTGTCCCATGTAGCTCTTTTTAAATCTCTATCCTCCTCCATTTCAAGCTTTCCACCATTTTCTAAGTTAATTAAGCACAAGTGCTACAAAACACCACTAAAAACACCGCAATTATCCAAACTAAAGGGAAAACAAACAAAAAGGGAAACTAATATGCCTAATTGAACTAAAGATGCATGCAAAACAAATATGAAATATGACATTGTTTCACACACATCAAATCCCCTCAAGCTTAAGATTTGCTTGTCCTCAAGCAATAACTAAGGCCAAACCAAAAGATGGACCAAGAGGCAATATGGAATTAAGGAACCCGAGAAAACAACAGACCACGTAATAAGCAAAGGCAAACCAAGAGCTAGAAAGGTAATCAAAATCAAGTCCAATTAGATGCTAAACTTCTTAGAAATCGTGCTCCTCACTGAAATAGGTTCACTCTACTAACCACACTCAAAGTGTTTAAGGGTGAAGATAATGTGCTCAAGTTCCTCAAAGAAAGTGCACTTTCATAAGCTTTATAAGAAACCAAATTTCCGCTAATAAATTGCATGCATGCAAGAATCAAAAGGTCTTTCATGGGTTGTAATGGGGCCAAGGGAATGATATTAGGTAAGGTAAGGAAAGGAGGGTATGCACAAAGGGCTAACAAAACTTTCAATAAGCACAAGTAACCCTATAAGCACAACTCCAACATTTCCTTCCTTTTCTTTTTCTCTTTTATTTATCAAGCTTTCACTTCATGATTTTTATTTTTATTTTCTTTTCCCTCTCCCCTTATATTTTTTTTTTCTTTTTATTTGACAAAAGGGAGAGATTTCATCATTTTTTGTTGAAAGAGAAAGCTCCAAAACATGCAATTCCCAAAATAACTTTCAAACCCAATTTGCTCCATTTATTATTCTAAAAGATTACCAACAATGTATCATCATAGGCATCAAGAAAAATAATTATGCAATAGGCTCAAGATGGGCAACTAATGGATGAAAGTGTGATAATTATTTCAGAGGGCCAGAAAAATACCTAAGTTGCCTTAATCACATTCAAGCATGCAAACATAAATTTCGTCTCAAAAATGGTTTCAAATCAAGTTCTAGAGCACAAAATCAAGGAGGAATTACACTCAACACAAAGAATGGGAGTAACAATCATAAAAGTGTGTAAATCCCATACAAGCTCAAAACTCACATTCAGAGGTTCAAAAATAAATGAAAAGCACAAGTTCAGAGAATGTATGCTAATTATCAACCTATCATGAGATCACCTCTACTTCCAATCAACAATGCCTATTGCCTACCACAAGGTACAAAGATTGGGTTCCCAAACAATATTTTCTCAAAATTTCCCAAAAATGATAAGGGCACAAAATTGCTTTCCGAGGACCAAATAAACAAGGGATATAGTGATGGTGCAAACATGCAGTAAACATCACAAAATGCAATGCAATATGCAACATGAAAATGCATGAGACTATTAATGATACTACAAAAACACCAAAAATGAAATACCCCCTCAAGCTTAGAAATTTACATTGTCCCTAATGTAAAAACCTAAAACAAGAGAATGGATCAAACCTACGGAAGAACAATGACAAAAAGATTATACCAACGAACCGACACACTAAAATCAAATGAAAAGGTAGAAATTAAAAAGAAAAACAAAGAAAGCTTGGATTGCCTCCCAAGAAGCGCTTGTTTAAAGTCATTAGCTCGACTGCTTTCACATCTACCCGGATCAACAGGGCTTGGGAGTGAATGTGCGACTCCCTTCTCACAAGTTCCATCTAAGAGACCATCCTCTAATCTTGGCCTATTGTGCCACCGCTTTGCCCACTTCCATGTAAGCTTCTCGGCCTTAGCTTCTTGAGGTGAAAACTTCAGCTTTTTATGTTTTTCCACCTCATCCTCATCATCCTCCGAGGTATCGTTGGCTAAGCAAAGTTTAGGAGGGTTGTCAGCTCTAAACTCCTTTTTCTCCATCAGATGCAATAAATCAATCCTGCATAAAGAGTTCTCAAGATAGGGTTGTTTAATAGGATTTTTCAAATCAAAATCTATCCTCTCCTCCCCAACATTCGAAGAAAGCTTTCCCTTTTTAACATCTATAATGGCCCTAGTAGTGGCCAAGAAAGGCCTTCCTATAATGATGGGGAATTTGGAATTCCCCTTCATATCTAACACTATGAAGTCAACACGAATGCAAAATTTTCCTACCTTAATGAGGACATTCTCTATGATGCCAAGAGGTTGCTTAATCGAACTATCCGCAAACTATAAAGAGACGCCAATTGGTCTCAACTCACCTATCCCCAATCTCTCAAAAACAGACAAAGGCATAAGACTCACAGCAGCCCCCAAATCACATAATGCATCATCAACACTTACATCACCAATTGAGCAAGGAATAGAGAAACAAATTGGATCTTTGAGCTTAGGGGGCAATTTATTTTGAATTAAAGCACTACACTCCTTAGTTAAATCTACCGTCTCATATTCCTCTACCTTCCTCCTATTAGACAAAATGTCATTAAGAAATTTAGCATAGGTAGGCATTTGTTGTAGCGCCCCAGTGAAGGGTACATTTATGTACAATTTCTTAAGGACCTCTAGAAACTTCCCAAATTGCTTATATAGCTTAGCCTTGGCTAACCTTTGGGGGAAGGGAACCGGGGTTTGGTAAGGTTCAGGGGGTACATACTTAGACACTTTCTCATTAGTTTCCTCTTCTTCTAAGGTTTGTGTCTTAGTTGTCTCTTTTTCCTCATTCCCCTCAACTTTGGGATCCTCTAAAGTCTTACCACTTCTTAAGATTACAACATTACAATGCTCATTAGGATTTATCTTAGGTTGACTAGGAAACTTACCATGTTGTCTATTTGAGGTGTTGGCTTTTGTTGGGCAATCTAAGTTTCCAACATCTTATTGTGAATGGCCAAATTGTCAACCTTAGCCGACAATTCTCTAATGGCCTTAGTTACAACCTTACCATGTTACCTAAACTCCTCATTTTGTTTAGACTGACTCTCAAGAAATTCTCAAAAAGAGACTCAAGTTTAGAGGTGTGTACCTGTTGGAATCCAGAAGAGGGTTTAGCACTACCTTTCCCATTTGGGTGGTGGTTCAACATATTGTTGTTTCGATAAGAGAAGTTGGGATGAGACCTCCACCCGGGGTGGTAAGTGTTTTGGGGAGCATAATTGGGCATCTTTGGGTTAGTGTCAAAGAAATTGTAGCATGCATTCACTTGCTCCATATTCGCTCCTTGACATTCCGCACCTTTATGTCCCTATGCTCCACAAAACTCACAAATTATGTTAGAAGCACCTTATACGGCATTAAAATGAGTTTTTTCAAGTTTGTCAAAACGCTTATTCAAAGTATCAAATTTTGACATTATCAAATCAGCACCATCTACCTCAAACTTACCTCCCGAGAGTTTTCTCGAGTTGTTACCTCTTTCGTTTGCCTATTGGTGGTGATTTAAAGTAACACTCTTAGTAATGTTATAAGCTTCTGTAAGTCGTCTGTTCATCAGAGCTCCGCCAGCTGCGAAGTCAAAAGACACCTTCGAATTGTATTCTAAAAGGTTGTAGAAGGTGTGGACAATCAACCACTTCTCTAGCCCATGATGTGGGCAGGCTTTCAGCAAAGCCTTGTATCTATCCCAAGCTCCTAACAACGATTCTCCATCTTTCTGAATGAAGCTTGTGATTTGGGTACTAAGATGAGCAGTCTCGGAAGGTGGAAAGAATTTGTCCAAGAAAGCTTGCTCCAATTGGACCCAAGTAGTGATTGTTTCATCGGGAACAGACTTCAACCATGCTCTAGCTCTATCTCTCAGTGATAATGGAAATAAGTAGAGGCAGGTAGCATTAGGAGAGGCACCTTCAATCCGGACGATCTCACAGAACTCCAAAAACATATCCATATGATCATTAGGGTCCGCTGAGGGCAATCCTCCACACTGGTTTTGCCTTATCTTAGAGAGTAAGCTAGCTGGTATGGTGAAGTGTCCAGCTTCAATGGCTGGCCTAGCAATTCCAGATCGCAGACCCCGAACATTAGGGGCTGCATACTCCTTGAGTGGCCTATTATCCACTGGGTCAGCCATGATAAGAATTAGTTCAATTATTTCTACGATCTTATCTTTCTATGAAAAGTTCCTTTAGTTTTAGGATCTGCATCAATAATGTAACACCCCAGTTTTTGCTTGCTTGTTATAAAGTGTTGTTATATATGTTTCTATAGTTGTTATGCTTGTGTTAGATGTTTAGGGTCGTATTTTGGGGTAGTTAACCTTAGAATGAGCCATATCAGTGATCCTGTCAGGACAGCACGCCCTTGCTAGTTAGTCAGCATGCCTGTGCTCAAGGTCAGCACACTCGTATTCTGTGCGCACAACAAAAACGCGTTTTGGGCTGTTGGTCAACCCGTTTCACCCTAATCCTTTTTATACCCCTTTTTGCTCGACCTAAAACTCATAGACGTCATCCCTAAATTTAGAAACAGCCGTCATCAACCTTTATCTTGGGTTCCCATTGAATCCTTGAGTGTTTTCCAATCCTTGCTTGGGTGTTCTTCGTCAAGAACACATCCCTGTGGTGTTTTTCGTTGATTTGGGGTTAAGCTGCTAGCTTAGTGTTACTCCGTGGTAAGGTAACCAACCCCGTTCCTCCTTTTCTTTGAATCCTTTGAGTTAGTGTTTAGCCATTTTCTCCCAGTCAAACCAGGCTTCGTTGTTCGTGTGCCAGTGCTGTGAACAGCAACTAGCAGATTAATTCCCCAAGGATCTAATCAAGCTCGCTAAACCTGTTGAACCCGTTTGGAGGACTCAATTTTGGACTTCGTTCTTATTGGTTCATAGGCTAGAATCGTCACGCCAGGTATGGGGAGAAGGGATTAGTATGTACGTATAGGTTCTAGAGTAGCGTAAGATGAGGGTTAACCCAAGACCCTATTTGTGTGCTATATGCCTTAGTTGATGTATGAATTGGTTTTAGTTGTTTATACATGATATTAATCGTTTAATTGGTTTATATGACTCTGGCATGAATTATATGATGTTGTTGATGATGTTTGTTGGGATGCCATAATCATATGAAATGGTATGTTAAAGCTGCTGTTAAAACTATGTTAATAAAAGACATAGGAATAATAGTGCTAACCCTAAAACTATGATTAGTCTAATTGATGTGCATAAAACATAAAGATGTCGATGAGTGGTGCGATTAATGGCACTGGATTAGTCAAGAACCTTAGGATTAATTTGGAGTGTTGAAATCTAGAAAATTACTAAGTTTCCCAGAACTGAAATATTGTAACAGCATTGAGCACGATCGTGCTCAATATCCGCACGCCCATGCTCTATGCCTAGTAAAGCCAGTACGATCGTGCTCTCAACAGCATACCCGTGTCGTAAAAACGATAAAAGTGACACAGTTTAGCATGCCTGGGCTCTCGTGCAGCATGCCCGTGCCAGTTGGCCAGCACGCCCGTGCTCAGGCCGTGCCACTGTCAGAATTAAGAAAATTCACAATTCTAAATAAAAAGAGATTTAATAACCCTTTGGGATAAAAATATGAAATAAGATATTATAAAACATAACCTTGAGGATAGTTAATGAACTTGGATAATGATATGGTAAGATGTAATAATGAAGACTTAATAAAGAGATTATTTAATAAGACAACAATGTCATTAGTAACGATGTAATGTTACCAATGTTGTTGGTTAATCATTCTTGATGCTTATTGATCAAGTTTGATGTTAATAAATCACTTTGATGCTTAATGGTCAAAGTTGATAGCCTGTGTTAATGATGTTAATGGAGGTGGTTGCCATGTAGTTTGTATGTTAGCATTGCATGCATCATGACATGGTGTTGTTAGTTTGGGCGAAGTTACGTTGACTGGGGAGTTCGTCCGAGAGTATAGCGAACTGGCCATCTACGGTGATTCATCCGAGAGTTAGGTGAATTAAGCGCATCCGTGGTGGTCCATCCAAGAGCAAGGTGGATCTGCTATCCAAGGGGTTCACCGATGAGTTTGGTGAACTGTCGACGTTGGTGCTTATTGACCGATGTGGATATGTAACTCCGAAATCGTCTTCCTGTGTTAGTTATTGGATCCACATTGCATATGGAGTAGCTGATTAGTATTGCATCTCCTATCATTTTTATGATGTGATATGATGGAATGTGTTATAATATGTTATATTATGATGTTTTATATGCTGCATGATCATCTTGCTAATTGATCTATGATCATTTATGTTTATAGATACAGTTCCTAACTCCCTACTGTTGTTGTTGTTTTGCATGTACCTTTGGTTATGTAGAGGACGGCGAATAACCAGTTGAGGAGTGATCCTGAGGAGATCACTTGCTCTTCATTTTTACTTTATGTTTAGTGTGTTTTTTCGATGTATTATCGGTAGTGGTTACCAGCTCTGATATATGACAACGGGATTTGGGTTTTGTTTCTTTATCTTTTCCACAATTGTTATTTATGTTTAACGTTTTGGATCATGTTGCACTTGTTACCCTTTTGATTTTAATTTATGGATTTTATTTTACATGACATATTTTTAATATTATCATATGCGGGGTAGCGGGTGTCACATTTAGTGGTATCTGGGCCGGTCTGTCCTATAGGCCGGGGTATGTGTTTGTTGTGTTTTCTTCTGTGTACTCTTATACGATTGTCTATGACGATGGTATAGAGTATTAAGTGTTTGGTGTTTTTTTTTTTTGGCTTAACTTCTGTGTTAAGTGGTTCACTTTGGACGGTGTAGGAAGATATAGCTGGTAGAAACGACCTAGTGATTGCTGATGTTCTGACGCTATTGGCTAATGCCATTGCTCAGAACAACAACCAGAACCAGAATCATCATGGAGGAGCCGCTGAGTTTCAAGGTTTGGACAAGTTCCAGAGGAACAACCCTCCTTCATTCAAGGGAGCTTATGTTCCTGAAAGAGCTCTTCTATGGATCCGAGAGCTCGAGAAGATCTTTCGAGCCATATTATGCACTGATGCCCAGAAGGTCACTTTCAAAACTTTCAAGCTAGTTCAGGAAGCTGAGCACCGGTGGGAGAACTGTTGCCAGCTTATGGAAGATGCAGGCACTTGGATTGCCTTCAAGGTGATGTTCTTGGGGAAGTAATTTCCAGCTGACATCCGTGATAAGAAGGAGATGGAGTTTCTGGCTCTGAAGGAGGAGAACATGTCTTTTGTGGAGTATGCTGCGAGGTTCGAGGAGGTTGCTCGTTACTACATGCTCTATCAGTATGTGAATGATGACCGCTCCAAGTCTGTGAAGTTTGAAGATGGTCTGCGCCCAAAGATCAAGCAACCATCAGCTACTAGGAGAATCGAGTATTTCCAGTTCTTGTGAACAAGTGTAGGATCTTAGAAGACGCCTACAAATCCAGAGTTGTGCACCACAAGAGTTCTAGTTTTCAAGGTAACAAGAAGACAACTTAGCAAGATAAAGAGGGACGATATCTGGCGCCGGTAAGCTATGATTTCAAGCAAGTCAGCCATAAGCCACAATATGCTACGAGGTTAACCAGTGACAGAGGATTTTCTGCCCTTAGGAAAATGAAGTCTGGAAAGTGTGGAAAGGGTCACTTCACTCGTGAGTGCAAGTAAAATGATGTAATCTACTTCAAGTGTGGGAAGTCTGGCCAAATCAGCCGTGATTGTGGTGGAGGAACAAAGTCAGAGCCGCAGAGTGCTACCAAGAGTCGGAGTTCTCAGGCGAATCATCTGAATGCAAGTGGGAGAGTCTTCACTCTCAGTGGAGATGAAGCCTCTCAATCCGCAGATCTGTTTCAAGGTAAGAGCCCCCCAAAAGGGACTTCTTCTTTTGTGTTGTCTGGTTCGGATGCCTTGTCTTCTTTTCCTTCATTTGTTTCACATGTTTTAAGTTAGGAACCTTAAGTTGTTTGTTCCCTATCTTGATCATGATCTAGTTGTTATTGCACCTGTAAGTAAGCATGTTATCCCTTCTCATGTTCCGTAAAGGTTGTTCTATTATCATTACTAATAGAAACTTCATAGTTCACCTTGTGTGAGTTTATCTCTTAAGCTGTAAGATGTTGTTTTTGTTAGGGCTGGTTGTCTGCCAACCAAGTTCGAACTTATAGAAATTTCGAGGAAGAAATTTTTATCAGGGGGTGGAATTGTAACACCCCAGTTTTCGCATGCTTGTCAAAAAGTGTTGTTATATATGTTTCTATAGTTGATTATGCTTGTGTTAGATGTTTAGGGACGTGTTTTGGGGTATTAACCTTAGAACGAATCATATCAGTGATCCTGTCAGGACAGCACGCCCGTGCTCTCGTGCAGCATGCCCGTGCTCGTTGGTTAACACGCCCGTGCTCTGCGCGTGCGTAGCAGAAACGTGTTTTGGGCTTTTGGTCAGCCCATTTCACCCTAATCCTTTTTATACCCCTTTTTTCTCAACCTAAAACTCATAGCCGTCACCCCTAAAGTTAGAAACAGGCGTCATCAACCTTTCTCTTGGGTTCCTATTGAATCCTTGAGCGTTTTCCAATCCTTGTTTGGGTGTTCTTCTTCAAGAACACATCCCTGTGGTGTTTTTCGTTGTGTTTGGGGTTAAGCTGCTAGCTTACTGTTACTCCGAGGTAAGGTAACCAACCCTGTTCATCCTTTTCTTTGAATCCTTTGAGTTAGTGTTTAGCCGTTTTCTCCCTGTCAAACCAGGCTTCGTTGTTCGTGTGCCAGTGCTGTGAACAACAACTAGCAGATTAGTTCCCCAAGTATCTAATCAAGCTCACTAAACCTGTTGAACCCGTTTGGAGGAGTCAAGTGTGGACTTCGTTCTTGTTGGCTCATAGGCTAGAATCATCACGCCAGGTATGGGGAGAAGGGATTAGTATGAACATATAGGTTCTAGGGTAGCGTAAGATGAGGGTTAACCCATGACCCTATTTGTGTGCTATATGCCTTAGTTGATGAGTGAATTGGTTATAGTTGTTTATACATGATATTAATCGTTTAATTGGTTTATATGACTCTGGCATGAATTATATGATGTTGTTGATGATGTTTGTTGGGATGCCATAATCATATGAATTGGTATGTATAAGCTGTTGTTAAAACTATGTTAATAAAAGACATAGGGATATTAGCGCTAAGCCTAAAACTAGGATTAGTCTAATTGATGTGCATAAAACATAAAGATGTTTATGAGGGGTGAGATTAATGCCGTTGGATTAGTCAAGAACCTTAGGATTAATTTGGAGTGTTGTAATCTAGAAAATTATTAAGTTTCCCAGAATTGAAATGCTATAACAGCGTTGAGCATGCCCGTGCCCAATATCAGCACGCCTGTGCTCTATGTCCAGTAAAGCCAGCACGACCATGCTCTCAGCAACACGCCCGTGTCGGAAAACGATAAAAGTGACGCTGTTTAGCATGCCCATGCTCTTGTGCAGCACGCCCGTGCCAGTTGGCCAGCACGCCCATGCTCAGGCCATGCCACTGTCAAAATTAAGAAAACTTTACAGTTCTAAATAAAAAGAGATTTAATAACCCTTTGGGATAAAAATATGACATAAGAGATTATAAAACGTAACCTTGAGGATAGTTAATGAACTAGGATAATGGTATGGTAAGATGTAATAATGAAGACTTAATAAAGAGATTATTTAAGAAGACAAAGATGTCATTGGTAATGACGTATTATTACCAATGTTGTTGGTTAATCATTCTTGATGCTTACTGGTCAAGTTTGATGTTAATAGATCAATTTAGTGCTTAATGGTCAAAGTTGATAGCCTGTGTTAATGATGTTGATGGAGGTGGTTGCCATGTCGTTTGTATGTTAGCAATGTATGCATCATGACATGGTGTTGTTAGTTTGGGGGAAGTTGCGATGACTGGGGAGTTCGTCCGAGAGTATGGCGAACTGGCCATCCGTGGTAATTCATCCGAGAGTTAGGTGAATCAAGCACATCCGTGGTGGTCCATCCGAGAGTAAGTTGGATTGGCTATCCAAGGGGTTCACCCATGAGTTTGGTGAACTGTCGGCGCTGGTGCTTATTGGCCAATGTGGATATGTAACTCCGAAATCGTCTTCCTGAGTTAGTTATTGGATCCACATTGCATATGGAGTAGCGGAGTAGTATTGCATTGCATAGCATGTTTTTGATGTGCTATGGTGGAATGTGTTATAACATGTTATATTATAATGTTTTATATGTTGCATGATCATCTTGCTAACTGCTCTATTACCGTTTATGTTTATACATACAGTTCCTTACTCCTTGTTGTTGTTGTTGTTGTTGTTTTGCATGTTCCTTTGGTTATGCAGAGGATGGTGAGTAGCCAGTTGGGGAGTGATCTGGAGGAGATCGCTTGCTCTTTGTTTTTAGTTTATGTTTAGTTTGTTTTTTTGCTATATTATCGGTAGTGGTTACCAGCTCTGATATGTGACATCGGGATTTGGGTTGTTTCTTTATCTTTTTCGCAGTTGTTATTTATGTTTAACGTTTTGGATCATGTGGTACTTGTTACCCTTTTGATTTTAATTTATGGATTTTATTTTATATGATATATTTTTAATATTATCTTATGGGGGTAGCGGGTGTCACAAATAAGAGTCCCGGAACGTCTAGTACTTTGCATAAACAAGAGAAATTACCTGCACCAAGCCAAAGAGAAAACAAGAACGTAACAATATGATAAATAAAAAAATGTTTAAAATAATTAAATTAAAAATTAAACTGATATTCAAGAAAGTCACAGTCCCCGACAACGGCGCCAAAAACTTGGTGTGTCAAATCCGCAAGTGTACAGTTTCGTCATCAAGTATTAAAAAGATCGAATCCACAGGGACTACGTTTATGAATACCAATTAATTAATTAATTCAATTAAACAAACCAAAGTGAATATAACTGTTGAGTGACAAAAACGTAGTAGCCAATGATTAAATAAGTAAATAATAAAAAATGCAAAAGATCAAGAACAAGAATAGCAAGTTAACAAGGTTTTCCAAATGTCAAGAAAGCTTCCAGGATTTGGGGTAACCACAATGATACAAGATGAATCTTAATAGACCACCCTTTTTTTAATATTGGAATACGATGAAGGTGAATTACCCTAAACTAGCTAATGTTCTCTCTCGATATACAAAAACTGTGTCCAATTAAATCAATTCATACTCTCGTGGTAATTGAATTTAAATTAAACCCTTACACTTTGTGGCAATTCATTAGGTCCTCGAAAGGCTAAATCTACTCTCGTGATTTAAAACTTAAGTCCAATTCTTATGGTTCCAATACCCAGGTTCACCTCTCCATACATCCCTAGATATCTATGAGATGTGAATATGTGGCCAAAAAATTCAGGTGAATAAGTGCTATAAGGATTGAATCAAAGAACATTCAAAAATTAATAAAAAGGATAAGCGAAGTCAATTAATCATCATCAATGTACCAAAGGGCATTGGCCAATCCTAAAAACGAAGGAAACTACTTAGACATAGATAATAAGAAACTAGAAAAATTAATGAAGAACATCCAAACCGGTAATGAGGAGAGAAAGAAGGAAGAGGATGATGATCTAGAGCCTCCAAGTGCCTCCTTCCCAAAACCAAATTCCAACCCTAATAATGTATTCAGACTAGCTATATATACCTATCTAAAGGGAAAACAAACAAAAAGGGAAACTAATATGCCTAGTTGAACTAAAAATGTATGCAAAACAAGAATGAAATATGATGTTGTTTCACACACATCAACACCTAACCGTGTTCCATCTTAGATGGCTGAAAGACACCTTATGAGATATGGACTGGTATGCGACCAAGTATGTCTTACAATAAGATTTGGGGTGTCAAATTTATTGAAGTGTTTGGTTTCAAATAAGCTTAGACTCAAGTGTGATGAATGTATCTTTGTGGGTGTCCCAAGGAAACAAATGGACACTATTTCTACAACACCTTTGAGGACAAAAATTTTGTCGCTAGGACTGGAGTATTCCTTGAGAAGGAACACATCTCCAAGGGAGACAGTAGGAGGAATTTAGAACTTGGATAAATCCAAGCACCACAGAGTACTGACCCACCTCCAATGGAAGAAGAGCCGGTTCCACAAGATGTTGTGGTCCAACCACCAGTTCAAGTAACACAAGACTAGTGTAGGTCAAACAGGACACGTCATCAACCTCAGAGATTTGGAATACTCCTAACTCAAGAAGGTGATGAACCACTCATGGATCATGATGAGCCTGTGACTTACCAAGAGGCCGGCATTAGTCTAGATTCTGAGAAGTGGCTAGAAGCCATGGGATCCGAAGTAGAATCCATGTACACCAACCGGGTATGGACCTTGGTTGAGTCACCTGAAAGGGGTAAAACTCATAAGGTGCAAGTGGGTCTTCAACAAGAAGACTAACATGGATGCGAAAGTGAATACCTTCAGGGCGCGACTGATTACGAAAGGTTTCAAGCAAATTCATAGTATGACTATGATGAGACCTTCTGTCCATTAGCATTGATTCGGATCTGACTTGCTATTGCTTTATAGTATGACTATGAGATCTGGCAAATGAATGTCAAAACAGCATTCCTTGACAGGATTCTTCTCGAGGATATGTACATGACACAACCTATGAGTGTTGTCTATTCAGAGAATACTGGAAAGGTTTGCAAGTTGCAAACATCCATTTATGGATTAAAGAAAACTTTCATAAGTTGGAATCTTCGTTTTGACATAAATTGTAAGACAGTTTGAATTCATCAAGAACAAGGATGAACCTTGTGTCTACAAGAAGGTTAATGGGAGCATATTAATTTTTTCTTTGTATTGTATATGGACGGCATACTACTGATGGAAACGATATTCCTACACCGCAAAATGTGAAAACATGGTTAAGGAATTATTTCTCAATGAAGGACTTAGAGGAAACGTCTTATGTATCAGGAATCAGGATCTATGGAGATAGATGGCTGAAATTTTTAGGCCTTAGTCAAAGGAACATAAATTGACAAAGTGCTTGGGCGCTTTAAATGTGCATGATTCCAACAGGGTATATTGCTTGTGTCACGGGGCGTATACTTGTCCAAGGGACAGTCCCTGTTACATCAGATGTAGAGGGAACGCATGAATAAGATTCCATATGCTTTGGCGACTGAATCTGTTATGAATGCCATGATATGTACTCGAACAAATGTCTCGTATGCTTCGAGCATGATGAGAAGGTACCAATCCAATCCTAGTGATGGTCACCGGACCACAGTCAAGAATAACCTTAACTTGAGAAGAGCTAAGGATTCATTCTTGATCTATAATGTAACATCCCAAAAACCTTATGTCTGTCTTTTAACTGTTTGTGTGAATAACTTGACTGAGAATGCAATTCGATTAATCATAATCATAATAATAGTTGATGATTGGAAATTCATATTTGAATTTCAATTATGAACTTAATAATCATAAGATGTTGTTTTGAACCCAGTGTGCTGTTTTGAGCCGAAACCGGTAAAAATATTATTATTTTAATCGAAACCGCTTTACCTTGGGATGCGTGCCTGGGTCGGGAAGTAATCTGGCCCGGGGTCGGGAAGTTGTTCTGGCCCAGAGTAGTTCATGACTGCATCTCACGCTTCACGAGACGTTGTCAACCATCCATCACCTTTTCATTCCTTTAACCAATGGATTAAATTCTTATGACTCTTGGTTAATAACCTAGCATCTTTTCCTTTTATGGAGAAAGCTAATCAACCTATTTATGGTTAATCTCTACACTTTGCACGAGGACTCAACAAATGTCTATCTCTTTAAATCCTGGCCATCTATTTCCTTACACTTCATAACATCACTGGTCATAAACACATCAACAAATTTGATGACCATATGCATAAGGCCATTCGGCCATTCACCATCAAAACAGCCCAAAACACTTCTCATTTCTCTTTCAAAGATCAAACAACTCCATTTCATGAACACTTGAGTTTCTCTCTTCTCTCTCTTAAGTGTTCATACAGTTTTGGCTTCATAGTTTATGAACCAAAACTTGTTTCTAACATCTAAAACCATAGTTGTTCTTGTCTTGATCTCTAGATCATTTTTGATGAAGAAAGTTTCTTGATTGGAGGAACTTGGTTCTTGACCCTCATGAACACCAACCTTGTTCATCATGTGTTCTTGACTAAATAAGTCTCTAATCTTACTTTTCTCTTCATTTCCTTCCATTAAATCATGAAGCAACATCTTCTGGTTCATGATTTTTGAGAAACAAGTTTCAAAATCTTGTTGTTTTGTTCCTAGTAGGTTCAGCCTTCCCTTTTGTTCTTGGTGCTTGGAGTTGTCTCATTCACAAAGGATCTACAAGAGGTAATGGGGGAGTGAACCTCATCACACCACATTGGTGGTGGTGAAGATAGTTTATGGGTTTGGTTCGGGGAAAACCCTAAACCAAGGGTTTCCTGCTTTGTCTCTTTGGTTCTCTATGACAACAATGTTGTAATAATTATGTGTTGCTTGATTTGTGTTCATTGATGTGTTTGAATGGTTGAAAATAATTTTTATGTGAGGTAAAACCCTAACCTAGAGTTCCTTTATCTTTTGTTGAAAAGAGTTTTATGAAAATGTGAATTTCGGATTTGACCTTTTGTGAGTCATTTCAGTTTTTCTCTCAACCTAGATTTTGGATTTCAAAACTGGATTTTAATCCTAAAACTAGACATCTTGGGATTCATTTTGAGCACAAATTTCATGTGATTTCATAAATATTTGACCCTTGAAAACGTGTTTCAATCTAAGCATAAAATTTTGTCTTGGATTCTGACTACTGTGACTTATTTCGTGAAACTGTACTAACTCAGATACTTTTTGTGAAAAATAATTTTATATCCAAAAACTAGACATCCTAAGCATTCATATAAGTCCTCATTTTCTCAAATCCATGTTCGTTTGGTCAATCAAATGTTTGTCACAAGTGGATGCTTGATATGCTGAAATTTTTTGTATACGGGTTTTGGTGTCGATATTTGGAATTGTATGTTATGATGTTGGTGTGACTATTTGTGTTTGAGTGTTAGTGGTGAAAGTAATTTTGGCATGGTGAAAAACTCTTCTTAGGTTCAAGACCTAAGGATAGGATTTTTGAATGATGAACTTGTTCATGCATTTACTACTTGATGGAATGACTATATGCTGAGATGTTTTTCATGATGCTAGCATGTTGTTGGATGGCTTGTATTTTGTTGGAAAACACCATGTGAGGTTCGGCCTTAAGATAGAAAGGGGAAGCCAAAGCTTCTATGTTCAAATAATGGTGTAATGGACTTAAATGATTCCAAGAAGGCAAAAGAAATTAAAAATACCTACCTTACATACATGGAGGCATTCTGCCATACCATTGTAATTAGGGCTAGGAACCTAAAATGTTGATGCTAAGAGGATTAATGTGTTTATACTAAAGTATAAAGGGAATAGAAATTAAAAAGGTTTTCCAAAGAATTCAAGGTTTGGTTCTAAAGAACCAAGTGTTGTAAATTAAGTATTTTGATCTCGTGTGAAAAGTATTTAAGGATATGATGGTTTGATGTTGATCAACCACTTATTTTATCATGTTATTTCAAGGAAGATATTTTCAAGAACAAAGAGTTTTTCTAAATGATTCATGTGGTTTCCAAAGGTTTCGGTTAGTAAACCTACTTTCAAGAGAAATGAGAATCCTTGTAAGTATTTTCTTTAAAACAATGCGTCCTTACACTACTATGATTAATTTTGGAATCTTACCAAATAAAAGAGTTATAGCTTTCATTTGAAAATGAAAAGGTGATTTAAAGAAAATATATTTTCCCTTTTTACACTAAGTAAAGGAAATAAGTATTATTCTAAATGAAGTTTTACGTTAGTTTGGCAAAAGATGAGGTACTATGTATCTTGGGGCTTTGAATACCTTACGAATATTTCTATTGAGTTTCAAAACTATGTTTGATAAAAGGGGATTTCATGAACCAGTTTACCACTAAGGAAAGTATTTTGAAGATCTTACTATAGTAGTGTAATTATGTATTATCTTCAAAAAGGAAATTCAATGAATTCCATAATGTACTCACAAAGATTTAGTAAAAGACATGCACTAACGTCTAGTGGTCATGACAAAATTATGTTCCACATCCTTGATGATTTAGGTCATCTAAGGAATCCGTAACGTTTAAATAACTAAGAATTACTTATAGCAAATAAGTAATATTCCTTTGGTAGACAAGTGAGAAGATTGATGAAGGGTATCCTTGTGGACCCTGTCCTCCACAATACATATAGGTTATGAACTGATGTATCATAAGACGTGAACATCGGGTTACGAATGACGAGGTGGTCTGCGATTGCAAGGAATGGAACCAAGAATGGGCGACTGAGGGCAAGTCGTGTGGAAGTGGGTCCTGTAAGGGTATCCTGTGATTTATCAAGAGATAAACGTGGTACTACAGTGATGAAATAGTACGTGGTTGTATTATGACATTTGTTGACATGCATGTGCATCTGTGCATGAGTCGATGGGTCCTTGCTAGGATTCCTGTTAGGTCTCGTTGATGGGTCCTGGTTGGAAGGCGATGAGTGAGGAGTCTAGGAGTGAGGTGACCTAGCCACATCCTCCTATTCCCTTCGCTTGTCTCTCCGAAAAGGAGAAGTCAGAGGAAGTATTCAGTGGTTGATTCGAGGGATGTCTTCCTATGTAGTCTGTTGTCGGCCTGTGTAGGATGTTAGAGCGTATGTACCTTTCTTTATCTTTGTGGAGCTGCGTCTCCAATCCTTTATGTTGAGTCTGTATGTTTCTACTTTGTTTCTGTAATCGGGTTGGGTTCTTATGTAAACCTTTATGAACTTATGGAATTATATTATGAAATGTTTTACTTACCTTACATGCATAAATGGTTACAAGTTTTTACAGTCATGTCTTGTGAAAAGGAAAATTTACCTCCATCGTTCTTAAATGCTTTTGATTAACCCGTTTTTCGGCCTTATAGCTTTTACTAAATGTTCGTAAATGTGATGCCCCGGAAATGGTGTTACATATGATGGTGAGGAAGAGCTCATTGTAAATGGTTACACTGATTCTAGCTTCCAAACCAATAATGATAACTCTAGATTGTAGCCAAAATTCGTGTTTTGCCTTAATGGTGGCATGTTGATATAGGTAGTACCAATCAATTCTTATAAGTCTTCCTTGAACTGTACAGTCCCGTACCTGCACAGCCTCAGGATCCCTCTCATTCTGGTGTGAATCAGTTCATTCATGTATCCCTCCGCCTAGAAGCTTACCAAGAGCCGCTCCTTGTCCATGCCTCATGCACCGGCGATCACTCCCCGCTCTCATCAGCCCCGGGTGTTACATGCCCACCAGCTTCCGCTTGGTTCGTCCCTGAACCACACCGTACTGGGAGAGGTCCGCTCTGATACCATTTGCAACCGTCCGAACTGCTTTAAGGATTGTTGACTGTCCCCAGAAGCCAACATGAGTCTCTTCAGCGTGCTTTGTCCTCACTCACACGCTTCCTAGGAAAACTTCCCAGGACCACCCATCCTAGAATTATTCCAACTCAAGCACGCTTAACTTTGGAGTTCTTAAGTGATGGGCTATCGAAAAGAAGATGCATCTTGTTGGTATAGGTAGTACCAATCAATTCTTATAAGCCTTCCTTCAACTGTACAGTCCCATACCTGCACAGCCTCAGGATCCCTCTCATTCTGGTGTGAATTGGTCCATTCATGTATCCCTCTGCCTAGAAGCTTGCTAGGAGCCGCTCCTTATTCGTGCCTCATGCACCGGCTATCACTCTTTGCCCTCATCAGCCCTGGGTGTTACATGCGACAAGCATATTCCTCTGGTGAGAGTGGAGAGGACTCGGTGACTGGTGATTCAACGTGGGAACGTGAAGCTGAGATGCGCCAGAGTTATCCATTTCTATTTACAAGTATGCGACGTAAACTTTGGGGACGAAATTTTCTCTAATGGGGTGGTAATGTAACATCCCGATTTTCTGTAACTCTAAGCGAGTTGGTTAATCTCGATTAGGGCTTTCTTTGCTTGAGTGAATTGTTTTGTGATAGTTTAAGACATAGTTGGAAACTTAGGAATAGGCTTGAATCAGGTTGGAAGTGCCTAAGGTGTAACACGAGAAACCGAGGATGTCAGGAGTTTGGAAAGCTCTTCCCAGCTGAGTAGCATGCTCAAGCGTGGGAAGAGTGCACGCTCAAGCATGCCAACGCGTAGACTTTAGCATGGTTGCACGCTCAAGCGTGCTGAGTGCGTTGGCTAGCTATCCTGAGTTTTAATGAGTGTGGGACACGTGTCAGGCCAGGGAGAGGACGGAGTGGACGAGGCTACACGCTCAAGCGCGGAAGGATCCCACACTTAAGGTGGGAACGCTTGGACGTGTTGTTTTTGCACACTTTAGCGTTCTCAGCAGGATGCTCCAAGTGAAGTTTTCTTTTCACTTTCACTTGGACCATTTTCACCCTTCTTCAAGCTCGAGTGCATAGAGTTAGAGAGAGAGAGAGAGTTCGAGATTTTAGAGAGAGAAAGCTTGGTTTTAAGGACTTCGGAGCTTCAGATCGATATTATGACTATACCGTTGCGATCGTGACGAAGTTTTCTACAACTTCGACAGATCAGTTTCTCAATTCGGCAAAGGTAAACTAGAATCCCTAACACGTGTTCTTCGAGTTTCTATGTTTTTCCTTAAATCTTTGAGGTTAACCTAAGGCTAACATTATTGTATATGTGTTGTGCTCATGATTAGGGCAAGGTTTGCGCTCGTGATCCTCTGCTACTTGGAGCTTGGGGCTGCGGCCACTAAGGAGGTTTCAAAGCTATTCTTCGTGTTGGAGGCTACGTGTGAGAGCTTGCCAGTGATCGCGTGGATTTTCGTACCAACTGTTCAAGTGGGGAGAAAGAGAACTACTGACATCGGGAAGGCGAGAGTAGAGTAGTTGTATTTTCTGCTATGTGTAGGGAAGCCCTAACCCTACTAGAGGTTGAGCCTCGATAAAGTATATAAACCCTAGGTTTAGCATACTTTTGGCTACCACCGCTAAGTTAGAACCCTAGGTTAGGTAACTGTTGATCGAGGATGAACTGCTTTGCATGAGTGTTGTGATGATGTATTATGCAATCTATTATCTGTATACATGCCTACATGCCTACACGCCTACGTGGTTAAGATATGCTATGTTGTTATGATGTGCTGTTATTACTATTATTGGTGTTGCATTTGTGGTATGATGTTATGGCGGTGTGCAAAAGTTAAGAGATTGAGCGGTTGCGAGCCATGTATGTACGAGTTGATATCGTGGACGATTTGGCTGTTGTGATGTGATGTGTTGGTTAAGCTGGAGCTATGGCTCGTGATGATGCGTAACATCTGCTGTGATCTGTTGTTGAATGGTTAGGCGTGAGGGTCCAGTATCATCTCGTTGAGGATTTTTTGCTGCATATCATAAATTTCCAAGTGGCGAGGCCGTATGACAGGTAGTATGGGCTACCAACGTCATGTGAGGTTAGTTTTACCTAAGTGCAGGTACGAAGAGCGGAAGGGGAGGCCAAGTGAGTGGCCTTGCGGATGTTGCCATTCTTTGGAATAGTCTACAGTGACGGATAAGGTAGCTCCTATCGTGTCGTGCTGCTTGATCCAGTCCGATTTGCCCGACTAATCCCTGAGCTTTCCATGTTCTAGGATAACGTTTTGAGGCGACCAAGACACACATTTTTCGGGTTTCGGAAGGGGGATGCACTCTTATTAGTCATGGCGAGCGGTTCAATTTCTTGGACATGCTAACTCTTGTTCCAGTGTGGAACTCTGTCTTGTGAGGTTCGATGGACATGCTACATGGGATTAGTATCCCGGTCTTGAGGATTGATCTATGGGTGAGATTTATGGGAATGGATGCTATTTGCATATGTTGACTTGAAGGATGCTTGGTTGTGTGAGATATCTGTTATATGTGCCATACCTGCTATATGTGGTATGTGTTTACTATTTTGCTTTTTATCGTTCCGCCCTTATGCACTGTATTCTTATCTCCCTACTGTTTTCTTGTTGGTTGTCTGTTCGTTGTTCATGTGAAGATGAGGAGCCATCATCCTTCGATGATGGACCCTAGGGAGCACCCTAGCATCACATCAGTACCGAGGATGCCGGTGTTGGGGCTAATCGAGATCATCTATCACGGGACCGGTAAGCATAATCTTTAGAGGAGAGGCGTCACACAAAGAGTATCTTTTGGGGTCGTACAGAGTCATCCAATCTCTACCTTTCACACAGATGTGGCAGCCGCCAAGGCGCCATGAGCGGGACTATGCCTGGGCTAAGCCAGCGACATCACACGCTTCCAGTCGGAGAGGCTTCGTTCTGCGTGGACAGCGGAGGAGGATGGAGCAGTACTTGAGGACCTACCAGAGGCGTAGGGTTGTGGTGTCTAGCTCGTCATCTGAGTATGAGCCTCTTGTGACTTGTAGGCATACTCATGGCGAGGGTCAGGGTAGTTCAGATCATCCGCACCACTGATGGTAGATGTCTGCCAGTGTGTCTAGGCAGTGAGCTGAGAGCTTTTCATGTACGTTTGAGTGATGGGCAGGTAGTGCTAGCGAGTTGTGAGAGCTCTTTTGTTTCTTTAGGTGTATATGTTTTACTTTCCAGTTTTTATGTACAGCCTGGATGCATATGTACAGTATTCAGCGCCCTACTGATGGGGCCACTTTTATGCATGGTTTATGTATATAGTTACGTTTCTACCTGCGCTTTTCTCTGATGTTGTGTATGCCTTTTCCGTACGCGTTATGTGTTTTGTTTTCTCGCTTCTGCTACGTTTCTTGAATAATGCGCTAACGTTATAATACGGTTAATGTATAGTTAATAATGTAAGCTTGGGACTAATGGGATTATCCTTCTAAGAAAGGATGGTCGTCTCATTTTGGTGGTATCAGAGCGTTGAGAACGCTTTGCAGCTAATGGGATGACTTCATGTATGTGGGGTTGTCTCAACTATCACTTAAGTATCAAGAATGGTGTTTTTGATTTCCCTTGCCGTAATAGTGGGGTTCGTCCAGAACTCCCTTATAAGTGCTAGGTAGATGACCATTGACCTTTCAAAGAAGCTTACCCAACCACCTTTCTGAATGTGTGAGGAGTTGTCAGTCGCGTGACCAACAAAGAACTTAAGTGAAAACTTAAACTCACCAAGATCTCCGCATTCTCGACATCCAAAGTCTTTCCTTTTCCTTTAGAAGATCATGTAGAGGCCATTTTTGTAGAAAGGTGAGGGTAGAAGGTTTTTAGCAAAAGATTTTCAGAGAGAGAGGTTGAAGATGAAAATATTTTCGTAAAGGTGGAAGCTTGTAAAAGAGCAACCTTTAAACGCGAAAACGCTTCAAATTTTTCTTTTTGAAATAAAAAAAAAAAAAGAAAAGAAAGGTGAGGTGACATGCGCATTAAATGTCTGACACAAGTTTCAATTTTGAAAATTGTAAAAAGTGGTTTGAAATGATGAAGAGAGGAACTGACTCAGTTGAGGGAATGTGAAATTAATTTGCCTACAACAAAGATTTAGTTCATTTAATGTTATGGACGAATAAACATTAGCACATAAAGCATATATAGGACTCATATACATTGGACTCTCGTATGTATTGGACGAATGCATAAGTCTCACGATCAGTCTATAAAATGCATGCTCAGATGCTTTCTTATGAATATGAACCTATCTTCAGCTAAAGTTTTGGTGAAGATATATCTGCCCATTGATGGTCAGTATCAATGAGTTGTATATAAATTACTCCTTTTTGCACATAATCTCTATGAAATGATGCTTGATCTCTATTGTTAAGTCTCCAAGCGTCTGATATTGTTTTATACCTTAAAGTTTTGATGAACCCAAACATTTATAGAAACATTTAAATAAACCATGTGATATCTTTTAATCATCTTATTCAACTGTAAAGACGTATCGCCAAATAAGACAAGACTCAAGGTTAAATTCAGAGCGTCTGCTTATATACAACATCTTATCTGAGCTATCGTTACCATCTATTATCCGCATATCAACCATCTGAGCCAGATATCTTTTGAAGAATAAGATCCATGAGTCTTAAAGAAGACAGACGAGTCTTCTCACGTTGTCTAACGTGTCTTTACTCTCCTCCTCAAGTAACAAATATGAATCTTTTTGAATTACGTTGGGAACATATTTAAAAAGCATTTTAAGGACTCTTTATTCACAAAGTCAATCAGAATAATGCTACATCTTCTGAGTATCGTACCTAACACCTTTACTCTTAGTACGCAAAAAAGTCACTTTACAATCGATAACTCTAAGTGATTACCCTAAAGAAGAAAATCTGCACTGCAAAAATCCTGATGATCTGCTTTTCGCTCTGCTCTACGCTAAAATGTTGTACTTCAGTACAAGAATACCCTCAACATCTTACAACACATTTAATGCTCTACCAGAACGACCCTATTGCATTAATGGTTTCTCTGAAGACTTGAGATAAAGCAAGCATCAGAGACAGAATGTCTCACAACAGATTTATTGCGGAGAAGTCTATAAATAGAAGACTCTGAAGTTTTGAAGAACAAGAATATTTCAAGCAAGCTGAACAAACTCATTTATGGTAAATTTTTTAATTCTTCATTCATTCATTTACTTCTCAATCATTTGTAAATTCTAAGAGAGGTTATTGCCCAGTCATACCCTACAAACTTCATACTCACTCTGTGAGTGTAATCTGGTTGACTTGCTCATTCAATCTGAAGTTGCTGCTTCAAAAACAATTTACTTGTTTCATTCAAGCCTGGAGAGGCTAGGTGTGCAAAAAATACGTGTTGATCGAGCCTGAAGAAGCTAGGTGTGCAAACAATACTTGAGCCTGGAGAGTCGCTGAGTGTGCTTCTTTCTTTTCTTCAACTCTTTATTATTTTGTTGAGATAACTGCTTATATCTAACCAAGGGTGAAAGTGATTTGATCTTTAAAAACAAACTTATTTGTTTTATCTTACTTCATTTTCACTTTTTCAGATGCATACTTCTTTCATACAATATCTTACGTTTAAAACATTTTGAAAAAGTTTCTATTTATACAAATTTTTTTAAGTAAACACCATTCAACCCCTTTTTTGTGTTTACTAAGTTTATTTCAGTTGGTATCTGAGCTCAACCACTTGGTTGAGCACCTTCACAAGTGTTGAGGAAAACGTTCCTGGAAGAACATAAACATCATGGCCGGACAAGCTGCTGGATATATGGGAGATGCACCCACAGCTGAAGGAAACTGCATGACCAGAGCTCCATTCTTTAATGGAAGGAAAGATTTCATTGGTTTATTATGAATATTAATTCCTGACGTCAGTCCATGATACAAAATGATCCTTACATTCCACTTCTTGATAAGCCCAAACCAGAAGATGATTGAATTGATATTGAACAAACTATGTAGGACTTAAACCACAAAGCTCGTTACTCTCTTATGTGTGCTCTTAGCCAAAATGAATTTGAAAAAGTTCAAGCCTGTGACTCAGCAAAGCAAATATGGCACCTTAGCGAATCTCCATGAGGAAACCAGTAAGGTGAAAGAAACCAAAATAAGTATCCTAGTCAGGGAATACGAACCTTTTTCCATGGATAAAGGAGAGCCTATTCTTCAAATCATTGGTAGATTACAAACTATCACCAATAATATCAAATCTCTTGGAAAGACTTACTCAGTTCAAGAAAATATGACTAAAATTCTCAGAAGTCTTCCAAAACTTCGGAGACCTCTTGTGACAGCCATTACACAAGCTAAAGATCTATCCATCCTAACTATGGATGAATTGGTTGGAACTCTACAAGTTCATGAGCAAGAACTAAATCAAGACAATCCCATTAAAAAGGGAAAGTCCATGTCTCTAAAAGCTGAAAAAAGGGTCAGCAAAGAAACATCTAAAGCTCTAAGAGCTGACGAACCATCTGATGACTCAGATAACTCAGACGAATATTTTGTTGATGAATAAATATCTCTCGTCATTATAAAATAAAGAATGTAACATCCCAATTTTTTGCGACTCTAATCAAGTTGGTTAATCTCGATTAGGGCTTTGAATGCTTGTGTGAATTTTTTTGTGTTAGTTTAAGACCTAGTTGGAAGCTTAGGAATAGGCTTGAGCAAGGTTGGAAGTGCCTAAGGTGTTAAACGTGAAACTGGGGAAGTCAGAAGTTTCGAAGGCTTTTCCCAGCTGACCAGCACGCTCAAGCATGGGAAGGGAGCACGCCCTAGCGTGCCAACGCTCAAGCTTTGGCATATTGCACGATCAAGTGTGATGAGTGCGTTGGCCAGCTAGTATACTTTTTTATGCATGTGCTACACGTGTCAGGCCAAGGTGCAGGCGGAGTGGACAAGGCTCCACACTCAAGCGTGGAAGAGACCCACGCTCAAGCATGCAAGTTGTCCAAGCTAAAGCGTGCACAATGAGTCAAGTTAGTGGAGTTTTCCTTTCTTCCTCACTTTGCACGAAAGTTTCCATGAGTTCTACAAGTGTAGAGAGAGGAGCTATGCGTTCTAGTGAGAGAAAGCTTGAGGTTTAAGGTGATCGAGCTGCCGGAACCCGATTCCGACTACACGGTTGTGATCGCAATGAAATTATCTGCGACTTTGACGGATTGGTTTCTCGATTCGTCTAAGGTAAACTCGAATCCGTAACACGTGTTTTTCGTGTCCTTCGAGTTTCTACCTTTTCGTCTTGATCTTTGAGCTTGCCCTGTAACATCCCAAAATTCCTATAGTTGTCTTTTAACTGTATGTGTGAATAACTTGACTGAGAACACAACCTGGTTAATAATTGGAAATTCATATTTGAATTTCCATTATGAGCTTAATGATCATAAGATATTGTTTTAAGCCTTTTATGTTGTCAAAACACTGGTTCAACATGAATGGAATTCATAAAGAATTCCAAGGGTATTTTGGTCTTTTTGCAAGGAACCTTAGATATTTTCAAGGAAGTCATGATGACTATGGTGACTCACTAGGGCAAGGATGGGATTCCATTAGTTCTTAGGGGCAAAATGGTCCTTCTTGCCATAAATATCTTAGATATTTTAAGAAAGCCATCATGACAATGGTGAGTCATAAGGGCAAAGGTGTGATTCCATTAGTTCTTAGGGGTAAAAGAGTAAAATCACATAGGGACCAAAATGGTATTTCACGAAAGGCTAAGGGCAAAATGGTCTTTTTACCACATATATCTTAGATATTTTAGAAAAACAATCATGACTTGTGGTGAGTCATGGTGGTGACTCACCCTCTTACTCACCGCACTCAGGTGACCTGTGTTCCTCGTTCGGTGTCCAGTTTTGTCTCTGCACGTCCGTTATCGACTCCGCCGATTTCCCGATTTAATATTTCGTTCGAATAATATATATTATTTCACTTTCTGTGAAAAATTTCAAAATAACCAAAGTCGTTGGGAATTTGATATAAAATCTAATCGTAACTCTCTACAATAAAGTAGAGTATAGACAATCATCATTTTGTCAATTCATGACAACTTTCACCTTTGTCAACAAAAGCTAAACTGCCTACATTTGGTTAATCTCTACAACTTTTGTTATGGAAGCAACACCTATGTACTTCCATTAGATCTTGAATCTTCATTTCCGTGTACATAACCAATATTTCCATCAGACTCGTCACGACTCAATTTAGCGTCTACCTTGAGTCTGGAGGGGGACTCCTTTTGTTGCTTTGTTTTGGCCAGGCTGTGTCCAGTTGTCAGTCGTACCTTTTTAGGAGCCGCGTCTCCTAGTACCCACTTATGTACTTATTTTCAGTTGGGCTTGGACCTATGTCTGTATTCAGTATTGTTTCTATTTTCTGCACTTTAATGTTGTATGACTTCCAGAAATGCATGGTGAAGCTAAGTCTATTATTATTATTATTCATTTGGCAAATCTCATTGCATCATTCCGAAAGAAGAAGAAAAGAAAAAAAAGAAAACCCGTATTTTCCGGACTAATATTATTTTCGGCCGTATAATCGTTCGGGAATGTGACACTCGGGAATGGGTGTTACATTATTTGGTATCAGAGCTGAACAAGTCTTTTGGGGTTTGTAGGTTATGGTCTGTCTTGTTTGTGCTGTGTGTTCTCTGTGTGCTTCTATGTTGTTATCTCCGCAAGGAAGATAATGTTGTTTGCTTTGGTTGTGCTGTGGTCCCTTGAGTTTGACAATTCTGTATTTAAAGGTAGCGATGGCTGCTCAAAACCTGAATGTTGCTGTGAGCGCCATATGGCAGATGGTTGTTGTGACGGTTCAACATGATGAGAGAGCTGCTGGGGGTAGAGGACTGGATGAATTCCTCCATAGGAAGCCACCTCAGTTTAAGGGTGAGTTCAATCCTGAACAATCTGAGCGTTGGATCCAGACTTTGGAGAAGATCTTTGGAGCTATGAGGTGTAGCGAGAACGATAAGGTTGTCTACACCACATATATGCTGGTGGAAGATGTTGCATACTGGTGGGAAGGAGCCCGTCAGGTGCTGATGCATAATCAACATGTTATAGCTTGGAATGCTTTCAAGGGGAAGTTTCTAGAAAAGTACTTTCCTGCAAGTGCGAGGCACGAGAAAGAGAGGGGGGATGTCTGTGGCTGAGTACGAGGCCAAGTTTGAAATCTTGGCAAAGTTCTCAAACTACTTCTTGGACAATCCACAAATACAGGAAGTTTGAATGGGGGTCTGAGGCCAGAGTTGAAAAGGGTTGTGGTTCCTCTGGAGATTTCAATGTTTCCTAAGCTGATGGAAAAGTGTCGCCTGATCGAGAGCCTGTACAACACCCTTTCCCGAGTGTCACATTCCCGAACGTTTATAAGGACAAAAATATTTATTAAAGCGGAAAATACAGTTTTCTTTTTTTTTTTTTTTTTTTTTCACAAGATGTAATGGGATTAGTAAAGGTAAATAATACTAATAAATGAACTTAGGTTCACCATGCATTTCTAGAACATACTGTATTAAAATACAGAAACAAAAGAAAGAAAACAGAAACAGAAATAATACTATATACAGACATAGGTCTAATGTATAACTAACATAAGAAATACAATAAGTACTAGGAGTCGTAGCTCCAAAAAAGCACTACAAAACTGACATAGTCTGGCCGACAACAAAATAAAACAGCAAAAGAGTCCGCCTCCGGGCTCAAGAAAACTACTGAACTGAACCATCGTCACGTCCATCTGTTCAAGCAGCAACAACAAGTACCAGCAGAAAACATACAGATATGTGTGAGATTCCCGTTCATCAACACAACAAAATAGCAGTAGCAAAAACAGGACGACTCACCAAGTAACAGCGTACCCAACATGCTTACTAAAATTCTCAATATAAATCATGTTAAACAGTTAACAGCATAACGTAAGGCATTCTTAAACAGTACAGCGATGTATAACAGTAAATGCAAACATCAATAGCCATGCAAGGCAGTGCAATGTATATGACTCAATGCCAATGTCACTGGGTACTAATCTGACCCCTACTCCATGGAGCTAACAAAACGTCGGAGAGAGTGAATGGGAGAACATGTTCCGGTTTCTACCAGCCATGAGCAAGATGCTACAACATTCGTAACGTGCACGTATCTGGCTTTACGGAAACACTCTCGACCAAACATGAAAAGTATGGCATCATGTAGAGGATATCAGTGTATTGCACGGATTCGCCACGACACAGAAGAGCTACCAACTGGTCACATGTAAGCCCTTCCAACCCTGATACCTCCAAAAAGACCATTGAAGATCGTCACTGTAAGATTCGCACCCGCATCAAGGTGTAAGCTCAACTCCTAGGCTTAAGGCCTTACAACTATGCAAATGAAATGCCAATGCTTACACAAAGCAGATGCGAAAAACAATGTCTACCCCCCGGGTAAACCTCGAGGCCCACTAAGGTTCTCTTCCTTAGGAACTATACGCGTCTTTTGAAAAACAAAACCTTTATCCACAGGATAAATCTCGTGATCCCTCCGGGATCGAGTCATCACAAGACAGAAACAATTGAACGACTGATCGGGATCCGAATCACTGGTCCGTCATCGAACTACTGTTTCAAAACCCAAAACATTTCATGTTTGTGTTTATGTCTTATGAAGTCATTGATGTACTAAGTCATCAATGGTATAGTATATGGTCTTCTTCCACCACATACCATACTTAATTAACCCTTGTCTTCAATTGTAAGTTAATTATTTAACTTAGGTTTTTATGTGTAAAACTTTACGAATTGAGTTAAAAACTCCTTTGTAAACAAAAACAACTTCTCAATTGAAAACTTATTTGATTTGAAACAACGTTTGAACCACTTACTTTATTTCTAGTATTTTCTGAAACAAGAAATTCGCTTAGCGGGGTTAAATTCGCTTAGCGAAATGAGGCAGTAATACCTCTTTTGAAACTCCCCTGTATCGCTGGGCGAGAAATGGTTCGCTCAGCGAAATTCGCTTCATTCGCTTAGCGAAGATTATTTCCCTTTGCGAAAAGAAGGCAGTGATGCCTAACTTGTATTTTCTCTGTTTTCGCCCAGCGAAATTGGATTCGCTAAGCGAAAATTGCCTTAAAACAAGACATTAACCTTGTTAAAGAAAATCCTTATGGAACTATATTGATCCTCATGAAAACTTTTCATTAATCCACTTTTAAGTTACTTGATTAACTAGATGAACTAAGGATAAGGTATAAAACATGTTTCACTTTGGTGAAAACACTTTGAGATTTAATTCCATTTGATCTTTGGATCAAAGTCACTTAGGGTTTTTCTTTGAAAAACATAAGTTATTAAAACAATTTCCTTACTTGGAAACCTTGATTTGTCCAAGAACTACTCATATTCTTCCTTTTCTCAAGGTCATGGCTAAAAGCCAACTAGGAACCAATGTGAAGATTTACTTCACCAACTAATCAAATTATGGCTCACAAAACATACACAATTATGATAAGCAATAACACACAACATTGCATCATAATTAAGCACATAAGCACAAAAGTCCATACTTGATCTAGTGATCAAAGTAGGTTTTTCATCATGCAAGAAATCATTTTCTCACCTAGACAACATCATCATAAGACACACGATAAGGCATACAAGCGTAACTACAAATATTACACATTGTTCTCCAAGAGAACCAAGTTAATTGGTGAACCCAAACCAAAGGGTTCCACCCACACATAAACTAAACAACCATCTTCACCACCACCATCTTGGTGTGATGAGATTCACCCCCCATACCTGTTGAAGAGCAGATATCCGGATCAAAGTCAGTTGATCGGTTTGTGAACCCCCTAACAATCGTCAACAACTACAACAACACAACAATCAAATATTAAACAACAATCAAGGCCAATCTCAACAATTCTACCTAAGGGTTTCGGCCACCCTAAAGACAATAAAGCTAGGAATTGATCTTGGTTTTCCATTTCATGGATTCAAAGGCATTAGGAAAGCTAGGATGAAATCAAGTGTTAGAAATCAAAAATTGATGAAAAACATTATTCATCATCATCAAAAGGGTTTGGCCATAAAGGGGATTTTGGGCTATGATGGGAGTTGAATCAAAAGCTCTTGGGTTTAGGTAGAGAATGATGAAGTGAGTTCAAAGAATTTGGTCTTACCTCAAAAGGATTTTTCTACAATTTGATATGGATTTTCAAACTTTTGGATCTAAGAAATAATTTTCATGAAAATGAAGTTTGATCTTGAAATAAAGAAAGATTCAAGAAGCTAAGAGATCATAGAAGTGATCTTACCTTAAAATGAAGGAAGATTGCTCAAGGAATCAAGTGATTCCAACAAGAAATCAAGGAGCTTCAAGAACAACAATGATGTTTCTTCAAGAGCAACTATGGTGTTCTAAAGGGGAGAGGGGCTGTACGAAAATGAGGGTGTGAGGGGCTGAGTTCAGCCCCTCTTAAAAGCTCACTTAAGGGCAAAATGGTCATTTGCCAAAAGGGAAAATGGTAAAAGTGTAAAAGACTAAGGTTAGGGGCATTTTGGTCATTTTGCGTCCAAATATTTCCGAACGTCATGACGACTCTGGCATACTCTCCCAAGTGTCTTGGGATGATGTGGTAACAAGGTTATCCGTTGGCGAGTCCCGGTAAGTCCATATGTCGCTTCGTTCATCACCCGATTGAGGATTCCGCTCGAACGAAGGTCAGGAAGTGATTTTTCTGAAGTTTTTGTGAAATTTAACCAAAACGTAGAGAATCGAATTCTAAGATTTACTATCTCGTTCACGGGTCCATCTGAGGTCTCCTGATCAGTAAAATCATATTGTCAGTGTAAAAACGCAGACCGGATTCCGTTTGAGTTTTCTACTCAAAACTTAATCGTAGCTTCCTACGATATCATCGAGCATGACTATGGTCTCGGAATATTTTATTTCCATTCCTAAGACCTAGAATAAAATAAAGACGTTAAAATATTGAAGAATAAGAAAACGTGAAAATCAGGGCGTTACATTCCTACCCCTCTTAAAAGAATTTCATCCTCGAAATTATAGGTACCTCTTAAAACAAACTCGGATACTGTTGTTGCATGTCTTCCTCTCTTTCCCAGGTAGCATCACCTGTAGTCTCGTTCCAGATGACTTTGACCAAAGCTATCTCCTTCCCTCGCATTTTCTTTACTCTCCTGTCCTCGATCTTAACCGGTAATGTTTCATTGGTTAGGTTATCCTTTAGCTGTACTGAATCAGACTCTATGACATGACTGGGATCAGGAATATACTTTCGCAATTGCAAAACATGAAAAACATTGTGAAGGTTGGATAGAAAAGGCGGTAAAGCTATTTGGTAAGCTACTGCACCTATCCGACGAAGAATTTGATAAGGTCTAATGAATTTTGGAGTGAGTTTTCTGGACTTCAAGACCTAACCACCCCAGTCATTGGAGTGACTTTCAAAAACACATGATCCCCTTCCTCGAACTCAAGTGGCCTACGTCTTTTATCCGCATATCTCTTCTGTCGGGTCTGAGTTATCCTCATCTTTTCTTGAATCAATTTCACCTTCTCAGTTGTTTGTTGCACTAGTTCAGGTCCCAATGAAGCACTTTCTCCATCTTAAAACCAACATAAAGGTGTTCTACAACGTCGTCCATATAAAGCTTCGTAGGGTGCCATCCCTATACTCGAATGATAACTGTTGTTCTTGGTAAATTCTATTAACGATAGGAAATTCTCCCAACTCCCGGCATGTTCCAACACACACGCCCTTAATAGGTCCTCTAAAGACTAAATCGTTCTTTCAAATTGTCCATCAGTTTGAGGATGGTAAGCCGAACATAATCGTAACTTCGTCCCTAAAGCTTCATGCAAACTTTGCCAAAATCGTGAAGTAAAATGCGTGTCTCTATCCGATATGATACTTGAAGGTACTCCATGCAGTCTCACAATCTCACTGATATAAATCTGAGTAAGCTTTTCCATGGAATACTTGAGATTAATTTGTAGAAAATGAGCTGATTTCATAAGCCTATCGATTATTACCCAAATGGAATCGTGTCCTTTAGGTATTCTTGGCAAACACATAATGAAATCCATCGCTATGTCGTCCTATTTCCACTCTGGGATATCCAACGGAAGTAACATTCCCGCCGGCCTTTGATGTTCAACCTTTGCTTTTTGACACACCAAGCAAGATGCCACATAATCAGCTACATCCCTTTTCATCCCTTGCCACCAAAACAACCGCTTCAGGTCTTGGTACATCTTGGTTGACCCTGGATGCATACTCAACTTGCTTCTATGAGCTTCGTCCAGAATTAACCTTCTTATCTCTGGTTATTTGGCACACAAACCCGTTCTCCTCGTCTTAGGATTCCATCTGCTCCTTTTTTGTATTCCGACGTCATCCCTTTCTTTAGATTCCTCCGCTCTTTCTCTAGATACTGGTTGTATACTTGCTTCTCCCGAATCTGATCCATCAGATCACAAGATACTGTAACCATACCCACACATAGTCTTCCTGGCATACTAACCACGGACAGATGCATATCTCTAAACTGTCCAAACAGTTCGTGTTCCTTAACCATCATGGCAGACATATGTAACACTTTCCTACTCAGGGCATCCGCTACCACATTAGCTATTCTCAGATAATACTGCAACTGAAAGTCATAGTCCTTCAGAAATTCCAGTCATCGTCTTTGCCTCATGTTGAGCTCTTTATGATCGAACACTTACTTCAAGCTCTTATGGTCGCTGAAAACATTGAACGCAAACCATACAAGTAGTGCCTCCAAATCTTCAATGCAAAGACTACCGCTGCTAACTCCAGATCATGAGTTGGGTAATTCTTCTCGTGCAACTGTCTCGAGGCATACGCTACCACCTTCCGATTCTGCATCAAAACATAGCCTAATCCTTGGTATGAAGCGTCACAGTATACTTCAAAAGGGTCGCTTGGATCTGGCAATATCAACACTGGCGATGCAGTCAACCTCTTCTTTAGCTCTTGAAAACTCTGCTCATAGGCTTCAGTCCATTCATACGCTTTGTCCTTCCTCGTCAATTGAGTAAGAGGTCCTACAATCTTAGAAAATCCCTCGATGAACCTCCGACAATACCCAGCCAAACCCACAAAACTGCGTATCTCAGTCACTGTGGTTGGTCTTTCCCACTCAAGAACTGCTTTAACTTTCGACGGATCTACAGCAATTCCTTTCTTTGAAATTACGTGACCCAAAAACTGCACTTCGTCGAGCCAAAACTCACACTTGGACAACTTGGAATACAGCTGTTTCTCCTTCAGAACTTGAAGAACTACACTAAGATGTTCAGCGTGCTCTTCCTGGTCTCGCGAATAGATGAATATGTTGTCTATGAAGACAACGACAAACTGATCTAGGTATGGATGAAAGATCCTATTCATATAATCCATGAATATAGCTGGAGCATTCGTCACACCAAACGGCATCACAAGATACTCGTAGTACCCATAGCGTGTTCAAAACGCTGTCTTCGGTACATCTTCTGCCTTCACACGAATCTGGTGATAACCTGATCGCAAATCAATCTTGGAGAAAACTGCCGCTCCTCTCAACTGATCCATCAAGTCATCTATCCTCGGAAGTGGATACTTGTTCTTGATAGTAACCTTATTCAACTGGCGATAATCCGCGCATAGGCGAGATGTTCCATCTTTCTTTTTCACCAACAGCACAGGTGCTCCCCGCGGCGACACACTGGGTCTAACAAATTGCTTCCCCAATAAGTCTACCAACTGTTCCTTCAAAGTTTCCAACTCAGCAAGTGCCATACGATACGGGGCCATAGACACTGGTCTTGTTCCTGGCACAAGATCGATCGCAAACTCGATGTCCCGAACTGGCGGCAAACCTGGTACATCTTTAGGAAAGACTTCGGGAAACTCGTTCACGACAGGTACGCGCTCTAAGACTAGCTCGCACTTGACCTCCAAAGAAGATAGTAACATGTATCCTTGAGCTCCTTCTCTCAAAGAAGCGTTTACTTGGTTGGCAGTCAAAAATCCAGAATTCTCACAACTAGGGAAAACTAAGGTTTTATTTGCACAGTCTAACAGGATATGATTAGAAGATAACCAATCCATTTCTAAGATTATATCCATTTGCGAAAGAGGCAAACAGATCAAATCAATCAAAAATATTCTATCTTTAACAGAAATAGAACAATTCAGACAAACTTTAGCCTTCATAATAGGCTTTGCAGTAGGCGTAGAAATTACCAAATCAAAAGGTAAAGAAGACACAAGTAATCCCAACAAATTCACATAGTCATAGGCAATAAAGAAATGTGTTGTGCCTGAATCAAACAGTACAGTTAAGGTTTTACCTCCCATGACACACTGACCTTGGATCAAGTTTTCATTTTGAGAAGCTTCAGCACCACCCATAGTATAAACTCTACCTTTTGCCTTAGGCCTTGCAGCTTGAACATTGTTGACAGAATGTTCCAATTTCGGTTGCATGCATTCACGTGAGATATGTCCCGGCTTCCCACACTTGAAGCAGATAATCCCTTTGATTGAATAGTTTCTGGTGATGTGGTTGCTCTTCCCACACTTCATGCACTTGGTTGGGGCATTTCCAGACTGACTGAAACTCCCACTGCTTCCTCCAACAGAACGTTGATCTTGTTGCTTTGCATATGGCTTCCATCGAGATTTATGGTCTCGACCACCGCTTCCTCTCTGGAACTTGCTCGGTCCAGAACTTTGTACCCGCTTGTCCTTGGGCTCCAAACTCTCAATCAGACGACACTTCTCCATCAACATCGGAAAAACAGAAATTTCCAATGGAACTACAGCTCTCTTCAAGTCGATCCTCAGACCTCCTTCAAATTTTCTGCACTCCCACTCCTCTCTTGGGTTGCCCAGGAAATAATTTGAAAACTTTACCAGACTTTCAAATTTGGCCCCGTATTCAGCTATGGTCATTCCCCCTTGTCTTAGCTAGAGGAACTCCATCTCTTTCTCGTGCCTTCCACTTGCAGGAAAATACTTCTCCAGGAATTTTCCCTTAAAAGCATTCCAGTCAACAGCTTGTTGATCGTGAATCAGCATCTAACGGACTCCTTCCCACCAGTATTCAGCATCCTCCACCATCATATAGGCTGCATAAACAACCTTGTCATTCTCAGTACATCTCATCGCTCCAAAGATTTTCTCTAACGTCTGGATCCAGCGTTCAGCTAACTCAGGATTGAATTCACCTTTGAATTGAGGTGGATTCCGACGAAGAAATTCATCCAGTCCTCTACCTTCGGCAGCTCTTTCGTCACGTTGAACCATAGCAGCAGCCATTTCCCGTATGGCCTTCACAGCAGCAGTCAGGTTTTGAGCAGCCATTGCTACCTTCAAAACCAGAACTGTCAAACTTAAGAAACCACAACAAAACTAAAGCAAAAAATAGAGAAACACACAGAGAACACAACACAAACAAGACAGACCATAACCTACAAACCCCAAAAAGACTCGGCCAGCTCTGATACCAAATAATGCAACACCCTTTCCCGAGTGTCACATTCCCAAACGTTTATAAGGCCGAAAATATTTATTAAAGTAGACAATACAGTTTTCTTTTTTTTTCTTTTCACAAGATGTAATGGGATTAGTAAAGGTAAATAATACTAATAAATGAACTTAGGCTCACCATGCATTTCTAGAACATACTGTATTAAAATACAGAAACAAAAGACAGAAAACAGAAATAGAAATAATACTATATACAGACATAGGTCTAATGTATAACTGACATAAGAAATACAATAAGTACTAAGAGTCGTAGCTCCCAAAAGGTACTACAAAACTGACATCGTCCGGCCGACAAAAAAATAAAACAGCAAAAGAGTCCGTCTCCGGGCTCAAGAAAACTACAATAAAACAACATTAGTAAAAAAGGGACGACTCACCAGGTAACAGCGTACCCAACATGCTTAGTAAAATTCTCAATATAAATCATGTTAAACAGTTAACAGCATAACGCAAGGCATTCTTAAACAGTACAGCGATGTATAACAGTAAATCAAAACATCAATAGCCATGCAATGCAGTGCAATGTATACGACTGAATGCCAATGTCACTGGGTACTACTCTGACCCCTACTCCATGGAGCTAACAAAACTTCGGAGAGAGTGAATGGGAGGACATGTTCGTGTTTCTGCCAGCCATAAGCAAGATGCTACAACATTCGTAATGTGCACGTATTTGGCTTTACGGAAACATTCTCGACCAAACATGAAAAGTACAGCATCTAGTAGAGGATATCAGTGTATTGCACGAATTCGCCATAACACAGAAGAGCTACCAACTGGTCACATGTAAGCCCTTCCAACCCTGATACCTCCAAAAAGACCATTGAAGATCGTCACCATAAGATTCACACCCGCATCAAGGTGTAAGCCTAACTCCTAGGCTCAAGGCCTTACAACTATACAAATGAAATGCCAATGCTTACACAAAGCAGATGCGAAAAACAATGTCTACCCCCGGGTAAACTTCGAGGTCCACGAAGGTTCTCTTCCATAGGAACTATACGCGTCTTTTTAAAAACAACACCTTTATCCATAGGATAAATCTCGTGATCCCTCCGAGATCGAGTCATCACAAGACTGAAACAATTGAACGACTGATCGGGATCTGAATCACCGGTCCGTCATCGAACTACTGTTTCAAAACCCAAAATGTTTCATGTTTGTGTTTATGTCTTATGAAGTCATTGATGTACTAAGTCATCAATGGTACGGTATATGGTCTTGTTCCACCATATACCATACTTAATTAACCCTTGCCTTCAGCTGTAAGTTAATTATTTAACTTAGATTTTTATGCATAAAACTTTACGAATTGAGTTAAAATCTCCATTGTAAACCAAAACAACTTCTCAATTGAAAACTTATTTGATTTGAAACAACGTTTGAACCACTTACTCTATTTCTAGCATTTTCTGAAACATGAAATTCGCTCACCGGGGTTAAATTCGCTTAGCGAAAATGAGGCAATAATACCTCTTTTGAAACTCCCCTGTATCGCTGGGCGAGAAATGGTTCGCTCAGAGAAATTCGCTTCATTCGCTTAGCGAAGATTATTTCCCTTAGCGAAAAGCAGACAGTGATGCCTAACTTGTATTTTCTCTATTTTCGCCCAGCGAAATTGGATTCGCTTAGCGAAAATTGCCTTAAAACAAGACATTAAACTTGTTAAAGAAAAGCCTTATGGAACTATATTGATCCTCATGAAAACTTTTCATTAATCCACTTTTAAGTTACTTGATTAACAAGATGAACTAAGAATAAGGTATAAAACATGTTTCACTTTGGTGAAAACACTTTGAGATTTAATTCCATTTGATCTTTGGATCAAAAGCACTTAGGGTTTTTCTTTGAAAAACATAAGTTATTAAAACACTTTCCTTACTTGAAAACCTTGATTTGTCCAAGAACTACTCATATTCTTCCTTTTCTCAAGGTCATGGCTAAAAGCCAACTAGGAACCAATGTGAAGATTTACTTCACCAACTAATCAAATTATGGCTCACAAAACTTACACAATTATGATAAACAATAACACACAACATTGCAACATAATTAAGCACATAAGCACAAAAGTCCATACTTGATCTAGTGATCGAAGTAGGTTTTTCATCATGCAAGAAATCATTTTCTCACCTAGACAACATCATCATAAGACACATGATAAGGCATACAAGCATAACTACAAATATTACACATTGTTTTCCAAGAGAACCAAGTTAATTGGTGAACCCAAACCAAAGGGTTCCACCCACACATAAACTAAACAACCATCTTCACCACCACCATCTTGGTGTGATGAGATTCACCCCCCATACCTATTGAAGAGCAGATATCCGGATCAAAGTCGGTTGATCGGTTTGTGAACCTCCTGACAATCGTCAACAACTACAACAACACAACAATAAAACATTAAACAACAATCAAGGCCAATCTCAACAATTCTACCTAAGGGTTTTGGCCACCCTAAAGAAAATAAAGGTAGGAATTGATCTTGGTTTTCCATTTCATGGATTCAAAGGCATTAGGAAAGCTAGGATGAAATCAAGTGTTAGAAATCAAAAATTGATGAAAAACATTATTCAACATCATCAAAAGGGTTTGGCCATAAAGGGGATTTTGGGCTATGATGGGGGTTGAATCATAAGCTCTTGGGTTTAGGTAGAGAATGATGAGGTGAGTTCAAAGAATTTGGTCTTACCTCAAAAGGATTTTTCTACAATTTCATATGGATTTTCAAACTTTTGGATCTAAGAAACAATTTTCATGAAAATGAAGTTTGATCTTGAAATAAAGAAAGATTCAAGAAGCTAAGAGATCATAGAAGTGATCTTACCTTCAAATGAAGGAAGATTGCTCATGGAATCAAGTGATTCCAACAATAAATCAAGGAGCTTCAAGAACAACAATGGTGTTTCTTCAAGAGCAACTATGGTTTTCTAAAGGGGAGAGGGGCTGTGCGAAAATGAGGGGTGTGAGGGGCTGAGTTCAGCCTCTTGAAATCTCACTTAAGGGCAAAATGGTCATTTACCAAAAGGGTAAAATGTTAAAAGTGTAAAAGACTAAGGTTAGGGGCATTTTTGTGATTTTGCGTCCAGATATTTCCGAACGTCATGACGACTCTGGCATACTCTCCCAAGTATCCTGGGATGATGTGGTAACAAGGTTATCCATTGGTGAGTCCCGGTAAGTCCATATGTGGCTTCGTTCGTCACCCAATTGAGGATTCTGCTCGAACGAAGGTCAGGAAGTGATTCTTCTGAAGTTTTTGTGAAATTTAACCAAAACATAGAGAATCGAATTCTAAGACTTACTATCTCGTTCGCGGGTCCATCTGAGGTCTCCTGATCTGTAAAATCATACTATCAGTGTAAAAACGCAGACCGGACTCCGTTTAAGTTTTCGACTCAAAACTTAACCGTAGCTTCCTACGATATCGTCGAGCATGACTATGGTTTCGGAATATTTTATTTCCATTCCTAAGACCTCGAATAAAATAAAGACGTTAAAATATTGAAGAATAAGAAAACGTGAAAATCGGGGCGTTACAGCCTGGAGCCTAGCAAGGACAAGCGAGCGTAGGGTACTGGACCAACTAGGTTCCATAGAGGTAACAATGGTCGTGACAACAGATCTTGATGGAAACCATAGTCAAAGCAGTAAGATCAGCAACAACGTTCTATAGGAGGAAGAAGTGGGGGTTTCAGTTAGTCTGGAAACACCCTAATCAAGTGTATGAAGTGTGGGAAGAATAATCATGCCACAAAAGAATGCTCAATCAAGGGGATAATATGCTTCAGGTGTGGGAAACCGGGGCATATTTCATGCTACTGTGTGCAACCAAAAGCTGAACATTCTGGCAACAATGTGCAAGCAGCGAGGCGTAAGGCAAAGGGTAGAGTTTATACTGTGAGTGGCGTTGATCGAGGCTTCTCAGAATGAAGACTTGATCGAAGGTCAGTGCATCATGGAAGGTAAAACCTTAACTGCACTGTTTGATTCAGGTGCAACACATTCCTTTATTGCTCATGACTGTGTGAAACTTTTTGGGATTGTCTATGTCTTCTTTACCTTTTGATTTAGTGATTTCTACACCTACTGCAAAGCCTGTTATAACTATGAAAGTTTGTTTGAATTGCTCTATTTCTATAGAAGATAGAACGTTTTTGATTGATTTGATCTATTTGCCTCTTTCGCAAATGGATATAATCTTAGGGATGGATTGGTTATCTTCTAACCATATCCTGTTAGACTGTGCAAACAAAAGCTTAATCTTTCCTAGTTCTGAGAATTTTAGATTTTTGACTGCCAACCAAGTGCACACTTATTTGAGAGAAGGAGCTTAAGGATACTTGTTGCTATCTTCTTTGGAGGTCAAGAACGAGCTAGTATTAGAGCATGTGCCTATCGTGAACGAGTTTTTGGAAGTCTTTCCTAAAGATGTACCAGGTTTACCACCAGTTCGAGACATTGAGTTCTCGATTGATCTTGTACCAGGAACAGTACCCATGTCTATGGCATTGTATCGTATGGCACCTGTAGAGTTGGAATCCTTGAAGGAACAATTGGAGGATTTATTGCGGAAGCAATTTATTAGACCCCAGTGTGTCGCCGTGGGAAGCTCCTATGCTGTTAGTAAAGAAGAAAGATGAAACTTCTCGCTTATGTGTGGATTATCGCCAGTTGAACAAGGTTACCATTACGAACAAGTATCCACTTCTGAAGACAGATGACTTGATGGATCAATTTATGGGAGCAGCAGTTTTCTCCAAGATAGATCTGTGATCAGGTTATCACCAAATTCATGTGAGGGCAGAGGATGTACCAAAGACAGCATTTCGAAATCACTATGGGCACTACGTGTAACATCCCAAAAACCTTATGTCTGTCTTTTAACTGTTTGTGTGAATAACTTGATTGAGAACGCAATTCGATTAATCATAATCATAATAATAGTTGATGATTGGAAATTCATCTTTGAATTTCAATTATGAACTTAATAATCATAAGATGTTGTTTTGAACCCAGTGTGCTGTTTTGAGCCGGAATCGAGAAAAATATTATTATTTTAATCGGGACCGCTTTACCTTGGGATGTGTGCTAGCGTCGACAAGTAATCTAGCCCAGAGTCGGTAGTAGTTCATGACTGCATCTCACGCTTCACGAGACGTTGTCAACCATCCATCACCTTTTCATTCCTTTACCCAATAGATTAAATTCTTATGACTCTTGGTTAATAACCTAGCATCTTTTCCTTTTATGGAGAAAGCTAATTAACCTATTTATGGTTAATCTCTACACTTTGCATGAGGCCTCAACAAATGTCCATCTCTTGAAATCCTAGCCATCTATTTCCTTACACTTCATAACATCACTAGTCATAAACACATCAACAAATTTGATGACCATATGCATAAGGCCATTCGGCCATTCACCATCAAAACACCCCAAAACACTTCTCATTTCTCTTTCAAAGATCAAACAACTCCATTTCATGAACACTTGAGTTTCTCTCTTCT
This sequence comes from Ammopiptanthus mongolicus, assembly GCA_039655645.1. Lineage (NCBI taxonomy): Eukaryota > Viridiplantae > Streptophyta > Magnoliopsida > Fabales > Fabaceae > Ammopiptanthus > Ammopiptanthus mongolicus. The sequence continues at coordinate 53,347,397 of CM077349.1, forward strand.
CTCTCTTAAGTGTTCATACAGTTTTGGCTTCATAGTTTATGAACCAAAACTTGTTTCTAAAATCTAAAAACATAGTTGTTCTTGTCTTCATCTCTAGATCATCTTTGATGAAGAAAGTTTCTTGATTGGAGGAACTTGGTTCTTGACCCTCAAGAACACCAACCTTGTTCATCATGTGCTCTTCATTAAGTAAGTCTCTAATCTTACTTTTCTCTTCATTTCCTTTCATTAAATCATGAAGCAACATCTTCTAGTTCATGATTTTTGAGAAACAAGTTTCAAAATCTTGTTGTTTTGTTCCTAGTAGGTTCGGCCTTCCCTTTTGTTCTTGGTGCTTGGAGTTGTCTCATTCACAAAGGATCTACAAGAGGTAATGGGGGAGTGAACCACATCACACCACATTGGTGGTGGTGAAGATGGTTTATGGGTTTGGTTTGGGGAAAACCATAAACCAAGGGTTTCCTACTTTGTCTATTTGGTTCTCTATGAGAACAATATTGTAACAATTATGTGTTTCTTGATTTGTGTTCATTGATGTGTTTGAATGGTTAAAAATAATTTTTATGCGAGGTAAAACCCTAACCTAGAGTTCCTTCATCTTTTGTTGAAAAAAGTTTTGTGAAAATGTGATTTTCGGATCTGACCTTGTGTGAGTCATTTCAGTTTTTCTCTCAATCTAGATCTTGAATTTCAAAACTTGTTTTAATCCTAAAACTAGACAACTTGGGCTTCATTTTGAGCTCAAATTTCGTGTGATTTCGTAAATATTTGACCCTTGAAAACGTGTTTCAATCTAAGCATAAAATTTTGTCTCGGATTCTGACTACTGTTACTTATTTCGTGAAACTGTACTAACCCAACTATTGTTTGTGAAAAATAATTTTATATCCAAAACCTAGACATCCTAAGCATTCATATGAGTCCTCATTTTCTCAAATCCATGTTCGTTTGGTCAATCAAATGTTTGTCACAAGTGGATGTTTGATATGCTGAAATTTTCTGTATACGGGTTTTGGTGTTGATCTTTGGAATTATATGTTATGATGTTGGTGTGACTATTTGTGTTTGAGTGCTAGTGGTGAAAATAATTTTGGCATGGTGAAAAACTATTGTTAGGTTCAAGACCTAAGGATAGGATTTTTGAATGATGAATCGAACTTGTTCATGCATTTACTACTTGATGGAATGACTATATGCTGAGATGTTTTTCATGATGCTAGCATGTTGTTGGATGGCTTGTATTTTGTTGGAAAACACCATGTGAGGTTCGGCCTTGTTAAGATGGAAAGGGGAAGCCAAAGCTTCTATGTTCAAGTAATGGTGTAATGGACTTAAATGATTCCAAGAAGGCAAAAGAAATTAAAAAGACCTACCTTACTAACATGGAGGCATTCGGCCATACCATAGTAATTAGGGCTAGGAACCTAAAATATTGATGCTAAGAGGCTTAATGTGTTTATACTAAAGTATAAAGGGAATAGAAATTAAAAAGCTTTTCCAAAGAATTCAAGTTTTGGTTCCAAAACACCAAGTGTTGTAAATTAAGTATTTTGATCTCGTGTGAAAAGTATTTAAGGATATGAGGGTTTGATGTTGATCAACCACTTATTTTATCATGTTGTTTCAAGGAAAATATTTTCAATAACAAAGAGTTTTTCTAAATGATTCATGTGGTTTCCAAAGGTTTTGGTTAGTAAACCTACTTTCAAGAGAAATGAGAATCCTTGTAAGTATTTTCTTTAAAACAATGAGTCCTTACCCTACTATGATTAATTTTGGAAACCAAATAAAAGAGTTATAGCTTTCATTTGAAGATGAAAAGGTGATTTAAAGAAAATATGTTTTCCCATTTTACACTAAGTAAAGGAAATAAGTATTATTCTAAAGGAAGTTTTACGTTAGTTTGGCAAAAGATGAGGTACTATGTATCTTGGGGTTTTGAATACCTTACGAGTATTTGTATAGAGTTTCAAAACTATGTTTGATAAAAGGGGATTTCATGAACCAGTTTACCACTAAGGAAAGTATTTTGAAGATCTTACTATAGTAGTGTAATTATGTATTATCTTCAAAAAGGAAATTCAATGAGTTCCATAATGTACTCACAAAGATTTAGTAAAAGACATGCACTAACGTCTAGTGTTCATGACAAAATCATGTTCCACACTCTTGATGATTTAGGTCATCTAAGGAATCCATAAAGTTTAAATCACTATGAGTTACTTATAGCAAATAAGTAATATGCCTTTGGTAGACAAGTGAGAAGATTGATGAAGGGGATCCTTGTGGACCCTGTCCTCCATAATACATCTAGGTTATGAACTAATGTATCATAAGACGTGAACATCGTGTTACGAATGACGAGGTGGTACGCAATTGCAAGGAACAGAACCAAGAATGGGCGATTGAGGACAAGTCGTGTGGAAGTGGGTCCCGTAAGGGTATCCTATGGTTTATCACGAGATAAACGTGATACTACAGTGATGAGATAGTACGTGTTATATTATGACATTTCTTGACATGCATGTGCATCTGTGCATGAGTTGGACGGTATGCCTAAGAGTTGAGATTACACCTTGGTGCAGGTGCGATTGTCTGAGGTGTCGATCATGAGGATCTTGGGAACGTCGGGGGTTGGGGAAGACACATGTGGCCAGAGAGTAGCAACTCTGTGTCGTTGATATCCATCTAAAACCACTGACATCCTGACTGAAACACCAGGCAAATCATGATTTGGGTAAAGAACATCTGGCGTGAGCCGTTATAGCAATTGCGATCTTGATGTGGCACTGTGGGACTGAGATAACGCAGATAATGTTCTCCCATTCACTCACTCTTGTTTTGTTTAGTTCCATGGAGTAGGGGTCAAAGTCTTACCCTTGTGGTATATAGCATTGAGTCATGTACATCGCATTGCATTGCATGACTGTTAATGGATACATTTACATGTTATACATAATTATCCTATGTTGATGATGTCCGATGCTCTCGATTGGATAATATGAGATATTGAGATGTGTGATATACATGACTAGTATTTTATTATCTTGTGTTTCGTACCGTTTTTACTTCTGCCATGTGTTGTGCTGATGAAAGGGAATCTGACCTCATTACTTTGTATTGCATCGTTGTGTGCTTCTCTCGTTGTCTCCCGAGAAGGTCGTGTTACCGAGATTTCACCCGATGTTTTGGATGCACCTCTCTGTTGAGCCTCCCAGTGGTTTTGGCATTTGGATATCTAGTCATGATGAGCTTCTAGCAAAGTACATGGGAAGAGCCACACCCACTATCCGCAAGGGTCGCAGAGGAAGAGTTCTTGACCGCTCCACAGCTTGTCTTCATGTCATCTACTATCAAGGTTGTACTCGTAGGTGGAATGCTAGATGGACTTTTCCACTGATGGGTTCAATGCCTTCTCCTTTTGATATGGGTAGGATGCTTGTTAACAGAGTTACTTCCAAGTCAACTTCTGTTATGTCTTCCATAGGAATACCAGCAGTGGTCCTTGCTAGGATTCCAGTTAGGTCTCGTTGATGGGTCCTGGTTGGAAGGCGATGAGTGAGGAGTCTAGGAGTGAGGTGACCTATCCACATCGTCCTATTCCCTTCACTTGTCTCTCCGAAAAGGAGAAGTCAGAGGAAGTATTCAGCGGTTGATCCGAGGGATGTCTTCCTGTGTAGTATGTTGTTGGCCAGTGTAGGATGTCAGAGCGTTTGTACCTTTCTTTATCTTTTTGGAGCTGCGTCTCCAAGTATCTTGTGGTTAGGAGCTGCATCTCCAATCCTTTATGTTGAGTCTATATGTTTCTACTTTGTTTCTGTAATCGGGTTGGGTTCTTATGTAAACCTTTATGAACTTATGGAATTATATTATGAAATGTTTTACTTACCTTACACACATAAATGATTACATGTTTTTACAGTCATGTCTTGTGAAAAGGAAAATTTACCCCCATCGTTCTTATATGCTTTTGATTAACCCGTTTTTCGGCCTTATAGCTTTTACAAAATGTTCGTAAATGTGATGCCCCGGAAAGGGTGTTACACTACGAGTACCTTGTGATGCCTTTTGGGGTGACGAATGCTCTAGCCATATTCATGGATTATATGAATAGGATCTTTCGTCCCTATCTAGATAAGATTGTCATTGTCTTCGTAGACGACATACTCATCTATTCGCGAGACCAGGAAGAACACATTGAACATCTTAGTGTGGTTCTTCGGGTTTTGAAGGAGAAACAGTTGTACGCGAAGCTGTCTAAGTGTGAGTTTTGGCTCGACGAAGTGCAATTTTTGGGTCACGTGATTTCGAAGGAAGGAATTGTTGTAGATCCGTCAAAAGTCGAAGTTGTTCTTGAGTGGGAAAGGCCAACAACAATGACTGAGATATGCAGTTTTGTGGGCTTGGCTGGGTATTATCGGAGGTTCATCGAGGGATTTTCTAAGATTGTAGGACCCCTTACCCAGTTGACGATGAAGGATAAAGCTTTTGAGTAGACTGAAGCCTATGAGCAGAGTTCCCAGAAGTTGAAGAAGAGGTTGACTACTTCGCCAGTGTTGGTGTTACCAGATCCAAGTGAATCTTTTGATACGTACTGTGATCCTTCATACCAAGGGTTAGGCCGTGCTCTGATGCAGAATCAGAAAGTGGTGGCTTATGCCTTCAGGCAGTTCAAAGTGCACAAGAAGAACTACCCTACTCATGATCTGGAGTTAGCAGCGGTGGTCTTTGCTTTGAAGATTTGGAGGCACTACTTATATGGTTCGACGTTCAATGTCTTCAGTGTTCATAAGAGTTTGAAGTCCCTGTTCGATCAGAAAGAGCTCAACATGAGAAAGAGATGGTGGCCGGAATTTCTGAAAGACTATGACTTCCAGTTACAACTTCCAGTTACAGTATCATCCAAAAAAGCTAATGTGGTAGCGGATGCTCTGAGTAGGAAGGTGTTACATGTGTCTGCCATGATGGTTAAGGAACATGAGTTTTTAGAACAGTTCAAAGATATGCATCTGTCAGTGGTCAGTATGCCGAGGAGACTTTGTGTGGGCATGGTTGCAGTGTCATGTAATCTGATGGATCAGATTTGGGAGAAACAAGTGTACGACCAGTATCGAGAGAAAGAACGAAGAAATCTAAAGAAAAGGATGACGTTTGAGTACGAAGGAGCAGATGGAATCCTAAGACGAGGAGAATGGTTTGTGTGCCAAACAATCCAGAGATAAGGAGGTTAATTCTGGACAAAGCTTGAAAAGAGACGTGAAGGATCTACCAAGATGTACCAAGACCTGAAGTGGTTGTTTTGGTGGCAAGGCATGAAAAGAGATGTGGCTGACTATGTGGCGTCTTGCTTATTGTGTCAAAAAGCAAAGATTGAACATCAAAGGCTTGCGGGAATGTTACTTCTGTTGGATATCCTAGAGCGGAAATAGGACGGCATAGCAATGGATTTTGTTACGTGTTTTCCAAGGACTCCTAAAGGGTGTGATTCCATTTGGGTAATAGTTGATAGACTTACGAAGTCAGCCCCATTGTAACACCTCGATTTCTCACTGCTTTTAATATCGATAATATGTGTAAATAGGTTTGTATTTTATTAGTTGTTTTAGAAAATGAAATAAAATAAACCGAGACCATATTCATACTCTACACTATCGTTGAAAGCTACGGTTAAATTTTGAGTTGAAAACTTAGATGAAGCCTGGTCTGCGTTTTTCACTGACAGTAAGATTTTACTACTCAGGAGACCTAATTTTGACTCGTGAATGAAACAGTTAGGCTTAGAATCGAATTTCCAACATTTTTGATAAATTTGAAAGAAATCAGTTCCTACACTTTATTCGGGCGAATTCTCAAACCGGGTGACGAACGAAGCTGAATACTGATTTACCGGGATCCGCTATTGGATAAAATTGAAGTCACATCAAGTCACATCACATGCGAAAGTGTTCCAATGTCATGATGACGTTTGAAAATATTTGGATGCGAAAAGACCAAAATGCCCCTAAACTTTTTCATAATTACCATTTAACCTTATGTGAAATGACCAAATTGCCCTTAAGTGAAAAATTTGTGGACATCCTTTTCCCTCCCTTCATACCCCACGAAATAGGCTATCTCCATGAGGCCTTCACCATTTCATTTCCCTTCTACCTCACTTCATCTTCTTCCCTTGTTTTCTTCCATTTTCATTCAAGTGAGAACTTGATTTTGTGAAGGAAAAGTGTTGATTCTTGTTCAATCTTCATCATTCAAGAGGTAAGATCACTCCCTAGATCCTTAAACCTACTGAAAATCTTCCTATTTCATGTTTGAAATCCATGATTCCATGAGTTTCAACTTCATGAACCAAACTTCAAAAATTTCTAGAAAATTGTAGAAAAATCCTTTTAATGTGAAACCAATTTCTTTGAGCTAGTTTCATCACCTTCTACCATTACCCAAGAGTATGAAATTAAACACCAAGCCTAGCCTATTTTATTAGAGATGGCCGAACCCTAGAAATTTGGGGGAAAAGTGAGTTTTCTTCAATTTTTGTTAAATGATCCTTGATTCCATCCTTTCATTTCTTATGATCCTTGAAAAACCAAATCAAATTCTAGCCATTTTTCTCTTTGATGGCCGAAACCTAGAACATGGAGAACCTTGAGTTTTGTTTCAAATGTTTGAGTAATAAGACTTGATTTAGTGTTGTTTGTGCTTAAGAATCCTTCATCCAAAAGATTGAAACCAAATGAAATTCCTATCCTATTTTTCCACCATATGGCTGAACCTTAGACTAAATAGGGGAAAGAGATTTATGTTGTTAATGTTGAAACTTTGAATTGATTGTTGTGAAGTATTGAATTGTGATTGATTGTTCTAGGAGGTGCGAAGGAAACCGGAGTCGGAACGGAAAATTCTTCGAGGACTAACTTGGGATCTGCAAGAGGTAAAGGGAGATTTTCTCATAATTAGTTTGGTAGTCTCATAGGCTTGATTGTTAGATGTGTTGTTGTTGTTTTGATTGTGATCATAAAGTGATTGGTGGTTTGGGAATTTGCTATGTATGGTATATGTACTTGATAAGTATGTGATTGGATGTTGAAATTGAATTGTGGCATTGATGCCTTGGATGAGATATACCTATGATGTTTATGATATACTTATGATGTGTGTGTGTGTGTGTGTGTGTGTGTGTGTGTGTGTATATATATATATATATATATATATATCTTGGATTGGTTGAGAGCATAGCATCAGCTATGGCTTGATAAAGAATGGTAAAATGCTTAAAAGTCTTGATCAAAGTTTTAAAACATATTTTGGAACCACAGAAACGTCTTAAGAATAGTTTTGCCTTTCAAGGGAATGAAACTTCTTTTAAAAAAGGTTAGACCCTTTCAAATGAAAAAGTCTTTTTAAGGAAACTTCTTTCAAAAGAAACTTCCTTTAGAAAAATGTTCCAGACAACGAAACCTTTACAAAATAGATTTATAAAGAAAAGAGTTTTCTTGAAAATAACTTCTTTTGAGAAAATGTTTTAGTTTATGCCAATGAGGTTTTGAGTTTTGTTTCCAAAGTTTTATACGAAAATAAAACTGAGAAGGAAAATGGTGATTACCCTTTGTGGAATCTGCAAACCTAGTGACCGAGACGTCGGGCTAGTGTTTTGTGAGGTGAGCACTCGGACTATGTGTCCTGTGTTTTGAATGAACGGGCTAAATGTCCTTTAAAATGAGTCGTGAGCTATATGCCTCGACAAGAAAGAATTGACGAAAAAGAAAACAGAAATTTTCTGTGTACATACATGAATCGGCAGATGTGCCATTTGAAAACGGGCTACAATCCAAGTGATTGATAATATGAGCCAGTTAAGACCACTAGGTCTATAGGGGCATCCTGTGTTTGAGATTCCACAAGAGGCCGGAGGCATTGCAACCCCGTGCCGTGGTAATCGGTTGCCAAACACGGATGAACTCGATCAGAGACATGACTATTCATGATATGGTTGTGACGTGGTACCCCTGAACAATTGGAGTTCGGACCTAAATTGAGAGGCCGACTCATGAAGACAATTGTGTTATGGGAGTATTCGCGGTCTATCGCTCGATGAAGGGAAGTTAGGAATCTTCGGAGAACATGAATTTGAAGTCTCATCCATTATGTTATAACTCATGATGATGTTTGAGATGTTATGATTGTGTGAATATCTGTTAATGCAACTGTATTTATATGTGGATGTATTTCTGTTTGTCGCTTATGCAACTATCGTGATAAACTTATGGAATGAGTATCTCACCTTTGCCTATACATGTTGGACACCCTGTTGTGTTTTTGGATACATGTATAGATGCTGTTCAGAGGTCCCCGCGGACAAGGGAGGACTCGGATGATGGGGTCTTTTGAAGATAAAGAGAAGGAGGATCCCTCCGAATTCCTCCGGGAAATGGAGCTGACTTTGGGATTTTTCCCCAATGGCTACTTTTAGCCCGACTAGCATTAGAGTCTTATTTTTTTGAAGTAATCTTATCTTACCTGATGTAGTTATGTTGATTTACTATTTTGAGGTCTGTAATCTGTGATAATAGGTCAGAACTTCTACTACTAGGTAAACTCTATTTCTAGAAAACTTGTATGCTTCGGCATTTAAAACCTTGTGTTTATTTTGTTATGGATGTTTATTATTGATGTGTTATGTGTTTTATCCCACCTGTCGTATATTTAGATTACTACATGCGTCCAGAAAATTTTTAAATCCTCATTTTCGAACATAGTTATTACTTAAAGTATTTTCCGAAAGCAACCAGCGTTTTTATTTGTTTATGTTTTCCGCATCGAGTTTAAGACGTAGCATTGAGGGGGTGTTACACCCATTTTCTACCTATCAATATCAAGTATTCCATGGAGAAACGGACTCAGATTTATATCAGTGAGATTGTGAGACTACATAGGGTACCTTCAAGCATCATATCAGATAGAGACCCACGTTTTACTTCACAATTTTGGCATAGTTTACATGAAGCCTTACTAACGAAATTACGGCTGAGTTCGGCTTATCATCCTCAAACAGACGGATAATCAGAAAGGGCGATTCAATCCTTAGAGGATCTATTGAGGGCGTGTGTGTTGGAACATGTCGGAAGTTGGGAGAGTTTTCTACCATTGATAGAGTTTACCTATAATAACAGTTATCATTCAGCTATAGGGATGGCACCCAATGAAGCTTTATACGGACGACGGTGCAGAGCACCTTTATGTTGGTATCAAGATGGAGAAAGTGCTTTGTTAGGACCAGAACTAGTGTAACAAACAACTGAGAATGTGAAACTGATTCAACAAAAGATGAGGACAACTCAGAGCCGACAAAAAAGTTATGCAGATAAAAGACGTAAGCCCCTTGAGTTCGAAGAAGGTGATCATGTGTTTTTGAGAGTCACTTCAACAACTGGGGTTGGCAGCATCCTTTAATCCAAAAAACTCACTCCAAAATACATCGGACCTTATCAAATTCTTCGTCGGATAGGTTCAGTAACTTACCAAATAGCTTTACCACCTTTTCTATCCATTCTTCATAATGTTTTTCATGTTTCGCAATTGTGAAAATATATTTCGGATCCCAGTCACATCATAAAGCCTGATTTAGTACAACTAAAGGATAACCTGACCTATGAAACCCTGCCTGTTAAGATTGAAGACAGAAGAGCAAAACAACTGCGAGGGAAAGAGATATCCTTGGTCAAGGTTATCTAGAACGAGACTTCAGGTGATGCCACCTGGGAGTTGGAAGATAGGATGAGGGAATAGTTTCCACATCACTAAATTTCGAGGACAAAATTTCTTTTTGGAGGGTAGTGTTGTAACATTCCAAAATTCCTATAGTTGTCTTTTAACTGTTTGCGTGAATAACTTGACAGAGAACACAACCTAATTAATAATAATCATAAGAATGGTTAATAATTGGAAATTCATATTTGAATTTTCATTATGAGCTTAATGATCATAAGATATTGTTTTGAGCCTTTTATATTGTCAAAACACTGGTTGGCCATGAATGGAATTCATAAAGAAGTCCAAGGGTATTTTGGTCTTTTCGTAATGAACCTTAGATATTTTCAAGGAAGTCATGATGACGATGGTGACTCACTAGGGCAAGGATGGGATTCCATTAGTTCCTAGGGGCAATATGGTCCTTCTTGCCATAAATATCTTAGATATTTTAGGAAAGCCATCATGACAATGGTGAGTCATAAGGGCAAAGGTGCAATTCCATTAGTTCTTAGGGGCAAAAGAGTAAAATCACATAGGGACCAAAATGGTATTTCACAAAAAGCTAAGGGCAAAATGATCTTTATTACCATATATATCTTAGATGTTTTAGAAAAACAATCATAACTTGTGGTGAGTCATGGTGGTCATTCACCCTCTTACTCACCGCACTCAAGTGACCTGTGTTCCTCGTTCAGTGTCCGGTTTTGTCTCTGCACGTCCGTTATCGACTCTGTCGATTTTCCGATTTAATTTTTCATTCAAATAATATATATTATTTCACTTTTTGTGAAAAATTTCAAACTAACCAAAGTCGTTGGGAATTTGATATAAAATCTAACCGTAGCTCTCTATAATAAAGTAGTGTGACGTCCCCAAGTACCACTCAAGGAAATCCCATTATTTTAGAACCCAAATATACTATTAATTATAACTTAACGATTACGCGCTTATTAAAACAGCGATAACATATGATCAATTTAAAAGCGCACAATATCAGAGTAAACACAACGGGATAAACGAAACATCCACACACACAGTACTGATATATATATATATATATATATATATATATATATATATATATATATATATATATATATATATATATGGAGGCCCCATCAGTAGGGCTAATTAATAGTACAGACGAAAGTACATGAAAAGCGAGAATACAACATAGACATCAAAGGAACTTGACTTGGGCTCGCAGGCTCTCCCCATCTCCTCTCAAAATACATAAAAAAGATCTCACCTCACATCCTATGACTGACGCACTAGCGACGTCACGTCCTCCACGATGTGAAAGTCAAGAGCTACCCTGTCCTTCCCCATATGTGCGCCTATAAACCTGCAGGGGCACATAGTCTGAGGAAGAACTAGACAAAACCATCCGCCTACGCCTAGCGGCTCTCAGATAACGCTCTAACCTTCGACTCTGTCCTCTCAGCACAAAGCCTCTGTGACTCGTCATGTGAGATGATGCCGGGGCAGCCCACATAAAGTCCTGCTCTCGTTGTCTGGGTGGGTACCACATATGGGGAAACGGAAGAAACTGGACCACTCTGTACGGTCCCATCATGTCTGCTCGTGGTGGAGTATCGCCTCGGAACAGCAAGCTCATTGGTCCGGTATACACGGTCAGGAATGTAGAGGGGTCTACCTGCCACCCCTGCTCGTCGTGGTAGACGATCTCAAGCTCGCCCAGCATCAGGATCCCCGGTGCTTCCTAGAGGAAAGGATGCATCCTCGAATCCATCGTCAGTTCCAACTAACTAGTTGTCTACTCACGGATCGAAAGCATAACATACAAGAAAATACAGCGAGATAAGATATACAGCACATCTATGACAGGGATGATGCAATGCAGAACATATAGCAAACACAATCATCTCTCAACATCACGACACCATGATCGTTTCCTAACTAGATGTACACATACTATTTCTATGCATGTCGGCCGGTACTAAACACCTTACTAAGGGCAATATCACGTCCGCGTATCAGACAATAAGTTGGTTCGTTTCGGTAATCCGTTCCGCTCGCCGTGACCCATAAGAGTGTATCACCGCTCAACTGTCCCAGACAAAGAGGGCTAACTGGGCCTCCTCGGAAGATCCACCAGCAACTAGAAAGACTTAGGGCTCTCGTCGGGATAACCATACTTCACCAGGACTGCCATGACACGATAGGCGCTACCATACTGATCTTATGCGGGTACACTTGCGTCCAGTATATCCCCAAGGTCTCTCAGACCGTCCCTTCCGTTTTCCGCACCCGCACTCGGTGCACCAACCTCGTTTGCCTTACAGCATACGGCTCACCACTTGGCATCAAATGCATACGCTATGCATGTCATCCATCTCTCTTGAGCTGATATCGCAACACATGCAAACTTGCTCTTAGCAATATGAGCTCCAAGCTCCATAGGTACACATACAAGCTCCAAGCTCCACTGTAGTCATACAAGCTCCAAGCTCCACTTGTACACATATAAGCTCTAAGCTCCCATCATGACCTTATGAGCTCCAAGCTCCACTATACCTCATATCTCAATTATCAACTCAAATATCCACCACGAAGTCGAAGCCCTAATCATGCTAAACCTCATAATCTTATACATACACGCATTTCCAAATATAATGCAACAGTTCAACAATTATCAACATGCTCCATAAAGTAATAAACAGCGTACATACCAACATGCCATTATCATCAACATATCATGCATCTCTTGCAAATATCAAACATCATAAATAACAAGTACGCATATATCAACACAAAGCACATATTATCATGCATGACAAATCTGCTAACCTAGGGTATCCAATATAACGGTGATAGCCCAAAGTAGGCTAAACCTGGGATTTAGGTACTTTGTCAGGGCTCAACCTCACGTAGGGTTTAGGGTTCCCCCACACACATAAAACATACAATACAACTATATGGACTACTCTTGACGTGTGTAACTCTTTCTCCCCACCTGATAGTGAACGTGGTGATAATCACGAACATAACGAGCACTCCTTGCTCTTCTCCTTGCCCTCACAGCCGCAGCCTGCCTGCTCCAACGGTTTCGTACGCAACTTCCAAACTTGCCCTAATCACAGAAATAACATGTAGACTATAGCATTAACCTTAATATGAAGTTAAAACTGTGAAAAGAAGCTTAAACCAAATGAGAACATTGTATAGATACAATGTAGGTAGATACAGAACCTCGGTTTACCCTCATCGAATCACAAAAGCAAATCGGTAGAATTGGAGTAGGAGTCGCGCTAATCACGATAACACAATCGGAATTGGAATCGGGCTAACGAATAGATCACAAAGCTAAGATCAAAGCTTCAACCTGTTTCTGGTCTCTCTCTCAACTCTCTGGACATATGAAGTTTCCAAACTTCGTCCATGGTGAAAATGAACAAGTATATATAGAGGTAAAACTCTGCTGTGAACGCTTTAGCGTTCTGGAACTCCACGCTTTAGTGTTCCAACGCTTGAGCATTGGCTTCCTCAACGGTTGACCGTTGACATTTCCTCACTGCCAAGGCACCGCCCATCACATGCCAGCCGCGACACGTAACTGACACGTGTCACTTTACGTCCCATCACTGCCAATCACTGGTCAAAGGGTCCACGCTTGAGCATCTAAGGCTCTCCATGCTAGAGCGTTGTCACGCTTGAGCATTACATTGGTCCATGCTTAAGCGGTCTGCTTCTGATCTCTTGTGCTTCATCCTTCTCTTATCCAATTCATTCCTACTCTTAACATGCTCTCTAAGCACACTTTCAAGCCATGACAATAATTATTAACAAACGTATACATATTCAATCTAGACCATCTTTCTCAATTATGGTTTCCAAAAACTGGGATGTTACAAGTAGAGTATGCACAATCATCCTTTTGTCAATTCATGACTAATTTCACCTTTATCAACTTTTCTTTTATGGAAATAGCTAAACTACCTACATTTGGTTAATGTCTACAACTTTTGTTATGGAATCAACACCTATGTACTTCCATTAGATCTTGGCTCTTCATTTCCATCACATTCTAACCAGTATATTAGTCAAAAGACACCAAGGCCATTCAGCCATAACACCCCAAAAACACCATCCAACTTCATTTTACTTCTTCTAAAGATCTAACACATCTTTTCTCTCAAAACTTAAAAATTCTCTCTTCTCTCTCTTCACTCATCCATTCAGCCATCACCTCAAAATCATCAACCAAACTTCTTTCTTCAAGTCTAAAACCATACTTCATCTTGTCTTGATCCAAGGATCTACTTTGGTGAAGGAAGTTTCTTGTTTAAGTGAAGTGTGTTCTTGAGCACCTAGAACATCAAGCTAACCTTGAAGTTGTTCTTGAGTTGGTGAGCTTCTAAATCCTTTTTCCTTTAATTCCCTTACTTATTACCTTGAGTAATAATCATCTAGTTCTTCATTTTCATGAAAACAAGTTCAAGATCTCACATTTTCTCTCCTATAGGAATCAGCCTCCTCTTTGCTTTAAGGAGCTTGGATTTTCCTTTCACTTAAAACCTCTTCACTGAAGGTATGGGGAGTGAACCTCATCACACCAAAATCGGTGGAAGATGAAAATGGTTGTTTATGCTTTGTTTGGGTGAAACCCTAGCTTGGGTTCACTACTTTATTGGTGAAGTTCTCTTTGAGAACATGGTTGTAATAATGTTTCTATGCTTAGTATATGTTTATGATGATGTATGCTTGGATGGAAAATGTTTTCATGTATGAACCATACTTTGATCTCTAGATCAAGTAAGGATTTTTATTCTTGTTTATGGTGGAATGATGTATGATTATTGTTCATCATAATATTGTGAGCATTTTGAGCTATTACTTGACAAATTAGTGAAGCAAAATCTTCACATTCCATATGGTATAGCATTCGGCCTTCAAGCACACAAAAAGAAGAACATAAGTTGTTCTTGAACTTCAATGTTTTTGAAAATTAGTAAGTGTTTTAGTAACTTTTATTTCAAAAACAAACAAAAAGTGACTTTGATCCAAGAATCAACTAGTGTTAGGCCCTCAAGTGCTTTTAACTACGGTGAAAATATGTTTTACTTTAGGCACAGTTAACCAATTAACTAAGTGTTTCAAAATAAAATGAAATTCTATTTCTTTTATGCTAACTTAGATCACGATTTTACAGTAAGTTAGTACGGAAAAATCCTTTTCAAATTGGTGAAGGTACTTTACTTCAAGCAAGTAACCAAGTTCTTTTAAATCAAATGAGTTTTCAATTAGAAAGGTTTTGGCTTGCAAAGTCTTAAAACGAGAGTTTTCAACTCGAATCATTAAGTTTTACATATGAAAACCTAAGTTAAGTGATTAACTTAGAGCAAAAGAAAAGAGATAATTAAGTATAGTATATGGTGGAACAAGACCATGCACTATTACATGATGACCTAGTTCATCGATGACATCATAAGACTTAAGTGAATCAATACTTATTTCATTACTTGGAACTCAAGGAATTAATATTTTAGAAAGGATCGAAGACCTATCTAATAGGATTCTCAATCCTTCTTCATAACACTTAGGACTTGAGATGTAATTCATAAGACACAAACACAAACATGAAATGTTTTGGGTTTTGAAACGGTAGTTCGATGACGGACCGATGATTCGGATCCAAGACAATTGTTCAATTGTTTCAGTCTTGTGATGACTCTATCCCCAGAGGGATCACGAGATTTATCCGGTGGATAAAAGTTTTATAATACAAAGACGCATATAGTTCCTAAGGAAGATAACCTTAGTGAACCTTGAGGTTTATCTGGTGGATAGACATTGCTTTATCAAATTTGCTTTGTGTAAGCATTGGCATTTCATTGCATGAGTTTGTAAGGCCTTGAGCCTAGGAGTTGAGCTTACACCTTGATGCAGGTACGAATCTTACGGTGACGTTTTAAATAGTCTTGGAGGTATCCGGGTTGGAAAGGCTAACATGTGACCAATTGGCTGCTCTTCTATGTCATGGCGAATCCGAGCAATACACTGATATCCTCGACTAGATGTCATACTTTCATGTTTGGTGCAGAGTGTTATCGTAAAAGCCAGATAAGTGCACGTTACGAATGTTGTAGCATATTGCACATGGCTGGCATACACTGAACATGTCCTCCCATTGACTCTCTCCAACGTTTTGTTAACTTCATGGAGTAGGGGTTAGAGTTTTACCCTCGTGGCATATGGCATTGAGTCATGTACATTGCATTGCATTGCATGGTTGTTGGTGATTACGTTTACTTATTGTACATCGCTATTTTGTTTTCGAAGATGTCTTATGCTGCTAATTGATTAACATGATATATTGAGATATATGGTATGCATGTTGGGTATGTTGTTACTTGGTGTGTCGTCCCGTTTTTACTTATGCTATATTGCTGTGTTGATGATTGGGAATCTCACCCATATCTGTATCTCTTCTCTGCTTGTATTGTTGTTTCTGCTTGAGAAGATGGGGGACGACGACTCAATTCAGCGTCTACCTTGAGTCCGGAGGGGGACTCCTTTTGTTGTTTTGTTTTGGCCAGGCTATGTCCAGTTGTCAATCGTATCTTTTGAGGAGCTGCGTCTCCTAGTACCCACTTATGTACTTATTTTCAGTTGGGCTTGGACCTATGTCTGTATTCAATATTGTTTCTATTTTCTGCATTTTAAATCTGTATGACTTCTACAAATGCATGGTGAATCTACGTCTATTATTATTATTATTATTATTATTATTATTATTATTATTATTATTATTATTATTATTATTATTATTATTATTATTATTATTATTATTATTCATTTGGCAAATCTCATTGTATCATTACGAAAGAAAAAAAGAAAACCCATATTTTTCGCATTAATTATATTTTCGACCTTATAATCGTTCAAGAATGTGACACTCGGGAATAGGGGTTACATGCCCTAGGGCTAACACTATTGTATACGTGTTGTGCTCGTTATTAGGGCAAAGTACGCATTCGTGATTTCTAGTGGTTTGGAGCTTAGGGTCGCGGTTGTGAGGGAGATTCGTGGCTGTTCTTGGGCTTAGAGGCAGGGAGCTTGGTGAGCCGGTCATCGGGTGGATCTTCGTTCCAACTTTTCAGGTGGGGAGAAAGAGTACCGCTACCATCGGGAAGGCAACAGTAGTGTAGTTGTGTTTTCTGCTATGTGTAGGGAAGCCCTAACCGTACCAGTGGTTAAGCACCGATAAAGGACCTAAACCTTAGGTCTAGCTTACTGTGGGCTATCACCGTTAAGTTTGGAAACCCTAGGCTAGAAAACTGTTAATTGAGGATGATTGCTTCATATGGTTGTTATCATGATGATTGCTATTGCTATTTGTATACATGCGTATTTGCTAATTCGTACATGATATGCCTGTTATATGTTGCTATGAACGTTGTTACTGTTGTTGTTAAGTTTGGATGTGTGTCGTGTTTGTTGTGTGGTCGATACCGCGGATAGTGCCGTTGCGGTTATACTGGTTTTTGAGGCTGTGGCCGTGATGTTTGAGCTGTGGCTCGTGGACGCCTGGTGTCGAGGCTGTGGCCGTGTTGTTACGGTGGCAAGATACTATTTTTGATTGAGGGTTTAGGCGTGAGATCCGGTATCAAGCCCGTTGAGGATGTTTGTTGCATATCATCAGCTGCTAAGTGGCGAGGCCGCATGACAGGTAGTATGGGCTGCCAACGTCATAAGAGGTTAGTCGTACCTGAGTGCGGGTACTGAAAGTAGAAGGGGAGGTCAAGTGAGTGATCTTGGGGATGTTGTCGATCTCTGGAATAGTTTACAATGACGGATGAGGTAGCTTCTAACCTGTCGTAACACCCGATCCAGTCCAGTTTGCCTGACTAATCCCTGAGCTTTCCACGTTCCAAGCTAACGTTCCGAGGCAACCAAGACACCCTGGTTCCGGTGTGGAAGGGGGATGCACTATTATTGGTCACGGAGAGCGGTTCGGTTTCTTAGACAAGCTAACTCTGTTCCGACACAGAACCTGTTCTGGTGTGGACTTGTTTGGGTGTGGAACCGTTCCAGTGTGGAACCAGTTTTTGTGAGATTTCGGTTGACATGCTGCATGGGATTAGTATCCTGGTCTAGATGATTGATCTGAGTGCGAGACCCATGGAGATGGATGTGTGTTACATGTGTTTTCTTGGGAGACGTTTGGTTATGTGCAATAGCTGCTATACATGTTATACCTACTTTTTGCTACATGTTATTATTTACTGCACCATTACTGCTATTCCAACTTTGCATATGCTGTATTTCTTATCTCCCTACTATTTTCCCTATTTGTCTGGTTCTCGGTGCATGAAGACGAGGAGCCAGTTGATGGACCCAAAATTACACCTCTTTATCATGTCGGTACCGAGGTTGCCGGTACTATGGCTGATTGAGATTGTCTACCATGACGAGAGAGGGTGGCATGTGTACCCCTCTACCTACTTGATGGTCTATACTGGACAGATGAGCATTCTCTTCAAAGGATGGGTGTCGCACGTGGAGGACATGATAGGACCGTTCAGAGTTGTACAGTTTCTCCATTTCCCGAGGATCTGCCACCCACCGAGGCAGACAGAGCAGGACTATTGGTGGGCCACGCCATAGTCGTCAGTGGTATCGAGTAGGCGAGGCTTCGTCTACAAAGGTCAGAGGAAGCGTACCGAGCAGTACCTGAGGACTTATAGGAGGCGTCGTATTGTTGTTTCGAGTTCCTCATTCGAGTATGAGCCTACACGAGTTTATAGGCATACTCATGGAGAAGGACAGGGTAGTTCAGCACATCCTCAGCACTGATGGTGAGGGCCTGCCAGTGCGTCTCTAGGGCTGAGTGGCGAGGTTTTAATGTATTTTAAGCGTGGGTTGGGGAATGCTAGCGAGCTATGAGAGTCCTTTCTTCTTTTGATTTTTGGATGCGTTTTCAGTCCTTATGGTTTTGTTTCGTATAGTTTGTATATTTGTGCATAGTACCCTACTGATGGGGCTAAGTTATGCGTGGTTATATATATGTATATGAAGTTGTTTTACCTGCGCTTTACTCTGATGTATCTGACTATGCTTTTCGTATGTGGTGTGTTTGTTTCTACGCTTGTTTTTCGCTACACTGTTTGAATACCACGTTATCGCTATAATACGCTAAGACATAGTTAATAGTAGGGAGTTGGGACTAATGGGATTATCCTTCTGAGAAAGAAGGGTTGTCTCATTATTATGGTATCAGAGCATTGAGAACGTTCTGCAGCCAATGGGATCATTTAATTTATATGGGGTCATCTCATTATTATGGTATCAGAGCAGTTCGATTCTAATATCGGACTGTGTGGTCGAGAAAGTGTACTGGCTTGAAAGGCTGATACCCTGTTGTATCAACTAAGTCTGGTATTGGGTAGAGTGTATGATGCGCTAGTTATTGAAGTATGATAACTGTTTTAATTCATAAGGCATATGATATGTTTAAGTGTTAAGTGCTATCATATGTCTTATGAATTGGAACTAATAGCTCCTTTTTACAGGAAGCTAAATGACTCATGGACGAGGTAGAGGAGGAAGGCCGGCGGCGACCAGAGGTAACAATAATAACAACAATAACAACGGTGACCACTCGGGGACTGGAAATGGTGGTGACACCTCTGAAGCAATGTAGGCCATGCGGGATTTGGTTACAACGATGATGCAGCAAACTTAGCAGACTGCCCATTATATACAAAGGTAGGAGGAGAGGGAAGCAAGATTGGATCAATTAGACACGGTAAGAGGAAATGAGACGGTGGACATCGGTCTCAATGCTTTCATGAAAGGAAATCCTCCTCAGTTCCATGGGCAGTACAACCCTGAAGCTTCAGAGATGTTGTTACAAGAGATCAAGAAAGTATTCATGGCCATACACTGCAGAGAGGATAGGAAAGTGATGTATGTTGCGTTCATGCTGGTAGGCGCAGTAGAGGCTTGGGGGAGAAATAAGCTCAGATTGTTAGAGACAGAAGGCAGGATTATTAACTGGAACTTGTTCCGGGAGTGCTTTTTGGAGAAGTACTTCCCAAGGAGTCTGAGGCAAGAGAAAGAGAAAGAGTAAGCTATGAGGTTCGAAGCCCTACTCAAGTTTTGACCGTTCCATCCAGACGAAGAATGGGTCTGTAGAAGATTTGAAGACAGGTTAAGGCCCAAATTGAAGCTAGTGATGCTACCCTTTGAAATCAGGTCCTTCCCAGAATTGGTAGAGGAATGCACTATACTGGAAGGTCACGACAAGATGGGAATAGTTCAACCACAGTCACGAAGTGGTGGACTGGTAGTAAGTGGTGGCCAAAGAGGTAGAGGTGGCAGGTTCTAACAGAGGGCAAGGCCATACGATCACCCAGCTCAGTTTAATGTTAGTCACGGAGGGAGTAGCTATAGTTAGGGGCAACAGGAGATCAAGACCTGTTTCCGATGCGGGAGACCGTACCTGGTCAAGAACTGCCCAAGGACCCAGCACATCAGGTGTTTCAACTACAAACATATGGGTCACTATTCATTAGACTGCAAGCCCGGAGTCAGTAGATGGACTCAGTTTTAGCAACTGAGCAGAAGAGCCCAAAGCAGTGGGGCAAGGTCACAGTGTGCAAGCCAACAGAGTTGCCCACAAACCACCGGACGAGTGTTTGCTGTGAGGGGTTCTGAAGCCTCTCCATGCCCTGATCTAATACTAGGTAAATGTCTAGTCTCTAGTAAGCTTCTATCTGTTTTATTTGATTCGGGGGCTACACATTCTTTTGTTTTTGTAGAGTGTATGAATCATCTAGGGCTGCCTGTTTCTTTATTGCCATACGACCTTACTGTTTCTACCCCTACGGGTTAATCATTGACCACCCTATCTGTATGCCTTAAATGACCTATCACGATCGAAAACCATTATTTTCTTGTTGGCCTTATCTGTTTGCCTATGCAACAGATAGACGTAATCCTAGGCATGGACTGGCTTTCGGCCAACCATGTGATGTTAGGCTATTCAAATAGGACCTTTCTCTTCTCAGAACGATCTGGATTGATGCCTGCCAACAAGAGTATTTTGACGGGTGGACGATCAGACGGATGTGTGGTGCTGTTCCCTTTGGAGACAAAGGAGACTCCAGTGTCGGAGCTTTACCTATCGTGCGAGAGTTTCCGGAAGTGTTTCCCGATGATGTTCTCGGGATGCCAACGGAGAGAGAGGTGGAGTTTGCTATAGATCTTGTACCGGGGACTGGGCCTATTTCGATAGCGCTATATCGGATGTCTCCAGTGGAGATGACAGAGCTGAAGAAATAGTTGGATGAGATCCTAGGCAAAGAGTTCATCAGACCTAATGCATCTCCGTGGGGAGCGTTGGTGCTATTTATAAAGAAGAAGGACAGAAGCTCGAGGCTGTGCGTAAACTATCGTCAGCTGAACAAAGTGACAATAAAGAACAAGTATCCGTTACCACAGATAGATGATTTGATGGATCAGCTGAAAGGAGCAACTGTGTTTTCTAAGATCGATGTGCGATCTGGATACTATTAGATCCGGGTTAAGAAGGAGGATGTTCCAAAGACTACTTTTCGGAGTCAGTATGGTCACTATGAGTACTTAGTTATGTCTTTTGGTGTGACTAACGCTCTAGCCGTTTTCATGGACTATATGAACAGGATCTTTTGACCATTCCTTGACAAGTTTATTGTTGTTTTCATCGACGACATCCTTGTATACTCTTCCAGTAGAGAGGAACACTAAGAGCATCTAAGGGCGATGTTGCAAGTGCTAAAGGATCGACAGTTGTATGCTAAATTGTCGAAGTGCGAGTTCTGGTTAGAGGAAGTTTAGTTTCTAGGCCATGTCATCTGTAAGGATGGAATCACAATGGACCTCGCGAAAGTCGAGGCAGTAGTGAATTGGGAAAGCCCTAAGTCTGTAAGCAAGGTGAGAACTTTCTTGGTTTAGCGGGCTACTATCGGTTGTTCATCAGGGGATTCTCTAAGATTGCGTCACCTATGACGCAGTTGATAAGAAAAGGGAAGGTGTTCGAGTGGTCAGAAACTTGTGAACAAAGTTTTCGAGAGCTGAAGAGAAGACTGACCACACCACCAATGTTGGTGCTACCAGATCCTTTAGGACGATTCGATGTATACTGTGATGCATATCTTATCAAGGCTTGGGATGTGTGCTTACGCAAGAAAGTAAAGTGGTGGCGTATGCCTCTAGGAAATTAAGAGTACATGAGTGAAACTACCCAATGCATGATCTGGAATTCGCTGCGATGGTGTATACATTGAAGATATGGAAACACTATCTGTATGGTGCTAAATTCAATGTATTTAGTGACCATAAGAGCCTGAAGTATCTGATCGACCAGAGAGAGTTTACCATGAGGCAGCGAAGGTGGATGGAATTCATAAAGGACTATGAATTTGACGTGCAATACCATCCAGGTAAGGCGAATGTAGTAGCGGATGCGCTCAGTAAGAAGTCCCTACACGTGTCTGCGATGATGGTAAAGGAGCTAGAATTGTTAGAGGCGTTTAGAGATCTGAATCTGGAAGCGAAAATCGTCGAGGATAAGTTGAACCTTGAGATGGTTAGAGTAACTAGCGATTTCCTGAATCTTTTAGGGAAGAAGCAAGGTCAGGATAAGTACCTCGAAAGCGTGAACCGTTAATAGAGGAAGGTAAGACTTTGGAATTCAAAAGAGGTACTGATGGTCTGCTTAGGTATGGTGATTGAGTTTGTGTGCTAGGGGATAGCAAAGTTAAGAATATGATCTTGGAAGAAACACACAAAAGCAAGCTAAGTTTTCATTCGAGGGTTACCGAGATGTATCAGGACCTAAAGAAGTTGTTCTGGTGGCGGGGGATGAAGAAAGAGGTAGTGGCGTATGTCCTAACTTGCTTGGTGTGTCAGAAAGCGAAGATCGAACACCAGATACCAACAGGGTTGTTGCAATTGCTGGATGTTCCAGCATGGAAGTGGGATAGCATTGCCATGGACTTTGTTTCTGGGTTGCCGAGGACTCATAAAAGGTGTGATGCAGCCTGGGTAATCATTAACAGGTTGACGAAGTGTGCTCACTTCTTACCTATCAACCAGAGTTACTCTCTGGAGTGATTGACTTAGATTTACATCAAGGAGGTTATGAGGCTGCACGGGGTACCTTTAAGCATCGTTTTGGATCGTGATCCAAGATTTACCTCAAGGTTTTGGAGGAGCTTACACAGTGCAATGCGAACTAAGTTAATGTGAGTTCAGCTTATCATCCTCAAATGGATGGTCAGTCTAAATGCACAATTTAGTCATTGGAGGATCTCTTAAGAGCGTATGTGTTGGAGAACATAGGAAGTTGGGACAAGTTCCTTCCATTGATCAAGCATACTTACAATAACAGTGCAACACCCTTTCCCGAGTGTCACATCCCCGAACGTTTATAAGGCCGAAAATATTTATTAATGCGGAAAATACGATTTTTCTTTTTCTTTTCTTTTCATGAAGATGTAATGGGATTAGTAAAGGTAATAAATAATACTAATAAGTGAACTTAGGTTCACCATGCATTACTAGGGCATATTGTATTATAAATACAGAAACAAAAATGGAAAACAGAAACATCAACATTACTATATACAGACATAAGGAATAAAATAAGTACTAGGAGTTGTAGCTCCCAAAAGGTACTACAAAAACTGACATAGTCTGGCCGACAACAAAACTAAAACAGCAAAAGAGTCCACCTCCGAACTCAAAGGGACTGCTGAACCAAACCATCATCGCGTCCATCTGTTCAAGCAGCAACAGCAAGTACCAGCAGAAAACATACAGATATGGGTGAGATTCCCGTTCATCAACACAACAAAACAGCAGTAGTGAAAATGGGATGACTCACCAGGTAACAGCGTTCCCAACATGTTAAACAGTTAAGCAGCATACTAAAACCCTCAATATAAATCATGTTAAATAGTTAACGGTATAATATGATGCATTCTTAAACAGAACAGCGATGTATAACAGTAAATGTAAACATCAATAGCCATGCGATGCAATGTATATGACTCAATGTCAATGTCATTGGGTACTACTCTGACCCCTACTCCATGGAGCTAACAAAACATTCGGAGAGAGTGAATGGGAAGACATGTTCCGGTTTCTGCCAGCCATGAGCAAGATGCTACAACATTCGTAACGTGCACGTATCTGGCTTTACGGTAACACTCTCGACCAAACATGAAAAGTACGGCATCTAGTAGAGGATATCAGTGTATTGCACGGATTCGCCACGACACAGAAGAATCACCAACTGGTCACATGTCAGCCCTTCCAACCCTGATACCTCCAAAAAGACCATTGAAGATCGTCATCGTAAGATTCGCACCCGCATCAAGGTGTAAGCTCAACTCCTAGGCTCAAGGCCTTACAACTATGCCCATGAAATGCCAATGCTTACACAAAGCAGATGCGATAAAGCAATGTCTACCCATTGGATAGACCTCAAGGTTCACTAAGGTTCTCTTCCTTAGAAACTACACACATCTTGGTTTTATAAAGTAGTTATCCATCGGATAAAACATTTATGCATCGGATAAATATCTCGTGACTCCTTTGGAATGATCTAGACTGCTTTCAGAATCGTCGACTGTCCCCACAAACCAACACAAGTCTTTTCAGCGTGTTTGGTCCTCACTCACATGCTTTCTAGGAAACTTCCCAAAAGGTCACCCATCCCATAATTACTCTAAGTCAAGCACGTTTAACTATAAAGTTCTTATGTTCTAAGCTCCCGAAAAGAAGATAAATCTTGTTGGTATGGGTAGTACCAATCAATTCTTATATGCCTTCCCTTAGCTATACAGTCCCATACCTGCATAGCCTCAGGATTCCTTCCACTGTACAGTCCCATACCTGCACAATCTCAAGATCTCTCTTATTCCGGTCATCACAAGACGGAAACAATTGAACGATTAACCTGGATCCGAATCATCGGTCCGTCATCGAACTACTGTTTCGAAAACTAAAACATTTCGTGTTTGTGTTTACGTCTTATGAATTATGTCTCAAGACCTAAGCATTATGAATAAGGATTGAGAATCCTCTTAGATAAGTCTTTAAGCCTTTCTAAGGTATTAATCCTTGATTTTCAATTAAGGAAGTAAGTGTTGATTCACTTAAGTCTTATGAAGTCATTGATGTACTAAGTCATCAATGATATAGCACATGGTCTTGTTCCACCACATACCATACTTAATTAACCCTTGTCTTCAACTCTAAGTTAATTACTTAACTTAGGTTTTTCACACGTAAAACTTTACGATTGAGTTAGAAAACTCCTTTTATAAACCAAACAACTTTTACAGTTGAAAACTCATTTGATTTAAAACAACATTTGAACTACTTACTTCATTTCTAGCATTTTCTGAAACATGAAATTCGCTTAGCGGAATTCCATTCGCTTAGCGAAAATGAGGCAGTAATACCTCCTTTGGAACTCCTCTTCATCGCTCGGCGAAACATATTTCGCTTAGCGAAAGTCCACTTTATTCGCTTAGCGAGTATCATTTCGCTTAGCGAAGCTTAGCGAAATGGAGGCGGTTATACCTCTTTTGAAACTCCTCTGGATCGCTCGGCGAAACATCATTCACGTAGCGAAATTCTCTGGATTCGCTTAGCGAATACCAATTCCCTTAGCGAAAGTGAGGTAGTGATGCCTAACTTAGAATTCCTCTGTTTTCGCCTAGCGAAGGTAAATTCGCTTAGCGGAACTGCCTTAAAACAAGACATTAACCTTATGGAACCATTTTGATTCTCTTCATGAAACCACTTCTTTTCTCATTTTGAGTCACTTGATTAACTAGATGGACTAAGGATAAGGCGTAAAACATGTTTCACTTTGGTGAAAACACTTTGAGATTTAATTCCATTTGATCTTTGGATCAAAGTCACTTAGGGTTTTTCTTTGAAAAACATAAGTTATTAAAACACTTTCCTTACTTGAAAACTTAATTGTTCAAGAACTACTCCAACTCTTCCTTTTCTCAAGGTCATGGCCAAAGGTCTATTAGGAACAAATGTGAAGATTGCTTCACCCTCAAGACAATTACAACTCACAATCATAATGTTCATCTAAATTATGACAAACAACAATAACATATTATTGCATCATAATCAAGCATAAAAGTCCATACTTGATCTAGTGATCAAAGTAGGTTTTTCAACACATATGGAAATGATTTTCATCCAATCACATTATCATAGACATATGCTAGAGCACACTAAAGCATAAACTACACTTATTACATATTGTTCTCCAAGAGAACCAAATTGAATGGTGAACCCAAACCAAAGGGTTTCACCCACACATAAACTAAACAACCATCTTCACCACTACCATCTTGGTGTGATGAGGTTCACCCCCCATACCTGTTGAAGAGCAGATTCCCGGATCAAAGTCGGTTGATCGGTTTGTGAACCTCCTGATAGTTGTCACCAACTACAAACAACCAAACAATCAATCATTAAACATCAAACAAGACAAAAATTAACAATCCTATCAAAGAGGATTTCGGCCACCCTAGGGTAAAGAGGTTAGGAATTGATCTTGGTTTTCCATTTCATGGATTCAAAGGCATAGGAAAGCCAAGGATGAAATCAAGTGTTAGAAATCAAAAATTGATGAAAAACACAATTCATCATCTTCATATAGGGTTCGGCCATATTGTGCTTTTTGAGCTATGATGAGAGTTGAATCATAAGCTCTAGGGTTTAGATAGAGAATGATGAGGTGAGTTCAAAGAAATTGGTCTTACCTCAAAAGGATTTTTCTACAATTTCCTATGGATTTTCAAAGTTTTGGATCTAAGAAATAATTTTCATGAAAATGGATCTTGATCTTGAAATAAAGAGATATTCAAGAAGCTAAGAGATCATAGAAGTGATCTTACCTTGAAATGAAGGAAGATTGCTCAAGGAATCAAGTGATTCCAACAAGAAATGAAGGAGCTTCAAGAGCAACAATGGTGTTTCGTCAAGAGCAACTATGGTGTTCTTCTCTTTTTGAGAGGGCTGTGCGAAAATGAGAGTGTGAGGGGCTGAGTTCATCCTTAAAACAAGTCACTTAAGGGCAAAATGGTCATTTGCCAAAAGGGTAAAATGGTAAAAGTGCAAAAGACTAAGGTTAGGGGCATTTTGGTCATTTCGCATCTAGATTTTCCCGATCGTCATGACGACTCTGGCATACTCTCCCAAGTGTCCTGGGATGATGTGATATCAAGATTATCTGTTGGAGAGTCCCGGTAAATCCATATGTGGCTCCGTTCGTCACCCGATTGAGGATTTCGCTCAAACGAAGGTCAGGAAGTTATTTTTCTGAAATTTTTACGAAATTTAACCAAAACGTAGAGAATCGAATTCTAAGACTTACTATCTCGTTCACGGGTCCATCTGAGGTCTTCTGGGCTGTAAAATCATACTGTTAGTGTAAAAACGCAGATCGAACTCCGTTTGAGTTTTTGACTCAAAACTTAATCGTAGCTTCCTAAGATATCGTCGAGCATGACTATGGTCTCAGAATATTTTATTTCTATTCTTAAGACCTCATATAAAATAAAGACGTTAAAATACTGAAGAATTAAAAAACGTGAAAATCGGGGTGTTATAAACAGTTCCATTCGAGTATCGGCATGACACCGTACGAGGCACTGTATGGACAGAAGAAGTGTAGGACTCTGTTATGTTGGTTTGAGATTGGAGAAAGATAGCTGTTAGGTCTGGAGCTAGTACAGCAAATGATGGAACAAGTTTGTGTGATCCGAGAAAGATGAAGACCACAAAGGATAAGCAGAAAAGCTACGCCGATAAGAGGAGAAGACCTTCAGAATTTCAAAAGGACGACCATGTCTTCATGAGAGTTACCCTAAGAGCTAGAGTGGGCAGGGCAATCAGATCCAGAAAGCTAACACTTAAATTCATAGGACCGTTTCAGATTCTTCGACGAATCGGTCCTATAGCCTATCAAATAGCCTTACCACCAAATCTATCAAATCTCCACAATGCCTTTGACGTCTCTCAACTTAGAAAGTACCACCCTGATCCATCACACGTGTTAGAGCCTGAATCAATCCAATCGAAAGAGAACCTAGAGTTCGAGGCTTTACCGGTACGGTTAGTGGATAGAAAGATCAAGGAACTGCACGGAAAACATATCCCTCTGGTGCGAGTAGAGTGGGACTCGGTGACTGGTGATTCAATGTGGGAGCGTGAAGCTGAGGTGCTCCAGAGTCATCCTTATCTTTTCTCAGATATACGGCGGAAATTTCGGGGACGAAAGTTTTTGTAACGGGGTGGTATGTAACATCCTGATTTTTTGTGACTCTAATCGAGTTGGTTAATCTCGATTAGGGCTTTGGATGCTTGTCTGAATTGTTTTGTGTTAGTTTAAGACCTAGTTGGAAGCTTAAGAATAGGCTTGAGCAAGGTTGGAAGTGCCTAAGGTGTTAAACGAGAAACTGGGGAAGTCAAAAGTTTGGAAGGCTCTTCCCAGCTGAGCAGCACGCTCAAGCGTGGGAAGGGAGCATGCCCTAGCGTGCCAACGCTCAAGTGTTGGCATGTTGCATGCTCAAGTTTAACACCCCGATTTTCACGCTTTCTAAGACTAGTAAACTATATAAATGAGTTTATATTTTTATCTGTGTTTTAGAAAATGATTTTGGGAAAACTAAAATTTGAGCGTTGGCATATTGCATGCTCAAGTTTAACACCCCGATTTTCACGCTTTCTAAGACTAGTAAACTATATAAATGAGTTTATATTTTTATCTGTGTTTTAGAAAATGATTTTGGGAAAACTAAAATCATATTCATGCTCCATGCGATCGTAGGAACGTACAGTTAAATTTTGGGCCGAAAACTCAAACGGAGCCCGATCTACGTTTTCACGGACAGTAGTGTTTTACTACTATAAAGACCAAATTTTGACTAACGATCAGAACCATTAGTTTTAGAATTCGATTGTCTACATATTTGATAAAATCAATCCTAACGTTCAAAAGTGAAAACAATATATTATATTCGGACCAATAATCGAACTGGGAGACGATTGGAGCTGTAGAAGGATTTAACGGGACCTGCGAACGGATAATCTTGATGTCACGTAAATGTCAAGTCACCTAGGGACTCGTGCCAGTGTCATGATGATTTTCAAAATATCTGGGCGTGAAATGACCAAAATGCCCTTGGTCTTTTAGCAAAATTACCAAATTACCCTTATACTTAATTACAAGTTTGCCATTGAAGAGAAAAAAATCTCATCGGTATTTTCACCGTAAATAAGTCTGAGTAAAGGAACCTGTTTTTCGAAAGTAAACCAACAAAATCTTTTCTTCATACTTTAAGTGTGTTTGGGGTTACGAAAGCGACACTCGAGAAGGAGGGGTGTTACAAGTGGTATCAGAGCTGGTCGAGTCTTTCGGGAACCTTTGAGGTTTGGTTGACCTACTTCATAGAAGTAAGGTGTGTTGTTAAGTGAGTATATATTTTGGTTTCTGGTTGCAACTTGACTGACTTCATTCTTGTAGGTCTATTATGGAACCAGGAACCGAGACTAGAGCTGGATGTGGACGTGGCCGTGGACGTGGTCACGGAAGGGGGTTGGTGTTCATTCTGAAGACATTAATTGTGCTAATAGGATGGACCTTGTGCACAAGCAATGACGAATATGGTCACTTCTATCGTTGTACAGACTGCTACAGTGGCTGCTCAAAATGCACAAGAGCAGGGTCGTGCTGCACAGGTCGAAATCTGACCGCTTTTAGACGCCCGAATCCTCCATAATTTCATTGCGATGTGGATCCTGAGAAGGCTAACTGGTGGATCCAAGAAATGGAAAGGATATCTGAACTGATCCACAGCCATGAAGTAGTGAAAGTACCGTGTGCAACTTTTCTATTGCAAGGAAATGCTGAGTACTGGTGGGAGGGAACCAGACAGTTGCTGGAGGCACATCAACAAGAAATCGCTTGGCATTTGTTTAAGCACCGATTCCTGGAGAAGTATTTTCCACAAATTGCTAGAGATGAGAAAGAGCGAGAATTTTTGCGGTTGCAATAGAGGGAGATGTCCATTGGAGAATATGCGGCCTAGTTTGAATCACTAGCCAAGTATTTACGATTCTTCCAAATCAACCTCGACGAGGACTGGAAGTGTGAATGTTTCGAGAGAGGTTTGAAGTATGAAATCCAAGAATCAATGTTGCCACAAGAAATTTTAAATTTCCAAGCATTAGTAGAGAAGAGCCAACAAGTGGAGCTGATAAAGCATGGAAGGGCCGACAGAGAGAACATTGGAGGACCTTCCCGTTTCAAGGATCAGTACCACAAACAGGGAGGAGAACAGAGTCATAGGAAGCCTTATTCCCGACCCCCAGGGAATGATCAGAACCAACAACAGTATCGTCTTGTTGCTTATGCATCAGGCAGTAAAGGCCAAAGGAATCAGAACCAAGGCCAAGAGAGGAAATGCTTTAAGTGTGGAGATCTATCACACATGGCCAACAACTGCTCTGAGCGAAGTCCTAGATGTTTTACTTGCAGACAGAGAGGACACACAATGAGATACTGCAAGGTACAAGGATCTGTCCCAACTACCAATAACGATATCGAAACTAAAAGGCTGACGTCCCAAGGAAGAGTTTACACCATGAGTTGTGTTGAGGCTTCAAATTCCGACGATCTCATACGAGGAAGTTGCGACCTAAACGGTAATCTCTTAACCGTGTTTTTCGCTTCAAGTGCAATCATTCCTTTTTCCGATGAATTGTGTGAATTATTTAGAACTACCTATTTCTTCTTCGCCATGTGAATTTTTGCACTCCTATCCCTGTGAAATCCTTTGTGTACTAGACATTGAGGGATGGGTATAATAATATCCATTAGTTTGGACACCTTCCTAGTGTTTCATTAAAGGGGGTTGCTATGACTTGCTTCTTTTGGAATGCAACCAATTGGATTGGTTGGATCCAACTATTGAGATGTTTTAAGACTCTTAAGAGGATAGTTATCAGGATTATTAAGAGACAACATCTAAGGTGAGCTTTGAAGCAAATCCTTAGTCAATTTGAGCAAATAGGCTTGAATATGACCTTTACTCTATAAGTCAAGGATGTTAGACTCTTAGTTACCAAATGAGTGAAGACTCCTTGGTATGTGGAGGAAGTTTGAATGTGGGAAAAATTTGCCGAAGGGACGTGTATGCCTTAAGCAGGTAGAAGGATATCAAAAGGGTTTGGTATAGATATACGGGTAGCTAGTGAGCGACCAAAGGAAATGGCAAGATAACGTTATGCACTCTAATAGAGTTGAGAGACTGGAACGAGAATCCTGGTAGAAAAGTAGAAGTGCAGTAATCTGTGGAGTTTCTTTTGATAGTGTTTAAGAAATGATTGGAGCCTCCGCTGTTTATGGATTTAATAGATAGGATGGTTGCCCCGTTAGAGTAAATTAAAGGCTACGCATTATGGGTGGACTTATGATCCATGCTAGGGATGGTGGAGAATTCGTGTAGTGCCTAAATATAACCTTTCGAAGGTTGCGAATGATTAGAGATTGAGCAAACCAGAAATTGAGGCATGAATGTTGGCTATAGGATGAGTGTCCTTGGGGCTGGTATCAGTAGGGAAGAAATCCCATATGGATAGGAGTATGGTCTTAGTAGTAGAACTCAAGACAGTGACCGGTAAAGATAAGTAAGACTGATGATAGTTTCAGGAGCTAGTATTAGACATTTGAGGGGATTGGATTAATAGTGACCTCTGGCTTAGATATTTTCATGTCATCCTATCAAAAGATTCGTTATGACTATTTCTTCAGTCGTAACACAGGTACATTCTTGATACTGGAAGTTTCTTGATGAAACTTAATCTAATCACTTTTACTCTTGGTAAATGTGATCCAGTCAGATTTTTTGGCCAGACTGTCCATCGTTCGATTCCTTGTTTTGTTGGAAGGTTCTTATGAAAGGAAGAACTTTATTAGAGTCATGATTGTGAACCTGTATTAGCTATGCATTTTTACAGTCACGAACCTACTAAAGAATCTTTTTACATACTGAATATTCTCGTATTCTGTCTCTGAGCTGTGAAATCCTTCCATAGAATTCTTGTAAGGATTAAGAAATCCTGTCTAGCCTTGAGTCGTGAAATTTTGAGGACGAATTTTTTTTAAGTAGGGTAGTAATGTAACACCCCGATTTTCACGCTTTCTAAGACCAATAAACTATATAAATGAGTTTATATTTTTATCTGTGTTTTAGAAAATGATTTTGGGAAAACTAAAATCATATTTATGCACCATGCGATCGTAGGAGCCTACGGTTAAATTTTGGGCCGGAAACTCAAACGGAGCCCGGTCTACGTTTTCACGGATAATAGTGTTTTACTACTATAAAGACCAAATTTTGACTAACGGTCAGAACCATTAGTCTTAGAATTCGATTATCTACATATTTGCTAAAATCAGTCTTGACGTTCAAAAGTGAAAATAATATATTATATACGGGCCAATAATCGAACTGAGAGACGATTGGAGCCATAGAAGGAGTTAACGAGACCCGCGAACGAATAATCTTGATGTCACGTAAATTTCAAGTCACCTAGGGACTCGTGCCAGTGTCAAGATGATTTTCAAAATATCTTGGCGCGGAATGACCAAAATGCCCTTGGCCTTTTAGCAAAATTACCAAATTACCCTTATACTTAATTGCAAGTTTGCCATTGAAGAGAAAAATATCTCACTCACTCTCACTCACCTAGGCCATTCGGCCAAACCTCTTTCTCACCTTCTTCTCACTTTTCTCTTCTTTTCTCTCTTTGTTCTTCATAAGTTCTTCTTCATTAAACCTTAGAAACCTTGAAGTTTTGGTGATTCAAGCTAGTTTCCTTCAAGGAAGTTCATCAAGGAGGTATCCATTCTCCTCTAGCTCTCTCTCTCTTTTCATCTCTTAAAATTCTAGTTTCATGGAGGTTAGGGTTTTGACCCATAAACTTCAAAAATCCATGAAAAATTGTAGAAAAATCCTTTTAATCCCAAACCAATTTCTTTGATCTTGGTTCATGGTAGTCTTTCATAATCCAAGAGTTAGAAATCAAAGGAGCTCTCTAGCTCCCATGGCAATAAAAGGCCGAAACCTACCCTTTGGTGGGAGAGTAAGATTTTGTTGGTTTTTGGTGTTTTAAGCTTGTATCTAGGGTCATCTCACTTAGTTAGGGTAGAATCCAAGAGATGAGAATTTTTGGAGCTCCCTAGCTATTTTTAGTGGCACAAGGTCGAACCCTAGAGGTAGAGAATTAGGGAGATTTTTGTGTTTTGTGTTAATGCATTGCTTGATTGCATGTGTGTAGTAATTGTCGGATAATCGGATGAGAAAGGACAAAGTTCAGGTCGATCGGGAGATTTGCCGCTACACGAGGAACTTCAACGCGTAAGGGGACAAACATGAGGAATTCCAATTCCGACAGCTATGTGCTGTAATTGTGTGCTTGGATTGTAATTATTTATCTGTGTTTGATTTTTTGTGTAATGATTTCATTTATTTACTGATAATTGATTTTATCTGTTTATGCCTGAAATGCCTGCTTATATGTGATTGTATGGTATGGCATTGAAATGAGTGTATGGATGTATCATGTGCCCTATTGTGATGATAAATTGCATCAAAGGATCTAACACTGGTTAGAATCTGATTATATGTAATATAAAATCTTTAAAAAGCTTGGGATGTGGAATGAAGAAAAATAATAATATTAAATTAGTTTTTCAATGAACTTTGAGAGAAAAAGGAATAAATTGCCTTTTTGGAATAAAATAATAATAAATATTTGCTTTTTAAGGGTAAGTTGAATTAAAGGGTAAAATGGAGAAAATTTGACTTTAATAAAGAAAAATGAAGTTTTTAGGGTGAATAGTGTTTTTGGGAACTTTATTAGTTTTTAAAATAATAAAGTAATCTTTTTAAGCAAAAAGTGTTTTTTTGGAATCCTGTTTTCCAAATATATAGTTTAACCCAAGAGAAAGAGTTTTGTCTTATGAACTGTATTTCAAAGTATTATGTTTTACTGAAATGCGACGGAAGAGAAAAGAAGTTGTTTTCAACCACGAGTTTTGTTTTATGGAAAACCGATCCCGAAGTCTTGGTGTAAGCTTCGGAGATTTGGGTTTTGGTTTTTGAGTTTTAAAGAGAAATGTCGTTTTTGGTTTTGAACCTAGAAACCGAGATGTCGGCATTCTAGAGTTCTGCAGAACACGTGGATCAAGGATCCGTGTTAGTGTGATAGTCCTGTAGGCTTGTGGACAATCTTTGTGATCCTGTAAGCTTGTGGACGTGTTTTGAGCTGTAAAATCCAAAATCCGAAACTGGTGTATCGGTTGGGGATTTTTGGGTTTGAGCTGTATGGACTGCGTGTCCTTTTCGAGTTTTGGACTGTGGGTCCAGTTTTTTGAGAAAATGTCTTATAGACTTAAAGAGTCTAAAACATTGTGGTGGTTGATAGCGTTGATGCTTCAACAAGGAAATAATGATACAACAAAGATCAACTGACGAAAACAAATGGTTTTCTCGTGCATATGTGTTTGGCAGACGTGCCGTGAAACGAGGGGACCTTGATGGCAAGGAAACCTGGGATGACTTATTGTCATTGTATAACATTGTGCCTTGATGGATAATGGAGTTATACGTGCTATGCGTTAGTATTATGCCTCGAGTGGACAATATAGTATGACTGATTACGTCGTAAGTACCACTGACATGCGCGCCCATGTGCTATTTCCTGGGAGTCATGTACTTACGTTTCGGCCAATTTTGGTGTTAGTCATTGTTGTCTGCCGGTCAATGATTTTGGAGCCTGATCAGCTCATTTCGAGTGGTAATGAGATTTCCGGAAATTAAGAACTGAAACATTAGTTGAGATATGTGGAAGTGTTCATGCATACGCTTTTGAAAATAACGTTGACTGTTGGGCATGAGGCCCTTGTGTTTTTACTGTTAGTACTCTGATATATTGTACTATGTTATGCATGATGATATTTTGTGAGACATGCTTATACAAATCTGCTGTATGTGTTTTGGTATGTAGTTGTCGTTTTTGGATTCATATATTGGTTTCTCACCCTTCCCTGTACATGTTGGACACCTTGTTATGTTTTTGGATACGTGTATAGATGTTTACCATCAGTCTTCTGGGTCGCTTAGGGACTCAGTAGCTTGAATTGCTCGATGCTGACGACGAAGGAGTATGGATGATTGAAGACGAGACTTAGTCTCAGATGTTAGGTAGTGCGTCTTTTGTTAGTGTTAGACCACCTTAGGGTTTTCTTTTGAAGTAGTGCCTTTTGGGTAGTCTGTGAGTGGCTACTGATGGCCAGGGTTTTAGAGATATGATTCTCAGACCCATCACTACCTAGTTTCTGGACTTGTAGCATTTTATTTCTATCATTACATTTTGGAAACAGACGTGCAGTCCAAGGTCTCCTATGTGTGTTGTTAATCTGGTGATACATATATGTGTGTATGAGTAGTATTAATAATTATATTGAGTCTATGTTCCTCAGTGTTGTTTTTTTGCAAAAATCTCATCACTATTTTCACAGTAAGTAAGACCTGAGTATAGGAACCTGTTTTTCGAAAGTAAACTAGCAAAATCTTTTTTTCATACTTTAAGTGTGTTTGGGGTTACGAAAGTGACACCCGAGAAGGAGGGCTATTACATCAAGCGTGCTGAGAGCGTTCGGTAGCTGGTATGCTTTCTGACGCGTGTGCTACATATGTCTGGCAAGGGTGAAGGCGGAGTGGACAAGGCTCCACGCTCAAGCGTGGAAGAGACCCACGCTCAAGCGTGGGCACACTTCAAGTTGTCCACGCTAAAGCATGCATAGTGAGTCAAGTTAGTGGAGTATTCCTTTCTTCCTCACTTTGCACGAAAGTTTCCAAGAGTTCTACAAGTGTAGAGAGAGGAGCTTTGCGTTCTAGTGAGAGAAAGCTTGAGGTTTGAAGTGATCAACCTATCAGAACTCGATTCGGACTACACGGTTGTGATCATGGCGAAGTTATCTATGACTTTGATGGATTGGTCTCTCGATTCACCTAAGGTAAACTCGAATCCCTAACACGTGTTCTTCGTGTCCTTCGAGTTTCTACCTTTTCCTCTTGATCTTTGAAATTGCCCTAGGGCTAACACTATTGTATACGTGTTGTGCTCGTGATTAGGGCGAAGTCCGCGTTTGTGATTTCTCATGGTTTGGATCTTAAGGTCGCGGTTGTGAGGGAGATTCGTGGCTGTTCTTGGGCTTGGAGGCTGCAAGCTTGGTGAGCCGGTCATCGCGTGGATCTTCGTGCCAACTTTTCAGGTGGGAGAAAGAGTATTGCTGCTGTTGGGAAGGCAAGAGTAGTGTAGTTGTGTTTTCTGCTATGTGTAGGGAAGCCCTAACCCTACTAGTGGTTAAGCTCCGATAAAGGACCTAAACCCTAGGTTTAGCATACTTTGGGATATCACTGTTAAGTTTGGAAACCCTAGGCTAGAAAAATGTTAATTGAGGATGATTGCTTCGTATGGCTATTATGATGATGACTGTTGTTGCTATCTGTATACGTGCCTATCTGCTACTTGGTACATGATATGCCTGTTATATGTTGCTATGAATGTTGTTACTGTTGTTGTTATATTGTTTGTGGTAATGTTGTGTTCTGGCGGAGTGCCCGTTAGAGTTAAGTTTGGCTATGTGTCGTGTTTGTTGTCAGGTTGATACCGTGGATGGTGTCGTTGTGGTTATGCTGGTTTTCGAGGCTATGGCCATGATGTTTGAGCTGTGGCTAGTGGACGCGTGGCGTCGAGGCTGTGGCCGTGTTGATGCGGTATCGTGCTGTTTTTTATTGAGAATTTAGGCGTGAGATCCGATATCAAGCCCGTTGAGGATGTATGTTGCATATCATCGGCTGCTAAGTGGCGAGGCCGCATGACAGGTAGTATGTCATTGATTCAAGTACATCGCATTGCATTACATGACTGTTGATGGATACATTTACAAGTTATACATTATTATCTTGTGTTGATGATGTCTAATGTTGTTGATTTAATAATATGAGATATTGAGATGTATGATATGCATGATTAGTATGTTGTTATCTAGCGTGTCGTACCATTTTTACTTCCGCCATGTGTTGTGTTGATGAATGGGAATCTCACCTCATTACTTTGTATTGCATCATCGTGTGCTTCTCTGGTGGTCTCCTGAGAAGGTTGTGATACCGAGACTTCACCAGCTGCTTTAGATGCATCTCTATTTTGAGTTTCCCAGTGGTTCCAGCATTTGGACATCTAGACATGATGGGCATCTATCAAAGTATATGGGAAGAGGCACACCCACCATCCGCATGGGTCGCAGAGATAGGGTTCTTAACCACTTCACCGCTTGTCTTCATGTCGTCTGCTATCAGGGTTGTGGTCATACGTGGAATGCTAGGTAGACTTTTCCACTAATGCGTTCAGTGCCTCCTCCCTCTCTTAGGGATAGGCCGTTTGTTGGTAGAGTTGCGTCTGAGGCAACTCCTGCGATGTCTTCCATAGGAATGCAAGTAGTAGTCCCTGCTAGGGTTCTCGTTAGGTCTCGTTTGACAGGTCTTATTTGGAAGAAGATAAGTGAAAAGATTAGGAAGGAGTGATCTATCCCCATCTTCCTATTCCTTTCGCTTGTCTCTCCATAAGGGAGAAGTCGAGTAAGGATCCAGCAGTAGATCCGAAGGATGTCTTCTTGTGTAGTCTGCTGTTGGCCAGTGTAGGATGTCAGAGCGTCTGTACCTTTCTTTTA
This sequence comes from Ammopiptanthus mongolicus, assembly GCA_039655645.1. Classification (NCBI taxonomy): domain Eukaryota; kingdom Viridiplantae; phylum Streptophyta; class Magnoliopsida; order Fabales; family Fabaceae; genus Ammopiptanthus; species Ammopiptanthus mongolicus. Next base: position 53,384,994 of record CM077349.1, read on the forward strand.
TCTTTTGTGGAGCTACGTCTCCAAGTATCTTATGTTTAGGAGCTGCATATCCAATCCTTTATGATGAGTCTGTATCTTTCTGTTTTATTTCTGTAGTCCGGTTAGGTGTTTATGTAAAACCTTTATGAACTTATGATGAGTCTGTTTACCTTACATGCACAAACGGTTACAAGCTTTTACAATTATGTTTTGTGAAAAGGAGAAATTTAACTCATCTTTCTTAAATGATTTTAATTAAGCCATTTTCTGGCCTTATAGTTTTATAAAATGTCTGTTATGTGATGCCCCCGGAAAGGGTGTTACATTAGTGGTATCAGAGATGGCCGAGTCTTTTCGATCTTGGGTTTTGGCCTGTCATCGTTTGTGTTGTTTTTTCTCTGTTTGTGTCATTGTTATTGTTTCCGAGAGGAGACAATGTTGGAAAGGAAGATGAATTCGTTTTATCCTTTTGTGTTGTTTGTTCTCTGTGTTGTGTTTCCAAAAGGAAGACAACAATTGTTTCTTATTTTCTACATTATTATTTCTGAAAAGAAATGACATTGGACAGAATAGGGATGGTTCTTCTTTCCTTTTATGTTACCTGTTCTGAGTTTGGTGGAGAGTAGCTACCAATGGCTGGAAGCTGAGGACGAGTTGTCGCTTACAGAGTCCTTCAGAACGAGTTTATGAACGAGTGCTTTCTAATCAAAGATCTGATGAAGACTCGTGAAGAAAGGCAACATCATCTTGGACCGTCTAAGTTCACAAGAGGCAACAACACCAGGTTCTAGCAGGAACCATACACAAGACCACCGAGGAACCAGTCACAGCAGCAACAATCTTACGAGAGGAGTAGCAAGGGAACTCGTCAGTTCGTAGTGCCTCCATAGTGGTCCAAGGAGTGTTGTAAAGGCCATGTAACCAAAGGTTGCAGCTCAAAGAAAGTCGTTTGCTCCTGATGTGGAAGACTTGGTCACGTTGTACGTGCATCTTTTTGTTTTCTTTCTATAGTCGGGTTGGGTGTTTATGTACAACTTCTATGAACTTATGATCTTGTATTATGAAATGTTTCTGTTTACCTTACACGAATAAATGGTTACAAGTTTTTACAATTATGTTTTGTGAAAAGGAAAGATTTACCCCCCATCTTTCCTAAATGATTTTAATTAACCCGTTTTTTGGCCTTATAGTTTTATAAAATGTCCGTTATGTGATGCCCCCGGAAAGGGTGTTACAGGACATACTCTGCCTCCTCTTTCGTCATCCTCGGCCACCAGAACAACTTCTTTAAGTCCTAGTACATCTTGGTTGCCCCTGGATGGAAACTCAGCTTGCTCTTGTGTGCTTCCTCTAAGATCATTTTCTTAACCTCGCTATCCGCTGGCACGCAAACTCTTTCGCCGAACCTAAGCAGACCATCATTACCTCTCTTGAATTCCGAAGTGTTACCTTCTTCTATTAACTGATTTACATCCTCGAGATACTTATCCTCAGCTTGCTTCTTACATAAAAGATTCAGGAAATTGCTAGTTACCTTAATCATCCCCAGATTCAATCTATCCTCAACGATTTCCATCTCAAGATTCATAACTTTAAACGCCTCTATCAACTCTAGCTCCTTTACCATTGTTGCAGATACATGTAGGGATTTCCTACTAAGCTCATCCGCTACTATATTCGCCTTACCTGGATGGTATTACAGGTCGAATTCATAATCCTTTATGAATTACATCCACTTACATTGCCTCATGTTCAACTCTCTCTGATTGAACAGATACTTCAAGCTCTTATGGTCCCCAAATACACTGAATTTAGCACCATACAGATAGTGTCTCCATATCTTCAATGCAAACACTATCGCAGCCAACTCTAGATCATGCGTTGGGTAGTTCCGCTCATGGGTTCTCAACTGCATGGAAGCATATGCCACCAGTTTTCCTTCTTGCATGCACACACATCCCAAACCTTGATAAGATGCATCGCAATATACATCAAATCGTCCCAAAGGATCTGGAAAAACCAACACCGCCGATGTGGTCAACCTCCTCTTCAGCTCCTGAAAACTCTACTCACAGGCCTTTGACCACTCGAACACCTTCCCCTTTCTCGTTAACTGTGTCATAGGTAACGCAATTTTAGAGAATCCCTATATAAACCTCTGATAGTAGCCCACTAAACCAAGAAAGCTTCTCATCTCGCTTATAGACATAAGGCTTTCCAAACTCACTACAGCCTCGACCTTCGCAGGATCCACTGCGATTCCATCCTTACTGATTACATGGCCTAAGAACTACACTTCCTTTAGCCAAAACTCACACTTCGACAGCTTAGCATACAATTGTCGGTCCTTTAACACTTGCAGCACTACACGAAGATTCTCTTAGAGTTCCTCTTTACTCGACGAATAGATAAGAATGCAATCATTGAACACGACAACAAACTTGTCTAGGAACAGTCAGAAGATCCTGTTCATATAATCCATGAACACAGCTGGACATTAGTCACAGCAAACGACATAACTAGGTACTCGTAGTGACCATACCGACTCTTAAAAGCAGTCTTCGATACATCCTTCTTCTCCATCCGGATTTGATGGTAACCAGATCGAAGATCGATCTTGGAAAACACAGTTGTTCCCTTCAACTGGTCCATCAAATCATCTATCCTTGGCAATGGGTACTTGTTCTTTATCGTCACTTTATTCAGATGACGATAGTCCACACATAACCTCGTGATCTCATCCTTCTTCTTCACAAACAGCACTGGCACTCCCCATAGAGATGCACTAGGTCTGATAAACTCTTTGCCTAGCATCTCGTCCAACTATTTCTTAAGCTCCACCAGCTCTACACTAGAGACATCCGATACGGCACTATAGAATTAGGCCCAGTCCCCGATACAAGATCTATTGCGAACTCCACCTCCCTCTCCGGTGGCAGCCCGGGAACATTATTGGGAAACACTTCAGGAAACTCTCGCACAACAAGCAAAGCTCCCACACTAGGAGTTTCCTTGGCTTCCAAAGAGAACAGCACCACATACACCTTCGATCGTCTACCAGTCGGAATAATCTCGTCGGCAGGCATCAATCCATATTGCTTCAAGAAACAAAGGGTTTTTCTTGAATAGTCTAACACAACATGGTTGGCCGAAAGCCAGTCCATGCCTAAGATAACATCTATCTGTTGGATAGGCAAACAGACAAGGTCCACAAGAAAAGTTCGGTTCTCTATTATGATAAGACGTTTTAGGCATACGAACAGTGTAGTTAAGGATTCATCCGTAGGTGTAGAGATAGTTAGGTCGTCTGGTCGAAGAAACAGGTAACCCTAGATGATCCTTGCACTCTATCGATATGAATGAATGAGTAGCCCCCGAATCAAATAAAACAGATAAAAGTTTACCTAAGACTAAACATTTACCATGTACCAGATCAGGGCATCAAGAGGTTTCAATCCCTTGACGGCAAACACTCTTTCGGTGGTTTGTGGTTGGCTCTGTTGACTGGCCATCATTGCTCTGAGCTCTCCCACCTTGTTGAAACTGAGCTCTTCCGCTGACTCCGGGTTTGCAATCTGAAGAAAATTGACCCATCTGGTTGTAGTTTAAGCATCTGATATGATGAGTCCTTGGGCAACTGTTGATCAAATGCGGTCCCCCGCATCGAAAACATGCCTGAATCACTTGTTGCCCTTGACTTGAACTAATGCCTCCGTGATTAGCATTGTGCTGGGTTAGGTGATCATAAGGCCTCACCCTCTGTTGAAATCTTTTGTTTCTGCCCCTCTGGTTGTTGTTGTGGACTGGTCCACCACTTCTAGCTTATGGCTAGACTGTCCCCATCTTGTCATGCCCTTCCATGACTGTACACCTCTCGATGAGCTCCGGAAATGACCTGATGCTGAAAGGCAGCATCGTCCTCTTCAATTTGGGCCTCAACCCATCCTCAAACCTTCGACAAACCCAATCCTCATCTGGATGGACCTGGTAGAATTGGGAAAACTTTAGCAATGCCTTAAACCGCATTGCGTACTCTCCAACAGACATCTGATCTTGCTTTAAACTCATAAATTCTTTCTCCTTCACTTGTCTCAAACTCCTCGGAAAATACTTTTCAAGAAAACTCTCACTGAACAGGTCCCACGTAATGATTCTCCCTTCAGCTTCCAACAACCTATGCTTATTTTTTAACCAAAGCTTCTGCTGCTCCAACCAGCATGAATGCAACATAAGTTACCTTCTGGTCCTCTCTGCAGTGAATAGCAACAATGTAACACCCCCCTTGGGCATTACATCATGAACACGTGCAGAAATAATTTTAAAAGAGAATTGTTGGTTACTCTCAAAAAATAATTTACTTTAAGTCAGAAAACTTGCATGTAAAAATTTTCGGCATAATACTTCGGAAAAGTGATACATGCATCACAATAATAAAATCACATTATACTCAATGACACACATAAACTGGGTTTATTCACAAACCCTAAACCATCACATATAAGCTTTCCTGAAATTGTTTTTCATTCTGAAATTCCAAAACATACAAAAGTTTTCAAAACCACATATACCAATTTTCTCAACTTAAACATTTGAAAATCCTAAGAGCTGCTTTGATAAAAGAACTCTAAGGACAATAGAGTTTACTACCTAGCATACATCGTACCAATGAGACTGGGCCTCGTCGTCCATAATCCACACATCTTCATCGTCGACATCGAGAAACGCAAGCTACGGGGTCCCGAAGTGACCCAAATGACCGTTAAGAAGCATTTGTACATGTAACACCCCGATTTTCACTCCTTTTAATATCGGTAATCTGTATAAATAAGTTTTTATTTTATCTGAGGTTTTAGAAAAGGAAATTAAATAAACCAAGATTATATTCATACTCTACGGCATCGTAGAGAGTTACGGTTAAATTTTGGGTTGAAAATTCAGACGGAGCCGGGCCTGCGTTTTCACTGACAATAAGATTTTACTGATCAGAAAACCTAATTTTGACTTGTGAACGTGACAGTTAAGTTTTATATCTCGTTTCGAACAATATCGGCGATTTTGAAAATTTTCAAAAAAAAATAAGTTCTTCCAACTTTCTCGGGTGAAAAACATAAATCGGGAAATCGACGGAATCGAGAACGGACGCGCGGGGACAAAATCGGACACTAGATGAGGGACACGAGTCACCAGGGCAAGGTGAGTCACTACCATGACTCACCAACGTCATCATTGGGATTCTACAAATATCCGAGATATTTAGGGCGAGAAAAGACCGTTTTGCCCTTAGGAACAGATGTAATTACACTTGTGCCACATGACACATCACCCATTGTAACACCCCCCTCGGATGCTACATGCAAGAACTCGTTTGCGGAAAACATAAACAAAATAAAGCGCTGGTTGCTTTCGTAAAATACTTTAATTAGTTAACTACGTTCGAAAACGTGGGTCTAAAAATTTTCTTCATGCATAAGTAGTTCAAACTCAAGACAAAGGAATAAACCTTATAACACACATCAATATTCAATGTTCACAATAACCTAATTATGACATAAGTATGCCGAAGCATATAATTTTCTTAGAGATATAATTTAAACTCATAACATAAGTTCAGGTCTATTATATCATATTACAGACTTAAAAACTTGTAAGTCAACATACATACAGCAGATAATATATGACTGCTTCAAAATAAAACTCCTAAGCTGGTTGGGCTAAAAGTAGCCATTGGGATATGAACCCCAAACTCAGCTCCGATTCCCATAGGAATACGGAGGGTTCCTCTTTTTCTGCTCCTTCAAAAGACTCCATCATCCAAGTCCTCACGTGTTCGCAGGGACCTATGATCATCATCTGTACATGTATCCAAAAACACACAGGGTGTCCAACATGTACAGGCAAAGGTGAGATACTCATTTTATAAGTTTATCATGATAGCCGCACAAACAGCATAAACATCCACAGATAAATACAGTTGGAATAACAGATATTCATACAACATAATATCTCAAACACTATCATGAGTTATAATAATGCATGTGAATTCAATATCATCTTTCTAATTCATGTTCTCCAGAGATTCCTACTTCCCTTCATTGACCAGTAGGCCGCAAATACTCCCGTAACACAATTGTTCTCATGAGTCGACCTCTCAATTTAGGTCCGGACTCCAATTGTTCAGGGGTACCATGTCATAACCATATCATGAATAGTACAGTCTCTGTTTGAGTTCATCCGTGTTGGGCAACCGATTTACCACGGCACGGGGTCGCGATGCCTCTGGCCAGTTGTGGAGTTTCGAACATAGAATGCCCCTATAGACCCAGTGGTCTTAATTGGCTCATATTCTCAACTACTTGAGTTGTAGCTCGTTTTCAAATGGCATGTCTGTCGTTTCATGCATGTACACAGAAAATTCTATTTTCTTTTTTGTTCATTCTCTCTTGTCGAGGCATATAGATCATGACTCGTGTTAAAGCACATAAAGCCCGTTCATTCAAAACACAGGACACGAAGTCCGAGTGCTCAATTCACAAAACACTAGCCCAACGTCTCGGTCACTAGGTTTGCATTCATCTCAAAAGATTCATCGTTTTTATTTTTGGTCTTATTTTCACAAAGCAGTTTTTGAAAACAAAACTCAGTTTCATTGTCTTGACTTAAGACATTCTTTTCCTAGAAAATCATTTTCCGGGAAAAACTCTTTTTCTTCATAAATCCGTTTTTCTAAAGATTTTGTCTCCTTGAAAATGTTTTTCTAAAACAAATCTCACTTTGCAGGAACTTTTCTTAAACAACTTTTCTTTTCAAAAGGATCTAATATTTTGAAACGGAAGGTACTTTTCTTGATAAAGCAAAACATTTTTCTCAGGATTTCTCTTTGATTTCAAAATCCATTTTCAAAACTCCAATTTTGGTTTTCGAGTTTCAATCTTCTTGATCGAGCCATAGCCAGTCCTATGCTCTTAACCAGTCCAGGATATAAATATATATAGATATATAAGCATCAAGTCAGCCCAATATCCCAATAAATTTCATCCAAGGCATCCATGCCACAAATCACATTCAAATGTCCAAGTATACTTCATTAAATAAATCAAGTACATAGATCATTCATACATGTCTTCCAATCATCAACCAAAACAACCACATCACATAAAACAATCAAACACCATGAGACTACCAAACTTACTATGAAATACCTCCCTTTACCTCTTTAGAGTTCTAAGTCGACTCCCGAATTGTTTTCGGTTCCAGTTCCATTTTTGTCCGTTCGCCTAACACAATCAACCACAATTCAATTCTTAACAACAATCAATACAAAATAACAACATCAAAACATAAATCCCCCCCCAAAGTGGGTCTAAGGTTCGGCCAAAATTTTCACAAAAGGTTAGGGATCTCTTTTGGTTCCAATCTTTTGGATGGTTGGTTCTTAAGCATGATTAACACTAAATCAAGTCCTATTACCCAAAATTTTGAAACAAAACTCATGGTTCTATGTGACACCCACTACCCCGCATATAATAAAACATGAATAAAATCATACATGTCTTTAAAAATTATATAACAATTAAAATAAAAACATATCCTCAAGGGTAATGTACATCACATCATCTATAACGTAAAACATATATAGGAATCTGAAATAATCAAAATCCTTTAAAAACAAACTGCAGAAAACATAAACAATAAACATAACCCAAATCCCGATGTCACATATCAGAGCTGGTATACATATACCGATAATACATCGGAATAAAACCGAATAACATAAATCATAAATCCTAACTACTGAGAGAGATCTCCTCGGGATCACTCCTCGTCATCATGCTCACCCTCCTCTGCATATACCACAACATATGCACAAGAATAACAAAGAGGGGTAAGAAACACAATCATGAATATATGTAAACGGAATGGAATAATAATTAAGATGGCATACAACATACATCAATCAACACATATATAATCTATATATATCAAGGATGCATGTCAATGCGAATGCAACATCACTACTCCGTATGCATGTGGCCAACAACTCTAACTCTGGAAAGACGATTAGGAGCACATGTCCGGTTATCAACATGGATGATATGTCAGACCATGGCCCATCCCCGAACACTATCACTAATCTTGATAACATATAGTGGCTAGTCAGGGTACACAAGCTTATTCTTTAGGTCACTCTAACAATAGGTAGCTAGCCCATGTCACATGGAACTTCCATACCTAACGTACCCGCAAGGCCGAGATAACACCCATTGTGGCCTCCACTATCACAATCCATCGTTTGCTTTCCACCCAACATATCAACGTTAACGTCTGATGCATGCTATGCTCAACAACATGCAAACACATGTCCAACCATCCACCATCATAATCAATCACATTGATTATCAACAATGACCATCCACGATGATCATCAAACAACTAGGCGCTAACCATCGTTATTGCCTTTATCAACATTGCCAACATTATCATATCGTCATTATTAGTGTTAATGTTCATTTCTATATTATCAACCTTGAATTATGATCTCACAGTCTTTTTTTCTCATTACCCTATTCATTTCTTCTTCATAACAGAATCTGGGTGAGAAACCCAGATTCGCTAGGAGAATCATGGCTCGCGAGGCGAGCCCGAGAGCCCCAATATTTGGTTCTCTTATTCGCCTCGCGGATTACAATCCGCTGGGCGAATCACGTCAGACCACGAATGGTCTCTCTGTCTCGCCTCGCGAATGGCTATTCGCCAGGCGAATCATGACAGATGTGAGAATCTTAAGAATTTCTCTAAGTTATCCCTATGCCTATCATCTCATCTCTCAAGAATCATCCCTATGGGTTTCCAAAACTAATCCAATATTATCAATCTCACCTTTCATAACAACTCATTCATTATGGGGTGTCAAACATCCTAAAGCTATGTTCTTTCACTAATCCTATTTTCGTCATCGTAACGCACATCATTATCAATGCACATTATAAAATCTCATCAATTCATATCGTATCTATATTCATACTATTCATCGCATATCATAATATTTAAATCATATCATCAAGACAAACACCCATAATCATAATCATAGAACCATAAACATATATATTTATACAATATTCACATAGGCATATACATGGCATATACATACATATAATTACACTCATAGCATATACATAGGCATTTACAATGCATATAGACAAACATATAGGGGTCATGGGTCAACCCCTTCATCTTAACCTATCCCAAAACCCACATACTCATGATCTATTTCTTCCCTCCATACCTGATATGACGATTAAAATGAGAAAAGGAAGGGAAAAGGTCCGGAAAAGGTTAAGACTCACGAATGCTCGATCTCACGACGCTTGACTTCACGATCACAGCCCCAAAAGGTTCGAGAGCAGCAACTAGGAAGAGGGCTTGTGATGGCAGTGATGCTCTTCAAGCGAAGGAGGCGAAGAGCGATGAACAATGGTGCAATCTCCTTCAAGAATCCTTGGAAAGGGTTTAGAAATCCTTGTTTGGAGAGCAAGAGGCAGTTTCTAAGAGTAATTCAACTTATAAAATAGGTTTAGGTCGAGTCTTATGGTACAAATATGAGTTAGGGTCACTATGGGCTGATTAGAAGCCCAAAAACACGATTCTGCTGTGCGCATATTCGCTAAGCGAATAAATTTTCGCTAGGCGAACCTGCAAGAATCTGTCTGCCATATTCGCTAGGGGAATTTTATTCGCTACGCGAAACTATAGAAGCAGAATTTGGCCCTGACACCTGAAATAAGACTTGTAGATAATTCTCTAAGATTTCCAGCGCATCCAAGATCGCCTCAATCGGACATCTAGAACTCAAGATATGAACAAAACCGTGAAATAGTTTGTAAGGCGAGAAAGTGATTAAACTATTTTTAAAGGCTAAACTATCCCATCCATGAATTTAAATCTCATGGGCGAGCATAATCACATATATTGGTCAAGAATAATACATAATAATATGTATTAATATAAGGTGAAATTCAGGGTGTTACATTCTACACACTATAGGTCTCAGCCATGAAGAGGAAAAAGGGTTAGAAATTGATTTGGTTTTCCAATCACTTGGATTCAAGGATCATAAGAAAGGAAAGGAGGGAATCAAGTGTCATAGAACAAGAATTGGAGAAAACCCTCTTTTCCCCCAAATCCTAGGGTTCGGCCCTTTCAAATAAAATAGGCTAGGATGAGAGTTTGATCACATACTCTTGGATAGAGGTAGAGGGTGATGAAACTAGCTCAAAGAAATTGGTTTCACATTAAAAGGATTTTTCTACAATTTTCTAGAAATATTTGAAATTTGGTTCATGAAGTTGAAATCTATGAACTCAAGCTTTTCAATCATGAAATAGGAAGAGATTCATGAGGCTTAAGGATCATAGAAGTGATCTTGCCTCTTGAATGATGAAGATTGGTCAAGAATCACACTTTTTCTCTCAAAAACTCAAGCTTTCTCTAAATGAAAATGGTAGAATGTCTTAAGGAAGAAGATGAAGTGAATGAGAGAAATGATTGAAGCCTCCTAGTGGCTGGTCTTGTGCGTGGGAATGGGGGGCAAGGGTGTCCAAAAGTTGGTCACTTAAGGGCATTTTAGTCTTTTCCTTCAAGGTTAAATGGTAATAATGAAAAAGGTTAGGGGTATTTTGGTCTTTTTACGTCCAGATATTTTCAAACGTCATCATGATGATGGCACGCTTTCCCATGTGATGTCACTTGATGTGACATCAAGGTTATCCGTTAGCGGGTCCCGGTAAATCCATATTCGGCTCCGTTTGTCACCAGATTCCAGATTTCACCCGAACGAAGCGTAGGAAGTGTTTTTTTTTTTTTTTTTTTAAATTTATCAAAAAGCGTAGGAAATTAAATTCTAAGACTTACTGTCTCGTTCACGAGTCAAACTGGGGTCTCCTGAGCAGTAAAATCTTACTGTCAGTGAAAAAACGCAGATCGGGCTTCGTTTGAGTTTTCAACTCAAAATTTAATCATAGCTTCGTACGATAGCGTTGAGCATGAATATGATCTCGGTTTATTTTATTTCATTTTCTAAATCCTCGAATAAAATATAAAATTAATTATTCTCTCATTGATATATAAAAGCAGTGAAAAATCGAGGTGTTAAACCCATCATCATCATCATCATTACTTCTAACAAATATCTAGATATTTTTGGTGTTTTTAGAGGTGAAAAGACCAAAATGCCCTTTAATTTTTCCTAAATGACATTTTTGTCCCTAGAGGAAAAGACCATTTTTCCCTTAAGTGAACAAACTTTGGACCACCCTATACCTCCCTCTCCCTCACGCCTAAGACCTTCTTCCTAAGGCCATTCACCATTTCCTACTAACTCCATTTTTCTCCTAAGTTTTCTCTCACTTTTCAAGTTGAAGCTTAAGGAATTTTAGTGAGAAAAAGTGTTGAATCCTTGCTTTGTTCTTCATTCAAGAGGTAGGGTTACTTTCTTTGATCCATAAACTACAAGTTCTTCTCTTATTTCTTGTTTGAAAAACCATGATTTCATGAGTTCCAACTTCTAGAACCAATCTTAAAAAATTTCTAGAAAATTGTAGAACCTATGATCATGAAACCAATTTCTATGAACCCATCATGATGTGTACTTTGAATATCTAGAAGCATGAACCCAAAAGAAATTTTGTCCCTATTCTTCTATGGTTGGGTCGAATCCTAAGAATGGTGAAAGGATGAGTTTTGTTTCAATTTTTGGCTATATGGCACTTATTCTAGCCTACTTGATGTCTTTGAACATTGAACCTAAGAGCAAAACAATAACAAAAGCTCCTAGCCAATTTCTTAACTTATGGTCGAAACCTAACTTTTGAGGAAGCTAAGAGTTTTGTTTCAATTTTTAGAAAGTAACAATGGATTTCATCCTTCCATTACCTTTATGTATTGAATCCAAGAGATTGAAACCAAAGAGATTTCATCCTTCCATTCCCTAGCCTATTTTTCTATAGGATGGCCGAACCCTAAACTAGCTTGGGTGGGTGAGTTTTTGTTGATTTTATTAAATTTTAGTCGTGGTTGTTGTGAAGGATCAAGTTGTGATTGATTGTTCTAGGCGGTGCGAAGGAAATCAGCGTCGGAACGGAAAAACCCTTCAAGGACTAACTTGGAATCTTCAAGAGGTAAAGGGAGATTACTTATAATGAGTTTGGTAGTCCCATGAGCTTGGTTGCTAGATGTAATGTTGTTGTTTTGATTGGAATTATATGATGATTTATACTTTGTGAATATAGTATGTGTTGTGTATGGACTTGATTTAATTGGTGAAGTATGTGATTGGATGTTTGAAAATGAATTGTGACATTGATGATTTCATGTGATATACTTATGATATTGGTTTAAGATTTGATGTTTATATATGTATATCCTAGATTGTGATTTTGATTGTATTGGTTGAGAGCATAGTATCGGCAGTAGCTTGATAATGAAGATTAAAATGCTTAAAAGCCTTAATCAAAGTTTTAAAATGTATTCTGAAATCAATGAAACTTCTTTCTAAAATGTTAGACCCATTTCAAAAGAAAAAGTCTGTTTAAGGAAAATCCATTCAAATGCTTCCTTTTTAGAAAAATGTTTTCAGTTGACGAAGCTTTTAGAAAATAGATTTATGAAGAAAAGAATCTTCTTGAAAATAGCTTCTTTTGAGAAAATGTTTTAGTTCATGCCAATTAGATTTTAAGTTTTGTTTCCCAAGTTTTATATACGAAAAATAAGAATCGAAATAAAAATGGCGATTTCCTTTTCACTTTGCGAAGTATGCAAACCTAGTGGCCGAGATGTCGGGCTAGTGTTTTTGTGAGTTGAGCACTCGGACTATGTGTCCCATGTTTTGAATGAACGGGCTAAATGTCCTTTAAAACGAGTCATGAGCTGTGTGCCTTGACAAGAATGAACGAAATGAAAAAGCAAATAGAAAACCATGAGTTGCAAATATGAGTTGGCCGACGTGCCATTGGAAAAGAGCTACAATCCAAGTGGTTGAGAATATGAGCCAGTTAAGACCACTAGGTCTATAGGGGCATCCTGTGTTCGAGACTGCACAAGAGGCCGAAGGTATCGCGACCCCGTGCCATGGTAATCGACTGCCCAACACGGATGAACTCGATCAGAGACTTGACTATTCATTATATGGTTGTGACGTGATATCCTTAAACAATTGGAATTCAGACCTAAATTGAGAGGCCGACTCATGAGGACAATTGTGTTATGAGAGTATCGCGGCCTATCGTTCGATGAAGGGAAGTTAGGAATCTCCGAAGAACATGAATTAGAAAGATGATATTGGAGTCTCATGCATTATTATAACTCATGATGATGTCTGAGATATTATGTTATATGGATATCTGCTAATACAACTATACTTATATGTGAATGTATGTTTTGTTTTTCGTTTGTGCGACTATTGTGATAAACTTGTGAAATGAGTATCTCACCTTTGCATGTACATGTTGGACACCTTGTTGTGTTTTTGGATTCATGTACAGATGCTGCCCAGAGGTCCCTGTGGACACTTGAGGACTCTGATGATGGAGTCCCATGAAGATGAAGAGAAGGAGGATCCCTTTGAATTCCTCTAGGAATCGGAGTTGACTTTGGGTTTTTTACCCAATGGTTACTTTTAGCTCGACCAGTATTAGAGTTTGTTTTTTTTTTTTTGTTTGAAGCAGTCGTACCTTATATGCTGTATTTATGTTGACTTAATATTTCGAAGTCTGTAATCTGTGAGAATAGACTAGAATTTCTACTGCTAGTTTTAAACTCTGTTTCTAGAAAACCTATAGCTCTAGCATTAATACCTTATGTTTATTTTGTTATGGATGCTAATATTGGTGTATGTTATGGAGTTTACTCCATCTTTCCTGTACTTAATTATTATATCGTGAAGAAATTTTTAGATCCACGTTTTCGAACATAGTTATTTACTTAAAGTATTTTCTGAAAGTAACCTGCATTTTTATTTGATTATGTTTTTCACATCGAGTTTGAGACGTAGCACCGAGGGGGTGTTACATTAGTGGTATCAGAGCTGGTTGAGTCTTTCGGGAATCCATGGGAGTAGGTCTGTTATGTTTGTGTTGTGTGATCTCTGTTTAAACCTTGATTGAATTGTTTCTCTGTTGAAGCATCGTGTGTTCCTTATTAGGATATGTTTGGTTTGACTTGTAGGAAAGACATGAATCTTAGAGGCGGTCGTGGTGGGGGTCGTGGCAACACCAACGATGGTGACGGTCGCGGCACTGCTGACGCCAATGCTGACGACAATGTCAATCGGGCTATCCAAGCTATGGCTAATACGACGGCAGCTGTTGCCCAACAGACAGCTACGATCGCTCAACAGAATCAACAAAACCAGCAAAGGGCTGATCTTGCTGCTAATGCTAGAGGTTGTCGACTTTCGGCGTCATGATCCTCCACAATTTCATGGGGATTCTGATCCAGAGAAGTCTGACTTATAGCTGCAAGAATTGGAAAAGATCTTTGCTATTCTGCGCTGCCCTAAGAAAGCGAAGCTTACCTATGCTGTCTTCTTGCTTTTGGGAGATGCAGAATATTGGTGGAGAGAAAGCAGACAACTGCTGGAAGCCAACAATCAAGAGGTCACTTGGGGATTATTTCGCACCAAGTTTCTGGACAAGTACTTTCCCTAGAGTGCCTAGACCGAGAAAGAGCAAGAGTTTCTGAGACTGTAGCAATGAGACATGACTGCTGGAGAATATGTGGCGAAGTTTGAATCACTCGCCAAATATTTCCGCTTTTTCCAAGCCCAACTTGATGAAGACTAGAAATGCGAGAGATTTGAAGGAGGCCTATGTTTCGAAATCAAGGAGTTTGTGTTACCACTCGAGATTCGCAACTTTCAAGCCTTGGTGGAAAAGTGTAGAAAAGTTGAGAAGATGAGAAGAGGAAGGGCTAACACGAGCAATACGGGAGGATCGTCTAGTTCTAGGAACCCGAACCAGTACAGAACCAGAAGGGGAAACAGTCCCAGAAGGAGCCATATTCCCAACCTCAAGGGTGCAATCGGAATCAACCATCCTATCGCCCTGTTGCTTCTGCCTATGGTGGTGGAAATGGGAAATGACCAAAATCAAGGACAAGTCCCGAGGTGTTTCAAGTGTGGTAAACAAGGCCATACAGCTGAGAACTGCTCACTGAAAGGAGTTCTATATTTCCAATGTGGAAAGATAGGACATTTCGCAAGAGAATGCACTACACCGAAGTCTGAATTGGTCGTCAACAATGTGCGAGCTGCTAGACCGACAGCAAGGGGAAGAGTTTACACCATGAGTGGTACTGATGCTTCAAAATCGGATGATCTTATACAAGGTAGTTGCTACATAGCTGGTAATCTTCTAACTGTACTATTTGATTCGGGTGCTACACATTCGTTTATCTCTTTGGATTGTGTGAGACTTTTGAACTTGCCTTTTTCTTCGCTGTCATTTGATTTGATTGTTTCTACCCCAACTGCTAAGCCTGTTACTGTAAATTCAATATGTTTGAGTTGTCCTATTGTTATCCATGATAGGAAACTTCTTGTTGATTTGATATGCTTGCCTTTGACACAATTGGATATGATCCTAGGCATGGATCGGTTATCTTCCAACCATATCCATTTAGACTGTGAACATAAAACCTTAGTTTTTCATGATCCTGAGATTTCTGGATTTATAACTGCCAACCAAGTAAGAGCTTCTTTGAAAGAAGAAGCTCAGGGATACATGCTTTTATCCTGTTAGAAGTCGAGAGGGACTGTAACACCCCCTCTCGGTGTCACAGTTCATACCCCAAATTTTCTTTTTCGGTTAATTAAAGCCTTTTCGAAAATACTCATTAGACTAGTTGGGAAAATCTGATACCAATTGAAAATTTTAATAACAGCTGAAAAATAAATTCAAACTCATCATCCATAAAACTCATTCAACTTTGCCATAAGGCATACATCACTTCAATCTCCTAATACATATCATACTGAGTCATGGTCAAAAGACCTGACTTAAACATCAAACATCCTAATTGATGGTCTAATAAAACTCTAATAACAATAAAGCATACTACCTAGCATGCATCACCCCAATGAGACCGGGCCTCGTCATCCACAATCCACCCGTCTTCGTCGTCGACACCAAGGAACTCAGCTATAGGGTCCCACAGTGACCCAGAGGACCGTTGGAAAAATATCTGTACATGGATACAAAAAACACAACAGGGTGTCCAACATGTACAGGCAAGGGTGAGATACTCGTTCACAAGTTTATCGTAATAGCCACACAAGTAAAGCAACATACAAATAATGCATCAACACACATGTGATAAAAAAAATCAATATTCAATCATAATATCATAATGAGATAATTTCACTCAGTGGGATCACACCCATTTATCAAGATAAGTCAAAAGAATGCATGAGACTTCAATTCGACTTTCTAATTCATGTTCTCCGGAGATTCCTAACTTCCCTTCCTCGAGCGATAGGCCGCGTATACTCCCATAACACAATTGTTCTCGTGAGTCAGCTTCTCAATTTAGGTCCAAGCTCCAATTGTTCCGGGGTACCACGTCCAACCATATCATGAATAGTCCAGTTGCAACACCCTTTCCCGAGTGTCACATTCTCGAACGATTATAAGGCCGAAAATAATACTAATGCCGAAAATACGATTTTCTTTTTTTTTTTTTTCTTTTTCTTTTAAAATTGATGTAATGGGATTAGTAAAGGTAAGTAATGATAAATGAACTTAGGTGAACCATGTATTTCTAGAAGTCATGCATAATTGAAGTACGGAAACAGAAACAACATTGTATACAGACATAGGTCCAAGCCTAACTGACGATAAGTATATAATAAGTACTAGGAGTCACAGCTCCCCAAAAGATGCAACAGACATTTGACACAGCCTTGCCAAAACTAAACAGTAAAAGGAGTCTTTCTTAGGACTCAAAGTAAATGTTGGACTGTATCGTTGTCGCATCCATCTGCTCAAGCAGAAACAACAATACCAGCAGAGAAGATATACAAATATGGGTGAGATTCCCAATCATCAACACAACAAAATAGCAGAAGTAAAAACAGGACGACTCACCAAGTAACAACGTATCCAACATGCTTACCATAAATCTCAATATAAATCATGTTGAACAATTAGCAGTATAATATAAGGCATTCTCAAAAGCAGAGCAACGATGTACAACAAATAAATGTAATCATCAACAGCCATGCAATGCAATGCAATGTACATGACTCAATGCCATATGCCACAAGGGTAAAACTCTGACCCCTACTCCATGGAGCTAACAAAACATCGGAGAGAGTGAATGGGAGGACATGTTCCGTGTGCGCCGGCCATGACCAAGATGCTACAACATTAATCGTAACGTGCATGTATCTGGCTTTACGGAAACACTCTGCACCAAACATGAAAAGTACGGCATCTAGTCGAGGATATCAATGTATTGCTCGGATTCGCCACGACACAGAAGAGCTACCAACTAGTCACATGTCAACCTTTCCAACCCTGATACCTCCAAGATTATTTAAATCGTCACCGTAAGATTCGCACCCGCATCAAGGTATAAGCTCAACTCCTAGGCTCAAGGCCTTACAACTCATGCAATGAAATGCCAATGCTTACACAAAGCATATGCGATAAAGCAGTGTCTATCCACCGGATAAAACCTCAAGGTTCACTAAGGTTTTCTTCCTTAGGAACTCTACGTGGCTTTGTATTACAAAACTTTTATCCACCAGATAAATCTCGTGATCCCTCCGGGATCGAGTCATCACAAGACTGAAACAATCGAACTACTTACCTAGATCCGAATCAACGGTCCATCATCGAACTATTGGTTCAAAACCTAAAACGTTTTGTGTTTGTGTTTTTGTCTTATGAATTATGTCTCAAGTCCTAAGTATTATGAAGAAGGATTGCGAATCCTCTTGGATAAGTCTTTGATTATTTCTAAGATATTACTCCTTGAGTTTCAATCAATGAAATAAGTGTTGGTTCACTTAAGTCTTATGAAGTCATTGATGAACTAAGTCATCAATGGTATGGTGTATGGTCTTGTTCCACCACATACTATACTTAATTATCTCCTATCTTAAACTCTAAGTTAATTAATTTAAAAAGGTTTTTCCTTACAAACTTAGTGTAAAACCATAATGTAAGTTAGTGTAAAAAAATGTAATCTCATTTAGCGTTCTAACTATGATTCATTTAATTAAACTTAAGAAAAAGGTCCTCTCTATATTTGAAAATGGAATGTTGTCTTAGTTCGAAAATAAAGGTGACATCTCAATAAAATCTAAGGCAACTTTCATGTTGCTTTACTTCCATGAAATCACTTTTTCCTTTAAAACACTTAAATGATGAAACTTTATTTTATCTTTGAATCAAAATCAATTCTTGTTTTGCTTTGAAATATAAGATATTAAAACACTTTCTTACTTTTAGAACTTTGAATGTTCAAGAACAACTCATGTTCTTCCTTTTACCTTTAGCGAAGGCCGAATACTCCCTCAAATGGGATGTGAAGATTTTGCTTTACTAACTTGTCATGTTATAGCTCAAAATGTTCACAATATTATGACAAACACAATCATACATTATTGCATCATAATCAAGCATAAAAATCCATACTTGATGTAGATATCAAAGTATGGTTTTCAACATACGTTAAAACATTTTTCATCCAATCACACATCGTCATGAACAACTAACATAGAACCATTATTACAAATCATGTTCTCCAAGAGAACTTTACCAATTAAGTAGTGAACCCAAACAAAAGGGTTTCACCCAAACAACATGAACAACCATTTTCACCTCCACCAATTTTGGTGTGATAAGGCACACTCCCCATACCTGTTGGTGAATAAACCCACGGATTAAAGTCGATTGACAGGTTCGGGAATCTCCCGATTATTCGCCCGAATACTTGTCACCAACAACAATCAACACAATCAATCAAACATTAACATCTAACAACACAAATTTCCTCAATTTCCATCCACTTCGGATTCGGCCCCTCTATGTTAAAATTAGCTAGAGATGTTCAAAATTTCTTATCTCTTGGATGGATGATCCTTAGGTACTCCTAACACTAAAACAAGTATTATCACTCAAATCTTGAATCAAAAACTCAAACTTTTTCAACATATATGGTTCGGCCACTTTTAAATAAATTGGCTAGAAAGCATATTTGACTTCATGCTCTTGGATTATGAAAGAGAATGATGAAACTAACTCATAGAAATTGGTTTGGTATTAAAAGAATTTTTCTACACTTTTCTATGAATTTTTGAAGTCTCTGAATCAAAAATTTAACCTCCATGAATCAAGAGATTTAAGAGATGAAATAGAGAGATTAAGAAAGCTAGGATGGAGGTATTACCTCCTTGATGCAAAGTCTTAAGAGAAAAGAAACTTGATTTCACCAAAAACTTCAACTTTTCAAGATCAAAGTGAAGAAATGGTTGAAGAACTATGAAAAACTTTGAAGAACTTGAAGAACAAGTGAGAGAAGAGAGAAAAGGAGAGAGTGGTAGAATGGCCAAGTGAGAAGGTGAGGGCCAAAGATATTGTCATTAAGGGTATTATGGTCTTTTCCTTAAAAGTCCGAGGAGATTTTAGTCATTTCACCCTTAAGTTTAAGAAAATATCTAGATATTTTCAAGTTGTCATGATGAGGGTGAGGGCAAAAGAGTCTTTTCCCAAGTGTCCAGGGGCAAAATGGTCTTTTGCTATAGGGACGAAAATGTCATTTAAGAAAAGATCAGGGGCGTTTTGGTCTTTTCGCAGTGCGAACGTGTTCAGATATTTTGGATTGGCATTATGAGAGTGGCACGAAATTCAACTTGATGTGACTTGATGTGACATCAAGTTTATCCGTTAGCGGGTCCCGTTAAATCCCTTTACAGCTCCAATCATCTCCCGGTTCGAGTATTCGCCTGCATATTTAATATTATTTTCACCTTTTAACGTCAGGAACTGATTTTAGAAAATTTGTAGAGAATTAAATTCCAAGACTTACTGTCTCATTCGCGAGTCACAATTAAGTCTTGATAGTAGTAAAATACTATTGTTAGTGAAAAACGTAGACTGGCTTCGTCTGAGTTTTTGACCAAAATTTAACTATAGCTTCCTACGATAGCGTAGAGCGTGACTATGGCCTCAAATTATTTTATTTCACTCTCTAGACCCTCCAATAAAATACAAATGCATAAATACTGTTTTTCATATTACGAAGCTTGAAAAATCGGGGCGTTACATTACTACCCCTCTTAAAAGAATTTCGTCCTTGAAATTTAACGTACCTCTTAAAACAGACTCGGATACTGTCGTTGCATGTCTTCTTCTCTTTCCCAGGTAGCATCACCTGAAGTCTCATTCCAAATAACTTTGACCAAAGATATCTCCTTCCCACATAGTTGCTTTACTCTCCTGTCCTCGATCTTAACAGGCGGTGTTTCATAGGTCAGGTTATCCATTAGCTGTACTGAATTAGACTTTATGCAGTTGCGAAACATGAAAAACATTATGAAGGTTGGATAGAAAAGGCGGTAAAGCTATTTGGTAAGCTACTAGACATATCCGACGAAGAATCTGATAAGGTCCGATGAATTTCGGAGTGTGTTTTCTGGACTTAAGGACCTTGCCAACCCCAGTCGTTGGTATGACTCTCAAAAACACATGATGACCTTCTTCTAAATCAAGGGGCCTACGTCTTTTATCCGCATAACTTTTCTGTCGTCTCTGAGTTGTCCTCATCTTTTCTTGAATCAGTTTCACCTTTTCAGTTGTTTGTTGTACTAGTTCAGGTCATAATGAAGCGCATTCTCCATCTTGATACCGACACAAAGGTGTTCTACAATGTCGTCCGTATAAAGCTTCATAGGGCGCCATCCCTATGCTCGAATGATAACTGTTGTTGTAGGTGAATTCTATCAATAGTAGGAAACTCTCCCAACTTCCGGCATGTTCCAATACACACGCCCTTAACAGATCCTCTAAAGATTGAATCGTCCTTTTTGATTGTCCGTCAGTCTGAGGATGGTAAGCCGAACTTAGCCGTAGCTTCGTTCCTAAGGCTTCATGTAAACTCTGCCAAAACCGTGAAGTAAAACGTGGGTTTCTATCTAATATGATGCTTGAAGGTACTCCAAGCAGTCTCACAATCTCACTGATATAAATCTAAGTAAGCTACTCCACGGAATACTTGATATTGATAGGTAGAAAACGAGCTGGTTTCGTAAGCCTATCAATTACTACCCAAATGGACTCGCCCCCTTTAGGTGTCCTTAGCAAACACGTCACAAAACCCATCGCTATGCCATCCCATTTCCACTCTTGGATATCCAATGGAAGTAACATTCCTACGGGCCTTTGATGTTCAACCTTTGCTTTTTGGCACACCAAGCAAGACGCCACATAATCAGCCACATCTCTTTTCATGCCTTGCCACCAAAACAACCGCTTCAGGTCTTGGTACATCTTGGTTGATCTTGGATGCATACTCAACTTGCTTCTATGAGCTTTGTCTAGAATTAACCTCCTTATCTCTCGGTTTTTTGGCACACAAACCCATTCTCCTCGTCTTAGGATTCCATCTGCTCCTTCTTTGCATTCAAACGTCATCCCTTTCTTCAGATTCCTTCGCTTTTTTTCTAGATACTGGTCGTACACTTGTTTCTCCCGAATTTGATCCATCAGATCACATGACACTGTAACCATACCCACACAAAGTCTCCTTGGCATACTGACCACGGACAGATGAATATCTCTGAATTGTTCCAACAACTCATGTTCCTTAACCATCATGGCAGACACATGTAACTCCTTTCTACTCAAGGCATCCGCTACAACATTAGCTTTTCCCGGATGATACTGTTACTGGAAGTCATAGCCCTTCAGAAATTCCAGCCACCGTCTCTACCTCATTTTGAGCTCTTTCTGATAAAACAGGTACTTCAAGCTCTTATGATCGCCGAAGACATTGAACATCGAACCATACAAGTAGTGCCTCCAAATCTTCAATGCAAAGGCCACCGCTGCTACCTCCAGATCATGAGTAGGGTAATTCTTCTCATGCACTTTCAACTATCTCGAGGCATACGCTACCACTTTCCGATTCTGCATCAGAACACAATCCAACCCCTGGTATGAAGCGTCACGGTACACTTCAAAAGGTTCGTTTGGATCTGGCAATACCAACACTGGCGAAGTAGTCAGCCTCTTCTTTAGCTCTTGAAAACTCTGCTCACAAGCTTCAATCCATTCGAAAGCCTTATCCTTCCTCGTCAATTGGGTAAGAGGTCCTACAATCTTAGAAAATCCCTCGATGAACCTCCGATAATACGCAGCCAAGCCCACAAAACTGCATATCTCAGTCACTGTGGTTAGTCTCTCCCACTCAAGAACTGCTTCAACTTTTGACGGATCTATAACAATTCTTTCCTTTGAAATTACGTGACCCAAAAATTGCACTTCGTCGAACCAAAACTCACACTTAGGCAGCTTCGCGTACAACTGTTTCTCCTTCAGAACCCGAAGAACCACACTAAGATGTTCAGCGTGTTCTTCCCGGTCTCCCGAATAGATGAGTATGTCGTCTATGACAACAATGACAAACTTATCTGGGTAGGGATGAAAAACCCTATTCATATAATCCATGAATATGGCTGGAGCATTCGTCACCCCAAATGGCATTACAAGGTACTCGTAGTGCCCATAGCGTGTTCAAAACGCTGTCTTTGGTACATCCTCTGCCTTCACACGAATCTGGTGATAACTCGATTGCAGATTAATCTTGGAGAAAACGGCCGCTTCCCTCAACTCATCCATCAAGTCATCTATCCTCAAAAGAGGATGCTTGTTCTTAATGGTAACCTTGTTCAACTGGCGATAATCCACACATAGGCGAGAAGTTCCATCTTTCTTCTTCACTAACAGCATAGGTGCTCCCCACGACGACACACTAGGTCTAACGAACTGCTTCCCCAATAGAATCATTATTACAAATCATGTTCTCCAAGATAACTTTACCAATAAAGTAGTGAACCCAAACAAAAGGGTTTCACCCAAACAACATGAACAACCATTTTCACCTCCACCAATTTTGGTGTGATGAGGTTCACTCCCCATACCTATTTGTGAATAAACCCTCCGGATGAAACTCGATTGACCGGTTCGGGAATCTCCCGATTATTCGCACGAATACTCGTCATCAACTACAATCAACACAATCAATCAAAACATTAACATCTAACAACACAAATTTCCCCTATTTCCATCCACTTAGGGTTCGGCCCCTCTATCTTAAAATTAGCTAGAGATGTTCAAAATTTCTTATCTCTTGGGTGGATGATCCTTAGGTACTCCTAACACTGAAGCAAGTCTTATCACTCAAATCTTGAATCAAAAACTCAAACTTTTTCAACATACATGGTTCGGCCACTTTTAAATAAATTGGCTAGAAAGTTTATTTGATTTCATGCTTTTGGATTATGAAAGAAAATGATGAAACTAACTCATAGAAATTGGTTTTGTATTAAAATTATTTTTCTACACTTTTCTATGAATTTTTGAAGTCTATGAATCAAAACTTTAACCTCCATGAATCAAGAGATTTAAGAGATGAAATAGAGAGATTAAGAAAGCTAGGATGGAGGTCTTACCTCCTTGATGCAAAGTCTTAAGAGAAAAGAAACTTGATTTCACCAAAAACTTCAACTTTTCAAGATCAAAGTGAAGAAATGGTTGATGAACTATGAAGTACTTTGAAGAACTTGAAGAACAAGTGAGAGAGGAGAGAAAAGGAGAGAGTGGCCGAATGTCCAAGTGAGAAGGTGAGATCCAAAGATATTTTTGTCATTAAGGGTATTATGGTCTTTTCCTTAAAAGTCCAAGGACATTTTAGTCTTTTCTGTAACACCCCAATTTTTGTTTATGCGTATCGATGTGTTTATATATGTTTTCATATGCTGATCTATGACCCTAGTTCCATGTTGGATGTGTAAGTGTATGTTTTGGGTAGTTTTAGCCTTTAGGAAGGGTCAAGAAACCCGTTTTACGGTTTTGGACGTATCTTAAGTTCTAGATGTCCGATTGAGGCGATCTTGGATTCGTTGGAAAGCTTAGAGAATTATCTACAAGTCAGAGTAGCCATAATCGATTTATGAGTTCTAGAACAACCATAATCGATTATTTATTCGAGAACACTGATTGTCGAGTCAGAATAGTCATAATCGATAGTCATAATCAATTATTACTGCGTTTTATGCAGAAACGAGTTTTGGACCCTTAATTCGGCCCGTTTTGTCTTAAATCCTTTTTAAACCCTTTTAGCATGACCTAAACCCTATTTTTTGCTATCTTAGACTCAGAGAAACGACCTCTCTTCATCTCTCACGAAATCCCTTTGATCTCTTTCTTAAACCACCAAGGAGAAATCCTTGTTTTGGTTGATCTTCATCAAGAATACTTCTTGAACGTGTGAATCATGTTCTTGCTGGGTAGATCGTGATCAAGAGCTGGACCGTGAGGAGTAAATCAACAACGAATCCTTGTTTCTCTTACCCATAGGCCATGCGTTTTGTCATACCAGGTATGGGGGGAAAGATGAGCATATCATATGGGAATGTGAGAATGGGATTGAGGTGATTGGGGATTCCCATGGTCCTCTTGTGCCTTGAGTGATTTGTTGATACCATTGTTGGAGCAATGGCTTAGATGATTGTGTGCTATGAATATAGTATGGAATCAATTATATGATTGTGATATCATGAAGACGTGTATGTATTGCTATAATGATGTTATAAATATGTATGTGTTACTATAAGTGGTATAATGCTGTTAATGCTATTATCATAATGTTTTGATCATGAATTATATAACTATTGGTTTGAGATTATAATATGTGAATATTGAGTTATAATTATGGATTAATATATGTGAACCACGATTGTGACATTATCGAAATGTGATGTATTGTTTATGTGTGAGACCCAGCTCTAAGGAGCCTGTGATGGGTACTCATTTGTGATTGTTTGTGTGACGCCCAACTCTGCAAGGCCCGAGATGGGACTCAGCTCAAAATGGCCCGTTTATGGACCCAGCCATGGAATGGCCCGAGATGGGATCCAGCCACTAAGAGCTCGTGGATGAGACCCAGCCCCTAGAGAGCCTATTTGTGGGTACTCAAATATGTGTGTTGTATGAGTCCGAGGGGACATTGTTGCTTGTGATTGTAATGCGACATGTTTACAAAATATAATGAAATGATATGTTAAATGTTATGAAATGATTTGACTTGAATTACGAAGATGATTATGTCATATTTGTGGGTGTGTAGTATTTATATGTTTATGTACGTATAAATATATATGTATATTTGTGTGTATGCACTCGCCTTAATTTCCATTTTACTTCCATAACATATGTATATGAGTATGTCTTCTCACCCCTTTGTATTTGTGTCTCTTCTTGTATAATGTACGATTTGTATAGATTCTCAAGTGATTGAGGAGTAACGCATTAGAGCTTTACGTGGAGTTATGGATGCTCTGTTAGGAGTTGTTTTCATTTTGATGTTGTTCTTTAGGCTTTGGATCATGCTATTTTTTTCTTTATGGGGTTTTGTTTAGCTCTGATCCATGTGATATCGGGCTAGGGGATTATCTTGTTTAAACTACTTATTATTAATGCGAAACTTGTAAACGTTTTATGACAATATGTTTAATTTAATTGGATTTGAAGTTGAGTTTATGAATGGTGATACTCTTAACTATTGCGAAAATGTTTATTAATGTTAGAACTCGTATCTTTATTCTGCAAAGAATCTTTTCGCAAGTCAATATTTATATAATAAATCTATGTTGGGGTTAAGGGTGTCACATTTTCACCCTTAAGTTTAAGAAAATATCTAGATATTTTCAAGTTGACATGAAGAGGGTGAGGGCAAAAGAGTCTTTTCCCAAGTGCGAACACGTTCAGATATTTTGGATTGCCATTATGAGGGTGGCTCGAAATTCAACTTGATGTGACTTGATGTGACATAAGTTTATCCGTTAGCGGGTTCCATCAAATCCCTTTACAGCTCCAATCGTCTCCCGGTTCGAGTATTCGCCCGCATATTTTATATTATTTTCACATTTTAACGTCAGGAACTGATTTTAGCAAATTTGTAGAAAATTAAATTATAAGACTTATATCCCGTTCGCGAGTCAAAATTAGGTCTTGATAGTAGTAAAATACTACTATCAGTGAAAAACGCAGACCGGGCTCCATCTGAGATTTTGACCAAATTTTAACCATAGCTTCCTACGATAGCGTAGAGCGTGACTATGGTCTCAGATTATTTTATTTCACTCTCTAGACCCTCTAATAAAATACAAACTCATAAATACTGTTTAATTCATATTACGAAGCTTGAAAAATTCGGGTGTTACACCAATCTCTGATTGAGTTCATCCGTGTTGGGAAACCGATTTACCACGGCCCGGGGTCGCGATGCCTCCGACCACTTGTGGAGTTTCGAACAAAGGAAGCCCCTATAGACCTAGTGGTCTTAACTGGCTCATATTCTCAACCACTTGGATTGTAACTCGGTTCATATGGCACGTCGGCCGACTTATATATGTATGTAGAAAGTTTTCTGTTTTCTTTTTCATTCAATTCTTTCTTTTTCTGTCAAGGCACACAGCTCATGACTCGTTTTAAAGGACATATAGCCTGTTCATTCAAATTTCAGGACACGTAGTCCAAGTTCTTAATTCACGAAGTACTAGGCTGACGTCGCGGACACTAGACTCGCATGTAGGACACTATGTCCGTTCTTTTTTCCAAACACGGGATACGTAGTCCGAGTGCTCAATCCACATACTAGGCCGACGTCGCGGACACTAGACTCGCATATAGGACACAAAGTCCGTTCATGTCACAGAACTCTAGCCTGACGTCTCGGTCACTAGGTTCATGTGCTTCATATGCATGAAGGGGAAATCACCAGTTTCATCAAATTCATTTTCGTAGTTCAAAGATCAAAAACAAAACTCAGATTCTCTTTGGTATAAACCAAAACTCATTTTCGCTCTAAAACTTATTTTCCACAAAAACTTTTCTTTACAAATCATTCTCAAAGGCTCAAGTTCTAAAGATTCGTTTTTCAAAGGATTTTGGTTTTAAATACCTTTTCTAAAGGTTCCCTCGTCTTAAAACATTTTTCTAAAGATTGTTGTAGGAGCAAACATTCATGAAGAAACTTTTTCTTTTTCGGAACATCAAATACTTTCAGAAGGTTCTTTCTTTGACAACTACATATTTCTCAAGGTTTTTTTTTTCTTTGTATAACATGTTTAGAAAATAATGATAAGGTAATTTTTCACTATTTTCCTCACTAACGCTCAATTCCTTAAGTCTTGTTCGAAATTTCCTCTTGAGTTCTTAACTTAGTGGCTTTTTAGTAAAATTGGCCATTATAACATTTAGCTTGGAAGCTTTTCATCTCTCAAATCAAAACATTTCCAAATCATTGATTAAGACTTTTAAGTAGCTTAATCTTCATTATTGAGCTATATATATACACACACACACACACACACAAACACACACATGAAAACTCAATTCAACATCATCTTATCCAAGGCATCAATGCCATAATTCATATTTCAATATCCAATATCTCATTCAAGGCAATAACGCCACAATTCATATTTCAATATCCAATCACGCACTTACCAAAATAATTCTCGCATATATATCACAAGAGAAATCATTAACATTGATTCCAAAAACATCATCACAATCATACCACAACCAACCTTATGTGGCTATCAAACTTATTGGAGTTAATCTCCCCTTACCTCTCGAAGCTTCCCGGTTAGCGGAAAGTCGCCTAACCGATCCGAAAGTCGCCTGGTTTCTCGTCCGATTACCCAATAACAACTACAAATACACAACCAATCCAAACTTCGATAACTAAAAACTCAAATTCTCCCTATATCCCTTGACCTAGGTTCGGCCATATAGCTGGGAAATTAGCTAGGGATGTCTAAAAATTCCTATCTCTTGGAGTAAGAATCCTTAAGTAACTTTAACACCACATCAAGTCTAAATTTTGAAACTTGAGTCAAAACTTCATATTTTCCCCAAATTGGTGGTTCTACCATCCTATGATTAAATAGGCTAGGGAAGTGTTTTGATCACATACTTTTGGATTCAAAGCTCTCTATGTGTGATAGAACTAGATCAATGCTTCCGATACAAAATTTTGAACAAAACTCTAATGATCCAAAAGGGTGAGATTCAGCCTCTCATACCCATATGAGCTAGAGGGATCATTTGGTTACAAGCTCTTGGATTATAGAAGAGGGTGATGCTACTAGCTCATAGAAATTGGTTTGACATTAAAAGGATTTTTCTACAATTTTCTAGAGAATTTTAAAGTTTGGATCTAGAACTTGAAATCTACTTGAATCATGGTTTTCAAACATGAATTAAGAGAAGATTTATGAGATTAAAGGATCAGAGAAGTGATCTTACCTCATGGAGTGATGAAAATGAGCAAGAAACCTCACTTGATTCACCAAAAATGGTTAGAGATCAAGCTTGAAGAGAAATGGTGTTAGGAGAAAAAATGGTGGAGGGGCTGCCTTGGCCCGTCTATTTCGTGGGAGATGAAGGGAGGACAAGGATGTCCACAATTTTTTTCATTAAGGGCAATATGGTATTTTCCATAGGACCAAATGGTCATTTCTTGAAAGACCAAGGGCATTTTGGTCATTTCGCGTCCAGATATTTTGAAAACTCATCATGACACTGGAATGTATCCCAATGTGATTGGAATTGATGTGAGACTGAGTTTATCCGTTAGCGGGTCCCGATAAATCCATTTACAGCTTCGTTCGCCTCCCGGTTCGAGTTTCCGCCCGAATAGTTTATATTATTTTCACTTTTTAACGTCAAGAACCAATTTTAGCAAAATTGTAGAGAATGGAATTCTAAGCCTAACTGTCTCGTCCACGAGTCAAAATTACGTCTTTATAGTAGTAAAATACTGCTGTTAGTGAAAAACATTGACGAGGCTCCGTTTGAGTTTTTAGCTCAAAATTTAATCGTAGCTTCCTACGATAGAGCCGAGCATGAATATTGTCTCGGTTTATTTTATTTCATTTTCTAAAACCTCGAATAAAATACAAACTTAATTATACAAATTACTGATTTATAAAGGCAGTGAAAATCAGGGTGTTACATTACTACCCTTCTAAAAAAAATTTCGTGACTCAAAACTAGACAGGATTCTCTTCATCCCATGTTCCATATCCTATCCACCCCACTATATCTTAACAAAACTCTCACCACTTCCTGCCTATCCTGCTGAAAGGATGTTTGTAGTTAGATTACTACGCTTACTCCCAACCAATCCTTCAAAGATCAAAACGTTTTCTTGCTCGTCCATTTGAGTTGAGGGCAATCAGTTGAACTTAGTCACTACTCGGTCCTTGAAGATTAAGGAAAGAAATATTTCAACGAAAGAAATATTTCAACAAAAGAAATTTTCAACAGAGGAAATTTTCTTGGTCTTGCACCCTTAGGAAAGTATATAGAGGGGTTTTACCACTCGGAAATGAGTACAGGAATATCCACTATGTAAAAAGATTCTTCAGTAGATTCGTAAGTGTAAAAATGCATAGCAAAAAATCAGACTGGATCACATTTACCAAAAGTAAAAGTGATTATACCATGTTTCATCAAGAAACCTCCAGTTTCAAGAATTTGTCTGTGTTACAACTCAAGAAATAGTCATAACAAATCTTTCGATGAAATGACATGAAAATGTCCAGGCCAAGGAATGCTATTAAACCAATCCACTCAAATGTCTAATACACGGAGGATTATGCAGGAGTGTGAGTACAAATGCTCGTCCGGGATCGCATACCATAAGAATTTTACCACCATCGAGTCAAATTCGTACTTATTTGACTTCAAGACAACTCTTCTTGCGTGGGGTCCGCAATACTCGAGCTCTTTCTAATCGAATAGGTACTTCAAGCTCTTATGATCACTGAAGACATTGAACGTCGAACCATACAAGTAGTGCCTCCAAATCTTCAACGCAAAGACCACCGCTGCTAACTCCAGATCATGAGTAGGGTAATTCTTCTCGTGCACTTTCAACTGTCTCGAGGCATACACTACCACTTTCCAATTCTGCATCAGAACACAGCCCAACCCTTGGTATGAAGCGTCACAATACACTTCAAAAGGTTCGCTTGGATCTGGCAATACCAACACTGGTGATGTAGCTAGCCTCTTCTTCAGCTCTTGAAAACTCCGGTCACAGGCTTCAGTCCATTCAAAAGCCTTATCCTTCCTCGTCAATTGGGTGAGGGGTCCTACAATCTTAGAAAATCCCTCGATAAACCTCCGATAATACCCAGCCAAGCCCACAAAACTGCGTATCTCAATCACTGTGGTTGGTCTCTCCTACTCAAGAACTGCTTCAACTTTTGACGGATCTAAAGCAATTCCTTCCTTTGAAATTATGTGACCCAAAAATTACACTTCGTCGAGCCAAAACTCAGACTTAGACAGCTTCGCGTACAACTGTTTCTCCTTCAGAACCTGAAGAACCACACTAAGATGTTCAGCGTGTTCTTCCCGGTCTCGCGAATAGATGAGTATGTCGTCTGTGAAAACAACGACAAACTTATCTAGGTAGGGACGAAAAATCCTATTCGTATAATCCATGAATATGGCTGGAGCATTCGTCACCCCAAAATGGCATTACAAGGTATTCGTAGTGCCCATAGCATTTTCGAAACGTTGTCTTTGGTACATCCTCTGCCTTCACACGAATCTGGTGATAACCCGATCGCAGATGAATCTTGGAGAAAACTGTCTCCCCCCTCAACTGATCCATCAAGTCATCTATCATCGAAAGAGGATACTTCTTCTTAATCGTAATCTTGTTCAACTGGCGATAATCCACACATAGGCGAGAAGTTCCATCTTTCTTCTTCACTAACAGCACAGGTGCTCCCCACAGCGACGCACTAGGTCTAACGAACTGCTTCCCCAATAAGTCCTCCAATTGTTCCTTCAAGATTTCCAACTCTGCAGGTGCCATACAATATGGTGCCATAGACACTGGTCCTGTTCCTGGCACAAGATCGATCGAAAACTCGATGTCTCGAACTGGCGGTAAACCCGGTACATCTTCAGAAAAGACTTCCGGAAACTCATTCACGATAGGCACATGCTCTAAAACTAGCTCGCTCTTGACCTCCAAAGAAGATAGCAACATGTATCCCTGAGCTCCTTCTCTCAAAGAAACGTTTACTTGGTTGGCGGTCAAAAATCCAGAATTCTCAGAACGAGGAAAGACTAAGGTTTTATTTGCACAGTCTAACAGGATTTGTTAGAAGATAACCAATCCATTCCTAAGATTACATCCATTTGCGAAAGAGGCAAACAGATTAAATTAATCAAAAACGTTCTATCTTTTACAGAAATAGAACAATTCAAACAAACTTTAGCAGTTATAACAGGCTTTGTAGAGGCTTAGAAATTACTAAATCAAAAGGTAAAGAAGACACAGATAATCCCAAAAGGTTCACACAGTCATATGCAATAAAGGAATGTGTTGCGCCTGAATCAAACAGTAGAGTTAAGGTTTTACCTTCCATGACGCACTGACCTTGGATTAAGTCTTCATTCTGAGAAGCCTTGGCGCCACTCACAGTATAGACTCTGCCTCTTGCCTTAGGCCTCATTGCTTGGACATTGTTGACAGAATGTTCAGCTTTCGGCTGCACACAGTCGCGTGAAATTTGCTCCGGCTTCCCACACCTGAAGCATATAATCCTCTTGATTGAGCAATATAACACCCCGATTTTTTCACTTTTTTTATATATCAATAAGTGGAATAATTAAGTTTATATTTTTATTCTAGGAGTTATAAAATGAAATAAAATAAACCGAGACCATATTCATGCTCAACGCTATCGTACGAAGCTACGATTAAATTTTGAGCTGAAAACTCAAACGGAGCCCGGTCCGCGTTTTCACATTGACAATAAGATTTTACTGCTCTGGAGTCCTCATTTTGGCCCGTGAACGAGACATCAAGTCTTAGAATTTAATTTCCTACGTTTTCTTTAAATTTAAAAAAAAAAGTCACTTCCTGACCTTCGTTCGAGCGAAATCTTCAATCGGGTAAAGAACAGAGCTGCATATGGACTTACCGGGACCCGCTAACTGATAATCTTGATGTCACATCAAGTCACATCACATGGAAAAGCGTTCCAGAGTCATCATGATGTTTCAAAATATCTGGACGTGAAATGACCAAAATACCCCTAACCTTTTCATTCTTACCATTTAACCTTGAAGAAAATGACCAAAATGCCCTTAAGTGACCCAACCTTTGGCCCATTCAGCCCCACTTCCCATGCCCCAAACCAGTTTATGAGAGGCTTCTTCACTTCTCCTTAACACTTCATCTTCTTCCTTGAAAAATCTTCCATTTTCACTTCGAGAAAAAGCTTGAATCTTTGAGAGAAAAGCTTGATTCTTGACCATTCTTCATCATTCAATAGGTAAGATCACTTCTATGATCTCTAAGCTTTATGACTCTCTTCCTATCTCAAGTTTGAAATCTTGATTTCATAAATTTCAAGTTTATGATCCAAATTTCAAAAATTCATAGAAAATTGTAGAAAAATCCTTTTAATAGGAAACCAATTTCTTTGAGCTAGCTTCATCACCCTCTACCTCTATCCAATAGTATATGATCAAAATCTCATCCTATCCTAATTTATTTGAGAGGGGCTAAACCCTAAGAATTAGGGGAATAGTAGTTTTGTTCAATTTTTGTTCTCGAACTCTTGGTTCCATCCTTACCTTTCCTTTTGTTCTAGAATCCAAGTGATTGGAAGACCAAATCAATCTCTAACCCTTTTTAATCTTCATGGCCAAGACCTATAGTGAGTAGAACCATGAGTCTTGTTACAATTTTTTGGGTAATAGGACTTGAATTAGTGTTAATCATGCTTAAGAACCAACCATCCAAAAGATTGGAACCAAATGAAACCCCTAGCCTATTTTACCATTTTTGGCTGAACCTTAGACCACTATTGGGGGAGGAAAATTATGTTTTGATGTTGTTATTTTGTTTTGATTGTTGTTGGGAATTGAATTGTGCTTGATTGTTTTAGGCAACGCGGACGAAACCGGAACCGGAGCCAAGAACCGTTCAGGAATTTGATTGAGAAAATTAGAGAGGTAAAGGGAGGTATTTCATATTAAGTTTGGTAGTCTCATGATGGGTGATTGTTATATGTGATGTTGTTGCTTGATTGATGATTTGAATATGTGTCTTGAATTAAATATGAAATTGATGTACTTAATGATGTTTGTATTTGAGTACTTGAATATGATTTGTGGCATTGATGCCTTGGATGAAATTTTGTTGCGATATATATATATATATATATATATATATATATATATATATATATATATATATATATATGGACTGGTTAAGAGCATAGGACTGGCTATGACTCGAGAAAGAAAATTAAAATACTTGAAAACCGAAATCAAAGTTTTGAAAACCGGATTTGAAATCAAAAAGGTATTTTTGGGAAACGTTTAGCTTTATCCAGAAAAGTAGCCTTCTTTTTGAAAAGCTAGGCCCTTTCGAAAAGAAAAGATTTGTTTGAGGAAAGTTGTTACAGAGTGCATTTTGTTTTAGAAAAATATTTTAAAAAGAAGTGGAACATTTAGAAAACGGTTTTGTTTTTGAAAAAGAGTTTTTTTTCGGAAAATGTTTTCTTTGAAAAAGAAATGTCTTAGTTCAAGGAAATGAAACTGCGTTTTGTTTTCCAAAGTTGTTTTGTAAAAATCTGACCGAAAGAAAAATGATGAATCATGAGATGAGTGCAAACCTAGTGACCGAGACGTCGGACTAGTGTTTTGTGGATTGAGCACTCGGACTTCGTGTCCTGTGTTTTGAATGAACGGGCTTAATGTCCTTTAAAAAGAGTCGTGAGCTATATGCCTCGACAAAAGAAAGAATGAAAGAAAAATAAAACATAACTTTTTGTGTACATACATGAAACGACAGACGTGCCATTTGAAAACGAGCTACAACTCAAGTAGTTGAGAATATGAGCCAGTTAAGACCACTAGGTCTACAGGGGCATACCGTGTTCGAGACTCCACATGTGGCCAGAGGCGTTGCAACCCCGTGCCGTGGTAATTGGTTGCCAAACACGGATGAACTCGATCAGATACTGGACTATTCATGATATTGTTATGACATGGTACCCCTGAATAATTGGAGTTCGAACCTAAATTGAGAGGCCGACTCAGGAGAACAAGTGTGTTTACGGGAGTATTTGCGCCCTATCACTCGATGAAGGGAAGTAGGAATCTCTGGAGTACATGAATTAGAAAGATGATATTGGAGTCTCATGCATTATTATAACTCATGATAGTGTCTGAGATATTGTGTTATATGAATAAATGTTATTATAACTGTATTTATATGTGATTGTATCTGTTGTTTGTCGCTTATGCAGCTATCGTGATAAACTTATAAAATGAGTATCTCACCTTTGCCCGTACATGTTGGACACCCTGTTGTGTTTTTGGAATACATGTACAGATGTTGATCATAGGTCCCCGCGGACACGTGAGGACTTAGATGACGGAGTCTTTTGAAGGAGCAGGAAAAGAGGATACCTCCAAATTCCTTTGGGAATCAGAGCTGACTTTGGGGATGTATCCCAATGGCTACTTTTAGCCGACCAGCTTAGGAGTTTTATTTTTGAAGCAGTTGTATTTTATTTGCTGCATGTATGTTGACCTTATTTTCCTTTAAGTATGTAATATGTCATACTAGACCTGAACCTACTCTAGTAGTTAAACTATGTTTATAAGGAACTTATATGCTTCGGCATACTTATGTCAAAATTATGTTAGTATGAATCTTAAATATTGATGTGTGTTATAAAGTTTATTCCCTTGTCTTGAGTTTGAATTACTTGATGCATGTAGAAAATTTTTAGATCCGCGTTTTCGAACGTAGTTACTTAATTAATGTACTGTTCCGAAAGCAACCAGCATTTTATTTTCTTGATGTTTTTCCGCATTTTGAGTTCGTGTATCTAGCACCCCAAGGGGGTGTTACAAGCAATCTCTTGTGGTTTGATTACTCTTTCCACACTTCATACACTTGATTGGGGCGTTTCCAGACTGACTGAAACCCCCACTGCTTCCTCCCATAGAACGTTGTTGTTGATCTTGCTGCTTTGAATACGGTTTCCATCGAGATTTGTTGTCACGACAACCGTTCCCTCTGTGGAATCTACTCGGTCCAGAACTCTGCACTCGCTTGTCCTTGTTTGGCTCCAAGCTCTCGATCAGACGACACTTTTGCATCAGGCTTGGAAAAACAAAAATCTCCAGAGGAACAACAGCCCTTTTTAAATCGAGCCTCATACCCCCTTCGAACTTCCTGCATTTCCATTCTTCTCTTAGATTGTTTAGGAAGTAGTTTGAGAACTTCGCCAAACTTTCAAACTTGGCCCCGTACTCAGCTACAGACATTCCCCCTTGTCTCAGCAGGAGGAACTCCATCTCCTTCTTATGCCTCACACTTGTAGGAAAATACTTCTCCAGGAACTTCCCTTTGAAAGTATTCTAGTCTATAGCTTGCTGATCATGCATCAGCACCTGACGGGCTCCTTCCCACTAGTATTCAGCATCTTCCACTAGCATATAAGTTGCGTAAACAACCTTGTCATTCTCGGTACACCTCATAACTCCAAAGATCTTCTCCAAAATCTAGATCCAACGTTCAGCTAGCTCAGGATTGAACTCACCCTTAAACTGTGGTGGGTTCCTACGGAGGAATTCATCCAGTCCTTTACCCCCAGCAGCTCTCTCATCACGTTGAACCATTGCAGCGGCCATCTCCCGTATGGCGTTCACAGCAGCATTCAGGTTTTGAGCAGCCATTGCTACCTTAAAAATCAGAATTGTCAAACTCAAGGGACCACAACACAATTAAAGCAAACAATATTACATCCCTTATAGAGATAACAATAGAGAAACACATAGAGAACACAACAAAAACAAGACAGACCATAACCTACAAACCCTAAAAGACTCGGCCAGCTCTGATACCAAACAATGCAACAGCCTTTCCCGAGTGTCACATTCTTGAACGATTATAAGGCCGAAAATAATATTAATGCGGAAAATATGGTTTTCTTTTTATTTTTCTTTTTCTTTTCACAATGATGTAATGGGATTAGTAAAGGTAAGTAATGATAAATGAACATAGGTTCACCATGTATTTCTAGAAGCCATACATAATTGAAGTACGAAAATAGAAACAACATTGTATACAGACATAGGTCTAAGCCTAACTGACGATAAGTATATAATAAGTACTAGGAGTCACAGCTCCCCAAAAGGTGCAACAGACACTTGACACAGCCTGGCCAAAACTAAACAGTAAAAGGAGTCCCCCTTCAGACTCGAAGTAAATGCTGGACTGTATCGTCTACGCGTCCATCTGCTCAAGCAGAAATAGCAATAACAGCAGAGAAGATATAAAAATATGGGTGAGATTCTCAATCATCAAACAGCAAAATAGCAGAAGTAAAAACGGGACGACTCACCAGGTAACAACATACCCAACATGCTTACCATAAATCTCAATATAAATCATGTTGAACAATTAGCAACATAATATAAGGTATTCTTCAAAGCAGAACAGCGATGTACAACAAATAAATGTAATCATCAATAGCCATGCAATGCAATGCACATGACTCAATGCCATATGCCACATGGGTTAAACTCTGACCCCTACTCCATGGAGCTAACAAAACATCGGAGAGAGTGAATGGGAGGACGAGTTCCGTGTACCCGAGCCATGAGTAAGATGCAACAACATTCGTAACGTGCACGTATCTGATTGAGTTCATCGGTGTTGGGCAACCGATTTACCGCGGCCCGGGGTCGCGATGCCTCCGACCACTTATGGAATTTCGAACACAGGATGCCCCTATAGACCAAGTGGTCTTAACTGTCTCATATTCTCAACCACTTGGATTGTAGCTCAGTTCATATGGCATGTCGGCCGACTCATGTATGTATGCAGAAAGTTTTCTATTTTCTTTTTAGTTCAATTCTTTCTTTTTCTATCAAGGTACATAGTTCATGACTCGTTTTAAAGGACATATAGCCCGTTCATTCAAATTTCAAGACATGTAGTCCAAGTTCTTAATATATGAAGTACTAGGCCGACGTCACGGACACTAGACTCCCATGTAGGACACTATGTCCATTCTTTTTTCAAAACACAGGACACATAGTCCGAGTGCTCAATCCACGATGTACTAGGCCGACGTCACAGACACTAGACTTGCATATACGACACAAAGTCCGTTCATGTCACAGAACTCTAGCCCGACGTCTCGGTCACTAGGTTCATCTGCTTCACATGCGTGAAGGGGAAATCACCAGTTTCATCAAATTCATTTTCATATTTCAAAGCTCAAAATCAAAAATCAGATTCTCTTTGGTATAAACCAAAACTCGTTTTCGCTCTAAAACTTATTTTCCACAAAAATTTTCTTTACAATTCATTCTCGAAGGCTCAAGTTCTAATGATTCGTCTTTCAAAGGATTTTGGCTTTAAATACCTTTCCTAAAGGTTCCCTTGTTTTAAAACATTTTTCTAAAGATTGTTATCGAAGCAAACTTTCATGAAGAAACTTTTTCGTTTTCGGAACATCAAATACTTTTAGAAGGTTCTTTCTTTGACAACTAGATATTTTTCAAGGTTTTCTCTCATTGTATAACATGCTTAGAAAATAATGATAAGGCAATTTTTCACTATTTTCCTCACTAACGCTCAATTCCTTAAGTCTTGTTCAAAATTTCCTCTTGAGTTCTTAACTTAGTGGCTTTTTAGTAAAATTGGCCATTATAACATTTAGCTTGGAAACTTTTCATCTCTCAAACCAAAACATTTCCAAATCGATGATTAAGACTTTTAAGTAGCATAATCTTCATTATTGAGCTATAACCAGTCCTATGCTCTTATATATATATATATATATAGACACACATTCACACACATCAAACCTCAATTCAACATCATCTCATCCAAGGCATCAATGTCACAATTCATATTTCAATATCCAATATCTCATTTAAGGCAATAACACCACAATTCATATTTCAATATCCAATCACGCACTTACCAAAATAATTCTCACATATACATCACAAGAGAAATCATTAACATTGATTCAAAAAACATCACAATCATACCACAACCAACCTTATGCGGCTATCAAACTTATTGGATTTAATCTCCCCTTACCTCTTGAAGCTTCCCGGTTAGCGGTAAGTCGCCTGACCGATCCGAAATTCGCCCGGTTTCTCGTCCGATCACCCTGCAACATCTACAAATACACAACCAATCCAAACATCAATAACTAACAACACAAATTCTCCCTATATCCCTTGACCTAAGTTCAGCCATATAGCTAGGAAATTAGCTAGGGATGTCTAAAAATTTTTATCTCTTGGAGTAAGGATCCTTAAGTAACCTTAACACCACATCAAGTCTAAATTTTGAAACTTGAGTCAAAACTACATATTTTCCCCAAATTGGTGGTTCATCCATCCTATGATTAAATAGGATAGGGAAGTTTTTTGATCACATACTTTTGGATTCAAGGCTCTCTAAGTGTGATAGAACTAGATCAATGCTTCCTATACAAAATTTTGAACAAAACTCTAATGATCCAAAAGGGTGAGATTCGGCCTCTCATACTCATATGAGCTAGAATGCTCTTTTGGTTACAAGCTCTTGGATTATGGAAGAGGGTGATGCTACTAGCTCATAGAAATTGGTTTGACATTAAAAGGATTTTTCTGCAATTTTATAGAGATTTTGAAGTTTGGATCTAGAACTTGAAATCTACTTGAATCATGGTTTTCAAACATGAATTAAGAGAAGATTCGTGTGGTTTAAGGATCAAAGAAGTGATCTT
Organism: Ammopiptanthus mongolicus; assembly: GCA_039655645.1. Taxonomy (NCBI): domain Eukaryota; kingdom Viridiplantae; phylum Streptophyta; class Magnoliopsida; order Fabales; family Fabaceae; genus Ammopiptanthus; species Ammopiptanthus mongolicus. The sequence continues at coordinate 53,424,109 of CM077349.1, forward strand.
ACCTCATGGAGTGATGAAAATGAGCAAGAAACGTCCCTTGATTCACCAAAAATGGTTAGAGATCAAGGTTGAAAATGGAGAAAAAGCATGAAGAGAAATGGTTTTAGGAGAAAAAATGGTGGAGGGGCTGCCTTGGCTGGTCTATTTCGTGGGAGATGAAGGGACGACAAGGATGTCCACAATTTTTTTCATTAAGGGCATTATGGTCTTTTCCATAGGACCAATGGTCATATCTTTAAAAGACCAAGGGCATTTTGGCCATTCCGCGTCCAGATATTTTGAAAACTCATTATGACACTGGCACGCATCCCAATGTGATTTGACTTGATGTGACACTGAGTTTATTCGTTAGCGGGTCCCGATATATCCATTTATAGCTCTGTTCGCCTCCCGATTCGAGTTTCCGCCCGAATAGTTTATATTGTTTGCACTTTTTAACGTCAAGAACCAATTTTAGCAAAATTGTAGAGAATGGAATTCTAAGCCTAACTATCTCGTCCACGAGTCAAAGTTAGGTCTTTATAGTAGTAAAATACTATTGCCAGTGAAAAACGCAGACCGGGCTCCGTTTGAGTTTCTGCTCAAAATTTAATAGTAGCTTCCTACGATAACGCAGAGCATGAATATGGTCTCGGTTTATTTTATTTCATTTTTTAAAACCTCGAATAAAATACAAACTTAACTATACAACTTACTGATTTATAAAGGTAGTGAAAATCGGGGTGTTACATTACTACCCCTGTAAAAAAAATTTCGTCCTCGAAATTTCGTAACTCAAAACTAGATAGGATTCCCTTAATCCCAGGTTCCACATCTTATCCACCCCACTATATCTTAACAAAACTCCCATCACTTCTTGCCTATCCTGCTGAAAGGATGCTCGTAGTTAGATTACTACGCTTACTCCCAACCAATCCTTCGAAGATCAAAATGTTTTCTTTCTCGTCCACTTGAGTTGAGGGCAATCAGTTGAACTTAGTCGCTGCTCGGTCCTTGAAGATTAAGGAAAGAAATCTTTCAACAAAAGAAATTTTCAACAGAGCAAATTTTCTTGGTCTTGCTACCATAGGAAAGTATATAGAAGGGTTTGGCCACTCGGAAATGAGTACAGGAATATCCAGTATGTAAAAAGATTCTTCAGTAGGTTCGTGAGTGTAAAAATGCATAGCTAATACATGTTTACAACCGCGACTCTAATAAAGTCCCTTCTTTCGTAAGAACTTTCCAACAGATCAGGGAATCAAAAGATAAACAGTCTGGCAAAAAAATCAGACTACATCACATTTACCAAAAGTAAAAGTGATTAGAATAAGTTTCATCAAGAAACTTCCAGTATCAAGAACTTGTCTGTGTTACAACTCAAGAAATAGTCATAACAAATCTTTCGATGAAATGACATGAAAATGTCCAGGCCAAGGTATGCTATTAAACCAATCCACTCAAATGTCTAATGCACGGAGGATTATGCAGGAGTGTGAGTACAAATGCTCATCCGGGATCGCATACCCTAAGAATTTTACCACCATCGAGTCAAATTCGTACTTATTTGAATTCACAACAATTCTTCTCGCATAGGGTCCGCAATACTTGACGCAGAGTCTCCTCATGTTCCTCGTGACTCTTAGAGTAAACGAGAACATCGCCGATGATGACAAATTTAACGAGAACCAAACGAAATTCCATTTCTTGCAGTCCAATCCGGCCTACTTTGTAGGCGATATCCTACACAAGCGATCAATTGAATCTAGAAACTAGATCAATCGAAAACTCAATGTCCTTTACAACGCAGACTCAGATTATCCCAAGAAATTTATCCTGAAAATCTTCCCAGATAGGCACCTCATTCAAATGTCTAACACAATCCCAAAAGGACAAACGACGTGTCAACATGAATACAAGTACCTTTCTCTAAACGTGAGTTCTCACTAGGCTTCAACCTGATTAGAACTCAATCAAAACGCACACCCCTATGTGACAACACACCTTGTTTCGTCAAGGAAACAATTTCAACATGGTCCTACTCTTTTGGAGAAATAAAATTAACTCTTGATCTATCGACTATCGGGAAAGTCATTCCCTCTTTTACTGACCTACTAGTCCGTCATTCTCTACTACCAATCCTTCATGAAAGACTTACTTCCATGATTAAGTCAAACAGTTAAACTAGTTCTTATCCCGTTATTACACGACTCAATCTCACCAACAACTCTAATGCACTCTAAATCCCAATAAGCTCACTTAAGTGTTCTAATATCTAAGTGAAAATCCAAACTTAATATCAAACTTAGTCTAAGTCCTCGAATCTAAAAGTATCAAAACAAGGAGTCAACCATATCCTCAGTTAGTGGTCGTTTCAACTAAGTCTAAACTCATCTGTCTCACTCATCTCTGCCGGTCACTGTCTTAAGTTCTATTAGCAAGACAGTACTCCCATTCATATAGGATCCATTGTAATTCTTTCCCCTATTGATACCAATCCTAAGGACACTCGTTCTATAGCCAATGTTCATATTTCACTTCTGGTTCACTCAGTATCTGATAATTCGCAACTTCGAAAAGTTATACTTAGGTATTATACAAATTCTTCACCACCATCAACATGGATTACAGTCTACCCGTAAGGTGTAGCCTTTCATCTATCCTAATGTAGAAAAATGTCCTATTCATCAAACCCACAAACAGCGGAGGCTCCAATCATGTCTTAAAGTACTATCAAAAGAAACTTAAAGCGATACCACACTTTTATTGCTTTACCGGAATTCCAGTCCAGTCTCTCAACTCTATCAGAGTACATATTGTTATCTTTCCATTCCTTTGGTCGCTTACTAGCTACCTATGTATCTACTTCGAAAACCATTTGGTATTCTTCTACTTGCCTAAGGCACGCTTGTTCCTTCGGCAAACTTTCCCAAGATTCAAACTTCCTTCACCTACCAAGGAGTCTTCACTCACTTGATAACTAAGAGTCTAAAATCCTTGACTCATAAAATAAAGATCATATTCAAGCCTAGTTACTAAAACTGACTAAGGAGCTATCTTAAAGCTTACCTTAGATTTCACATCTTAATAACTCGGATAACCCTTCTCTTAAAAGTCTTAACGCATCTCAATCATCGGATCCAACCAATCCAATTGGTTGTATTCCGAAAGAAACAAGTCATCACAGACTGTTCTTAATCTTACTGTCCTCTTATCAAAACAAAACACTGAGTAAACAGTAAAAATATCATGAATCCATAACCTAGATCCCAAAAGACATCAACCAGCTCTGATACCATTATTGTAACACCCCCTCTCGGTGTCACAGTTCGTACCCCAAATTTTCTTTTTCGGGTAATTAAAGCCTTTTCGAAGATACTCATTAGATTAGTTGCGAAAATCTAATACCAAATGAAAATTTTAATAACAACTGAAAAACAAATTCAAGCTCATCATCTATAAAACTCATTTAACTTCGCCATAAGGCGTACATCACTTCAATCTCTTAATACATATCATACTGAGTCACGGTCAAAAGACCTGACTTAAACGTCAAACATCCTAAGAGCTAGTCTAATAAAACTCTAAGAACAATAAAGCATACTACCTAGCATGCATCGCCCCAATGAGGCTGGGCCTCGTCATCCATAGTCCACCCGTCTTCGTCATCTACACCAAGGAACTCAGCTACAGGGTCCCGCAGTGACCCAGAGGACCGTTGGAAAAATATTTGTACATGGATTCATAAAACACAACAGGGTGTCCAACATGAATAGGCAACGGTGAGATACTCGTTCACAAGTTTATCGCAATAGCCACACAATTAAAGTAGCATACAAATAATGCATCAACACAGTCATGCTATAAAATATAAATATTCAATCATAATATCGTAATGAGATAATTTCACTCAGTGGGATCACACCCATTTATCAAGATAAGTCAAAAGAATGCATGAGACTTCAATTCGACTTTCTAAATCATGTTCTTCGGAGATTCCTAACTTCCCTTCCTCGAGCAATAGGCCGTGAATACTCCCATAACACAATTGTTCTCATGAGTTGCCCTCTCAATTTAGGTTCGAGCTCCAATTGTTCCGGGGTACCACGTCCAACCATATCATGAATAGTCCAATCTCTGATTGAGTTCATCCGTGATGGGCAATCGATTTACCACGGCACGGGATCGCGATGCCTCCAGCCACTTGTGGAGTTTCGAACACAAGATGCCCCCATAGACCTAGTGGTCTTAACTGGCTCATATTCTCAACCACTTGGATGGTAGCTCGGTTCATATGGCACGTCGGCCAACTCATATATGTATGCATAAAGTTTTTTGTTTTCTTTTTCGTTGAATTCTTTCTTTTTCTGTCAAGGTACACAGCTCATGACTCGTTTTAAAGGACATATAGCCCGTTCATTCAAATTTCAGGACACGTAGTCCAAGTTCTTAATTCATGAAGTACTAGGCTGACGTCGCAGACACTAGACTCCCATGTAGGACACTATGTCCGTTCTTTTTTAAAACGCAGGATGCGTAGTCCGAGTGCTCAATCCACGATGTACTTGGCCGACGTCGAGGACACTAGACTCACATATAGGACACAATGTCAGTTCATGTCACAGAACTCTAGCCTGACGTGTCGGTCACTAGGTTCATGTGCTTTACATGCGTGAAGGGAAAATCACCAGTTTCATCTAATTCATTTTCGTAGTTCAAAGCTCAAATGCAAAACTCAGATTCTCTTTAGTATAAACCAAAACTCGTTTTCGCTCTAAAACATATTTTCCACAAAAACTTTTCTTTACAAATCATTCTCAAAGGCTCAAGTTCTAAAGATTCGTATTTCAAAGGATTTTGGCTTTACATACCTTTTCTAAAGGTTCCCTTGTTTTAAAACATTTTTCTAAAGATTGTTATCGGAGCAAACTTTCAAGAAGAAACTTTTTCATTTTCGGAACATCAAATACTTTCATAAGGTTCTTTCTTTGACAACTACATATTTCTCAAGCTATTCTTTCTTTGTATAACATGTTTAGAGAATAATGATAAGGGAATTTTTCACTATTTTCCTCACTAACGCTCAATTCCTTAAGTCTTGTTCGAAATTTCCTCTTGAGTTCTTAACTTAGTGGCTTTTTAGTAAAGTTGGCCATTAGAACATTTAGCTTGGAAGCTTTTCATCTCTCAAATCAAAACATTTCCAAATCTTTGATTAAGACTTTTAAGTAGCTTAATCTTCATTATTGAGCTAAAGCCAGTGCTATGCTCTTAACCAGTCCAGGATATATATATATATATATATATATATATATATATAGACACACACACACACACACACACACATCAAACCTCAATTCAACATCATCTCATCCAAGGCATCAATGCCACAATTCATATTTCAATATCCAATCACGCACTTACCAAAATCATGCTCATATATCCATCACAAGAGAAATCATTAACATTGATTCAAAAAACATCATCACAATCATATATATATATATATAGACACACACACACACATCAAATCTCAATTCAACATCATCTCATCCAAGGCATCAATGCCACAATTCATATTTCAATATCCAATCACGCACTTACCAAAATCATGCTAATATATCCATCACAAGAGAAATCATTAACATTGATTCAAAAAACATCATCACAATCATACCACAACCAACCTTATGCGGCTATCAAACTTATTGGAGTTAATCTCCCCTTACCTCTCGAAGCTTCCCGCTTAGCGAATAGTCGCCCGACCGATCCGAAAGTTGCCCGATTTCTCGTCCGATTACCCGACAACAACAACAAATACACAACCAATCCAAACATCAATAACTAACAACACAAATTGTCCCTATATCCCTTGACCTAGGTTCGGCCATATAGCTAGGAAATTAGCTAGGGATGTCTAAAAGTTCCTATCTCTTGGAGTAAGGATCCTTAAGTAACCTTAACACCACATCAAGTCTAAATTTTGAAACTTTAGTCAAAACTTCATATTACCCCCAAATTGGTGGTTCGGCCAACCTTTGATTAAATAGGCTAGGGAAATTTTTTATTGATCACATACTTTTGGATTCAAGGCTCTTTAAGTGTGATAGAACTAAATCAATGCTTCCAATACAAAATTTTGAACAAAACTCTAATGATCCAAAAGGGTGAGATTCGGCCTCTCAACCCATATGAGCTAGAGGGATCTTTTGGTTACAAGCTCTTGGATTATGGAAGAGGGTGATGCTACTAGCTCATAGAAATTGGTTTGACATTAAAAGGATTTTTCTGCAATTTTCTAGAGATTTTTGAAGTTTGGATCTAGAACTTGAAATCTATTTGAATCATGGTTTTCAAACACGAATTAAGAGAAGATTCATGAGGTTTAAGGATCAAAGAACTGATCTTACCTCATGGAGTGATGAAAATAAGCAAGAAACCTCACTTGGTTCTCCAAAAATGGTTAGAGATCAAGCTTGAAAATGGAAAGAAAGCTTGAAGAGAAATGGTGTTAGGAGAAAAAATGGTGGAGGGGATGCCTTGGATGGTCTATTTCGTGGGAGATGAAGGGAGGGCAAGGATGTCCACATTTTTTTTTTTCATTAAGGGCATTATGATCTTTTCCATAGGACCAAATGGTCATTTCTTTAAAAGACCAAGGGCATTTTGGTCATTTCGCGTCCAGATATTTTGAAAAATCATCATGACACTGACATGCATCCCAGTGTGATTTGGCTTGATGTGACACTGAGTTTATCCATTAGCGAGTCTCGATAAATCCATTTATAGCTCCGTTCGCCTCCCGGTTCGAGTTTCCGCCCGAATAGTTTATATTATTTTCACTTTTTAACATCCAGAACCAATTTAGCAACATTGTAGAGAATGGAATTCTAATCCTAAATGTCTCATTCACAAGTCAAAATTTGGTCTTTATAGTAGTAAAATACTACTGTCAGTGAAAAACGCAAACTGGGCTTCGTCGGAGTTTTTAGCTCAAAATTTAATCGTAGCTTCCTACGATAGCGTTGAGCATGAATATGGTCTCGATTTATTTTATTTCATTTTATAAAACCTCGAATAAAATGTAAAATTATACAACTTACTAATTTATAAAATCAGTCAAAATCAAGGTGTTACAGGGACGTTGTTTTGAGCGATGTGCCGGTTGTGAAAGATTTTCCTGAAGTGTTTCCCGAGGATGTTCCCGGTTTACCACCTGTGAGAGATATCGAGTTTTCAATTGACTTAGTTCCGGGATCCGGTCCAATCTCCATCGTTCCATATAGGATGTCACCTCCAGAGTTAGTCAAGCAGAAAGCTCAACTGGAGGACCTGTTGTCTAAGCAGTTTGTGAGGTCAAGTGTATCCCTATGGGGAGCACCAGTGTTGTTAGTGAGGAAGAAGGACAGAGGTTCAAGACTCTGAGTGGATTACCATCAACTCAACAAGGTAACGATCAAGAACAAGTGTCTGCTACCACGCATAGATGATCTGATGGATCAACTCCGAGGAGCTGCTGTCTTTTCAAAGATCGACCTACGATCTAGTTATCACCAGATTAGAGTGAAGGCTAAAGATATACCTAAGACTGCATTCAGGACTCGTTATGGTCACTATGAGTACCTTGTGATGCCTTTTGTGTGAATATATGCCTTGACAGGATAAGTTAAAGTTTTGATGGATGACAAAAAGAAAACATCCCAAGAGGACTAGATTGCAAAAAGCGGAAAAAGTTATCTCAGATGATCAAGTCTTTCAGAAGGGGTGAAGGGAATTTTAGTATCTGTATTGTGTGTTTTAGATCATATTGTACATGGTAGATAAAGCTCTCAAAATCAATCACACACACACAAAATAGAAAGAGTAAAAATAAAACTTAATTGGTCGTAAGCTCTTTAATTGGAAAAATCAATTAACAGTTGTTAAGTTTAAAGTTCAGATGGTTTCGAAATGAAAATAATCGATTAGCATATATCTGAAAAGAAATTTCTCGAATCAGAGAAAATGTAATCGATTACCATAATCTATTATATACATAATCGATTCCTTAATCGATTATGCTCCTACGCGTAAAAATGACCTCTAAAACAGAGAACCCATAATCGATTATCATAATCGATTATCATAATCGATTATGATTCTATTGTCTCTTAACGCGTTTTGGCTAAAAAGGGAATAATTGATTATTGAATTAAAATAATCAATTATTGTGCGCGAAACACATATGCTGAAAGTGGGCTTAACCTAATTCCTATGGGCCTAATTCTTTTCCTATAAATAGGATGCCTTGGGAACTGTTTCAAACACAACACTTGCTTCCCTATTTTTTATTGCGCTAACACTCTGTCAAAAATTCTTTTTATCACTCTCACTAATATTACACTTTGATTACACTTACATTGAGAGAGAGCTTTATACTCTATATAAGTGAGATTGTAATTGTGCTTCAAGTTGTAATTTCTTATCTGCACTTTTGAGTGCTACATTTCTCCTTTATATTGTTCTTATTTGGGTGTGAGTCCCATAGTTTTTGAAAGAGAAGGTTTTTCTCTTGAGACTTTGTCACTGGGGGAGGTGATATCCCTGGTTTGTGAAAAGTGTTCTTATTTGTGAAGGTTTCTTGCTGAACCTGATTTAAAAGCTAGTTATTTATTGAAAACCCTTGGTGGTTGACCTTGGGGACTGGACGTAGGCTACTGGGGTATTAGGTAGCCGAACCAGGATAAAACTGCGAGTCTCTATTTCCCTCCTTACTATTAATTATTGCAATTTATTTTACGCCATTTACTTTCAGCAACTTTTACATTATTGCAATTTATTTCACGTCATTTACTTTCTGCTACCTTTATTTTATTGCAATTTATTTCTAAAGTGCTCTGCTGTGCAAAAAGTTTTCAAAAATACACATTACACACAATTCACCCCCTTCTTGTGTTTGGAGTCACTTGTCAACATTTTGGAGTGACGAATGCACCTATATGAACCGGATTTTTCATCCGTTTCTAGATCAGTTCGTTGTCGTGTTCATCGATGATATTCTCATCTACTCTAAAAGTCATGAGGAGCATGAGGAACACCTGCAACAAAATTTACAGATTCTTCGCGAGGAAAAGTTGTACGCAAAGCTATCTAAGTGCGAGTTTTGGCTAGATGAAGTCAAGTTCGTCGGGCACATGATTACGAAGGAAGGAATCGTCGTTGATCCTACGAAAGTAGAAGCAGTACTTTTATGGGAAAGATCCAAGACTGTGACGGAAATTCGCAGTTTCGTTGGTTTTGGGTGGTTATTACAGAAGATTCATCGAAGGATTCTCAAAGATCGTTGCGCCGTTGAATCAACTTACAAGGAAGGACCAACCTTTTGCTTGGACGGAGAAATGCGAGGAAAGTTTCCTGGACATGAAGGAACATTTGACAACCTCACCCGTGTTAGTGTTACCCAAACCAGACAACCCATACGAAGTGTAATGTGATGCTTCGCATCAGGGTTTAGAATGTGTACTTATGCAACATCGGAAGGTTATAGCTTATGCTTCGCGACAGTTGAAAACTCATGAGAGAAATTACCCAACGCACGACCTAGAGTTAGTTGTTGTCGTTTTTGCATTAAGGATTTAGAGGTGCTACTTGTACGGATCTAAGTTTGATGTCTTTAGTGACCACAAGAGTTTGAAATACCTGTTCAACCAAAAAGAGCTTAACATGAAGCATAAACGATGGATGGAATTTCTCAAAGACTACGATTTCACTTTGCTATACCACCTTGGAAAAGAAGATGTCATCGCAGACGCTTTGAGTCGGAAGACCCTGCATATATCTGCAATGATGGTTAAAGAGTTGGAGTTGATTGAGCCGTTTCGTGATCTCAATTTTGTTATAGAAGTGAACAATGAGAAGATTAGTTTGGGAATGATCAAGGTATCTAGTGGACTGATGGAAACGATTCGAGAACAACAAACAACTGATGAGTACCTTAAAGAGAAAAAGGAGTTACTTGGACAAGAAAAGGCTGCAGAGTTCAGCTTAGGAACAGATGATATCTTGAGATACATGTACGATTTTGTGTACCTAGCAACCCAAAGATGAGGAAAATGATTCTGGAGGAAGCACATAAGAGCAAGCTGAGTATTCACCCTGGATCGACCAAAATGTATCAAGATTTGAAACAGAGGTTTTGGTGGCCAGGAATGAAGAAACAACTGGCTGAGTATGTAGCATCATGTCTGACTTGCTAGAAAGCAAAAGTAGAACATCAACTACCTGGTGGAATGCTTCAATCCTTGGAGGTACCCGAATGGAAATGGGAGAGCATCTTAATGGATTTTGTGGTAGGTTTACCAAGGACTTTAAGAGCTTTGATTCGATTTGGGTGATCGTTGATAGACTAACTAAATCGGCACACTTCTTACCTGTTAAGATCAACTACAAAGAGGAGAAGTTAACCGAGCTGTATATCAAGGAAGTGATCAGACTACATGAAGTACCGTCGAGTATCATTTCTGATAGAGACCCAAAGTTTACTTCACATTTTTGGCAAAGTCTACATCAAGCGTTAGGAACAAAGTTGAGATTGAATTCAGCATACCACCCTCAAACGGATGGACAGACGGAGAGAACAATACAATCTTTGGAAGATCTGCTGAGAGCTTGTGTCCTAGACCATAGTGGAAGCTGGGATGATCGTTTGCCTCTTATTGAGTTTACATACAACAACAGTTTTCATTCCAGTATAGGGATGGCACTTTATGAGGCTCTGTATGGACGGAAGTGCCAGACACCGTTGTGTTGGTATCAGGATGGAGAGAGTACGATTTTGGGAGCCGACCTTATGCAATAGACTACGGAGAAGGTTAAACAAATCCGTGAAAAGATGAAGACGGCACAGAGCATACAGAAGAGCTACTCCGATAGACGGAAGCGACCTCTCGAATTTCAAGAAGGTGAACACGTGTTCCTGAGATTCATACCTACGACTGGGGTAAGTAGTGTAACACCCCCTTCTGTGTCATCACATGGTAACCCTTTGGGGAAAATAAAGCTTTAGTAAACCTGTTGGTTACTTTCGGAAAATAAAATTTTCTAAGTATTTAACTTATTTCAAAATTCAGTGATAAAAACTTTTTCGTAATTTCACCATACAATCACATAGTTGAACAGACGTTAATATATATCAGATATTCATACGTACTAAGTCATTATCAGTTTATACATAAGGCCTTTATACAGACGGTCATTCTTAAAAGTCATGGTTCTCAGTAGCCAGAGCGGACTGACGAAGTCACTACCCAAAATAAAAGGACTTATTCTATAGTTGGTCCCACCTCTAACGTGTTCATGACTTCCCATATGCCATCATTCTCCATGCGTTCAGACGTTAGGGAACGGATCCCCGAATGTTCCGATGGCATCTTGGAACTCATCTAATGATGCAAGGGTGAGATACCAATATATGGATTCAAGCACGATAGCTACATGTGCGACACACCAACAGCATATATAATCATGATGCATAAGATTCTACTAAATAAACAAGTACTTCATCATAAGGTTTCATACTCGACAGTCATCATCATTTATAAAAAAAATGCATGACACTTCAACGTTCAACGTTTAGTTCTTCACTTAATCTCCGGAGATCCCAACACCGTATAAATGAGTTGATCAAACTCGATTGCCAAAAAGGCACACCGTTGTTAAAAAAATTACACACTGTCCAACACAAGGCATAGGCGATCACCGTTTATGGTTTTCATTGTCCATCAAGGCACAATGATATACACCATCTTGAATATCCTGACCACCAAGATATCCAGATTAACACCGTAGGCACGTCTGCCATTTAATGCATGTAAAAACGTTTCTTGTCTTGTCACTTTTCTTTTTGTTCTTTCTTTCCATGTCGAAGCTCAAAGGCTCCCGACCATTCGTGATTTACAACGTTTTAAGATTTTTCATCGTTAACACAGGACACAACGTCCGAGTGCTCAATCACGAAGCCCTAGACCGATGCACCAATCCTAGGTCCGTGGTGATAGAAAACAACGTTCACCTTTAACAACTTTTATCACAACGTTAAGAGGACACACAGTCCAAAGGACACAAAGTCCACAACACCGTGACACGGATCTCAGATCCACGTGCCATTATGACAGAACACTAGTATCCCGACGTCTCGTTTACTAGGTTCACATTTCAACGTTTTCACCATTTTTCGTTCTGTGAAACACAAATCTAAAACAAAATCTCTGCAACTCATCCAAGTTATCATATTTTACACCGTTGGGAAAACTCATTTACAGAAAACCCTTTCCATTTGAAATTCATTTATAAACCATCGAATTACCAATGAAACTTATTTTCCTTTGAAAATATTTTCCAAAACCTCAATGCTTGGAAGAAAGCATTTGACGTTAAATTGTCGTTTCAAAAAGAATGTTGCTGTTTCTAAAATACCTTCCGAAAATCTTTTTTGAATTAACCGTCGTTTTGCATTTAAAAAAGTCCTAAGTTAAAATTTGACTTTTTCCTTTTGAATTAATTTTCTCCACTTATTTTTGAAAATTGACATTTTCTACTAACTTTATACATTAATTTAGGATTCCTCTTGTGAGACTAACATCGTTTGAAAATTTTCCAACATTTCCAAATAAATATTTGGCGTTCCATATAAAGCTTTTTCAAGGCTTTTATCTCCGTTAATTAATTGAGCATTGACCACTGTCAGTCTTCTCAATCAACACTCAACATCAATAATATTGATACAACATCGTTACAGCAGATAATACAATTAGAACACGTATTAAAACACTATAACACATAACAGCAAATAATTATCAACAAATAAAACAACAGCTGAAAGTAAATCAACCAAGCACCACACAGCTCAAATAAATTTCTACAAACCAAATATTGATAGCACCTAGTTATCGAGAGATCCATCAAGCAATCTCCCCTTACCTCTTGAAGTTTTCCTCCGAGCAAAATTCGTCAGATCGGCTCGCGAATTCTCCCGATTCCTCGTCCGATTATTCAACCACAACTACATACACACAATCAATCCAAACATCAATACTACACAACACAAATTTCCCTATTCCCCTCCACCTAGGGTTCGGCCATAGGGTCCCAAAATTATCTAAGGATGTCTAAAAATTCCTATCTCTTGGGTGAAGGATCTATAGGGACTCCTAACATCAAAACAAGTCTCTACACTCAAAGTTGAATAAAAAATTCTTGTTTTCTCCAAATGGTGGTTTCAGCCACCCTTTAATAAACTAGGCTAGGGAAGTTTTTAGATCACATACTCTTGGATTCAAGACTCTCTACGTGTGATAGAACCTAATCATTAGTTCTTGGACAAAAATTTGAGCAAAATCTCTTGGATCCAAAGGAAGGGGGATTCGGCCCTTTATACCCATATGGGTTAGAAAACTCTTTTGGTTACAAGCTCTTCGATTATGAAAGAGAGCAATGAAACTAGCTCATAGAAATTGGTTTGACATTAAAAGGATTTTTCTACATTTTCTTATGAATTTATGAAGTTAGGGTTCAACTTTGAACAAAAGCTTGAAACATAGGATTTAAATGGAGAAAGATGAATATTGAGAGCTCAAGGAGGAAATCCATACCTCCTAGATGATGAAGACGAATGAGGTGATCCACTTTGCTTCTCAAAGTTCTTGAAGAATCCTTAAGAAAGTGAAGAGAAAGAAAGGATGAAGTGAAGTTAGGAAGAAGAAAGTGGTGAAGTGCTTTGCCATGGAGGGGGGCGTCGGACATATGATGAGGAGGGATAAGGATGTCCAACATTTCTCACTTAAGGGCAATTTGGTCGTTTCACCTTAGGAAAACAATGTAATTAAGAAAACGGTTGGGGTAAAATGGTCTTTTCACCCCTTAAAGTAACAAAATATCTAGATATTTGGTTAGATGTCATGATAAGGTGATGAGTCATGAGGGAAAAATGAAATTTCGTCAGTTCCCAAGTGCAAAATGGTCTTTTCTCGCCCTAAATATCTCAGATATTTGTAGAACCATAATGATGATGTTGGTGAGTCATGGTGGTGACTCACCCTGCTCTGGTGACTCGTGTCCCTCATCTAGTGTCCGATTTTTTCCCCGAGCGTCCTTTCTTGATTCCGTCGATTTCCCGATTTAGGTTTTTTGCCCGAGAAAGTGGTAAGAACTTTTCTTTTTTTTTTTTTTTTTTTTTACTTGTTAAAATCGCCGATATCGTTCGAAACGAGTTATAAAACCTAACTGTTTCGTTCACGAGTCAAAATTAGGTCGTCTGAGCAGTAAAATCATATTGTCAGTGAAAACGCAGACCGGGTTATGTCTGAGTTTTCGACCCAAAATTTAACCTTAGCTTTCTACGATACCGTAGAGCATGAATATGATTTTGGTTTTCCCAAAATCATTTTCTAAAACTCAGTTAAAAATATAAATGCATTTATATATATAAACATTCACCGTTATTAGAAACCAGTGAAAATCAAGGTGTTACATTACTACCCCACTAAAAAAAATTTCGTCCTCGAAATTACGTACCTTGAAAAAGATCTGGATATTGCACTCTCATTTTGTCCTTCATTTCCCATGTTGCCTCTCCGGTTGTATCATCCCAAATAACCTTGACTAAGGAAATTTGTTTACCCTTTAGTTGCTTAATCATCTTATCCTCGATTCATACTGGTGAAGTCTCGTAAGACATGTTCTCTTTCAATTGTACTACATCGGGTTCAATCACATGAGATGGATCAGGAATATGCTTCCTTAGTTGTGAAACTTGGAATACATCATGGATATTTGGAAGAAAAGGTGGTAAAGCAATTTGATAGGCTACTGGACCTACACGCCGAAGAATTTGGTAAGGTCTAATGATTTTGGGAGTGAGTTTTTTGGATTTAATTACCCGGCCAACCCCAGCCGTAGGTGTGACTCTCAAAAACACATGATCGCCTTCCTCAAACTGGAGAGGTCATCTCCTCTTGTTTGCATAACTTTTCTGTCGACTCTGAGTTGTCCACATCTTTTCGCGAATCATCTTCACCTTTTCGGTTGTCTGTTGCATGATATCTGGTCCCAACAGCAGGCTTCCACTATCCCGGTACCAACACAAAGGTGTTCTACACCATCGGCCATATAAGACTTCGTAGGGTGCCATTCCTATGCTCGAGTTGAAACTGTTGTTGTAGGTGAATTCTATCAATGGTAGAAATTCATCCCAAGTACCAAGATGTTCTAACACGCAAGCTCTCAACAAGTCTTCAAGTGACTGGATTGTCCTCTCTGATTGTCCATCCATATGTGGATGATATGCCGAACTCAATCTGATTTTCGTTCCTGGTGACTCGGGTAAACTTTGCCAGAACCTTGACGTAAACCTCGGATCACGATCCTAAATAATACACGAAGGTACACCATGTAATATGACAATTTCCCCGATGTATAACCGAGTCAATCTCACCATTGAATACTTTATGTTGATGGGTAAAAAGTGAGTCGACTTGGTTAGTCGATCAATTATTACCCATATGGCATCATGTCCCTTCCGGGTCCTTGGTAAACTTGTCACAAAATCCATCGCAATATCATCCCATTTCCATTTCGAGATGTCCAAAGAGTGTAGCATTCCTGGTGGTCTTTGCTGTTCAATCTTAGCCTTTTGATAGACTAAACATGAAGAGACATATTCCATTACGTCTCTCTTCATTCCATACCCCAAAACAACTATTTAAGGTCTTGATACATCTTCGTGGCTCCTAGATGTAAACTCAGTTTACTCTAGTGAGCTTCCTCCAGAATTAGCTTTTTAAGCTCAGATTCGTCCGGTACACAAATTCTTTTACCGAACCTTAAGATTCCATCTGTTCCCTTTTTGAATTCTGATACTGCTCCTTGTCGCACTAATTCTCTATCTCCTTGTAGGTACTGATCACTTTCTTGTTTTTCTCATATTTGTTCTATTAATCCATTAGAAACAATAATCATACCTAAACAAAGTTTTCCCAGCGACATCTTAATTGTCAATAGCATATCTCGGAATTGTTCTATCAACTCTTGCTCCTTGACCAACATTACAAATGTATGCATTGATTTTCTACTCAGGGCATCTGCTACCACATTTCCTTTTCCAGGGTGATATTATAATTGGAAATCGTAGTTCTTTAAAAATTCCAACCAACGTCTCTGCCACATGTTGAGTTCCTTCTGATCAAACAGGTATTTCAAACTTTTGTGATCACTGAAAACATTGAACATTGCTCCATACAAATAATCTCTCCAGATCTCAACGCAAAGACCACTACCGCTAACTCCAAGTCATGCGTAGGGTAATTCCTCTCATGAATCTTCAACTGCCTAGAAGCATAAGCTACTACTTTATGATTTTGCATTAATACGCAACCCAACTCTTAATGTGAAGCATCACAGTATACCTCAAAAGGCTCTTTGGGGTCAGACAATACTAACACAGGCGAAGTAGTCAACCTCCTCTTTAATTCTTGAAAACTTTCCTCGCATGCTTCGGTACAGGTAAATGCTTGATCCTTCCGAGTTAGTTGGGTAAGAGGTCCTACTATTTTCGACAATCCCTTAATGAATCTCCTATAGTATCCAGCTAAAACCACGAAACTACGGATCTCTGTTACCGTCTTAGGTCTCCCCCATTGCAAGACAGCTTCAACTTTCGACGGGTCCACTGCGATCCCTTCCGTTGAGATGACGTGTCCTAAAAACTGAACTTGGTCTAACCAAAATTCACACTTTTCGGGTTTCGGGTATAACTGTTTCTCCTATAGGATTTGAAGAACCACACTGAGATGTTCAGCATGTTTCTCTTCATCAGGAGAATAGATTAGAATGTCGTCTATAAAGACTACGACAAACTTATCTAGATAAGGATGAAAAATCATATTCATGTAATCCATGAATACAGAAGGAGCATTCGTCACTCCAAACGGCATCACAAGATACTCGTAATGCCCATAGCGTGTTTGAAACGTTGTTTTCGGGATATCCTCTGCCTTTACACGAATCTAATGATAACCCGATCGTAGATCTATCTTCGAGAAAACGGTCGCTCCACGTAACTGGTCCATTAAGTCATCGATCCTTGGAAGAAGATACTTGTTCTTGATCGTCACTTTGTTTAACTGACAGAAATCCACACATAAGCAAGAAGTCTTGTCTTTCTTCTTTACCAGTAAAACTGGAGCTCCCCACGTCGATACACTAGGTCTAAGGAATTCTTTCTCCATCAGTTCCACCAGTTGCTTTTTCAAATCCTCTAATTCTGCTGGTGACATACGATATGGTGTCATTGATATCGGTCCAGTGCCCGGTACCAAATCAATCGCGAACTCAATGTCTCGAACAGGCAGTAGATCCGCTACATCTTCATAAAACACTTCCAGAAACTCATTGACGACAGGAATGGACTGTAGATCTAACTTACTCTCTACGTCCAAGGAAAACAATAACATGTATCTGTGTGCTCCCTCTTTTAAA
This sequence comes from Ammopiptanthus mongolicus, assembly GCA_039655645.1. NCBI lineage: Eukaryota > Viridiplantae > Streptophyta > Magnoliopsida > Fabales > Fabaceae > Ammopiptanthus > Ammopiptanthus mongolicus. Next base: position 53,441,599 of record CM077349.1, read on the forward strand.
GAAGCTCTTACTTGATTAGTAGATAAAAATCCAGAAATCTCATCCTTAGGAAAGACTAAGGTTTTGTGAGCACAATCTATAAGAATATGGTTGGAAGATAACCAATCCATGCCTAAAATTACATCTAACTGTATTAAAGGCAAGCATATCAGAATAACGAGAAAATGTCTATCCTGGATAACAATAGGACAGTTCAAGCATATAGAATTGATAGTAACAGGTTTAGCAGTTGGGGTTGAAACAATCATATCATATGATAATGAAGAGACAGGTAATTTCAGAAGTTTCACACAATCCATCGAAATGAAGGAATGAGTCGCACTCAAATCGAAAAGTACAGTCAAGAGATTACCCGCTATGTTGCAATTACCCTGTATGAGATCGTCGGAGTTCGAAGCTTTAGCACCGCTCATAGTGTAAACTTTTCCCGTCATCGTTGGTTTATTGGTTCTTGTGTTGTTTACAGCAGATCCACACTTTGGTGCATTGCAGTCCTTTGATAAGTGTCCTAACTGATTACAGTTGAAACACTTAACTGTTCTTACTGGACAAGTATCAGCCATATGGTTTGGGTCTCCACACCTATAGCATTTCCTAACTGGGCCTTGGTTCTGGTTCTTTTGGCCTCCACTCCCCAATGTAGAAACATTTGAACGGAAAGGTTGTTGATTCTGACTATTTCCTTGGGGTCGGAAATATGGTTTCGTCTGATTCTGTTTCCCCCTTTGGTTCTAAGTTTGGAATTGGTTCTTGAATCGAGAGGGTCCTCCAGCATTCCCTCGATTATCTCTTCCTTTCCTCATCTGCTCCACCTTGCGACACATCTCGACTAAAGCTTGAAAGTTTCGGATTTACAATGGCAGCACAAATTCTTTGATCTCGAACCTCAAGCCTACTTCAAACCTTTCACACTTCCAGCTTTCATTTGGTTGAGTCTGAAACAAACGGAAGTACTTGGCGAGTGATTCAAACTTCGCTGCATACTCCCCAATAGAAAGATCTCTTGGCAGTAGACAGAGAAATTCTCGTTCCTTCTCGACACTAGCACTTTGAGGAAAATTAAACTTATCCAAAAATGTGTTTCGGAACACATCCCAAGTAATTTCCTGATGATCAGCTTCTAACAATTGTCTAGTGCCTTTCCACCAATACTCTGCATCCCCTATCAGTAGGAAAGCAGCATATTGAACCTTAACTCCTTCTGGACTCAAAATAAGCTCAAATATCTTATCCAGTTCTTGTATCCACAAATTAGGTTTCTCAGGTTCAGCATCCCCATCAAACTGCGGAGGATTCTGACGTCAAAAAGCAGTCAGACCTCTTCCTTCTGCAACTTGTTGGTTCTGAGAAGCCATAGCAGCTATATGTAGGGCAATAGCAGCTGCAACATTTTCAATTGCTTGTGAAGTATAATCCACTTCACCCTCATAGTTCTCCTAAGTATTATCATGGTCACCGATGGGACCACCTCGATGACCCCTACCATGACCGCGTCCACAGCCACATCCACGTCCATGTCCACCCTCTGGTTCCATAACTGACCTGTAAGACAAAATCAGTTAAACGGCAACCAGAAAATGGAACGTGTACTCACTTGTTAACACAAATAACTTCCAAGAAGTAATTCAAACAAATCTTAGTCAGAGAATACACAACATCAACACAACAAACCTATTTCCCAAAGATTACCGAAAGACTCGACTAGCTCTGATACCACTAATGTGACACTCCCTTCTGGGTCATCACATGGTAACCCATTGCGAAAAATAAAGCTTTAGTAAACCTGCTAGTTACATTCGAAAAATAAAATTTTCTAAGTATTTAACTTATTTCAAAATTCAGTGATAAAAACTTTTTCGTAATTTCACCATACAATCACATAGTTGAACAGACATTAATATATATCAGATATTCATACGTACTAAGTCATTATCAATTTATATATAAGGCCTTTATACAGGCTATCATTCTTAAAAGTCATGGCTCTCAGTAGCCAGAGCGGACTGACGAAGTCACTACCCAAAATAAAAGGACTCATCCTATAGCTGGTCCCACCTCTAACGTGTTCGTGACTTCCCATATGCCATCATTCTCCATGTGTTCAAACGTTAGGGAACGGATCCCCGAATGTTCCGGTGGCATCTTGGAACTCATCTAATGATGCAAGGGTGAGATACCAATATATGGATTCAAGCACGATAACTACATGTGCGACACACCAATAGCATATATAATCATGATGCATAATATTCCACTAAATAAACAAGTACTTCATCATAGGGTTTCATACCCGACAGTCATCATCATTAATAAAAAAAATGCATGGCTCTTCCATGTTCAACGTTTAGTTCTTTACTTAATCTCTGGAGATCCCAACACTGTATAAATGAGTTGATCAAACTCGAATGCCAAAAAGGCACACCATTGTAAAAACCATTGCACACTGTCCAACACAAGGCACAGGCGATCACCGTTTATGGTTTTCATTGTCCATCAAGGCACAATGATATACATCGCCTTGAATATCCTGACCACCAAGATATCCAGATTAACACCATAGGCACGTCTGCCATTTAATGCATGTAAAAACGTTTCATGTCTTGTCACTTTTCTTTTTGTTCTTTCTTTCCTTGTCGAAGCTCAAAGGCTCCCGACCATTCGTGATTTACAACGTTTTAAGATTTTTCATCGTTAACACAGGACATAAAGTCCGAGTGCTCAGTCACGAAGCCCTAGACCGATGCACCAGCCCTAGGTCCGTGGTGATAGAAAACAACGTTCACCTTTAACAACGTTTATCACAACGTAAAGAGGACACACAGTCCACCGGACACAAAGTCCACAACATCATGACACGGATCTCGGATCCACGGGCCATTATCACAGAACACTAGTATCCCGATGTCTCGTTTACTAGGTTCACATTTCAACGTTTTCACCGTTTTTCAAAAACAAAATCTTCGCAACTCATCCAAGTTGTCGAATTTTACACCGTTGGAAAATCTCGTTTACAGAAAACCCTTTCTGCTTGAAATTCATTTATAAACCATCGAATTACTAATGAAACTTATTTTCCTTTGAAAATCTTTTCCAAAACCTCAGTTCTTGGAAGAAAGCATTTGGGGCTAAATTGCCGTTTCAAAAAGAATGTTGATGTTTCTAAAATACCTTACGAAAATCTTTTTTGAATTAACCGTTGTTTTGCGTTTAAAAATGTCATAAGTTAAACTTTGACTTTTTCCTTTTGAATTAATTTTCTCCACTTATTTTTGAGAACTGACTTTTTCTACTAACTTTATACATTACTTTAGGATTCCTCTTGTGAGACTAACATCGTTTGAAAATTTTCCAACGTTTACCAAATAAATATTTGGCGTTCCTTATAAAGCTTTTTCAAGGCTTTTATCTTCATTAATTAATTGAGCACTGACCACTGTCAGGCTTCTCAATCAACATTCAACATCAATAATATTGATACAACATCATTATAGCAGATAATACAATTAGAACACGTATTAAAACGCTATAACACATAACAACAGATAATTATCAACAGATAAAACAACAGCTGAAAGTAAATCAACCAAGCACCACACAGCTCAAATAAATTTATACAGACCAGATATTAATAGCACATAGTTATCAAGAGATCCGTCAGGCAATATCCCCTTACCTCTTGAAGTTTTCCTTCGAGCAAAATTCGTCAGATCGGCCCGCGAATTCTCCCGATTCCTCGTCCGATTATGCAACCACAACTACATACACACAATCAATCCAAACATCAATACTACACAACACAAATTTCCCTATTCCCCTCCACCTAGGGTTCGGCCATAGGGTCCCAAAATTAGCTAGGGATTTCTAAAAATTCCTATCTCTTAGGTGAAGGATCTATAGGCACTCCCTTTAATAAACTAGGCTAGGGAAGTTTTTTGATCACATACTCTTGAATTCAAGATTCTCTAGGTGTGATAGAACCTAATCACTAGTTCTTGTACAAAATTTTGAACAAAATCTCATGGATCCAAAGGATGGGGGATTCGGCCCTTTATACCCATATGGGTTAGAAAACTCTTTTGGTTACAAACTCTTTGATTGAAAAAGAGCAATGAAGCTAGCTCATAGAAATTGGTTTGACATTAATAGGATTTTTCTACAATTTCTTATGAATTTATGAAGTTAGGGTTCAACTTTGAACAAAAGCTTGAACATAGGATTTCAATGGAGAAACATGAAGATTGAAAGCTCAAGGATGAAGTCCATACCTCCTAGACGATGAAGATGAATGAGGTGATCAACTTTGCTTCTCTAAGTTCTTGAAGAATCCTTAAGAAAGTGAAGAGAAAGAAAGGATGAACTGAAGTTAGGAAGAAGAAAGTGGTGAAATGCTTTGCCATGGTGGGGGGCGTGGGACATATTATAAGGAGGGACAAGGATGTCAAAAATTTCTCACTTAAGGGCAATTTGGTCTTTTCACCCGTTAAAGTAACAAAATATCTAGATATTTGTTGGATATCATGATGAGGTGATGAGTCATGAGGGAAAATGAAATTTCGTCAGTTCCTAGGGGCAAAACTATCTTTTCTCGCCCTAAATATCTTAGATATTTGTAGAACCGTAATGATGACGTTGGTGAGTCATGGTGGTGACTCACCCTCTGACTCACCCTACTCTGGTGACTCATGTCCCTCATCTGGTGTCTGGTTTTGTCCCCGAGCATCCGTTCTCGATTCCATCGATTTCCTGATTTAAGCTTTTCGCCCGAGAAAGTCGTAAGAACTTATTTTTTTTGAAACCTTTCAAAATCGCCAATATCGTTCGAAACGAGTTATAAAACCTAACTATTTCGTTCACGAGTCAAAATTAGGTCGTCTGAGCAGTAAAATCGTATTGTTAGTGAAAAAACCGACTGGGCTCCGTCTGAGTTTTCGACCCAAAATTTAACTGTAGCTTTCTACGACACCACAGAGCATGAATATGATTTTGGTTTTCCTAAAATCATTTTCTAAAACTCAGTTAAAAATATAAACGCATTTATATATATAAACATTCACCGTTATTAGAAACCAGTGAAAATTGGGGTGTTATAGGTAGAGCTATAAATCCCAAATTCATTGTACCTTTCCAGATTCTTTGTCCTATTGGTCCAGTAGCTTGTAACATCCCGATTTCTTTTTAAGTTTTCTAATTAAACAGTATTTATGAAATTGTATTGTATTGGAAGGTCTAGAGGGTGAAATAAAATAAACCGAGACCATAGTCAAGCTCTACGCTATCGTACGAAGCTATGGTTAAATTTTGGTTGAAAACTCAGATGGAGCCCGGTCTGCGTTTTTACACTAACAGTATGATTTTACTGCTCAGACGACCTAATTTTGACTCGTGAACGAAACAATTGGGTTTTAAATAAAATTACGAACAATATCAGCGATTTTGAAAAATTTCAAAATAAATAAGTTCTCACGACTTTCTTGGGCGAAATATAAAATCGCATAATTAACAGAGCTAAAAACAGATTTATCGGGACCCGCTAACGGATAACTATGAAGTCACATCACCTAGGAAGGCGTGCCTATGATTCACTACTGTCATCATTGCTTTTCTGAAAATATCTAGATATTTATGACAAACGAAAATATCTGGACGCGAAAAGACCAAAATGCCCTTGGTCTTTTTCCTAAAGGATGTTTACGTCCCTAAAATATCAAAATTTTCATGACCTCAGTCTCTCTCTCTCCTTATTTCCATGCCACTCTTTCTTTGTCTTCCCTTCACTTTCTTCTTCTTCCTTTCTTTCTTCTTCATCTCCATTTCTCATTTTTCTTCCTTACTTTCCTCCATTTTTTTCTCAAGATTCTACAAGGATTTTCAAGAAACTTTGTGAAGAAAAGTTGATCATCTCATCCTCCTCTATCATCTAAGAGGTATAGACTTCTCTCTTGAGCTCTCAATCTTCATTTTTCTCCATTGAAAGTCATAGTTTCAAAGTTGTTCTTCAAACATCAAAAATCTCTAGAAAATTGTAGAAAAATCCTTTTAATACCAAACTAATTTCTATGAGCTAGATTCTTTACCCTCTTTCATAATCCAAGAGATTGTAAGCAAAAGATCTCTCTAGCTCATATGGGTATAAAAGGGCCGAATCCTATGTGTGGGAAAAACTTGAGTTTTTGATTCCATTTTTGAGTAAAAAGACTTACTCTAGTGTTGTGCATGCTTAAGGATCATTGATCCAAGAGTTAGGAATTTTTAGACATCCCTAGCCTATTTTACCATGAAGAGGCTGAACCTAGCTTGTAAGAGAACTAGGAGTTTTACTTCAAGTTTTTGAGTAAAAAGACTTACGCTAGTGTTGCGTGCACTTGAGGGTCATTGATCCAAAAGTTGGTGGAATTTCAACACCTATAGCCTATTTAACTAAATAGGGGCAGCAGCCTAGTCCTAGGGATTAGGGATTTTTTTAATTAACGGTATTAATTTCTGGTTGTGTTTTGTGGTATAGAATCGGATAGGACTCGAACGTTCGACCGTGTACCCGATTGACAGTTGCTGAGTTGTAACCGAAGCTGCACGTGAGCATTACTAAGGTGGGGAGAAAGAGTCACACATTCATCGAGAAGGCAAGATTAGAATAGTATATATTGACATGTGTAGGGGAACCCTAAAACCTACTAGAGGTTGAGCCCCGACAAAGTACCTAAACCCTCGGTGTAGGTATCTTTGGGCTATCACCATTAAGAAAATACCTAGGCTGGATGACTGATGTGTTTAGTATAATTGTGAATATGTGCTTTATGTGATTTATATGTTTATAAGTTTAGAATGGTATGCTTGATAGTATGGTTGCATGATCTTATATGCTTGAGGAAGTATGTTGAGATATTGAATATGTCAACATATTTTATGAATAATGATGATGTTGAGAGTGAAAGAAAGTGCCACAATGCATGCGTGAGGATAAAGTAATGGATACTGTGGTATCGAGAATAAAGTGATATAAGGATCGAGATGTTTATTGAGGTATTGGTGGCATAAGTGATGGTTGACATGCATAGCATAATCATGTGCCAAGTGGCAAGCCGTGCGGTATGGGACACATGAGGTTAGTGTACCTGAGTGCGGGTACGGATTACGGAAGGGATGATCTTCGTGATCTTGGGGATGTAATCATGCTCGGGACTTATCATATGTGACGGATGGGGTTGCTCCTATCGTGTTGTGATGCCCGCTGGAGCCTGGTTATTCCGACTGGACCCTGAGTATTCCATGTCACAGGTGGACATTCCGAGGCGACCAAGACACCCCTCCCTAGAGTTGGAGTGGGGATGCACTCTTATTGGTCACGACGAGCGGAAGAGTTACCTGGACAACTAACTAAGGTTCTCCGAGACTGGGAATGAGTTTGAGATATCGACCGATATCCATGTAGATTTGAGATACATATAGCATAGGCAATGAGTATGAGTAATATAATTGAGAGATGGTTGCGTAAATATATGATGGGTGATGTGTGTGATGTTAATATATGTTACCCTATGATTACTTTCCCATATATGATGTTGTTGTAGATCCTTATCTCCCTAACTTTTCTATGTATGTTTTCTCTTATGGCTCGTGGAGAAGACACCACAGTTGAGGAGCCTATTCCTGAGGAGGATGGCACTCCCCATGAACTTGATGCTGGTGGGAGAGTCGCGAATGCTAGTGACGAGAGACCTGGAGTAAAGGATAATTCATGGTCACCATATTATCCTTACTGATATGAGTGTCTGGCCGGTGCGTCTCAGTAGACATGAGAGTTCTGAGTGTTTACATTTTGATGTATTTTGGTGAAGTGGGCTAGCTGGAATGAGGGATAACCTGCTTTAATAATTGTTTTAGTATGACTTCTTACGTATCCTTCGTGTAGTAGTTGTTACGTAGGCAGTATGCCATTAAGCTGTGTACTCTGATGGAGGTAGTTTATGGATGCGTGTACTTAAATCCATTAGTGTGTGGTATGTATTTACTACATGTATAAAGTTTTAAATTTTCCGTATGTTCTAAGATTAGACAATTAGGTCACTAATGAGGCGGGATGTCTCATAGCTTACCAGATTGCCTTACCACTTTTTCTCTCAAATATTCATAATGTTTTCCATGTCTCACAACTTAGGAAGTATATTCCTTATTATTCCCTTGTAATCGAACCCGATGTAGTATAATTACGAGAAAACTTGTCTTATGAGACATCACCTGTATGAATTGATGATACGAGGATCAAGCAACTCAGGGGAAAACAAATCTCCTTAGTCAAGGTTATTTGGAACGAAGCGATTGGAGACACAACGTGGGAAATGGAGGACAAGATGAGATTACAATATCCCGATCTTTTTCCAGGTACGTAATTTCGAGGACGAAATTTTTTTTAGAGGGGTAGTAATGTAACACCCCGATTTTCACTGCTTTTAATATTGGTAATCTGTATAAATAAGTTTTTATTTTATCTGAGGTTTTGTAAAATGAAATTAAATAAACCAAGGTTATCTTCGTAGGGAGTTACGGTTAAATTTTGGGTTGAAAATTCAGACGGAGCCCGGCCTGCGTTTTCACGGACAGTAAGATTTTACCGATCAGAAAACCTAATTTTGACTCGTGAACGAAACAGTTAAGTTTTATATCTTGTTTCGAACAATATCGGTGATTTTGAAAATTTTCAAAAAAATAAGTTCTTACGACTTTCTTGGGGGAAAAATATAAATCGGGAAATCGACAGAATCGAGAACGGACGCACGGGGACAAAATCGGACACCAGATGAGGGACACGAGTCACCAGGGCAGGGTGAGTCAGAGGGTGAGTCACCACCATGACTCACCAATGTCATCATTGCGATTCTACAAATATCTGAGATATTTAGGGCGACAAAAGACCGTTTTGCCCTTAGAAACTTATGGAATTACACTTGTGCCACATGACACATCACCCATCATCATCATCACCATCATTACTTCTAACAAATATCTAGATATTTTTTGTGTTTTTAGAGGTGAAAAGACAAAAATGCCCTTAACTTTTTCCTAAATGACATTTTTGTCCCTAGAGGAAAAGACTATTTTGCCCTTAAGTGAACAAACTTTGGACCACCCTATCCCTTGCAACACCCTTTCCCGAGTGTCACATTCCCGAACGTTTATAAGGCCGAAAATATTCATTAATGCAGAAAAATACGATTTTTCTTTTTCTTTTCTTTTCATAAAGATGTAATGGGATTAGTAAAGGTAATAAATAATACTAATAAGTGAACTTAGGTTCACCATGCATTACTAGGACATATATACAGTATTATAAATACAGAAACAGAAAACAAAAACAGAAACATCAACATTACTGTATACAGACATAAGTCTAATGTATGACTGACATAAGAAAATACAATAAGTACTAGGAGTCATAGCTCCCAAAAGGTACTACAAAAACTGACATAGTCTGGCCGACAACAAAACTAAAACAGCAAAAGAGTCCACCTCCGAACTCAAAGGGACTGCAGAACTGAACCATCGTCACGTCCATCTGTTCAAACAGCAACAGCAAGTACCAGCAGAAAACATACAGATATGGGTGAGATTCCCGTTCATCAACACAACAAAATAGTAGTAGTAAAAACGGGACGACTCACCGGGTAACAGCGTACCCAACATGCTTACAAGGTTCTCAATATAAATCATGTTAAGCAGTTAACAACATAATAGCATGCTAAACATTTAACAACATAATATAAGGCATCCTTAAACAATACAGCGATGTATAACAGTAAATGTAAACATCAATAGCCATAAACATCAATAGCCATGCAATGCAATGCAATGTATATGACTCAATGTCAATGTCACTGGGTACTACTCTGACCCCTACTCCATGGAGCTAACAAAACATTCGGAGAGAGTGAATGGGAGGACATGTTCCGGTTTCTGCCAGCCATGAGCAAGATGCTACAACATTCGTAACGTGCACGTATCTGGCTTTACGGTAACACTCTCGACCAAACATGAAAAGTACGGCATCTAGTAGAGGATATCAGTGTATTGCACGGATTCGCCACGACACAGAAGAATCACCAACTGGTCACATGTCAGCCCTTCCAACCCTGATACCTCCAAAAGACCATTGAAGATCGTCACCGTAAGATTCGCACCCGCATCAAGGTGTAAGCTCAACTCCTAGGCTCAAGGCCTTACAACTATGCACATGAAATGCCAATGCTTACACAAAGCAGATGCGATAAAACAATGTCTATCCATTGGATAAACCTCAAGGTTCACTAAGGTTCTCTTCCTTAGGAACTACACACATCTTTGTTTTATAAAACATTTATCCATCGGATAAATATCTCGTGATTCCTTTGGAATGATCCAGACTGCTTTCAGAATCGCCGACTATCCCCACAAACCAACACAAGTCTTTTCAGCGTGTTTTGTCCTCACTCACACGCTTTCTAGGAAACTTCCCAGAAGGTCACCCATCCCATAATTACTCTAAGTCAAGCACGCTTAACTATAAAGTACTTATGTGCTAAGTTCCCGAAAAGAAGATAAATCTTGTTGGTATGGGTAGTACCAATCAATTCTTATATGCCTTCCCTTAACTATACAGTCCCATACCTGCATAGTCTCAGGATTCCTTCCACTGTACAGTCCCATACCTGCACAGCCTCAGGATCTCTCTCATTCCAGTTATCACAAGACAGAAACAATTGAACGATTAACCTGGATCCGAATCATCGGTCCGTCATCGAACTACTGTTTCGAAAACCAAAACGTTTCGTGTTTGTGTTTAGGTCTTATGAATTATGTCTCAAGTCCTAAGCATTATGAATAAGGATTGAGAATCCTCTTAGATAAGTCTTTAAGCCTTTCTAAGATATTAATCCCTTGTCTTTCAATTAAGGAAACAAGTGTTGATTTCACTTAAGTCTTATGAACTTATTGATGTACTAAGTCATCAATGGTATAGTACATGGTCTTGTTCCACCACATACCATACTTAATTAACCCTTATCTTCAACTCTAAGTTAATTATTTAACTTAGGTTTTTCACGCGCAAAACTTTACGATTGAGTTAGAAAACTCCTTTTGTAAACCAAACAACTTTTACGATTGAACACTCATTTGATTTGAAACAACATTTGAACTACTTACTTCACTTCTAGCATTTTCTAAAACATGAAATTCGCTTAGCGAGAGTACATTCGCTTAGCTAAATTAAGGTGGTGATACCTCAATTGAAATTCCTTTCTCGCGGGGCGAACAGAAGTTTCGCGTCGCGAGGCTGAGAGTTATATTTGCTCCTTATACAAATCCTCTGTATCGCGAGGCGAATATTGTCTCGCGTCGCGAGGCAGAGAACTGTATTTCAAACCGACCTTCTGCTTCGCGAGGCGATAATTGTCTCGCGTCGCGAGGCAGAGCTACAATTCTTCACTGCTTAGGCGGTTCGCGGGGCGAGAACTACTTCGCTACGCGAGGCAGAGAACTGCTTGGAAAGTCCTTCTGCTTCGCGAGGCGAGGATTATGTCGCGACACGAGGCAGAGAAGCTGCATCTTTGCTGCTCGGGCTAGTCCACTGTCTCGCGAGGCGAGGCAATGTTAGCCTGGCGAATGCCTTATCTTCCCTCTGTCTCGCGAGGCGAGACGGGGTTCGCTGGGCGAGTGCCCTGTTTTTCATTTTCCCTAACTCCTTCATTATTTCTTCTTTTGAAACACTTAGTTTGATTAACAAACCTATGGCTAAAGAAAAGACATTTTCCACTTTGGTAACACACTTTAAAGGTTAAAACTTCATTTGATCTTTGGATCAAAATCACTTTTGTTTCTCTTTGAAAACATAGGTTATGAAATCATGTTTTGTTACATCAAAACCTTGCTAGATCAAGAACAACACATGTTCTTATATTTTCCTCTTACTAAGGCCACAAGCCTACTCCAATGAAAAATGGAGACTTTGCTTCACCAACTAAGCAAATATAGCTCAAAAGCTCACACCAATTTTGACAAACCACAATTACACCTTATTACATCATAACCAAAACATACAAGTCCATCACACATCATAGTCTCATGACCAAGCATAAAAGTCCATACTTGATCTAGTGATCAAAGTAGGTTTTCCAACATACATGAAAATGATTTTCATTCAATCATATCATCATCAACTTATGCTAAAGCACACTACAACATACTCAAGCATAAACTCATCAAAACAACCTTGTTCTTGAAGAGAACTTAACAAAACATAACAATTAAAAGTGAACCCAAACTAAAGGGTTTCACCCACACATAAAGTAAACAACCATTCTCACTACCACCATCTTGGTGTGATGAGGTTCTTCTCCCCATACCTGTTGAAGAGCAGATTCCCGAATCAAAGTCGGTTGATCGGTTTGTGAACCTTCTGATGACACCAACTACAAACAACCAAACAATCAAACATTAAACAACAATCAAACCAAACTCAACAATTCTCACAAAGAGGGTTTCGGCCACCCTAGGGTAAAGAGGTTAGGAATTGATCTTGGTTTTCTATTTCATGGATTCAAAGGCATTAGGAAAGCTAAGCATGAAATCAAGTGTTAAAAATCAAAACTTGATGAAAACACTATTCATCATCATCAAGAAGGGTTCGGCCCTAATGTGCTTTTTGAGCTATGATGAGAGTTGAATCATAAGCTCTAGGGTTTAGGTAGAGATTAATGATGTGAGTTCAAAGAAATTGGTCTTACCTCAAAAGGATTTTTCTACAATTTCCTATGGATTTTCAAAGTTTTGGATCTAAGAAATAATTTTCATGAAAATGGATCTTGATCTTGAAATAAAGAGATATTCAAGAAGCTAAGAGATCATAGAAGTGATCTTACCTTGAAATGATGGAAGATTGCTCAAGGAATCAAGTGATTCCAACAACAACTCAAGCTTTTCTCAAGACAACAATGGTGTTTTCTCTCTAAAGTTGAAGATGGTGTTCTTGGCTCTTCAAGAAGGGCTGGGCTGCGTGAATGAGAGGGTGTGAGGGCTGAGTTCAGCCTTAAAACAAGTCACTTAAGGGCAAAATGGTCATTTGCCAAAAGGGTAAAATGGTAAAAGTGCAAAAGACTAAGGTTAGGGGCATTTTGGTCATTTCGCGTCTAGATTTTCCTGATCGTCATGACGACTCTGGCATACTCTCCCAAGTGTCCTGGGATGTTGTGATATCAAGATTATCTGTTGGCGAGTCTCGGTAAGTCCATATGTGGCTCCGTTCGTCACCCGATTGAGAATTCCGCCCGAACGAAGGTCAGGAAGTTATTTTTCTGAAATTTTTACGAAATTTAACCAAAACGTAGATAATCGAATTCTAAGACTTACTGTCTCGTTCATGGGTCCATCTGAGGTCTTCTGAGCAGTAAAATCATACTGTCAGTGTAAAAACGCAGACCGGACTCCGTTTGAGTTTTCGACTCAAAACTTAATCGTAGCTTCCTACGATATCGTCGAGCATGACTATGGTCTCGGAATATTTTATTTCCATTCCTAAGACCTCGAATAAAATAAAGACATTAAAATACTGAAGAATTAGAAAACGTGAAAATCGGGGCGTTACATCCCTCCCTCTCCCTCACGCCTAAGGCCATTCACCATTTCCTCCTAACTCCATTTTTCTCCTAAGTTTTCTCTCACTTTTCAAGTTGAAGCTTAAGGAATTTTAGTGAGAAAAAGTGTTGAATCCTTGCTTTGTTCTTCATTCAAGAGGTAGGGTTACTTTCTTTGATCCATAAACTTCAAGTTCTTCTCTTATTTCTTGTTTGAAAAAACATAATTTCATGAGTTCCAACTTCTAGAACCAATCTCCAAAAATTTCTAGAAAATTGTAGAAAAATCCTATGATCATGAAACCAATTTCTATGAACCCACCATGATGTGTATTTTGAGTGTCTAGAAACATGAACCCAAAAGAAATTTTCTCCCTATTCGTCTATGGGAGGGCCGAATCCTAAGAATGGTGAAAGGATGAGTTTTGTTTCAATTTTTGGCTATAGGGCACTTATTCTAGCCTACTTGATGTCTTTGAACATTGATCCTAAGAGCAAAACATCAACAAAAGCTCCTAGCCAATTTCTTAACTTATGGCCGAAACTAACTTTTGGGGAAGCTAAAAGTTTTGTTTCAATTTTTAGAAAGTAACAACGGATTTCATCCTTCCATTACCCTTATCCATTGAATCCAAGAGATTGAAACCAAATGAGATCCCTAGCCTATTTTTCTATAGGATGGCTGAACCCTAAACTAGCACTACACCAAAATAGGGAAAAATTGACGCAACATTCACCAGCGTTTTCCCGTAAAACGCTAGAAAATATGAGGCGGAGAAGTATTACTAGCGCTTTCTTTGGTAAGTGCTAGCAAATTATTGCGATTTACCAGCGCTTTGTTAACTAAGCGCAAGCAAAGCTCTGACATTGAGTATTGCCAGCGCTTTTCCAAATAAACGCTGGTAAAGGAACAAGACATTTGCCAGCGCTTACTTAGGAAAGCCGCTTACTTAGGAAAGCGCTGGTAATACTATTACCAGCGCTTTCCTAAGTAAGCGCTGGCAAATGTCTTGTTCCTTTACCAGCGTTTATTTGGAAAAGCGCTGGAAATTGTCATTTCTATATAAATATAATTTTTTGATTTATATTACTGATCAGTACTTGATCTTCACTAACACTTTCGCCGCGCGCTTTCAGTAATAGTCTTCACACAGTACTCTCACCGCGAACTCAAACCTCCTCATCTCCTTCACAATCGCGAACTCAACCCTCCTCACCTCCTCCACAACCGTGAACTCAACCCCTCTCCTCCACCACAGCGACCCTCAATCCGCTCCCCACAACCGTCGTCCACAACCCTCTCCTCCACGGTGAGAACGAAGGTTGCCACGTGAGCTGAACTACACCTTGTGCTTTCCCAACAAATTATCCAAGCTTTTCAGATTTTTTATTTATTTTGTTTTTTAATTTTCAGTCTTCCAGCTAGCGTGGTTTACAGAGAACAACAAAGTAACAAAACAACCACAAAATTGATGCAGCTTTAGATCAATCTCTCTCTTCGCTCAGCACTCACGACCTAAGCACTCACGCTCAGCACCTTCGTGAAACCTCACGGTTCTCTCCTCAAACCCTCTTCTCAACAGCGCGAGGACCTTGAGGTATTTTTTTCTTTTTTCTTCTTTTTCCTCTCTACCCTCTCTCCCCATTATTGCCGTTGCCACTTCGGCCACTATCACTGCCACCACCAGATTGGGAAAGAAAAAAATGTGTCACAATTTCTTGGATAAGCTCTGTTGCATATGTATTGTACATTTGTGGTTTTGCTTTACTGAGAAAATGTCTGTGTGATGATAAGATAGAAAATTTATAGTTATCTTCAATTTTATTGCAACAAGTGGCCTTCTACTTAATTCGGCAAGTAATCCACAAGTGTAAGGACTTGTTTATGTACATTAAGTAGCTCTTAGTATTGCAGATTAAAGCCCTTCAGATTTGGCAATGGAACCTCTATCATTGTTTATAGACTAGCTCCATCAAGATTAGCATGTGGTTTTGACCTTAGCAACTAATAAAATGCATATAACCCAGGAGAATTCCATTTCTATAATGATTAAATGAATATCTAAATTGACATTAGCTACTTGTGGCTACTCTTTTAGGATCTTTTTATTTGTTAAAATGTTCACCACTCACCAGAAATTATTACATGAACATGAACCATGCCTGAAATGATGGAATCTGGTTTTATCCCTAACTATTAGTTCCCTATTGTAAGCCTCTGAAACCAGCTTTGCCATATGGTGACAATCCACACACATTCTAAGGTTCTTCACTATTCTTATGGTTACTCCAGGTACTGTACTAATAAGGGCATAGGCAATAGCCAATTTCTCACTATGCCTGTAGAGTGCAGTCTCCTTATCCTCTTCCCCTATATCAAGGAAAAAAATATACCTCAAGGAAAAAAACCTCACGGTTTCTCTTTTATTTTCCTTGAGATATATTCTTGCTATAAGAATGTGTTGTAGAAGGTATATTTGTGTTTCTGTGTTTTGTACTTTAATTGACATGTCTTCCAGATTTCGAATTTGCTTTTCTAATTTTGTATACACTTAGCAAGGGATCCCTGAACTCCAACATTTTGCTCCTGGTGTCCTAGTGGTACTAGTTGGAACCAAATTGGGTAAGTCATCAAGCACTGTTCTTAAATTCTTAAATTGGGTAACTAAAATATTCTTGAGTATGATTATTATTATAGTCAAACTGATTTAATAATAATGTGACATGTGATGTAATGAAAATTAAACTCATTTATTTTCTGTTTCTCATTTATATATTCTAACATGTGATAATTGAAGCAGCACATTACCAAGCAGGAATCACTTAGAAGAAATTCGTTCATGGAGTGATAGGGACATCCCATTTCTCACATATCGAAATAGGTTAGTTTTCTTCTCTTTCATGCTGTCCTTGGTTCTGCTTTTGGTCTCACCTTCTTTGTCTAATTTTACCTTTACTTTATCTTTGTCACTTGATAATCTGCAGTTTTGGTCATGTCTTGATTTTCTTATTGTCTACCACAGATTTCTTACTCCTACCAGGTATTTATCTTTTTTTAATCTCTTATAAGCAGTATAATCATTAGACATATTTATTTTTATCGGTGTACACATGCATTAACCTTAGTTTCCTGTTCAATAATGATTTGTATATTGTTTTTGACACAATATACAAGTTGTTCTTGAATTATCCAAAGTGGACAGTCTAAGAATGTATAATCGTATTCAATCCATATTATTGTATGTCTTAATCACTAGCTTCTTGATCTAAGAATGTCATTGGTTTGTATTTTCTCATTGTTCTCTGTGTACATACCTAATTTGGGTCGTAATACCACCTGAATTAAGTTGTGTACTTGGAGAACTAAGGGGAAATGCTGCCGAAATTTTCTTAGAACAAGAAGTAATTAAGACATATATACAATAATATAATGCGAAGTTTACAATCTTGGATAGGATAGGACCCCACCCTTTAGTATGAAGTAGACATGCATCATGCATGCATGTAGTACTATTGAATGTAGATGTCAACCTCTTTAAACTCAAAATAATTGCTGTAGATCGGGAAAATATGGATCGAAAGTGGATGTCTGCCAATCGTTTGTCGAAGGAATATAAGGACGGAGTGCAAGATTTTATTAGGTTTGCAGTTGGACACGCAGAAAACCCTAGTAGAATCATATGTCCATGTTTAGGTTGTTGTTATACAAGACGAGTTAGTGTACCTGACTTGGAAGGACATTTAATATGCAATGGAATTGATCAAAGTTATACTTGTTGGACAAAGCATGGTGAGACCAGAGGTGAATCTAGTGATATGGGGAATAGTGGGAAATATGCGTCAAATGATGCCAATACAAATACATATGAGGGCGATCGTTTTGAAGAGATGGCAAACGTGGTTGAAGAAGAACTTTGTGATTGTCCTCAAATGTTTGAGAAGTTGATAAGTGATGCAGAGAAACCGTTGTATGAGGGTTGTACTAAATTCACAAGATTGTCGGCGATGTTAAAGTTGTTTAACTTAAAATCGGGCAATGGATGGACTGATAAGAGCTTTAATGACTTACTCACACTATTGAAATCTATGTTGCCGGAGGATAATGTGCTTCCTAGTCGGACATATGAGACTAAACAAATGTTGCACTCTATTGGCATCGTTAAATACATGTCCTAAATGTAATGCCTCACAATATAAGAAGAAAGAATCAGCTCCAGAGAAGGTTTTGTGGTATTTCCCAATAATACCTAGATTTAGGCGCATGTACAGTAGTTCAGAAGATTCAAAGCACTTTACATGGCATGAGGATGAAAGGATTAAAGATGGCAAGCTACGGCACCCGGCAGATTCTCCTCAATGGAAAAGAATTGACCATGATTATCCCGATTTCGGGCAAGAACCAAGAAACCTCCGACTTGCATTGTCTACTGATGGATTTAACCCGCATGGTATTCAGAGTAGCTCTCACAGTACATGGCCTCTGATTTTAGTGATTTATAACCTACCTCCATGGCTATGCATGAAGCGCAAATATATGATGCTGTCTCTGTTAATTTCTGGGCCCAAACAACCAGGAAATGATATCGACATATACTTGGCTCCTTTAATTGAAGACTTGAAGCAAATGTGGGAGACAGGTGTAGAGGTGTACGATGGGTATAAAGAAGAAGGTTTCACCATGAGGTCTATGATCTTCGGCACAATTAATGATTTTCCAGCATACGGTAATCTGTCAGGATACAGTACCAAAGGTCAATGTGCATGCCCTATATGTGAAGATAATACAGATTGGATGCGGTTGGAACATGGTAAGAAGAATGTCTTCCTTGGACATCGTAGATTTTTGCATTCAAGTCATCATTATCGGTTATGGAGAAAGGCATTCAATGGGAATATAGAAGAACGTAGAGCTCCTTTGCCGTTGACGGGTGTGCAACTGTTTGAAAAGGTAAAAAATTTGAGTATTGAATTTGGGAAGCCTTTTGCCGGAGAGCTTGTGACACGAGGGTGGAAGAAAAAGTCGATTTTCTTTGAGCTGCCGTATTGGAAGTCATTGTATGTAAGACATTTCATTGATGTGATGCATGTTGAAAAAAATATCTTTGATAGTGTCATTGGTACCTTACTTAATGTGCTAGGGAAGACTAAAGATGGCATCAATGCAAGGTTGGACTTGGTTAGTATGGGATTGAGACGAGAATTAGGACCGGTGAAGAAAGGGAAACGTACATATCTACCACCAGCAGCTCATACTCTATCTAGAAAAGAGAAAATTTCCTTTTGTAAGTTTCTTCATGGAGTGAAGGTTCCAGAAGGGTACTCTTCAAACATTGCTAGCCTCGTGTCGATGAAAGATCTCAAGTTGAAGGGTCTAAAGTCCCACGATTACCATGTTCTTATGGAGACTTGCTACCCATCGGTATACGGTCCATTTTGCCCAACAAAGTGCGGGAGACCTTAACTAAACTTTGCTTCTTCTTCAAGGCAATTTGCAGCAGAGTGATTGACCCTGAAAAGTTGCCAGCATTGCAAAGAGAAATAGTTGTGACTTTGTGTGAGCTTGAGATGTATTTCCCACCTTCATTCTTTGACATAATGGTTCATCTAACCGTTCATCTGGTTAGAGAGACACAATTGTGTGGGCCAGCTTATATGAGATGGATGTACCCGTTTGAGCGTTACACGAAAATATTAAAAGGGTATGTGAAAAACCGATCACGACCAGAGGGTTGTATTGTTGAACGGTATATAGTTGAAGAAGCTGTTGAATTCTGTACCGAATACTTATCCAATGTCAAACATTCCACAGGGCTGCCAAAGTCTCATCACACAGGAAGAGCCATAGGGCAAGGGATTTCTGGAATTGAAATATTGACTATACCAAGAACAGAATGGGAGCAAGCACACTTGTATGTTCTACACAACGCCGATGAAGTTGAGTCATATGTTGTAAAACACAAGGACATACTTAAGAATTTGTACCCAAATAAGAATCAAAATTGGTTACAAAGAGAACATATTCGGTGTTTTATAATGTGGCTAAAAGATCACATTTCTGTTGAGTATGCTCTAAATCCTACCTCAGTTTCAGAAAGATTGAGATGGTTAGCGAAAGGTCCAAGTCTACATGTTTTATCTTACACCAGTTATTTGATGAACGGGTACACATTCTATACAAAAGAACAAGATGATCGAAGTACAGTGCAAAATAGTGGGGTGACTCTTATAGCTCAATCTATGCATATCTCAAGTGCCAAAGACAGAAACCCCATATATGCGAATATGTCATACTTCGGGGTCATCGAAGGTATATGGGAGTTGGATTACACAATGTTTCGGGTGCCTGTGTTCGGTGTAAGTGGGTTGACAATAATAACGGTGTACAGATGGATGAGTTGGAGTTCATGCGCGTTGATTTCAATAAGGTGGGGTATAAAGATGAGCCTTTTATTTTAGCATCACAAGCTCAACAAGTGTTCTATGTCACCGATCCAGCTGATACAAATTGGTCCATTGTTCTATTGTCTAACAAAATGGTTGTTAATGATATTGATGATCATCAAACACATGAAGATGCCAATATGGAGGACGATCCTTTCTTTGGGACATCACATTCACTTGAGGGTAATCCAACTAGAGAGGAAGATATGTATATTAGAAATGATCATGATGAGGGAATTTGGGTCAATCCATTATTTCGTACCAATAAGGGACACACAAGTCTCAATCCAACGAGAAAAAGGAAAAGATTGGCTTAAATATGTAAGTATAGCTAGTGATTGTGTTTTTTTAAGTTCCAGGCTAATTAAATTTATATTCATCGATTTTTGCATATATGATTATGAAATAATGTTTTTACTTGTGTCTAATTTTTTTTTGCAGGTAAATGGCATCTCCATCTCATGATAGTCCTGCGGAGGCGAAGAAAAATGTGAAGCGTCGCGGACCGACAGTTAAGAAAAATGTCATTCAACAAAGGAGTAAAGGAGTGAGACCTTTGGTAAGATATATATATATATATATATATATATATATATATATATATAATATAATTAACTGTTTCATTTTATTGTTTGTTATATAAATTTATACACTTAATCAATTTTTTCAGGTTCAATGGAATGTTAAAGGCCAGCCCGTTGGTAAAGTCAGCAGAGACATGAAGAGTTACATTGGGACCTTCGTGTGGCAGTCGGTCCCAATTACCTGCAATGATTGGAGGGATTCTTCTTTGCACCGTGTCAAAGAAGACATCTGGCATAATATAGAGGTAAATTAATTAATATTGATTAGTTATAGTGTTTCTTAATTATGTAAACATACTTATACTATGACATTAATTTTGCAGACGACCTTTGATGTTGATAAATGTCGGCAAAAAATGTTAATTCAGATGGCCGGAAATATGCACCGATCATTCCAGTCTGAATTGACGATGAAGTACCTGAGAGATGAGGAAGGGAATGTCAGACCTGAGCCTCCAGCTCAATATGCAGAGTACATTTCACTGGATGCTTGGAGAGCTTTTGTAGCAAGACGCACAACAGATGAAGAATTTTTGGTATGTACAATAAATATCCTTATGACTTGTATATATGACATTAATTAACCATGCATGCATTGATATATATATATATATATATATATATATATATATATATATATATATATATATATATATATATATATATATTTCTGTGTCTATGTAGAGGCTTAGCAATGAAAATCGGCAGAGAGCGTCAAATCCTGAATACCCTTATAGAGGTGGAAGTCAGGGGTATTCCGGCATTGAGGAAAAGTTGGTATGTATAATATCCTTATAATTGGGTTATAATTTGCTAATGTTTACTAATATTTGATTGTTCAAATGTATAGTTGTTGGCGGCAGGGGACGATGTTACAAACAAAATGGTTCAACGCCATATTTTGTGGATGGAAAGTCGTCGAGATGAGAACGAAGAAATTGTTAATCCCACCACTAGGCAAGTGGTTGAACAAATTGTAAGTATAAAAGCATTAGTTAACAAGCGTTTTCATTTTTAACTTTCTTATGATAATATTTAACATTTTCATTTGTGTCTCAGGATAGCATATCACAGTCTGTATCACAAGGGGATATAACAGATTGTGATGGTCGTCAAGACATCCTTGCCCGAGCCTTATCAAGGAAAGAGTACCCTGGTCGCCTAAAGGGTACGGGATTTGGTGTCATTTCGAGCCTTCTCTTCGGACCACAAACGCATGCTACTAATGATAGAATGGAAGAGATGATGCGTGAGATACGCTGTCTACGGAAAGAAGTAGATGAATTGCGAAGCACCATGCAAGACAGGCATCCAGTGGAGGCGCATGAGCCTGCTTTCCCTACCCCTACCCCACATAGCGCCAGAGATGGTTGCACTATGCTGTCACCAGAGGTAATTAATAATTCATACGTTGTTTTTACTTAAACGTATTTAATCCATTTACAATTTAAATATTAATATTTTGTTTATCATTTATTCAGGACATCTCTGCATGCAACCTATATTTGTCAAGCCCAACTCGTCGAATGGTTGGTAAGGGGATAATGTTTAACGAAACAGTTCAAACACTATTGCACAACCGACCATTACCTCCCGGTCATGTGAAAGTTAGAGTTGACCATGCGGTTGAAGGGAATGCATCATTGCCTGTACCACTTGAGGAGGCAGATGTGTTGACTGTGGAAGATGCAATAGGCACCTATGTGGCATGGCCAATCAGCCTCGTAGTTGTAAGTAACATGATATAAGTTAATAAACATGCATGATTTATTATCATAAAATCATTCACTAACTAATTAATGTATTTGCAATGCAAAATATCCAGGTACCCTCAAAATCCAAAGCCAAGGACAATGGTAAGGGCAAAGTGTCGGAGCACACAACTGACAAATCCCGACCTTCCCTTCCTATAGTTAGCAAGGGGCAAACAAAAGGGTCAATAACATCCCCAGTGAAGAACGGGAGCAAATCTAAGCCCCAGAGCAATTCTCAGGTCTCCCGTTCTCCTACGGCTCATGGTGCAGATTATATGGCTTATCTTGAAGCCTATATGTTAGGGAATATGAATGCACCAGATGTTACAGTGCCATTGGAGCCAGAACTGCTGGGTTATGAGACCACTTTGTTTCTCGGCCTTCATTTCGAAATCAAGGAAGTTCTTCGTCATGAGATACTATCTCATACTGTTATTACGGTATATCTCAGGTATTACATCGAACTTATATTTTCTATCTCAAGTACGGTTATAGTTTATCCATTAATTTGTTTACATGTTTTAATTTAAGGTACTTGTATCATGAGATATTGATCCCAGAAGAACGGACTCGGAGGTTCGTGTTTTTGTGCCCACATAAAACAGCTTTGCACAAGTCAATAACTGGGCACAAACAATATATATCCGATCGCTTAGCATTAGCTGAACTTGGTATTGAGTCATTGTTTTTGTCACCTTGCAACGTAGGGTGAGTCATTTTAATTAACTTCTATAAATTTTGTGAAATGTGATTATCTAGGCTTAGGATTTGCCAACTCTGTTCATTTTTGTAGGGGACATTGGGTATTATTAGCAATCAATCCCCATGAAGACATTGTGTACTATTTTGACCCGTTGCATGTCCCTTATACCTATCGCAAACCAATGATGGATCAATACAATAAGTAAGTATACACATTTATTTTTATCTTAATATATATGATGATTCAAATTATATACTTTAATGAATTGTTTGATTTTGCACTTAGGGGTTTGCAAATTCATCATGCCCAGAGCAGAGGAGGCAAGTCCCGATTTTCTTCATCATCCAAGACTAACTGGATATTTATGGATGTACGTATTTACAAATTAAAAGTTCTATCTTATATATGCAGTTATTTAAATTAAAAACTGAAAACAATTAATTTATTATTTGAGCTTTTATAGTGCCCCTGTCAACCCAACGACATAGACTGTGGCTACTATGTAATGAAGTTTTTGAAGGATATCGTCGTTGAGAACCAAACTCAAATCCCATCATTGGTATGTACTTTTCGTTCTAGTTTATCTTGAAAGAGTATTTCAAAGTCAGTTAGTGGTTAGTAGTTATTAAC
The DNA here is from genome assembly GCA_039655645.1 of Ammopiptanthus mongolicus. NCBI lineage: Eukaryota > Viridiplantae > Streptophyta > Magnoliopsida > Fabales > Fabaceae > Ammopiptanthus > Ammopiptanthus mongolicus. Next base: position 53,465,312 of record CM077349.1, read on the forward strand.
TGTTGATGACAGTTATAATAGTAAATATTAGCTCTTTGAGCTAGTTAGATGATTTATTTAGACCTTTTGTTAAAGGTCTGGCTACATCTATAAATCTGTGAAGTGTAAGTGCTCAGTAATGGCTAGTTGCTTGAAAAGGGATTCACGATGCACATGCAGCATGAACACATGGAGATTCTTGATGCTCACAATAGAAGAATTCTGAAGGCTCCTCTTGCTCAGAACAGAACCTTTCAAGTTCAAATCCATGTTGCTGATGCTACAATGGTACCATTCTAAAATACAATTTTGCAACTGAACTTAATTCATAATGCATAAAGGATGACAAGGAGTTTGAACACCCTAGTCCTTCGTATATCATTCTTCTACATGCATTTGAACACCAACACAACTAAGAATGTATACACTAGCCCTAACATGATGAATTTCATCAACTCATCTGCTTTTGAAGAAGAAAAAAAAAACACAAATATCAACTCTATGAACTCCCTACTGTCCTAGCAGAATAGCAGGCGAAGATTTGTGCATATCTCGGGGTAGGGACCTCCTGTAGGTATAAGGTTAGTGTCATTTGAAAGATAAGATCTAAGGCCACATTTGGTAAAAATTTCAAGAATTATGGATCATTGTATGATTCTCAATAGTTCTTTGAAAACGGTTCTATTTCTGCAGAATCTTGCAGAAATAAGATTCTGAACAGTGTACAGTTATAAATGCATAACTCTATGTATAATAATTGAAATTGCGTGTCGTCAGAGAAATTAGAAACCTAAGACAAATACCTTCACTCCATGGAAATTTCTGAATTTTTAGTCTTATGGATAGATACAGTTTAAACTTCAAAGTTGACTCATGTGCTGCAGAATCCATTCCCGACAGCCTGAATTTCAAGATGCATATCTCGGGCTACCGAAATCCTTTTAACCTAATTCCGGTGGCTATTTAAAGCTAAGACACAAACATTAATTATGGAGAAAATTCATATTTTTTGGTCAACAAATGAATTCCCAGTAGGCCATTATGCAGAAAAGTTTTTTCTGCTGTGCTAGTTCTGGACAGCCTAGGTTGCAATGTGCATAACTCGGGTTGTAGGAACCCAAATGGCGTGATTCCGGTGAAATTCAAAATCTAACAAGCAATAATATTTATATCTAAAATTTTATAATTTTATAGCATATATATTGGTACCGTTGTTTAGCCAAAGTTTCACTACGGTTTAAGAAAAAACTCAAGTTTCTTTGCTCAACAAAGTAAATCTCAGATTTTGAAGTGTGCCCTTGGATGTGCTTTTCTTGACTAAAGAGTATAGACCAGTGGCCATCGCAAAGATTCATATATAAAATAACCCTACAAAACCAAACAAAAGCTGCTCAACACAAATGTGCTAAAGTGTACATATTGTTGTCAATGTAAAATGATTTGTTACCTCTTCTGCAAACAAATTGCTCATGATCTTTCTTTCCTTGTGACCTAGTAACAAATCTGCAGGAAATCCAGTGATAACAAATCTGCAATCAGTTTGGCAAGAAATCCAATGGCTCATTGGAGGAGTAAACATATTGAGACCAAATTTCACTTCTTGCGTGAGTGAATAAAGGGAAACTGCAATTGTGCTTTTGCAGGTGATCTGAATTTCATAAAGTAGATATCATGACCAAGCCTATGAAAATTGAGAGATTCAAAGAGCTAAGGAGTTTTTTGAAAGTTGTATCAATAAGAAAATTGATTCAAACTTGATGTGCAGCAAATGATAGATGGAGTCTAGGTGCCAACCTAGTTGGAATGTTAGACTCCATAGTGATGCTAAATTAGCATATCTTGTGTGTTGAGTGAACTTCGAATTAGGTGGTTGTGTTGACAGAGTATTTCAAAGTCAGTTAGTGGTTAGTAGTTATGAACTGTTGATGATTATAACAGTAAATTAAAGTGGTTAGCTCTGAGTTAGATGAGTTAGTTAGACTTATTAGTTAGAGGTCTAGCAGATCTATAAATGTGTGCATGAAAGTACTGTAAGTGGAGTGGTATATGAATTCAATAAAGAGTTAATTTTGAGTATTATTCAGCATATATATTTTCTCTCTAAATACTCTGTTTTCAGTAGTGTGTGTGGATTTCTTCTTCCCTTTTCCCCACAGTTTATATATTTAATTACTCTCACATTTGACCATATTTGAAATGTACATACTTTAATTATTAACTTGATTTAATTTTCGTTTCGCAGTACTATCCAGAACGTAAATGTCCGGTATACTCTGATGATCAACTTACCGCACTCAAGCAAGAGTGGTGTCGTTATATTGTTGATTTTATCGAATGAAGGTATATATATGTAAGTGTGATCTATTGTAGTCATTTCGAGTTTATATACCATTTTGAACTTAACAATGTTTATTTGGATATTATTGAAGGGGAGCAAGGATTTTGTTGAAGGGAAAGCAAAGGATTAATTGATCAAGGGCTTCTTCAATCAAGCTAGTACTAGCTAGCTAGGATTATTTTTTGGTTTTTGCTATATATATATATATATATATATATATATATATATATATATATATATATATATATATATATATATATATATATATATAACCTGTTTGGTTTTGAATCATCTGTATATTGCTGGTTTTGCTTGTGTTGATTTGCAAATTGTAATGGAAAACAGGGGGAATAGTAAAAGTAATTATATATATAAAAAAAAAAAAACAGGGCACTGCCAGCGTTTCCTTTAATAAGCGTTGGTAAAGGTTATACAATTGCCAGCGTTTCCTTTAAGAAGCGCTGGTAAATATTAACAATTGCCAGCGCTTTCTTTAAGAAGCGCTGGTAAAGGTTTTGTATAACCTTTACCAGCGCTTCAATAAGCGCTGGCGAACTTTTCCCCTTTTGCTAGCGGATAAATAGTCAGCGCCCGAAAGCGCTGCTGAAGGCCTAAAATAAACGCTGGTAAATCCCTTTTCTGTAGTAGTGTAGCTTGGGTGGGTGAGCTTTGGTTGATTTTATTAACTTTTAGTTGTAATTTTTGTGAAGGATCAAGCTGTGATTGACTGTTCTAGGCGGTGCGAAGGAAACCGAAGTCGGAACAAAAAAAACCCTTCGAGGACTAACTTGGAATCTTCAAGAGGTAAAAGGAGATTACTTATAATGAGTTTGGTAGTCCCATGAGCTTGGTTGCTAGATGTATTGTTGTTGTTTTGATTGGAATTATATGATGATTAGTTCTTTGTGAATATACTATGTGTTGTGTATGGACTTGATTTAATTGGTGAAGTATGTGATTGGATGTTTGAAAATGAATTGTGACATTGATGCTTGCATGTGATATACTTATGATGTTGGTTTAAGATTTGATGTTTATATATGTATATCTTGGATTGTGATTTTGACTGTATTGGTTGAGAGCATAGTATCGGCTATAGCTTGATAATGAAGATTAAAACGCTTAAAAGCCTTAATCAAAGTTTTAAAATGTATTCTGAAATCAAAGAAACTTCTTTTTAAAATGTTAGACCCCTTTCAAAAGAAAAAGTTTGTTTAAGCAAAATCCATTCAAATGCTTCCATTTTAGAAAAATGTTTTCAGTTGACGAAGCTTTTAGAAAAGAGATTTATGAAGAAAAGAATCTTGTTGAAAATAGCTTCTTTTAAGAAAATGTTTTAGTTCATGCCAATGAGATTTTGAGTTTTATTTCCAAAATTTAAAAAACGAAAATAAGACCCGAAAGAAAAATGGGGATTTCCCTTTCACTTTGCGAAGTATGCAAACCCAGTGACCGAGATGTCGAGCTAGTGTTTTTATTAGTTTAGCACTTGGACTATGCATCCTGTGTTTTGAATGAACGGGCTAAATGTCCTTTAAAACGAGTTATGAGCTGTGTGCATTGACAAGAATGAACGAAACAAAAAAGAAAATAACCATGAATTGCATTGCAACACCCTTTCCCAGGTGTCACATTCCCAAACGTTTATAAGGCTGAAAATATTTATTAATGCGGAAAATACGGTTTTTTTTTTTTTTTTCTTTTCACAAAAATGTAATGGGATTAGTAAAAGTAAATAATACTAATAAATGAACTTAGGTTCACCATGCATTTCTAGAACATACTGTATTATAAATAAAGAAACATAAAATAGAAAACAGAAACATTAACATTACTGTATACAGACATAAGTCTAATGTATAACTGATAATAACAAATAATAAGTACTAGGAGTCGTAGCTCCCAAAAGGTACTACAAAAGTACTACAGATACAGACATAGTCTGGCCGACAACAAAACTAAACCACAAAAAGAGTCTGCCTCTGGGCTCAAGGAAACTACTGGACTGAACCATCATCGCGTCCATCTATTCAAACAGCAACAGCAAGTACCAGCAGAAAACATATAGATATGGGTGAGATTCCCGTTCATCAACACAATAAAATAGCAATAGTAAAAATGGGACAACTCACCAGGTAACAGCATACCCAACATGCTTACTAAAATTCTCAATATAAATCATGTTAAACAGTTAACAACATAATATCATGTTAAACAGTTAATAGCATAATATAAGGCATCCTTAAACAATACAACGATGTATAACAGTAAATGTAAACATCAACAGCCATGCAATGTAGTGCAATGTTCAAGACTCAATGCCAATGCCACTGGGTACTACTCTGACCCCTACTCCATGGAGCTAACAAAACGTCGGAGAGAGTGAATGCGAGGACATGTTCCGGTTTCTGCCAGCCATTAGCAAGATGCTACAACATTCGTAACATGCACGTATCTGGCTTTATGGAAACACTCTCGACCAAACTTGAAAAGTATGACATCTATTAGAGGATATCAGTGTATTGCTCGGATTAGCCACGACAAAGAAGAGCTACCAACTGGTCACATGTCAGCCCTTCCAACCCTGATACCTCTAAAAAGACCATTGAAGATCGTCACCGTAAGATTCGTACCCGCATCAAGGTGTAAGATCAACTCCTTGGCTCAAGGCCTTACAACTATGCAAATGAAATGCCAATGCTTCCACAAAGCAGATGCGAAAAAGCAATGTCTACCCCCCGGGTAATCCTCGAGTTCCACTAAGGTTCTTTTCCTTAGGAACTATACACGTCTTTTGAAAAACAAAACCTTTATCCACTGGATAAATCTCGCGATCCCTCCGAGATCGAGTCATCACAAGACTGAAACAAGTAAACGATTGACCTAGATCTGAATCATCGGTCCATCATCGAACTACTGTTTCAAAACCCAAAACGTTTCGTGTTTGTGTTTATGTCTTATGAATTAAGGCTCAAGTCCTAAACATTATGAATAAGGATTGAGAATCCTCTTAGATAAGTCTTTAAGCCTTTCTAAGATATTGCTCCTCGATTTTCAATTAGGGAAATAAGTGTTGATTCACTTAAGTCTTATAAAGTCATTGATGTACTAAGTCATCAATGGTATAGTATATGGTCTTGTCTCACCACATACTATACTTAATTAACTCTTGTCTTCAACTCTAAGTTAATTACTTAACTTAGGTTTTTAAACGTAAAACTTTACGATTGAGTTAAAAATTCCTTTTGTAAACCGAACAACTTTCACAATCTTGAGGAAAACAAGGAAAAGATAAAGATAAAATGTGAGTGAGTTTCGCTTAGCGAGGATATACTCGCTCAGCGAAATTGAGGCAGTAATACCTCTTTTAAAATTTCCCCGAATCGCTCAGCGAAAATTGAGTCGCTTAGCGAAATTCTTTCTTATTCGCTTAGCAAAGCTGCAATCGCTTAGCAAAATTAAGGCAGTGATGCCTAGCTTGTATTTTCTCTGTTTTCGCTCAGCGAAATTGCCTTAAGAAAAACACTACTTTGTTCTCAAATAAAGAAAAGCTTTATGGAATTATGTCTAACTTTTTATGAAAAACACTCCTTTGTTTCACTTTTAAAGTACTTGATTAACTAGATGAGCTAATGGTAAGGTATAAGACATGTTTCTTGGTGAAAACACTTAGAGATTGAAACTTTGTTTGATCTTTGGATCAAAATCACCTATGGTTTTTCTTTAAAGCATAAGCCACTAAAACACTTCTCTTACTTGTAAACTTAATTTGTTCAAGAACTACACATTACCTTCCTTTTCTCAAGGTCATGGCCGAAAGCCAACTATGCACCAATGTGAAGATTTACTTCACCAAGCTAACCAAGTTATGGCTCACAAAACTTACACAATTATGATAAACATTAAACACACATCATTGCTTCATAATCAAACACAAAAGTCCATACTTGATCTAGTGATCAAAGTAGGTTTTTCAACATGCAAGAAATTATTTTTTCACCTAGACAGCATCATCATAAGACACATGATAAGGCATACAAGCATAAACTGCAATTATCACACATTGTTCTCCAGGAGAACCAAATTAATTAGTGAACCCAAACCAAAGGGTTTCACCCACACATAAACTAAACAACCATCTTCACCACCACTATTTTGGTGTAATGAGGTTCACCCCCCATACCTGTTGAAGAGCAGAGATCCGGATCAAAGTCGGTTGATCGGTTTGTGAACCTCCTGGAAATCGTCACCAACTACAACAACACAACAATCTAACATTAAACAACAATCAAAGCAAAACTAATTAATGAGGGTTTCAGCCACCCTAGGGTAAAAGGTTAGGAATTGATTTTGGCTTTCGATTCCATGGATTCAAAGCCAATAGGAAAGCTAAGGATGAAATCAAAAATTGATGAAAAACACTATTCATCATCATCACATAGGGTTCGGCCATATTGGGCTTTTTGAGCTATGATGAGAATTGAATCATAAGCTCTTGGTTTTAGGTAGAGAATGATGAGGTGAGTTCAAAGAAATTGGTCTCACATCAAAAGGATTTTTCTACAATTTCCTATGGATTTTCAAACTTTTGGATCTAAGAAATGATTTTCATGAAAATGAAGTTTGATCTTGAAATATAGAGAGATTCAAGAAGTTAAGAGATCATAGAAGTGATCTTACCCTAGAATGAAGGAAGATTGCTCAAGGAATCAAGTGATTCTAACAAGTATTCAAGCTTTTTCTCAAGGATCAATGGTGTTTTCTCAAGAAAAACTATGGAGTTCTATTTGGGGAGGGGGCTGTGCGAAAATGAAGGGTGTGAGGAGCTGAGTTCAGCCTCTTAAAAGCTCACTTAAGGGTAAAAAGGTCATTTGCCAAAAGGGTAAAATGGTAAAAGTGTAAAAGACTAAGGTTAGGGGCATTTTGGTCATTTTGCGTCTAGATATTTCAGAACGTCATGACGACTCTAACATACTCTCCCAAGTGTCCTGGGATGATGTGGTATCAAGATTATCTGTTGGCGAGTCCCGGTATGGATATATGGCTCCGTTCGTCACCCGATTGGGGATTCCGCTCTAACGGAGGTCAGGAAGTGATTTTTTTGAAATTTTTGTGAAATTTAACCAAAACGTAGAGAATCGAATTCTAAGATTTACTGTCTCGTTCACGGGTCCATCTGAGGTCTCCTGAGCAGTAAAATCATACTGTCAATGTAAAAATACAGACCAGACTCCGTTTTAGTTTTTGACATAAAACTTAATCGTAGCTTCCTACGATATCGTTGAGCATGATTATGATCTCGGAATATTTTATTTCCATTCCTAAGACCTCGAATAAAATAAAAACGCTAAAATACTGAAGAATTAGAAAACGTGAAAAATCGGGGCGTTACATTCCTACCCCTCTTAAAAGAATTTCGTCCTCGAAATTATACGTACCTCTTAAAACAAACTCGGATACTGTTGTTGCATGTCCTCTTCTCTTTCCCAGGTAGCATCACCTGTAACCTCGTTCCAGATAACTTTGACCAAAGGTATCTCCTTCCCTCGCAGTTTCTTTATCCTTCTGTCCTCGATCTTAACCGACAGTGTTTCATAGGTTAGGTTATCCTTTAGCTGTACTGAATCAGACTCTATGACATGACTGGGATCAGGAATATACTTTCGCAATTGCGAAAAATGAAAAACATTGTGAAGGTTGGATAGAAAAGGCGGTAAAGCTATTTGGTAAGCTACTGCACCTATCCGACGAAGAATTTGATAAAGTCCAATGAATTTTGGAGTGAGTTTTCTGGACTTAAGAACCCTGCCCACCCCAGTCATTGGAGTGACTCTCAAAAAAACATGATCTCCTTCCTCGAACTCAAGTGGCGTGCGTCTTTTATCCACATAACTCTTCTGTCGGCTCTGAGTTGTCCTCATCTTTTCTTGAATCAGTTTCACCTTCTCGGTTGTTTGTTGCACTAGTTCAGGTCCTAATGAAACACTTTCTCCATCTTGGTACCAGCACAAAGGTGTTCTACAACGTCGTCCGTATAAAGCTTCGTAGGGTGCCATCCCGATACTCGAATGATAACTGTTGTTGTAGGTAAACTCTATCAACGGTAGGAAATTACCCCAACTTCCGGCATGTTCCAACACACACGCCCTCAACAGGTCCTCTAAAGACTGAATCGTCCTTTCTGATTGTCCATCAGTTTGAGGATGGTAAGCCGAACTTAATCGTAACTTCGTTCCTAAAGCTTCATGCAAGCTCTACCAAAATAGCGAAGTAAAACGCGGGTCCCTATCTGATATGATACTTGAAGGTACTCCATGCAGTCTCACAATCTCACTGATATAAATCTGAGTGAGCTTTTCCATGGAATACTTGAGATTGATAGGTAGAAAATGAGATAATTTCGTGAGCCTGTCCATTATTACCCAAATGGAATCATGTCCTTTAGGTGTCCTTGGCAAACACGTCACGAAATCCATTGCTATGCCGTCCCATTTCCACTCTGGGATATCCAACGGAAGTAACATTGCCGCTAGCCTTTGATATTAAACCTTTGCTTTTTGACACACTAAACAAGACGCCACATAATCAGCTACATCTCTTTTCATGCCTTGCCTCCAAAACAACCGCTTCAGGTCTTGGTACATCTTGGTTGACCATGGATGCATACTCAACCTGCTTCTATGAGCTTCGTCCAGAATTAACCTTCTTATCTCTGGGTTGTTTGGCACACAAACCCGCTCTCCTCATCTTAGGATTCCATCTGCTTCTTCCTTGTATTCAGACGTCATCCCTTTCTTTAGATTCCTTTGCTCTTTCTCCAGATAGTGGCCGTATACTTGTTTCTCCCGAATCTGATCCATCAGATCACAACAGACTGTAACCATACCACAACATAGTCTTCCTGGCATACTAACTTCGGACAGATGCATATCCCTGAACCGTGCCAACAGCTCATGTTCCTTAACCATCATGGCAGACACATGTAACACTTTTCTACTCAGGGCATCTGCTACCACATTAGCTTTTCCCGGATGATACTGCACCTGGAAGTCATAGTCCTTCAAAAATTCCAGCCACCGTCTTTGCCTCATGTTGAGCTCTTTCTGATCGAACAGGTACTTCAGGCTCTTATGATCGTTGAAAACATTAAACGTCGAACCATACAAGTAGTGCCTCCAAATCTTCAACGCAAAGACTACCGCTGCTAACTCCAGATCATGAGTTGGGTAATTCTTCTCATGCACTTTCAACGATCTCGAGGCATACGCTACCACCTTCCGATTCTGCATCAGAACACAGCCTAACCTCTGGTATGAAGAGTCACAGTACACTTCAAAAGGTTCGCTTGGATCTGGCAATATCAACACTGGTGATGTAGTCAGCCTCTTTTTCAGCTCCTGAAAACTCTACTCATAGGCTTCAGTCCATTCAAATGTTTTATCTTTCCTCATCAACTGGGTAAGAGGTCCTACAATCTTAGAAAATCCCTCGATAAACCTTCGGTGATACCCAGCCAAATCCACAAAACTGCGTATCCCAGTCACTGTGGTTGGTCTTTCCCACTCAAGAACTGCTTCAACTTTCGACGGATCTACAACAATTCCTTCTCTTGAAATTACATGACCCAAAAACTGCACTTTGTCGAGCCAAAACTCACACGTAGACAGCTTTGCATACAGCTGTTTTTCCTTCAGAACTTGAAGAACTACACTAAGATGTTCAGCATGTTCTTCTTGGTCTTGCGAATAGATGTGTATGTCGTCTATGAAGACAACGACAAACTTATCCAGGTATGGACAAAAGATCCTATTCATATAATCCATGAATATAGCTGGAGCATTCGTCACACCAAACGGCATTACAAGATATTTGTAGTGCCCATAGCATGTTCGAAACGTTGTCTTTGGTACATCCTGTAACACCCCTTCGCGGGTGCTACATACTCGGACTCTAATGCGGAAATAAATCAAGAAAATAAAACGTTGGTTGCTTTCGAAAAATACTTTAATTAAGTAGCTACGTTCGAAAACGCGGTTTTAAAAATTTTCTGCATGCATAGGCAAAAACAACTCAAGATGAAGAAATAAATTTCACATCACACGTTGATATTCACTATTCATAAAAACATAAACATAATATAAAACCTGGTCTAATATATAACATATTACAGACTTAGAAATAAGTTCAAAAGCGTGCAGTAATATAATATAAGACTGCTCAAAATAAAAGACTCCTAAGATGGTCGGCTAAAAGTAGCCATTGGGGTACAATCCAACGTCAACTTCATCAGAACGCTCCGTCATCCAAGTCCTCACGTCTCTGCGGGGACCTATGAACAACATCTGTACATGTGTTCCAAAAACACAACAGGGTGTCCAACATGTACAGGCAAAGGTGAGATACTCATATAATAAGTTTATCACGATAGCTGCACAGGCGACAAACAGCATAAACATTCATAGATAAATACAGTTATATGAGCAGTTGTCTATACAACACAATATAATATCTCAAACACAATCATGAGTTATAATAATGCATGAGACTTCAATATCATCTTTCTAATTCATGTACTCCGGAGATTCCTACTACCCAACATCGAGCGATAGGCCGTAGTAACACCCGTAACACAATTGTTCTCATGAGTCGGCCTCTCTATTTAGGTCCGAACTCCAATTGTTCCAGGGTACCACGTCATAACAATATCCTGAATACGCCAGTCTCAGATCAAGTTCATTCGTGTTTGGCAGCCAATTTACCACGGCATGGGGTTGCTACGCCACCGGCCACTTGTGGGATCTCGAACACAGAATGCCCCTATAGACCTAGTGGTCTTGACTAATTAAATTCTCAATTACTAGAGTTGTAGCTCGGTTTCAAATGGCACGTCTGCTGGTTCATGCATGTACACAGAAAGTTTTCTATTTTCTTTGCGTTCATTCTTTCAAATGTCGAGATATAAAGTCCACGACTCGTTTCAAAAAGGCATTAAGCCCACTTAAATCAAAAACACAGGACACGAAGTCCTAGTGCTCAATCCACAAAACACTACCCCGACGTCTCGGCCACTAGGTTTGGGTTCGTCTCAAAGGTTCATCATTTCCTTTTCGGTCAAACTTTCTCAAAACAACTTTGGAAAACAAAATACACTTTTGTTTTCTTGAAATAAATCATTTCTTGATTAAAGAGTAAAGAGAACATTTTTCCGTGAAAAACACCTTTCTTGAAAAAAAAACCCTTTTCTAAAGATTTCACGTCTTTTTAAAACGCTTTGCTGAAATAAAATACGTTTTGCACGACTTTCCACAAACCACTTTTTATTTTCAAGGAACATACTTTTCAAAAAGGAAACTTAACTTTTCTTGAAAAGCAACACGTTTTCCAAAAATCACTTTTTAATTTCAAAACGCGTTTTTCAAAACTTTGTTTTCGATTCCGAGTCTTTTAACAATTATGGAGACATAGCCAGTCCTATGCTCATCCAGGATATAAATATATGTATAGATATAAATATCAACAGTTCAATATCATAATAAGATATCATCCAAGGCATTCATGCCACAGTTATATCAAATAACCAACTATGCACAACACTTAGCATCCAATCAATCCAGGATATAGGTATACATATAAATCAAGTCTTAATTCAATCATAACACACTAATCAATCATATGCCATGAGGCTACCAAACTCAAAATGAACTACCTCCCTTTACCTCACAAAGGAAGTTCAATGCAAACTCGATCGGTTCTCGGCTCCGGCTCTGGTTCCGTTCGCGTTGCCTAAAACAATCAAACACAATTCAATTCAAACAACAAAGCAACATCAATCTATAACATCAAAACATAAGTTTTCTTTCCCAAGAAGGTAAAGGGTTCGGCCATGAAAGGATAAAAAGGCTAGGGATCTCATTTGGTTCCAAACTTTTGGATGGTTGGTCCTTAAGCATGATTAACACTAAATCAAGTCCTATGACCCAAAAATTTGAGACAAAACTCATGGTTCTACACCCTATATGTTTCGGCCATGAAGAGGAGAAATAGGTTAGGAGCTTTGGTTGATGTTTTGCTATTGGGTTTAGTGTTCAAAGACATCAAGCTAGAACAAGTGCTATATAGCCAAAAATTGCAACAAAACCCATCCTTTCATCATTCTTAGGATTCGGCCCTCCCATGGAAGAATAGGGAGAAAATTTATTTTGGGTTCATGCTTCTAGACACTCAAAGTACACATCATGATGGTTTCATAGAAATTGGTTTCATGATCATAGGATTTTTCTACAATTTTCTATGGATTTTCAAAGTTCTAGATCTAAACTTGGATCTTCATGAATCAAGTGATTCAAGAGATGAAATAGAGAGATTGAGAGAGTTAAGATGAGAATCATACCTCCTAGGATCAAAGATTAGTGAAGAAGAAACAAGTTTTCACTCAAAAACTTCAACTTTTGAAGATCAAACTAGGGTTTTTGTGAAGAACTTTTGATGAACACTCAAGAACTCATGAAGAATAAGTGAGAGAATAGAGAGAAAGAGTTAATGGCCGAAAGGTCTAGTGATAGAGTGAGAGAGGTATTTATATTTTCATCCTATGGCAAACTTGTAAATAAGCCAAAAGGGTAATTTGGTAATTCCTTCGAAGACTAGGGGCGTAAATGTCATTTCCCTTATAAATATGTAGATATTTCTAGAAAGGTAATGATGACATGGTGAGTCACAGGGTCAGAATGGTTATTCCATAAATTCTCAGGGGCAAAACGGTCTTTTCATTCAAGGGCAAATGGTAATTGTGAAAAAGGTCAAGGGCATTTTAGTCATTTTACGTCCAGATATTTTCTAAACGAAATCATTACACTGATGAGTCATAGCACACCATGTGACTTCAACCTTATCTATAGTGGGTCACTGAAATCTCGTATTCAGCTCCAATCGTCTCCCAGTTCGAGTATTCGCCCGAATATAATATATTATTCCCGACTTTAGTCGTCCTCAAAGATGTAGAGAATAAAATCCCGAGACTTACTGTCTCGTTCATGTGTCCAAATTAGGTCTCAATAATAGAAAAAGGCTACTATCCGTGAAAAACGCAGACCGGGCTCCGTTTGAGCTTTCGCCCGAAACTTAACAATGGCTTCCTATGGTTGTGTAGGACATTCCTATCTGGTCAGAATATTTTATTGGCATTTCTAAGGCCTCGTATAAAATATAAGTTCATAAATACTGATTAATTAGGAAAACTCGAAAATCGAGTTGTTACATTACTACCCCTCTAAAAAAAATTTCGTCCTCGAAATTTCGCGACTCAAAACTGGACAGGACCCTCTTGATCCCCCAGGTTCCACATCTCATCCACCACACCATACTTTAACAGAACGCCTATCTTCTCTCGTCTATCCTGCTAACAGGATGTTCGCAGTTAGAGTAGTACACTTACTCCCAACTAATCCTTCAAAGATCGAAACGTCTTCTTGCTCGTCCACTTGAGTTGAGGGTAAACAGTTGGATTTGGTCGCTACTTGGCCCGCGAATATTAAGGAAGAAATCTTCCGACAGAAGAAATTTTCTTGGTCTTACTCTCACAGGAAAGTATATAGAAGGATTTTATCCCTCGGAAACGAGTACAGGAATATCCAGTATGTAAAAAGATTCTTCAATAGGTTCGTGAGTGTAAAAATGCATAGCTAATGCATGTTTACAACCATGACTCTAATAAAGTCCCTTTTTTCATAGGAATTCTAACAAATCAGGGAATCGAAAGGTAAACAGTCTGGCAAAAATTTCAGACTAGATCACAGTTATCAATAGTAAAAGTGATTCGACTAAGTTTCATCAAGAAGCTTTCAGTATCAAGAATTCATCTGTGTTACGACTCAAGGAATAGTCCTAACAAATCTTTCGATAGAATGACATGAAAAATTTTAGGCCAAAGGTTACTTTTAAACCAATCCACTCAAATGTCTAATACACTGAGGGTTACGTAGGAGTGTGAGTACAAAGGTTCATCCAGAATCATTTTCCTCATCTCCGGGTTGCTCGGTCCACAAACTCGTCCATTGTATCTCTAGATGTCATCAGTTTCCAAACTGAACTCTGCAGCTTTCTCTTGTCCCAGTAACTCCTTTTTCTCTTGGAGGTTCTCATCAGTTGCTTGTTGTTCACGGATCGTCTCCATCAATCCGCTAGATACCTTGATCATTCCTAAACAAATCTTCTCGTTGTTCACTTCCACAGCCAGATCGAGATCACGAAACTGTTCTATCAAATCTAGCTCTTTAACTCAGAGCGTCTGCAATGACATTTGCTTCCCCGGGATGGTACAACAAGGTGAAGTCATAGTCCTTAAGAAACTCCATCCAACGTCTCTGCCTCATGTTAAGTTCCTTTTGATCGAACAGGTACTTCAAACTTTTGTGGTCGCTGAAGACATTGAACTTCGATCCATACAAGTAGTGTCTCCAGATCTTCAGCAGCTAACTCTAGGTCGTGAGTCGGGTAATTCCTCTCATGAGTCTTCAACTGGCGCGAAACATGCACTATAACCTTCCGATGTTGCATAAGCACACATCCTAAACCTTGATTCGAAGCATCACACTACACTTCGTACGGTTCGTCTGGTTTAGGTAATGCTAACACTGTTGAGGTTGTCAAACGTTCATTCATCGTCTCAAAACTTTCCTCACACTTGTCATTCCACATAAACAGTTGGTCCTTCCTCGTTAGTTGAGTCAACGGCGCAACAATCTTCGAAAATTCTTCGATGAACCTTCTGTAATAGCCAGCCAGTCCAACGAAATTGCGGATTTCTGTCACAGTCTTGGGTCTCTCCCATAGAAGTACTGCTTCTACTTTAGCAGGATCGACGGCAATTCCTTCCTTTGAAATCACATGTCCTAAGAATTTGACTTCATCCAGCCAAAATTCACGCTTGGGCAGCTTTGCGTACAGCTTCTCCTTGTGAAGGATCTGCAAAACTTGTCGTAGATGTCCCTCATGCTCCTCGGAATTTTTCGAGTAGATGAGACTATCATCGATAAACATGACAACGAACTGATCCACGAACGGGCGAAATCATGTAGTCCATGAAGATAGCAGGCGCGTTCATCACTCCGAAAGTCATCACGAGGTACTTATCGTGACCATAACGAGTCCTGAAAGCAGTCTTAGATATGTCCTCGTTCTTTACTTAGATCAGTCCTGAAGTTGATCCATCAAGTCATCTATGAGGGCTAGAGGATACTTGTTCTTGATCGTTATCTTGTTGAGTTGACGGTAATCCACACAGAGTCTTGAACTCCCGTCTTTCTTCTTCACCAACAACACTGGTATTCCCCACAGGGACACACTTGGCCTCGCAAACCATTTAGACATCAGATCCTCTAGTTGAGTCTTCATCTCGGCTAACTCCATAGGTGACATCCTATATGGAGCTATAGAGATCGGACCGGATCCTGGAACTAAGTCGATCGCAACTCGCTGTCCCTCACAGGTGGCAAACCTGGTACGTCCTCTGGAAAAAATTCCGGAAAATCTTTCACAACTGGCACGTCGCTCAAGACAACGTCCCTCTCGATTTCTAAACAGGATAGAAGCATGTATCCCTGAGCTCCATCTTTCAAAGAAGCTCTTACCTGGTTGGCAGTCATAAATTCAGAAATCTCAGGGTCAGGAAGAACTAAGGTTCTTTGTGCACAGTCTAAAGGGATATGGTTGGAAGATAACCAATCCATGCCTAGGATCACATCCAATTAAGTCAAAGGCAACGATATTAAGTCAACAAGGAAGTTCCTATCATGAATAGTAATCGGATAGTTCAAACATACTGTATTAATAGTAACAGGCTTAGCAGTTAGATTTATGACAATCAAATCAAAAGACAGCGAATAACAGGCAAGTCTAATTGTCTCACATAATTCAAAGAGATAAACGAATGTGTCGCACCCGAATCGAATAGTACCTTCAGGAGATTACCAGCTATGATGCAACTACCTTGTATGCGATCATCAGATTTGGAAGCATCAACGCCAGTCATGGTATAAACCCTTCCCCTCATTGTGGGTCTAGCAGTTCGAACATTGTTGACAATCGGCTTGGTTTGTGGTGTAGGGCACTCCCTCATGAAATATCCTATCTTCCCGCATCGGAAACATAGAACTCCTTCCAACTCGCAGTTGTTAGCTTGATGTATGTGTTTCCCACATTTGAAACATCTCCGGATTTGGCCTTGGTTCTGGTCGTTTCCACTCCCTCCACTGTAAGTAGAAGTGACAGAACGATAGGGTTGCTGTTTCTGACCATTCCCTTGAGGTTGGGAATATGGCTTCGTCTGAGACTGCTTCCCTTTCTGGTTCTGGTACTGGTTTGGGTTCCTAGACCTAGACGGCCCTCCTGCAGTACTCTTGTTCTCCCTTCCTTGTCCGAAGGTACGAATCTCCAGTGGTAACACTGACTCCTTGATCTCGAAGAGTAGACCTCCTTCAAATCTCTCGCATTTCTAGTCCCCATGAAACTGCGGTGGATTATGAGCAGCAAGATCAGCTCTTTGTTGGTTCTGTTGATTCTGTTGAGCCATCGTAGCTGTCTGTTGAGCAACAGCAGCTGCCATATCAGCCATGGCCTGGACAACTCGATTCATGTTGTTTTCATTAGCATTGTTGTCAGCAGTGTCGTGACCTCCACCACGACCACCTCTAAGATTCATGTTTCCCTACAAGGCAGACCAATCATACCTTAATAAGGAAACATAAATTCTTGCGTTAAGTGCTAGTGTGTCAAGTAACAGTGTACTAGTGTACTAGTGTGTCAACTCACATTGCTTCAACATAGAAACAATTCAAACAAAGTTCGCACAAAGATCACACAACACAAACATAACAGACTCACTTCCCAAGGATTCCCGAAAGACTCGACCAGCTCTGATACATCCTCTGCCTTCACACGAATCTGGTGATAACCCGATCGCAAATCAATCTTGGAGAAAACTGCCGCTTCCCTCAATTGATCCATCAAGTCATCTATCCTCGGAAGTGGATACTTGTTCTTAATAGTAACCTTATTCAACTGGCGATAATCCATGCATAGACGTGATGCTCCATCTTTCTTTTTCACCAACAGCACAGGTGCTCCCCACGGTGACACACTGGGTCTAACGAAATGTTTCCCCAATAAGTCTACCAATTGTTCCTTCAAGGTTTCCAACTCAGCAGGTGCCATTCGATACGGTGCCATAAACACTGGTCTTATTCCTGGCACAAGATCGATCGTAGACTCAATGTTCCGAACTGGTGGCAAACCTGGTACGTCTTCAGGAAAAACTTCCAGAAACTCGTTCACGACATGTACGCGCTCTAAGACTAGCTCGTTCTTGACCTCCAAAGAAGATAGTAACATGTATCCTTGAGCTCCTTCTCTCAAAGAAGCGTTTACTTGGTTGGCAGTCAAAAATCCAGAATTCTCACAACTAGGGAAAACTAAGGTTTTATTTGCACAGTCTAACAGGATATGATTAGAAGATAACCAATCCATTCCTAAGATTACATCCATTTGCGAAAGAGGCAATGAGATCAAATCAATCAAAAATGTTCTATCTTTAACAGAAATAGAACAGTTCAAACAGACTTTAGCAGTTATAACAAGCTTTGCAGTAGGTGTAGAAATTACCAAATCAAAAGGTAAAGAAAACATAGGTAATCTTAACAGATTCACACAGGCATAGGCAATAAAGGAAATCATTGCGCCTGAATCAAATAGTACAGTTAAGGTTTTACCTCCCATGACACACTGACCTTGGATTAAGTCTTCATTTTGAGAAGCTTTAGCGCCTCCCATGGTATAGACTCTGCCTTTTGCATTAGGCCTCG
Organism: Ammopiptanthus mongolicus; assembly: GCA_039655645.1. NCBI lineage: Eukaryota > Viridiplantae > Streptophyta > Magnoliopsida > Fabales > Fabaceae > Ammopiptanthus > Ammopiptanthus mongolicus. The sequence goes on from CM077349.1 coordinate 53,483,486, forward strand.
TAGCTTGGACATTGTTGACAGAATGTTCCACTTTTGGTTGCATGCATTCACGTGAGATATGTCCCGGCTTCCCATACTTGAAGCATATAATCCTTTTAATTGACCAATCCTTGGTGATGTGATTGCTCTTCCCACACTTCATGCACTTGGTTGGGGCATTTCCAGACTAACTAAAACCCCCACTGCTTCCTCCCGCAAAACGTTGATCTTGTTGCCTTGAATATGGCTTCCATCGAGATTTGTTGTCTCGACCTCCGCTTCCTCTTTGGAACTTGCTTGGTCCAAAACTTTGTACCCGCTTGTCCTTGGGCTCCAAGCTCTCGATCAGACGACACTTCTCCATCAGCCTTGGAAAGAAATAAATTTCCAATGAAACTACAACTCTCTTTAAGTCGATCCTCACACCTCCTTCAAATTTCATGCATTTCCATTCCTCCCTTGGGCTATCCAGGAAATAATTCGAGAACTTTGCCAAACTTTCAAACTTGGCCTCGTATTCAGCTACAGTCATTCCCCCTTGTCTCAGCTGGAGGAACTCCGTCTCTTTCTCGTGCCTTGCACTTGCAGGAAAATACTTCTCCAGGAACTTTCCCTTAAAAGCATTCTAGTCCACAGCGTGTTGATCATGAATCAGCATCTGACAGACTCCTTCCCACTAGTATTCAGCATCCTCCACCAGCATATAGGTTGCATAGACAACCTTGTCATTCTCAGTACATCTCATTGCTCCAAAGATTTTCTCTAACGTCTGGATCCAACACTTAGCTAACTCAGGATTGAATTCACCTTTGAATTAAGGTGGATTCCTACGAAGGAATTCGTCCAGTCCTCTACCTCCAGCAGTTCTTTCGTCCCGTTGAAGCATAGCAGCAACCATTTCCTATATGGCGTTCACAGCAGCAGTCAGGTTTTGAGCAGTCATTGCTACCTTCAAAACCAGAACTGTCAAACTCAAGAAACCACAACAAAACTAAAGCAAACAATTGAGAAACACACAGAGAACACAACACAAACAAGACAGACCATAACCTACAAACCCCAAAAAGACTCGGCCAGCTCTGATACCAAATAATGCAACACCCTTTCCCGAGTGTCACATTCCCGAACGTTTATAAGGCCGAAAATATTTATTAATGTGGAAAATATGGTTTTCTTTTTTTTTCTTTTTCTTTTCACAAAGATGTAATTGGATTAGTAAAGGTAAATAATACTAATAAATGAACTTAGGTTCACCATACATTTCTAGAGCATACTGTATTATAAATACAGAAACAGAAAACAGAAAACAAAAACATCAACATTACTATATACAGACATAAGTCTAATGTGTAACTGATAATAAGAAATAATAAGTACTAGGAATCATAGCTTCCAAAAGGTACTACAAAAGTACTACAGATACCGACACAGTCTGGCCGACAACAAAACTAAACCACAAAAAGAGTCCGCCTCTGGGCTCAAGGAAACTACTGGACTGAACCATCATCACGTCTATCTGTTCAAGCAACAACAGCAAGTATGTAACGCCCCGATTTTCACGTTTTCTAATTCTTCAGTATTTTAATGTCTTTATTTTATTCGAGGTCTTAGGAATGGAAATAAAATATTCCGAGACCATAGTCATGCTCGACGATATCGTAGGAAGCTACGATTAAGTTTTGAGTCGAAAACTCAAACGGAGTCCGGTCTGCGTTTTTACACTGACAGTATGATTTTACTGCTCAGAAGACCTCAGATGGACCCGTGAACGAGACAGTAAGTCTTAGAATTCGATTATCTACGTTTTGGTTAAATTTCGTAAAAATTTCAGAAAAATCACTTCCTGACCTTCGTTCGGGCGGAATTCTCAATCGGGTGACGAACGGAGCCACATATGGACTTACCGAGACTCGTCAACAGATAATCTTGATATCACAACATCCCAGGACACTTGGGAGAGTATGCCAGAGTCGTCATGACGATCGGGAAAATCTAGACGCAAAATGACCAAAATGCCCCTAACCTTAGTCTTTTGCACTTTTACCATTTTACCCTTTTGGCAAATGACCATTTTGCCCTTAAGTGACTTGTTTTAAAGGCTGAACTCAGCCCATCCAGCCCCTCATTCACGAAATTTCTGCCCAAAGAAGAACACCATTGTTGTTCTTGAAGAGAAACTCCATTTTTCTTCTTGAAAAGCTTGAATCACTTGTTGGATTCACTTGATTCCTTGAGCAATCTTCCTTCATTTTAAGGTAAGATCACTTCTATGATCTCTTAGCTTCTTGAATATCTCTTTATTTCAAGATCAATCTTCATTTTCATGAAAATCATTTCTTAGATCCAAAACTTTGAAAATCCATAGGAAATTGTAGAAAAATCCTTTTGAGGTAAGACCAAGTTCTTTGAACTCACCTCATCATTCTCTATCTAAACCCAAGAGCTTATGATTCAACTCTCATCATAGCTCAAAAATCACATTAGGGCCGAATGTAACGCCCCGATTTTCACGTTTTCTAATTCTTCAGTATTTTAATGTCTTTATTTTATTCGAGGTCTTATGAATGGAAATAAAATATTCCGAGGCCATAGTCATGCTCGACGATATCGTAGGAAGCTACGATTAAGTTTTGAGTCAAAAACTCAAACGGAGTCCGGTCTGCGTTTTTACACTGACAGTATGATTTTACTGCTCAGAAGACCTCAGATAGACCCGTGAACGAGACAGTAAGTCTTAGAATTTGATTCTCTACGTTTTGGTTAAATTTCGTAAAAATTTCAGAAAAATAACTTCCTGACCTTCGTTCGGGCGGAATTCTCAATCGGGTGACGAACGGAGCCACATATGGATTTACCGGGACTCGCAAACCGATAATCTTGATATCACAACATCCCAGGACACTTGGGAGAGTATGACAGAGTCGTCATGATGATCGGGAAAATCTAGACGCAAAATGACCAAAATGCCCCTAACCTTAGTCTTTTGCACTTTTACCATTATACCCTTTTGGCAAATGACCATTTTGCCCTTAAGTGACTTGTTTTAAGGCTGAACTCAGCCCTCACACCCTCTCATTCACGCAGCCCAGCCCCTCTTGAAGAGTCAAGAACACCATCTTCAACTTTAGAGAGAGAACACCATTGTTGTTCTTGAGAAAAGCTTGAGTTCTTGTTGGAATCACTTGATTCCTTGAGCAATCTTCCATCATTTCAAGGTAAGATCACTTCTATGATCTCTTAGCTTCTTGAATATCTCTTTATTTCAAGATCAAGATCCATTTTCATGAAAATCATTTCTTAGATCCAAAACTTTGAAAATCCATAGGAAATTGTAGAAAAATCATTTTGAGGTAAGACCAAGTTCTTTGAACTCACCTCATCATTCTCTATCTAAACCCAAGAGCTTGTGATTCAACTCTCATCATAGCTCAAAAAGCACATTAGGGCCGAACCCTTCTTGAAGATGATGAATAGTGTTTTTCATCAAGTTTTGATTTTTAACACTTGATTTCATCCTTAGCTTTCCTAATGCCTTTGAATCCATGAAATGGAAAACCAAGATCAATTCCTAGCTTTATTCTCTTTAGGGTGGCCGAAACCCTCTTTGTGAGAATTGTTGAGTTGGTTTGATTGTTGTTTAATGATTGATTGTTTGGTTGTTTGTAGTTGGTGACAACTATCAGGAGGTTCACAGACCGATCAACCGACTTTGATCCGGGAATCTGCTCTTCAACAGGTATGGGGAGAAGAACCTCATCACACCAAGATGGTGGTGGTGAAGATGGTTGTTTAAATTATGTGTGGGTGAAACCCTTTAGTTTGGGTTCACTTTTATGTGTTAAGTTTTGTTAAGTTCTCATGAAGAACAAGATTGTTATGATGAGTTTATGCTTGAGTATGTTGTAGTGTGTTTTAGCATAAGTTGATGATGAGATGATTGAATGAAAAACCATTGTCATGTATGTTGGAAAACCTACTTTGATCACTAGATCAAGTATGGACTTTTATTGTTTGATTATGAGACCATAATGTGTGATGAACTTGGATGTTTGATTATGATGTAGTAATGTGTATTTATGGTTATCATGAATGTGTAAGTATTGTGAGCCATACTTTGATTGGTTGATGAAGTGAAACTTCACATTGATTCCTAGTTGGCTATTAGCCATGACCTTGAGGAAAGGAAGGATATGAATAGTTCTTGGACAAGTCAAGTTTTGATGTAAAGAAAGTGTTTTCAATAACTTGTGTTTTTCAAAGAAAAACCCTAAGTGACTCGAAATGGAATTTAATCTCAAAGTGTTTTCACCAAAGTGAAACATGTTTTATACCTTATCCTTAGTTCATCTAGCTAATCAAGTAACTCAAAATGAGAAAAGAAGTGGTTTCATGAAGAGAATCTAAATGGTTCCCTAAGGTTGATGTCTTGCTTTAAGGCAACTTTTCGCTAAGCGAATTTACTTTCGCTAAGCGAAAAACAGGGAAAGTCTTAGTTGGCCATCACTGACTCACTTTCGCTAAGCGAATCCAATACATTTCGCTACGCGAATTACATCTCGCTGAGCAATCCAGAGAAGTCTCCAATAGAGGTGTAACCGTCTGAACTTTCGCTAAGCGAAATCATTCTCGCTAAGCGAATAAAGTGAAGTTTCGCTACGCGAAGTCTGTCTCGCCGAGCGATCCAGAGGTGTTTCTAAAGAGGTGCAACCGTCTGAACTTGCGCTAAGCGAATTCATATTCGCTAAGCGAATCCAATATATTTCGCTACGCGATTTGTGTCTCGCCGAGCGAACCAGAGGAGTTCCAAAGGAGGCATTACTGCCTCATTTTCGCTAAGCGAATGGAATTCCGCTAAGCGAATTTTATGTTTCAGAAAATGCTAGAAATGAAGTAAGTAGTTCAAATGTTGTTTCAAATCAAATTAGTTTTCAATTGTAAAAGTTGTTTGGTTTACAAAAGGAGTTTTCTAACTCAATCGTAAGAGTTTTATACGTGAAAAACCTAAGTTAAGTAATTAACTTAGAGTTAAAAACAAGGGTTAATTAAGTATGGTATGTGGTGGAACAAGACCATGTGCTATACCATTGATGACTTAGTACATCAATGAGTTCATAAGATTTAAGTGAAATCAACACTTGTTTCCTTAATTGAAAGACAAGGGATTAATATCTTAGAAAGGCTTAAAGACTTATCTAAGAGGATTCTCAATCCTTATTCAAAATGCTTAGGACTTGAGACATAACTCATAAGACATAAACACAAACACGAAACGTTTTGGTTTTCGAAACAGTAGTTCGATGATGGATCGGTGATTTGGATCTAGGTTAATCGTTCAATTGTTTCTGTCTTGTGATAACTGGAATGAGAGAGATCCTGAGGCTGTGCAGGTATAGGACTGTACAGTGGGAGGAATCCTGAGGCTATGCAGGTATGGGACTGTATAGTTAAGGGAAGGCATATAAGAATTGATTGGTACTACCCATACCAACAAGATTTATCTTCTTTTCGGGAACTTAGAACATAAGAACTTTATAGTTAAGCGTGCTTGACTTAGAGTAATTATGGGATGGGTGACCTTCTGGGAAGTTTCCTAGAAAGCGTGTGAGTGAGGACAAAACACGCTGAAAAGACTTGTGTTGGTTTGTGGGGACAGTCGGCGATTCTGAAAGCAGTCTGGATCATTCCAAAGGAATCACGAGATGTTTATCCGATGGATAAATGTTTTATAAAACAAAGACGTGTGTGGTTTCTAAGGAAGAGAACCTTAGTGAACCTTGAGGTTTATCCAATGGATAGACATTGCTTTATCGCATCTGCTTTGTGTAAGCATTGGCATTTCATGTGCATAGTTGTAAGGCCTTGAGCCTAGGAGTTGAGCTTACACCTTAATGCGGGTGCGAATCTTACGGTGACGATCTTCAATGGTCTTTTTGGAGGTATCAGGGTTGGAAGGGCTGACATGTGACCAGTTGGTGATTCTTCTGTGTCGTGGCGAATCCATGCAATACACTGATATCCTCTACTAGATGCCGTACTTTTCATGTTTGGTCGAGAGTGTTACCGTAAAGCCAGATACGTGCACGTTACGAATGTTGTAGCATCTTGCTCATGGCTGGCAGAAACCGGAACATGTCCTCCCATTCACTCTCTCCGAATGTTTTGTTAGCTCCATGGAGTAGGGGTCAGAGTAGTACCCAATGACATTGACATTGAGTCATATACATTGCATTGCATTGCATGGCTATTGATGTTTATGGCTATTGATGTTTACATTTACTGTTATACATCGCTGTATTGTTTAAGGATGCCTTATATTATGCTGTTAAATGTTTAGCATGCTATTATGTTGTTAACTGCTTAACATGATTTATATTGAGAACCTTGTAAGCATGTTGGGTACGCTGTTACCCGGTGAGTCGTCCCGTTTTTGCTACTGCTGTTTTGTTGTGTTGATGAACGGGAATCTCACCCATATCTGTATGTTTTCTGCTGGTACTTGCTGTTGATGCTTGAACAGATGGACGCGACGATGTTTCGGTTCCGCAGTCCCTTTGAGTTCGGAGGTGGACTCTTTTGCTGTTTTAGTTTTGTTGTCGGCCAGACTATGTCAGTTTTTGTAGTACCTTTTGGGAGCTATGACTCCTAGTACTTATTGTATTTTCTTATGTCAGTCATACATTAGACTTATGTCTGTATATAGTAATGTTGTTATTTCTGTTTCTGTTTTCTGTTTTCTGTATTATAATACTGTATGTATGTCCTAGTAATGCATGGTGAACCTAAGTTCACTTATTAGTATTATTTATTACCTTTACTAATCCCACTACATCTTTATGAAAAGAAAAGAAAAAGAAAAATCGCATTTTCCGCATTAATAAATATTCCCGGCCTTATAAACGTTCGGGAATGTGACACTCGGGAAAGGGTGTTGCACCGAACCCTTTTGAAGATGATGAATAGTGTTTTTCATCAAGTTTTGATTTTTAACACTTGATTTCATCCTTAGCTTTCCTAATGCCTTTGAATCCATGAAATGGAAAACCAAGATCAATTCCTAGCTTTATTCTCTTTAGGGTGGCCGAAACCCTCTTTGTGAGAATTGTTGAGTTGGTTTGATTGTTGTTTAATGATTGATTGTTTGGTTGTTTGTAGTTGGTGACAACTATCAGGAGGTTCACAGACCGATCAACCGACTTTGATCCGGGAATCTGCTCTTCAACAGGTATGGGGAGAAGAACCTCATCACACCAAGATGGTGGTGGTGAAGATGGTTGTTTAAATTATGTGTGGGTGAAACCCTTTAGTTTGGGTTCACTTTTATGTGTTAAGTTTTGTTAAGTTCTCATGAAGAACAAGATTGTTATGATGAGTTTATGCTTGAGTATGTTGTAGTGTGTTTTAGCATAAGTTGATGATGAGATGATTGAATGAAAAACCATTTTCATGTATGTTGGAAAACCTACTTTGATCATTAGATCAAGTATGGACTTTTTATTGTTGATTATGAGACCATAATGTGTGATGGACTTGGATGTTTGATTATGATGTAGTAATGTGTATTATGGTTATCATGATTGTGTAAGTGTTGTGAGCCATACTTTGATTGGTTGATGAAGTAAAACCTCACATTGATTCCTAGTTGTCTATTAGCCATGACCTTGAGGAAAGGAAGGATATGAATAGTTGTTGGACAAGTTAAGTTTTGATGTAAAGAAAGTGTTTTCAATAACTTGTGTTTTTCAAAGAAAAACCCTAAGTGACTTTAAATGGAATTAAATCTCAAAGTGCTTTCACCAAAGTGAAACATGTTTTATACCTTATCCTTAGTTCATCTAACTAATCAAGTGACTCAAAATGAGAAAAGAAGTGTTTTCATGAAGAGAATCAAAATGGTTCCATAAGGTTGATGTCTTGTTTTAAGGCAACTTTTCGCTAAGCGAATTTACTTTCGCTACGCGAAAAACAGGGAAAGTCTTAGTTGGGCATCACTGCCTCACTTTCGCTAAGCGAATTCATATTCGCTAAGCGAACCCAGAGAACCCAGCAAATTTCGCTACGCGAATTACATCTCGCTGAGCAATCCAGAGAAGTCTCCAATAGAGGTGTAACCGTCTGAACTTTCGCTAAGCGAAATCATTCTCGCTAAGCGAATAAAGTGAAGTTTCGCTACGCGAATTCTGTCTCGCCGAGCGATCCAGAGGTGTTTCTAAAGAGGTGTAACCGTCTGAACTTGCGCTAAGCGAATTCATATTCGCTAAGCGAATCCAATATATTTCGCTACGCGATTTATGTCTCGCCGAGCGAACCAGAGGAGTTCCAAAGGAGGCATTACTGCCTCATTTTTCGCTAAGCGAATGGAATTCCGCTAAGCGAATTTCATGTTTCAGAAAATGCTAGAAAAGAAGTAAGTAGTTCAAATGTTGTTTTAAATCAAATGAGTTTTCAACTGTAAAAGTTGTTTGGTTTACAAAAGGAGTTTTCTAACTCAATCGTAAAGTTTTACGCGTGAAAAACTTAAGTTAAATAATTAACTTAGAGTTGAAGACAAGGGTTAATTAAGTATGGTATATGGTGGAACAAGACCATGTACTATACCATTGATGACTTAGTACATCAATGACTTCATAAGACTTAAGTGAAATCAACACTTGTTTCCTTAATTGAAAGACAAGGGATTAATATCTTAGAAAGGCTTAAAGACTTATCTAAGAGGATTCTCAATCCTTATTCATAATGCTTAGGACTTGAGACTTAATTTATAAGATGTAAACACAAACATGAAACGTTTTGGTTTTCGAAACAGTAGTTCGATAACGGACTGATGATTCGGATCCAGGTTAATCGTTCAATTGTTTCCGCCTTGTGATAACTGGAATGAGAGAGATCCTGAGGCTGTGCAGGTATGGGACTGTACAGTGGAAGGAATCCTGAGGCTATGCAGGTATGGGACTGTATAGTTAAGGGAAAGCATATAAGAATTGATTGGTACTACCCATACCAACAAGATTTATCTTCTTTTCGGGAACTTAGAACATAAGTACTTTATAGTTAAGCGTGCTTGACTTAGAGTAATTATGGGATGGGTGACCTTCTGGGAAGTTTCCTAGAAAGCGTGTGAGTAAGGACAAAACACGCTGAAAAGACTTGTGTTGGTTTGTGGGGACAGTCGGCGATTCTGAAAGCAGTCTGGATCATTCCAAAGGAATCACGAGATAATTATCCGATGGATAATTGTTTTATCCGATGGATAAATGTTTTATAAAACAAAGATGTGTGTAGTTCCTAAGGAAGAGAACCTTAGTGAACCTTGAGGTTTATCCAATGGATAGACATTGTTTTATCGCATCTGCTTTGTGTAAGCATTGGCATTTCATGTGCATAGTTGTAAGGCCTTGAGCCTAGGAGTTGAGCTTACACCTTGATGCGGGTGCGAATCTTACGGTGACGATCTTCAATGGTCTTTTTGGAGGTATCAGGGTTGGAAGGGCTGACATGTGACCAGTTGGTGATTCTTCTGTGTCGTGGCGAATCCGTGCAATACACTGATATCCTCTACTAGATGCCGTACTTTTCATGTTTGGTCGAGAGTGTTACCGTAAAGCCAGATACGTGCACGTTACGAATGTTGTAGCATCTTGCTCATGGCTGGCAGAAACCGGAACATGTCCTCCCATTCACTCTCTCCGAATGTTTTGTTAGCTCCATGGAGTAGGGGTCAGAGTAGTACCCAGTGACATTGACATTGAGTCATATACATTGCATTGCATTGCATGGCTATTGATGTTTATGGCTATTGATGTTTACATTTACTGTTATACATCGCTGTATTGTTTAAGGATGCCTTATATTATGCTGTTAAATGTTTAGCATGCTATTATGTTGTTAACTGATTAACATGATTTATATTGAGAACCTTGTAAGCATGTTGGGTACGCTGTTACCCGGTGAGTCGTCCCGTTTTTGCTACTGCTGTTTTGTTGTGTTGATGACGGGAATCTCACCCATATCTGTATGTTTTCTGCTGGTACTTGCTGTTGATGCTTGAACAGATGGACGCGACGATGGTTCGGTTCCGCAGTCCCTTTGAGTTCGGAGGTGTACTCTTTTGCTGTTTTAGTTTTGTTGTCGGCCAGACTATGTCAGTTTTTGTAGTACCTTTTGGGAGCTATGACTCCTAGTACTTATTGTATTTTCTTATGTCAGTCATACATTAGACTTATGTCTGTATATATAGTAATGTTGTTATTTCTGTTTCTGTTTTCTGTATTATAATACTGTATATATGTTCTAGAAATGCATGGTGAACCTAAGTTCACTTATTAGTATTATTTATTACCTTTACTAATCCCATTACATCTTTATGAAAAGAAAAGAAAAATAAAAATCGTATTTTTCTGCATTAATAAATATTTTCGGCCTTATAAACGTTCGGGAATGTGACGCTCGGGAAAGGGTGTTGCAAAGTACCAACAGAAAACATACAGATATGGGTGAGATTCCCGCTCATCAACACAGCAAAACAGCAATAGTAAAAACGGGACGACTCACCAGGTAACAGCGTAACCAACATGCTTACTAAAATTTTCAATATAAATCATGTTAAACAGTTAACAGCATAATATAAGGCATCCTTAAACAATACAGCGATGTATAACAGTAAATGTAAACATCAACAGCCATGCAATGCAGTGCAATGTTCAAGACTCAATGCCAATGCCACTAGGCACTACTCTGACCCGTATCCATAGAGCTAACAAAACGTCGGAGAGAGTGAATGGGAGGACATGTTCCGGTTTCTGCCAGCCATGAGCAAGATGCTACACCATTCATAACGTGCATGTATCTGGCTTTACGGAAACACTCTCGACCAAACATGAAAAGTACGGCATCTAGTAGATGATATCAGTGTATTGCTCGGATTAGCCACGACACAGAAGAGCTACCAATTGGTCACATGACAGCCCTTCCAACCCTGATACCTCCAAAAAGACCATTGAAGATCATCACCGTAAGATTCGCACCCGCATCAAGATGTAAGCTCAACTCCTAGGCTCAAGGCCTTACAACTATGCAAATGAAATGCCAATGCTTACACAAAGCAGATGCGAAAAATCAATGTCTACCCCCCGGGTAAACCTCGAGTTCCACTAAAGTTCTTTTCCTTAGGAACTATACGCGTCTTTTGAAAAACAAAACCTTTATCCACCGAATAAATCTCGTGATCCCTCCGAGATCGAGTCATCACAAGACTGATACAAGTAAACGATTGACCTAGATCCAAATCATCGGTCCGTCATCGAACTACTGTTTCAAAACCCAAAACGTTTCGTGTTTGTGTTTATGTCTTATGAATTAAGGCTCAAGTCCTAAACATTATGAATAAGGATTGAGAATCCTCTTAGATAAGTCTTTAAGCCTTTCTAAGATACTACTCCTTGATTTTCAATTAGGGAAATAAGTGTTGATTCACTTAAGTCTTATAAAGTCATTGATGTACTAAGTCATCAATGGTATAGTATATGGTCTTGTCTCACCACATACTATACTTAATTAACTCTTGTCTTCAACTCTAAGTTAATTACTTAACTTAGGTTTTTATATGTAAAACTTTACGATTGAGTTAAAAACTCCTTTTGTAAACTGAACAACTTTCACAATCTTGAGGAAAACAAGGAAAAGATAAAGATAAAATGTGAGTGAGTTTCGCTTAGCGATGATACACTCGCTCAGCGAAATTGAGGCAGTAATGCCTCTTAAAATTTCCCCGAATCGCTTAGCGAAAATTGAGTCGCTTAGCCACATTCTTTCTTATTCGCTTAGCGAAGCTGCAATCGCTTAGTGAAATTCAGGCAGTGATGCCTAGCTTGTATTTTCTCTGTTTTCGCTTAGCGAGAATTGATTCGCTCAGCGAAATTGCCTTAAGAAAAACATTACTTTGTTCTCAAATAAAGAAAAGCTTTATGGAATTATGTCTAACTTTTTATGAAAAACACTCCTTTGTTTCACTTTTAAAGTACTTGATTAACTAGATGAGCTAATGGTAAGGTATAAGAAATGTTTCACTTTGGTGAAAACACTTAGAGATTGAAACTTTGTTTGATCTTTTGATCAAAATCACCTATGGTGTTTCTTTAAAGCATAAGCCACTAAAACACTTCTCTTACTTGAAAACTTAATTTGTTCAAGAACTACACATTACCTTCCTTTTCTCAAAGTCATCGCTGAAAGCCAACTATGCACCAATGTGAAGATTTACTTCACCAAGCTAACCAAGTTATGGCTCACAAACTTACACAATTATGATAAACATTAAACACACATCATTGCTTCATAATCAAACACAAAAGTCCATACTTGATCTAGTGATCAAATTAGGTTTTTCAACATGCAAGAAATTATTTTCTCACCTAGACAACATCATCATAAGACACATGATAAGGCATACAAGCATAAACTACAATTATCACACATTGTTCTCCAAGAGAACCAAATTAATCGGTGAACCCAAACCAAAGGGTTTCACCTACACATAAACTAAACAACCATCTTCACCACCACTATTTTGGTGTGATGAGATTCACCCCCATACCTGTTGAAGAGCAGATATCTGGATCAAAGTCGGCTGATCGGTTTGTGAACCTCCTGACAATCGTCACCAACTACAACAACACAACAATCTAACATTAAACAACAATCAAAGCAAAACTCAACGATTCTAACAATGAGGGTTTCGGCCACCCTAGGGTAAAAAGGTTAGGAATTGATTTTGGTTTTCCATTTCATGGATTCAAAGGCAATAGGAAAGCTAAGGATGAAATCAAGTGTTAGAAATCAAAAATTGATGAAAAACACTATTCATCATCATTACACAGGGTTCGGCCATATTGGGATTTTTGAGCTATGATGAGAATTGAATCATAAGCTCTTGGTTTTAGGTAGAGAATGATGAGGTGAGTTCAATGAAATTGGTCTCACATCAAAAGGATTTTTCTACAATTTCCTATGGATTTTCAAACTTTTGGATCTAAGAAATGATTTTCATGAAAATGAAGTTTGATCTTGAAATAGAGAGAGATTCAAGAAGTTAAGAGATCATAGAAGTGATCTTACCATATAATGAAGGAAGATTGCTCAAGGAATCAAGTGATTCTAACAAGTATTCAAGCTTTTTCTCAAGGATCAATGGTGTTTTCTCCAGAACAACTATGGAGTTCTATTTGGGGAGGGGACTGTGCGAAAATGAAGGGTGTGAGGGGCTGAATTCAGCCTCTTAAAAGCTCACTTAAGGGCAAAAAGGTCATTTGCCAAAAGGGTAAAACGGTAAAGTGTAAAAGACTAAGGTTAGGGACATTTTGGTCATTTTGCGTCCAGATATTTCCGAACATCATGACGAATCTAACATACTCTCCCAAGTGTCCTGGGATGATGTGGTATCAAGATTATTCGTTGGCGAGTCCCGATAAATCCATATGTGGCTCCGTTCATCACTCGATTGAGGATTCCGCTCGAATGGAGATCAGGAAGTGATTTTTTTGAAATTTAACCAAAACGTAGAGAATCGAATTCTACGACTTACTGTCTCATTAACGTGTCCATCTGAGGTCTCCTAAGCAGTAAAATCATATTGTCGGTGTAAAAACGCAGACCGGACTCCGTTAGAGTTTTCGGCTCAAAACTTAATCGTAGCTTCCTACGATATCGTTGAGCATGACTATGGTCTCGGAATATTTTATTTCCCTTCCTAAGACCTCGAATAAAATAAAAACGTTAAAATATTGAAGAATTAGACAACCTGAAAAATCGGGGCATTACATGCATATATGAGTTGGCCGACGTTCCATTAGAAACGAGCTACAATCCAAGTGGTTGAGAATATGAGCCAGTTAAGACCACTAGGTCTATAGGGGCATCCTATGTCCGAGACTCCACAAGAGGCCGAAGGCATCGCGACCCCGTGCCGTGGTAATCAGCTGCCCAGCACGGATGAACTCGATCAGAGACTAAACTATTCATGATATGGTTGTGACGTAATACCCTTGAACAATTGGAGTTCGGACCTAAATTGAGAGGCCGACTCATGAGGACAATTTTTTTATGGGAGTATCGCGGCTTATCTCTCAATGAAGGGAAGTTAGGAATATCCGGAGAACAAGAATTAGAAAGAGGATATTGGTTTCTCATGCATTATTATAACTCATGATGATGTCTGAGATATTATGTTATATGGATTGCTGTTAAAACAACTGTACTTATATGTGAATGTATGTTTTGTTTTTCGCTTGTGCGGCTATTATGATAAACTTGTGAAATGAGTATCTCACCTTTGCTTGTACATGTTGGACACCCTGTTGTGTTTTTGGATACATGTACAGATGTTGCCCAAAGGTCCCTGCGGACACTTGAGGACTCTGATGATGGAGTCCCATGAAGATGAAGAGAAGGAGGATCCCTCAGAATTCCTCCAGGAATCGGAGTTGACTTTGGGGTTTTTCCCCAATGGCTAGTTTTAGCCCGACCAGCATTAGAGTCTTGTTTTTTTTTGTTTGAAGCAGTCATACCTTATATGTTGTATTTATGTTGACTATATTTCGAAGTCTGTAATCTGTGAGAATAGACTAGAATTTCTACTGCTAGTTTTAAACTTTGTTTCTAGAAAACCTATATGCTCCGGCATTAATACCTTTTGTTTATATTGTTATGGATGCTAATGTTGGTGTATGTTATGGAGTTTAATCCATCTTTCCTATACTTAATTATTATATCGTGAAGAAATTTTTAGATCCATGTTTTCGAACATAGTTATTTACTTAAAGTATTTTCCGAAAGCAACTAGCGTTTTTATTTGATTATGCTTTCCGCATCGAGTTTGAGACGTAGCACCAAGGGGGTGTTACAGTACACATATCCAAAAACACAACGGGGTGTCCAACATATACAGGCTAAGGTGAGTAACCAATATATGGATTTAAACACAATAACTACATGCACGACACACAAAACAGCATATGAACGTATGTAGTATCATCACAGCACAGTAGCAGAAGTAACACGGGACGACACACCAGGTAACATGTCCAACATGCATACCATAAATCGCAATATATATCATATTAATCAATTAGCAGCATAAGACATCTTCGAAAGCATAATAGTGATATATAATAAGTAAATGTAATCATCAACAGCCATGCTATGCAATCCGATGTACATGACTCAATGTCATATGCAACAAAGGTAAAACTCTAACCCCTACTCCATGGAGCTAACAAAAAGTCGGAGAGAGTGAATGGGAGGACATGTTCCGAGTATGCTAGCCGTGGGTAAGATGCTACAACAAATGTAACGTTCACGTATCTGGCTTTACGGAAACACTCTCGACCAAACATAAAAAGTACGGCATCTAGTAGAGGATGTCAGTGTATTGCTCGGAGTCGCCACGACACAGAAGAATCACCTACTGGTCTCATGTCAGCCTTTCCAACCCTGATACCTCCAAAGACCATTTAAGATCGTCACCATTAGATTCGCACCAGCATGTAGGTGTAAGCTCAACTCCTAGGCTCAAGGCCTTCCAACTCATGCAATGAAATGCCAATGCTTACATATAGCAGATGCGATAAAGCAATGTCTATCCACCGGATAAACCTTAAGGTTCGCTAAGGTTCTCCTCCTTTGTAATTATATGCATTTTGTATTATAAAACTTTTATCCACCAGATAAATCTCGTGATCCCTCCGAGATCAAGTCATCACAAGACTGAAACAATTGAACGACTTTTCTTGGATCCGGACCACCGGTCCGTTATCGAAATGCTATTTCAAAACCCAAAACGTTTCATGTTTGTGTTTGTGTCTTATGAATTACATCTCAAGTCCTAAGCGTTATGAAGAAGGATTGAGAATCCTCTTAGATAAGTCTTTGATCCTTTCTATGATATTAATTCCTTGAATTTCAAATAATGAAATAAGTATTGATTCACTTAAGTCTTATGAAGTCGTTGATGAACTAAGTCATCAATGGTACAGTGTATGGTCTTGTTCCACCATATACTATACGTAATTATCTCTTTTATTTTTCTCTAAGTTAATTACTTAACTTAGGTTTTCATGCGTAAAACTTTACGATTTGAGTTGAAAACTCTCAATTTAAGACTTCGCGAACCAAAACCTTTCTAATTGAAAACTCATTTGATTTAAAAGAACTTAGTTACTTACTTGAAGTAAAGTACCTCAACTAGTCTGAAAAGGGTTTTCCTTACTAACTTAGTGTAAAACCGTGATCTAAGTTAGCAGAAAAGAAAATGGAATTTCATTTAGTTTTCGAACTAGGATTCATTTAAATCTAAACTTTAGGACAAAGTCCTCTTTATACTTTGAAGATTGAAGGTTAACTTGGTTTTAAAATGATTGTGACATCCTACTAAACCTAAGGTAGGTTCATATTAACTTTTACTTTCATGAAATCACTTTCATCCTTTTATTTTTAAAACACTTATTTAATTGAACAAACTTTGACTAAAGTAAAACACATTTTGACCTTAGTTAAAAACACTTGAGGGCCTAACCCTTAGTTGAACTTTGGATCAAAATCACTTCTTGTTTGTTTTTGAAAATACGAGTTACTAAAAACACTTTCTAACTTTCAAAAACATTGAAGTTCAAGAACAAACTCATGTTCTTCCATTTGTAGTGGTCATGGCCGAATACTATGCCATAAGGATGTGAAGATTTTGCTTCACTAACTTGTTAAGTAATAGCTCAAAATGATCACAATATTATGATGAATAATAATCATACATCATTCAACCATAAACAAACATAAAAATCCTTACTTGATCTAGAGAGCAAAGTATGGTTTTCAACATACATGAAAATATTTTTCCATCCAAGCATACATCATCACAAACATATAATAAACATAGAACATTAGTACAACCACACGAAGCTCAAATAGAACTATACAGACCAATCACGGATAACATATAGTTATCGAAAAAATCCCTCAGGCAAACTCTCCTTACCAAAGTCAAGCAAGGTTATTTCCCTTTGGTCTTTCAACTCTTCCTTCTACACCACAAATCACTAACTCCATCAAATCAAATGAAGCTACCAAGTGGTGTTCGCGATCTTTGGTCTGAAACGATCCTCCGATGCTCATCGTACACGAATCGCCAAACTACAACTACTCAACCAATCCTTCACCAAATAACATAATACAAGTTAATCTTTGAGAAGACTTGCTAATTCTTTATGATTTAGGTTCATCCCTTCACTAATTAATTAGGCTAAGGATGTTGAAATTTTACTAACTCTTGGATTAATGATCCTTAAGTATGATGAAGACATAATCACTAATCATTTGTCAAAGATTTGAATCAAAACTCACCCGACCAACAAGGTTAGGGTTTCGGCGATTCATTAAGGAATATGGAGGAAATTTTAGTTTGATTCATGCTCTTGAATGATGAACATAGAGGTCTTGATAAGTTCATAGAAATTGGTTTCATGATCATAGGATTTTTCTATGATTTTCTAGAGATTTTTGAAGAAAGTTTCATGAAAGTGGATGACAATGATTCATTGCTTAATCTTACCAAATGAATGAAGAAGAGATCATGATTGATCATATAGAGAAGAGATTACCTCTTGAATGATGAAAGACTGCAAGGATCAAGCAAGTTGTGCTTCACCAAAATGCTTATGGATCACTTGAGAAAATAGAATACATAGATGTTAAGACAATGAAGTAAGGAACAAGTTTACTAACTTGAATCAAGAGAGTTTACCTTTTGGTTGGTGGGAAAATTGAGAGAAAGTGAAGAACAACTGAAGAACTCCAAGAACTTGAAGAACACTTGAGAGAAAACCAAAACTCAAGTTTTTGATCTTAAAGATCACAACACAAGTAAGATTTTGTGTTTGTTAGCCAATGGGAGGGTCATTTAGGCGTGGCTAATGAGGGGTAAGAAGGTCCAAACATTGTTCATTTAGGGACAAAAGAGTAAATTCACTTAGGCGCAAAAATGTCATTTAACAAAAGACTAGGGACATAATTGTCATTTCGTCTATAAATATCTAGATATTTTTCTAAAGGTAATGATGACATTGGTGAGTAACAAGGCCATAAAGATATTTTCATAAATTCTCAGGGGTAAAAGAGTCACTTTACCTAGGGACAAAATTGGAAATAACACAAAAGGTCAAGGGCATAATTGTCTTACTTCTACTAACTCATCATTACCTTGGTGAGTCACATGCATGACTCACCTAGGTGAGTTGTCATTGAAAGAGACTTGATGTTTATCCGTTATCGGGTCTCGGAAATCCCGTATTCAGCTCTATTGTTCACCCGATTTAGGTTTTACGCCCAAATAACGTATAACAAACTTATTTATTTTGAAAATTTTCAAAACAACCAATATCGTTGGAAATAAAATATAAAACTTAACTGTTTCGTTCACGAGACAAAATTAGGTTTTCTGATCAGTAAAATCTTACTGTCAGTGAAAATACAGACCAGGCTCCGCCTGAACTTTCAACCCAAAATTTAACCGTAGCTCCCTACGATAGTGTAGAGGGTGAATATGATCTTTGTTTCTTCAAAATCATTTTCTAAATCTCGGATAAAAATATAAAAGATATATATTTTTACGGTTATTAGAAAAGAGCAAAAATCGGGGTGTTACAAACAAACACTTTCTCGATTTCTTGTAGCCACATCTTTGCAGCTTCTGGGTGGTACTCTTCATTAAATTGTGGTGGATTCCCTTTCATGAAAACATTGAGACCCGTATCCACGGTCTCACCTCCCCTAACCGGGTTCAACCGATTTTGCCTTGCCTTTCTTTCCTCCTACCTTTGTATAAACTGATCAGTTTGCTACATATGTTGCATCATTGCAACGGCCAAGTCCCGCATGGCTCTCAT
The DNA here is from genome assembly GCA_039655645.1 of Ammopiptanthus mongolicus. NCBI lineage: Eukaryota > Viridiplantae > Streptophyta > Magnoliopsida > Fabales > Fabaceae > Ammopiptanthus > Ammopiptanthus mongolicus. Next base: position 53,502,391 of record CM077349.1, read on the forward strand.
AGCTTTCAAGGTATCATCTCCACTTCCTGTCCCGGAGGCATCACCATTATTGTTGTTATTGTCTCCGGTCTCGGAAGGCCTACCTCCTCTTTTATCGTAATCTCGTGCATCTAGCTTCCTGTAAAAGGAGCTATTAGTTCCGATTCATAAGATATACAATAGCACTTAACAGTTAAACATATTATATGCCTTATGAATAAAAACAGTTATCACACTTCAATAACTCGCGCATCGGACACTCTACCCAATTGTAGATGTAGTTGATACAACTCGGGTATCAACCCTTGAAGCCAGTACACTTCCTAGACTAACAGTTATGGTTCCCGACTCCACAGTTCCTGGTTCTATCCGGACTGTGATGTATCAACGACTCCCACGGTCTGTTACAGAACCAAAACTGTTTGATACACCAAAATTAGACGAACACACTTGCATAGGATAATCTCATTAGTCCTAAGCTTATATCATTAACTACACCTTAACCGTGATATAGCGTTAACGCGTTATTCAAGAAGCATAGCGAAATAAAAACGATAAACATACAAGCGCATACAAAAAGGTAAAACAATCAGAGTCAAACGCGAGTATAAGTAACTATGTACATAAAACATGCATAATTGTGGCCCCATTAGTAGGGCACTGTAATACTATATATATACATACTAATTGTGCATCAAAAGAAAAAGATGAAAGCATGTACAACCACAAGAAAAAGAGCTCTCACAGCTCACTAGCTCTACCACCCACCCATCACTCAAAAATTCATCAAAAGCACTCATATCACATCCTAGATGCACTGGCAGTATCCCACCATCAGTGGTACGGATACCCAGAACTGCCCTAGCCCTCTCCATGAGTACGCCGATAAACCTGCAATGGCTCATACTCAGAAGAAGAGCTGGACACAACAACCCAGTGTCTCCTGCAAATCCTTAGATACTGCTTGGTTCTCCTCCGCTGGCCTCACAGCACAAACCCTCTCTGGTTGGATACATGCGGTTTCGCTGGCGCTGTCCACATGTAGCCCCTCTCATGGCGTCTCGGTGGATGCCACATCTGGGTGAACGGTAGAAACTGCACGGCTCTGTAAGCCCCTATGATGTCCTCACGGTCTGGAGCCCCACCTCTGAATAGCAGACTGATCGGCCCAGTGTAGACCATCAGAAATGTAGAGGGATCCACCCGCCACCCCCGATCATCGTGATAGATGATCTCCAACTCCACCTGCACCGGCATCCTCGATGTCATTGTGATGAAGGGGTGCATCCTTAGGTCCATCGTCAATATTGACAGGCTCGTCGTCTTCACACGAACAAAGAACGGAGATGGAAACATACAGAGAAATAGCATGGAGATAAGAATATGATACCATAAAATTGGTGCGACAACAGTGACATAGTAAACATGTACGACAAATAGCACATATAGCAGATGTAGCAGGTATAACAGATATTTCACACAACCACACATCTCTCGAGTCACCACATGCAACAAGCATCCATCTCCATAGATCTCTCACTCAGATCAACCTCTAAGTTGGGATACTAATCTCATGCATCATGTCGGCCGAATCTCACAACACAAAGTTCCACACCAGAACAGGAGTTAGTTTGTCCAAGAAATCGAACCGCACGCCATGACCAATATGAGTGCATCCCCCTTCTGAGCCCAGAACCGGGGTGTCTTGGTCGCCTCGAAACATTAGCCTAGAACGTGGAAAGCTCAGGGATTAGTTGGGCAAACCGGACTGGATCGGGTATCACGACATGATAGGAGCAACCCCATCCATCACTGTAGATTATTTTCGAGACCGGCAACATCCCCAAGGCCACACGCTGACCGCCCCTTCTGTTCTCCGTACTCGCACTCAGGTACAACTAACCTCACATGACATTGGCAGCCCATACTACCTTCATAAGGCCCCGCCATTTCGCCTCTATGATATGCAGTAAACAAGCTCAACGAGATAATATTGGATCCTGACGCCTAACACTCAGCAACAATAAGCACGATGCCACACATCAACACGGCCACCGCCACCACGCCACGCATCCACGAGCAAAAGCTCCAACTTAACCAGCATAGCACAACATATCTCAGCGAAACCATCTACTGTATCAACTCGATCACACAGGCTCACAGCCACTCAGCAGCACAAAACAGGGACCGCCATAACATCACAACATATGCAACAACAATAACAACAGGCATAGCATATCAATAAGCCAAGTAAACATGTAGGCACATAGACAGGAAGCAATTATCACAATCACCAATAGAGCAGTCATACATCGCATATCATCCTTGATCAATAGTTATCTAACCTAGGGTTCAAACTTAGCAATGATAGCCCAAAGTAAGCTAAACATAGGATTTAGGTACTTTATCGGGGCTCAACCTCTAGTAAGTTTAGGGCTTCCCTACGCACAGCAGTAATAACAACTACGCTACTATTGCCTTCCCGACAGCAACCATACTCTTTCTTCCCACCTGAACAATTGGCATGTACTTCAATACGATCATCGACAACCTCCACACGCAGCCAAGGATGCCAAGAACAGCCACCAAGCAGCTCCCTAGCCGCGGCCTCAAGCTCCTCAAACACCTCGAACTTGACCTCGAACTTTGCCCTAATTACAGGAACAACTCGTATGCAATAGTGTTAGCCCTAGGGCAACCTCAATGCTAAAGATAAAAGGTAGAAACTCGAAGAAAAACGAAGACCACAAAGAATGTGTGTTAGGGATTTGAGTTTACCTTAGGCGAATCGAGGAATCGATCAATCGAAATTGTAGAAAACTTGGTCACGATCGCAACGGTGTTGTCGAAATCACGTTTCGATGCCTCGATCACCTTCAAACTAAGCTTTCTGACTCTAAGGACACTATTTCTCTCACTAGAACTCAAGGAAAACGATCTGAACACTTATCCCAACTCCATGCGAATGAGGAAGAAGAGAAAGGAATACACTTAGGTGATCCTGCTGAGAACGCTTAAGCATGCAAAAACTGCATGTCTAAGCATTCCCACGCTGAAGCGTAAGCTCCTTCCACGCTTGAGCATGGAGCCTCGTCCACTCCGCCTTCTCCCTAGCCTGACACGTGTCACACACGCATCAAAACTCACACCAGCTGGCAAACGCACTAAGCACACTTGAGCGTGCAACATGCCAACGTCCAAACGTTGGCACGCTTGAGAATATACTCTTCCCATGCTTGAGCATGCTACTCAGCTGGGAAGAGCCTTCCAAACTTCTGACTTCCCCGGTTTCTCATGTTACACCTTAGGCACTTCCAACCTGATTCAAGCTTATTCCTAAGCTTCCAACTAGGCCTCAAATTAACACACAATCAATCAAACAATTAATAAAAGCCTTAATCGAGATTAACCAACTCGATTAGAGTTACAGAAATTCAGGATGTTACATATAGGGACGGACAGGGTAACTCCAGGCATCCACATCACTGAGGATGTGATACCGCCAGTGCGTCTACCGTAAGGTGTGAGGTGAGATGACACTTTGATTTATTTTGAGAGGGGTGGGGAGAGTCTGCGAGCTTGAGAGTTTTTGAGTCTGCTATGTATATAAGTTTACTTTTAGTTCTTGATGTACAATTGCATGTATATAGTACTGTAGCCCTAATATATATCGTATGAACATGTTCTACTTTTCCCGTTGCGTTTACACTCTGATGTATGTTTTTATACGTGCTTATGTTTGGATGCTTTATCGTTTGCTATGTTTGTTTTAATATGCCCGTAATAATACCGTCAAGGCATAGTTAATAAAGTAAGTGGGATAATGGGATTTCATCGAGTGGAGCTTGGGGACGTCACACAAGTATCCATATCTGCAGCACAAATGGATTACGAAAATAGGAATCAAGACACCCATTCTTTTAGATTTGTTTGAGTAAATAATCATGTAGAAAACTATCAAAGTATGTTTGTTACTTCCCAAAGTAGAAGATAAGAGAGGATGGGGAAGAGGGCCAGTAACACACTCTAGCACTTGCACAAGCAATTTATAAATTGGATTAAGAACTCATTCCATCATGAGCTTGCCTTGCAAAAAATTTATGGTTAAGTGAGTTAAAGTGCATGTTTCATTTGTTAAACTAGTTTAACTATCACCCAAGTCACTGATTTATAAAAGAAATAGGAAATAGTAGAAACCAAGGAGAAAAAATATAATGAAGCAAGACTCTAGGTTCCTATAAAATTTTTATGGGCATAAATGGTATAACTGATGCTTGTAATTAAGTATATTTGACTTACCCCACTGTAGCCAATGCCTACAACCTCAAGAACCAAGCCTATCAATTGCCTGTTACAAGTGATAGTCATTGCTAAGGACAACAATTAAAATTAAACAGTGCAGATGAGCTTTTTAGCTTGAAAATAAAATGTGAAAATGTAAGAATAACAAAAAAGAATCACCTTATACTGATTCTTGATTTACGGATCATTCCTTCCACAGGCCTCTGTGAAAGTGACAAAACAATGGTTAGGGCCCGGCCCACCCTAACAGCATGTATTTATAATTTCATATGCAATCATCAATACAATGCAAACATAGTGAAAACTAGAATCAACAAAAAGACTAAACCCACTTAGAGAAATGGAACAATAAACACTGATCATAATTATTTCTTTTTTGATAAGCAAACAAATGTATTACTACGAGTAAAAGGGGTACTCGAACCCAATACATCGATGAACTTAAACATGACACAGCCATATCCATAAGCAACCGTTCTAAAAAACCACTAACAATTACAACCCAATTTGTTAACCCACTAACAGACTACTACAAAAACTTCCACCAACTTAGAGCAATAAATTTATATTTATGACCATAAAAAAAGTACCAAATACAATCAAATGATGGTTTATAAACACCAATCTGATGTCCAAACATACTTCCACCAACATGGGATGATACATAACCACTTAAACAACTTTAAAACAATACTCCAAAAGACCAGCAAGTGTTCCAACAATAATCATACACTACCAAACAAATGCAAGGTCCTATGTCTGCTATTGAAAATGTAACTTGAAAACCCTTGTTCCACCTCCTAAAGCAAGAACTCGGTGCAGACCAAGCATGTGATGCACCAACACCTTTGCAGCCAGCTAATGCTAAAAAACAAATAGTGAGAGAGAGAGAGACATCTTTTTAGAATGAAGAAATTGAACCATATGAGCATCCCGCAACCAGAGAGAAGCTTCCCAAATACACTGCACTTAGCAGTGCAATCAAATTAAACACCTTCCCTAGACTGAAACAAAGGCAGGGAATACCAACTGGGTGGAGTATAAAATCACTTTCAAGTTACAACCTTTTCATTCCCTGCAGATATTGAACAATCATTTAATACCTGGCCATTTCAAAATATAAAAATAAAAATAAATGGAACCCACCACAACAACTTAACCCATGAACAATGGAAATTTCAAGAGAAGATAAGAAACTGTTACCTGAGAGAACACAACAATGAAATAGTTATTGGGGAGTGAAGAGTCAAGTTGAGTTTATGCTGTTGGTTCCGGATAAACAACCGCAAACTTAAATGCAACATTTGAGTTTCAAAAAGAATGTAATTTATGGTGAGTCTAGCTAAATCATAATCTTCAAAACAACTACTTTCCCTAAATCAAACAAGACAAATTGGATCGAAAGTATGGAAACAAACCCTTATCCTAATTCAACCAATTGTATCCGAGCTACTTTGCTTCTTTCTAGGAACCAACAAATTACCTTATTTGCTTCGTAATGCTTCACCAGCCGTACAGCAGATCGATCGGTTTTGCTTCGAACGGCAGAGCAACGAACTCAACAAAGTGAAGCAGAACGGCGGCAGCGGTAGACTAGAAATGGGTGAGTGTATTTGTTGGTGGTGGATTAAGCAAAGAAGAAGGTGGCACAAAAGAGATGAAGTTATTTGTTGAAAAGAAAAGAGCAATCAATAAAATGAAAAGAGAGAGCCAACTGCAAGTGAAAACTAGAAGGATCAGAGGATGTAGAGACACGGACACGATAAAGGCTGGGCTTGGTCCGCGGTGGAGCGCACACGACGGCTAGGCGGAGCTTGCTCTATCCGACTTACAATGGTGATGAAGTGCATTAGGGATTGGAGACTAATTAAATGAATGGGCCAATAGCGTGGGGGAGTTCTGATGAATGACACAATATGAGCGCAGGATAGCATCGGCTAGGCCAGCGCTAACTATTGTTTAATGTAAAATATTAGCATAAAATTAATAAAAAATTAAAAAATAATTACTGGCACGTTTGCGTTGGCTTTGCATCCACTAAGCCAACACTAATAGCGTAGGCCCCATGGCCGATGCTAGCTATTCACAGCTAAATCACTGTTTTCTTGTAGTGGGCGTCCTCGTCAACTGGGTTTTCTCAATGACAACCAGAAGGAACACACAGAGAAGAGTAGGGAAATTAGCATACGGCATCATCATAAAAAGGGAAAGAAGTAATAGATCAGAAATATAAACATGTAAACACACAACATAAAGCATGTAACACACAGTCAGCCATCTCTCGAGTCAAACACAACACATCTGCAAAATACTCTCACCCTCAGATCAAACTTCTACCAATGATATTAACCCCTTTATGCATGTCGACCGCTATCTCTCCGTCCCCCTTGGACAATATGTTTTTGTCCCCAATTGGACAAGTTATTTCGTCCAGGTAACCCTTCCGCTCGCCATGACCAATAAGAGTGCATCACAAATCGAATGTCCTACACAGGGAGGGTTGTCTTGGTCGCCTCGAAATGTCCACCTGTGACTTGGAACAGTAGTTGGGATAACCAGGCTTTATCGAGAATCACGACATGATAGGAGCAACCCCATCCGTCACTGTCGATCGGTCTCGAGTCCAGTTACATCACCAAGGCCTATCTCAGACCACCACTTCCACTTTCTGTACCCGCACTCAGGTACACTAACCACGTATGATTATTGTAGCCCATACAACAGTCATACTACTCCGCCACATAGCCACAAAGATATGTTCTACAACATCCATCCATAACGAGTTGATACCGGACTTCACACCTAAACACTCGATCACAACCACGATGCCTCGTATCCATACGGCCACCACCACGATGCCCCGCGTCTACAAAGTCATACCTTGACCATCAAAAACTCAACTATATCAATCCGGCCCACCAAACAGTACCTCACCTCACAGATCAACCAACCAACTAACCAACAGTCATTAGATAAACATTATTTAACATTTCAAACATGCCAATTTAGCAGTTTAGCATATACACATGTAATCAACCAACAATCAATCAGCACAACAGGCATGCAAAAATCCTCAAACAACAATCGTCTAACCTAGGGTATTAACTTAGCGGTAATAGCACAAAGATACCTACACCTAGGGTTTAGTGATGTCAAGAGCTCGAACTCTAGTAGGTTTAGGGTTCCCCTACACATGTAGACATTCTATACTACTCTTGCCTTCCGGACGATTGCAATATCTTTCTCCCCACTACTTGAAGGCGATTGCACGAACGTCAACGCGACAACCAGAAGCACCACCAACACCACCACACAGCCTTCTCTATCACCAACTTTCAGTTGCAACTTGCTCTCCAAAGGTTAACACGCACACGACCTCGAACTTTGCCTTAATCATAAGAATAGCACATAAGCAACATTGTTAACCCTAGGGTAACTCAAAACCAAGGAAAGACTGAGGAAAGCTCAAAGAACACGAAGAATATATGAAGAACGCTAAGCTCGACGTGTCGACGTGTTAGGTATTCGAGCTTACCTTCGAGGAATCGAGAAACCAACCGGTTGAATGTGAAGATAACATCATCACGATCACTCTGATGTAGTTAAAATCACAATCTGACGCCTCGATTCTCCTCAAACTCAAGTCTCTCTCTAGACTCTCTTAACTACTCTCTCTACTGTGAAAGATGAAGAGGTGACAGTGATTTTCGTGCAAGTGTGAAAATGAAAGTAAATATTCACTTAAGTGGTCCTGATCAGCACGCTAAAGCGTGTCAGAGGGCCACGCTTGAGCATGGGGTACCTCCACGATTGAGTGTGGAGCCTTGTCCAAGGCGTGACACATGTCCAACACGCGTCAAACCTCAGGACAGTTGGCGCACCACTCAGCACGCTTGAGCGTGCTCCTCTCCGACACTTGAGCGTTCTGCTCAGCTGGAAAAGTGCTCATGAACTTCTGATCCTTACATGTTTCTCGTGTTACGCCTTAGGTACTTCCAGCATGATTCAAGCCTAATCCTCAACCTTCCACTAGACTTAAAACTAACCAACAACCAAGCAAGCAAACAAACAAACCTCTAATCGAGATTATTCAACCCGATTAGAGTTACAGAAATCAGGGATGTTACAGTTAATATGCTTGATTGTATATCTTTTGGAGGTAACGTAGCAATGAAATTTGTTATCAAGAAAGCTTTTGATACTTTAGATTGGGAGTTTCTTCTTCATGTGCTTTCTGCTTTTGGTTTTGACAGTAAATTTTTTCAATGGGTGAAAGTTATTCTGGAATCTGCTAAATTGTCCTTTGTTGTTAATGGGAAGTTTGTTGGATATATTTCTTGTAAAAAGGGGGTGAGACAAGGAGATCCTCTATCTTCTCTTCTTTTTTGCCTAGCTGAAGATGTTCTAAGTATAGGGATTTCTTACGTAATTGATTCTAAAATTTTGCTTCCAATGACTGGACCTAGAAATTGTCAAACACCTAGTCATGTTCTATATGCTGATCACATAATGGTGTTCTACAAAGGTACTAAAAGAAATATGATTGAGTTGATGTCTTTCTTCAAGGAGTATGGAGAAGCTTAAGGGAAACACTTAAGTCTAGAGAAATGTAAATTCTATGCTGGAGCTATGACTCATAGAAGACTTGTGGAAGTGAAAAGCATTCTTGGTTGGTTCTCTTCCATTCATTTACCTTGGTATGCCTCTTTTTAAAAGGGAAACCAAAGTCTATCTTCTTACAGCCTATGGCAAACAGAATTAAGGCAAAATTAACTTCTTGGAAGGGTGCTTTATTGTTTATTATGGGAAGGGTGCAATTGATTAATTTAATTATTAATGACATGTTGATTTACAGTTTTCATATTTATTAAAGAACCTAATTATCTAACCTTATATACGTCATTAGTGTTAGTGCGTTCCTTAAACATGCGAAAATACTTAAAACTTAAACATACAACATAGATACCAAGCATGCACACACACACACAATGAGACAGCCCCTCCTCGGAGGTCCCGTTAGTAACCCGAACTCAACTTCTTAACGTTACAACGTAGCGTGATTAATAAAAATGCGGAATTATTTAAAACAACCAACAATGATACCACGATTATATATCACATACATATAAAAGTACCGGCTCCATCAGTAGAGCCTACAACCACACCAACTATCTCAGAGTACGCAATTAATAACATATATAACTGAAAGCATGGTAACAAAATAAAATACATAAGACTTCCTCTCCTGGCCCCAAAAATACATTTCACTCAAACCCATACTGGCCATAACAACCTAAGACTGTTACCCAAACAAGACTATAATGTATACGGTAGTCGGGCCCGTATACACTACTCTTCGCTGAGAGTAGTCAATCTCCCAGAGACGATCGTCCTTTGCATAGAGCAACTCAAAGCCTCCTAGCACTGGGATCTGAGGCTCTCCCACCAGCATCAGGTTCAAAAGGTATCCCATCAATCTCCTTTGGCAATTCCTCAACAGGATCTTCTCATGCGATCGAGAATAAATAAAATACGACATAGAAAAATACGGGGATAAGAAACAGCAATACATCATAAATAGGGAAACAGCTATAAAATAAGCTATATAGATAGCAACATACGACAACGCAACAGTATCAAGCAATCATCTCCCCAAGTTCTTCTCTCGCAGCGATTGTCTCTCACAATCATGCAACTAACGACTATATGGACGCGATCACAACGTGACATCCCCAACAGATCAAGATGTCTTGTTCATCTTTGTGCCACCCCCCGTAATGCAAGGTTCGACCAACAGCCCCTAGGCTCAACTCGTCTCATGGATACGACATATTCCCCCACCCGCAGGCCAGGTTGGATTCTTCGCCCGTCAACAACGCAACTTACGGTAACGACATATCCCGCCCGCAGGCCAGGTCGGGACATTCGCCCGTTCACAACTAATGGGTACGATCATCTCCCCGCAGGCAAGATCGATCGACCATACGCCAACACAGTGACGAACAACAACGATGCAACATGAACCTCCCCGACTCGTCTCAGGATCAACAACTTAGTGTCTCAAACTCACACATAACTATGACCAACTTTCTACGGCTCAACCGGGTATCAACTTTATGTCTCAACATCAACATACCAACAGGATCTCTAGGTTGAGCACTACAACATATATATCCTCAAATCCTCACCACATGTTCATCTCCCAACTTATCAGAAATTACTGCCTATCTCTACTCATACAACAGTAATTACAACATCATATCATAAGCAACCATAATCATGTTCAATAATCATATCCGTTATATTAAATACTCATGCAAGCATATCGACTCATCAACTCATAGGTAAATATTCGAGTAATCCAAAGCACGTTACTAGGAACAACATACATATCACATATCTCATACTAAGAATACTAACACATGGCATACAACCTTGACATAGCATATAATCAATCTATCGGTCACTCTACCACTTTTAAGTCGCCCTACGCATATCAATATAAATTATTTCGATCTTGCCTCCATAACGATATCGTGGTTCTTTCCCCCATTTGAATAGTCTTCCCGTGTGCTTCCCCGAGCAACTCCGACTGCGACTCCGCAACTGTCAACCGTACACGCTTTAGAACGATCGAACACAGTCTGATCCTTCACAACAATTCACAATCAAAAATTAATAAAATCCAACAAACTCATCTAGTTCCAACAAAGTTAGGGTTCAGCCCCTTTTTAGAAAAATAGGCTAGGGTGTTAAAATTCTACCAACTCTTGGATCAATGATCCTTAAGCATGATTAACACATAATATATGATTACTTGTCAGAGATTTGAACCAAAACCCCTTCAACCAACCAAGATAGGGTTCGACTATACGGTCCTAAAAATAGCTAGAGATGTCTAAAATTTCCTATTTCTTGGATGAAGGATCCTTAGGTATACCTAACACTAAAACCAGTCTCATTACTCAAGAAGTGAATCAAAAACTCAAGCTTTCTCAATACATAGGGTTCTGCCTCTCTATACCCATATGGGCTAGGGAAATATTTTGGTTACATGCTCTTGGATAATGAAAGAGGGTAATGAAACTAAATCATAGAAATTGGTTTTACACTAAAATGATTTTTCTACACTTTTCTATGACTTTATGAAGTTTAAGGTTCAAACTTAAACATAGCTTGAAAAATGAAGTTTCAAGTGAAGAATATGAAGATTGAGAGATCAAGGAATGAGTCTATACCTCTTAGAGGATGAAGATGAGTGAGATGATCAACTTTGCTTCCCAAAATACATGAAGATCTCTTAAGGAAAAAGAGAGAAAGAAAGGAAGAAGATGAAGTGAAGAAGAAGTGAAATGAAAGGGGATTCTGATGAGGTTGGGGGCGTGGGAGGGGTGAAGGGAGGGGTAGGGATGTCCAAAAAAAATTCACTTAAGGGCAAAAAAGTCTTTTCACACAAGGACAAAATGGTAATTGTGAAAAAGGTCAGGGACATTTTGATTTTTTCGCGTCCAGATAATTTAAAAACCATCATGACACTGGAACGCTTTCCAAGGTGACTTGACCTGACGTGACTTCAAGATTATCCGTTTGCGGGTCCCGGTAAATCCCTATTCGGCTCCGTTCTTCACCAGATTTGAGATTTCTCCCGAATAACTTATATTATTTCACTTTTTAGTGCGAAAAACCAATTTTATCAAAATTGTTGGGAATTCGATTCTAAGCCCAACTGTTTCGTTCACGAGTTAAAATTTGGTCTTCTGATCAGTAAAATTATACTGTCAGTGAAAACGCAGACCGGGCTCCGTCTGAATTTTCGACCCAAAACTTAATCGTAGCTCTTTACGATGACGTAGAGTACGAATGTGGTCTTAGTTAATTTAAATTCACTTTCTAAACCTCAGAAAAAAAAATATAAACTCAATTATATAATTTACCGATCTTAAAGTAGTGAAAATCAGGGTGTTACATTACTACCCCCCTTAAAAAGAATTTCGACCTTGAAATTCGACGTACCTTTTAAAATAGACTCGGATACTGACGTTGCATGTCCTCTTCTCTTTCCCAGGTAACATCTCCGTTAACTTCATCCCATATGATCTTGACCAACGGAATGTTTTTACCTCGGAGTTCCTTAATCCTTCTATCCGCGATTCTTATAGGTAAAGTCTCATACTTAAGGTTCTCTCTCAACTGTATTGACTCTTGTTCTAAGATTTGTGATGGATCAGGGTAGTATTTCCTCAACCGAGAAACATGAAAGACATCATGAAGGTTGGATAGGTTTGGCGGTAAATGACATGATAGGCTACAAGACCAATTCGGCGAAAATATTGAAATGGTCCAATAATCTAGGAGTAAGCTTTCTAGATTTGATTGCTCTGCCGATTCCAGTTCTTGGAATTACTCTCAGAAAAACATGATCTCCCTCTTGGAATTTTAAAGGTCTTCTCCTTTTATCGTTGTAACTCTTTTGTCTATCATGTTCGACTTTCATCTTTTCCCTTATCCTCTTGATTTGTTTCGTTATCTGTTGTACTACCTCCGGTCCCAGCACTTGACTTTCTCCTGTCTCATACCAACACAACGGTGTTGTACACTTTCTTCCATACAACGCTTCGTAAGGTATCATACCTGTACTTGAATGAAAACTGTTGTTATAGGTGAACTCAATCAACGATAAGAACTCATCCCAACTTCCTGTGTGTTCTAAAACTCAAGCTCTCAAAAGATCTTCCAGTGATTGAATCGTTCGTTCCGACTGACCATCCGTCTGAGGATGATAAGCAGAACTCAACCTTAACTTAGTTCCCAAAGCCGTATGTAATTGCTTCCAGAATCTAGATTTAAATCTAGGATCTCTATCAGAAACAATACTAGAAGGCACTCCATGCAACCTTACTACTTCCTTGATGTAGATTTCGGTTAACCACTCCAACGTATAACTTTCATCAATAGGCAAGAAGTGAGCACACTTCGTCATCCATTCGACGATTACCCAAATTGCATCATGCCTCTTCGTAGTTCTTGGCAATCAAACCACGAAATCCATGGATATACCATCCCATTTCCATTCTAGGATATCTAAAGATTGTAACAGTCCTGCTGGCTTTTGGTGTTCTATCTTCGCTTTCTGACAAACCAAACAAGCCAACACATATTCTGCTACTTCCTTCTTCATTCTAGGCCACCAAAACATCTTCTTCAAGTCTTGATACATTTTGGTCGCTCCTGGATGAAAACTCAACCTACTCTTGTGCGCTTCTTCCAAGATCATTCTTCTTAGTTCTATATCCATTAGCACACAAATCCTATCACCATACCTCAAGGCTCCATCTTGATTCATCTTAAACTCAGAAGTCTTGCCTTCTGTTACTCGTTTCTTTACCTTCTGAAGATACTGATCAACTTCTTGCTTCTCAATTAATCGTCTGCAAGAATTCGGTCGTTACTGTGACCATTCCTAGGTTATCCTATCTCTAGATAATCCTATACCTAGATTCAGATCTCTGAATTGTTCGATCAGTTCCAACTCTTTTACCATCATAGCAGATACGTGCAAGGATTTCCTACTTAAAGCATCTGCTACTACATTCGCTTTTCATGGATGGTATTGTAGATCAAATTCATAATCTTTATGAATTCCATCCACCTCCTTTGTCTCATGTTTAACTCTTTCTGATCAAACAGACACCTTAAGCTCTTATGGTCACTGTACACTATAAACTTAGCTCCATATAAATAGTGTCGCTATATCTTTAAAGCAAACACTATAGCTTCCAGCTCCAAATCATGAGTTGGATAATTCCTCTCATGAACTCTCAGCTGTCGCGAAGCATACGCTACACGACCCTCCTTTCTTGCATCAGGACACAGCCTAATCCTTGGTATGACACATCACAGTACACGTCAAATTGTCCTGAAGAATCTGGTAACGTCAATACTGGTGACGTAGTCAACCTCCTTTTCAGCTCTTGAAAACTCTCCTCACATTTGTCCGTCCACACAAAGGATATTCCCTTCCTCGTTAGCTGTGTCAAAGGCAATGCAATCTTCGAGAATCCCACAATGAACCTTCGATAATATCCAGCTAAGCCTAGAAAACTCCATACTTCACTTACCGACTTAGGACTTTCCCATTGTACCACATCTTCAACCTTCGCTGGATCTACCGCTATCCCATCTCGGTTAATCACATGACCAAAGAATTGCACTTCTTCCAGCCAAAACTCACACTTGGAGAACTCGCATAAAGCGGTCGGTCCTTTAACACTCGAAGCGCAATTCTAAGATGTTCCTGATGTTCTTCCCGATTAAGGGAATAAATAAGAATGTCGTGGATAAAAACAACTACAAACTTATCCAAGAACGGTCGGAAAATCCGGTTCATGTAATCCATAAACACTGCTGGAGCATTAGTCACACCAAAGGGCATAACCAAATACTCATAGTGTCCATACCGACTTCTAGACGTAGTCTTGGGTACATCCTCCTTCTCGACTCGAATCTGATGATAACTAGATCTTAAGTCAATCTTTAAAAACACTACTGCTCCTTTCAACTGGCCCATCAAGTCGTCAATCCTACGTAACGGATACTTATTCTTGATCGTCACCTTATTCAGCTGCCGATAATCTACGCACAGCCTTGAACTTCCATCCTTTTTCTTGACAAACAGCACCGGTGCTCCCCAAGGTGAAGCATTTGGTCTTATAAATTCCTTACCCAACATGTCATCCAACTGCTTCTTCAGCTCTGCTAACTCTATTGGAGCCATTCGATAAGGTGCTATCGAAATCGGTCCAGTCCCGGGTACGAGATCTATAGCGAACTCTATCTCTCTTTCCGATGATAAACCTGGAACATCATCAGGGGAAACTTCCGAAGACTCTGGCACTATAGGCAACGAATCCAACGTTGGAGGTTCCTTAGTTTCCATAGAGAATAACAACACGTTTTTCTGAGGTTCGCTACCTAACATAAGATATATATGATTGGCAGGCTGATATCTAGATTGCTCAGGGAATGACAAGGTCTTTTTAGAATAGTCTAACACTACATGGTTAGCCGAAAGCCAATCCATGCCTAAAATTATATCTAGTTGTTGCATAGGCAAACAAACAAGGTCAACAAGAAAAGTCCTATTTTAAACAATGATAGGGCATTTAAAACAAATAGTCATGGTTGTCAAAGAATCACTGGTAGGAGTAGAAACAATTAAGTAATGAGGAAGTAAAGAAACATGCAATTTCAAATTATCCACACACTCTTGGGATATGAACGAATGTGTAGCTCTCGAGTCAAACAATACTAATAAGAGTTTACCTGATACTAGGCACATACCTTGTATAAGATCAGGGGATTGAGAGGATTCAGTTCCACTTACGGTAAATAACCTTTCGGTGGCTTGCGGTCTCACCGCCTGCTGTCCTACTCCTTGGGCTCCGGTCACTAGGCCACGCCCACCTGTGTTGTACCTCGCTCCTTGTGAACATTATGGAGCTATGTGACCCATCTGGCCACACCGAAAGCATTGGCGAGTCTACCTCACCGGACGATCTCTAATACGATGCAATCCTCCACATCTGAAGGAACCACTTTGTTGCTGTTGTTCAGCTGGTCTTGTTACCTGACGGTCATAAGGCTTCAGTGCCATCTGAAACCTTCCTTTTCCTCCTCGACCTCTCTGGTCAAATCTCCGAGTAGGTCCTCCAGTTCTGCCTTGCTGCAGCTCTCTCTTCTTGTCAATGTTCTCAATGACTGAACATCTCTCTAACATCTCGGGTAATCGAGTGATATTCAGTGGTGCAATCACCCTCTGTAGGTCATACTTCAGGCCATCTTCAAAACGCCTGCACACCCATTCTTCATCTGGAAACCTCTGATAGAATTCATAAAATTTGAGTAATGCCTCAAACCTTACAGCACACTCACCAATAGACATGGTTCTTTGTTTCAGACCTGTGAACTCTTTCTCTTTTTCTTTTCTCATCATTCTGGGGAAGTACTTCTCCAGAAAGCATTGCCAAAAAAGTCCCCAGTTAATCATTCTTCCTTCTGCTTCAAGCATTCTCTGCTTACCTTTCCACCACAGCTCTACACCTCCCATCATCATGAAGGATGTATAGGTCACCTTCCTATCCTCATGACAGTGCATTGCCACGAAGATTTTCTCAAGCTCCGGTATCCAGAGTTCAGCTCCCTTCGGATTGAAGTCACCATTAAACTGCGGTGGCTTCCTTTTAGAAGAGTATTTAGTCCAGCGCCTTCCATCTCCACTCCACTCCGCTGATTCTGTCTCTATTGCTATTGCATGGTCACCTGCAACAGTTGAGCGTTCTACTGCGTCTGATGCAGCATTGCCGTTGCCAACTCCCTAAATGTCCTTAGGGTTTCAGTTGACTCTATCACATTTGTAAGACATACAAGACCATATTATAATATGCATGAATCATATGCCTTACAAATGCTCGAAACAATTACCTCTTGAGATAACTAGCGTATCGGAAACTCTACCAAACTTCTAAGCATAGTTAATATCCAATGCGGGCTCAACTAGAAACGGATAGAAATCACAACTTAACCCAAGCAGTCCTTAATTAAGAATCAAACTGCTTTGATACCATAAAATGAGACAGCCCCTCCTCGAAGGTCCCATGAGTAACCCGAACTCAACTTCTTAATGTTACAGCATAGCGTGATTAATAAAAATGCGAAATTATTTAAAACAACCAACACTGATTCCACGATTATATATCACATACATACAAAAGTACTCGCTCCATCAGTAGAGCCTACAACCACATCAACTATCTCAGAGTACACAATTAATAACATATATAACTGAAAGCATGGTAAAAAAATAAAATACATAAGACTTCCTCTCCTGGCCCCAAAAATACATTTCGCTCAAAACCATACTGGCCATAACAACCTAAGACTGCCAAACAAGACTATAACGTATACGGTAGTCGGGCCCGTATACACTACTCCTAGTTGAGAGTAGTCAATCTCCCAGAGATGATCGTCCTCTGCATAGAGCAACTCAAAGTCTCCCAGCACTGGGATCCAAGGCTCTCCCGCCAGCATCAGGTTCAACAGGTGTGCCATCAATCTCCTCTGGCAATTCCTCAACAGGATCTTCTCGTGCGATCGAGAATAAATAAAATACGACATAAAGAAATATGAGGATAAGAAACAGCAATATCATAAATAGGGAAAAAGCTATAAAATAAGCTATATAGATAGCAACAGATGACAACACTGTCAAGCAATCATCTCCCCAAGTTCTTCTCTCTTAGCTACTATCTCTCACACTCAAGCAACTAACGACTATATGGACGCGATCACGACGCGGCATCCCCAACAGATCAAGATGTCTCGTTCATCTTTGTGCCACCCCCCGTAATGCAATGTTCGGTCAACAGCTCGCAGGCTCAACTCTTCTCATGGATACGACATATTCCCCCACCCGCAAGCCAGGTCGGAATATTTGCCCGTCAACAATGTAACTTACGGTAATGACATATCCCCCGGCCTACAGGCTAGGTCGGGACATTCGCCCGTTCACAACTAATGGGTACGATCATCTCCCCGTAGGCAAGATCGATCGACCATACGCCAACACAGTGATGAACAACAATGATGCAACATGAACCACACCGACTCATCTCGGTATCAATAACTTAGTGTCTCAAACATAACTCACACACAACGATGACCAACTTTCTCCGGCTTAACCGAGTATCTACTTTATATATCAACATCAACATACCAACAGGATCTCTAGGTTGAGCACTACAACATATATATCCTCAAATCCTCACCACATGTTCATCTCCCAACTTATCAGAAATTACTACCTATCTCTACTCATACAACAGTAATCACAACATCATATCATAAGCAACCATAATCATGTTCAATAATCATATCCGTTATATTAAATACTCATGCAAGCATATCAACTCATCAACTCATAGGTAAATATTCAAGTAATCCCAAGCATGTTACTAGGCACAACATACGTATCACATATCTTATACTAAGCATACTAACACATAGCATACAACCTCGACATAGTATATAATCAACCTATCGGCCACTCGACCACTAGTAGGGTTTTGGTCTCCCCACGCATATCAATATAAATTATTTTAATCTTCCCTCCATGACGATATCGTGGTTCTTTCCCCCACCGGAATAGTCTTCCCGCATGCTTCCCCAGGAAACTCCGACTGCGGCTCCGTAACTGTCAACCGTACACGGTCTGACCCTTCACAACAATCACAATCAGAAATTAATAAAATCCAACAAGCTCATCTAGTTCCTACAAAGTTAGGGTTCGACCCCTTTTTTCGAAAAATAGGATAGGGTGTTAAATTCTATCAACTCTTAGATCAATGATCCTTAAGCATGATTAAGACATAATCTATGGTTACTTGTCAAAGATTTGAACCAAAACCCCTTCAACCAACCAAGATAGGGTTCGGCCATACGGTCCTAAAAATAGATAGAAATGTCTAAAATTTAATATTTCTTGGATGTAGGATCCTTAGGGATACCTAACACTAAAACAAGTCTCATTACTCAAGAGTTGAATCAAAAACTCAAGCTTTCTCAATACATAGGGTTCGGCCTCTCTATACCCATATGGGCTAGGGAAATATTTTGGTTACATGCTCTTGGATAATGAAAGAGGGTAATAAAACTAGCTCATAGAAATTGGTTTTACATTAAAAGGATTTTTCTACACTTTTCTATGAATTTATGAAGTTTAAGGTTCAAACTTAAACATAGCTTGAAAAATGAAGTTTCAAGGGTAGAATATGAAGAGTGAGAGATCAAGGAATGATTCTATACCTCTTAGAAGATGAAGATGAGTGAGATGATCAACTTTGCTTCCCAAAATACTTGAAGATATCTTAAGGAAAAAGAGAGAAAGAAAGGAAGAAGATGAAGTGAAGAAGAAGTGAAATGAAAGAGGATTCTGATGAGGGTGGGGGCGTGGGAGAGGTGAAGGGTGGGGTAGAGATGTCCAAAAAAATTTCACTTAAGGGCAAAAGAGTCTTTTCACATAAGGACAAAATGGTAATTGTGAAAAAGGTCTGGGGCATTTTGGTCTTTTCGCGTCCAGATATTTTAAAAACCATCATGACACTGGCATGCTTTCCTAGGTTACTTGACCTGACGTGACTTCAAGATTATCCGTTAGCGAGTCCCGGTAAATCCCTATCCGGCTCCATTCTTCACCTGATTTGAGATTTCGCCCGAATAACTTATATTATTTCACTTTTTAGTGCGAAAAACCAATTTTATCAAAATTGTTGGGAATTCGATTCCAAGCCCAACTATTTTGTTCATGAATCAAAATTAGGTCTTCTGATCAGTAAAATCTTACTGTCGGTGAAAATGCAGACCAGGCTCCGTCTGAATTTTCGACCCAAAATTTAATCATACCTCTCTACAATGACGTAAAGTACGAATGTGGTCTTAGTTTATTTAAATTCACTTTCTAAACCTCAGATAAAAATATAAACTCAATTATATAATTTACCAATATTAAAGTAGTGAAAATCGAAGTGTTACACACAACACACACACACAGATATATATATATATATATATAAACATAAGAGTAATGGCTCCCTCAGTAGAACCTACAATACAACTACGACTATCATCAAAGTGTACAACTAACATATACAGAAGCATGGTAAACAAAATATTCATTAGACTTCCTCTACTCGTCCCCCAAAAATACATTACCGCTCAGACAGACACATTGGCCATGACAAAACTACTCTCAAGACCCAAACACTGAAGTGGATAGCGAGAGCTCCTCACTGATGCTCTCTGCGACCTCCGATACACCTGAAGTGCCTCATACTTAGTAGAGCTATCAGACATCACGATTCTTTGACTTCTATAGTCTCACATCCTCCTCTACTCTCGAGCATGTTTGCATCTGGCCACAAAAGCTCTCTGAGGTGTAGCATGTAACGGCCCGGACTGCTTTAAGGATTGCTGACTGTCCCCAAAAATGAACACGAGTCTCTTCACCGTGCTTTGTCATCACTCACACGTTTCCTAGGAAAACTTCCTAGGAGGTCACCCATCCCATAATTACTCCAAGTCAAGCACGCTTAACTATGGAGTTCTTATGTTCTTGGCTCCAGAAAAGAAGATGCATCTTGTTGATATAGATTGTATAAATCAATTCTTATAAGCCTTCCTTCAACTGTACAGTCCCATACCTGCACAGCCTCAGGATCCCTCTCATTCCGACGTGAATTCGGTTCATTCATGTATCCCTTTGCCTAGAAGCCTGCCAGGAGCCGCTCATTGTCCGTGATTCATGCACCGGCGATCACTCCCCGCTCTCGTCAGCCCCGGGTGTTGCATGCCCACCAGCTTCTGCTTGGTTCATCGCCGAACCACACCGTACTGGGAGAGGTCCGCTCTGATACCATTTGTAACTTTTTTGCCTACTCTGTGCCACTCTCGTCTTATCTTGTATCATCCTCACTTTCTCTTTAGTCTCTTGCACTACCTCAGGTCCTAACACAACATTCTCTCCAGGCTCATTCCAACACAAAGGTGTCCTACACCTCCTCCCATACAAAGCCTGATAAGATGCCATCCCAATACTGGAATGGAAGCTATTGTTGTAGGTGAACTCTATAAGGGGTAAAAACTTATCCTAACTACCTAACTGCTCTAGCACACACGCCCTCAACAAGTCTTCTAAGGACTGGATTGTCCTCTCAAACTGACCATCGGTCTGTGGGTGATAAGCTGAACTCAATCTAAGCTTAGTTCCTAAGGCCTCATGCAAACTATTCCAAAATCTAGAGGTAAATCTAGGATCTCTATCTGAAACTATGCTAGAGGGTACACCATGCAACCTAACTACTTCTCTGATATACAACCCAGTCAACTTCTCTAATGGATATTCCATGTTCATAGGAATGAAATGGGCAGCTTTGGTTAACCTGTCCACAACAACACATATGGCATCACAACCAGCTGGAGTCCTAGGGAGTCCAGACACAAAATCCATAAAGATACTATCCTACTTCCACTTAGGAATACTCAAAGGTTGCAACTTACCTGAAGGTTTCTGGTGCTCTATCTTAGCCTTCTGACACACTAGGCAAGCATAAACAAACTCAGCCACATCCTTTTTCATCCTAGGCCACCAAAACATCCGTTTCAGATCCTGATACATCTTTGTGGCTCCCGGGTGAACACTCAAACCACTCCTATGTCCTTCCTCAAGGATCAACTTCCTAAGCTCTGGAACATCAGGTATACAAACTCTATCTTGGAACCTCAAAATTCCATCTGTCCCATCCTTAAAACTGAGATTTCTACCTTGAGCAATCAACTCTCTCTGGTCTAAAAGGTATACATCTATCTTCTGCCCTTCTCTAATCTGATCCATCAAACTGCTAGTGATTTTCAACATTCCTAGCCTAATGCTCTTAGGGGTAACTTCCCAAGCTAAACCCAAATCTCTAAACTCCTCTATCAAATCCATCTTTCTAACCATCAAGGCGGAAATATGTAAGGTTTTTCTACTCAAAGCATCAGCCACTACATTGGCCTTACCTGGGTGGTAACTCAACTCAAACTCATAATCTTTAAGAAATTCCATCCACCTACGTTGTCTCATATTCAGCTCCTTTTGGTCAAACAGGTATTTCAAACTCTTATGATCACTAAAGACCTCAAATCTAGCTCCATAGAGGTAATGCCTCCAAATTTTTAAGGCAAACACTACAGGTCCTAACTCCAAGTCATGAGTAGGGTAGTTCTTCTCATGGGTCTTAAGCTGCCTAGAAGCATAAGCTACTACCTGACCATTCTGCATCAACACACCACCTAAACCTTGCTTCGAAGCATCACAGTACACGACAAAAGGTTCACTAGGATTGGGTAACACTAACACAGGTGCAGATGTCAACCTATTCTTCAACTCCTAAAAACTTTCCTCACACTTAGAGTCCCACATGAAGATTTGACCTTTCTTAGTAAGGCGGGTCATAGGCAAAGCTATCTTAGAGAATCCCTCTATAAACCTCCTATAGTACCTGGCTAAACCCAAGAAACTTCTAACCTCGGTCACTGACTTAGGTGCTTCCCAATGGAGCACGGTTCCTACCTTAGCTGGGTCCACGGCTATCCCTCCTTTAGAGATGATGTGTCCTAAGAAACTCACCTCTTCTAACCAAAACTCACACTTGGACAACTTGCCATACAACTGTTTTTCCTTAAGCGTTTCCAAGACTATTGTCAAGTGTTCCTCATGTTCCTCCTTAGTCTTAGAGTATACTAGGATATCATCTATGAAGACAACTACAAACCTATCCAAGTATGGATGAAAGATCTTGTTCATGTAGTCCATGAACACAACAGTGGCATTAGTCACACCAAAAGGCATAACTAGATACTCATAATGACCATAGCGTGTTCAGAACGCAGTCTTTGGAATGTCCTCAGACTTAACCCGAATTTGGTGATAGCCTGATCTCAAATCTATCTTAGAAAACACACAAGCTCCTATCAGTTGGTCCATAAGATCATCTACCCTATGAAGAGGATACCTATTCTTAATAGTCACCTTGTTGAACTGTCGGTAATCGACACACAACCTCATGCTGCCATCTTTCCTCTTCACCAACAACACTGGCGCTCCCCACGGAGACACACTAGGCCTAACAAACTGCTTCTGGAGCAATTCCTCTTACTGTTTCTTCAACTCAGCTAGCTCTAGAGGGGACATCTTGTATGGTGCTATGGATATAGGTCCTGTACCTGGCACTAAGTCTATGCTAAACTCGACCTCTCTCTCAAGTGGCAAACTATAAATGTCCTCTGGAAAAACTTCTAGGAATCCTCTCACAACTGGCACATCCTTAACCTCAGCCTTCTCTCTACTTCCAGGGAAGATAAGATCATGTATACTTGGGCTTCTTCTCTAATAGAAGCCTTGACTTGGTTGGCAGTCAGAAAACTCGGATCCTTAGGATCGACAGCAGTTCCAAAAACAACAGTTTTATCAAAGCAATTTAAAAGGACATGATTGGCAGATAACCAGTCCATACCAAGAATAACATCAAGTTGTTTAAGGGGTAAGCATATAAGATCAACTATGAAATCTCTATCATCAATGACAATAGAACAACCTTTACAAATATGTGAGGTAACAACAGGCTTATTGGTAGGGGTAGCAACAACTAGATCATATTCAAGTTGAGCAACAGGTAATCTAAGGTACTCAACACAGTCATATGATATAAAGGAATGCGACGCACCCGAATCAAACAACACTATTAAAGGAGTCCCTTTGATGAGGCATTTACCTTAAATCAGGTCTTCAGATTCTGAGGCTTCAACACCACTGATAGTGAAGACTCTTCCACTTGTCCTCAGTCGATTGGCTTGAGAACTATTGCTGGCACTCTGTGGCTCCGTCTTTGCTCCACTACAATCCTTACTGATATGACCAGGGTTCCCCACACTTGAAGCAGATGATGTCTATCTCCTTGCAGTCACGAGTAAGGTGCTCCTTACCACACTTGCCACACCTGATTGGCCTAGAAGAGGCAAATCCTCCGCCACTGGCTGGTCCCGATGTATACTGCGATTTCTTGCCGGTGTACTTGAAACCACGACCAACTGGTGCCAACTATTGTTTTCCTTTATCTTGTTGGGTCGTCCTCTTGCTACCTTGGGGACCAGAACTCTTGAGCTGAGAAACTCTGGACTTGTAGTCTTCCTCAAAGATCCTGCACTTGTTCACCAAGGTGGGGAAAACACGGATCTCCTGGTAGCTGATGGCTGGCTTAATCTCTGGACGCAAACCATTCTCGAACTTCATACACTTGGAGCGATCATCATTACAATACTGGTAGAGTGGATAGTAACGTGACAGCTCCTCAAACTTAGCGGCATAATCCCCAACGGACATGTTTCCCTGAGTCAAAGCCAGGAACTCCATCTCCTTCTTGTCGTGTATATTAGCAGGGAAATACTTCCCCAAGAATCTCCCCTTGAAGGTATCCCAAGTAACAACGGTGCCTTCAGCTTCTAAACGTTGGCGGCAATTCTCCCACCAATATTCAGCTTCTTCTACCAACATGAAGGTAGCAAAGGTAAGCTTCTGAGCATCAGTGCATGCCATGGCCCGAAAGATCTTCTCAAGCTCTCGGATACATGTCTGAGCACCTTCAGGGTCATAAGCTCCCTTGAAGGATGGCGGATTATTCCTCTGGAACTTATCCAAACCCTGAAATTCAGCAGGTCCACCTCCGTTGTGATTCTGATTCTGCCCTATGGCATTAGCTAATGCTTCCAGGGCATCAGCAATCGCACGATCATATCTACCCGCCATAACTTCCTGCATCAGTCAAGCAAACTGCTCAATATCGGAAGTTAAGCAAAGTAAAACTAAACACTTAATACTCTATACCATCGTCATAGACAATCATATAAGAGTACACAGAAGAGAACACAACAGACACATACCCCGGCCTGTAGGACAGACAGGCTCTGATACCACTAAATGTGACACCCACTACCCCGCATATAATAAAACATAAGTAAAATCATACATGCCTTTAATAAAGAATAATATAATAATTAAATTAAAAGCATTTTCTCAAGGGCAATGTGCATCACATCATCTATAACTTATAATAGGAATCTGAAATAATCAAAATCCTTTAAAACAAATTGCGGAAAACATAAATAATAAACATAACCCAAATCCCGATGTCACATATCAGAGTTGGTATACATATACCGATAATACATCGGAATAAAACTAAACAACTGAACGTAAATCCTAACTACTACTACTAAGAAAGATCTCCACGAGATCACTCCTCGTCGGCATGTTCACCCTCTTCTGCACATACAACATCATATGCACAAGAACAACAAAAGATAGGGGTGAGAAATACGATCATAAACATATGTAAACAGAATGGAATAGTAATTAAGATGACATACAACATGCATCAATCAACACACGTATAATCAATATATATATATATATATATCAAAGATGCATGTCAATGCGAATGCAACATCACTACTCCGTATGCATGTGGCCAACAACTCTAACTCTGGAAAGACGATTAGGAGTACATGTCCGGTTATCAACGTGGATGATTTGCCAGACCGCGGGCCATCCCCGAACACTCTCACTAATCCTGATAACGTATAGTGGCTAGTCAGGGTACTCAAGCTTATTCATTAGGTCACTCCGACAATAGGTAGCTAGCCCATGTCACCTGGAACTTCCATACCCAATGTACCCACAAGGCCAGGTTAACACCCATCGTGGCCTCCACTATCGCGATTCATCGTTTCCTTTCCACCCAACATATCAACTTCAACGTATGATGCGTGCAATGTTCATCAATATGCAAACGCATGTCCAACCATCCATCATCAACACCATTACATGGCTATCAACTTTGATCAACAAGCATCAAAGATGATTTATCAACATCAAACTTGACCAATAAGCATCAAGAATGATTTAACCAACAACATCGGACAGTACATCGTTATCAGTAACATCATCGTTTTATTAATTGTTCTCTTTGTTAAGTCTTAACTTAACATTATCATTATTAAGTATTATACTTAATCTTATTATCTATATCTCAATTCATATTTTATTAAGATTATAACTTAATCTTAATATTTAAACCTCAAGTCATATATTTATTAAGATTATAACATAACCTTAATATCTAAACCACAATTCATATCTTATTAAGATTATAACTTAATCTTAATATCTAAACCACAATTCATATCTTGTTAAGATTATAACAAGCCTACATAACACTATCCATCAAGCATAAGGGGTCAAAACTGCTCCTAGGCACGTGAGAATCGATTTCCAATCTCTAGAGTCGATTTCTCAAGTCTTCAAATCGATTTCCAATCTCTGGAAATCGATTTCATCATGTTCAAATCGATTTCCCCAATCGATTTTGAACAAGGAAAATCGATTCTAGAAATCGATTTCTACAAGGCCAAATCGATTTCCATACCTTGGAAATCGATTCTTGGAGGATTCCAATTGATTTCCATGTGCTGGAAATCGATTTCTGGGTGTCAAATCATACGGCAGTGGGTTTTCTCCGCTATCGGACCAGTCTATGTTTTCTAATTAACATATCATTCGAGCCTAAGCTATTTATCACCAATTTGATTAGTCCAACACTCATAAATCATAACCTAAGGGTTCTCAAACTAATCCTTGGTCATCAATCTCACATTGCCTATTTACTTTCTCCCTATAACTATGTTCTAATAGCACAATGTTAACAAAACACCATATCATGGCATAAACAACATGCTCATCATCATCAATTCATCAACAATCATATAAATCATGAACTCATAGTTATAAACATGTTATAACATCAGATTATTCATCAATCAATACTCATATAGCCAGAAAACAACATAACAACATTCATAGGCATACGCAGGCATACATAGGGGTCATGGGTTAACCCCTTCATCTTAACCTATCCCAAAACCCACATATTCATGACCAATTTTCTTCCCCCATACCTTGTATGACGATTCACAGCCTAAGGGAAAAAGAACAGAGCCAAGTTCTGCTACGGTTCCTTACGGATTCAGCACTTGATCACGATCGCAACACTGGAAAACAGAGTCGATCTTTAAGTTAAGGATTGAAAGGGAAAACAAATCTAGGATTAGAAACTCACCTTGGTTTCTAACTTAGGAGATTAACTCTAGCAGCAGCGATAGACTAGCCAAACAACGGCGTGTTCTTGACGAAGAACACCAAAGCAGGATTCGTCCTTTTGGGTTTTCTAGAGCAAGAGATCAGTGAGCTCCTAGGGATGAGAAGAGGCAAAAAGTGAGTACAGTAGGGTGTGGATACTAGGTTTAGGTCATATGCTATGTATATATAACTGTTAGAGACGTTTTAGGACGAATGGGCCGTACACAGCATAGCCCGGTAACCCAAACGCGTACACAAGCTCTGACACGCATGGGAATCAATTCCACAACCATGGAAATCGATTTTCCATTGGCCAAATCAATTTTCTTATCAAGGAAATTGATTTCTTCACCTGGAAATCGATTTCCCAAATCGATTTCCCTTTCAGAAAACGTGTTTTTGGCCTTGACACCTAAATAAGACTTTTAGATAATTATCTAAGCTTTCCAATGCATCCAAGATCACCTCGATCGGATGTCTAGAACTCAAGATATGGCCAAAACCATGAAACAGGTTATTTAGACTCGGATGAATCGATTATTCTAAAGGCTGAACTACTAGAACTATGAACTTATGCATCAAGAACAGGCATAAACAACAAACGCAAACATCTATAATTAAGTATTAACACATATAGACATAGAAGTGAAAAGCAGGGTGCTACATAGCATGAAAACGCTAGGCAGTATCCGAGTTATGGTGATACTCCCAAGGCCTACTCCCACATCCTCTCAAAAGGAAGTCTCTGGGCAATGTGGAAGTCCTCCAGCAAATAGCTCATAGATGACCCCCATGCACGAAAGTAGATTGTAATCGGCCCCATATATATGACTCGATATCGGGAGTAGTCAAACTCCCAATACCGCTCATCCTCCTCGTAGAGCAGCTTAAAGTCTCCTAAGACTGGGATCCGTGGCTCGCCCACCAGCACCAGGTTCAAAAGGTGTGCCATCGAGCTCCTCAGGGGTCTCCTCAACAGGATCTTCTCATGCATTCATAGTAAACATAACATAGCATAATGAAGTAGGAGATAAGAAACATCAACACATCAAAGTATGGGAAAGAAGCAATAAAACAATACACATAGATAGCAAATGCAATCAAACACACAATAACATGACAACCATCCTCAAGGTCATTCTTTCCTAACTATAGTCTCACACACTCATTCATCTAACTCCTATATGAACGCGGCCACGACACGACATCTGTGACACCCACCATCCCGCCTACGATAAATATAAAATAATCATATAAAAAGTCAATAAATTAATACCAAAGAGGTAGCAAGTACCACATGATCCAAAACATATAAAACCAAAACGTAACAACTACAGCAAAACATAAATAAAACAAAACCCATATCACGATGTCACATATCAGAGCTGGTAACCACTACCGATAATACATCGAAAACAACTAACATAAATCCTATACTATGAGCAAGCGATCTCTTCGGGATCACTCCTCAACAGCCTGCTCACCATCCTCTGCATAAACCAAGGTACATGCAAAGAAACAACAACGATAGGGAGTAAGAAATTGTACGTATAAACATAAATGGTAATAGAGTAGTTAGCAAGATGATCATATGGCATATAATACATCATAATATAACAGGCCACATCATATTATATTTCATCATATCACCTCAATAAACATGCTATGCAATGCAGTACTACTCCGCTACTCCATATGCAATATGGATCCAATAACTAACTTAGGAAGACGATTTTGGAGTTACTTATCCTCATTGGCCAATAAGCACTAATACTGGTAGTCCACCAAACTCTCGAATGAACCCCTTAGATAGCCAATCCACCTTACACTCGGATGGATCACCACGAATGCACTTGATCCACCTAACTCTCAGATGAATCACCGCGGACGGCCACTTCGCCATACTCTCGGACGAACTCCCCAGTCATTGTAAATTTCCCCAACTAACAACTCTATGTCATGAATGCATGCAATGCTATCACGCAATCAGCATGTTTTAAAGATTTGAGAGAAATCATGATCACAAGCATACAACTCCTTAGTGTGTTCAAACCTAAGTATTTTAGATTCAAGTGTGGCAAGCAAATAATAACTTATTTAAAACGCATCGGCCACAACATTCATTTTACCTTTCTTGTGTTTATTCACATAAGGGAATTGTTCTATGAACTCAACCCACTTGGCATGCCTCTTATTTAGCTTGCCTTGCCCCTTGAGATGTTTCAACGATTCATGATCACTATGAATCACAAACTCTTTGGGAAAGAGGTAATATTGCCAAGTTTGGAGACTCCTCACTAGGGCATACAACTCTTTGTCATATGTTGAATAGTTAAGAACCGCCCCATTGAGTTTCTCACTAAAGTGGGCAATGGGATGCCAATTTCCCATTTTTATAGCCTTTGCTTGTGCTTTACCCCATTTAAAGCCAACATTCTTTTTAACCACTTCATTTAGGGGTTGTGGCCAAGGTACTAAAATCTTTGACAAATCTCCTATAGAAACTTGCCAAGCCATGGAATCTCTTTACCTCTCCCACGGTTTTGGGAGTTGGCCACTCTTGAAAGTGGCAAGTCTTTTTCTGCAATTTTTTTTAAACTTGACAAATTAGGCTCAATTACAAAGATTCAAGCCTGAAAGTGGCAAGTCTTTTTCTGCAAAAAAAAATTTAAACTTTTGATATTTGCACTTTTTCCCCAAACTTTTTTGAAATTATTTTCTGCTCCTTTGGATTTTTCAGATTTGGACTCTTTTTTCTTTTTTGTAATTTCGAAATTATTTTTTTTAACAAAATAGCCATTGACATTTTTGAATTTACAGAAACAGCCCAAACACAAAGATTATCACAAATATGAGATCAAAGAGCCTTTCATATATGTTTTAGCAAAGAACAATTTTAATTCAACTAAAACAAGATTAGAATTCACAATTAGATCTTTCATTCAAGTTGTTGATCAACACTTTTGAAATTCATCAAGATCTATCAAGCACATTTCCCAAGGATCTTATGAACACAAGAAGAACACTATGAACATCGAGAAATTCAAATTTCAAGAGAATTGAACAAAACTAACCCAACTACAATATAAGATTCAAAGATTCAAGATCAATTAACAACAAATAACACAATGTGGACACAAGATCTAGAAATTCAAATTGAAAATTGCGCCAAAATTTGAAAAAGAGGCGCCAATTTTTTTGAATTTTTTTGAATTGATTTTTGAAATTGAAGCTGCCAAATCTCCTAAAGACTAGCTCCAGATACCAAATGTTGTGATCCAAGGTAGGATCTAAAGAATGTAGGATCTTTCTAGGAGAATGGATCCAATATTCAAATGAAAATTCAAACCAAATGTGAGGGGAAAGCAAACTTGTTCATCTATGAAGATCAAGAAGCCAACCAAGATGAGATTAAGGAGAAACTTGCAACACTCTTTCCCGAGTGTCACATTCCCGAACGTTTATAAGGCCGAAAATATTTATTAATGCGGAAAATACAATTTTTCTTTTTCTTTTCTTTTCATAAAGATGTAATGGGATTAGTAAAGGTAAATAAATAATACTAATAAGTGAACTTAGGTTCACCATGCATTACTAGGACATACTGTATTATAAATACAGAAACAGAAAATGGAAAACAGAAACATCAACATTACTATATATAGACATAAGTCTAATGTCTAACTGACATAAGAAATACAATAAATACTAGGAGTCATAGCTCCCAAAAGGTACTACAAAAACTGACATAGTCTGGCCGACAACAAAACTAAAACAGCAAAAGAGTCCACCTCCGAACTCAAAAGGACTGCTGAACCGAACCATCATCGCGTCCATCTGTTCAAGCAGCAACAGCAAGTACTAGCAGAAAACATATAGATATGGGTGAGATTCTCGTTCATCAACACAACAAAACAGCAGTAGTAAAAACGGGACGACTCACCGGGTAACAACGTACCCAACATGCTTACAAAGGTTCTCAATATAAATCATGTTAAGCAGTCAACAACATAATATCGTGCTAAACATTTAACAGCATAATATAAGGCATTCTTAAACAATACAGCGATGTATAACAGTAAATGTAAACTTCAAAAGCCATGCAATGCAATGCAATGTATATGACTCAATGTCAATGTCACTAGGTACTACTCTGACCCCTACTCCATGGAGCTAACAAAACGTCGGAGAGAGTGAATGGGAGGACATGTTTCAGTTTCTGCCAGCCATGAGCAAGATGCTACAACATTCGTAACGTCCACGTATCTGGCTTTACGGTAACACTCTCGGCCAAACATGAAAAGTACAGCATCTAGTAGAGGATACCAGTGTATTGCACGGATTCGCCACGAAACAGAAGAATCACCAACTGGTCACATGTCAGCCCTTCCAACCCTGATACCTCCAAAAAGACCATTGAAGATCGTCACCGTAAGATTCGTACCCGCATCAAGGTGTAAGCTCAACGCCTAGGCTCAAGGCCTTACAACTATGCACATGAAATGCCAATGCTTACACAAAGCAGATGCGATAAAGTAATGTCTATCCATTGGATAGACCTCAAGGTTCACTAAGGTTCTCTTCCTTAGAAACTACACAAATCTTTGTTTTATAAAACATTTATCCATCGGATAAATATCTCGTGACTCCTTTGGAATGATCCAGACTGCTTTCAAAATCGCCGACTGTCCCCACAAACCAACACAAGTCTTTTCAGCGTGTTTTGTCCTCACTCACACGCTTTCCAGGAAACTTCCCAGAAGTTCACCCATCCCATAATTACTCTAAGTCAAGCACGCTTAACTATAAAGTACTTATGTTCTAAGCTCCCAAAAAGAAGATAAATCTTGTTGGTATGGGTAGTACCAATCAATTCTTACATGCCTTTCCTTAACTATACAGTCTCATACCTGCATAGCCTCAGGATTCCTTCCACTGTACAGTCCCATACCTGCACAGTCTCAGGATCTCGCTCATTCCAGTTATCACAAGACGGAAACAATTGAACGATTAACCTAGATCCGAATCATCGGTCCGTCATCGAACTACTGTTTCAAAAACCCAAACGTTTCGTGTTTGTGTTTACATCTTATGAATTATGTCTCAAGTCCTAAGCATTATGAATAAGGATTGAGAATCCTCTTAGATGAGTCTTTAAGCCTTTCTAAGATATTAATCCCTTGTTTTTCAATTAAGGAAATAAGTGTTGATTTCACTTAAGTCTTATGAACTCATTGATGTACTAAGTCACCAATGGTATAGCACATGGTCTTGTTCCACCACATACCATACTTAATTAACCCTTGTCTTCAACTCTAAGTTAATTATTTAACTTAGGTTTTTCTCGCGTAAAACTTTACGATTGAGTTAGAAAACTCCTTTTGTAAACCAAACAACTTTTACAATTGAAAACTTATTTGATTTGAAACAACATTTGAACTACTTACTTCATTTCTAGCATTTTCTAAAAGGTTTAATCTGCTTAGCGAGAGTACATTCGCATAGCTAAATTAAGGCAGTGATACCTCATTTGAAATTCTTTTCTCGCGGGGCGAACAGAAGTTTCGCGTCGCGAGGCTGAGAACTGTATTTGCTCCTTATACAAATCCTCTGTATCGCGAGGCGAATATTGTCTCTCGTCGCGAGGCAGAGAACTGTATTTCAAACCGACCTTCTGCATCGCGAGGCGATAATTGTCTCGCGTCGCGAGGCAGAGAGCTGTAATTCTTCACTGCTTAGGCGGTTCGCAGGGCGAGAAATACTTCGCTACGCGAGGCCGAGAAGTTGCATCTTTGCTGCTTGGGCTAGCCACTGTCTCGCGAGGCGAGGCAAGGTTAGCCGGGCGAATGCCTTGTTTTCCCTCTGTCTTGCGGGGCGAGATAGGGTTCGCCGGGCGAGTGCCCTGTTTTCACTTTTCCTTAACTTCTTCATTAATTCTCTTATTGAAACACTTAGTTTGAATAACAAACCTATGGCTAAAGAAAATACATTTTCCACTTTGGTGACACACTTAAAAGGTTAAAACTTCATTTGATCTTTGGATCAAAATCACTTTTATTTCTCTTTGAAAACATAGGTTATGAAATCATGTTTTGTTACATCAAAACCTTGCTAGATCAAGAACAACACATGTTCTTATATTTTCCTCTTACTAAGGCCACAAGCCTACTCCAATGAAAAATGGAGACTTTGCTTCACCAACTAAGAAAATATAGCTCAAAAGCTCACACCAAGTATGACAAACCACAATTACACCTTATTACATCATAACCAAAACATACAAGTCCATCACACATCATGGTCTCATAATCAAGCACAAAAGTCCATACTTGATCAAGTGATCAAAGTAGGTTTTTCAACATACATGAAAATGATTTTCATTCAATCATCTCATCATCAACATATGCTAAAACACACTACAACATACTAAAGCATAAACTCATCAAGACAACCTTGTTCTTCAAGAACTTAACAAAACTTAACAATTAAAAGTGAACCCAAGATAAAGGGTTTCACCCACACATAAACTTAAACAACCATCTTCACCACCACCATCTTGGTGTGATGAGGTTCACCCCCCATACCTGTTGAAGAGCAGATTCCCGGATCAAAATCGGTTGATCGGTTTGTGAACCTCCTGACAGTTGTCACCAACTACAAGCAACCAAACAATCAAACATTAAACAACAATCAAACAAAACTCAACAATTCTCACAAAGAGGGTTTCGGCCACCCTAAAGAGAATAAAGCTAGGAATTGATCTTGGTTTTCCATTTCATGGATTCAAAGGCAATAGGAAAGCTAAGGATGAAATCAAGTGTTAGAAATCAAAAATTGATGAAAAACACTATTCATCATCATCAAAAGGGTTCGGCCATATTGTGCTTTTTGAGCTATGATGAGAGTTGAATCATAAGCTCTTGGGTTTAGGTAGAGAATGATGAGGTAGTTCAAAGAAATTGGTCTTACCTCAAAAGGATTTTTCTTCAATTCCTATGGATTTTCAAAGTTTTGGATCTAAGAAATAATTTTCATGAAAATGGATCTTGATCTTGAAATAAAGAGATATTCAAGAAGCTAAGAGATCATAGAAGTGATCTTACCTTAAAATGAATGAAGATTGCTCAAGGAATCAAGTGATTCCAACAAGAAACCAAGCTTTTTCAAGAACAACAATGGTGCTTCTTCAAGAGTAACTATGGTGTTCTTCTCTTTTTGAGAGGGCTGTGCGAAAATGAGAGTGTGAGGGGCTGAGTTCAGCCTTAAAACAAGTCACTTAAGGGCAAAATGGTCATTTGCCAAAAGGGTAAAATGGTAAAAGTGCAAAAGACTAAGGTTAGGGGCATTTTGGTCATTTCGCATCTATATTTTCCCGATCGTCATGATGACTCTGGCACACTCTCCCAAGTGTTCTGGGATGTTGTGATATCAAGATTATCCTTTGGCGAGTCTCGGTAAATCCATATGTGGCTCCGTTCGTTACCCGATTGCGGATTTCGCTCGAACGGAGGTCAGGAAGTGATTTTTCTGAAATTTTTATGAAATTTAACCAAAACGTAGATAATCGAATTCTAAGACTTACTGTCTAGTTCACGGGTCCATCTGAGGTCTTCTGAGCAGTAAAATCATACTGTCAGTGTAAAAACGCAGACCGGACTCCGTTTGAGTTTTTGACTCAAAACTTAATCGTAGCTTCCTACGATATTGTCGAGCATGACTACGGTCTCGGAATATTTTATTTCTATTCCTAAGACCTCGAATAAAATAAAGACGTTAAAATACTGAAGAATTAGAAAATGTGAAAATCGGGGCGTTACAAAACTGGCTCCACCTCAGGCCTAAGCCATGATCAAGCAAATCACAAGTATTATGGAATCCACAGTTATCATACAATAACTGAATTCAAACAAGAAAGAAAAACAAGTAATGTTTGTGCGTGAGGCAAAATGGAAAAGAAAGGGAAAAGATGAAGGGGAAGGGAATGGTAGAAGGCGCCACACTCTACTCTATGAATTGGATGGAGTGATAAGCCAAGGAAGATTCACCACAAGAGTATGAAGCTCTTGATAAGAATCAAATAGTTCTATTCTAGAACCTCTAAGAGGAGACTCTCTCAACTCTCTCTAATTCTCAATTGTGAGAAAATTCTAATTCGTTCCATTATGATTCATAATGCTTACAAAGAGGTATTTATATGGCTTCCCAAAAAATATGGGAAAAACTAGCGCCTCTTCCTATGCTACTAAGCCTATGTGTGCCTATCTCATGATGTGTGGGCCTTGATGACTTCATCTTGGCCCAATTACAAGTAAAGGTCCAAAATGTCAAAGTACAAAAGTCAAAGTACAAAAGTCAAAGTCCTACTTTTATTATATGATTCCTAATCCTAGTCATGTGGGTGTGACCTCCATTTGTGAGAGGTTCACCATCCTTAGCTCTTCCTCTATGTTGATCTTCATGTCTAAGAGCTTGACCACTTTCTCTTAAAGAGCACTTTGGGCTTTCTCCCTTCTTGATCTTGTCATAGGTCCACCTATGTTCCTTAAGCTTGAGTCTTTGTCCTCTTTAGGTGATACTTCTTGTGCAACATCCCAAAATTCATATATCTATCTTTTAACTGTTTGTGTGAATAACTTGACGGAGAACACAATCTAATTAATAATAATCATAAAAGTAGTTAATAATTGGAAATTCATATTTGAATTTCAATTATGAGCTTAATGATCATAAGATATTGCTTTGAGCCTGTTATGTTGTTTTGAGTCGGAACCGATAAAAATATTATTATTTTAATCAGGACCTCTTTAACTTGGGAACCGTGTCAGGGCCGGGGAGTAATCGGACCCAAGTCCGGGAGGTTACTCTGGCCCAGAGTCGGGAGAAGTTTATGACTATTTATCACATTTCACGAGGAGATGTCACCTTTTTGTCAATTCATGACAACTTTTCAACTTTGTCAACTTTCCTTTTATGGAAAAAGCTAAACTACCTACATTCGGTTAATCTCTACAACTTTCATTATGGTGTCAACACCTATGTACCTTCATCACATCTTAACCTTTCATTTCCTTACATAAAGTCCTATCAACTTTAACCAAATTTTGGTGATAAACCACCAAGGCCATTCGGGCATTAGGTTACAAAAACACCATCCAGCTTTCATTTTTACTCTTCTAAAGATCAAAGCTTTCATTTTTTAAGTTCTTGAGAAATCCTCTCTTCTCTCTTCACTCTCCATTCGGCCATCAACTCTAAAACATCAACCAAATTTCCTTTTCCATTTCTAAGATCATACTTCACCTTGTCTTGGTCTAAGGATCAACTTTGGTGAAGGAAGTTTCTTGATTTGGAGAAGTTTGTTCTTCAACCTCAAGAACATCATCCAAACCTTTAAGTTGTTCTTTTGTTGGTGAGCTTCTAAATCCTTTTTCTTTTTATTTCCTTACTTATTACCTTGAGTAATCATCTTCTTGTTCTTCGTTTTCATGAAAACAAGTTCAAGATCTTACCTTTTTCTCTCCTCTAGGTTCGGCCACCTCTTTATTTCACTCCAAGAAATTCTGCGATTAGTTACGACAAATTTGGTAGCTAATTCGTAGCTAATCTCTAATAGACAAATTTAGCTACAAATTAGCTACCAAATAGCTACAAAATTGGTCGTAGCGTAATTTGAGTAGCAAATTAGCTAGGAAAGTTTTTCCTAGCTAATTCGTAGCTAATCATAAAGAAGTTCTAGCTATTTGGTAGCTAATCCCTAATAATATGTTGTTCAGAATTGCTTTTTTCCAACTAAATAACTACGATATTCTCTTAGTGATTTTATAGTCAATCAATAGCTAAATATTCATAGCGATTTTATAGCTTTTTCCTAGCTAATTCGAAAAAAAAAATTAAAAAAAAAATCAGTCGCTAAATTGGTCCCAAACATCTGTTCTAGGGACCAATTTAGCAATCGGTATTTGCCAACTTTATTATCTGGTTGTAGCTCTAAAACAACATACCAAAATAGACGCAACAAAACTTATAAATAACAATAAAATAATTCATAATAATTGACTAGAAAGGCAAACCGACAACAATAGAGCTGAATAGCATCTCTATAAAAAAAAGTAAATAATTTTATATAAGACTAATATATAACAGTTTAAATTACATTTATGACATAAATTCATTCTCTTCACTTGAAAAAAAAAAACCGACACCACAACCACGACATGCCTATGATAGGCTCTCTCAGCATCCACCGTCAAAATAAAGTCAAAGCGAATAAATTAGGTGTTAGGTATTCTTATTAAGTTCTTGTAGTGTGAAACACTAAAGAAGTTACCAGTATCGATCATCAGAAAATAATCGTACATCTATGAAGATTATGAAACCTATAACAAGTTAATGCAACATGAAGTTACTAACCTTTTGGCGAGAGATGCAAAGATTGGAGAAGCAAATAGAAGTCCAACCATAAATGCAGAAGATGGAACACCATCTTGAAAATTGCTCGAGTTAAAATCCCCTCTAAAATGTAGAAACAATGTAAAACCATGCCTCGTAGTCTGCATCTTCAATGGCTGTTAGATAAAGTTATGCTTTATCTGGCAACACAACTCCACCATCCACCTAGTCAAGAAGAAGAATTTCGACCATACTATTAAGTTGTATACATATTTTACTATGAAGTTGTATTACATATTTTACACACAACGACATGTAAGATGAATTTTAACCATACTTAAGATAATCTTGCAATGCCAACATGACTAAAAAATAACCATCTTGACCAAGCCTTCGCGAACACAGCCACAATAAGAGAAAAGATTATGTGAACATCCAACACCTGCTTTTCATTGTTATATCCACCCACAACTATGGCAGTTTTTAATGACTCGGGATCTGATAAAAGCTTTAATCTGCCGAAGGTTAAAAACACCACAAAAACACTTAAGAGAATGACAACAAAATTTGTAATTCATAGAAATGAAAAAAAAAGTTAGCTCACTGTTGTGCCATGTCCAACCTTAATTAAATGTCAAGACACACAAACTATCATAATTAGCTCTAAGCATAAAGATCGATAACAGTGATGCATGAGTGATAACACCGTCCTACACAAATAAAAGAGCTTATAGTCAAACAGAACAACAATTGCAGGTGCTTAGAGTGTGTTTTTACTAATAACTCAACAGCATAAAACACATTACAAATTTATGGTATGAGAGTAGGATTTAGGCAGATAAAAGCACTAGTAAAATGTCACAAGTTGCTTATAAATGATAACACATTGACACTCTTCTTTCACATATGTGCATAATCCTGCAACAAAAGGGGCGGTATGTGAGCTATAACAGGTCGTAAACAACACCCCGTGACTTCAACCATCTGATCACCTCATAAACTAACTCTTAATAGGAATACCTCACAGAATACATATAAGGGAATACATGAGAAGGATTATTATATCACATATTGAAATTCAGCCAACAATACTACATCCCTGGCACCCAAATATTAACTTTTACAATATATATATCATCATTTAGAATTTAAGTGAATACTTGTAGCATTTAAGTTGTCTATATTGATGAGCATGTGAATGTAGCATAATAACTACATTTTACAATTTTTATAATCAATGATCTTCATTTGAGGCAACATTCAAAAGCAGGAATACATAGAATAGAATGACAATAAAATAAATGGAGACAAGTTGGTTACTGCCATCCAGTTCACGGTTTGATTCATGGGCACATACCATTTAAGTTAGTAGCATACTTACTGCATTGCCGCAAACCACTTCTGCAAATATGACAATATATATACATATATACATTTAGTACCAAATAAAAATCTAGGAAGCAATGAGTTATCTTTTGAGCCCAAAACTTACCTGTATGTTGATGTAATCTTCTGTGTCATCAATATATTCTCGCAACTGAATTGGGGGAAAGTATCAGATAGAAAAGTTAATCAATTGATTAGAGTATAACAAAAACAAAATTATAATTAATTAAGTTGGAATTAAAAGAAAATGCAGTTCATACCATGGCCAATATATTTAATTCCATCAATTTGCATAAAATAGGCCTGCAAAGCGCATCATTATTCAGTTTAATAGACCATACGTTAATTCATTTTATCTAACAGTGTCTATGGCAAAAACAAAGTTGTTTATAACCTCAAGTAACATTTCGAGCTCCTTCTACAACCTAAAAACAACCCAAACAGAAATTTTAAGGCGCAGGAAAAGTTAATTAACGGATTACTGATACTATTACCTAAAGATGCCATCAAGTAATGTCACCCATTGGTTGACGAGAGAATATGTTAGAAGTGGATCTTTTTTATGTCAAGTTTAGTTGAACTACGAAACACCAACCACACGCAAAAGTGAAAATCAGATCTCTGCCCCTTCGGCAAGTGTAACATCCCGTTTTCTTGAATAAGGTTTAGGACCTAAGTTAATTATGTTTGAAGGATAGATAATGTTCCTTATGGCTTGAGGAAGTTATGGTCCAAATTTGAGGGAATTTGGCCTTGGAACGAGCTCAGAAAGTGAAGTAACGTGGAAGAACGGGTCGGATCAGCGTCCAACGCTTTGATGTTGAGAAACCTCACGCTCAAACGTTGACCGCTGAGGTCAGAGCGTGGGTAGTTACACGTCAGAGCGTGGAAGGGGGACGCGTGGGGGTGCACTTGTCAGCGCGCACGCGACGCATGGCAGAGACGTGACAATCAGCGTCCCACGCTCAAGCATGGAGTTTTCCCACGTCAGAGCGTGCCCACGCTCAAGCGTGAAAGCTTGACAACAAACTCTTAAGTTTTCCTTTTCTTTCTCTCTTGCACGAAAATCATATGACTTTGGCTGTCCAGAGAGCTAGAGAGAGAGGCTCAAGAGTTCTAGAGAGAGAAAGTGAAGGTAGAGCAAAATTGTACCATCGGATCATGATTCCAACTACACCGTTGTGATCGGGGCTTATAGTACTGCAAGTTTCACCAGGTGGTTTCTCAATTCCTCGAAGGTAAGCTTGAATCTCTAACACGTCGACCTCGGTGTTCTTCGTGTTCTTCGAGCTTCTCCTTGAATCTTTCTTGGTTTTGGGTTGCCCTAGGGTTAATACTGCTGCTTGCATGTTGTCCCTGTGGTAAGGGCAAAGTTCGAGGACGCGGTGGTGCTTGTGGCTGAAGGAGGAACCGCGGCTGTGAGAGGAGATGGTGGCAGCTGCGAGCTCGTGGTAATGGTGTTGTGCTCGTGGTGGTCGTAGGCATGTTCATGGTGTTCGTGAGATCGAGGATCAAGGTTGTTCGTTGATACAGGAGCATATTGGAACGAATCACCAGGTGAGGAGGAAGAAACTACAATTATATAGGACTCGTAGCCGTAGGGTATAACTGTTAACATGTGTAGGGCTCCTCAAACCCTACTAGTGATTGAGTAACCACCAATACCTAACTCATATTAGGGACTATCGGAGTACCAATGCAGTTTTAGGCATTGTAGGTTTATCGCTGTTAGGTTGATCTATGATGTATGTTGATTGAGGATGTGTCCTTATATGCAGTAACTGATAACATGTTGAAATGATGTCGTATGTAATAACTTGCCGGATGAGATGCTTGTTGTGACAATATGCTCAATTGCTATTTTGATATGACAGAAATGGTGATGTGTTGCTATATTATAACCTGTTGATGTGATTGTGATTAATATGATCCTGATTGAATTTGTAGACGGTTGGTATGTTGTTAGGATGATAGAATAATGGTTGATGGTTTCAGACTAGTAGTATAAGCGAGTTGATCTAAGTTAAAGGTGGCTCTCATAGTTGAAGAGTGTCATCCTCGCAGTTGGAGGATGTGGGCCTTGAGGCGTTGGTTAGGTTGTTGTTAGGATGTCGTTGAGGTGATGGATGCATGATCATAGCATTTGCATTGTTGTGGTGGAAAACCGCAAGATTTACTGCAACAGTCGTTTGAGCAGTTATCAAGCGAGGTCGGGACTTGTGGACAACTACACCAATTGTTTAAGTGGTTGCCACAAGGGACTGTATGAATAGCTGCAACATCAGTTTGAGTGGCTATCATATAAGTTGGTACCTGTATACAACTGCAACAGCCATTTGAGTGGTTGTGTACAGGGAGCCATGTGTACGATTGCAATAGCAGTTTGAGCAATCGTCAAACGAGGTCGAGGTGGACGTTCTGGAGTTACTAAGATCACTGAACTCACAGTTGGAGGGACGCAAGTGCTTTCTCGCAATTGGAAAACTTCTCGACCTTCCTCACAGCTGGAGGGATTCGGGGAGGCAGTGCTTCTCATAGTTGAAGGAAACATTTTTGCACTTTCTTGGGAACAAGGGAAACCAGTAACCTGGACTACTGACTCGATGCCCTTATAGTTGAAGGGTGACCTTCCTACTTTGGGAAATGACTACTCTCACAGTTGAAGGACAGCATTCCCGAGGGCAAGGATGGTGTTGTTGTAGATTGTCCAATCATGTAGACTCGGTTGTGCATGTAGAATAGGCGGTGATCCCTAGTTGTGATAATCTGAAGGTTGATTGTTGTGATGAGCTCAGGAGATGGATGTGCTTGTTGTTGTGCATGTTGATGTGTTATATGCTACGTGATCTCCCTTTGCATGATATTGTAGCATTTCTTACCTCATGTGCACGCTTCCCTATGTTTTACAATGTATGTCGTTGTTCGGGACGTGATCCGAAGGCGGAGGTGCTGGTTGGTTGTCGGAGGTGCTGCAGCGGGTGAAGCTGAGTAGAGGTGGGACCCCCATCGTGAATAACAAGTTTGACGTTTGCGCTTCTCGAGCAGAAGAAGAGAGACCTCAGATGTATCGTTGTATCGCTTGTATGTTTGTACCACGGCCAGTGGGGCGTCTTTTTTTATTGTTATTGTTTTTACACCATGGCTTCCAGACGGAACTCTAGTGTGTAAGCTTGGACTGGAATAAGTGCTTATCTGTTAAAGTTTTAAAAATGGACTTTTCTGGCTATGTTTATGGCAGATCTAGGAAGGTTAAGTTTTGGGAGCGTCACATTAGGTGGTATTAGAGCAGTTCGATTCTATCCGGACTGTGGGGTGATGTTGTTAGGACTGGCCGTGTCTAGCTGAACCCGCACAGGGTATTGACTATGTTTAGAAGTTGGGGTAAAGTGTCCGACCCGCGAGTTATCAATTGTTTCTAGGTTGAGAAGCAATGATAATTGCCTCAACTATTTATAAGATTTGTATTTACATGTTGGCTATGTTATACGTCTTATGAATATGAGTTAACGGTTGCTTTTTCCAGGAAGCAATGGTTCGAAGGACTCGCAGTGAAGGAAGTGATAGGGATGAGGATGCTGGCATTGAGATCAATGGACCTTATAGGACTGAAGGAGGGGATTCCGCGGTCATGAGAACTTTGATGGACATGGCGGCAGCTATGTTACAGCAGTCGCAACAGAATACGCAATTAATTCAATTACAGTAAGAATATCTGCAAAGGGCGCAAAATCAGGGAAAAGAAGAAGAAGTAGTGGATGCCGGATTGGCCGCATTCATGAAGGGTAAGCCACCCCAGTTTCATGGTGAGTACAATCCAGAAGGAGCAGAGTTATGGATACAGGAAGTGGAAAAGATCTTTCTGGCAATGCGCTATAGGGAGGACCTGAAGGTTACCTATGCATCTTTCATGCTGGTTGGAGGTGCATAATCCTGGTGGAAGAATCGGCAGAGAATGTTGGAGGTAAACGGAAGAATGATTACATGGGAATTGTTTAGGGCGAGCTATATGGA
Source organism: Ammopiptanthus mongolicus (assembly GCA_039655645.1). Classification (NCBI taxonomy): domain Eukaryota; kingdom Viridiplantae; phylum Streptophyta; class Magnoliopsida; order Fabales; family Fabaceae; genus Ammopiptanthus; species Ammopiptanthus mongolicus. The sequence continues at coordinate 53,545,241 of CM077349.1, forward strand.
GAAGCACTTCCCTGAAACACTCAGACATAAGAAGGAAAAGGAATTCCGTAGCCTGAGGCAAGGAAGTTTATCAGTGGGCAAGTATGCAATGAAGTTCGAGTCCTTACTCAAGTTTTCCAAGTTTTATCAAGTGTGCTCAGACGAGAGTTGGATCTGTAGAAGGTTTGAAGATGGGTTAAGGCACGAACTGCAAAAGGTGGCGTTACCTTTGGAAATTTCCAGGTTCCCAGATATGCTCGAAAGATGTGCAGCGATGGAAAATCTTGATAAGCAGATGGAAGCACGTCAACAGAAGAAGGATAAAGGACTAATGAGAAACCATCAGAGGGACAGAGAGGAGAGGTCTCAGCAAGAGCAAAAGACGTATAACCATCCTAGACCACAGACTGTGGCAGCTGGGGAAGGAGGGCAAGGAAAGTTCAAATGCTTCAGATCTGGAGGAGCACATTTGATCAGGGAATGTTGAGCAAAAAATTCACGTTATTTCCGATGTGGAAAGCAAGGACACATCGCCCACGATTGCAGACAGAGGGCAGTAGCGAAGCCTAATGATGATGAAGGACAAGAAGAGAGGGCAGAGAGAATTCCTACAACGAGACGCCTGTTTGCAATATGAGGAGCTAGGACTTTCCAACTGTGAGCAGAAGCTATAAATTTACCTTTTTGGGGAACAATTGTAACATCCTTTTCAGGATGATCTTTTGTTTAGTTATGTTGAAAGAACAGTAGTATTGGAATGTTAAGTGTAAAGACTGCATCACCGTCTGTATATATGCCCCAAACTGATGTATCAAGTACATTTTTTTTTTCCAATGAAAGTTGTATAGTTTGTTTACTCAATCTTGAATGAAGTTAGTGTAATCTGTACACAATTTGCTGGCGAATTTTGATGACGAAATTCTTTTAAGGGGGTGGTAATGTAACATCCCGTTTTCTTGAATAAGGTTTATGACCTAAGTTAATTATGTTTGAAGGTTGGATGATGTTCCTTATGGCTTGAGGAAGTTATGGTCCAAATTTGAGGGAATTTAGCCTTGGAACGAGCTCAGAAAGTGAAGAAACGTGGAAGAACGGGTCAGATCTACGTCCCACGCTTTGATGTCGAGATATGCTTAATTGCTATTTTGATATGCCTGAAATGGTGATGTGTTGCTATACTATAACATGTTGATGTGATTGTGATTGATATGATCCTAATTGAATTTGGAGACGGTTGGTATGTTGATAGGATGATAGAATAATGGTTGATGGTATCAAACTAGTAGTATAAGCGAGTTGATCTAAGTTGAAGGTGGCTCTCATAGTTGGAGAGTGGTATCCTTACGGTTGGAGGATGTGGGCCTTGAGGCGTTGGTTAGGTTGTTGTTAGGAGTTCGTTGAGGTGCATGATCATAGCATTTGTATTGTTGTGGTGGAAAGCCGTGGAATTTACTGCAACAGCCGTTTGAGCAGTTATCATGCAAGGTCGGGACTTGTGAACAACTGCACCAGTTGTTTAGGTGGTTGCCACAAGGGGTTGCATGAATAGCTGCAACAGTAGTTTGAGTGACTATCATATAAGCTGGTACCTGTATACTGCTGCAACAACCGTTTGAGTGGTTGTGTACAGGGAGTCGTGTGTACGATTGCAACAGCAGTTTGAGCAATCGTCACACGAGGTCGAGGTGGACGTTCTGGAGTGACTAAGATCGCTGAACTCACAGTTGGAGGGACGCAAGTGCTTTCTCGCAATTGGAAAACTTCTCGGGCTTCCTCACAGCTGGAGGGGTTCGGGGAGGCAGTGCTTCTCATAGTTGGAGGAACCATTTTTGCACTTTCTTGGGAACAAGGGAAACCAGTAACCTGGACTACTGACTCGATGCCCTTACAGTTGAAGGGTGACCTTCCTACCTTGGGCAATGACTACTCTCAAAGTTGAAGGACAACATTCCCGAGGGCAAGGATGGTTTTGTTGTAGATTGGCCAATCATGTAGACTCGGTTGTGCATGCAGAATAGGCGGTGATCCCTAGTTGTGATAATCTAGAGGTTGATTGTTGTGATGAGCTCAGGAGATGGATGTGCTTGTTGTTGTGCATGTTGATGTGTTATATGTTACGTGATCTTCCTTTGCATGATATTGTAGCGTTTCTTACCTCCTGTGCACGCTTCCCTATGTTTTACATGTATGTCGTTGTTCGGGTCGTGATCCGAAGGCGGAGGTGTTGGTTGGTTGTCGGAAGTGTTGCAGCGGGTGAAGTTGAGTAGAGGTGGGACCCCCATCGTGAATAACAAGTTTGACGTCAACACTTCTCGAGCAGAAGAAGAGAGACCTCAGAGGTATCGTTGGGTCTCTTGTATGTTGTACCACGGCCAGTGGGGCATCTGTTTTATTGTTGTTGTTTTTACGCCATGGCTTCCAGGCGGACCTCTGATGTGTAAGCTTGGACTGGAATAAGTGCTTATCTGTTAAAGTTTTAAAAATGGACTTTTCTGGCTGTGTTTATGTTATCAGATCTAGGAAGGTTAAGTTTTGGGAGCATCACAGGAAGCACCAAAAAAATTTCAAATAACCTTGTTAGGTCATTTTATCAAACAATTTAAGCACAAACTGTCACTACATTGTCATATGAACCAAATTAAATGCTTCTAATCTAAAAATCACTCAATCACGCTTTCACAAGACTTGTATATTTCGATAAAAAAACCAAAAAAATGAGATCGAATAGAGGGAAATGCTAAATTTGAGCGACTAATATCTCAAATTCAATATGAAAATCCATAACTTGGTAGCATCGAAACTCGACTGTAATGGATTCAAGAACGCAATACCTAACAGGGATTAAAATGTATAAAAAGAATTAGAACACGAGAAATGTGGAATTTGAGAGGTGCACAAACCATAAGAGAATTGAACGTACTTAGCGGGGAGTTTCGACAAAAATCTAGCAGAGCTTGAATCATTTGCGAAGCAAAAAGAAGCCTAGAACTTCGACCTTGAAAGAGAGACCGAAGAGAAAGAGAGAGGACGAGCCTAAGAGAGCTTCGATAGAGTAGCCTGAGAAAGACTAAGAGTGCTGTTGTGAATAAGAGTAGCGTGAAAGAGTTGCTGTAATGCCCCGATTTTAAATTTTATAATTATTCAGTATTTAAACGTTTGTATTTTATTGGAGGGTCTAGAGAGTGAAATAAAATATTCTGAGACCATAGTCACGCTCTACGCTATCGTAGGAAGCTATTGTTAAGTTTTGGTCAAAAACTCAAACGGAGCCCGATTTGCGTTTTTCACTGATAGTAGTGTTTTTCTACTATCAAGACCTAATTTTGACTTGCGAATGAGACAGTAAGTCTCAGGATTTAATTCTCTACATATTTGTTAAAATCCGTCCTAACGTGTAAGAGTGAAAATAATATATTATATTCGGGCATATACTCAAACCGGGAGACGTTTGGAGCTGCGAAGGGATTTAACGAGACCTACTAACGGATAATCTTGATGTCAAATCAAGAAGAATTTTGTGGCCCCCTTTCAAGATGACTTTCCAAAATATCTGAACTCGAAATGACCAAAATGCCCCCGATCTTTTAAGGAAATGACCAAATTGTCCTTAAGGTATTTACAAGTTTGCCATAATGAGAAAATATCTATATCACCCGCTCTCACTTGGCCATTTCGAGCGCTCTCGCTCTCTCTCTTCTCTCTTCTCTCACTTGTTCTTCAAAGTTCTTCATGTGTTCTTCAACAAAAACCAACTTTTGATCTTGAAAAGTTGAAGTTTTTAGTGAAATCAAGTTTCTTTTCTCTTAAACTTCATCATCTAGGAGGTATAATCTCCATCTTAACTCTCTTAATCTCTCTATTTCATCTCTTGAATCTCTTGATTCATGAAGATCCAAGTTTTGATCCAAAACTTTGAAAATTCATAGAAAAGTGTAGAAAAATCCTTTTAATACCAAATCAATTTCTATGAGTTAGTTTCATCATTCTCTTTCACTATCCAAGAGCATGTAACCAAAAGCTTTCTCTAACCCATATGGGTATAAAATGGCCGAAACTTGTAGGTTGAAAAAGGTTGAGTTTTTTATTCAATTTTTGAGTGATAAGACTTGTTTTAGTGTTAGGTATACCTAGGGATCATCCATCCAAGAGATAAGAAGTTTTGAACATCTCTAGCTAATTTTTCTATATAGTGGCCGAACCTCAAGTTGGTGAGTATAAGGGAGATTTGTGTTGTTTGATGTTAATGTTTGATTGATGGTGTTGTTTGTAGTTGGTGACGAGTATTCAGACGAATAATCGGGAGATTCGTGAACCGGTCAACCGACTTTTATCCGGAGAATTATTCACCAACAGGTATGGGGGGTGAAACTCATCACACCAAAATTGGTGGTGGTGAAAATGGTTGTTTAAGTTGTGTGGGTGAAACCCTTTGGTTTGGGTTCACCACTTTATTTGTTAAGTTCTCTTGGAGAACAAAGTTTGTAATAATGGTTTATGCTTTAGTGTGCTCTAGCATATGTTTATGATGATGCTGATTGGATGAAAATTATTTTCATGTATGATGAAAAACCTACTTTGATCTCTAGATCAAGTAAGGATTTTTATGCTTGATTATGATGCAATGATGTATGATTGTTGTCTGTCATAATTTTGTGAGCATTTTGAGCTATGACTTGTCATTTTGGTGAAGCAAAATCTTCACTTTTCTTTTGAGTAGGCTTGCGGCCTTAGTGAGAAAAAGATGGAAGAACATGTGTTGTTCTTGAACATTTAAAGTTTTGAAGTAAGGAGAGTGTTTTTAATAACTTATGTTTCAAAAAAAAACAATAAATGATTTGATCCAAAGATCAAATAAAGTTTCAACATTCAAGTGTTTCACCAAAGTGAAAAAATGCCTTTTTACTTTAGCCATAGTTAGATGATTAACTAAGTGTTTTAAGAAGATAAATAATGAAGTGATTTCATGAAAGATAACATAGTTTTAATGAGATATCAACTTTATATTCGAACTAAGATAAAGTTCCATTTTCAACCGTAAAGAGGTTCTTGTCCTTAAGTTTGTTTAGAATGAATCATAGTTAGAAGATTAGATGAGAATTATATTTTCTTTTACACTAACTTAGAACATGGTTTTAGACTAAGTTAGTAAGGAAAACTCTTTTCAACTTAGTCAAGGTACCTTGCTTCAAGCAAGTAACCAAGTTTTGTCAAATTAAATGAGTTTTAATTACAAAGGTTTTTAGTTTACAAAGAGAGTTTTCAACTCAAATCGTAAAAGTTTTACGTGTGAAAAACCTAAGTTAAAGTAATTAACTTAGAGTTGAAGACAGAGATAATTAAGTATGGTATGTGGTGGAACAAGACCATGTGCTATACCATTGATGACTTAGTTCATCAATGACTTCATAAAACTTAAGTGAATCCACACTTATTTCATTAATTGAAAATCAAGGAGTAATATCTTAGAAAGGATCAAAGACTTATCTAAGAGGATTCTCAATCCTTATTCATAATGCTTAGGAGTTGAGACATAATTCATAAGACATAAACACAAATACGAAACGTTTTGGGTTTTGAAACAGTAGTTCGATGACGGACCAGTGATTTGAATCCAGGTCAATCGTTCAATTGTTTCAGTCTTGTGATGACCGGAACGAGAGGGATCCTAAGGCTGTGCAGGTATGGGACTGTACAGTGGAAGGAATCCTGAGGCTGTGCAAGTATGGGATTGTACAGTCGAAGGAAGGCTTATGAGAATTGATTGGTACTACCTATGCCAACAAGATTCATCTTCTTTTCGGAAGCCTAGAACATAAGAACTCCATAGTTAAGCGTGCTTGACTTGGAGAAATTGTGGGATAGGTGACCTTCTAGGAAGTTTCCCAGAAAGCGTGTGAGTGAGAACAAAACACGCTGAAAAGACCCGTGTTAGTTTGTGGGGACAGTCGGCAATTTTGATAGCAGTCCGGATCATTCCAAAGGGATCACGGGACATTTATCCGGTGGATAAATGTTTTATAATACAAAGACGGGTATAGTTCCTAAGGAAAAGAACCTTAGTGAACTTTGAGGTTTATCCGGTGGATAGGCATTTATTTATCGCATCCGTTTTGCGTAAGCATTGGCATTTCATTGCATGAGTTGTAAGGCCTTGAGCCTAGGAGTTGAGCTTACACCTTGATGCGGGTGCGAATCTTACGGTGATGATCTTAAATGGTCTTTGGAGGTATCAAGGTTGGAAGGGCTAACATGAGACCAGTTGGTGATTCTTCTATGTTGTGGCGAATCCGTGCAATACACTGATATCCTCTACTAGATGCCGTACTTTTCATGTTTGGTTGAGAGTGTTTCCATAAAGCCAGATACGTGCACGTTACGAATGTTGTAGCATCTTGCTCATGGCTGGCAATAACTGGAACATGTCCTCCCATTCACTCTCTCCAATGTTTTGTTAGCTCCTTGGAGTAGGGGTCAGAGTTTTACCCTGTGGCATATGGCATTGAGTCATGTACATTGCACTACATTGCATGGCTGTTGATGATTACATTTATTTGTTGTACATCGTTGTTCTATATTTTTGAGAATGCCTTATTTTATGCTGCTAGTTGTTTAACATGATTTATATTAAGCTTTATGGTAAGCATGTTGGGTACGTTGTTACCTGGTGAGTCGTCCCGTTTTTACTTCTGCTATTTTGTTGTGTTGATGATCGAGAATCTCACCCATATCTGTATATTTTTCTCTGCTGGTATTGTTGTTGCTGCTTAAGCAGATGGACACGACGACGGTTCGGTTCAGCATTTACTTTGAGTCCGGAGGGGGACTCCTTTTGCTGTCTAGTTTTTGGCCAGGTTGTGTCAGGTGTCTGTTATACCTTTTTGGGAGTTGTGACTCCTAGTACTTATTAATATTTATCGTCAGTTATGCATTGGATTTATGTCTGTATACAGTACTATTCTGTTTCTGTATTTAGTGCAGTATGACTTCTAGAAATGCATAGTGAACCTAAGTTCACTTATTATTACTTACCTTTACTAATCCCATACATCTTTGTAAAAAGAAAAAAAGAAAAAGAAAACCGTATTTTCCGCATCAATATTATTTTCGACCTTATAAACATTCGGGAATGTGACAATAGGGAAAGGGTGTTGCAGTTGTTGAGTATATTTATTTTTTTTGTTAAGTAATTAACTTAGAGGAAAAGGAAAGAGATAACTAAGTATAGGATATGGTGGAACAAAACCGTACACTATTTCATTGATGACTTAGTTCATCAATAACTTCATAAGACTTAAGTGAATCAAGACTCATTTCACAAATTGAAACTCAAGCAATCTCTAACTTAGAAAGGATCGAAGACTTATCTAAGAAGATTCTCAATCCTTCTTCATAACACTTAGGACTTGAGATATAAATTCATAAGACACCAACGCAAACATGAAATGTTTTGGGTTGAAATAGTAGTTTGATGACGAACCGGTGCTTCGGATTCAAGAAAGTCATTCAATTGTTTTAGTCTTGGGATGACTCGATCTCGGAGGGATCACGAGATTTACCCGATGGCTCAAAGTTTTACAACAATGATAATGTGATTAGTTCCTAAAGAAGAAACCCTTAGACAATTTTGATGTTTATCCGGTAAATAGACATTGCTTTATCGCATCTTCTTTGTGTAAGCATTGGTATTATGTTGCATGAGTATGTAAGTCCTTGATCCTAGGAGTTAAGCTTACACCTTGATACAGGTGCGAATCTTACGGTGATATTTTAAATAGTCTTGCAGGTATCAGGGTTGGAAAGGCTAACATGTGACCAGTTGGTAGCTCTTCTGTGTCGTGGCGATTCCGAGCAACACACTGACATCCGCGACTAGATGCCATACTTTTCATGTTTGGTGTAGAGTGTCTCCATCAAAGCTAGATATGTGCACGTTACGAATGTTGTGGCATCTTGCCCAAGGCTGGCGTACACGGAACATGTCCTCCCATTCACTCCCTCCGACATTTTGTTAACTCCATGGAGTAGGGGTCAGAGTTTTACCCTTGTGGCATATGGCATTGAATCATCTACATCGCATTGCATTGCATGGCTATTGATGATTACATTTACCTGTTATACATCATTATCTTGTTTTTGGAGATGTCTTATGCTGCTAATTGATTAATATGATATATTGAGATGTATGATATGCATGAGTGGTATGTTGTTACCTGGTGTGTCATCCCGTTTTTACTGCTGTTATTTTTCTATGTTGATGATTGGGAATCTCACCCATATTTGTATCTCTTCTCTACTTGTGTTGCTATTTCTGCTTGAGAAGATGGGTGCGATGATGACTCAGCTCTACGTCTACCTTGAGTCCGGATGGGGACTCCTTATGTTATTTTGTTTTTGGCTAGGCTGTGTCTAGTCGTCAGTTATGTCTTTTGAGGAGCTGCGTCTCCTAGTACCTACTTATGTACTTATTTCCAGTTAGGCTTGGACCTATGTCTGTATTCTGTTCTTTTCTATTTCTGCACTTTATTTCTGTATGATTCCTAAAAATGCATGATGAACTTAAGTTTATTAATCATTACTTACTTTACAAACTTCATTTCATCTTCATGAAAGAAAAAAAAGAAAAACCCGTATTTTCCGCATTAATATTATTTTCGGTCTTATAATTGTTCGACAATGTGACACTCGGGAAAAGGTGTTACATCTTGAGTTATGGTATAAGGGTTCTAATCAATCTTCTCTCGAGGGGCGTTCAAAGGTGTGTACTCTTCATACCTAGGAATCAAAGCCTGTCTCCAACTCTTACGCTCCCGCGTGGGTGATCGACCCTCCTTCCTGGCTGCTTCTCTGCCTTTCCTAGCTCAATCTTAGGACCCTGAGTGTTTTTCGACAACATGACCTTCTCCACAGCAATGTATCCCGCGCCCTTTCGCCTCAACACGTCTATATTCGTCGGTGCTTTTCGAGCCAACGAATCGGTAAACGGTCCGGCTCTCAACCCGCGATCAACAGTGCGTGCAGGGCAGCCGCCATATTTAAATCACCGATCTGGTTGGTCAATTTCCCGAACCTTCCCAGAAAATCCCATAGGGATTCGACGGGGCCTTGCCGGAAGTAGACAAGGCTTGCCGAGTTTTTGCGGTGAGTTTTACTTGTGGTAAATTGAGTGTTAAACTTTAGCACAAACGCGCTAAAACTATGAATTGAGGAAGGGGAAGGCGAGGGTACCTTACCAGCGCTGGTCCCCACAGGGTGGTAGGGAAGATTTTGAACTTGACGACGCCAGTCTACACGATCACTCCCATGATCATGCTGTAAGCTGCAATGTGCTCCTCGGGGTCAGCAGTTCTGTCATACTTCTCCATCTCCACCGGCCTGAACTTCCCGGAAGGGGAACTCCCATTATCTCCTCCGAGAAAGGGTGGTTGACTTGGACAACAGCCGATTTTGCTCGATATAACACCCTTTCCCTAGTGTCACATTCCCGAACGATCATAAGGCCGAAAATAATATTAATGTGGAAAATACGGGTTTTCGTTTTTTTTTTTCTTTTCATAATGATGTTGAAATGATATTTGTTGAATGAGTACTAATAATTAAAATTAAGTTCACCATGCATTTCTAAAGGTCAAACAGAATAAAGTGCAGAAATATAAACAATACTTAATACAGACATAGATCCAAGCCTAACTGTAAAATAGGTACATAAATAGGTACTAGGAACGCAGCTCCTCAAAAGGTACAACTGACGTCTGGGCACAGCCTGGCCAAAACAAGGTAGACGTTGAGCTGAGTCGTCATCGTGCCCATCTTCTCAAACAAAAACAACAACACCAGCAGAGAATAGATACAGATATGGGTGAGATTCCAGATCATCAACACAGTAAAACAGCAGAAGTAAAAACGGGACGACTCACCAGGTAACAGCATACCCATCATGCATACTAAACATCTCAATATACATATCATTTAATCAATTAGCAGCATGTAACAACTCTAAGAAAGGATAACAATGCATAACAAGTAAATATACTCATAAGCAGCCATGCTATGCAATGCGATGTACATGACTCAATGGCATATGCCACAAAAGGTAAAACTCTGACCCCTACTCCATGGAGCTAACAAAACATCGGAGAGAGTGAATGGGAGGACATGTTCCGTGTACGCCAGCCTTGGGCAAGATGCTACAACATTTGTAACGTGCACGTATCTGGCTTTTACGGAAACACTCTACACCAAACATGAAAAGTACGGCATCGAGTCGAGGATATCAATGTATTGCTCGAATTCGCCACGACACAGAAGAGCTACCAACTAGTCACATGTCAGCCATTCCAACCCTGATTGCAACACCCTTTCCCGAATGTCACATTCCCGAACGATTATAAGGCCGAAAATGTTTATTAATGAGGAAAATACGGTTTTCTTTTTTTTTTTCTCCTTTTCACAGAGATGTAATGGGATTAGTAAAAGTAAATAATACTAATAAACGAATTTAGGTTCGCTAGGCATTTCAAGAACATTCTATATAATAAACATAGAACAGAAACAGAAATAGAAACGTCAACATTACTGTATACAGACATAAGTCTAATGTATAACTGACATAAGAAATGCAATAAAGTACTAGGAGTCGTAGCTCCCAAAAGGTACTACAAAAACTGACATAGTCTGGCCGACAACAAAACTAAAACAGCAAAAAGAGTCTGCCTCCAGGCTAAAAGGAGACTACTGAACTGAACCATCGTCACGTCCATCTGTTCAAGCAGCAACAGCAAGTACCAGCAGAAAACATACAGATATAGGTGAGATTCCCTTTCATCAACATGACAAAACAGCAGTAGTAAAAACGAGACGACTCACCGAGTAACAGTGTACCCGACATGCTTACAAGAATTCTCAATATCAAACATATTAAGGAGTTGACAGCATAATATCATGTTAAGCAGTTAACAGTATAATATAAGGCATTCTTAAACAATACAGCGATGTATAACAGTAAATGTAAACATCAACAGCCATGCAATGCAGTGCAATGTATATGACTCAATGCCAATGTCACTGGGTACTACTCTGACCCCTACTCCATGGAGCTAACAAAATGTCGGAGAGAGTGAATGGGAGGACATGTTCCGGTTTTCGCCAGCCATGAGCAAGATGCTACAACATTCGTAACGTGCACGCATCTAACTTTACGGAAACACTCTCGACCAAATATGAAAAGTACGGCATCTAGTAGAGGATATCAGTGTATTGCACGGATTCGCCACGACACACAAGAGTTACCAACTAGTCACATGTAAGCCCTTCCAACCCTGATACCTCCAAAACGACCATTGAAGATCGTCACCGTAAGATTCGCACCCGCATCACGGTGTAAGCTCCACTCCTAGGCTCAAGGCCTTACAACTATGCAAATGAAATGCAAAGCTTACACAAAGCAGATGCGAAAAAGCAATGTTTACCCCCCGGGTAAACCTTGAGGTCCACTATGGTTCTCTTCCTTAGAAACTATACGCGTCTTTGAAAAACAAAACCTTTATCCACCAGATAAATCTCGTGATCCCTCCGGGATCGAGTCATCACAAGACTGAAACAATTGAACGACTGATCGGGGTCCGAATCACCGGTCCGTCATCGAACTACTGTTTCAAAACCCAAAACGTTTCATGTTTGTGTTTATGTCTTATGATGTCATTGATGTACTAAGTCATCAATGGTATAGTATATGGTCTTGTTTCACCACATGTTATACTTAATTATCCCTTATCTTCAACTCTAAGTCAATTACTTAACTTAGGTTTTTAATGCGTAAAACTTTACGAGTTGAGTTAAAAACTCCTCTGTAAACCAAAACAACTTCTCAATTGAAAACTCATTTGATTTGAAACAATTTTTGAACCACTTACTTACTCTATTTTTTAGCATTTTCTGAAACATGAAATTCGCTTAGCGGAATTACATTCGCTTAGCGAAATTGAGGCAGTAATGCCTCCTTTGGAACTCCTCTGCATCGCTTGGCGAAACATAAATCGCGTAGCGAAATGTGTTGTATTAATGGAGGCGGTTACACCTCTTTTAAAACTCCTCTGGATCACTCGGCGAAACATAATTCGCGTAGCAAAATTCTCTGTAATTGCTTAGCGAATATTAATTCCATAGCGAAAGTGAGGCAATGATGCCCAACTTAGAATTCCTCTGTTTTCGCTTAGCGAAAAGTTGCCTTAAAACAAGACATTAACCTTATGGAACCATTTTGATTCTCTTCATGAAACCACTTCTTTTCTCATTTTGAGTCACTTGATTAACTAGATGGACTAAGGATAAGGTATAAAACATGTTTCACTCTGGTGAAAACACTTTGAGATTTAATTGCATTCGATCTTTGGATCAAAGTCACTTAGGGTTTTTCTTTGAAAAACATAAGTTATTAAAAACACTTTCTTTACATCAAAACTTGATTTATTCAAGAACTACACATGTTCTTCCTTTTCTCAAGGTCATGGCTAAAAGCCTAATAGGAACCAATGTGAAGATTTACTTCACCAACTAATCAAATTATGGCTCACAAAATTTACGCAATTATGATGAACAATAACACACAACATTGCATCATAATTAAGCACATAAGCACAAAAGCCCGTACTTGATCTAGTGATCAAAGTAGGTTTTTCATCATGCAAGAAATCATTTTCTCACCTAGACAACATCATCCTAAGACACATGATAAGGCATAGAAGCATAACTACAAATATTACACATTGTTCTGCAAGAGAACTTAACCCAACTTAACCATTAAAAGTGAACCCAAACTAAAGGGTTTCACCCACACATAACTTAAACAACCGTCTTCACTACCACCATCTTGGTGTGATGAGGTTCACCCCCATACCTGTTGATGAGCAGATTCTCGGATCAAAGTCAGTTGATCGATTTGTGAACCTCCTGATAATCGTCAACAACTTGAACAACACAACAATTCAACATTAAACAACAATCAAAGCCAATCTCAACTATTCTAACAAAGTGGATTTCGGCCACCCTAGGTTAAAAAGGTTAGGAATTGATCTTGGTTTCCCATTTCATGGATTCAAAGGCATTAGGAAAGCTAAGGATGAAATCAAGTGTTAGAAATCAAAATTTGATGAAAACACTATTCATCATCATCAAATAGGGTTCGGCCAAAAAGGGATTTTGGGCTATGATGGGAGTTGAATCATAAGCTCTTGGGTTTAGGTAGAGAATGATGATGAGAGTTCAAAGAACTTGGTCTTACCTCAAAAGGAATTTTCTACAATTTCCTATGGATTTTCAAAGTTTTGGATCTAAGAATTTCTTTTCATGGAAATGAAGACTGATCTTGAAATAAAGAAAGATTCAAGAATTTAAGAGATCATAGAAGTGATCTTACCTTGAAATGAAGGAAGATTGCTCAAGGAATCAAGTGATTCCAACAAGTGATTCAAGCTTTTCAAGGATGAAAATGGAGTTTCTCTCAAGAACAACTATGGAGCTCTAAAAGGGAGAGGTCTGTGCGAAAATGAGAGAGTGAGGGGCTGAGTTCAGCCTCTTAAGAGCTCACTTAAGGGTAAAAAGAACATTTGCCAGAAGGGTAAAATGGTAAAAGTGTAAAAGACTAAGGTTAGGGGCATTTTGGTCATTTTAGGTCCAGATATTTCCGAACGTCATGATGACTCTGGCATACTCTCCCAAGTGTCCTGGGATGAGGTGATATCAAGATTATCTGTTGGCGAGTCCCGGTAAATCCATATGTGGCTCCGTTCGTCACCCGATTGAGGATTCCGCTCGAACGAAGGTCAGGAAGTGATTTTTCTGAAGTTTTTGTGAAATTTAACCAAAACGTAGAGAATCGAATTCTAAGACTTATTGCCTCGTTTACGAGTCCATCTGAGGTCTCCTGAGCAGTAAAATCATATTGTTAGTGTAAAAAACGCAGACCGGACTCCGTTTAAGTTTTCGACTCAAAACTTAATCGTAGCTTCCTACGATATCGTCAAGCATGACTATGGTCTCAGAATATTTTATTTCCATTCCTAAGACCTCGAATAAAATAAAGACGTTAAAATACTGAAGAAATAGAAAACTTGAAAATCGGGGCGTTACATTCCTACCCCTCTTAAAAGAATTTCGTCCTCGAAGTTTTACGTACCTCTTAAAACAAACCCGGATACTGTTGTTGCATGTCCTCTTCTCTTTCCCAGGTAGCATCACCTGTAGTCTCGTTCCAGATAACTTTGACCAAAGCTATCTCCTTCCTCGCAGTTTCTTTATCCTTCTATCCTCGATCTTAACCGGCAATGTCTCATAGGTTAGTTTATCGTTTAGCTGTACTGAATCAGACTCTATGACATGACTGGGATCAGGAATATACTTTCGCAATCGCGAAACATGAAAAACATTATGAAGGTTGGATAGAAAAGGCGGTAAAACTATTTGGTAAGCTACTGGACCTATCCGACGAAGAATTTGATAAGGTCCAATGAATTTTGGAGTGAGTTTTCTGGACTTCAGGACCCTGCCCACCCCAGTCATTTGAGTGACTCTCAAAAACACATTATCCCCTTCCTCGAACTCAAGTGGCCTACATCTTTTATCCGCATAACTCTTCTATCGGCTCTGAGTTATCCTCATCTTTTCTTGAATCAGTTTCACCTTCTCGGTTGTTTGTTGCACTAGTTCAGGTCCTAATGAAGCACTTTCTCCATCTTGGTACCAACACAAAGGTGTTCTGCAACGTCGTCCATATAAAGCTTCGTAGGGTGCCATCCCTATACTCGAATGATAACTGTTGTTGTAGGTGAATTCTATCAACGGTAGGAAATTCTCCCAACTTCCGGCATGTTCCAACACACATGCCCTTAACAGATCCTCTAAAGATTGGATCGTCCTTTCCGATTGTCCATCAGTTTGAGGATGGTAAGCCAAACTTAGTCGTAACTTCGTCCCTAAAGCTTCATGCAAACTTTGCCAAAATCGGGAAGCAAAACGCGGGTCTCTATCCGATATGATACTTCAAGGTACTCCATGCAGTCTCACAATCCCACTGATATAAATCTGAGTAAGTTTTTCCATGGAATACTTGAGATCAATCGGTGGAAAATGAGCTGATTTCGTAAGCCTATCAATTATAACCCAAATGGAATCGTGTCCTTTAGGTGTTCTTGGCAAACATGTTACGAAATCCATCGCTATGCCGTCCTATTTCCACTCTGGGATATCCAACGGAAGTAACATTCCCACCGGCCTTTGATGTTCAACCTTTGCTTTTTGACACACCAAGCAAGATGCCACATAATCATCTACATCTCTTTTCATGCCTTGCCACCAAAACAACCGCTTCAGGTCTTGGTACATCTTGGCTGACCCTGGATGCATACTCAACTTGCTTCTATGAGCTTCGTCCAGAATTAACCTTCTCATCTCTGGGTTGTTTGGCACACAAACCCGTTCTCCTCGTCTTAGAATCCCATCTACTCCTTCCTTGTATTCAGACGTCATCCCTTTCTTTAGATTCCTTCGCTCTTTCTCCAGATACTGGTCGTATACTTGTTTCTCCCGAATCTGATCCATCAGATCACAAGATACTGTAACCATACCCACACATAGTCTTCCTGGCATACTAGCCACGGACAGATGCATATCCCTGAACTATTCCAACAGCTCGTGTTCCTTAACCATTATGGCAAACACATGTAACACTTTTCTACTCAGCGCATCTACTACCACATTAGCTTTTCTCGGATGATACTGCAACTGGAAGTCATAGTCCTTCAAAAATTCCAGCCACCGTCTTTGTCTTATATTGAGCTCCTTCTGATCGAACGGATACTTCAAGCTCTTATAATCACTGAAAACATTGAACATCGAACCATATAAGTAGTGCCTCCAAATCTTCAACGCAAAGACTATCGCTGCTAACTCCAGATCATGAGTTAGGTAGTTCTTCTCATGCACTTTCAACTGTCTCGAGGCATACGCTACCACCTTTCGATTCTGCATCAGAACACAGCCTAATCCTTGGTATGAAGCATCACAGTACACTTCAAAAGGTTTGCTTGGATCTGGCAATATCAACATTGGCGATGTAGTCAGCCTCTTTTTCAGCTCTTGAAAATCTGATCACAGGCTTCGGTCCATTCAAACGCTTTGTCCTTCCTCGTCAATTGGGTAAGAGGTCCTACAATCTTAGAAAATCCCTCAATGAATCTCCGATAATACCCAGCCAAACCCACAAAACTGCGTATCTCAGTCACTGTGGTTGGTATTTCCCACTAAAGAACTGCTTCAACTTTCGACGGATCTACAACAAGTCCTTCCTTTGAAATTACATGACCCAAAAACTGCACTTCATCGAGCCAAAACTCACACTTAGACAGTTTTGCATACGGCTATTTCTCTTTCAGAACCTGAATAATCACACTAAGATGTTCAGCATGTTCTTCCTGGTCTCGCGAATAGATGAGTATGTCGTCTATGAAGACAACGACAAACTGATCTAGGTATGGACGAAAGATCCTATTCATATAATCCATGAATATAGCTGGAGCATTCGTCACACCAAATGGCATCACAAGATACTCATAGTGCCCATAGCGTGTTCGAAACGCTGTCTTCGGTACATCCTCTGCCTTCACACGAATTTGTTGATAACCCGATCGCAAATCAATCTTGGAGAAAATTGCCGCTCCCCTCAACTGATCCATCAAGTCATCTATCCTCGGAAGTGGATACTTGTTCTTAATAGTAACATTATTCAACTGGCGATAATCCACGCATAGGCGCGATGTTCCATCTTTCTTTTTCACCAACAGCATAGGTGCTCCCCACAGCAACACACTGGGTCTAACGAACTGTTTCCCCAATAAGTCTACCAACTGTTCCTTCAAAGTTTCCAACTCAGCAGGTGCCATGCGATACGGTGCCGTAGACACTGGTCCTATTCCTGGCACAAGATCGATCGCAAACTCGATGTCCCGAATTGGCGGCAAACCTGGTATGTCTTCAGGAAAGACTTCCGGAAACTCGTTCACGACAGGTACGCGCTCTAAGACTAGCTCGCTCTTGACCTCCAAAGAAGATAGTAACATGTATCCTTGAGCTCCTTCTCTCAAAGAAGCGTTTACTTGGTTGGCAGTCAAAAATCCAGAATTCTCACAACTAGGGAAAACTAAGGTTTTATTTGCACAGTCTAACAGGATATGATTAGAAGATAACCAATCCATTCCTAAGATTACATTCATTTGCGAAAGAGGCAAACGGATCAAATCAATCAAAAATGTTCTATCTTTAACAGAAATAGAACAGTTCAAACAAACTTTAGCAGTTATAAAAGGCTTTGCAGTAGGCGTAGAAATTACCAAATCAAAAGGTAAAGAAGACAAAGGAAATCCCAACAGATTCACACAGTCATAGGCAATAAAGGAATGCGTTGCGCCTGAATCAAACAGTACAGTTAAGGTTTTACCTCTCATGACACACTGACCTTGGATTAAGTCTTCATTCTGAGAAGCTTCAGCACCACCCATAGTGTAGACTCTGCCTCTTGCCTTAGGCCTTGCAGCTTGGACATTGTTGACAGAATGTTCCAATTTTGGTTGCATGCATTCACGTGAAATATGTCCCGGCTTTCCACACTTGAAGCAGATAATCCCTTTGATTGAACAATCTCTGGTGATGTGGTTGCTCTTCCCACACTTCATGCACTTGGTTGGGGCGTTTCCAGACTGACTGAAACTCCCACTGCTTCCTCCAACAGAACGTTGTTGTCGATCTTGTTGCTTTGCATACGGCTTCCATCGAGATTTTTTGTCTCGACCACCGCTTCCTCTCTGGAACTTGCTCGGTCCAGAACTCTGTACCCGCTTGTCCTTGGGCTCCAAATTCTCGATCTGACGACACTTCTCCATTAGTCTCGGAAAAACAAAAATTTCTAGAGGAACAACAGCTCTTTTCAAGTCAATCCTCAAACCTCCTTCAAATTTTCTGCACTTCCACTCCTCTCTTGGGTTGTCCAGAAAGTAATTTGAGCACTTTGCTAGACTTTCAAATTTGGCCCCGTATTCAGTTACGGTCATTCCCTCTTGTCTCAGCTGGTGGAACTCCATATCTTTCTCGTGCCTTGCACTCGCAGGAAAATACTTCTCCAGCAATTTTCCCTTAAAAGCATTCCAATCCATAGCTTGTTGATCATGAATCAGCATCTGACGGGCTCCTTCCCACCAGTATTCAGCATCCTCCACCAGCATATAGGTTGCTTAAACAACCTTGTCATTCTCAGTACATCTCATTGCTCCAAAGATCTTTTCCAACGTCTGGATCCAGCGTTCAGCTAACTCAGGATTGAATTTGCCCTTGAATTGAGGTGAATTCGTACGACGAAATTCGTCCAGTCCTCTACCTCCGGCAGCTTGTTCGTCACGTTGAACCATAGCAGTAGCCATTTCCCGTATGGCGTTCACAGCAGCAGTCAAGTTTTGAGCAGCCATTGCTACCTTCAAAACCAGAACTGTCAAACTCAAGAAACTACAACAAAACTAAAGCAAACAATAGAGAAACACACAGAGAACACAACACAAACAAGACAGACCATAACCTACAAACCCTAAAAAGACTCGGCCAGCTCTCATACCAAATAATGCAACACCCTTTCCCGAGCATCACATTCCCGAATGTTTATAAAGCCGAAAATATTTATTAATGCGGAAAATTTTCTTTTTTTTTCTTCTTTTCACAAAGATTTAATGGGATTAGTAAAGGTAAAAAATACAATAAACGAACTTAGGTTCACCATGCATTTCTAGAACATACTATATAATAAACATAGAACAGAAACAGAAACAGAAATAGAAACGTCAACATTACTGTATACAGACATAAGTCTAATGTATAACTCACATAAGAAATACAATAAGTACTAGGAGTCGTAGCTCCCAAAAGGTACTGCAAAAACTGACATAGTCTGGCCGACAACAAAATTAAAACAGCAAAAAGAGTCCGCCTCCCGGCTCAAGGAGACTACTGAACTGAACCATCATCACGTCCATCTGTTCAAGCAGCAACAGTAAGTACCAGCAGAAAACATACAGATATGGGTGAGATTCCCGTTCATCAACACAACAAAACAGCAGTAGTAAAAGCGGGATGACTCACCGAGTAACAGTGTACCCAACATGCTTACAAGAATTCTCAATATCAAACATATTAAGCAGTTGACAGCATAATATCATGTTAAGCAGTTAATAGTATAATATAAGGCATTCTTAAACAATACAGCGATGTATAACAGTAAATGTAAACATCAACAGCCATGCAATGCAGTGCAATGTATATGACTCAATGCCAATGTCACTGGGTACTACTCTGAACCCTACTACGTGGAGCTAACAAAACGTCGGAGAGAGTGAATGGGAGGACATGTTCCGGTTTCTGCCAGCCATGAGCAAGATGCTATAACATTCGTAATGTGCATGCGTCTGGCTTTACGGAAACACTCTTGACCAAACATGAAAAGTATGGCATCTAGTAGAGGATATCAGTGTATTGCACGGATTCGCCACTACACGGAAGAGCTACCAACTGGTCACATGTAAGCTTTTCCAACCCTAATACCTCCAAAAAGACCATTGAAGATCGTCACCGTAAGATTCGCACCCGCATCAAGGTGTAAGCTCAACTCCTAAGCTCAAGGCCTTACAACTATGCAAATGAAATGCCAATGCTTACACAAAGCATATGCGAAAAAGCAATGTTTACCCCCCGGGTAAACCTCGAGGTCCACAAAGGTTCTCTTCCTTAGAAACTATACGCGTCTTTGAAAAACAAAACCTTTATCCACCGGATAAATCTCGTGATCCCTCCGGGATCGAGTCATCACAAGACTGAAACAATTGAACGACTGATCGGGGTCCGAATCACCGGTCCATCTTCGAACTACTGTTTCAAAACCCAAAACGTTTCATGTTTGTGTTTATGTCTTATGAAGTCATTGATGTACTAAGTCATCAATGGTATAGTATATGGTCTTGCTTCACCACATATTATACTTAATTATCCCTTGTCTTCAACTCTAAGTCAATTACTTAACTTAGGTTTTTAATGCGTAAAACTTTACGAGTTGAGTTAAAAACTCCTCTGTAAACCAAAACAACTTCTCAATTGAAAACTCATTTGAATTGAAACAATTTTTGAACCACTTACTTACTCTATTTTTTAGCATTTTCTGAAACATGAAATTCGCTTAGCGGAATTACATTCGCTTAGTGAAATTGAGGCAGTAATGCCTCCTTTGGAACTCCTCTGCATCGCTCGGCGAAACATAAATCGCGTAGCGAAATGTGTTGTATTGGCATAGCGAATATGGATTCGCTTAGCGAAAATGGAGGCAGTTACACCTCTTTTGAAACTCCTTTGCATCGCTTGGCGAAACATAATTTGCGTAGCGAAATTCTCTGTAATCGCTTAGCGAAAGTGAGGCAATGATGCCTAACTTAGAATTCCTCTGTTTTCGCTTAGCGAAGGTAAATTTGCTTAGCGAAAAGTTGCCTTAAAACAAGACATTAACCTTATGGAACCAATTTGATTCTCTTCATGAAACCACTTCTTTTCTCATTTTGAGTCACTTGATTAACTAGATGTGTAACGCCCCGATTTTCACGTTTTCTATTTCTTCAGTATTTTAATGTCTTTATTTTATTCGAGGTCCTAGAAATAGAAATAAAATATTCCGAGACCATAGTCATGCTCGACGATATCGTAGGAAGCTACGATTAAGTTTTGAGTCGAAAACTCAAACGGAGTCCGGTCTGCGTTTTACGCTGACAGTATGATTTTACTGCTCAGAAGACCTCAGATGGACCCGTGAACGAGACAGTAAGTCTTAGAATTTTATTTTCTATGTTTTGGTTAAATTTCGTAAAAATTTCAGAAAAATCACTTCCTGACCTTCGTTCGGGCGGAATCCTCAATCGGGTGACGAACGGAGCCACATAATGGATTTACCGGGACTCGCCAACAGATAATCTTGATATCACAACATCCCAAGACACTTGGGAGAGCATGCCAGAGTCGTCATGACGTTCGGAAATATCTGGATGCAAAATGACCTAAATGCCCCTAACCTTAGTCTTTTACACTTTTACCATTATACCCTTTTGACAAATGACCTTTTTACCCTTAAGTGAGCTTTTAAGAGGCTGAACTCAGCCCCTCACTCCATCATTTTCGCACAGCCCCTCTCCCTTTAGAGTTCCATAGTTATTCTTGAGAGAAAACCCCATTGTTGGTCTTGAAGCTCCTTGAGTTTTTTTTGGAATCACTTGATTCCTTGAGCAATCTTCCTTCATTTCAAGGTAAGGTCACTTCTATGACCTCTTAGCTTCTTGAATCTTTCTTTATTTCAAGATCAATCTTCATTTTCATGAAAAGAATTTCTTAGATCCAAAACTTTGAAAATCCATAGGAAATTGTAGAAAAATCCTTTTGAGGTAAGACCAAGTTCTTTGAACTCATATCATCAATCTCTACCTACATCTAAGACCTTATGATTCAACTCTCATCATAGCTCAAAAAGCATTTTTTGGCCGAACCCTACTTGAAGATGATGAATAGTGTTTTCATCAATTTTTGATTTTTAACACTTGATTTCATCCTTAGCTTTCCTAATGCCTTTGAATCCATGAAATGGAAAACCAAAACCAATTCCTAAACTTTTAACCTAGGGTGGCCAAAATCCTCTTTGTTAATATTGTTGAGATTGGCTTTGATTGTTGTTTAATGTTGGATTGTTGTGTTGTTGTAGTTGTTGACAATTATCAGGAGGTTCACAAACCGATCAACCGACTTTGATCCGGGAATCTGCTCATCAACAGGTATGGGGAGAAGAATCTCATCACACCAAGATGGTGGTGGTGAAGATGGTTGTTTAAGTTTATGTGTGGGTGAAACCCTTTAGTTTGGGTTCACTTTTATGTGTTAAGTTTTGTTAAGTTTTCTTGGAGAACAAGATTGTCATGATGAGTTTATGCTTGAATATGTTGTAGTGTGCTTTAGCACATGTTGATGATGATATGATTGAATGAAAATCATTTCCATGTATGTTGAAAAACCTACTTTGATCATTAGATCAAGTATGGACTTTTATGCTTGATTATGAGACCATGATGTGTGATGGACTTGGATGTTTGATTATGATGTAGTAAGGTGTATTGTGGTTTATCATAATTGTGTGAGTTTTTGAGCTACATTTGCTTTGTTGGTGAAGCAAAGTCTCCATGTTTCATTGGAGTAGGCTTGTGGCCTTAGTAAGAGGAAAATATAAGAACATATGTTGTTCTTGTTTTGGCAAAGTTTTGATGCAACAAAAACATGATTTCCTAACCTATGTTTTCAAAGAGAAACAAAAGTGATTTTGATCCAAAGATCAAATGAAGTTTTAACCTTTAAAGTGTGTCACCAAAGTGGGAAAATGTCTTTTCTTTAGCCATAGGTCTTTTAATCAAACTAAGTGTTTCAAAAGAAGAATTAATAAAGGAGTTAGGGAAAATGAAAAACAGGGCACTCGCCCAGCGAACCCCGTCTCGCCCCGCGAGACAGAGGGAAGATAAGGCATTCGCCAGGCTAACATTGCCTCGCCTTGCGAGACAGTGGACTAGCCCGAGCAGCAAAGATGCAACTTCTCGGCCTCGCGTAGTGAAGTCGTTATCGCCTCGTGAACCGCCTAAGTAGTGAAGATGCAGCTTCTCTGCCTCGCGTCGCAATACAATCCTCGCCTCGCGGAGCAGAAAGACTGTCTAAGAAGTAAAGATAACTTCTCAGCCTCGCGTCGCGACATAGACCTTCGCCTCGCGAGAAATGTTTTGTTTATAAGGAGTGTTTTTCAACTCAAACTGTAAAGTTTTACGCTTTAAAAACCTAAGTTAAGTAATTGACTTAGAGTTGAAGACATGGGATAATTAAGTGTAATATGTGGTGAAACAAGACCATATACTATACCATTGATGACTTAGTACATCAATGACTTCATAAGACATAAACACAAACATGAAACGTTTTGGGTTTTGACACAGTAGTTCGATGACGGACCGGTGATTCGAACCCCGATCAGTCGTTCAATTGTTTCAGTCTTGTGATGACTCGATCCCGGAGGGATCACAAGATTTATCCGGTGGATAAAGGTTTTGTTTTTCAAAAGACACGTATAGTTCCTAAGGAAGAGAACCTTAGTAGACTTCGAGATTTATCCAGGGGATAGACATTGCTTGATCGCATCTGCTTTGTGTAAGCATTGGCATTTCATTTGCATAGTTGTAAGGCCTTGAGCCTAGGAGTTGAGCTTACACCTTGATGCGGGTGCGAATCTTACGGTGACGATCTTCAATGGTCTTTTTGGAGGTATCAGGGTTGGAAGGGCTTACATGTGACCAGTTGGTAGCTCTTCTATGTCGTGGCGAATCCGTGCAATACACTGATATCCTCTACTAGATGCCGTACTTTTCATGTTTGGTCGAGAGTGTTACCGTAAAGCCAGATACGTGCACGTTACGAATGTTGTAGCATCTTGCTCATGGCTGGCAGAAACCGGAACATGTCCTCCCATTCACTCTCTCCGAATGTTTTGTTAGCTCCATGGAGTAGGGGTCAGAGTAGTACCCAGTGACATTGACATTGAGTCATATACATTGCATTGCATTGCATAGCTATTGGTGTTTACATTCACTGTTATACATCGTTGTACTGTTTAAGAGTACCTTATTTTATGCTATTAACTGCTTAACATGATATTATGCTGTCAACTGCTTAATATGTTTGACATTGAGAATTCTTGTAAGCATGTTGGGCACGCTGTTACCCGGTGAGTCGTCCCGTTTTTACTACTGCTGTTTTGTTGTGTTGATGAACGGGAATCTCACCCATATCTGTATGTTTTCTGCTGGTACTTGCTGTTGCTGTTTGAACAGATGGACGTGACGATGGTTCAGTCCAGCAGTTTCCTTGAGCCCTGAGGCGGACCTTCTTTTTTTGTGGTTTAGTTTTGTTGTCGGCCAGACTATGTCAGTTTTTGTAGTACCTTTCGGGAGCTACGACTCCTAATACTTATTGTATCTTTTTATGTCAGTTATTCATTAGATCTATGTTTGTATATAGTAAGGTTGACGTCTCTATTCTTGTTTCTGTTCTGTGTTTATTATACAGTATGTTCTAGATATGCAAGGCAAACCTAAGTTCGTTTATTAGTATTATTTACCTTTACTAAATCCCATTACCTTTTGCGAAAAGAAAAAAAAAAGAAAAACGTATTTTCCGCATTAAGAAATATTTTCGGCCTTATAAACGTTCGGGAATGTGACACTCGGGAAAGGGTGTTGCATTATTTGGTATCAGAGCTGGCCGAGTCTTTTTGGGGTTTGTAGGTTATGGTCTGTCTTGTTTGTGTTGTGTTCTCTGTTTGTTTCTCTGTTGTTTGCTTTAGTTTGTTGTGGTTCTTGAGTTTGACAGTTCTGATTTTGAAGGTAGCAATGGCTGCTCAAAACCTGACTGCTGCTGTGAACGCCATACGGGAAATGGCTGCTGCTATGGTTCAACGTGACGAAAGAGCTTCCGGAGGTAGAGGACTGGATGAATTTCTTCTTCGGAATCCACCTCAATTCAAAGGTGAATTCAATCCTGAGTTAGCTGAACGCTGGATCCAAACGCTGGAAAAGATCTTTGGAGCGATGAGATGCACTGAGAATGACAAGGTTGTCTATGCAACCTATATGCTGGCGGAGGATGCTGAATACTGGTGGGAAGGAGCCCGTCGGATGTTGATTCACGATCAACAAGCTGTGGATTGGAATGCTTTTAGGGGAAAATTCCTGGAAAAGTATTTTCCTGCAAGTGGAAGACACGAGAAAGAGATGGAGTTCCTCCAACTGAGACAAGGGGGAATGACTGTAGCTGAATACGGGGCCAAGTTTGAAAGTCTAGCAAAGTTCTCAAATTACTTTTTGGACAACCCAAGAGAAGAGTGGAAGTGCCGGAAATTTGAAGGAGGTCTGAGGATCGACTTGAAAAGAGCTGTTGTTCCTCTAGAAATTTCTGTTTTTCCGAGGTTAATGGAGAAGTGTCGTCTGATCGAGAGTTTGGAGCCTAAGGACAAGCGGGTACAGAGTTCTGGACTGAGCAAGTTCCAGAGAGGAAGCGGTGGTCGAGACAACAAATCTCGATGGAAGCCGTATACAAAGCAACAAGATCGACAACAACGTTCTGTTGGAGGAAGCAGTGGGAGTTTCAGTCAGCTTGGAAACGCCCCAACCAAGTGCATGAAGTGTGGGAAGAGCAATCACATCACCAGAGATTGTTCAATCAAAGGGATTATCTGCTTCAAGTGTGGGAAGCCGGGACATATCTCACGTGAATGCATGCAACCAAAATTGGAACATTCTGTCAACAATGTCCTAGCTGCAAGGCCTAAGATGAAGGGCAGAGTCTACACTATGGGTGGTGCTAAAGTTTCTCAGAATGAAGACTTGATCCAAGGTCAGTGTGTCATGGGAGGTAAAACCTTAACTGTACTGTTTGATTCAGGCGCAACGCATTCCTTTATTACCTATGACTGTGTGAATCTGTTGGGATTACCTGTGTCTTCTTTACCTTTTGATTTGGTAATTTCTACACCTACTGCAAAGCCTGTTATAACTGCTAAAGTTTGTTTGAACTGTTCTATTTCTGTTAAAGATAGAACATTTTTGATTGATTTGATCTGTTTGCCTCTTTCGCAAATGGATGTAATCTTAGGAATGGATTGGTTGTCTTCTAATCATATCCTGTTAGACTATGCAAATAAAACCTTAGTTTTCCCTAGTTGTGAGAATTCTGGATTTTTGACTGCCAACCAAGTAAATGCTTCTTTGAGAGAAGGAGCTCAAGGATACATGTTACTATCTTCTTTGGAGGTCAGGAGCGAGCTAGTCTTAGAGCGCATACCTGTCGTGAATGAGTTTCCGGAAGTCTTTCCTGAAGACGTACCAGGTTTGCCGCCAGTTCGGGACATCGAGTTTGCAATCGATATTGTGCCAGGAACAGGACCAGTGTCTATGGCACCGTATCGTATGGCAACTGCTGAGTTGGAAACCTTGAACGAACAGTTGGTAGACTTATTGGGGAAACAATTTGTTAGACCCAGTGTGTCGCCGTGGGGAGCACCTGTGCTGTTGGTGAAAAAGAAAGATGGAACATCTCGTTTATGTGTGGATTATCGCCAGTTGAATAAAGTTATTATTAAGAACAAGTATCCACTTCCGAGGATAGATGAGTTGATGGATCAGTTGAGGGGAGCGGCAGTTTTCTCCAAGATTGATTTGCGATCGGGTTATCACCAGATTCGTGTGAAGGCAGAAGATATACCGAAGATAGCGTTTCGAACACGCTATGGGCACTACGAGTATCTTGTGATGCCGTTTGGAGTGACGAATGCTCCAGCCATATTCATGGACTATATGAATAGGATCTTTCGTCCATACCTGGATAAGTTTGTCGTTGTCTTCATAGATGACATACTTAACTATTCGCGAGACTAGGAAGAACATGTTGAACATCTTAGTGTAGTTCTTCAAGTTCTTAAAGAGAAACAGCTGTATGCAAAGTTGTCCAAGTGTGAGTTTTGGCTCGACGAAGTGCAGTTTTTGGGTCGTGTAATTTCGAAGGAAGGAATTGTTGTAGATCCGTCGAAAGTCGAAGCAGTTCTTGAGTGGGAGAGACCAACCACAGTAACTGAGATACGCAGTTTTGTGGGTTTGGCTGGGTATTATCGGAGGTTTATTGAGGGATTTTCTATGATTGTAGGACCTCTTAACCAATTGACGAGGAAGGACAAAGCGTTTGAATGGACTGAAGCCTGTGAGCAAAGTTTTCAGGAGTTGAAGAAGAGGCTGACTACATCACCAGTGTTGATATTGCCAGATCCAAGCGAATCTTTTGAAGTGTACTGTGATGCTTCATACCAAGGATTAGGCTGTGCTCTGATGCAGAATCGGAAGGTGGTAGCGTATGCCTCGAGACAGTTGAAAGTGCACGAGAAGAATTACCCAACTCATGATTTGGAGTTAGCAGCGGTAGTCATTGCGTTGAAGATTTGGAGGCACTACTTGTATGGTTCGACGTTCAATGTTTTCAGCTATCATAAGAGCTTGAAGTATCTGTTCGATCAAAAATAGATCAATATGAGGCAAAGACGGTGGCTGGAATTTTTAAAGGACTATGATTTCCAGATACAGTATCATCCGGGAAAAGCGAATGTGGTAGCGGATGCCCTGAGTAGAAAAGTGTTACATGTATCTGCCATGATGGTTAAGGAACACGAGCTGTTGGAACAGTTCAGAGATATGCATCTGTCTGTGGTTAGTATGCCAGGAAGACTATGCGTGTGTATGGTTACAGTATCTTGTGATCTGATGGACCAGATTCAGGAGAAAGAAGTATACGACCAGTATTTAGAAAAAGAGCGAAGGAATCTATAGAAAGGGATGACGTCGGAATACAAAGAAGGAACAGATGGAATCCTAAGATGAGGAGAACGAGTTTGTGTGCCAAACAACCCAGAGATAAGAAGGTTAATTCTGGACGAAGCTCATAGAAGCAAGTTAAGTATGCATCCAGGGTCAACCAAGATGTACCAAGACCTGAAGCGGTTGTTTTGGTGGCAAGGCATGAAAAGAGATGTAGCCGATTATGTGGCATCTTGCTTAGTGTGTCAGAAAGCAAAGGTTGAACATCAGAGGCCAGCTGGAATGTTACTTCCGTTGGATATCCCAGAGTGGAAATGGGACGGCATAGCGATGGATTTCGTGACGTGTTTGCCAAGGACACCTAAAGGATACGATTCCATTTGGGTTATAATTGATAGGCTTACGAAATCAGCTCATTTTCTACCGATTAATCTCAAGTATTCTATGGAAAAGCTTACTCAGATTTATATCAGTGAGATTGTGAGACTACATGGAGTACCTTCAAGTATCATATCGGATAGAGACCCGCGTTTTACTTCGCGTTTTTGGCAAAGTTTATATGAAGCTTTAGGAACAAAGTTACGACTAAGTTCGGCTTACCATCCTCAAACTGATGGACAATCGGAAAGGACGATTCAGTCTTTAGAGGATCTGTTGAGGGCGTGTGTGTTGGAACATGCCGGTAGTTGGGAGAATTTTCTACCGTTGATAGAGTTCACCTACAACAACAGTTATCATTCGAGTATAGGGATGGCACCCTACGAAGCTTTATATGGACGACGTTGCAGAACACCTTTGTGTTGGTACCAAGATGGAGAAAGTGTTTCATTAGGACCTGAACTAGTGCAACAAACAACTGAGAAGGTAAAATTGATTCAAGAAAAGATGAGGATAACTCAAAGCCGACAGAAGAGTTATGCGGATAAAAGACATAGGCCACTTGAGTTCGAGGAAGGGGATCATGTGTTTTTTAGAGTCACTCCTATGACTGGGGTGGGCAGGGTCCTGAAGTCCAGAAAACTCACTCCAAAATTCATTGGACCCTATCAAATTCTTCGTCGGATAGGTCCAGTAGCTTACCAAATAGCTTTACCGCCTTTTCTATCCAACCTTCATAATGTTTTTCATGTTTCGCAATTGCGAAAGTATATTCCTGATCCCAGTCACGTCATAGAGTCTGATTCAGTACAGCTAAAGGATAACCTAACCTATGCGACATTGCCGGCTAAGATCGAGGATAGAAGGATAAAGAAACTGCGAGGGAAGGAGATAGCTTTAGTCAAGGTTATCTGGAACGAGACTACAGGTGATGCTACCTGGGAAAGAGAAGAGGACATGCAACAACAGTATCCGAGTTTGTTTTAAGAGGCACGTATAATTTCGAGGACGAAATTCTTTTAAGAGGGATAGGAATGTAACGCCCCGATTTTCACGTTTTCTATTTCTTCAGTATTTTATTGTCTTTATTTTATTCGAGGTCTTAGGAATAGAAATAAAATATTCCGAGACCATAGTCATGCTCGACGATATCGTAGGAAGCTACGATTAAGTTTTGAGTCGAATACTCAAACGGAGTCCGGTCTGCGTTTTACACTGACAGTATGATTTTACTGCTCAGAAGACCTTAGATGGACCCGTGAACGAGACAATAAGTCTTAGAATTCGATTTTCTACGTTTTGGTTAAATTTCATAAAAATTTCAGAAAAATCACTTCCTGACCTTCGTTCGGGCGGAATCCTCAATCGGGTGACGAACGGAGCCACATAATGGATTTACCGGGACTCGCCAACAGATAATCTTGATATCACATCATCCCAGGACACTTGGGAGAGTTTGCCAGAGTCGTCATGACGTTCGGAAATATTTGGACGCAAAATGACCAAAATGCCCCTAACTTTAGTCTTTTACACTTTTACCATTATACCCATTTGACAAATGACCTTTTTAACCTTAAGTGAGCTTTTAAGAGGCTGAACACTTGTTTTCATCAATTTTTGATTTTTAACACTTGATTTCATCCTTAGCTTTCCTAATGCCTTTAAATCCATGAAATGGAAAACCAACACTAATTCCTAACCTTTTAACCTAGGGTGGCCAAAATCCTCTTTGTTAAGATTGTTGAGATTGGCTTTGATTGTTGTTTAATGTTGGATTGTTGTGTTGTTGTAGTTTTTGACGATTATTAGCAGGTTCACAAACCGATCAACCGACTTTGATCCGGAAATCTGCTCATCAACAGGTATGGGGAGAAGAACCTCATCACACCAAGATGGTGGTGGTGAAGATGGTTGTTTAAGTTTATGTGTGGGGGAAACCCTTTAGTTTGGGTTCACTTTTATGTGTTAAGTTTTGTTAAGTTCTCTTGGAGAACAAGATTGTCATGATGAGTTTATGCTTGAGTATGTTGTAGTGTGCTTTAGCATATGTTGATGATGATATGATTGAATGAAAATCATTTCCATGGATGTTGAAAACCTACTTTGATCATTAGATCAAGTATGGACTTTTATGCTTGATTATGAGACCATGATGTGTGATGGACTTGGATGTTTGATTATGATGTAGTAAGGTGTATTGTGGTTTATCATAATTGTGTGAGTTTTTGAGCTACATTTGCTTTGTTGGTGAAGCAAAGTCTCCATTTTTCATTGGAGTAGGCTTGTGGCCTTAGTAAGAGGAAAATATAAGAACATATGTTGTTCTTGTTTTGGCAAAGTTTTGATGCAACAAAAACATGATTTCCTAACCTATGTTTTCAAAGAGAAACAAAAGTGATTTTGATCCAAAGATCAAATGAAGTTTTAACCTTTAAAGTGTGTCACCAAAGTGGGAAAATGTCTTTTCTTTAGCCATAGGTCTTTTAATCAAACTAAGTGTTTCAAAAGAAGAATTAATAAAGGAGTTAGGGAAAATGAAAAACAGGGCACTCGCCCAGCCAACCCCGTCTCGCCCCGCGAGACAGAGGGAAGATAAGGCATTCTCCAGGCTAACATTGCCTCGCCTCGCGAGATAGTGGACTAGCCCGAGCAGCAAAGATGCAACTTCTCGGCCCCGCGTAGTGAAGTCGTTATCGCCTCCCGAACCGCCTAAGTAGTGAAGATGCAGCTTCTCTGCCTCGCGTCGCGATACAATCCTCGCCTCGCGGAGCAGAAAGACTGTCTAAGAAGTAAAGATAACTTCTCAGCCTCGCGTCGCGACCTAGACCTTCGCCTCGCTAGAAATGGTTTGTTTATAAAGAGTGTTTTTCAACTCAAACTGCAAAGTTTTACGCTTTAAAAACCTAAGTTAAGTAATTGACTTAGAGTTGAAGACAAGGGATAATTAAGTGTAATATGTGGTGAAACAAGACCATATACTATACCATTGATGACTTAGTACATCAATGACTTCATAAGACATAAACACAAACATGAAACGTTTTGGGTTTTGACACAGTTCGATGACGGACCAGTGATTCGGACCCTGATCAATCGTTCAATTGTTTCAGTCTTGTGATGACTCGATCCCGGAGGGATCACGAGATTTATCCGGTGGATAAAGGTTTTGTTTTTCAAAAGACACGTATAGTTCCTAAGGAAGAGAACCTTAGTAGACTTCGAGGTTTATCCGGGAGATAGACATTACTTGATCGCATCTGCTTTGTGTAAGCATTGGCATTTTATTTGCATAGTTGTAAGGCCTTGAGCCAAGGAGTTGAGCTTACACCTTGATGCGGGTGCGAATCTTACGGTGACGATCTTCAATGGTCTTTTTGGAGGTATCAGGGTAGGAAGGGCTTACATGTGACCAGTTGGTAGCTCTTCTGTGTCGTGGCGAATCCGTGCAATACACTGATATCCTCTACTAGATGCCGTACTTTTCATGTTTGGTCGAGAGTGTTATCGTAAAGCCAGATACGTGCACGTTACGAATGTTGTAGCATCTTGCTCATGGCTGGCAAAAACCGGAACATGTCCTCCCATTCACTCTCTCCGAATGTTTTGTTAGCTCCATTGAGTAGGAGTCAGAGTAGTACCCAGTGACATTGACATTGAGTCATATACATTGCATTGCATTGCATGGCTATTGGTGTTTACATTCACTGTTATACATCGTTGTACTGTTTAAGAGTACCTTATTTTATGATATTTACTGCTTAACATGATATTTTGTTGTCAACTGCTTAATATGTTTGACATTGAGAATTCTTGTAACCATGTTGGGCACGTTGTTACCCGGTGAGTCGTCCCGTTTTTACTACTGCTATTTTGTTGTGTTGATGAACGGGAATCTCACCCATATCTGTATGTTTTCTGCTGGTACTTGCTGTTGCTGTTTGAACAGATGGACGTGACGATGGTTCAGTCCAGTAGTTTCCTTGAGACCTGAGGCGGACCTTCTTTTTTTGTGGTTTAGTTTTGTTGTCGGCCAGACTAAGTCAGTTTTTGTAGTACCTTTGGGGAGCTACGACTCCTAGTACTTATTGTATCTTTTTATGTCGGTTATACATTAGATCTATGTCTGTATATAGTAAGGTTGACGTTTCTATTCTTGTTTCTGTTCTGTGTTTATTATTTACCTTTACTAAATCCCATTACCTTTTGCGAAAAGAAAAAAAAAACCATATTTTCCGCATTAAGAAATATTTTCAGCCTTATAAACGTTCGGGAATGTGACACTCGGGAAAGGGTGTTGCATTATTTGGTAAAAGGATAAGGTATAAAAACATGTTTCACTTTGGTGAAATTACTTTGGGATTTAATTCCATTCGATCTTTGGATCAAAGTCACTTAGGGTTTTTCTTTGAAAAACATAAGTTATTAAAAACACTTTCTTTACATCAAAACTTGATTTATTCAAGAACTACACATGTTCTTCCTTTTCTCAAGGTCATGGCTAAAAGCCTAATAGGAACCAATGTGAAGATTTACTTCACCAACTAATCAAATTATGGCTCACAAAATTTACACAATTATGATGAACAATAACACACAACATTGCATCATAATTAAGCACATAAGCACAAAAGCCTGTACTTGATCTAGTGATCAAAGTAGGTTTTTCATCATGCAAGAAATCATTTTCTCACCTAGACAACATCATCATAAGACACATGATAAGGCATACAAGCACAACTACAAATATTACACATTGTTCTCCAAGAGAACTTAACACAACTTAACCATTAAAAGTGAACCCAAACTAAAGGGTTTCACCCACACATAACTTAAACAACCATCTACACTACCACCATCTTGGTGTGATGAGGTTCAACCCCCATACCTGTTGATGAGCAGATTCCCAGATGTGATCGGTTTGTGAACTTCCTGATAATCGTCAACAACTACAACAACACAACAATCCATCATTAAACAACAATCAAAGCCAATCTCAACTATTCTAAAAAAGAGGATTTCGGCCACCCTAGGTTAAAAAGGTTAGGAATTGATCTTGGTTTCCCATTTCATGGATTCAAAGGCATTAGGAAAGCTAAGGATGAAATCAAGTGTTAGAAATCAAAATTTGATGAAAACACTATTCATCATCATCAAATAGGGTTCGGCCAAAAATGGATTTTGGGCTATGATGGGAGTTGAATCATAAGCTCTTGGGTTTAGATAGAGAATGATGATGAGAGTTCAAAGAACTTGGTCATACCTCAAAAGGATTTTTCTACAATTTCCTATGGATTTTCAAAGTTTTGGATCTAATAATTTCTTTTCATGAAAATGAAGATTGATCTTGAAATAAAGAAAGATTCAAGAATTTAAGAGATCATAGAAGTGATCTTACCTTGAAATGAAGGAAGATTGCTCAAGGAATCAAGTGATTGCAACAAGTGATTCAAGCTTTTCAAGGATGAAAATGGAGTTTCTCTCAAGAATAACTATGGAGCTCTAAAGTGGAGAAGGCTGTGCGGAAATGAGAGAGTAAGGGGCTGAGTTCAGCCTCTTAAGAGCTCACTTAAGGGTAAAAAGGTCATTTGCCAAAAGGGTAAAATGGTAAAAGTGTAAAAGACTAGGGTTAGGGGCATTTTGGTCATTTTGCATTCAGATATTTCCAAACGTCATGACGACTCTGGCATACTCTCTCAAGTGTCCTGGGATGAGGTGATATCAAGATTATCTGTTGGCGAGTCCCGATAAATCCATATGTGGCTCCGTTCGTCACCCGATTGAGGATTCCGCTCGAACAAAGGTCAGGAAGTGATTTTTCTGAAGTTTTTGTGAAATTTAACCAAAACGTAGAGAATCGAATTCTAAGACTTATTGTCTCGTTCACGGGTCCATCTGAGGTCTCCTGAGCAGTAAAATCATATTGTCAGTGTAAAAACACAGACCGGACTCCGTTTGAGTTTTCGACTCAAAACTTAATCGTAGCTTCCTACGATATCGTCGAGCATGACTATGGTCTCGGAATATTTTATTTCCATTCCTAAGACCTCGAATAAAATAAAGACGTTAAAATACTGAAGAAATAGAAAACGTGAAAATCAGGGCGTTACATTCCTTTTCTTATTCCACCATAGGCTATACTTAATTATCTCTTTTCTTATGCTCTAAGTTAATTACTTAACTTAGGTTTTCATGCGTAAACTTTGCGATTTGAGTTGAAAAATCTCGATTTAAGACTTTATACACCAAAACCTTTCCAATTGAAAACTCATTTGATTTAAAAGAACTTGGTTACTTGATTGAATTAAAGTACCTCAACAAATCTTGAAAAGGGTTTTCCTCACTAACTTAGCGTAAAACCGTGTCCTAAGTTAGCGTAAAAGAAATGGAACTTTCATTTAGTTTTCGAATGATGATTCAATTAATTCAAACTTGAGGACAAGGTCCTCTTTATACATTGAGGATTGAATATTAACTTAGTATTAAAAAGAATGTGACATCCTACTAAACCTAAGGTAACTTCATATTAATTTTACTCTCATGAAATTGCTTTCATTATTTTATTTTTAAAACACTTACTTAATTGAATAAACTATGACTAATTTTCACCTTGGTTAAAAATGCTTAAGGCCGAAACCCTAATTGATCTTTGGATCAAAATCACTTCTTGTTTGTTTTGAAATACAAGTTACTAAAACACTTATTAGCTTTCAAAACATTAAAGTTCGAGAACAAACTCATGTTCGTCCTCTTTTTACTAACTATGGCCGAATACTATCACTTAGAAGATGTGAAGATTTTGCTTCACTAACTTGTCAAGTAATAGCTCAAAATGATCACAAAATTATGAGGAACAATAATCATACATCATTCAACCATAAACAAGTATAAAAATCCTTACTTGATCTAGAGATCAAAGTATGGTTTTTCAACATGCATGAAAACATTTTTCCATCCAAGCATACATCATCATACACATATACTAAGCATTGAAACATTATTACAAACTTGTTCTCAAAGAGAACTTCATCAAGAAAGTAGTGAACCCAAGCTAGGGTTTCACCCAAACAAAACATAAACAACCATTTTTATCTTCCACCAATTTTGGCGTGATGAGGTTCACTCCCACATACCTTTAATGAAGAGGTTCAAGTGAAAGGAAACTCCAAGCCCTCAAAACAAAGAGAAGGCCAAACCTAGAGGATAGAAAAAGGTGAGACCTTGAACTTGTTTTCATGAAAAGGAGAACTAGAAGATGATTACTCAAGTTAACAAGTAAGGAAATGAAAAGGAAAAGGATTTAGAAGCTTACCCACTCAAGAACAACTCCTAGGTTTTGGATGGTGTTCTTGAGGTTGAAGAACAACTTTGCCAAATCAAGAAACTTCCTTCACCCAAGTTGATCCTTAGATCAAGACAAGGTGAGGTATGGTTTTAGAATTGAAGAAAGGAATTTGGTTAGAGATCTACGATGAAGAACCGAATTTATGAAGAAGAGAGAGAAGTGAGGATTTTTTAAAAACCTAAGAAATGGTGTGTTTGATCTTTAGAAGATGAGAAATGAAAGTGGATGTGTGTTTTAGTCTTGGAATGGCCGAATGGCCTTGGTGACTGATCACCAATTTCAAGTTAAAGTTGATAGAAAATTGTGTAAGGAAATGAAGGGCCAAGATGTGATGAAGTACAAAGGTGTTGACACCATATTCAAAGTTGTAGAGATTAACCAAAAATGGGTGGTTTGGCTTTTTCCATAAAAGGAAAAGTTGATAAAGGTGTAAGTTGTCATGAAATGCTAAAAGATACCTCCTTGTGAAACGTGATAAGCAGTCTCAACTTCTCCCGACTCTGGGCCAGAGTGACCTCCCGATCCCGGGCCCGATTACTCCCTGACCCTGGCACGCTTCCCAAGGTAAAGCGGTCCCGATTAAAATAATAATATTTTCATCGGCTCCGACTCAAAACAACACAACAGGCTCAAAACAATATCTTATGACCATTAAGCTCATAATTGAAATTCAATTATGAATTTCCAATTATTAACTATTTTTAAGATTATTATTAATCAGGTTGTGTTCTCAGCCAAGTTATTCACACAAACAGTTAAAAGGCAGATACAGGGATTTTGGGATGTTACAACACTACCCTCCAAAAAGAAATTTCGTCCTCGAAATTTACCTTAGAAGAGATGCAAAAACGGTTCCCTCATCCTATCTTCCAACTCCCTGGTGGCATCACCTGAAGTCTCGTTGCTGATTACTTTGACCAGGGATATCTCCTTTCCTCGTAGATGCTTAACTCTTTTGTCTTCAATCTTGACCAGCAGTGTTTCATAGGTCAGGTTATCCTTTAGCTGTACTGAATCAGGCTTTATGACATGACCGGGATCCGGAATATATTTTCGCAATTGCGAAACGTGAAAAACATCATTAAGGTTGTATAGAAAAGGTGGTAAAACTATTTGGTAAGCTACTGGACCTATCCGACGAAGAATTTGATAAGGTCCAATAAATTTTGGAGTGACTTTTTTGGACTTAAGGACCCTGCCAACCCTAGTCATTGGAGTGACTCTCAAAAATACATGATCACCTTCTTCGAATTCAAGGGGCCCACGTCTTTTATCCGCATAGCTTTCCTGTCGGCTCTGAGTTGTCCTCATCTTTTCTTGAACCATTTTAACCTTGTCAGTTGTTTGTTGCACTAGTTCAAGTCCTAACGAAGCACTTTCTCCATCTTGATACCAACACAGAGGTGTTCTGCATCGTCGTCCGTCTAAAGCTTCATAGGGTGCCATCCCTATACTTGGATGATAACTGTTATTGTAGGTGTATTCTATCAACGGTAGAAAACTCTCCTAACTTCCGGCATGTTCCAACACACACGCCCTCAACAAATCCTCTAAAGATTGTATCGTCCTCTCTGATTGTCCGTCTGTTTGAGGATGGTAAGCCGAACTCAGCCGTAACTTTGTTCCTAAAGCTTCATGCAAACTCTGCCAAAACCGTGAAGTAAAATGCGGGTCTCTATCTGATATGATGCTCGAAGGTACTCCATGTAGTCTCACAATCTCACTGATATAAATTTGAGTCAGTCTCTCCATAGAGTACTTGATATTGATAAGCAGGAAGTGAGCTAACTTCGTAAGCCTATCTACTATCACCCAAATGGAATCACACCCCTTAGGTGTCCTTGGTAAACACGTTACAAAGTCCATCGCTATGCCATCCCACTTCCACTCTGGGATGTCCAACGGAAGTAACATTCCCGCTGGCCTTTGATGTTCCACCTTTGCTTTCTGACACACCAAGCAAGACGCCACATAATCAACCACATCTCGTTTCATGCCTTGCCACCAAAACAACCGCTTCAGGTCTTGGTACATCTTTGTAGATCCTGGATGCATACTCAACTTGCTTCTATGAGCTTCGTCCAGAATTTAACCTCCTCAGCTCTAGGTTGTTTGGCACACAGACCCTTTCTCCTCGTCTTAGAATCCCATCTACTCCTTCCTGGTACTCAGACGTCAACCCTTTCTTCAAATTTCCTCGCTCTTTCTCTAGATACTAATCATACACTTGCTTCTCCCGAATCCGATCCATCATATGACACGACACTGTAACCATGCCCACACAAAGCTTTCCCGGCATACTGACCACTAACAGATGCATATCTCTAAACTGTTCCAACAACTCATGTTCTTTAACCATCATGGCAGACACATGTAACACTTTCCTACCCAAAGTGTCTGCTACCACATTAGCCTTTCTCGGATGATATTGTAACTCAAAGTCGTAGTCCTTCAAAAATTCCAACCACCATCTCTGCCTCATGTTGAGCTCTTTCTGATCGAACAAGTACTTCAGACTCTTATGATCACTGAAGACATTGAACGTCGAACCATACAAGTAGTGCCTCCAAATCTTCAACGCAAAGACCACCGCTGCTAACTCTAGATCATGGGTAGGGTAGTTCTTTTTGTGCACTTTCAACTGTCTCGAAGCATAAGCTACCACTTTCCAATTCTGCATCAGAACACAGCCTAACCCCTTGTATGAAGCATCACAGTACACTTCAAAAGGTTCACTTGGATCTGGTAACACCAACACTGGCGAAGTAGTCAACCTCTTCTTCAGCTCCTGAAAACTCTGCTCACAAGCTTCAGTCCATTCAAAAGCTTTATCCTTTCGTGTCAACTGGGTAAGGGGTCCTACAATCTTAGAAAATCCCATGATGAACCTCCGGTAATACCCAGCCAAGCCCACAAAACTGCGTATCTCAATCACTGTTGTTGGCCTTTCCCACTCAAGAACTGCTTCAACCTTTGATGGATCCAAGCAATCCCTTCCTTTGAAATCATGTGAACCAAAAACAGCACTTCGTCGAGCCAAAACTCACACTTGGATAGCTTTGCATACAACCGTTTCACCTTCAGAATCCGAAGAACCACATTAAGATGTTCAGCGTGTTCTTCTTGATCTCGGGAATAGATGAGTATGTCATCTATGAAGACAACGACAAAACTTATCTAGGTAGGGACAAAAAATCCTATTCATATAATCCATGAATATGGCTAGAGCATTCGTCACCCCAAAAGGAATCACAAGGTACTTGTAGTGCCTATAGCGTGTTCGAAACGCTGTCTTTGGCACATCCTCTGCCTTCACACAAATCTGGTGATAACCCGATCGCAGGTCGATCTTGGAGAAAACTGCCGCTCCCTTCAACTGATCCATTAAGTCATCTATCCTCGGGAGAGGGTACTTGTTCTTACTGGTGACCTTGTTCAACTGGCGATAATCCACACATAAGCGAGAAGTTCCATCTTTCTTTTTCACTAACAGCACAGGAGCTCCCCACGGTGAAACGCTGGGTCTAACAAACTGCTTCCCCAATAAATCTTCCAATTGTTCTTTCAAGGTCTCCAACGCTACAGGTGCCATGCGATACGGTGGCATAGACATGGGTCCTGTTCCTGGTATAAGGTCGATTGAAAATTCGATGTCCCGAATTGGCGGCAACCCTGGTACATCTTCAGGAAAGACTTCCGGAAACTCGTTCACGACAGGCACATGCTCTAAGACTAGCTCGTTCTTGACCTCCAAAGAAGATAGTAACATGTATCCTTGAGCTCCTTCTCTCAAAGAAGCCTTTACTTTGTTGGCAGTCAAAAATCCAGAATCCTTAGAACTAGGAAAGATTAAGGTTTTGTTTGCACAATCTAACAGGATATGGTTAGAAGATAACCAATCCATCCCTAAGATTGCATCCATTTACGAAAGAGGCAAACAAATCAAATCAATCAAGAACGTCCTATCTTCTACAGAAATAGAACAGCCTTGCCCCTCCTTTTATAGCCCTCCCAAGGGCATGGAGGGTATGATTCTGTTACGCTAGTGGCCCACCCCAAGTCATTAGCGCATTATGTGGAGGGGCACTTTTTCCATTGAGGTCATGCCCCATAGACGTGCCTTACGTGGCCTTCTAAAAGATTCCATCCCTTGACCCTGGCTGGGATCGTTTATCTCGGACCATTCTTCCCAGGCATTCTTGGCTCGGCCGAGGTAGGAACTAGGGCGCTTATCAGTGGAGCTCTGGATGTTCAACTCGGATGGGATATCTCGAGCTCCTTATGCCCTCTGAGGGGATTAGGCCCCCGTTCGATGGGCCATGATTCTCGGTTGAGCCTCCTACCAAATATGGTAGCCACAATAATGATCTATTACTTTCTTTCCAAAACTTATGTTGTCATTCCATATGTAATTAGGTTAACTGTTACCGACTGTTCCATTTGTAGATCATTAGTATCATGCTAAGTGATATATTAATTTATAATTAATTAAATTATTATTTAAATGAAATCACTTGTATTCTTTTCTTTAAACTAGGGGTGTTCGCGGATTAGATTGGATCAGTTTTGAGGCAAAAAAACATCCGATCCAAAGATGGAAACAACCTGCTGTTTGGATTGGATCGGTTTGCTTCCTTAAAAATCTAATCCAATCCAATCCAATCAAATGCGGTTTGGATTGGATTGGATAATTCAATTTTTACTAGTACATTATTACATAGTTATATTACATCGAAGGTCAATATTAAACCTGTATATACTATCATTAATGTAGTTCTAGTTTCGAAGTATTATTGAGTCTCCAAAATGTCTGATATGCGTTTACCTTAGTTTTGATGAGATTAAAACAGTTATTCAATGATTTAATTGAACCCGTTTGTGGTGTTTAACTCGTCTACTCAGTGTGCATATTAAAACATTAAGTGCCTATATGAATTGAGCTTTAGCGTGTTATCACCCGTCTGGATCTAAGGCAGCAGTTCATTCGTCTGAACAATGGAAAGTTCATTTGTCTGAACATTGGAAAGTTCACTCGTCTGAACAATGGAAAGTTCACTCGTCTAAACAATGGAAAGTTGACCCGTCTAATGAAGTCTTCACCAGTCTGTTGACCAGCGTTGAAGAAATCCCTTCAACCCGTTTAATGAAGAAATCAACCGCCTGATCAAAGGAAGACTCACCTGTCTGAAAGACTATGCAACTGATGTCATTATATTTATTAAGAGTCAACCCGTCTAATGAAGTTACTCACCCGTCTGGTGACTAACGTTGAAGAATATATTGGATGAAAGTTGTCTCGTCTCTAAAAAGGAATTTCAACAAAGTGCTTTACTTGAACACAACTGCATCTTACACCAAAAGCGAAAGTCTTCCCTTTGATGGTAAAAAGCAAGTATAAAGACCTGCTAAGACCAAAGGTGTATCAGAAGTCTTCACCATTCTGATGAGAGAGAACAAGCGAAGTTCTCAAGGCTTTAATGGCTGATCAGAATGACTTTTTGCATTTATTGAAGATCTGCAAAAAGCCAAGCCTTCAAACATTGTGTCTAACGGCTTTAAAACCTTGAAGCATATTTAATGAAGAAGACTTTGAAGATTCAAGTAGAGAACAAACACTGCATTCAAAGAGCAATTACTCCGAGCATTTATATCTTCATTCTTTCATTATTTATTCTTCAATCATTTGAAGTTATTGCGCAGTCTTTTAGAACTTCACATTTAATACACTCGTCTGAGTGCTTGTGAAAGACTTGCAAATTGTAATTTATTTTACAACTTCTCTCAAACAAACCCGTCTGAGCCTGGAGAGGCTAGGTGTGCAAACAATACTCGGCTGAGCCTGGAGAGGCTAGGCATGCAAACAATACTTGTCTGGAGCCTGAAGAGGCTAGGTGTGAAAATAATACTTGTCTATCCTGTAACCTAAATCAGTTATAGTGAAGAAAACTTGGTGCTGTCAAGGACTAGATGTAGCCTTATTTGTTAAGGGGTGAACCAGGATAAAACCTGCTGAGTGATCTCTCTCTCTTTCCCTTAACTCTTTAGTTTGATTATTTATCTTAACTATCATTTAACTAAAGGGGTTATAATTGTGCTTATCAAACCTATTTTCATCTTACATGATTGTGTGTTTTCTGTGAAAACCTTCAGACGAGTTATTAGTCTGATTGACCTGTCTGAGTTTACTCGTCTGTGCTTGCGAAAAAGTTTCTTAATTCCGTTAAATTTGTCAAACACCATTCAACCCCCTTCTAGTGTTTGTACCTGTCTATTTCAGTTGGTATCAAAGCTCAGCCTCTGGGTTGAGCACCTAACAGTGTAGAGAAAAGATCCTGAAGAATAGACAATGACTTCTGGGAGCCTGTTTGGCAATGCACTTCAACGAGTCTTATAGCGGATGAGAAAGTAGCCCCATTTGGTAAGCGCATCTGTCACGAGCTTATAGCGTTTTTTCCAGACGCTACTTGAAGTAGCGTTTGAGCTTATAGCTTATAGCGTTTCATTTTTTTTCCACTTTTATCCTTACTATCTTCATTTAATTCTACCTTTATTCTCTTCTCTCTCTTTTATGTAAAATCATTAAGGAAGATGTCCTTTTATGTCATTTTATATTTTTCAGCTAGTTCAACCACTAGCTTTACCAAACACTTTCACAGAAAATAAGCTAGCTTATCCGCTATCAGCTACCTCATCCGCTATCCGCTATAAGCTATCCGCTATCAGCTAGCTTATCCGCTAACAGCTAATTTTACCAAACAGGCTCTGGAGCAAGCTCAAGTGGGAACCCCCAACCTGAAGGAGGCTCCATTACCAGACCTCCCTTTTTCAATGGTGCAAATTATAACTACTGGAAAGAAAGGTTTCACTGGTTCATCTTATCAACAAACTCTGATGTATGGGATGTCATCACTGATGGTCCTTACACTCCTCAAAATAATGATGGCTCAGACAAGCCCAAGGCTCAGTGGACACCTGCAGAAAAGACAAGATGGGATCTAAGCCATAAAGCCAGATATACTATAATCTGTGCTCTCAGTCCAGAAGAATTTGAAAAGGTATGTGCTTGTGATTCTGCTAAAGAAATGTAGGACTCCTTGTCTGTCACACATGAAGGAACTGCTAAGGTAAAAGAATCTAAAATTTCTATTCTTGTTAGAAAATATGAATCATTCACTATGGATGAAGGTGAATTTGTTGCTCAAATGATTGGTAGATTCCAAACTATTGTTAACGGTTTGAAATCTCTTGGTAAAATATATACTAATGCTGACAAAGTTGCTAAGATTCTCAGAAGTCTTCCAAGGCAGTAGAGACCTCTTGTCACTGCTATATCTCAAGCCAAGGATCTCACATCCTTGACTATGGATGAACTACTTGGCACACTCACTGTTCATCACCAAGAACTCAATGAAGATGTGTCAATCAAAAAGAGCAAAGCCATTACTCTAAAGGTTGATCTAAAGGCAGCTAAAGCCTTAAAAGCTTCAAAGGCAGACGAGTCTGACTGTGTAATAGACCAGTCTGATGATGAGGATTCTGATGATGATGAAGAGACTTCTCTCATGACCAGAAAGATGAAAAAGCTTCGGAGAAAGAAGAACTTTAGCAAGGAGAAGCCTTTCAGAAAATTCAACAAGGAATCCACATCAACAGACAAAAGCCCTGTTGTCTGCTATAAGTGCAAGAAGCCTAGTCACATCAAACCTGAATGCCCTCTTTTAAAGAAAGCTTCCAAAAATAAATTCTTCAGAAAAAATAAGAAAGGAATGATGGCCACATGGAAAGATCTTGAATGTTCATCTTCTGAAGGAGAAGAGACAGAAGAGGAAGCCAATCTTTGTTTGATGGCCAACATAGATTCAGAACCTGAAACTGAGGTACATTCTGAACTCGAGGAATTGCATGATGCTTATGATGAGCTGGTAGAGGAATCCAAAGGCTTATCTAAGGCCTTCAAATCCCTCAAGAGAGATTATGTTAAACTCCTCAGTGAGCATAAACAAAAATCTCAAGAGTGTGAGATGCTGGCCAAAGAGAATAGCCAGCCGAGGACTGAAAAGTTTGATGAAGCTTCGATCTCAAGTGAAACATCACATTCTGAAGAAGTTGTCACACTTCAACAGAAAGTGAAGGAGCTCACTTCTGATCTTGCTAGATTTGTTAATGGCAGAGAAAATCTGACAAAACTGCTAGGATGTCAGAGACACTCTCTTAACAAAGAATGCATTGGATATGATCATCAAGATGATCATAAAGTATCAACAAAATCTTCAACTTTCTATGTTAAACCCACTCCAGTTAGAATTAGACCCGTTTGTAACTTCTGTGGAAAAGCTGGACATATTATGTCTAAGTGTCTTCACAAGAAGAAGAGGAAGTCTTCACAGACTCCTGGAACTACCAGAAAAGGACCCAGAAAAATATGGGTACCTAAAGATAAAATAATTTCTATTGCAGATATCCTTAATAGGACAAAGCAGACACCTCTGCTAGTACCTGGACAGTGGCTACTCGCGACATATGACAGGAGAAAGGTCTATGTTCCAAGACCTCCAATCTAAAAATGGTGGATATGTTGCCTTTGGAGGCAACCAAAAAGGAAGAGTAATTGGGGTTGGTACAATTGGTGGTAAACCTCCTTTTCCCTCAATCTCTAATGTGCTTATGGTTGAAGGACTAAGACACAATTTACTTAGCATAAGTCAATTATGTGATAGTGGATTTGATGTCTCCTTCACTAAGAATGAATGCATAGTCAAAGACAAGAGTGGCAAGACCCTCTTTTCAGCTAATAGACAGCAAAATCTTTATAAGATTGAGCTAACTGAACTCTCAGATCAAAGTGTAACCTGTCTGATGTCTAAAGAGGATGAAAGATGGTTATGGCATAAGAAACTAGGACATGCTAGTATGACACTTATTTCGAAATTGAAAAAGGATAACCTTGTGAGAGGATTGCCTGATATTAGTTTTAAGAAAGATGTTTTATGTGATGCATGTCAGATAGGTAAACAAGTAAAATCAAGTTTCAAATCAAAAAACTTTGTATCAACCTCTAGCTGTTACACATGGATCTGTTTGGACCCGTTAGTGCTGCCAGTTTAGCTGGAAAGAAATATGGATTTGTCATTGTTGATGACTATTCTAGATTTACATGTGTACTTTTCTTAACCCACAAGGATGAGTCCTTTAAAGCCTTCTCTGTATTCTGTAAGAAAGTAAAAAATGAGCAATGTTTCTGTATTTCTACCCTTAGAAGTGATCATGGGGGAGAATTTGAAAATGAGCAATTCAGACTGTTCTGTGAAGAGAATGGAATCTCTCACAACTTCTTTGCACCTAGAACTCCACAGCAAAATGGAGTGGTTGGGAGAAAGAACAGATCTCTGCAAGAGATGGCTAGGTCAATGCTCAATGAAAATAATCTCCCTAAGTACTTCTGGGCTGAAGCAGTAAACACTGCATGTTATGTGCAAAATAGAATACTTATAGAGTTCGTTTGGTGGTTAGGATAAGG
Organism: Ammopiptanthus mongolicus; assembly: GCA_039655645.1. Lineage (NCBI taxonomy): Eukaryota > Viridiplantae > Streptophyta > Magnoliopsida > Fabales > Fabaceae > Ammopiptanthus > Ammopiptanthus mongolicus. Next base: position 53,589,960 of record CM077349.1, read on the forward strand.
GAGACAGGATAGGATAAGCTATCATGTCCTGCTTTAATCTGCAGTTTGGTGAACCAGCATGATAGGATAGGATAAGAAAATGCTTATCCTGTTAGCTTATCCTATCCTATTACTTAGTTATAATTCTATCCTGAGGGTGGAGTTGGGTTAGAACCAACAGGATAGGATAAGAAAATGCTTTCTCTTTTATCTCTTAACCTTAATACTGTTATTATTTAATTATGGTTTCAAACCTAATTAGTCAACCTTATTACTAATTAAAATATATGGTTTAATTAACAATTTTTATAAAAAGTGAAAAAAAATTAATTTTTTATAATTTTAAAAATGGACTAATGTACAATTAAAAAGCCGAAAATATATATTATCAAATATTTTTTAACTTAAATGTATAAAAAAATCACATAATATTAAATTTTAATTTTGAAAAAAAATATAATTTTGATATAAGGGTAATTTTATCATTCGTGAATATTTTATATCATATCTATCATTATCCGATGTGCATCAAACATCGGACAGGATAAGAACTTATCAGGCTCATATCCTATCCTATCCTTATCCAGCTCTCATATCCTATCCGTCCTTATCCTATCATGACCACCAAACGAGCCCATAAGGTCTATCCTAAAGAAGACTCCTTATGAATTGTGGAAAGGTAGAAAATCCAACATATCTTATTTCCATGCATTTGGATGTGAATGCTTCATCCTAAATACCAAGGATCAACTTGGAAAGTCTGACTCCAAGGTAGACAAAGGTATCTTCATTGGATATTCTGAAGTGTCTAAGGCATATAGAGTTTTTAACTCTAGAACCTCTGTTGTTGAGGAATCCATTCTTGTAAAATTCAATGATAATTTAAAGATTGATAGGGAACTGTCAGATCTAGAAGATGATCTTGCAGGACTCGACCTTACCCATTAGGCGAGTCAACAGCCAGACGTATCAAAAATTGAATCTGCTGAGGAATCTGTCAGACAAGTGGAGCATACGAGTCATCAGTCAAGTCAACATCAGCATGATGATCTCAGAAGAGACTGGAAATTCAAAGCTCATCATCCTGAAGATCTTATCATTGGAAGTCCCTCTGAAGGTGTTAGAACTAGATCTGTCTTAAGAGAGTCAAGCAACATGGCTTTTTTATCTGAAATTGAGCCAAAGCATATTGAGGAAGCTCTTGAAGATGAAAGCTGGATTCTTGCTATGCAAGAGGAACTTAATCAGTTCGAAAGGAATGATGTTTGGAAACTTGTCTCCAAACCAACAGTCAAGTCTATTATAGGAACAAGATGGGTTTTCAGAAACAAGCTAGATGAAGATGGCAAAGTCGTCAGAAACGAAGCAAGGTTAGTAGCTCAAGGCTACAACCAACAAGAAGGTATTGACTATATTGAGACTTTTGCACCTGTAGCTAGAATAGAAGCTATTCACATACTCATTTCATATGCTACACAACATCAAATTACTTTATTTCAAATGGATGTAAAAAGGGCCTTTTTAAATGGAATAATTGAAGAAGAAGTTTATGTTAAACAACCTCCTGGTTTTGAAGATAATGAAAAATCAGATCATGTTTTCAAACTTAAAAAAGCTTTATATGGTTTAAAACAAGCGCCTAGAGCATGGTATGATAGACTTAGTTCTTTTCTTATGAATAATGGCTTTATAAGAGGAAAAGTTGATACAACTTTATTTAAGAAATGCTCAAAAGATAACTTCATAGTCGTTCAAATATATGTTGATGATATTATTTTTGGAGCTACTAATGAAAAATTGTGCAAAGAATTCTCTAGCTGATGCAAGCAGAATTTGAAATGAGCATGATGGGAGAATTGAAGTTCTTCCTTGGACTGCAAATCAAGCAGACGAGTGATGGTATCTACATCTATCAACAAAAGTACATTAAGGAAATTATAAAGAAGTACAAAATGGATAGCTCAAAGATCATGAAAACTACCATGCAAACTAATGTTAATCTAAGCAAAGATGAGGAAGGTAAAAAGGTAGACCCAACTGCCTACAGAGGTATGATTGGATCTCTTCTTTATTTAACATCTAGCAGACCTGATATTCAGTTTAGTGTCTATATGTGTGCTAGATTCCAATCTGATCCCAAAGAATCTCATCTTAAGGCTGTTAAAAGAATCTTTAGATATTTGCTTGGACCTACTAATCTTTGTTTAACGTACTTGAGAACACAAGATTACAGATTAATTGGTTTTTGTGATGCTGACTTTTCTGGAGATAGAATTGAAAGGAAAAGCACCAGTGGAGGATGTCACTTCATTGGAGCAAACTTAGTCTCTTGGTCAAGCAAAAGACAGACGACTATCGCACTTTCAACTGCAGAAGCAGAATATGTCTCTGTTGCAAGTTGCTGCTCAAAGCTTTTATGGGTAAAACATCAACTCGAAGATTACTCTATATTTGAGCATAATATATCTGTTTGGTGTGATAATTCAACTGCTATTTGTTTAACTAAGAATCCCATACAACATTCTAAGGCTAAGCACATAGAAATCAAACATCACTTCATAAGAGATTATGTTCAAAAAGGTGTATTTGATGTTAAGTTTGTTAAAATTGAAAATCAATGGGCTGATATCTTTACAAAACCATTAGTTGAGGATAGGTTTAAGTATATAAGAGATAACTTGAATATACACTGCATTGTTAAATAACCTGCTAATGTGTATTGCATTACCTGTCTGTGTTTAACCGTCTGACTCTATAAGTCATACTTTTATTTGAAATAATTTTCTTTTAAATGGTTATTATCTTTAATGCCATTTCTTTCTCTGAGGCAAAATGTGTACATGGCTGTTATTATTTTAAATCTAAACCATTTTTAAACCTCCATCTTTATGTTGTAATATTAAAACCGTCTTTGGTCTTTAAAAAGGGAAAACCTTTTTTTTCTTTTAAAAGGTATTTCGTTCTTACGTTTTCAAATCTCTTTCTCTTCATTTTTAAAACCATCAAGAGGATGCATCTGCTCAGGGGGAGCAGTTGAAGAAGCCTTTAGGTAAAACCAAAGGACAAACTTGCTTTTAACTCTTTTTTTGTTCTCTTAGTACCTTTTTGTAATTCTTTTTTTAAATTACCTGGTACACAGCCAATGATGGTTAAATACAATTACCTCATTTGTTTCTCCATTTATCTTTTTGCTGATGTCAAAAGGGGGAGAAAGCTAAATGAAAAATGTTTTAATATTATAAGCTGATATGAACAATTGTTTATCCGTCTGATATGGAAATATGATAAATAATATGTATCTTTTCTTTTCTTTCTGTCTATGTTTTCTTGCTTTTGATAATGTCAAAAGGGGGAGAAAATACTAAGATAAGACTAAAATGGAATCTGCTGCTTATTTGTCTGAGTATGTTGTAATAATGGAACAATGTTTAATATATCTGATCATGTTACAATTGTCTGATACATATACATGTTCTCTGTATGTGAATTTTTCTTAAGTTCATTAAATCATTTAACATGTTTTGTCATCATAAAAAAGGGGGAGATTGTTGAGTCTCCAAAATGTCTGATGTGCATTTATCTTAGTTTTGATGAGATTAAAACAGTTATTCAATGATTTAATTGAATCCGTCTGTGGTGTTTAACTCGTCTACTCAGTGTACAGATTAAAACATTAAGTGTCTATATGAACTGAGCTTTATCGTGCTATCACCCCCGTTTGGATCTAAGGCAAAAGTTCATTCGTCTGAACAATAGAAAGTTCACTCATCTGAACAATGGAAAGTTCATTCATCTGAACAATGGAAAGTTCACTTGTCTAAACAATGGAAAGTTCATCCGTCTAATGAAGTCTTTATCAGTCTGTTGACCAGAGTTGAAGAAATCCCTTCAACCCGTCTAATGAAGAAATCAACCGTCTGATCAAAGGAAGACTCACCTGTCTGAAAGACTATGCAACTGACGTCATTATCTTTATTAAGAGTCAACCCGTCTAATGAAGTTACTCACCCGTCTGGTGACTAACGTTGAAGAATATATTGGATGAAAGCTGTCTCGTCTCTAAAAAGGAATTTCAACAAAGTGCTTTACCTGAACACAACTGCATCTTACACCAAAAGGGAAAGTTTTCCCGCTGATGGTAAAAAGCAAGTATAAAGACTTGCTAAGACCAAAGGTGTATCAGAAGTCTTCACCATTCTGATGAGAGAGAACAAGCGAAGTTCTCAAAGGCTTTAATGGCTGATCAGAACGACTCTTTGCATTTATTGAAGATCTGCAAAAAGCCAAGCCTTCAAACATTGTGTCTAACGGCTTTAAAACCTTGAAGCATATTTAATGAAAAAGACTTTGAAGATTCAAGTAGAGAACAAACACTGCATTCAAAGAGCAATTACTCTGAGCATTTATATCTTCATTATTTCATTATTTATTCTTCAATCATTTGAAGTTATTGCGCAGTCTTTTAGAACTTCACATTTAATACACTCGTCTGAGTGCTTGTGAAAGACTTACAAATTGTAATTTATTTTACAACTTCTCTCAAACAAACCCGTCTGAGCCTGGAGAGGCTAGGTGTGCAAACAATACTCGTCTGAGCCTGGAGAGGCTAGGCATGTAAACAATACTTGTCTGGAGCCTGAAGAGGCTAGGTCTGAAAATAATACTTGTCTGTCCTGTAACCTAAATCAGTTATAGTGAAGAAAACTTGGTGCTGTCAAGGACTGGATGTAGCCTTATTTGTTAAGGGGTGAACCAGGATAAAACCTGCTGAGTAATCTCTTTCTCTTTCCCTTAACTCTTTAGTTTGATTATTTATCTTAACTATCATCTAATTAAAGGGGTTATAATTGTGTTTGTCAAACCTATTTTCATCTTGCATGATTGTGTGTTTTCTGTGAAAACCTTTAGACGAGTTATTAGTCTGATTGACCTGCCTAAGTTTACTCGTCTGTTCCTTACCCGTCTGTGCTTGCGAAAAAGTTTCTTAATTCCGCTTAAATTTATCAAACACCATTCAACCCCCCTTTTAGTGTTTGTACATGTCTATTTCAAGTACATGTATGAAATCTTCTAGAACATGAATAACTATTGATTCCTAGGTATATGTATAATAGGTATAGGTATATGTATAACTATACAAATTTCAATACATCTAGTATTTGACAATTCCAACAAAAATATTAAAAAAAATGAGGGAATCTGAAATCTGATTTAATCCAATGAAAAAAAACGATTTTTGTAGTTTTTGATTTGTTCAGTTTTCGATTTTTCGATTCGATGTTTGCGGTTTGACTTGATTTGGATTGGTTGATGAACATCCGTACTTTAAACTATTGAATAAATGAAAATGAATATTTGAACTTAATACTGTACAAGTCATGACTCCTGTGTAACACGGGTTATTATGGATTGGAAAACCAAGCCACGTCAGTATGTCACCTTGTCTTTCTTAGTTTGGCATACCATTTATCAGACAACAACAAGGCAAGCATTCAAGCAACATTTGAATTAAGCGCGCTCAATTTCTCTATTCTCTGCAATTCAAATTAATTCTCTCTCCTCTCCCTTTCACTCCCCCATTCAGATCCATCTTCCCGTTCTTTCCACAATGGCACAAACCCTAACCCACCACACCGACCTTCTCATTCTTATACTCATTCAAGCCACCACCTAAACTCCTTTTCCCCTTTCCTCTATTCTGCCTCTAAGATTCAAACACTGATGGGTCGAATTGAATTTTGATATGGACGACGAATGCAATTCCGGTTTGACCTGCCGATCGGATTCCAAGGTTGGTTTTTTCTTTGGTTCTTGGATTATTACTCTGCAATCTGAATCATTTTCTTTCCGTTAACTTCAATTAACTAATACGAGTCTAGAAAACTTTGCTAACTAGTCCACGTGTTTGTGTTTAGATAATGGAAGATAAGCGGGGAAGCATCCATTTGGGAGAGAAGCAGGACGTGGCTCGTAAAAGGGTCAAAATGAGAGATCTTGAATCCGTAACCCGCTCTTCGGGTACTTTAAAGTTTCAACTAATTTACTTCCTTTTCTTTTTCCCATCCCCCGTTTTCAATTTCACAAAAGCATCGATTTGTTTCTGCAAAGAATTGAGCTTTTATGTAATTATTATTTGATTTGGGTTTAATCTTGTAAATGCTATTTAGTTTGATCACATTTATAATTTAGAGGAAAATGCATTGACTTCCTCTTATGTTTGACTTAATTAGGTTAGCCATTTTCTTATTTCAAAAATTGCACTCACCTCACTTGAGCTTTATGTTATAAGATATGTAAGTGTAATGATAACATAAACCTCAATGGAGGTAAGTGTAATAATAACATAAACTTCATGTAAATTTTTTTTTGGTAAACAACTTCATGTAATTTTTAAAACAAGAGGGGTGCTGAGTGCAATTAAATTAAGCCTCAAGGGAGGTCAATGTAATCTTTCCAATAATTTAAGTTATAATTTTGCCTAATCAAATTACTATCATGCATGTCAGTAACCATTTTTTTTTTATTTGGGTCATGTATACCTTTTGTACTTTTTCTTATGAGTTTTATTTTAGTATCAAAAACATAATTTGCACTTGCAATTATGTTGCAGAGTGTAATATCCGTTATTCAGAGTTTACAAAGGACAAAGACCACAGGGTTCACTGGTCTTTTGGTGAAAAAGAGATGTCACAAATCACGGAGATCCCTGTAACTCTGGATATGGATGCTTCTCAAGAAGAAAAAGCTGGAAGGACCGCTTATGAAGGTGAGGTTAATCTTAATCTTAATACTGAAGCTTGCTATGCCAGATATTCATCCCTGGATAAAAGCGGTGGATGCGTTGAGAATCTCACTAAAGTATCCTTGTCTGAGAAGCAAGAAAGAGAACAGCATAGTAATTTTGTAAAATCAAGAGGAATTAACGTGGATCTTAATGCAGAAGATGTTGTTAGCTCAGTTAATTTGGAACCAGCACATTCTAACAAAGGACATGGTCATTTTAAGTCAAAGGATGTGTCTGAGAGTGGAAGCTGTACTGGACCTTTAGAAGAAAAAGATCCAATGAGAATATGGAAGGAGATGAAGCAAAATGGTTTTCTTTCATCCTCTCATGGAGGCATTCCAATGCCAAAACCACGTGGGAAGAAAAGTAAAAATGATATGCTCAAGAAAAAGATGGAACTTGCAAAGAGAGAACAGGTTAACAGGTTTACAAAGATTGCAGCTCCAAGTGGACTACTGAATGAATTAAACCCTGGAATTATAAATCATGTAAGAAATAAAAAACAGGTCCATTCAATTATTGAGGCTCTTGTAAGGTCTGAAAAGCATGAAAATAGCAGCATTGGGAGCAAGCAAGCATCACATCGAATGAGTGGAAGTACAGAAGTTAGCAAAAGAGACCTGGGATATATGACTGAGGTGGGTAAGCATCAGCTTACCTTTCCTCATGAAGAAGGGACCCTTCATAGCTTTTCAGGGAGCAGGCAAACAAGAAAGTATCTGATGACAATGAATGATTCCTCTTGGATTTTGGAGGATAAAGTTTGTGATAGTGAAACTTACACTGCAGAGAAAGCTAGTCTTGAAAGTTGTGCATCACACTCAACCCATGTTACAGAAGATGAGATTTTAGCCCCGAAATTGTCATCTTCAACAAATGCGTCAATGAATTCTACCACTTTGTCAAATGAGGAACCATCCAACTTCACGATTGTTTCATCTCTTTCCCTGAAAGGCTAGTAGCCATTGTCCTCATGCTTATGCTACTTTATTTTTTTCAATGTAGATGTTTGTCTTCCTTTATGCTGGTCTTTAAAGCATTTCTTGTAGTGCATATGCAAATGGAAGGGGTCAATTCTTTTTTCTTTTTTGGATTTAAAAGCTAGCAATTAACTGTTATATTGGAAAAATAATTCTTTACATTATGCTAGTGTAGATCATCATGCAATTGGTAAGATAAAAAAATTTAGTCAGGTATTGTATCAAATAGATTTGGATGGGTGGGGGGCCCTAACAAAGGAAAAACTGCTTTAGCCGATATATATGCTTCTTCAGCCTTTGCTAATATGGATGCTTCTATGTTTTTCAGCTGCTACAGTTGCTTCTCAATGGTTGGAGCTTCTACATCAGGACATCAAAGGCCGTCTTTCGGGTAATGCCATATTTATTTCTTTTGATCAGGTTTTGCAGAGGGGAACTGCTTACATTTGGTTTTTGTATTCTTTACTACCCTGCAGCATTGCGTCGCAGTAGGAGGAGAGTTCGATCTGTAATCACTACGGAGTTGCCTTTCCTAATATCCAAGGAATTTGCAAATAACCAAGAAAATGATCCCCATGCTATGAAAATCTCTGCTGGACTTCCCCCTAGCAAAACAGCAGATTTGCATCGGGCAAGATGGACTGCTTTGTTTGATCATATGGATGAAGCACTTTCAGAAGAGGAAAAACAACTTGTGAGTGCATTAAAGACAGATTTTTTCCACATAGTGTTAAGGTTTATTTTAGGCTTCTTTTAGGTCAAGTAATGCTATAATATACAAAAAAAAAAATATAAAGGGGTATGATCTGAGTACACAAGGTGTACATATAGAAAATTAATAATGCTGTTGGAAACAGTCAACCATCTTCATAAGTATGGTAGTTCTACTTTGTTGGAGGTGGAGAAATGCAGAATGCGTATGTTAACATGAGACTTTGTATCTACAATTACAAAGCTTAGTATCCAGTTATTTTAGATATGGCATACCTCTCATTGGTAAGAGTGGATGCTAAACATGTCCCTGTTGAAATTGGACTCTTAGGAAGTTGCCAACTTCCTTGGTTCGTTCCAGTGATTTGTTATACAATTACAAAAAGAAGTTTGTGCCTTTTTCTGCATCTAAATCTGAACTTTTCCTGGTTCATAATTTCAGGAAAGTTGGCTGAATCAAGTAAAAGAAAAGCAACTCCTATGTGACCAGGGCCTGCAGCATGTAAACTGGAGCACGGCTTATGGTTTGCAACAGCTGGGAACAGAAAATGCCTCCAGGTAAATGTGTTAATTACCTTATATAAGATTGTAGGCTACTGATGTTGTGGACTTGGTACTTTTGGTTAGATTTTAAGTCTATAAACTAGTACATTATGATTTCAACATATGATAGCAAGTAAAGATAATTATCTATTTTGAATTCTATCAGAATTTGGGTTTTCGTTGACAGCAAGACTTGTGCAAATTAAATCCCAACTAATTTGTAGATAGCCATATGTTTACATTATAATTATAATGACAGTCAAATTATGATAATATTTTAAAGGAATAGGAAAAGAATGGAATTACTTAGCAGTCTTAAATAGTAAGAGAAATGACAGGCTGATGTTTAGAAGTCTCTTGAAGAAATTTATTTTTAACAATCCAACATCAAAAAGTTTCACAGTAGATAGTTCAGTCAAAGTAGGTGACAAGAATATGTATCCTTCAGGTGTGTGAACTTGGAGCTTAGCAACAAAGTCTTATTGATAACTGAAGAAAAAATGTATTACATTGTGATAGGTACCAAGTATCAATAGAAATTATATACTAAAATATATTGTATTATTGATGTCTCAAGACTGTATCAGAGTGATATCAGTGCTTGGATAAGGGGAATAAGGGTAACAATTACAAGGTGGAAAGAAAAGATAGCCTAGGCAAATTGGAGAGTGCCTAGTCTCTCCCAAGTCCTAGCCCAATTCCAGCCTAACCAATTCTACCCTTCTCTCCTCAAGTTATACCCTCTCTCATGACCTCATCATGCGCATCTCCCCTCACTCTACCAGCTAGGCAGAGTTAGTTAAAACATTCCCTCCCTTGCTCTGATTAGGTGCATTGCACCTTTTGGCTCTCCTATGTGGGATCAGGAGTGGGGGGAAGAGACGTAAAACGTGGGATCGTAACACGGATTGAAAGATCCTACCAAAAATATAAATGTATATTTAAACATAAACGACTAAGTTAAGAAATGAGAAACAACAGCCAAGGTCGAACCAGAGAGTACAAAACAAAGAAGGCGACTCATAATTCCAACGAGGGAGTTCAAAAACCCTTAGCAACGTGGAAACCCACTTTGAACTTGAACCCACAATAGAACCTTGCTATCACCGCCGAATGTAATGCCCTTCGTTACATTAGTAATCCAAAATAATTAATTTAAATAAAACAAGGTAAATAACAATTTTCTTAAATAAAAGTTGAATAAATATTTAATATAATAATAATAATAATCCAAAATAATTGTTTACATTAATTCAAAAACCGAAATATCATAAGTTTCAGAACCTCAAAACCGGGCGTCTATAACATCTCGCTCCAGAGAATAATTAAAAGATAATAAAGGTCCTCCTGGCATATGCCATACAATGCTAACCAAGCTCTAAAACTAAAGAGATAGTCTTCAAAAAGTCTGGCTGCTCAACAGGGACGTCCTCAGGCTTTGAAAACGAAACTACTAATGAGATATAAAATCCCAGTGAACAGAAATGCAGTTTAAAAGGTTTTCGCAAAAGCCTTGTTTTCAGCCGGTGCGGTAACCGAAAAGACTGTCCATGGTACCCGCTATTTTCAAAATAATGTATAGTAAGATAATAATAATAATATAAATTATTATTGAAAATAATCATTCATCATCAACATATCATAATTCAAGCATGTCAAAGTCTCATATATCAAATAATCTCAACATCCTCATATGTCATACGACTTTCAAACTACACATAACAATGGCATCCCATTGGCTACCTTACTCATGAAGGTATTTCGATGTTACCTTCTCTTCAGTGACATTACTCATTTCGATACTAACCATTGTACACCGGTGGTATTACTCATTTCGACATCACAGCATGTGGCGATGTTGCTTTCGATACCCCATTATGTCAGTATTTCATATTTCGACACCCCAATTCATTGGCAGTGTTACTTTCGATACCCTATCATAGGCGGTATTGCAACAAACATCATTCATCACATTTAACAGTTATTGAATTATGCCAATATCACCAATATCATCATATAATCCAAATAGAGCATGTCAATCAATCAAATCATGTATACAACATACATAATATAACATCAATTTCAAGAATAAACATTTAATTCATAAGAGAAACACCTTAGAATGAAAACCCCCAAATTTAGAAAATCAGGATTTGACCAAACACAAGATTATTTTCCAAAAAACATATTTTTGAAAGCATAATCCAACTCCAAGACAATTTGCACTATGGAAGGGTGAGAGAGAGTATTTCTACTCACCTCTTGAAGACCTCCAAGAATCTCCAAGCGTACCCCATGGCGAATCCTAAATGTCGCCTTCCTCAACCTTGAATCTCCTTCTTCTTCTACCTTTTCTTGTTGTTGTGGTTGTTGTTGTCGTTGTTGTTGTTCTCCTTCCAAACTCATTGTTTGTTGCCATCCCATCTCCCAAGCATGAGGATGCTCAACAGCCCTTACTAAGGTGTTTTAGGATGCAAAAAGGGTTTTTAGCCGCACTAGGGTGTTATAAGAGTGTTGCATTGGTTCCCTATTTTTAAATTTATTTTTAACGCATCTTGACATAAAGCACGAGCATGCTCGCGATTGGCACGGCCGTGTCAATCAACGTCAAAATTGTCCATTTTCCGACACGGGCGTGCTAACAATTAGCACGGCCGTGCTCGTCCGAGTAAGGGCTTACTCAAACGAGTCAAGGCGCGCACATGAGCGCGGGCGTGCTCATGCGTCAGGAAGTGAATTTCCCTTAGAAAATCACTCTTAACCACTTTTAATTATTTTTAATTACTTTTATTTACTTCAAGGGCTTAAAACATATATTCTAAACCTCCCAGAAACTCTATAATAATCCTCATATTATAATCTCTATTTATTTTATTTTTTTAGAATATTACATTTTTCCCCTCCTTTAAGAATTTTGTCTCCGAAATTAACCTCATACATGCTCGTTCAAAACTTTACATATGCACAGAGCAAAACGTTTAAAGTATCTTGACTGATAAGATCTGGATACAACGCATGATATCCTCCTCAAGTTCCCAAGCAACTTTCTCACGAGTTAATCCTTTCCAAACCACCTTCACCAAAGGAACGCAGAGTCTTAGTGCTCTTATCGATGATCTGACTAGGCCTGACTTAAAGATTAAGTTATCCCTCAATTGTATTGACTCAGGAGCCATCACATATGAAACATCTGATACGTACTTCTGGAGCTTAGAAATATGGAAGACGTCATGAAGATTGACAACGACATTGAAAAAGCGAATTGGTAAACAATAGGCCCGACTACACTTTTTTAGAATTTGAAAATGACCCAAGAACAAGGAATTGGTTTTTTGACCGACATTGACCTCCCCATCCCAAACTTAGGAGTGACTCTTGGGAATGCATGTTCTCCTTCCTCAAATTCTAAAGGCTCTCTTTTCTAGTCGGCACAACACCCTTTATCTAATCCGTATAGTGCGCATCTTTCCCCTTTAAATTCTAATCGTGGTCTCTTGGATTAAATCCGATCCTAGCAAGATCTCCTCACCTACTACTTACTAACATAAAGGGGACCTACATATCCTAATCACACTATCAATATACATATAGTCATTAACTATTTCACCACATATTAAGTGTACAATTCATGACACCTTAAATATAAACATAATTTTAAAGAAAATCAATGATAATATTTATAGACTAAAATCATGCACTTAAGCGTTTGTTTCTGTTCAGCATACTAAAATTATAATATCTTCACTTGCGTTCCATCATTATAAGCATTATCAGAAAAGATTCATAACAAGATTCACAAAAGAAATTAAATTAAAGTTTTATACCTTTCATACGTAGATCTTATAGTCCCTTATATTCCACACCAAAACTATTATATTGTTTACAGTATTGGAATCAAGAAGCACTCACACTCACACAGTATAATATACTCATAGTAAGAATCAAGAAAGAAAGAAGATTGACTGTAGGTAGAATGAAGATGAAGTATATAGAGAGAATCATCGCAAAACAATATCTCTGAATCACATCACACACACTTTTATTTATTCGGATCACATGTATTTATACAAAGCAGTCTTAGGCCCACATTGGCTAAAAATACTCACTAACACTTACACAATTCGGTTATCACTATTCCAACTAACTGAATTAACAAACTAAAATACAGCATAGAGGAATTTTTATTTTTATTTTTTTATAAATAGATAACAAAAAATAAAACCAAGAAAGAAAGGAAAAACAATAGAGACATCCACATACTAAGTCTTATCTAGTCCAAGTTGATAATTTCATAAGAAAAGAAATTGTTTCATTTTCTATTAAGAGATGGTCTTACTAAAAACAAAATTTGGTAACAAAAACATAATAAGATTTAATGAAGTTGCAATTAAACTGTGCAGTCATTGAGTAGATACGATTTTCAAAACAAACTTTATCAATAAATACCATAGTAGAACTAAGAAATCAATTTCATTTGATTTTTGAGTAAGCAAATACAAATAAGAAATAATTTTTTTTTCTTTTAGATCTTTGATAAGCAATGTAAGTTTGTTAAGATTTGACATGTCAGTAATCTATATGGGAAACAAATCCAAAGTGTATATTAATTGTGATTAATATTTGATCACTTGATAAACAATCTGAAATTTCAAGGAAAATAATTCTCTAAAAAAATATACAAAAATACAACATAATAATAAAAATGAGCATATAAGTATAACTTCTTTAATATAATGTTAGTTTTTATTACCGTCCACTAATAATTTTCTTAAGGTTTTGTTACTTCTTGGTTATGCATGCATGTATGGCGAACTTTCTCTTATGTGTTTCTTCTAACACTTCCCCTCTGAGACTCCCCTCCTTAGGAACAACGATCCTATTCTTAAACATCACTAGCCCTTCAGAAGACAACATATAATTTTCTTGGCCCAACAAGGATTGCATTTTCTGATCTAAAAGATGTTCACACCTAATCTCTTTTCTAAGGTCACTGCAGATATCCAACCTATTCAACTTCAAACTTAAGGCATTCAAGGTCACATTTAGATTCATATCTCCAAACCATTCTTAGACGCATCGCAACAAACCACGAAACTCACTAAAGGGTCTGGTATGGTCAAGACAGGCGCTATCACCAATCTTTTCTTAAGCTCTTGGAAGTTATCCTCACACTCCTGATCCTAAACAAAAGATTCTCCCTTCCTAGTCAACTGGGTCAAATGTAAAGCAAGCTTAGAAAAGCCCTCTACAAACTTTCTATAGTAACCTGCCAATCCTAGGAAACTTCTCAAGTCTGTCACTGTCTTAGGCTTCTCTCATCCTATCTTTGCATCCACTTTACTAAAGTCAACCACCACTCCACCCAACTGATCTAAGGTCATTTACCCTAGGCAAAAATACTTATCCTTAATGGTTACTTGGTTTGATTATTTAAGGTCCTCACAAAGGTTCATACTCCCATCATTCTTTTTTTTATTAGAACACTCAAAACTTATCACAAAATTAAACATATTTCTTAACAATAAATAAAGTAGGATTTGATGTATGCTATAATCGAATAATAATGAATTAGATTCCAAATAATAACAATAAAAACAGTAGCACCTTCGAATAAATTGTGAAAAGATATATCAAGGTAAGGAAGTTTTTAATCCCAAATCATTATGGTTTGACTTTAAAAAAAACTGACGCACAAGGATATTTCCATTTATGAATTGAAAACTCATCGAAGCGAAGGAGAGTTAAAAACGCGAATTCAAATCATGATAGACTTTCTTTGGGCAATTTTGTTATCAAAGAAGAATATGGACACAACATGATAAATGTAAAGTAAAATCATTTAAATACAAGGAATATACATCTATCAAACAAATTTATCAAACGACATAAAAATATATTTTAAGAATATATTGTTACGAATTAACAACCTCAAAATTCCAAGTTTTTTTTGTTTGTTTAATAATAGACAAATTCACATGTGAAAACTCATTTTCTAACAACTCCTTTAATTGTTTCTTAGGTTTATTTAACTCTAGGGATGTCATTCTATAAGACGTTACTGACATTGGTCCACTTCTAGGCACTAAATCTATGTTACACTCAACTCCCATATTGGGTGTAAGGTAGAGACCTCTTCAGGGAACACATCTGGAAACTCATTGATGTCGCTACATCACTTTCAACCTCTATCTTAGCAAAAAAGAGAAGTATCTATGCCTGAGCACTTATTACGATGGACAATTGACGCCAGAAGGTTTAGAAATAGAGAACTCAAATAGACATAGATTGTGATATGACAGAAACAGTTTTATCAGAATAGTTTATGACAACATGATTTCAGATAACCAAAACATACCAAGAATGACATTTATCGCAGACGTAGACAACCAAACAAAATTGACATTATAAGACATGTCTTGATGTATCAGGGAACTATTTAAACAAACAATAGAGGTAACAATTCCATCATTCACAAGTGTAGAAATACGTAATTCAAAATGAATCTTAGAAAAATACAGACAAATTTTTGACACAATTAAGAGATATGGAAGAATGGGTTGCTCCTGAATCAAACAATATGATAACCTCTTGTTATAAGCACAATTTCTCTTTGGCTTCTCTAGCTTCTGCAGGATTTGAGCTGTCCCGAAAAGATAGCGGATCGTCCTCTGGAAAACGGTAACCCCACGTGTTGTGGTTCTTGGGGTGCTATCACCCCATATCCCTTCATATGACGGAGAGTCTCTGTCTGTTCCTGGGCATCTATGGTCATACGATCCATAGCTGTTACAAGGGCATCATTCGTTCCTCGTCTATTAGTCGTCATAAATCGGCTCACTACCAATGAAACACTGAGTTGGCCAGGCTTGATATCCCAAAGTATAGTATGCAACATTTACAACTCTAACAAGCATCCTATGCGTCCGAGTTTTTATTTTTGAAAAACCCATTACCACATTCCAATTTAGGATTGAACTGCTCTGATACAAAAAATGTAATGCCCTTCGTTTTATTAGTAATCCAAAATAATTAATAATTAATTTAAATAAAACAAGGTAAATAAAAATTTTCTTAAATAAATGTTGAATAAATACTTAATAATAATAATAATCCAAAATAAATGTTTACATTAATTCAAAAACCGAAATATCATAAGTTTCAGAACCTCAAAACCGGGTGTCTATAACATCTCGCACCAGAAAATAATTAAAAGATAATAAAGGTCCTCCTGGCATATGCCATACAATACTAACCAAGCTTTAAAACTAAAGAGATAGTCTTAAAAATGTTTGGTTGCTCAACAGGGACGTCCTCAGGCTCTGAAAACAATACTACTAATGAGATATAAAATTGCAGTGAACAAAAATGCAGTTTAAAAGGTTTTCACAAAAGCATTGTTCTCAACCGGTGAGGTAATCGGAAAGACTGTCCATGGTACCCGTTATTTTCAAAATAATGTATAATAAGATAATAATAATAATAATAATATAAATTATTATTGACAATAATCATTCATCATCAACACATTATAATTCAAGCATGTCAAAGTCTTATATATCAAATAATCTCAACATCCTCATATGTAATATAACTTTCAAACTGCACATAACAATGACGTCCCATTGCCTACCTTACTCATGAAGGTATTTCGATGTCACATTCTCTTCAGTGACATTACTCATTTCAATACCAACCATTGTACACCGGTGGTATTACTCATTTCGACATCCCAATATGTGGCGATGTTGCTTTCGATATCCCATTATGTTGGTATTTCATATTTCGACACCCTAATTCATTGATAGTGTTACTTTCGATACCCCTATCATAGGCGGTATTGCAGCAAACAACTTTCATCAGCATTCATCATAGGCGGTATCTCTCTTTTATCTATGTCTACTTTCTCTTTGTAATTCATCTCTGTTGGGAGTATATTCCCTAGAGTTTATGTAATAATACAACATTATTCATACCATTTCTTAGTAGTTTTTATCAGTTCTTTCAACTGGTATCAAAGCTCTCGAATCTTGGGAGAGTTGATGGTTGCAACGAGAGGAATGTGGTATTTGACATGGAGTGGTTGGCCAGCTTGGAGTAAATTCGGGCTAACTTTAGAGATTTGACCTTGAGAATCCCTACTCCTAGAGGTATGACAATGTTAAAAGGGGAACTAGGTTAGGCTCGAACAACTGCTCTTTCAAAACAATTTTGAAAGCAGTGCAGAATGAAGGGACATGGTTTTTGCTTGATTTCTATGAGGTTCTGGTTGATGTTGAAGATAAAGAACCTGTCCCACCTTGGCTAACTGAAGTTTTGGAAGAATATCAGGAGGTATTTCAGGAACCTCAAGGTCTACCACCTTTCAGAAAACAAGACCATGCTATACTACTCAAGGAGGTATCCTCATTCCTCACTACCAGAAAAATGAAATAGAAAGCTTAGTTGATGATATGCTTAATTCTGGAGTGATTAAACTTAGTATAAGTCCTTATTCCAATCCTATTATCTTGGTAAAGAAAAAAGATGGGGGATAGAGATTTTGTGTGGATTACAGGGACCTGAATAAGGTCACTGTACCAGACAAATTTCCCATACCTATTATAGATGAGCTATTGGATAAGTTGGGGGTGCAATGTGGTTCACTAAACTGGACTTAAAATCTAGTTATCACCAGATAAGAATGAAAGAGGAAGATATTCCCAAAATTGCCTTCAGGACTCATGAAGACCATTATGAGTTTGTGGTCATGTCGTTTGGTCTCACCAATGCACCATCCACTTTTCAGGCCCTTATGACTGAGGTACTGAGAACCTACTTGAGAAAATTTGTACTAGTGTTTTTTTATGATATATTAATTTATAGTAAGTTTAGGGACTCCCATATAAGACATTTACAGTCAGTTTTGGCTTTACTCAAAGAACATCAATTGTATGCCAATAAAAAGAAATGCAGTTTTGGCCAAAGGAAACTGGAGTACATGGGTCATATCATCTCAGGACAAGGTGCAGCTGCGGATCCCAAGAAGCTGGAAGTGATGCTAGATTGGCCAGTTCCCAAGGACATCAAAGCTCTTAGGGGATTTTTCTGGCTCACTAGATATTATAGGAGATTTGTCAAGGATTATGGCAAACTAGCTAGACCCTTAACTCAGTTGTTGAAAAAAGATAATTTTCATTGGGGCACAGAAGCACAAGCAGCTTTTGAAAACTTGAAACAGGCCACGGCTGACCTACCTATCTTGACTATTCCTGATTTTTCCAAGGTTTTTACCATAGAAACTGATGCTTCTAATAGGGGCTTGGGGGCAGTTCTGTTACAGGAAGGCAGACCAGTAGCATTTCTTAGCCGTACACTATTTGACAGAGGGCAGAACATATCTCGTTATGAAAGAGAACTCATGGCTATTGTGATGGCAGTTCAGAAGTGGCGACATTATTTACTTGGGAGGCATTTCATTATTCTCATTGACTAGAAAAGCCTCAAATTCCTCACCGAGTAGAGAGTTTTAGGTGAGGAACAATTCAAGTGGACCTCTAAATGATGGGATTGGATTTCGAAATTCAATACAGGCCAGGGATTGAGAATAGAGTAACTGATGCTCTCTCTAGAAAAATGACATATGCTACGGTATCTATGGTCTAGTATTCAAATTTGGAGGAATGGGAGACTAAGGTACAACAGGACAGCAAGCTGCCGGGTATCATTCATGATTTGATACAAGATTCATCCTTTCATCTAGGGTACTCATTCCAGAATAGGAAGCTCCTCTACAAAGGGAAATTGGTGTTGCCTAGGACTTCTCCTAAAATTCCTCTTCTACTTTAGGAATTTCACAGTTCACCTATTGGAGGACATTCTGGATTTTTCAGATCTTGTAAGAGAATTGCAGCATTAGTATTTTGGGAGGGTATGAGGAAGGAGATACAACAGTTTGTGGCTAGATGTGTGGTATGCCAGCAAAATAAGTACCAGACCCTTTCTCCTACAGGTCTCTTACAACCCTTACCTATTCCCTCTCAGGTTTGGACAGATATTTCAATGGACTTCATTGAAGGTCTCCCTATAGCCCAAGGAAAGGGGATGCTATACTAGTTGTGGTTGATAGATTCACTAAGTATGCACATTTTATTCCTCTTAGCCATCCTTTTACTTCCAACGATATAGTAGAGGTATTCATCAAAGACATAGTGAAGCTACATGGGTTTCCAGCTACTATAATTTCTGACAGGGACAAAGTTTTCCTCAACCATTTTTGGACCAAGTTATTTAGGATGGTTGGTACTAAATTGAAGTTCAATTCTGCCTATCATCCTCACAAGGATGGGCAAACGGAGGTGGTAAATATGTGCTTAGAGACTTATTTGAGATGTCTCATTGGTACCAACCCAAAACAGTGGCCTAAGTGGTTGAGTTAGGCTGAGTTTTGGTTTAACACCAACTACTACAACTCTACTAAATTCACTCCTTTGAAGGCCCTCTATGGCAGGGGTCCCCCACAACTTCTCTGAGGTACTACCATTCCATCAGCAGTGGAAGAAGTAACTGCTATGACACAGGCTCGAGACTTACTGGAGCGTGATCTCAAGGCTAATCTCATCCAAGCCCAAGGCCAATTGAAAGCTTTTGCAGATAAATCCAAAAGACCTATCTCATATGAAGTAGGTGATTGGGTCTATCTTAAAATCCAACCCTACAGGCTGAAATCTCTATTCAAGAAACGGAATGAAAAACTCATTCCTAGATTCTATGGTCTCTATCAGGTCACTAAAAAGGTCGAGCAGGTTGCTTATCACTTAGATCTTCCTCCAGTGAGCCGCATCCACCCTGTCTTTCATGTCTCTTTGTTGGAGAAGACTCTCCAAGCTGCTACTGTCCCACAACCCTTACCCAAGATGCTTTCTGATGATTGGGAATTGTTAGTGGAACCAACTTCAGTACAAGTTGTTAGAAGTGGCTCAGCAGGACCAGATGAGGTTTTGATTCAGTGGAAGGACCTCCCAGCTTTTGAGGCTACTTGGGAATCGTATGACACCATTCTGGCCCAGTTTCCTTATTTTCACCTTGAGGACAAGGTGAAACTTTTGGGGGGGAGTATTGTTAGACCTCCTATTAATAAAACTTATTTTAGAAAGAAGACTAAGGCCAAGGAGATTACGCCTGGGCCTGCGGACTAGTTGGAGTAGTTAGACCAACAGTTACCAATGTAATGCAGTAGGCAGTTAGCAAGTGAGCAGTTTAGTAAATTGAATAAATAGAAAGGAGAGGGAAAGTTAGTTATCTTGGGATTTTTGGAACTGGTTTGGGAGAGGGTCAGACTCTAAGATCTGATAGGGCAATTATAATTCTTTTTTCTCTCTTCTATCTATGTCTACTTTCTCTTTGTAATTCATCTCTGTTGGGAGTATATTCCCCGGAGTTTATCTAATAATACAACACTATTCATACAATTTCTTAGTAGTTTTTATCAGTTCTATCACCTAGCAACTTATTTCTTTCCTCTGTTAACCTGCTAACTTCTTTCGGAGAAGTTTGCTCCACATCTCCTCTAATCACCTCATCAGGTTGGGCCACTTCGGTTTCTTTTGTTAAAGATCCAGGTTACTATGAGTCTATCAAGACCTCCTTCAATGAGTTTCACCTTGCCCTCAAGGTGAAGGATTGAGCCAGGCGAGAAATGCCATCTGGGGTGCCATTGCTTGAGATCTAAGGGTCTAATTTCCACTTCCTTGGAAATATCTTTGAAGCATGTTCCAATAACATCTGCTGGGAGAAAATCTTCTGCCCTTTTAGAACAAGCTAATAATATCTTCAACCCAGTAAACTGGGTCTTACCTATTTTCATTCTTGGTGGCAAGTGTCACAAGGATAATTAAAACTCAGCCACGCAGCCTTACTAGGTAGTGTCTCATAATTGCAGTAAAAACATTCGGCATAAGCAGGTGCATAAAATTCAGTAGCGACATACCAGCAGAGAAAACTTGTCACTTCAGTGTTGTGCAATGAACGCTGGATAAGGAGATGAAAGAAACCAGGTTTGTTAGAGCACTTGAACCGAAGATCCTAAACTGGTTGAAGCAGATAAAATCGAGGCTTTCGAAAATCCACTCCTTCAAGTACACTAACAGCGTAGGCATGTACCTCTTCACTTTCCAAAACTAGAGATAAAAGCATTATGCCAGACAGTAATTGTCCACCCCAATTTTACAGTCTTGGCAATCTCACGAGACTTTCGGTTCACTTGTCCATAAGAAAAACGGCTTACCCAAAGCTCACCTATATGAAGAACCATTAGAACTCCAGGTGCCCCACGGAATGCTTGAGTTTGTTCATGAAAAACTAATTCATGGAGGCTGCTTTTTTTTCCTTGTAGCATCTATCAGGGGCACCTGCGGTAAACCTCTGTTGGAAGAAAAACCGGTTCATAGGGGTTATTTCTATCCTCACTGCCTTGGGCCTGATTCCTAGACTCCAGAAAATAGAGTCCCATATTAAAAAGGTAGTGTTCCTGTCCATCTAATTGGGTTGGGCCCATTAGATCAGAAAACTGACATGTTTGATGTAATTCCATCCTTTCTATCATTTGTTCCATATTTTTAGTCTTGATCTAAACCATTTAGGCCTGGCCCATTAGGTTAAAAGAAGAAGCCAACTCACATTCTGCACTCCCTCCCATCTTCAGCAAGACAGAGATGTTATGCGATGACAACACCTCCATTCCCACCTTCACGGCCACTGTCTTCACGATCGCTAAGCAAGGACGAGGATCCTGCGGCTCCGGCGGCGGTACCTGCTCACAACTGATCATTGTCGCCACCACCCTTCCTCGGCCACCTCCCTCACAATGTCCATCACTGCCATTGCCTAAGCCTCCACCTATCTTGCCGCTAACACTTTCACCAATGCAGCTTTCATCATCGTTTCTGTTGTTGCTGCCACCCCTTCCTTGAAACCCATCATCACCAACCCGTTTTCCCAACAACTCACGTTCCTCCTCCCTTGCCTGACGGTGATGCAATAACTTGGAGACTATCTCTGACCTCTGCCCATGATTTACTATCTGTGTGGGTCGATCCACACCTAATGGCTCATCATTATCCACGACAGTCATAATTTAGTATCCAAAACCTTTATGCTTGTGATTCTCAGCATTTGTTTTCGTTCCCCCGAGTCATACGACCAAGGTCGTCTTCCTCTTCGAGGCCTGGATCTTGAGCACGATCCACTGATGTGGCTGCTCTCGCTTCCATCGCCCCTCGTTAGAGTGATTCGGTGTCGAGTCCAGCCCTGATGTCTTCGACTTATCCCTTGCACGAGCCGCCTGAACTCCTCCATGTGTCATTGATCTTCCCATCTCCATTCCTGAAAACTACGCTCCAAGTTCTCAACTCTAGCCTGCATTGCTGCATTGCAGTGCGCATAATGACCATTCAACTCCCGGAATCAAGAGCTTTGATAACAATTGATAGGTATCAAGTATCATCAAAAATTATATATTGAAGTATAATTTATTATTGATGTCTCAAGACTGTATCAGAGTGATATCAATGCTTGGATATGGGGAATAAAGGGAACAATTAAAGGTTAAAAGAAAAGATAGCCTAGGCAAATTGGAGAATGCCTAGTCTCTCCCAAGTCCCAGCCCAATTCCAGCCTAACCAATTCTACCCTCCTCTCCTCAAGTTATACCATCTCTCATGACCTCAACACATGCACATCTCCCCTCACTCTTCCAGCTAGGCAGAGTTAGTTACAACATTCCCTCCCTTGCTTACAACATACCCTCTCTTGCTTTGATCAGGTGCATTACACCTTTTGGGTCTCCTCACATGGACTTTAGTGGGCCGTGGAAGTCTTGGGTTCACTTCTCATTGTTTTTTTGCTTCTTCTAAAAGGAAGTTGTTAGTTTTTCTTAGAATTTTGGGTTTGGGCCTAACAACCGCAAAAGTTAGCTCATAGGGTGAGGGTTGCCCTTCACTTATAACCACTATTCAGGTCATATCATTATTCAATGTGGGACTCTCAACACCTCCTCACGTCCGGGACTGGACATTTGGAGCGTGAAGTTTGCAGGATTAGACATTTGCGGGTGGCCCAACTGATCTCGGACAGGCTTTGATACCATTTTAGAATTTTGGGTTTGGGCCTAACTCAACCCCAAAAGCTAGCTCATGGGGTGAGGGTTGCCCCCACTTATAACCACTATTCATGCCATATCACTATTCAATGTGAGACTTTCAACAGTTTTCTGCAAGATAAGTGGTTTTATGTTAGATTATAGCCATATTTTGCAGATGCGGATAGAGGTTCTTAGAATTTGGGTTTGGGCCTAACTTTACCTCAGAAGCTAGCTCATAGGGTGAGGGTTGCCCCCCACTTATAAGCATTATTCAGGTCATATCACTATCCAATGTGGGATTCCAACAGAGGTCTCTTAAAGGCATATAATTCACATAGCTTCAGATGCACAAATTTCATCTTGTACATAACTAGTATTATGCCAAGTCACTAATGGAAAGAAGCTTGAACAATTGGGTGCCTTCTTTCCTATATTGTCATGAATGGTACTGCAACTAGGAATTCTTTATGCAAGTTGGTCAATATTTGCATGTAATGGCTTCTTCAACTTTGTGGAGTTATTCCAAGAAAAGATTGTGTAGTTTTCTTTGATACTGAACTGAAGCAGCTTTCTGCATTTTCAAGAGTCTACCAAGTCTACTTTTTGCTTCACGGTTTTTAATGTTATCAGCTGGAATTTTTGCTCTTGTGCAACTTTTCATATGCTACTTAGGGTTAAGATTTAAGAATGCGTTACTTCATTTTTCTTACTGGAAGTAGAGAAATGACTGATTTTCCTTGTGTTTAAGTATGAAAATTGGATGGTTCATTTTGATTTTTTTTTTGCAAGAGTTATCTTTTGCTTGTTAATGCCCATGTAAGTTTTTTGCGTAAAACTTGATCGTCATCATATATTTGGTTTGGAAAACTTAATCCGCATTTATCTTTCGAGTTTGAGAGCATCTGTCTTTAAAATTTAGTTTTTTTGAAGTATCGATTTGAATACTGCCTTATCATGTTTAAGAGCAGAGTCTTTGACAGTTTGTATTTATGTCCATACGCGGTATTTACCTTGTACATGCATTATAAATTGCAGTTTTTCTTGCCATGTATAGAATCTTATTTCTGTATGAAGTATGAACTGCGAAAGCCTACAGTCACAAATTTAACAGTTTTGATATCTTATGTTGTGCAGAGTATCGGCTTTAGATAGCTCGGAGAAAGAGTTAGCTGTTAATGCAGCTGCAGCTTCCATATATTCAACATGTAATTTTCTGTTGTCAGAGAAATAACTTGTATTTGATGTTGAGTTCAAACGTTTATCTAATTATGTTGATTTTTCATTTATATTTCTCTCTTTAATGAATAACAACTGCTTTAGTAATTGTCACGAGCATGAAAAATATTAAAGATTAGGTTCTCATATGAGCAAACCTTGATACTTGTTATGATTGTAACACTAGCTTTGCAAGCCATTTATTCTTCACTTTCTTTTGCCAGCCGTTTCCAGAGTAAAGGTAGTATTTGGTTGCAGTTAGATGTCTAATTATTGAGAACCATATCCGATAATGATCAGTGTGTCCTTTCACATTGTTTGTGAATTGGGATTAAACTTAATTCTTTAGCATTGTTGTTAGCACTTAATCTGCCTTTAGTTTTTTCGAAGCCCATTAAACTTGCCTTGGTAAATCTTTAGGCTAAATTTCTATTTATAAGTGATATCATCTGAAAAAAGAGTCGTCACTTCACATTACTTTTCATTTTATCATTTTATTCTTTTAATATTTTTGTCTTATTCTGATCTTTCACTTGTACACACTGCACCATTTCTTACTCAGCATAGACAATGCTGATTTGCTCCCCACACGTTGCACTCCACCTACGTTGCTGCACACCTGTATTGCACATTCTTTGAAATAGGACACAGTTTTGTAAGTAGCAAAAGCCACCCAAGGAGGGGGAACGGAGAACGCATAGAGAAAATAGTGATAGAAGAAGGTTGAGCAACAGAAGCTCCTCCCAAAGCCTTGCTATTTCAACCTTCACCTTTTACCATCCAGAAACTTAATCATCAGCATCCATATAACCCAAAGAACTCTCACATGGATACTCATGGATGCTGAGCCTTCCATAGCCTAGAGGAACGCCACTTTTCACCCACCACCACCACTCATAGAACCACCTTCAAACAAAACATCATATCTTCATGTAACCTCTATAGGTGCATTAACTAATTAGCATTTAATTATGTCAGCATGTGCTTAGTTGTACATCTCTGTAATTATTAGCTGCTAAGCTGCTAATCTTCTAGAGTATTTTCAGCTCACAGAATACTCTTGTATTATTTATAATTATTAGCTGCTGATCTTTAGGAAATTTGAATTGTAATAATTATGTTGTATTTATATCACTCATTATCAATGGAAAGTTAAGGGACTGTTTGGTTTGTTTCTAGTTTCTTGTTTTCATTTCCGGATTCCAAATATAACTATAACACAAATTATTATAAAAGTATCACATTGTTTTCATTCTGTTTCTTGTTTTCAAAGATTTGTATAGGAAACAGTGAAAACAAACAAAAAGTTGTTTTCAGTGTTTCATGTACAAATTTTTGAAAATAAGAAACAGAATAAAAACAATGTGATAATTTTGTAATTATTTATAAAAACAGGAAATGAAAACAGGAAACTAGAAACAAACTAAACAGGTCCTAAGATTTGCAATCATCTTTAACCTCCACCCAAAAATCTGTAAAATGCCATCACCCATGACCGCCTAATCCCACCATATCTATCCATGTTTTAACCTTTGACAACCACCACATGAACCAAACCACTCCACCAAATTTAACTCAACAGAAATTCTAGCTCTTGCTTTCGAAACCATTCCTCCATCGCCAAAACCAAATACATATTTTCACCTTACCAAAGTAACCATCAAAACCAAAGTCTCAACTCCCATAACCCTCACAGCCATCCAACCAAAATCAGAGCCACCACAACTTATGCCTCCTCTCCACCCAAACACCTCAATCTAGCAAACATCATCTTCATCAACTCATCCTAGAACTTTCATCAAACATCTAATGTCCAACTCGAAAACATCCATTTTACGATACAAACCCAAATCAAAATCAACCATTAAAACCATTAAAAAACTCCAAACAAAACTCAGTTCCAACAAGCAATTTTGGATCCACTACTCGTCAACCTCGTTCGTCATTATTAAAACCATTAAGCACCTTGAACTCATGATCACCCATAATCCACTGTTGCGCTAACGCTCCATGATGCATCTACGCACCTTATTGTCGCGACTCCACCTCCAATTTGCAACTAGCCGTCAACTACCACTGGACGCAATTGTTTGAATTGCCATAACCTTTTCCTCGATTGTCGGATCCACGGCGCTGTCATTACCCGCACCATCATGCCTTCCCTTAATGCAAAAATTTTACCTCTCTTGCTTGACCATAGATTTGAGTGACTGAGATGAATGTGTGCTTTGAGTGAATGCGGGTGATTCTGGTCCATCCCTCATGACAATGAAGGTAGGAGTAGGACATATTTGTCCTATGATCCGTTGGAGTTATAACTCAAGTACCTAAATGGCAAGTTATCTTCCTTAAGTGACCCAAGCATTTTCCAGTGTGGAAAATGTTCAATAAAATATGAAAATTTTGGTTCAAAACAATGTCGGTTTTGGTAACTAATTAAAAAGAAGAAATAATGGGTTGACAACAACATTTATTTTGCTTCCGCTCGAGGCTACAACAACAAGTATTCTTATTGCCTCTTTTTTGGAGATTCATTCTACAGGGTAACAATCAAAGAGTGCATTTGTTATGTGTGGACAAAGAGAGTGATATTAATTATGAAATTGATTTTCCCCCCTCAGTAAGGCAAATATTGAATTAGAGTAGCAACGTGATAAGCATTTTCTTGATTGCTTTTAGTTCCATCTTATCTTTTTTGTTCGTTTTTCTTGACTACCTTCTTCTGTATTCTTCTCATTACATAGAGGATCACATCAAACTGTAGAATCAAAGTAGATTGTTTGAATTTCAACTTGATTTTCTCTGTTGCAGTATCTTCATGTTTTCAACAGAAATAGCTCTCTAATAACATTTAATGCATTTGAACAATAAAGAATTAATCAAGAAAGCTTCAGGCATGCTTGCTTTTTGACATAGCATATTTTGATCTGACTTTTCCAAATCGAGTGTTGACAAGTCTTTACTTTTCTTACTTGCTTTCGCTTTTTGCCAAACACCGTTTTGAGTAGAACTTTTGTCTTCTACTCATCAGAGTTTCAGTTGTGGTCATAAATACTTCGCCTTTTTGGTTCTAAACTCATACTACTGTGACAGAGTTGTTCAGATATGATTGTTTACGGTTGACTAGTCTTCCTTCAAGGAGAGAGACTTTGATCTTCAGGCATTGATGAATTTGGTCTCTTCATATGTGCTTGATTGTCTGATCTCTGTTCTTCAGGTTTGTGTGAACTTGCTCTCTTAGCATGTGCGCTTGATTGTCTAATCTTTGTTCTTTAATCTTGAGTGAACTTGGTCTCTTTGTTTGTGTGTTGTATCGTCTGATCTTGAACTTGAATCTTCCTTAGTTTGCTCGGATTGTTTGATCTTGAACTTGAATCTTCGTTATTTTGCTTGGATCGTCTGATCTTAATATATATGTGTTGGATCGTCAGATGAATGTCTCTGCACTTGGGTCTTCTCATATTTATGGCTTGATTATCAATGAGACTCAATCAGACGATATGATAGCATCATATTGTTGGATAGTCTTATCAGAAACAACAGTCTCATCAATAATCTTCTGCTTCTTTACAGCACTCTTGATTCGTAACTTAGTTCTTCGTGCTTGACTAGGTTGTGCAAATATCTTAACTCGCTCTTCGTTTGATTCTGTGTTGAACGTCTTGACGTGTTTGATCTTCACAATGAGTTGTCTCATGCTTTTTTAAGTCATCTTCTCCCATTTCTTGATTTATCAGATGTGAGCTATTTCTCTTCATGTGTTTAGAGTTGTCTCGTTCTTTCTGAATTCTCTGGTCCTTTTGCTTGAGTAATCTTTACTCATCTTGCACTGTTTGATGCGAGCCAATTCTTCAAACAACTGCTTCTTATTCCTTCAGATGACTAAGTTTCGTACTTGTCATAACCCTAATTAGGCATTCATGATCGACCAAAGATGAATGAAGGAAACCTTTTACTTCACAACCTTTCAAGCATATATAACTTGCTCCATCACAAAGAAGCGAATATTCTACCGAAGAGAGTAATACTCGAATCAAACCAAACATATTAGAGTACAACATAAACAAGAATAGGTTTACATAGTCCTGGAATCTTTCAAAGGTTTACAACCAAAGCAGACTGGGGACAAAATCCACCAACCAAAAGAAAATAGACTCTACACATTGTAACACCCCATTTTTTGTAACTTGTTGTAATCACCTTGATAATGTGATTTCTATCTTTTATGTTGTGTACGACCTAATGATATATATATGAATGATTTCAATGATGGTTTTATATCCATGATTATAGTTGTGAAAAGTTTTCTTTGTTGTTTTGAGACGAAACCAGTAAAAGTTCTGTTTTAACCGGTATCGGATAATTTCTCGTTTTACGTGTCGGAGGCCGGGAATCGGGGAATCAAATGGGATGTAATCTTGAATTACACTTTCTATTACCTTCTTGATCATTCCTATTGAAGAGAATTAATTTTCATGAAATCCAAAATTTTACCAAAAGTAGTAAAAAACCAATTATCCATTTTTTGGTAAAAATCCTAAACATTTAATTCCTAACCAAATGAGAAATGTAACTATCATAGTTACAAAGGGGAGAACGGCCATTACATAGTGAATGGGCCAAATTCTTGCTTTTCCATGATTTATGGGATGGGGTTGGAAGATCTTACCATTAGTAAAAAAGCACTTTTACTATTTTTGGTAAATCTTGTCCTTACTTCCTAAAAACTTGACAACACATGTACTTGGATGCATCTTGACCCTCCATTTCTATGACAACTTTCCATCAACTTTTGAGTGATTTTTGGACTTCATTCCTCAGAGGCCATTCGGCCATTTAGTGTAAAAATACACTAAAATCACTTCATTCTCTCATTTTCTCTACACAAAGGCTTCAAGTTTCATTCTTCTTCTCCTTCTCCTTCTCCTACGACATTCAGTTGTGAGCTTAAGGTGAGCGAACCTTCACCTTTTCTTTCATTTCAACTTCATATTATGCCTCCTTGATGCCTTTTAAACAACTTTCATCTTTTTAATTTCTTCATTTGAAGTTGTTTACACTAAGTTACTCAAGAGTCTTTCAAGGAGACTTCAAGCTTCTTGAACTTGTTGTGAGCCTTTCTTTTCAAGAAGTAAGTTCCTAACTTAGTTTCCTTCACAACCTTACTCTAAGGAACACTTTGTCTTATCATGTTCATATGATGAAAAATCAAGTTTTGAACTTGTTGGTTTTTTCTTCTAGGTCACGGTTTTGGTGTTGATTTGGTGACCAAGAGTCTTTCTTTATTCTCTTCAAAAAGAGCTTCAAGAGGTAAAGGGGGAGTGAACCATATCACACCTTAAGGGTGGTGGTAAACGCCTCCTAGTTTTGTTGAAGGAAAACCGTAGATCTAGGGTTTCCTTTTATAGTTGCTTACTTTGTTGTTATGATGTATATGTTGTTGTGTTGGTATGGTGTTTGTGTTTATGTGTTGGTGTGGAAAATCATTTTGGCATGGTGAAAAACTATTCTTGGGTCCAAAGGCTTAAGGATAGGATTTTTGAATGATGAACTTGTTTATGTTCTATGATACCTTGATAAAATGCTTATGTGTTGAGATGATTTCCTAACTACTTTGGATGTTGTTGGATGGCACCATCTTTGTTGGAATGAACTACGTAGGGTTCGGCCTTATCATGTTTAAATGGGAAGCCAAAGATTCTAGGTTCAAGTAATGGTTCAATGAACTTAAAATGGTTCCATAAAGGCAAGACAAAACGATGAAACCTATCCTACTTCCATAGGGCATTCGGCCTTAGCATGTTTAGTAGAGTTAGAAACTTAAAATGTTAAGTTAAGAGATTTAATGAGTTCATACTAAAGTATAATGGTTATATAAATAAAAAAGGTTTCCAAAGAAATCAAATTTTGGTTCCAAAGAAACAACTGTTGTAAAATGAGTGTTTTGGCTTCATATGAAAAGTATTTTAAGAATAGGAAAGTTTGATGTTGATCAACCCTTTGTTCTACATGTTGTTTTAAGGAAAAGGTTTTCAAGAAAACAAAGAGTTTTCTAGATAGTCCAAGTTGTTTATCAAAGGTTTTGATTAGTAAAACCTACTTTAAAAAGAAATAAGAATTCTTGTATCTGTTCTCCTTATAAACAATGAGTCTTTTATGTAACACCCCACTTTAGGGGTCACGATTATTCAACACAAGACCATAAATTTAAAAGCGGAAATATATATATATATATATATATAGTTTACCGAAAATATGAGTTTTTTTTTTTCTTTTTCTTTTATACTCAAGTTCCAAAACCATGCACGTATACTTAAACCACAAGGATAATATGCATAATCATAACAATACTAAAAGATAGAACATCTCTCAAATTACATAGGTACACATAGTAGTTTCAACATTGGACTATAGGAGAAAACAAAATAACATAAAGACAAGCTTAACCTGTACTACAGGAGACGCAGCTCCACAACATATAGGGGGAAGGGGTACATAATAAATGTACAAACACTGGGAAAGACTCTAGAGACTGGCCAAAAACTGACACTGTACTACTCATCAGAGTAGTACTCCTCTGGGCCCTCCTCCTTCTCCTCGTCCTCCTCCTCATCCTCTAAGGCCTGCATGTCATAGCCACTGATGATCTGCTCCGCATACTGTAACGCTTCCTCATCAGTCCTCGTCCACCACGCGTTCTGACTCGCGCTGGTAGGAGCTACCTCAGGTACGACCTCCGGTACATCTGCTGGTACCTCCTCCTCCATCTCCTCATTGTTAGACGAGAGGATAATGAGTAGAGCGGAGAAGAATAACCCGGAGTGAGCCAGTGTGCTCTTATGAGCAGTCATCCTCCAATTCGCCCACTGGCGAGGAATCAGAGGGTGTAGCTCGGAAGGCTCATAGGTAGGTCCTGGAGGTGGGGCTATGGGAAAGGACGGTTTGGCAGCAGACACAGGCAAGGTAGACGTAGACGGTGCAATGCGTGGGGGTGGCATGGAAGAAGGGTCAACGTATACGTCCTGGGGCTCCTCCTGTTAAGCTGCGAGCTGGGCACTGGGCATGCGTGGATATACAGTAGGTGGTGGCGGCTGCGAAATCCCTGTGCTACCTCTGCCACTGACATGTAAAATGCAAGTTCTCTCTGATATGCTCGTCATGTGGAAGGGTGACTCCCTCCTACTCGTGAGGCTGACGGCTCCGGTATAGGTACGACGTCCATCAGGGTGGATAGTCCAGGCGTCCCATCCATCGTGGAGTATCAAGTCCAACGTCGAGTGAGATGATGGGTTGCTCGCCATGACTACTTCCAAAAGCAAGATGAAAAAGCCACGCGAACAGCGTAACAACAAGGAATGAGGTGAGATTCCGCATATCGCACAACCATAACAGCAGTGATAAAAGTCACGCACAAACGCACCCAATCGGCAATTAGCGCATGGGCTTTCACAACATAACAATTAAATTACATGACATCACAGTTAATATGTCAATCAACAATAATATGGGTCAAAGGTCAACTCAAATATGCAATGACACTATTGCAACATGACTCAGACCCCTACTCCATGGAGCTAAACATAACTGGAGTGAGTGATTGGGAGAACATTGTCTGCGTTATCTCAGCCCACAGTGCCACATCTAATGATTGCAATCATCGTAATGGCTCATGCCAAACGTTCTTTACCCAAATCGTTATTTTCCCGGTGTTTCAGTCAGGACGTCAGTGTTTTTCGATGGATATCCATGACACAGAGGAGCTACTCTCTGGCCGCATGTGTTTTCCCCAACCCCCGACGTCCCCAAGATCCTCCTGATCGACACCTCAAACAATCGCACCTGCATCAAGATGTAATCTCAACTCCTAGGCATCACGCCCAACTCATGCACAGATGCAGATGCATGTCAAGAAATACCACAAAATAGCCATGTACTACCTCATCACTATAGTTTTAAATCCTGGTTCTTCGCGATTGTTTGCATGGACTCCAGACTTTGTTCCAAATCTTGCAAAACAAACCACTGCTTAGTGCTGGACTTGGATTATTGGACTGCCTCAGGAATACTGGCGTCCCAAGATTTTATTCTCAATTGCTAGAGGAGTGGGAGTTCCTCTCTCTTTGGATGATGTTACTACTCACACGAATCTTGGTCACTTTGCCAGAGTTCTGGTTGGTATTGATTTGTCTACTAACCCTCCGACTCAAATTTTAGTGGAGA
Organism: Ammopiptanthus mongolicus; assembly: GCA_039655645.1. Taxonomy (NCBI): domain Eukaryota; kingdom Viridiplantae; phylum Streptophyta; class Magnoliopsida; order Fabales; family Fabaceae; genus Ammopiptanthus; species Ammopiptanthus mongolicus. The sequence goes on from CM077349.1 coordinate 53,622,508, forward strand.
GGGATCGATTTGCTTTTCTTGTTGGAATTGAATATGAATTCTTGCCATTTTTTTTGCACTAACTGCTCTACAATAGGACATTCATCATCGGATTGCAAGCATTTAATCAACAAGAGTCATCCTCAGAGGGGTGTTTACAATCATAAGAAGGATACTAAAGGCATCCCAGGGAGGATAACAGAGGCAATGTATATTCCGAAGCAGGTGGACAAGGGGAAAACTGAAGTGATGATTCAGGGGGAGATCAGTAAATTGCTAGAAAAAGATTGCTTCAAGGCTGGTTCGGCTAATGATAATGGTGCAGAAGAGAATGAGGAATTTGTGGCCAATGTGCAGCAATATGTTCCTAAGGCAAATAGACATGCGAACCCTCAGGATTTAGAACATATTTCTAATAAGGGAGCAGGTAGATCCATTGATCCTGCTATCCATGTTCCGGATCTCTCAATTTCTTGGCAAGATGAAGCGGTGAATACAATTCTCCATCCTAATGACACTGCTGTCGACCTTCAAGGGCAGGACAATGATGATGAAGAGGATATTGAGACTGTCTTTAAAGAGGAAGTCACCCCTGTTCAGCTCAGAAACAATGGTTTTCATCTTGATAATTCGGACGACTTTGTGGAAAACACTTTGCAAGGGTCTTCTAGCATCCATAAGCAAGGTAGGCTTTGGGCTGATGCATTTGATGTAGAGGAAGAGGAAGTTGAGACCTCTTCAGTTGATAAAACAACTCTTAATGTCAGTAAATACTTAGTCCAAGGTGCCGATGATAATCAATTGACTCAAGATGAGGAAGGTTTTCACAAATCTTTGTCTAAATCACAAAAAAGAAAGTTGAAAGCTAAAGCAAAGAAGGCTAAGGAATTGGAAAAGAAACTTGATGGTGTCACCACTAGGTCTCGAGCAGTACTCTCTAAAGGTTCCAAATGAAGGTAATATTTTGGAATGTTAGGGGTATTGGGAACTTAAACACTCGGTTAGTTCTCAAGAAGTTAGTTACCGTTCATAAACCTGAATTCGTTATTTTATCTGAGCCATGGATCTCTTCTGCTAATTTACTTGCTACATATTTGCGTAACTTGCATTTGAAGATTTTTGCTGAGAATTCTAGGACTGATTTGAGCCCTAATTTATGGTGCTTATGTGCTGATCACCTGAACCCCAAGGTCACTGCTATGTCCAGCCAATTTGTAGCCTTCTCCTCTGTTGAAGCTGGCAAAGAGGTGCATATGGCTGCAGTCTATGCTTCCACTGATTATCTGATTAGAAGAAGGTTGTGGGATGATCTTCACAATTTGCAGATCAATGTTCCAGGCCCTTGGAGTTTTGTGGGAGACTTTAATGCAATTCTTGGCTCCCATGAGCAAAGAGGTAGGTGCTTGCCTCACAAGATTTTTTGTGAAGACTTTCAAAGATGGACTAACTTAGATAGTTTGATTCATGTTGACACTAAGGGTGCTAAATACACTTGGTCTAATGGCAGGAAAAGAGCTTTCCTTACTGAAAAGAGACTAGATAGAGCCATCTGCAATTTGGCTTAGCTTGATTTCTGGTCTAGAGTTGATTGTTGCTCTTTGATCAAGAGTAAGTCTGACCATTGTCCCATTCTCTTCTCTATGAATTTAGAGAATAGAGTGCATAGATCTTGTTTCAAGTTCTTAAAAATGTGGTCCAGACACCCCACTTGTCATCAGCTCATTGCTGATAGTTGGAACATTCCTCTAGCTGGAAACCCCATCATTGTTCTATCTCAGAAACTTAAACGATTAAAAGTTCTTTTGAAGGATTGGAATTGGAAGGTCTTTGGAGATGTTCATCAGAAGGTGCAGTTGGCTATGGCTAAAGTTGAAGGCATTCAAAGAAGGTTAGATATGCTTGGCAGTTCTGATGAGCTGATTCAAGAAGAAAAAGAAGCTCAAATTTTCTTGAAAGAGTCTTTAGCTTATGAAGAAGACTTTTGGCAGGAGAAATCAAGAGTAAACTGGCACATTAAGGGAGACAGAAATACAGATTTCTTTCATACTATGGCTCGAATTAGACAGAAAACTCAGAATATTTCTTTACTTAAGAGTGGTGATTCTATTCTGGATAATTCAGCTGACATTGAGAATCATATTATGCAATTCTACATGGATTTATTCGCTACTGAAAACAATTGTAGCAACTATGATTTAGTTAGTGAGGTAATCCCTAATTCAGTTTCAATTGAGGACAATTGGTTAGTCACTACAATGCCCTCTAAAGAAGAGGTGAAAAATGCTGTTTTTGCTCTTAATGGAGATGAAGCTCCTGGCCCGGATGGATTTGGTGTATTTTTTCTATCAAAAGTTTTTGGAGATCATTGAGGAAGATGTTTATAAGGCAACTGTTCAGTTTTTCACTCATAGTTGGCTCCCTCCTAACTTAAACTCTAATCGAGTTGTCCTTATTCCTAAATGTGTTGAAGCTGATTCAATATATTTGTTTAGACCAATTGCATTGGCAAAATTCCAATTCAAGATCATAATTAAAGTCATTGCTAATAGATTAGCTGCTGTGGCTACTAAAATTGTCTCTGAGAATCAAAGGGGTTTCATCAAAGGTAGGCAAATCTCAGATTGTATTTGCCTTGCTTCTGAATCCATTAACTTTACTTTTCTGCTTAGCTGAAGAGGTTCTTAGCCAGGGTATTACAAAGTTGGTGTAGGAGGGAAAACTTCAATTAATGGTTGGTCCTAGAGGTATAAGGATGCCAAGCCACATCCTGTATGCTCATGATATTATGCTATTTTGTAGGGCTTCTAAATATAGCATTGTAAAAATTAAGCATCTTTTTCTGCATTATGAGGCTGCTTCAGGTCAGGTTATTAGCGCTGTAAAGTCCAAATTTTATACAGGTTCCATTTCAAATGCCAGGCTTCGGCACCTTACTAATCTTTTGGGATTTTCAGTAGGAATTCTCCCTTTTATGTACTTGGGTGTTCCTTTGTTTAGAGGGAAGCCTAAGAAAGCTCATCTAATGCCTATTGTGGATAAAATCAAGATGAAGCTTGCTACTTGGAAAGGTAAAATGCTATCCATCATGGGAAGAGTAGTGTTGGTGCAGTCTATTATTCAAGGTATGCTTATATACAGCTTTAGGATTTACTATTGGCCTGCTTCGCTGATGAATTTGTTAAATTGTTGGATAAGGAACTTTATTTGGTCTGGAGATATCAATGTTAGGAAATTGGTTACTGTGGCCTGGCATAAAGTTTGCTCTCCTACTAATGAGGGTGGTCTTAGCCTACGTTGTATTAAGGACATCAATAGAGCTGGCATGCTTAAGCTAGCTTGGGAATTGGTAACTTCCAGCAATCAATGGGCTGTTTTGTTAAGAGCAAGGGTTTTCAGAAAGTATGAAGTCATTTCTCACCATCTGGTTTCTTCAATTTGGTCTGGTATTAAATCATTTATCCCTATGGTTATAGATAACTCTCACTGGCTTCTTGGTAACGGTAGCAGAATTAGGTTCTGGAAAGACATATGGCTCACTAATTCTCTGAGTTCTATGGTCATCCCTCTTGAGTTGCAGCATACTGAAGAGGCTTTGTTAAAAGATTTTATTGTTGATGGTGCTTGCCAATTACATGAGCTGTTTATGACTACTTTCCTTGCTATTACCGAGGATATTCACAAGACTATCATCCCTATCTCTTCTAGTGAGGATCAGCTTCAATGGAAAAATGCTAAATCAGGTGGTCTCTCCTTTACGGATGCTTACATGTTTCAGGTTTCAAATGGCCAGCATAAACCTTGGTCTAAGTTTATTTGGAGGAATAACATTCCACCTTCAAAGTCTTTTGTGGTTTGGAGAATTTTGCATGGTAAAATGCCAACAGATGAGAATCTAATGGCTAAGGGTTGCATTGTGGTTTCTAGGTGTAGCTTTTTCTGTCAGGATTGTGAGACTGCAAGTCACATTTTTCTGCACTGTGTAGTGGCTCGGAAGTTGTGGAACTGGCTTAGCAATTTCCTGAGGTGTCCTATAGACACAAGCAACTTTACTAACCTTCTTCAAGTTTGTACTAAAGGTTGGAGTTCCCAAGCTTTGGATGTGGTTGCAGCTAGCATTGTGTATGTTCTTTGCGTTATTTGGTCTAACAGAAACAAGGCTCGGTTTGACAGTAAGGATTTCAACATGATTCATGCTATTAATGAGATCATTGCTGGTGTATCTCTTGCTGGTAATCTCAGTCAAGGTTTTATGCGGAATGATGTTGATGAATTGTCTGTATTGAAGGCTTTCTCAGTGCCTCTTCACTTCCATTCTGCTCCTAAAATTAGAAAGGTTTTATGGAAGCCTCCCCTGGCTAACATGATTAAATGCAACTCGGATGGAGTTGCCAAGGGGTGTCCAGGTCCTTCATCTTGTGGTGGTATCTTCAAGGATAGCAAGGCTGCTACCATGGGCTGTTTTATTCAGAACTTGGGCATTGGTACTGCTTTTGAAGCTGAGTTAATTGGAGCCATGTTGGCTATTGAGTTAGCCTTTGGAAAGGGTTGGTACACTCTTTGGTTGGAATGTGACTCATCCTTAGTCATTTCTGCTTTTAGTGATTGTAAGTTGGTCCCTTGGAGGCTTAGAAACAGATGGAATAATTGCATGCACTTCACTTCCCGAATGAGATTCATATGTTCCCATATTTTCAGAGAAGGCAATGATTGTGCTGATAGACTAGCTTCTCACGGTTTAGCTATTTCTGGATTTCAATGGATGGACTTTCTTCCTAATGATGTTTTTGAGCCTTTCCTGAGAAATAGATTAGGGTTGCCTAACTACAGGTTCTCTTAATTTTTTTCATGGGTTTGGTTTACGCCCCCATGATTTATTTGTATTATTTTTTCTAATAAATTAGGCAATATGGGTACTCTTTTTCCCTTTTGGTGTTTTTATCCCTAAGGAGGGTTTTGCACCTTTAGGTTTTAATGAGGCCCTATTGTTTGTTTTTTTTTAAAAAAAAATATACCTTTTATTTGAAGTCACCATTTTGTTTTCAAATGAAATATAACTTATAAAATTTTGGAAATTTCAAAAAGGTAATAGTGTAAAACTCTTTGTTTTTAACGAAAGGTTTTGTAAGAATCCTATCTTCTCAAAGAAGACTTAGTAACCAAAAATCCTTTAAAAACCATCTTGACTAACTATGATCTCTTGGTTCTTGAAAATATTTTTTTCAAAAACAACTTATTTAAAATAAGTGGTTGATCAACATCAAACCAACCTATTCTTAAAGTAGTTCCTACATGAAATCAAAAACACTCATTTCACAACACATGGTTCTTTGGAACCCAAACCTTAGCATCAACATTTTAAGGTCCTAACCCTACTATCTATGTGAAGGCTGAATGCCATATAGAAGTAGGATAGGTTTTCTTTGTTTTATATGCATTGTTAGAACCATATTAAGTTCATTATACCATCACTTAAACATACAAGCTTTGGCTTCCCCTTTAACAACCATAAGGCCGAACCTCACATGCTCATATTCAACCAAAATGAAGCCATACAACAACATCCAAGGTAGCTAGAAAAATCACATCAACATATAAGCATGTTGTCAAGGTAACTTAGAACATAAACAAGTTCAATCATTCAAAAATCCTATCCTTAGGTCTTTGGACTTCAGAATAGTTTTTCACCATGCCAAAATAATTTTCAACAAGCACATATAAGCACAATCATCATATCAACATCACAACATAAAACAAAATGACAACAAAGTAAAGAACTTTATAAGGAAACCCTAGATCTAGGGTTTTCCTCCAACAAAACTAGGAGGCCTTTATCACCACCATTTAAGGTGTGATATGGTTCACTCCCCCATTAACTTTGTGAAGCTTCCTTGAAGAGAATGAAGGAAAAACTTGGTCTCCAAGACAAGCCAAAAACGTGGCCAAGAAAAGTAAACAAGACCATGAACTTTGATTTTTCAACATTATAAACATGGTAGCACAAAGCTGTTCTGAAGAGTAATAAAGAAAAAAGGAACTAAGTTAGAAACTTACTCTTGAGTAAAGGTTCAAAAACAAGTTCAAGAAGCTTGAATCATCTTGAGTGATTCTTGAATAACTTTGAGCAAACAACTTCAAATAAAGAAATTCCAAAGATGAAAGTTGTTTAGATGAATGGGATAAACAAGAATATGAAGTTAAAATGATGAAATAAGATGAGTATGAACACTCACCAAGGCTGGCCGAATGCAAGAGGGAAGTGAGGGAAGAGAGAAAATCTTGAATTTTGGTGTTCGAGTGAGAAATGAATGGAATAGTATTCTTGGTGTCTTGAACACCTAATGGCCGAATACTTGGGCCTTGTGGACTCCAAAATCTTATTCAATCTTGGTCATAAATAATGGAGGGCCAAGATGCAAGTAGATAGGTGTGATGTTGCTTAATGGAGGGCTTAAGGACAAGATTAACCAAAAATGGCTAAGATGCTTTTTCCATTAATGGTTAGTGTCATAAACTTGACTTGAAACGATGGAAGGCCAATCTTGGCTTCTCCCAAGATGAAATGGCCGAATGGCCTTAACCAAATGTAACTAGAATAGTTACATTCCTATTTAGTTAGGAATTAGGTGATTAGGGTTTTTACTAAAAATGGATAATTGGCATTTACTACTTTTGGTAAATTTTTGGATTTTAAGAAAGCTAATTCTCTTCATTAGGAATAATCAAAAGGTAATGAAAAATTTAATTCAACATTACATTGTACTCAATTCCCCGTTTCTTGGCCTGTGGCATGAAAAACGAGAAATTACCCGATGACGATCAAAATAGAACTTTTATCGATTTTCGTCTCATAACGACAAAAGAAAACTTCACCACAACATAACCATGGATATAAACCATCATATAAACATCCACACACACACACACACACACACACACACACACACACACACACATATATATATATATATATATATATATATATATATATATATATATATATATATATATATATATATATATATAACATAAGGTAGCAATCATAATGTAAAGGTGATTATAACCGGTTACAGAAAACGGGGGTGTTACATTTTGCACTACTATTATCCATTTAGAATCTTACAAAATAAATGAGTTGTAGTTTTCATTTTAAGATGAAAGGGTGATTCAAAGTAAGATGTATATTCCTTTTTCACTAAGCAAAAGAAATAGAAACCGTTTCAAAGAAGCTTTACACTAAATTAAATATCTTATGAGTATATGTATAGAGTTTTCAAACCATAGTTGATAAAGGAGATTTCATCAACTACTTTATTACAAGGAAATTACTTTGAAGAGTTTACTATAATTGCGTATATATTTATTATCTTCTAAAGGAAATTCAATGAGTTCCGTAATGGACTCACAAAGACTAAATAATAGTCATGCACCTATACCTTGTGGTCATGGAAAACCATGTCCCAAACCCTTGATGATTTAAGTCATCTAAGGATCCATAAAGCTTAATCACAAAGAATTACTTATATAAAATAAGTAATGTTTCCTTTGATAGATAAGTGAGAAGATATATGATGAAGGAATCCTTGTGGATTCTGTATTCCATAATACATTAGGATATGGAATAATAAGACATGAACATCGTTTTACGAACAACGAAGCTGTATGTGAATGAAAGGAACGGAACCGAGAATGGGCGACTGATGGCAAGTCGTGTGGAAGTGGGTCCCGTAGGGGTGCCATGTGGTTTATCAAGAGATAATCATCGTGCCACCGTAATGGTGTATTACTTGTTTGGTGTTGTGACCTCGCATAAGTTGGGTGTTATGCCTCGGAGTTGAGCTTACACCTTGGTGTAGGTGCGATTGTCTGAGGTTGTGATCTTGAGGATCTCGGGGACGTTGGGGTGGGGGAGAACACATGTGGCTAGAGAGTAGCTCGTTTGTGTCGTGGTTATCCATCGCAAAACACTGACGTTCTGACTTAATACCGGGCAAACCATGATTTGGGGAAAGAACATCTGGCGTGAGCCGTTATAACGATTGCAATCTTATGCTGTGGCACTGTGGAGCTAAGATACGCAGACAATGTTCTCCCAATCACTCACTCTTGTTATATTTAGCTCCATGGAGTAGGGAGGCGGGAGTCACCTTTTTTAGCAGTGTCCTTCTCAGATGCGACTTGCACTTTGAGGATTAGTGGAGAAGGTGCTCGTGGTATGTCACAGCCACCCCCTACTGTTCAGCCTGTGGAGCTCAGGAGCATCTTCATGGACCCCATTCCATAGCCATCACCACCCGCTGTACCCTCTACATCTGCTCATCCACCTTCTTCCGTCGGGCAATCGGTTCCGCCCATTCCAGTATCCGGGCCTGCTTTTGTGCCCTCTGAGCTTCACCCTCATATATCCCGTTAGCGGGCAAACATGCAGGTTACTGATCAGAAGAGTATACTGGAACGTGCTCGGGTATTCTTCTCCACTCCGCTTATCATTCTCTCGTCTGACGATGGGGAGATGGAGGAGGAGGAGGAGGAGGAAGCCCCAGAGTATGTGCTGGAGGTTGTACCTGAGGCAGTTTCCGCAGGTGCGAGTGTTGGGATGCCATGGACGAGGTACGACGATGAGATGCTGCGGTTTGCTGAGCAGTATATGAGTGGCTACGATGCGGAGACCCTGGAGTCGATGGCGGTACCTGAGGAAGACCCTGCAGAGGAAGACTCTGAGATGGAGGAAGACCCAGAGGAGTGCTTCTTCGATGAGTACTGTGTAGTCTGTCATGGCCAGTCTATGCTTTCCTCAGTGTCTGTATTTTATATTTGCCCCTTTCCCCTAACTTTTGTGGTGCTGCGTCTCCTGTAGCTAGAGAAAGATCTTTTGTAGTGTAGTTGTGTTCCTTCAGTTAAACATTGTTATGTAAAAAAAAAAAAAATGAAAATCATATGAATGAAATGTTTTATTTTACCCTGACAGTACATGGTGAGTATTATTTATGTATGTAATCCGTTTTTTTTCTAAAAAAAGAAAACCCATAATTTCGGTATGCTCTTTATATTATTGTAGTTGCTTTCGTCTTGTGTTCGAACAAATGTGATCCCTTAAGTAGGATGTTACATTATTTGGTATCGGTGATGCCCAAGTCTTTTGGGTTTGTGGTTGGCCTGTCTTGTTTGTGCTGTGTGCGTCTGTGACTTGTGTGCTGTTGAGGATTAGTGGAGAAGGTGCTCGTGGTTTGTCATAGCCACCCCGTACTGTTCATCCTGTGAGAAGCCTAGGAGCGTCTTCGTGGACCCCGTTCCACAGCCGTCACAACCTGCTGTACCCTCTACATCTGCTCATCCACCTTCTTCCGTCGGGCCATCGGTCCCGTCCATTCCAGCATGCGGGCCAGCTTTCGTGTCCTTTGAGCTGCACCCTTATGTTTCCCGTCAGCGGGCAAACATCCGGGTTGCTGCTCGGAAGAGAATACCGGATCATGCTCGGGTATTCTTCTCCGCTCCCCTTATCATTCTCTTGTTTGAAGATGAGGAGATGGAGGAGGAGGTGGAAGAAGCCCCAGAGTATGTGTCGGAGGTTGTACCTGTGGCAGTTTCTGCGGGTGCGAGTGTTGGGACACCATGGACGAGGTACGGCGATGAGATTCTGCGGTTTGTTGAGGAGTGTGTAAGTGGCTACGATGCGGAGACCCTGGAGGCGATGGCGGTACCTGAGGAAGACCCTGCTGAGGAAGACTCTGAGGTGGAGGAAGACCCAGAGGAGTGTTTCTCTGAGGAGTAGTGTGTAGTTTGTCATGGTCCGTCTCTACTTTTCTCAGTGTTTTTATTTTATATTTGGCCCCTTTCCCCTTTCTTTTGTGGAGTTGCGTCTCTTGTAGCTAGGGAAAGATCTTTTGTAGTGTAGTTGTTTTCCTTCAGTTAAACGTTGTTAAAAAATGAACATCATATGAATGAAATATTTTATTTTATCCTGATAGTACATGGTGAGTATTATTTATGTATGTAATCTGTTTTAAAAAAAAAAAATAAAGCCATAATTTCATTATGCTCTTTATATTATTGTAGTTGCTTTCGTCTTGTGTTCGAATAAATGTGACCCCTAAAGTAGGGTGTTACACACATGACATCTGAGGCTTCAACATGGCTTCTACGCATGGGGTGCATGAGATGGTCTAACAGGTTCTTTACGTATGCCTACAACATATAAATAATTGTGGGATGAGTATAAAACTTAGCGAGGGGTCCCCAAACATACAAATCATTAATTACTGATAATATCAATTAATTCAACTAACATATTTATATATAGATATAAATCAACATCGAAAGTACCAAAATACATGAAGTCCAACAAGAGGTTACTTTTGCAATGGCTTGGGATTTTCATACTCAAGTCTCGCTCACGTGGGGGGAAACATATATCATAACTCATCGAGGCTTTGGGCCCCATTAAGGGTTGTTCACAAAGGTCCCATGCCCGATGATTTAAGTTTCGTATACCGGAGATATGGCATTCTCCGGTCATCAAACATCCTTGTTGAACTTTGGGGTTGTTCTCTAGGGTCCTAAACCCTGATGGTGTTGATTTATATCCTGGAGCTACCATCTCTTCCGACCAGCTAGCCAAGGATTATTACTCAGCCAATCCATTCCATCAAACACCGTCCTAAAATTCACTAATAAAGAACATGTATATGGACACAACTACCGAATACACACGACAATTGTTCCAACAATAAATGCGATAAGCATTAATTCATTAATAAAAAACTCAAATAATCAAGAATTATATAAAGCCATGCATTATCCACAATTTTACACATTTTAGCCTTCAAAAACCAGTACCAACCTGCATAAGATAGCATTGCACCGCAACTCAGAGCCATCCAGGCCGTGACACAAGGTGCACGATACAGCTTCCCGGGGCTCATTCGTTGCGGGTTAGGAAACCAAGGCTGTGGCGTGACGTGACACGCACCCTCCAGTACATTTTCTAGGGGACGACGCGCCACAACTAAAAGTCGTTTAGGTCGCGGTGTGGTGTGCATCACCACACTAATACCTTTCTCGTGGCTCACGCCTATATGCACCGCAATGTGAGACATAGAACACAGGTATGCACCAGTTCGTCTGCTATGTACTTTTCAGGGCCTTTTTTTGTTGAAACAAAAACCCTCTTGAACTGAGGTTTTAATGAAACACTTTGTAAAACATATTTTAGTGTTTTATGAGATGGGAAATGGAATAGATAGATATAAGCATGAGAAGGTGGTTTGAATTGTGTTTACCTAAATCTTTTCGAAAAACCGAAGTTCTTTCTAAAATAAGGAGGCACGGATGCTTAGAAGGCGCACAGACACTTGGATTCGTTTGAGGGTTTTCACAACTTGTCTTTGACAATATTTTAATAGAAAACAAAGAAATATCTATAACAAACGAAAGCTTATTTAGAAAATAAAGTTTAACCCCAGGTTAGTTTCACAAATAATAATAATAATGAATCAATGATAAACATATTCAATTATGAAAGATAATCACTTAGAGATTTATCTTGGTTCACCCTCAACTTTGGGCTATAACACCCTTTTCGGGCACTACATTTTACGTGACGTTTTAAGGGCGAAAATAGAGGGATATTAAAATCATTAGAAAATATGGGGTAATTTTTTCCTTTTTGCAAGACAAAATATAAAAGTTTGTAACTGTTTATACGTGTAAGGTAAATGAAAAGATTTCATAATGTAAGGTCATAGGCTCAAAAAGGACTTACATAAAAATCCAACCCGACTACAGAAAGAAATATAGAAAGATACAAATCCAACATAAAGACTTGGAGACATAGTTCCTAACCATAAGATAGTTGAAGACGTAGCTCCATAAAAGATAAAAGAAAGGTACAGACGCCCCGACACCACACACTGGCTAACAACAGACTACACGGGAAGATATCCTTCATATAATTTGCTGGATCCTTTCTCTGACTTCTCCTAAATGGGCAGACAAGCGAAAGGTGTGACACCCACTACCCCACTTATGATAAATAATAAATAAACTATACAAGTTAAAAAAAAACTTAACGAAAAAGGTAGCAACTATCGCATTATTCAAACGGTAATCCATAAAAGCTAGAGTTAATTAAAAAATTTAAAACAATTAGAATACAACGGCGGAAATAAAAGTAAACCCGAAACTTGATGTCACATATCAGAGTTGGTATACAAAAATACCGATAACACATCAGCTAAAGTATTAAGGTTATATAAATTAAAAAGGTTTCCAAAGAAATCAACTTTTGGTTCCAAAGAAACAAGTGTTGTAAAATGAGTGTTTTTGTTTCATATGAAAAGTATTTTAAGAATAGGAAAGTTTGATGTTGATCAACCCTTTGTTCTAACATGTTGTTTTAAGGAAAAGGTTTTCAAGAAAACAAAAATTTTTCTAGATAGTCCAAGTTGTTTTTCAAAGGTTTTGATTAGTAAAATCTTCTTTAAAAAGAAATGAGAATTCTTGTAAGTGTTCTTGTTATAAACAATGAGTATTTTACACTACTATTATCCATTTAGAATCTTACAAAATAAATGAGTTGTTGTTTTCATTTGAAGATGAAAGGGTGATTCAAAGTAAGATGTATATTCCTTTTTCACTAAGCAAAAGAAAGAGAAACCGTTTCAAAGAAGCTTTACACTAAATTAAATATCTTATGAGTATAGGTATAGAGTTTTCAAACCATACTTGATAAAGGAGATTTCGTCAACTACTTTATTACAAGGAAAGTACATTGAAGAGTTTACTATAATAGCGTATATATGTAGTACCTTCTAAAGCAAATTCAATAAGTTCCATAATGGACTCACAAAGACTAAATAAAAGTCATGCACCTATAGCTTGTGGTCATGGAAAACCATGTCTCACACCCTTGATGATTTAGGTCATCTAAGGATCCATAATGCTTAATCACAAAGAATTACTTATATAAAATAAATAATGTTTCCTTTGATATATAAGTGAGAAGATATGATGAAGGAATCCTTGTGGATTCTGTTTTCCATAATACGTTAGGATATGGAATAATAAGACATGAACATCGTTTTTCGAACAATGATGCTGTACTTGAATGCAGGGAACGGAACCAAGAATGGGCAACTGATGGCAAGTCATGTGGAAGTGGGTCCCATAGGGGTGCCCTGTGGTTTATCAAGAGATAAACGTCGTGGTATAGTAATGGTGTATTACTTGTTTGGTGTTGTGACCTTATCTTGACATGTATACGCATCTGTGCATAAGTTGGGCGTTATGCCTGGGAGTTGAGCTAACACCTTGGTGCAGGTACGATTGTCCGAGGTTGTGATCTTGAGCTTGGGGACGTTGGGGTTGGGGAGAACACATGTGGCCAGAGAGTAGCTTCTTTGTGTTGTGGTTACCCATTGAAAAGCACTGACGTCCTGACTTAATACTGGGAAAATGATGATTTGGGTAAAGAACTTCTGGCGTGAGCTGTTATAACGATTGCAATTTCCTGATGTGGCGCTGTGGGGCTGAGATAAAGCAGACAATGTTCTCCCAATTAGTCACTCTTGCTATGTTTAACTTTATGGAGTAGGGGTCTGAGTCTTGTTGCATTCCGTGTCATTGCATACTTGAGTCGATGATTGACCTATACTGTTGTTAATTGATATACTAACTGTGATGCCATGTGTTTAGTTGATATGTTGTGTATGCCATGCGATATATGTTGCTTGGGTGTGTGTGTGTGTGTGACTTTTACCATTGTTATTCTGGTTGTGGGATGTGTTGAATCTCACCTCATTACTTTTGTCAGCGACGTCCTCGTGTGCTTTGTTTTTTTCACCTGTGTAGTCATGGCTGGCGATTCAGCATCACCCCTGGTTATGGACTTGGTTCTGTATGATGGATGAGACAACCCCTTTCCCGGAGGTCCCATTGGTAACCCCACTTAAAATTATTAGCGTTACAGCGTACAGTGATAGTACAAAAGTGCGGAAATATTTAAAACATTCAATACTGATACCATAAATGACTTATACATAAGTAAGAGTGTTGGCTCCCTCAGTGGAGCCTACAACAACTGATACCAAATATAATTCAGAGTACACAGCAAATAAAAACTAAAAGCATAGCAGCAGAAATAGAAATACAGGCGACTCAGTCTCCCATACTGGCCATAACAACTACAACTACTAACCCACGATGTCTAAAGTCCTCCGGCGCCGGGATCCCGGGCCTTCTCGCCAGCATCTGGTTCTATGGGTATACCATCAATCTCCTATGGTAAATCCTCAACAGGATCATCTCGTACAGTCGAGAATAAAGAGAATAGGACATAGAAAAACATAGGGGATAAGAAATAGTAATATGTCATAAATGAGAAAAACAACGATATTAGATAGCACACTCAAAAGCACAACAGTTGCAACCAAACAACTCCCAGATAACTCCCGTAACTACTGTCTCACACTCATGCAACTAATGACTATATGGACGCGATCACGACGTGACATCCCCAGCAGATCAAGGTGTCTCAGTCATCACTATGCCACACCCCATAAGGTAGGGTTCGGTCTAAAGCCCGCAGGCCCAACTCATCTCATGGGTACGACATATTCCCCCGCCCGCAGGCCAGGTCGGAATATTCGCCCGTCAACAACGCAACTTACGGTAACGACATGTTCCCCCGCCCGCAGGCTAGGTCGAAACATTCGCCCGTCCGTTAACAACTCAACTTTCGGTAACGAGATATCCCCCGCCCGTAGGCTAGGTCGAGACATTCGTCCGTCCGTCTACAATTCGACTAACGGGTACGATCATCTTCCCGCAAGTAAGATCGGAATCACCCCTACGCCAAACTAATTGGTACGATCATCTCCCCGCAGGTAAGATTGGAATCGCCCGTATGCCAACACAGTGATGAACAACTATGCAACATGAATCTCACTGACTCATCTCAGGATCAACACTTAGTGCCTCAACCACAACTTATAAACAGCCACAGCCAACTTTCATCCGGCTTAACCGGGTATCAACTCACATCACTACATCAACAGATCAACTGTATCTCTAGGTTGAGCACTACGACATATATACAACCTCGACTTTCTCGCCACACAATCATCTCCCAACTTATCAGAAATCACTGCCTAGCTCTACTAAGACATCAGCAGTCACAACAGCATATAAACAACAACCAGCAATAGATTCAACTTTAAAATCAACTTACAGATAAATAACATTTAATCAATCATAAGCAAATAGTAAGCATAACATATATCACATATATCATATTAAATACCGATCACAGAGCATACATCCTCAATATACAGTAAAATCAACCTAATGGTCAAATGACCTCTAGTAGGGTTTGGGTCGCCCTACGCATATCAATATATATTATTTAAAGCTTGCCTCCCCGACGATATTGCGGTTCTTTCCCCCACCCTAGTAAAGCTCCTGAGAGATTCCGAATGCGGCTCTGCAACTTTCAATCGGGTGCGCGGTCAGAAGTCCGAGTCCTATCAGATTCTATACAACAAAACACAACCAGAAATTAAAACAGTTAAATTATAAAACCCCTAATTCCTTAGGATTAGCTACTGCCCCTATTTGATAAATTAGGCTAGGGATGTTGAAATTCTACCAACTCTTGGATCAATGATCCTTAAGCATACCTAATACATAATCAATGATCAATTATCAAAGATTTGAACCAAAACCCCTTAAACCAAAAACTTGGGGTTTCGGCCATCACCCAAAAAAATTATGTGAGAGCTTGAATTGGCTTCCTAATCACTTGGATTACATGATTAAGGAATGAAATAGGTGAAATCAAGAACAATGAACAAAAACCCATTTCCCCCAAAACATACACCCATTCGGACTTGAAAAGACAAATTGGTTAGAGAGTTTATTTGATTTGAAGCTCTTGGATTATGATAGTAGGGGATGATTGTAGCTCAAAGAAATTGGTTTGGCATTAAAAGGATTTTTCTACAATTTTCTAGAGATTTTTGAAGTTTAGATCTAAAACCTAAAACTCATGAAAATCAATGGATAAAAATGAAGATTGAGAGCTCAAAGATGAAATCTATACCTCCTAGGTGATATAGGAGGATGAGTGGAGCAACTTTGCTTCACAAATTTGGTTGAAAAAGCTTGAGGAAGCTTGAGAAAAATGGAGGTGAAAATGGAGGAAAAATGGAAGAAAATGGAGGAGGAAGAAGAAAGGAAGAAGAACGAGAAGAGAGAGAGAGAGAGAGAGAGTGAGAGTGAGGAGAGTGAGGAGAGAGAGAGAGAGGGAGTGAAGATATTTTCACTTGGTGACTTAATGAGTAAGAAAGGTAAAAAGAGTAATTAGTAAAAATAACCAAGGGCAATTTGGTCATTTCACATCCCGACATTTTGAAAATCCTCACGACACTGGTATGAGTCCCTAGATGACTTAACACAACCTTGATATGAAAATTATCAGCTCATGGGTCTCGAAAAACCCTAACACGGCTCTGTCACTTACGCGATTTAGTATATTGCCTCAGAAAGTCGTGAAAACTTCTATATTTTGAAAATTTTCAAAATCGCCGATGACGTTCGTAATTTTATTTAAAGCCTAATCGTTTCATTCACGAGTCAAAATTAGGTCGTCTGAGCAATAAAATAATATTGTCAGTGTAAAACGTAGACCGAGCTCCGTCTGATTTTTTTACCAAAATTTAACCATAGTCTCCTACGATAGCGTAGAGCGTGACTATGGCCTTCGAATAATTTTTTTAATTTTCTAGACCCTCCAATAAAATGTAATTACCTAAATACTGATTAATTAAAAAAAATAAGAAAATCAGGGTGTTACAATGGAGACGAGGCATGGACAATTCACCCGGATGGGCGACACACATATACAGGAGCTGCTAGTTTTATGGGGAGGCAGGAGTCACCTTTTTCAGCTGTGTCCTTATTAGACGCGACTTTCACTTTGAGGATTAATGGAGGAGGTGATTGTGGTTTGTCACAACCATCACCACCACCCCCCTGCTGTTTAGCCCGCGGAGCTCAGGAGCGTCTTCCTGGACCCCATTCCATAGCCATCACCACTCGCTGTACCCTCTACATCTGCTCATCCACCTTCTTCCATCGGGCCATCGGTTCCGCCCATTCCAGTATCCGGGCCAGCTTTCGTGCCCTCTGAGCTGCACCCTCATGTTTCCCGTCAGCGGGCAAACATGTAGGTTGCTGCTCGGAAGAGTACACCGGATCATGCTCGGGTATTCTTCTCCGCTCCCCTTATCATTCTCTCGTCTGATGATGGGGAGATGGAGGAGAAGGAGGAGGAGGAAGAAGCCCCAGAGTATGTGCCAGAGGTTGTACCTGAGGCAGTTTCTGCGGGTGCGAGTGTTGGGACGCCATGGACGAGGTACGACGATGAGATGCTGCGGTTTGCTGAGCAGTATATGAGTGGCTACGATGCAGAGACCCTGGAGGCGATGGCGGTACTTGAGGAAGACCCTGCAGAGGAAGAATCTGAGATGGAGGAAGACCCGGAGGAGTGTTTCTTTGATGAGTAGTGTGTAGTCTGTCATGGCCAGTCTCTACTTTCCTCAGTGTATGTATTTTATATTTGCCCTTTTCCCCTAACTTTTGTGGAGTTGCGTCTCCTGTAGCTAGAGAAAGATCTTTTGTAATGAGTTGTTTTCCTTCAGTTAAACATTGTTATTTAAAATAAAAATGAACATCATATTAATGAAATGTTTTATTTTACCCTGACAGTACATGGTGAGTATTATTTATGTAAGTAATCCATTTTTAAAAAAAAAAAAAGAAAACCCATAATTTCGGTATGCTCTTTATATTATTGTAGTTGCTTTCGTCTTATGTTCGAACAAATGTGACCCCTAAATTAGGGTGTTACATTATTTGGTATCAGAGATGGCTGAGTCTTTTGGGTTTGTGGTTGGCTTGTCTTGTTTGTGCTGTGTGCGTCTGTGACTTGTGTGCTGTTGAATTTCGAAAGGAATGACAACATTGGTTGAAAGATCCTTTGGTGTATACTGAATTTTGTTGGTCTTGTAGGACAAGATGGCTAACAGCAACATGGGCATTGCTGACGTTGTTCAAGCCATGAGAGATATGACAACTGCTTTTGTGTTACGTGAACAAACGACCCCTGGTGGTCGAGATTTGAGCGAGTTTCGCAGGAACAACTCACTGCAGTATAAGGGAGAGTATGACCTAGAGAAAGCTGAACTTTGGGTGCAAGAGATGGACAAGATCTTCGAGGTGACGCGGTGCTCTGACGTGGACAAGGTAACCTTTGCTGCTTACATGTTGGTGGGCGATGCCGAGTGTTGGTGGAGAGGAGCCCACCAGGTATCTGAACATGCTGGTCAAGTGTAACACCCCCTCTCGGTGTCACAGTTCGTACCCCAAATTTTCTCTTTCGGTTAATTAAAACCTTTTAAAAAATACTCATTAGACTAGCTGCCGAAATCTGATACCAATTGAAAATTTTAATAACAGCTGAAAAACAAATTCAAACTCATCATTTATAAAACTCATTCAATTTTGCCTTAAGACATACATCACTTTTGTAACGCCCCGATTTTCACGTTTTCTAACTCTTCAGTATTTTAATGTCTTTATTTTATTCGAGGTCTTAGGAATGGAAATAAAATATTCCGAGACCATAGTCATGCTCGACGATATCGTAGGAAGCTACGATTAAGTTTTGAGTCAAAAACTCAAACGGAGTCCGGTCTGCGTTTTTACACTGACAATATGATTTTATTGCTCAAGAGGCCTTAGATGGACCCATGAACGAGACAATAAGTTTTAGAATTCGATTCTCTACGTTTTGGTTAAATTTCACAAAAACTTCAGAAAAATCACTTCCTGATCTCCGTTCGAGCGGAATCCTCAATCGGGTGACGAACGGAGCCACATATGGATTTACCGGGACTCGCCAACAGATAATCTTGTTATCACATCATCCCAAGACACTTGGGAGAGTATGCCAGAGTCGTCACGACGTTTGGAAATATCTGGACGCAAAATGACCAAAATGCCCCTAACCTTAGTTTTTACACTTTTACCATTTTACCCTTTTGGCAAATGACCTTTTTACCCTTAAGTGAGTTTTAAAGAGATGAACTCAGCCCCACAGCCCCCTCATTTTCGCACAGCCCTCTCCCCTTTAGAACACCATAATTGCTGTTGAAGAAACACCATTGTTGTTCTTGAAGCTCCTTGATTTCTTGTTGGAATCACTTGATTCCTTGAGCAATCTTCCTTCATTTTAAGGTAAGATCACTTCTATGATCTCTTAGCTTCTTGAATCTCTCTTTATTTCAAGATCAAACTTTCATTTTTATGAAAAGAATTTCTTAGATCCAAAACTTTGAAAATCCATAGGAAATTATAGAAAAATCCTTTTGAGGTAAGACCAATTTCTTTGAACTCACCTCATCATTCTCTACCTAAACCCAAGAGCTTATGATTCAACTCTCATCATAGCTCAAAAAGCACAATATGGCTGAACCCTTTTGATGATGATGAATAGTGTTTTTCATCAATTTTTGATTTCTAACACTTGATTTCATCCTTAGCTTTCCTATTGCCTTTGAATCCATGAATGGAAAACCAAGATCAATTCCTAACCTCTTTACCCTAGGGTGGCCGAAACCCTCTTTGTTAGGATTGTTGAGTTTTTCCTTGATTGTTGTTTATTTTTGGATTGTTGTGTTGTAGTTGTTGACGATTGTCAGGAGGTTCACAAACCGATCAATCGACTTTGATCCGGGAATCTGCTCATCAACAGGTATGGGGGGTGAACCTCATCACACCAAGATGGTGGTAGTGAAGATGGTTGTATAAGTTTATGTGTGGGTGAAACCCTTTAGTTTGGGTTCACTTTTAATTGTTAAGTTTTGTTAAGTTCTCTTGGAGAACAAGATTGTCATGATGAGTTTATACTTTAGTATGTTGTAGTGTACTTTAGCATGTGTTGATGATGAGATGATTGAATGAAAATCATTTTTTTATGTATGTTGAAAAACCTACTTTGATCACTAGATCAAGCATGGACTTTTATGCTCGATTATGATGCAATGATGTATGTTTATTGTTATCATAATTGTGTAAGTTTTGTGAGCCATAGCTTGGTTAGTTTGGTGAAGTAAATCTTCACATTGATGCATAGTTGGCTTCTGGCCATGATCTTGAGAAAAGGAAGGTAATGTGTAGTTCTTGAACAAATTAAGTTTTTAAGTAAGGAAAGTGTTTTAATAACTTATGTTTTTCAAAGAAAAACCCTAAGTGACTTTGATCCAAAGATCAAATGGAAATAAATCTCAAAGTGTTTTCACCAAAGTGAAACATGTTTTATACCTTATCCTTAGTCCATCTAGTTAATCAAGTGACTCAAAATGAGACAAGAAGTGTTTTCATAAAGAGAATCAAAATGGTTCCATAAGGTTAATGTCTTGTTTTAAGGCAACTTTTCGCTAAGCGAATTTACCTTCGCTAAGCAAAAACAGAGGAATTCCAAGTTGGGCATCATTGCCTCACTTTCGCTAAGCAAATTAATATTCGCTAAGCGATTCCAGAGAATTTGGCTACGTGAATTCTGTTTCGCCGAGCGATCCAGAGAAGTTTCAAAGGAGGTGTAACAGCCTCCATTTTCGCTATGCGAATCCATATTCGCTAAGCGAATATAACACATTTCGCTACGCGATTTATGTTTCGCCGAGCGATATAGAGGAGTCTCCAAGGAGGTATTACTGCCTCATTTTCGCTAAGCGAATGGAATTCTGCTAAGCGAATTTCATGTTTTCAGAAAATGCTAAAAATATAGTAAGTGGTTCAAAAGTTGTTTCAAATCAAATGAGTTTTCAATTGAGAAGTTGTTTTGGTTTACAAAGGAGTTTTCAACTCAACTCGTAAAGCTTTAGGTATAAAAACCTAAGTTAAGCAACTAACTTAGAGTTGAAGACAAGGGTTAAATAAGTATGGTATGTGGTGGAACAAGACCATATACTATACCATTGATGATTTAGTACATCAGTGACTTCATAAGGCATAAACACAAATATGAAACGTTTTGGGTTTTGAAACAGTAGTTCAATGACGAATCGGTGATTCGGATCCCGATCTGTCGTTCAATTGTTTCAGTCTTGTGCCATACTTTTCATATTTAGTCGAGAGTGTTTCCGTAAAGCCAGATACGTGCACGTTACGAATGTTGTAGCATCTTGCTCATGACTGGCAGAAACCGGAACATGTCCTCCCATTTACTCTCTCCGACGTTTTGTTAGCTCCATGGAGTAGGGGTCAGAGTAGTACCCAGTGACATTGGCATTGAGTCATATACATTGCACTACATTGCATGGCTGTTGATGTTTACATTTACTGTTATACATCATTGTATTGTTTAAGAATGCCTTATATTATGCGGTTAACTGTTTAACATTATTTATATTGAGAATTCTTGTAAGCATGTTGGGTACGTTGTTACCCGGTGAGTCGTCCCGTTTTTACTACTGCTGTTTTGTTGTGTTGATGAACGGGAATCTCACCCATATCTGTATGTTTTCTGCTGGTACTTGCTGTTGCTGCTTGAACAGATGGACGTGACGATGGTTCAGTTCAGTAGTTTCCTTGAGCCCGGAGGCGAACACTTTTGCTGTTTTATTTTTGTTGTCGGCTAGACAATGTCAGTTTTTTTGTAGTACCTTTTGGGAGCTACGACTCCTAGTACTTATTGTATTTCTTATATCAGTCATACATTAGACTTATGTCTGTATACAGTAATGTTGAAGTTTCTGTTTCTGTTTTCTGTTTCTGTAATTTTTTTTTTTGCACAGTTTGTTCTAGAAATGCATGGTGAACCTACGTTCATTTATTAGTATTATTTACCTTTACTAATCCCATTACAACTTGCGAAAAGAAAAAAAAAAATAAAACCGTATTTTTCGCATTAATAAATATTTTCGGCGTTATAAACTTTCGGGAATGTGACACTTGGGAAAGGGTGTTGAAACTTTAATTTCTTAATACACATCATACTGAGTCACAGTCAAAGGATGTGACTTGAAATATCAAAATCCTAAGAGCTGGTCTAACAAAACTCTAAGAACAATAAAGCATACTACCTAGCATGCATCGCCCCAATTAGACTGGGCCTCGTCATCAACAGTCCACCCGTCTTCGTCGTCAACACCAAGTAACTCAGCTACAGGGTCCCGCAGTGACGTAGTGGACCGTTGGAAAATATCTGTACATGTGTTCAAAAAACACAACAGGGTGTCCAACATGTACAGGCAAGGGTGAGATACTCGTTCACAAGTTTATCATAATAGCCACACAAGTAAAGCAGCATACAATAATGCATCGATATACAACACAGTCATGCTATAGAATGTCACTATTCAACATCATATCATAACAAGATAATCTCACTCTGTGGGATCACACCCATTCATCAAGATAAGTCAAAAGAATGCTTGAGACTTCAATTCAACTTTCTAATTTATGTTCTCCGGAGATTCCTCAATTCCCTTCCTTGAACGATAGGCCACGAATACTCCCATAACACAATTGTTCTCGTGAGTCGGCCTCTCAATTTAGGTCCGAACTCCAATTGTTTCGGGGTACCACGTCCAACCATATCATGAATAGTCCAGTCTCTGATTGAGTTCATTCATGTTGGGCTGCTGATTTACCACGGCACGAGGTCGCGATGCCTCGGGCCACTTGTGGAGCTTCGAACACAGGATGCCCCTATAGACCTAGCGGTCTTAACTGGCTCATATTCTCAACCACTTGGATTGTAACTTGGTTCATATGGCACGTCGACCGACTCATGCATGTATGTAGGAGGTTCTCCATTATTTCTTTTCATTCATTCTTTCTTTTTCTGTCAAGGCAGACAGCTCATGACTCATTTTAAAGGACATATAGCCTGTTCTATTCAAATTTTAGGACACGAAGTCCAAGTTCTTAATTCACGAAGTACTAGGCCGACGTCGCGAACACTAGACTCGCATATAGGACACTAAGTCCGTTCTTTTTCAAAACACAGGACACGTAGTCCGCGTGCTCAATCCACGATGTACTAGGCCGACGTCGCGGACACTAGACTCTCATATAGGACACAAAGTCCGCTCATGTCAATAACTCTAGCCCAACATCTCGATCACTAGGTTCATATGCTTCACATGCGTTAAAGGGTAATCACCAGTTTCATCAAATTCATCTTCGTAGTTCAAATCTCAAAAACAAAACTCAGATTTTCTTTGGTATAAACCAAAACTCGTTTTCGCTCTAAAACTTATTTTCCACAAAAACTGTTCTTTACAAATCATTCTCAAAGGCTCAAGTTCTAAAGATTCATTTTCAAAGGATTTTGGCTTTAAATGCCTTTTCTAAAGGTTCCATCATTTTAAAACATTTTTCTAAAGATATTTATCGGAGCAAACTCTCATGAAGAAACGTTTTCGCTTGGGAAAATCAAATACTTTCAAAAGATTCTTTCTTTGTCAACTAGATGTTTTTCAAGGTTTTATTTCTTTGTACAACATGTTTAGAAAATAATGATAAAGCAACTTTTCACTATTTTCCTCACCAACTCTCGACTTCTTAAGTCTTATTCGAAATCATCTTGGGTTCTTAACTTAGTGGCTTTTTAGTAAAATTGGCCATTATAAAATTTAGCTTAGAAGCTTTTCTTTCCTCGAATCAAAACATTTTCAAATTGTTGTTTAAGACTTTTAGTTAGCTTAATCTTCATTATTCGAGCTATAGCCATGCTATGCTCTTAGCCAGTCCAGGATATATATATATATATATATATATATATACACACACACACACACACACACACATCAAATCTCAATTCAACATCATCTCGTCCAAGTATATACTTCATCATGCAAATCGAGTACATACACCATATATATCCATTCCAAACTCAAATCGACATCATACATATGTTCAATCCAGGGCAAAAATATATATATATATATATATACACACACACACACACATCAAATCTCAATTCAACATCATCTCGTCCAAGTATATACTTCATCATGCAAATCGAGTACATACACCATATATATCCATTCCAAACTCAAATCGACATCATACATATGTTCAATCCAGGGCAAAAATGCCACAATTCATATTTCCATATTAAATATTTCATTCCAGGCAATAACGTCACAATTCACATCTTAATATTCAATCACGCACTTACCAACAAATTTTCACATATACATCATCACAATCATACCACAACCAACCTTATGCGGCTATCAAACTTATTGGAGCTAATATCCCCTTATCTCTCGAAGTTTCCTGGTTAGCGGAAAGCCGCCCGGTTTCTCGTCTGATTACCCGACAGCAACTACAAATACACAACCAATCCAAACATCAATAACTAACAACACAAATTTCCCTAATCCTCTAGAGGCTAGGTTCGGCCATAGGGTATGAAAAATAGGCTAGGGGTTTCATTTGGTTCCAATTTTTTGGATGAAGGATTATTAAGCATACTTAACACTAAATCAAGTTCTATCACTCAAAAATTTGAAACAGAACTCATGGCTTTACGCACTCTAGGTTTCGGCCATGAAGAGGAAAAATGGCTAGGGATTGATTTGGTCTTCCAATCACTTGGATTCTAGGACAATAGGAAAAGCAAGGATGGAATCAAGTGTTCAAAATCAAAAATTGGAGAAATCCATCATATTCCCCAAATATTAGGGTTCGGCCCTTTCAAATAGATTAGGCTAGGATGAGATTTGATCATATACTCTTGGATAAAGGTAGAAGGTGATGAAGCTAGCTCCAAGAAATTGGTTTCCCATTAAAATGATTTTTCTACAATTTCCTATGAATTTTTGAAATTTGGATCTTGAAGTCATGAAATAGGAAGAGATTCATGAAGCTTAGAGATCATAGAAGTGATCTTACCTATTGAATGATGAAGATTGATCAAGAATCAAACTTTTCTCTCAAGGATTCAAGCTTTTTCTCTTAAGAATATGGTGGAATGGCTTAAGGAAGAAGATGAAGTGTGAAAGTGAAGTGAAGAAGCTCCCTTTGGGATGGTCTTGTGCGTGGGATAAGGGGCTGAAATGTCCCAAAAGTGGGTTACTTAAGGGCATTTTAGTCTTTTCCTTCAAGGACTAAAATGTCATTTAAGAAAAGGTTAGGGGTATTTTGGTCATTTCGCGTATCCGCTAGCGGGTCTCGGTGAATCCATATGCAGCTCCGTTCTTCACCCGATTTAAGATTTTGCTCGAACGAAGGTCAGGAAGTGATTTTTTTAAAATTTAACGAAAACGTAGGAAATTCAATTCTAAGACTTACTGTCTCGTTCACGGGTCAAACTGAGGTTTCTTGAGCAGTAAAATCTTACTGTCAGTGGAAAAACGCAGACCGGGTCCGTTTGAGTTTTCAGCTCAAAATTTAATCGTAGCTTCGTACGATAGCATTGAGCTCGAATATGGTCTCGGTTTATTTTATTTCACTCTTTAGACCCTCCAATAAAATACAAACTCGTAAATACTATTTAATTAGTATTGGAGAGTTTGAAAAATTGGGGTGTTACGTCAAGCAGTCACGTCGGAGCTCTTTCGTAGGAAGTTCTTCGAGAAGTACTTTCCCGCAAGTTCCAGGCATGCTAAAGAGATGGAGTTTCTCCAGCTACGTCAACGGAGCATGACGGTCTGCGAGTATGCTGCCAAGTTCGAGAACCTAGCAAAGTTTTCAAGCTACTTTTAGGACAATCCCAACGAAGCATGGAAGTGCAGAAATTTTGAAGAGGGCCTGAGGCACGAGCTCAAGGAAGCGGTCATGTCGTTCAAGATCACTACCTTTCCCCAACTCATGGACAAATGCCGGTTGATTGAAGATCTGAAAGGAAGTCAGAGCAAGACGCAAGGAAGCTTTGGGCCATTGAGTTTCAAGAAGGGTTGTAGCAGCGGTTTTCATTATAAGAAGCCTTACTCAAAGTTGTTTGGGGGCCAACAATACCAGCGATCTCAAGGAAAAGATAATGGAAGCCGTGCGATTTCGGGAGCGGTTGGTATCACGTGCTTCAAGTGTGGAGGGGACCACTATGCCAGGGAGTGCTCATTGAAAGGATTTACCTGTTTCAACGATGGAAAGCCTGGTCATATGTCAAGGGAGTGCAGACAACCTAAAGCAGAACTTGCTGTCAATCTGGTCCGAGCAGCAAGGCCCAAGGCAAAGGGGTGTGTCTTCTCTGTGAGCAGTGCTGAAGCTTTTTGGAACAAGGACCTGATCCAAGGGGAAGGCGACATTGGAGGTAAAACTTTAATTGCACCGTTTGATTCAGGCGCAACACATTCCTTTATTGCATATAGTTGTGTTAAACTTTTGGGATTACCTATTTCTTCATTACCTTTCGATTTGGTTATTTCCACATCTATTGCGAAACCTGTTGTTACGGCTGAGGCTTGTCTAAACTGCCCTATTCTTGTTGAGGGTAGGAAGTTTGTAGTCAACCAGATCTGTTTGAAATTATTGAATAGATGTTATCTTAGGGATGGATTGGTTGTCCTCTAACCACGTTTTTTTAGATTGTGCCAATCGAACCCTAATCTTCCCTAAAAGTGAGGTTTCTGGATTTATCTTTGCCAATCAAGCGAGAGCTTCTTTGAGAGAAGGAGCCCAAGGATACATGTTATTGTCCTTTTTGGAAGTCAGTAGCGAGAAGGCTGCGCGTTCGATTCCGATTGTCGATGAGTTCTCAGAAGTCTTTCCTGAAGATATACCTGGACTTCCACCGGTCAGAGACATTGAGTTCGTGATAGACCTAGTGCTGGGATCTGGACCAATATCTATGGCACCATATCGGATAGTGCCAACAGAGCTAGAAGAGCTGAAGAAACAGTTGGAAGAGCTGTTGTCCAAGCAATTTGTTAGACCCAGTGTATCACCATGGGGAGCACCAGTTTTGCTTGTGAAGAAGAACGATGGGATGTCTCGTTGGTGTGTGGACTATCGTCAGTTGAATAAGATTACTATCAAGAACAAGTACCTGCTTCCGAGGATAGATGACCTGATTGATCAGCTGAGGGGAGCAGCTGCATTTTCTAAGATAGATCTACGGTCGGGTTACCACCAGATCCGAGTAAAGATGGAGGATGTTTCGAAGACGACATTCAGAACACGTTATGGACACTACGAGTATTTGGTAATGCCATTCGGAGTGACAAATGCACCTGCCATATTCATGGATTACATGAATAGGATCTTTCACCCTTATTTAGATAAGTTTGTTGTGGTATTTATCGATGACATTCTTATCTACTCTAGGGATAAAGAAGAGCATGCGGAACATTTATGAGCGGTACTGCAAATACTCAAAGAGAAACAGCTGTATGCCAAGTTTTCGAAGTGCGAGTTTCGACTAGAAGAATTTCAGTTTTTGGGCTACGTTATCTCAAAAGAGGGGATCGCCGTGGATACGGCGAAAGTGGAAGCCGTATTACAGTGGGAAAAACCAAAGACGGCTACAGAAATCCGTAGTTTCTTCAGTTTAGCAGGCTACTATCGAAGGTTTATTGAAGGATTTGCTAAGACTGTGGCACCGTTGACCAAGTTAACATGGAAGGATCAAGCGTTTGCATGGACCGATGCTTGTGAGGCCAATTTTCAGGAGTTGATGAAGCGTCTGACCAGTTCACCAGTTTTAGTACTTCCGGATACCAACGAACCTTCTGAGGTATTTTGTGATGCTTCCTACCAAGGATTGGGAAGCGTCATGATGCAGAACCTGAAATTGGTAGCTTACGCTTTGAGGCAGTTGAAGAATCATGAGAAGAACTATCGAACTCACTACTTGGAGTTAGCTGTGGTGGTTTTTGCTCTGAAGATTTGGAGGCATATCTTGTATGGGACAAAGTTCAGCGTTTTCAGTGATCATAAGAGTTTGAAGTACTTGTTTGATCAGAAGGAGCTCAACATGAGGCAACAAAGATGGTTGAAGTTTTTGAAAGATTATGATTTTGAGTTGCAATATCATCTTGGAAAAACGTTGTGGCAGATGCGTTAAGTAGGGAGGTACTTCATGTGTCTGCCGTGATGGTCAGAGAGAGAGAGAGCTCATCGAATAATTTATATATTAGAAGTTGGCTGTACAGGCATCACCAGGGAAGCTCAGTGTGGGCATGATCACTGTGGAAAGTGACCTTTTGAATCAGATCAGAGAGAAACAGAGTGAAGATCAGTACTTGATGAGAGAAAGGGAAGCCGGACGACAGGAGACGACCTCAGAGTTTGTGGAAGGACCGGATGAGATTTTGAGATTCAAGGGCAGAATCTAGGTACCCAGTGATGCGGAATCTAAGGATGTAACACCCCGATTTTTCACTGCTTTTAAGATTGGTAAATTATATAAATGAGTTTATATTTTATCCAAGGTTTCAGAAAATGAATTCAAATAAACCAAGACCATATTCATATTCTACGTTATCGTAGAGAGTTACGATTAAATTTTGGGTTGAAAATTCAGATGGAACTCTGTCTGTGTTTTCACTGACAGTAAGATTTTATTGATCAGAAAACCTAATTTTGACTCGTGAACGAAACAGTTAGGTTTTAAATCGAATTTCCAACAACTTTGGTAATTTTGATATTTTTACTAAAAAGTGAAATAATATAAGTTATTCGGGCGAAATCTTAAATCGGGTAAACAACGAAGCTGAATACGGATTTACCGGGACCTGCTAACGGATAAACTTGAAGTCACATCAGGTCAATTCACCTAGGAAGGCGTACCAGTGACTCACCCAAAGTCATGATTAAAACGAAAATATCTGAAACGCGTTCACACTAGGAAAACACCATTTTGCCCCTAGGAACTGATGGAATTATGCTTGTGCCGCGTGACTCACCACCTATCATTATTATCTCTAGAAAAATATCTAGATATTTTGTGAATTTGGAGGTGAAAGGACCATTATGTCCTTACCTTTTGTTTTAATTCCAATTTTGGTCCCTAGGTGAAATGACTTTTTTGCCCCTTAAGTAAACAACTTTGGACACTTTGGTCTCTCCGACGCCCCATGCCAAAATCCCCTTCATGAAACCATTCTGTCACTTTTCTCACAACCTCCATCATCTTCATCATTTTCTCTCAAAACTCTCTCATTTCTCAAAGTAAAAACTTAGCAAAATTTGTGAAGAAAGTGTTGGATTCTTGCACATTTTCATCATCCAAGAGGTATGACTTACTCTCTTTGATCCACGAGCTTCATATTCTTCACTCATTTCTTGATTTCAAGCCATGATTAACATGTTTAAAGTTTCTAAGTTCTATGTTCAAAAATCTCTAGAAAATCATAGAAAAATCCTTTCAATGTGAAATGAATTTCTATGATCTAGTCTCATCATCCTCTATTACTATCCAAAACATGTAATCAAATAACATGTCTAGCTATATTCTCAAGGAGGTGGCCGAACCCTAGCTTGTGGGAAACCATGAGTTTTGCTTCAAGTTTTTGTATAATGAAACTTGCTTTAGTATTATGTAGGCTTCTGGATCATCCATCCAAGAGTTAGAAATTTTTAGACATCTCTACCCTATTTTTCTAAAAAGGGCCGAACCCTAACCTTGATTGGTTGGATGAGATTTGGTTCAAATCTTTGGTAAATGGTTATGGATTATGTCTTTATCATGCTTAAGGATCATTGATCCAAGAGTTAGTAAAATTTTAACATCCTTAGCCTAATTAGCTAGTGAAGGCTGAACCATGGTTCATATGAACTAGATGGGTTTTGTTGGATTGTATTAATTTCTGGTAGTGATTTGTTGTGAAGGATCAGACGGTGTTTGATTATTCTAAAGCGTGTACAGTTGCCAGTTGCGGAGCCGCAGTCAGAGTTGCACGGGGAAGCACGCGGGAAAACTGTTCAGGTGGGGGAAAGAACCACAATAATGTCGGGGAGGCAAGAATAAAATAATTTATATTGATATTTGTAGGGCGACCTAAACCCTACTAGTGGTCTAGTGACCGATAGGTTGATTTTTATGATATGTCGAGGTTGTATGCTTGTGTGTTAGTATGCTTAACATGATACATGTTGATATGTATGTTGTGCCTAGTAACATGCATAGGGTTACTTGAATACTTACCTATGAGTTGATGAGATGATATGCTTACATGAGTATTTAGTATGATGAATATGATTATTGAACATGATTATGGTTGCTTATGATATGATGTTGTGATTACTGTTGTATGATTAGAGATAGGCAATAATTTCTGATAAATTGAGAGATGGATATGTGGTGAGGATTTAAGGATATATATATATGTTGTAGTGCTTAACCTAGAGATCCTATTGGTATATTTATGTTGGGATATAAAGTTGACACCCGGTTGTATCGGAGAAAGTTGGTCGTAGTTGTATGCAAGTTGTGGTTGAGACACTAAGTTGTTGATCCCAGGATGAGTCGGTGAGGTTCATGTTGCATCGCTGTTGTTCATCACTGTGTTGGCGTCAGGGCGATCGATCTTGCCTGCGGAGAGATGATCGTACCCATTAGTTGTGAACGGGCAAATGTCCCAACTTGACCTGCGGGCTGGGGGATGTGTCGTTGCCGTAAGTTTAGTTGTTGACGAGCGAATATTCTGACCTGGCCTGCGGGCGAGGGAGTATGTCGTACCCATGAGTTGAGTTGAGCCTGAGGGTTGTTGACCGAACCCTGCATTACGGGGGGTGGCATTGTGATGAATAGGACATCTTGATCTGTTGGGGATGTCGCGTCGTGATCGTGTCCGTATAGTCGTTAGTTGCATGAGTGTGAGGGACAGTAGCTAAGAGGGAAGGACTTGGGAGATGATTGTTTGACACTGTTGTACTGTTGTGCGTTGCTATCTATCTATATTATTTTATAGTTGTTTACTATTTACATCCAATCAATCCAGGATATAAGTGTACATATACATCATTCAAACTCATCTCTAAATCATCACTCAAGACATCATAACACATATATCAAACATGCACTATGAATCTACTCAAACTTAAATGACTACCTCCCTTTACCTCACAAAAGAATTTCAATGCATACTCGATCGGTTCTCGGCTCCGGCTCCGGTTCCGTTCGCGTCGCCTAAAACAATCAAACACAAATCATTTCAAACAACAAATCAACATCAATCTATAACATAAGAACACAAGTTTTCCTTCCCCTAAAAGGTATAGGGTTCGGCCATGAAAGGTAAAAAGGGTTAGGGATCTCATTTGGTTCCAAACTTTTGGATGGTTGGTTCATGAACTTAGTTAACACTATTTCAAGTCCTATGACTCAAAAATGTGAAACAAAACTCATGGATTTTCCCCAAGAAGCTCTCGGCCATATAGGGCAATTTAGGCTAGGAATTGATTTGGTTTTCCATCACTTGGATTCAAGGACACTAGGAAAGCTAAGGATGGAATCAAGAGTTAGAAATCAAAAATTTGATGAAAAACACTATTCATCATCACTCTTCCTTTGTTCATTGATAGTGAACCTTAACCTGTTTTGTTGTTGCCTAAGAGTATGCATGACTTTAGGTGCCGATCACTATTATCCTTCCTAGAGTGTCATTCTTGGTGATGTGTTACAAGAAGAAAGATGGTAGCATGAAGTTTGTGTCAATTATTAACAGCTGGACAAGGTGACCCTTAAGAATAGATACTCACTCCCAAGGATTGATGACTTTATGGACCAGCTACTTGGAGCTTGCATCTTTTCTAAGATAGATTTGAGGTCTTTAGTGATCATAAGAATTTGAAATACTTATTTGACCAAAAAGAGTTAAAGATGAGGCAACGTAGGTGGATGGAGTTTCTTAAGGATTATAATTTTGATTTGAGCTGCCACCTTGGAAAAGCCAACGTAGTGGCTGACGCCTTAAGTAGAAGACCTTGGATATATCGTCTTTAATGTTTAGAGAAAGAGATTTGATTGAAGGAGTTGAGAGATTTGAGCTTGGCTTGGGAAGTTACCCCTAAGAGCATTAGATTTGGAACTTTAAAGATTATCAATAGCTTAATGGATCAGATTAGGAGAAGCTGTAAGTTGTCCTTTAGTTATTTTGTGAAGTCTGCTAGAGCCTCAGTTACTACATTAGGAATGTTAGATTTCTTAGTTAATGCCTTGTAAGAATCTTTTAGAAAAGAAGGAGAGTTACAAGCTTAAGGGAGATTGTTGAGCTATTATATATATAGATCTGGATGAGTTATTGTCCTAATACGAGATAGAGTAGAATAAGGCATAGATGAGTTGGATTATTAAAAAAGGACGAAGTTAAGAATGAATAGACGAGTGACTTAATGGTTTATGCGTAGAGTTTTTCTAGTTGATAGTGATTTGGAATGCGTGGTGATGGTTAAGTTGGGATCTAGTTTACATGGTAAGTCGAACCATTGTTGGATTATAGATAAGAGTATGGATGATCTAAGAATCATAATTATTAGGCAAACCTTGAATAGATGAGTAGATAGTTGTGATAACCATTTAGTAAGGAAAAGGAATTAAGATTGATGATTTGTGTATCATGTGGAGTCGGTGGAAGTGTTTTAGGAAGGTTCTTTAGTAAGGTCATAAGAGTGAATATGTAACGTGGAGATTCCTAACCAGTGACCAATGTTAAGTTCTTTACCAAGGGAAAAGAAATCATGTCTAAAGTAGAGGAAGAAAGGTTAAAATAAATGATGTGTTATTGGTGGGTTAGTTCCGTAAGTATTCCCTGAAAGAATTCTTAGTTTATTAGGAATCAAGTTGATCCTTATAGCGTCTTGTAGAATGTCCTCCCTAAGCCAATAATTCATAGAAATAGTGATAGGAATTACTTGAAAGGCAATTTATTCGGTCTAGTGCATCAGTAGTTTCTTAAGGCATCCTTGCTTTTACTAGAAGAGAGTTGGTAAGTAGCATTAGACCGCGTGTAAGTTATCGTTAGCCTTATATAATGGAAATAGAGAATAAACACCTTTCTCTAGACTAGATGATGTCTTGAGACATTACAGATAAAAAAAATAAAAATAAATAAATTTGTGTGGAACCTTTGAGGATAGTTTTGCAAACTCTTTAGGAAGAACTTTTGTATGCTAAGTTATTTAGTGAAGGTTTCGATCTGAATAAGTAAGTTGTGGGACGCCTCGTTTTAAGGAGACTCGTAATAGGCAAGATGTTTAAAGGGTGATAATCGGGATCATGAGTTCTTGAGAAAGGTTCTTAGTTAAAGGGGAGAGTTAACCTCAACCTTGTGTAGTTCTACCCCTCTTAGTAGATCTTGACAATATGTTATGATTGTAGTTTAGTGATACAACCTAGGAGGTTAGCAACATGTACCCTTAAGTTTGAATTCTTGGGAGCTTTAGGGACATTGTCGTTAAGAAACCCAATAGGGAATTTCTTGTGACACCGATGGAGTTTGAAGTACTAGTACGACCCAATGGAGTGGTATCTGTTGTAGAATAGGCAAGTGGGTGTCATGTAAGATCATAATTTTTGAATCAAATGAGGAAACCGACATAGTGACTGATACCTAACTAGAAGTTCATTGCTTGTGTTCACCATAATGGTTAGTGAGACCAATTGATTGAGGATTTTAGGGATGTGATTAAAACTTGGGATGTGACAATTATGAATATTAGATTAGGAAAGTAGAAGGCCATTGGTGCAATGGCAAAGTTTTGAGGAATCAAGTTAGATTTTAATTTCTAGAGTGCTCTAGAACTTAAGAAGCCTAGTCGGAATTGACATAATCATGAGGACAGTTAGATAAAAGGTCCATGTCCATATTTGTTTGCTTGAGGTCAGTAGAAATTTCGAGGACGAAATTTTTATAAGGGGGTTGTATTGTAACACCCAGAATTTCACCTTATATTAATACATATTATTATGTATTATTCTTGACCAATATATGTGGTTATGCTCGCCGATGAGGTTTAGATTCATGGTTGGGACAGTTTAGCCTTTAAAAATAGTTTAATCACATTATCGCGTTATGACCTATTTCACTGTTTTGTTCATATATTGAGTTCTAGACGTCCGATTGAGGCGATCTTGGATGCGTTGGAAAGATTAGAGAATTATCTACAAGTCTTGTTCAGGTGTCAGGGCCAAATTCGTCTTCTATAGATTCTCGTAGCGAAAGAACTTCGCCTACCGAATCTGGCAGACAGATTCTTTCAGCTCTCTGGTTCGCTTAGCGAACATGTATTCGCGTAGCGAATATGCGCGCAGCAGAATTGTGTTTTTGGGCTCCTAATTAGCCCATAATGACCCTAACTCATATTTATACCATAAGACTCGACCTAAACCTATTTTCTAAGTCGAAATACTCTTAGAAACTGCCTCATTCTCTCTAGACAAGGATTCCTAAACTCTTCCCAAGGATTCTTGAAGGAGATTTCACTTTTGTTAATCATTCTTCGTCGCATTCGCTTGAGGAGCATCACTGCCATCATAATCCCTCTTCCTTGTTGCTGCTCTTGAACCTTTTGGGGTTCTGATCATGAAATCAAGTGTCATGAGATCAAGTGTTCGTGAGACGCAATATTTCCGGACCGTTTTCTCTTCCTTTGTTCATTGTGAGCGTCATACCAGGTATGGGGGGAAGAAATAGATCATGAGTATGTGGGTTTTGGGATAAGTTAAGATGAAGGGGTTAACCCATGACTCCTATATGGTTGTCTATATGCATTGTAAATACTATGAGTGTATCTATGTGTATGTTATGTATATGCTAAGATTGTGCCTATGTGAATATTATGTGTGTGTGTGTGTGTGTGTGTGTGTGTGTGTGTGTGTGTGTATATATATATATATATATATATATATATATATATATATACATATATGCTTATGGTGTTATGACCATGATTGTTGGTGTTGTATTGATGATATGATTGAAATATTATGAGGTACGATGAATGGTATGTACATACATAAATTATGCATTGATGAGATTGTATGATGTGAATGGATAATGATGACTTGATGATGATGTGCGTTACGATGACGAAAATAGGATTAGTGAAAGAACATAATTTTAGGACGTTTGGCACCCCATAATGAATGAGTTGTTATGAGAGGCGAGATTGATAATATTGGATTAGTTTTGGAAACCCATAGGAATGATTCTTGAGAGATAGGATGATAGGCATAGGGATAACATAGAGAAATTCTTAAGATTCCCACATCTGTCAGGATTCGCCTAGCGAATAGCCATTCGCGAGGCGAGATAGAGAGGCCATTCGTGATCTGACGTGATTCGCCTAGCGGATTGTAATCCACGAGGTGAATGAGAGAACCAGATATTGGGGCTCTCGGGCTTGCCTCGCGAGCCACGATTTGGCTAGTGAATCTGGGTTTCTCACCCAGATTCTGTTGTGAAGGGATAATGATTAGGGTAATGGGAAAAAGACTGTGAGGTCATAATTCAAGGTTGATAATATAGAAAAGAACGTTAATAACTATATGACTTGAGGTTTAAATACTAGGATTAAGTTATAATCTTAATAAGATTTGAATTGTGGTTTAGATATTAGGATTAAGTTACAATCTTAATCAATATATTACTTGAGGTTTAAATATTAAGATTAAGTTATAATCTTATTAAAATATGAATTGAGGTTTAGATAATAAGATTAAGTATAATACTTAACAAAGATAATGTTAAGTTCAGACTTAACAAAGAGAACAATTAATAAGACGATGATGTTATTGGTAACGATGTACTGTTACCGATGTTGTTGGTTAAATCATTCTTGATGCTTATTGATCAAGTTTGATGTTGATAAATCATCTTTGATGCTTGTTGGTCAAAGTTGATAGCCATGTAATGGTATGATGGTGGATGGTTGGACATGTGTTTGCATGTTGTTGAGCATAGCATGCATCATACGTTGACGTTGATATGTTAGGTGGAAAGCAAACGATGAATCGCGATAGTGGAGGCCACGATGGGTGTTATCCCGGCCTTGCGGGTACGTTGGGTATGGAAGTTCCAGGTGACATGGGCTAGCTACCTATTGTCGGAGTGACCTAAAGAATAAGTTTGAGTACCCTGACTAGCCACTATACGTTATCAGGATTAGTGAGAGTGTTCGGGGATGGCCCATGGTCTGGCATATCATCCACGTTGATAACCGGACATGTACTCCTAATCGTCTTTCCAGAGTTAGAGTTGTTGGCCACATGCATACGGAGTAGTGATGTTGCATTCGCATTGACAGGCATCTTTGATATATATTGATTATATCTGTGTTGATTGATGTATGTTGTATGCCATCTTAATTACTATTCCATTCCGTTTACATATATTCATGATTGTGTTTCTTACCCCCTCTCTTTGTTATTCTTGTGCATATGTTGTGGTATATGCAGAGGAGGGTGAGCATGCTGACGAGGAGTGATCCCGAGGAGATCTCTCTCAGTAGTTAGGATTTATGATTTATGTCATTCGGTTTTATTCCGATGTATTATCGGTATATGTACACCAGCTCTGATATGTGACATCGGGATTTGGGTTACGTTTATTATTTATGTTTTCCGCAGTTTTTTTTTAATGGATTTTGATTATTTCAGATTCCTACGTTTTACGTTATAGATGATGTGATGCACATTACCCTTGAGGATATGTTGTTATTTTAATTGTTATATTTTTAAAGACATGTATGATTTTATTTATGTTTTATTGTATGCAGGGTAGTGGGTGTCACACGTTCTTCGTATTCTTGGCATTCTTCGAGTCTTTACATTTTCTTTGATCTTTTGGGCTTGCCCTAGGGCTAACACTGTTGTATATGTGTTGTGCTCGTTATTAGGGCAAAGTGCATGTCGTGATTTCCCGCAAATTGAGGACTAAGGCCGCGGCTACCAAAAGGATTGGGGCTGTTCTTGGAGCTGCCATTGAAGGAGGGCTGCGAGCTCAAGCTTGAGGAAGGAGGAGCGAGTTGGTGATTGCCTAGATTTGCGTGCCGACCGTTCTGGTGGGGAGAAAGAGTATTGCTGCCGTCGGGAAGGTAAGAGTAGTGTAGTATGTTTCTACTATGTGTAGGGAAGCCCTAACCCTATTAGTGGTTGAGCCCTGATAAAGTACCTAAACCCTAGGTTTAGCTTACTTTGGGCTATCGCCGTTAAGTTTTGAAACCCTAGGCTAGTAAACTGTTGACTAAGGATGTTTGACTTTGTATGATTGTATGCTGCTGCTTGTTGTTCTTACTATCTGTCTAAGTGCCTATATGTTGCTTGGTATGTGATATGATGCTATAGTTAATGTTATTGCTGTTGTTAGTATGCTGTATGTTGTACTGTTGAGCGTTGTGGCGGAATGCTGCAGAATTAATTTTGGCTGTGTGCCGTGTTGCTGTCGGGTTGATACCGCAGATGGTGCCGTTGCCATTATGCTGACTTCTTGAGGCTGTGGCCGTGTTTGTTTGAGCGGTGGCTCGTGGAGGCGTGGTGTCGAGGCTGTGGCCGTGTGGATGCAGTGGCATCGTGTTATTTCTGATTGAGAGCTTAGGCGTGAGATCCGGTATGAAACCCATTGAGGATGTTTGCTGCATATCATCATCAGCTGCCAAGTGGCGAGGCCGTATGACAGGCAGTATGGGCTTCCAGCGTCATACGAGGTTAGCGGTAGCTGAGTGCCGGTACTGAAAGTAGATGGGGCGGTCAAGTGAGTGGCCTTGGGGATGTTGCCGATCTCAAGAATAGTTTACAGTGACGGATGAGGTGGCCTCTATCCTGTCGTGACGCCCGATCCAGTCCGGTTTGCCCTACTAATCCCGGAGTTTTCCAGTTGTTCCAGGCTAACATTCCGAGGCGACCGACATACCCCGGTTCCGGTGTGGAAGGGGGATGCACTCTAATTGGTCATGGTGAGCGGTTCGGTTTCTTAGACAAGCTAAATCCGTTCCGATACCGGGTGGACTGGTTCGGATGTGGAACCGTTCCAGTTGGGAACATGCATAAGTGTGTTTTTCGGCCGACATGCTGCATGGGATTAGTATCCTGGTTTAGAAGATTGATCTGAGTATGAGACTCATTGGATGGATGTCTTTTGTATATGTTGTCTCGAGAGATGTGTGCTGGAATGCAGTTGATGTTATATATGTAAAATCTGTTATATGCTACCTGTTATGTGTTTACTGCATTACTACTGTTTTCCCGCTTTATGATGCGTTGTATTTCTTATCTCCCTTTTGTTTTGCGTTATGGTCTATTATGTGATTGCT
Organism: Ammopiptanthus mongolicus; assembly: GCA_039655645.1. Classification (NCBI taxonomy): domain Eukaryota; kingdom Viridiplantae; phylum Streptophyta; class Magnoliopsida; order Fabales; family Fabaceae; genus Ammopiptanthus; species Ammopiptanthus mongolicus. Next base: position 53,660,749 of record CM077349.1, read on the forward strand.
TGAAGACGACGAGCCAGCGGAGATTCAGTATGGACCCGAGGCTTCAGCCGTCCCTCACGGGGGCACCGCGGATGCCGGTGCTGGGTGATATTGAGATAGTATACCATGACGAGAGAGAATGGCGTGTAGACCCCTCTACCTTTTTGGTGGTGTACACAGGACCCGTTAGTCTGATCTTTCGAAGCGGCACGCCTCCCTATGTGGATATCATTGGCCCCTACCGCGTGTATCTACCTTTCCCAAGGATGTGGCGACCTCCGAAGCAGATAGAGCAAGACTACACGTGGGTAGCACCCCAGTCTTCGGTCGTGACCAGTAGGAGAGGTTACATCTACCGAGGCCAACGCAGGAGGAACAAGCAGTACCTGAGGACCTACCGCAGGCGGAGGATCATGGTCTCTAATGCTTCGTCAAAGTACGAGCCTATTGTGCGGTACAGGCGTACTCATGGCGAGGGTCAGGGTAGCTTAGGGCATCCTCACCAGTGATGGTGAGAGCCTGCCAATGCGTCCTAGGGAGTGACCCGTGAGTTTTTTATGTATCTTTTGAGAAGGGACGGAGGTTTGCTGGTGAGCTCCGAGAGTTTTATTTTGCTTTTGATGTATTTTGGTTTTACCTTCAGGATGTATATGTATGTACAGTGCCCTATTGATGGGACTAAGTTATATATGCTATAGTACTGTTATATTATATTGCGCTTCTACTCTGATCACTTTTCTATGCTTGCCATTTTGTTTGCTTTCTTCCGCATCGCTGTTTGTTTACCATGCTATCGCTTTATATATGGCTAGGCATAGATAATGATAATAATAAGAGGTTGGGACTAGTGGGAAGGCTTCATACGTATGGGGTCGTCTCAAAGTTAGCCAAACTACTATATTGATTATGCAAAAGCCAGCTTCTTTTGATTTAACAAACTCAACTAATTATATAATTTCATAAATTTAAACTAATTAAATACATAACAAAGAAACAACAAAGACATATAACAAAGAAATCACATGTCATCCATAAAAAACAAAAAGAAACCATATGTCACAAATTAATGTTCAGTCATCTCAAGAAAGAAGTTTGCCCAACGCTCCTTAATGTCCTTAATGTTCTCTTAAGAGAATGCTTCCAGGTTGTCGAAAATCTACACATTCAATTAACGTAAGATAAATTAAACATTATAACTAATTCACTAAAACTAAACATAATTAATCTATAACTATTTACAAATGCTATTAGTTACCTCCTTCCATCGATCTATAATACCGGCGGAGACAACGTTGAACATGCACTTCATGACACAATCCGCACTCCCAGCTGCCACATTGCCTACGACACTACAAATGAATACACAATTTGAATATATAATGAGTAAAAACATAATAATAACTATTTTACACTGCAACTGAATCTCGGGTACTAATAAACTACTTACATTAGGGTAAATCAACCTAATAGGCCTGGGCCTACCACCATGCAAAAGACGACTTGCGTTCATAGATCTATCATAATTAAGAAAATATTCATTTAAAGTAATTAATAAAGTAAATGTAGTACAAATTAAATTCATTAAAAGCTTACGTTTCAACAATAAACTTGATTTCTTTCATCGGCTTCCTTCCGAACGAACAAAAGAAGACCACAACACTCATACCATGGTAGATGATTAATAATTACCAATGTTTATTGCATTTGGAAACAGTTAGAGACAAGTAAATCACTAGTAAAACTTGTACTTACAGATGGAGGTAAGATGCTAGGTAGAACTGTTTTTTGCCTTCATCAAGCACACGTCGCATGTATGCGTTAATCTCATCTGACCTAAGTGTCTCACCCTGAATTAGTTGAGGGTCAAGGAATCCATAAAGATGGAGGTTACCCCTATCAATACACAGGCGATGCAGATAACTAAGATATTGAAATAAATATTAATTATAATAGTTTAAAACTTAATTAGTTAACTTACAAATTAATTAGTTGAAATATATTTACGTGCACCATAATGAGACAACTATCATGCAAAGCATTTCATTATCAATACATATCTCCATAATGTCCCTCTGGGGGGATATAGAAAGTGGCGGGTCTGCCATCATGTTCCAAATTTATAAAAGCAGACTCCTTCCCAAGTTTCACAGCCGCTAATGCCAGACGTTCAAGAGCATCAAGTTCAACATCCTTGTGGAACCCTAAACAACAAATATAGAACATTATTAAACACGGTTAAGTTATTTCAATTGTAAATAAAAAAAACTTAAGTTATTGAATGATTATATGAATACCTTCCATGACACGGCCTGGGTGGTCCTCTTTCCCAATCGCAATAGCCAAGACATCTTTGCGTCCGGTAGACACAAAGGTTCCTTGTGTGCTTTATTCGTCCAAGGAATCCTACAACATACAATTGTCACATTTCTGTAAGACGACGGATAAGCATGTTACAATTACAATTAGAATTGAATATATACTTACAATCTTTTCAGCAACAAGGCGTGCCTCCTCGAATGTATACTGTCCTGATGGTCCTTGTCGGGCTCTCTTCCATGTATGATGGCGTGGGGATGGAGGTGGATCAGCAACTTCTGGAGGTGGATCAGCCGTAGGATCAGCTTGGGATGCTTCTTCCAAAAGTTGTTTCTTCTTCATCTTCCTCCTCAGCTTTTTATATCCCCCACAAGACAAACGATGGGGGTAGAGATTCTTACTCTAGATCTCCTGCACCTTTTTCCTTTTCTCCTATTATAAATAACATCAACTGAATTCAGTATATTAATAAAGTCAATTTGGTTGGTCAAGTTAAATAATATAACTCAAGTTAACCTGAAAGGCGGGGTCCAATCGAATCTGGACAAATCTATCCCACGTCTCTTGAGGAACGGGTACATCTGAAGTGGAGATTTGTCCACACGCCCATGTATGTGTTTCCCGCTTAGTTGTGTTTTAAATGCTCTCCAACGCTCACCTGCATACAAAATCCATTTTTTCTTCATACGCTCGGTATCCGGCACTTCAAAGGTGAGCTACATTACACAACAAAATGGAGGAATTAGTGTATATGAAAATAATATGGTGAAATAAAATAGATACAAACAAAGAGGGTAAAAGTAAAATACCATGATACTATCCCATATCTGATCCTTCACGTTCGTTGGTACATGGTCCCAATCCTCAATAAGTATACTAGCCTTGCTTTTGGCAAGGACGACCACAAAACTCTTGAACTGATCTTCCATTGGCCCTCTGGGTAAGCAGTCTCCATCAAACTCAACCCTCATCCTTTGATTAACACTACGGTTGATGGCCAATTTTTTTAATAGTGTGGCGCGTCTACCCTTTTTACTTGTCGACGGGGTATCCAACCAGGTAGGAGGGATGTCCAAGGGATCTGCCATGCATGCATGTTTAGATAAAAAATAATAAATTATGTCGGTAAGGATGGATAAATAACAAATACAACTTAACATATAAATATCAAATTAAATAACAAAAAAAAAACTTAACTTATAATTATCAAGATAAACATAACTTAACTAATAAATATCACTTTAAACATAACTTACACTACGGTCAACTAGTAATGTTCTCCCATATCCCTTCATGATGATCATCACGAATGGCATGTACATCGTCCACTTCATTTTCCTCATTGAAAGAAGGCATCCGTGTTGAGAAAGAAGGAGTATCGAAAATATCAAGAGTTGAATCTTGATTTTCCTTTCTACCATTATGCATGTTTTTTCCTTGGAGAACCACTGACCACCTTTTGTTAGAAGGATCATGGATATAAAACACTTGTTTTGCTTGGAAAGCCATGATGAAAGGCTCTTCAGTATGACCTACCTTGCCAAGATCTACCAATGTAAATCCTAATTCTTCGGTTTGTACACCACTGTTACTGTCAACCCACTTACATTTAAAAACAGGTACTCTATATTTAGTGTAATCGACATCCCAAATCTCTTCAATGACTCCAAAGTAAGATATAGATGCCATAACGGGGTTTGTATCTTTTGAACTAGAGAAGTGCATGGACTCGGCTATAACCATAACCCCACTGTTTTGCATGGTACTCTTGTCATCCTGGGACTTTGTATAGAAGGAAAACTTATTGATATCGTATCCACTCCAACATATGACATCAAAGTTAGGCCCATGTGCTAACCATTTTAATGTACCAAAAGTAGTATTATCCTTCGCAATTTGATCTTTAAACCAGTTTAAGAAAGTCTTATTATGCTTGTTCAACAACCATTTTTCGTTCATTTGAGGGTAATTTTGCTTGACAATGGTTTTGTGATCACATAAGTAAGGTTCAACCTCATCAGTGTTATTCAATATATATAAATGTGCTTGAAGCACTTCCTCTCGACCCATGCTCTTTACGGTAATACCTCGTGTACCCTTACCATCACATCTTCCCTCATGACAAGACTTAGGAAGCCCTACAGCTTCCGCTTATGACATGTAGTCTATACAAAACTCAATAGCTTCTTCTACAACATACCTTTCAATAATAGATGCTTCAGGACGGTATGGATTCTTCACATACCCTTTCAAGATCTTCATGTATCGCTCAACTAGGTACATCCACCTTAAATGAACAGGGCCACACAATCTAATCTCCCTCGCTAGATGAACATGATGTCAAAAAAGGAAGGAGGAAAATACATCTCCAATTGACACAAGATAATAACAGCCTTATTTTCCAACTCATCCAGCGTTTGAAGGTCAATGACTTTGCTACATATAGCATTGAAGAATAAGCACAACCTTGTTATGGCATGTCTAACTTTTTTAGGCAAGATGTCACGAATAGCCACTAGTAGTAGTTGTTGCATCAATACATGGCAATCATGAGACTTTAAACCAACTAATTTGAGATCTTTCATTGAGATATGCCTCTTAACATTTGAAGAGTAACCCTGTGGCACTTTGACGCCCCGCAGACACTCACAGAAACTTCTTTTCTCTTTTTTCGACAAAGTATGACATGCTGGGGGCAAATAAGTCCGCTTAACCCCTACTGATTGTGGAACTAACTGCTCTCATATACCCATCACAATCTGATCTAGACGAGCATTCACACCATCCTTTGTCCTGCCCTGAATGTCAAGACGCGTCCTGACTACACTATCACACACATTTTTCTCCACATGCATCACATCAATACAATGTCTTACATCAAGTTTGCACCAATACGGAAGATCAAAGAAGATCGACCTCTTCTTCCATTTGTTTTTCTCAGTAGCCTTCTTATGGGTCTTTCCAAAGATAACATCCATGTCCTTCACCCATTGATAAACTTGATCTCCAGTTAAGGCCGTTGGAGCAATTTCATTCTCCTGGAATCCATTAAAACCTTTTTTCAATCTACGATACGGGTGATCAGGTGTGAGAAATCTTCGTTGCCCAAGGTAAACTGTCTTCCTTCCATGTTGTAGTTGATTGTAGCATGTGCCTTCTTCACATACAGGGCATGCTTTATGCCCCTGAATACTAGATCCGGACAAGTTCCCATATGCTAGAAAGTCATTGATGGTGCAAAATAACATAGCACACATCTTGAAAGTCTCATTGCAATACCCGTCAAACACATCAATGCCTTCCACCCATAGCTTTCTCAAGTCTTCAATCAAGGGACTTAGATAAACATCTAAGTCATTTCCTGGCTGTTTTGGGCCCGAAATCATTATAGATAACATAATGTAATTGCGCTTCACGCACAACCAAGGAGGTAGGTTGTAAATTACCAGGAGAACAGGCCATGAACTATGAATACTACTTAAGGTACCATACGGATTCATTCCATCCATAGCAAGTCCAAGCCTAAGGTTTCTTGTCTCATCGGTGAAATCCAGAAATAAACTATCAATTCTCTTCCATTGCAAAGAATCGGCCGGATAGCGAAGCTGTCCATCACATTTTCTCTCATTTGCATGCCATCTAATGTTTTTTGGGTCATTTACATTAGCGAACAATAGCTTGAACCTTGGAATTATTGGAAGATACCATAACACCTTCGTAGGAGGACCCTTTGTGATCACATCACAACTTGAATCACCATCATTCACTTTGTAGCGTGATACCCCACACCTTGGACACTTGTGCATCTTTTCAAAGTCATTCCTGTACAATATGCAATCATTAGGACATGCATGCATTTTCTTATACTCCATATCCATCGGACACAATATCTTATTCGCCTCATAGTTACGGTTCGGCAATGTGTTACCTTCTGGAAGCATGTCTTTCAACAGCTTAAGCAATTCGGTGAAGCTTTTATCACTCCACCCATTTCTCGCCTTCACAACTACCAATCTTAACACCGCTGAAAACCGTGTGAAATTAGACACCCAGGATACAAAGGCTTATCTACATCACTGCACAATGTATCATACACATTTGCTCGTTGAAATGACTCTTGTCCAATATCGTGGATCATGTCTTCTAGTCGATCGTCTATATCTACGTCATCAACCTCCTCTCTTTGGGACACACTTGGCCTGTCTAACAATTCACCATGCCATATCCATCTTGTATAACTCTTGCATATCCCTTCACAAATAAGATGCTCTCGTATTTTCTCAGCTTCCAATCGTCTCTCATTCAAACAATTAACACAAGGACAATAAAACCTTCCATTACTATCGGGAACATTTCTTTTAGCAAATTCTAAAAACTCTTCCACTCCATTCTCATACTCCTGACTTGTGCGTCTAGTATCAATCCAACTACGATCCATAACTACAACAACAACTTCACTTAGTCCAAGATCTGCAACTCCTTTTTATCACAGGGTATGGCCCTATCCCATTCAAGAAGAAACTTCTTCAACACTTAGTTAACAGTTAGTCCTTAACTCTCATGCCCATACTTAACGAAATTTCGGCCGCATTTCCCATTGGTCTCCGATGTACACGACTTGAATGTGGTGACATCCACCGCGATAAAGTGTGCACCTGAAGAACAAAAGGAAACGCATCAGACTGAAATTTCTTCAAGTATAACATATGAGAATTAAGGAATAAGTATTAACCAAATGAAGAAAAAAAATTTCCCCAAACTGTCCAACTTGGACAATTCAAGATTCAATACAATGAGTGGTACCTTAATAAAGTACACATATGCTCATTAATATTGAATCTCAAATGGGAAACTAAGGCTTCGCTAATTTATTAATTAACATTAAATAACAATGACAGCAATAAAGCACATATTCTCATTAATAATGAATCTTAAAAGAGAAACTAAGATAGGAAGATAGATATTATACCTAACTAACCAGTGAAGCAGGAAGTGAATAAAGAGGTCGTTCCTAAAGCAGCAATCAGCAAACAACAATCAACAAGCAGCAAGTTGTGAACCTGGATAACCATAAACACAACTTTTCACAATCATCACTGAACAAGTAGATATGTTTTCAAACTATGTCATTCTGTAAAACCCTCCATGCAAATTATTTTCAAAGTTTAAAAATCATTTAAAATTCATTCATACAAAACACCTAAAATCCAAGTTCAATTTAAAAACTGTGAAGTTCACAATAAAATAGCTTACTTGTTTAATGCTTTTTAACAAAATGAAACAACCCCTTGTATAAAACATTAAAAAAAACTAACTTTGTGGTGCCTTTGCATTTAATCTCCTAACATGTGTAGAAGTGCTATTTATTTTGTGAGCAGGTGGGCTTGAAAAAGATTACATTTGCATCTTATATATGATACTAACTCAACAACTATTAATCAAAGGACACAAACACAAATAATGAATAATGAAACTACAACATCAGTTATAACTGATGGTGAAAAATTGCCATAGAGCATTTATACCAGTAACAGTAACAACAACAACAACAAACAAATTCATAGAGAAGCTAGTTCCAACAACAACAACCTGAAATCTAATATATCAGTAACAATAAGGGAACTAACATTAAGTTACTAACAGTAAAATGCACATTGCACAACGAGAGCTTACCAGTTGTAATGGTGAAGGAGACGGGACAGAGAAGCGCTCGAGAGAACGGGTTGAGGATTGCTTCACCCTAAATTAGAATCACCAAGCAAAGAGTCAAAATTTTAGAATCATAAATCCCAAAAAAAATAAAAAAGAATGAGGGTTCACAAATTGCAAAAAATTTTGGGGTTCACAAACCTGAAAGACGAAGGTGAATGGCAGTCTTGTGTGCGTGGAACAAAGACGTCAATGGCAGTCTTATGCATGGAACAGAGACGTCAATGGCAGTACTCTCATGTGCGTGGAATAGAGCAGACGCGAGTTGCATAGAAGGCTCGCATGCAGTGGTCAGAATGAGGAGGAGGAGGAGCAGACGTGAGTTGCAAGAGGTTTTGGAATTAAGATTAGGGCTGTGGAGGAGGAGGAGGAGACAAAAGTCGCACGAGAGAGACAATGGTACTGTACTGAAGAAACGCGGGACTTGATAGGGTTGAATGCCAACGTTATAATTTTTTAGGACATTTAACATCGGTTGTAAAAGAAACCGATGTAGGAACTCACTTTAAACATCGGTTTCCTTACCAACCGATTTTAAATGTCACTCTTTACATCGGTTGTAAAGAAACCGATGTTAAAAGTGAGTTCCTACATCAATTTAATTACAAGTATGCCACCACCTCATTTTTTACATAGGTTAAAAATCAACCGATATAGAATCCTGTCGTGGAATCCATATTTTGTACTAGTGTTGGTCGATGAACAAGCCTATGGTAATGTATTTATTTGAGAACCTTGAATGCTTTAAATATATATTCCCAATACACAGAGAGATTGTGAGTAGAGTGACCCATGTTCTTTTAAAAAGTTTGATTTTAAGGAATTTAAAAGTTCCAATTGAGTAATCTCTTGACTTTGTTTTGAAATTATACTTGTTTGACTATCTTCGCAATTTTGAAAACTCTATTTGTTTTGGGTTCCCTTGATTTAAGTTTGAAGCTTCTTTTTGAAAATTATTCTTAACCCATATAATTGCTTGAGGGCAAACAATGTTTAAGTGTGGGAAGTTTGATGAACCTCAATTCTGTGCATTTTATAGGGGATATTTGGGTCGAATTACGATGCTTTTAAAGATATATGTTATTGTATTTCACCCTTTTACTTAAGTTTTGACAGGACTTTTGAAGAAAAGAAAAGGTTTTAGAGCTTAAACCAACAAAATACTGAAGTTTTGAGGTTAGCACAGCCGTGCCATGCAAGAGCACGCCCAGGCTAACCTTCCAAATTCATTCATCCAAACAAAGCCTTCCAAAAATACTCAAAGCTGACCCCTGGGGACTTAGCACGGCCGTGCCATGCGAGAGCACGGCCGTGCCACATTGAAGAAAGGGCCAACTCAAAGAAGCAATGCCTGACAGAAGCTAGCACGGTCCCAATCGTAAAGAGCACGGTCGTGCCAGATGAAGAGCACGCCCATGCTGTAGCTCGTACCTTAGAACGTTGTTCTACGAAGTTAGCAAGACCTGACATAATTGAGCACGACCTGATATTATGAAGAGCACGGCCGTGCTGAGCGAAGAGCACGCCCGTGCCAAGTGAAGAGGACGCCCGTGCTGATGGCAGAGAAGATCTAATTAAAGGCCCAATCCACATATTTTGTTATAAATAGAGACCCTTTGTGCCACTGAAGAGACATCTTTGAATCTTTTGCACACCTTTTATTCTTTCATCTCTTTATTTCTTTGAGTACTATTCTCTTGCTTTAGTTTTTAGTTTGTAGTTTTGATTTCTAGAGTAGGATTTGGCACCTGAAAATTAAGTTGGAGACAACTTCTCCCTCTTCAATTATTCAGGATGCATTTCCCTTTGTTGATTTTGGTTTCCTCTATTATTATTAGTAGCTAAATTCACGACTAGAGTTGTGGTGGATCTTGGGTTAGTAGAAACCCTTTTTGCTATGTCTTAGCTTTAATTCAATTCTATTTGGTTTCAAGGTTGCAATTTCAATAGTGTTATTCTGATGTTCTTCATCCCATACTAGGATTGCGCACCCTTGTTTGCTCTTAATCAATTAATTGATATTTTGGCTGTCAAGCCCAATTAAATTGGTAGACCTATACGATAACCGGGGTTTAATATCTAGATTTGAGAAAACGTGATTTATTCCTTTCAGTCGTTCAACCTATTTATGCTTTATGCTTTCTAGTCATTTAAACTCTTTGCCTGACAACCATTGGGTTTATTTGGGCAAAAGAATATTAATTGCTTGACAAACAATTAATAGTTTTCGTAGAGAGATTGATATTCGAAAAGCAACTGTAAAATCGAATAAAATTAGGATTTCGGGGGTATCGAAAGCACAAGTGAAACCACTGCTCTAGGCCTTTTATTCTTGATTTTTAAAGTCTCTTTTTATTCTTCTATTATCATCTTTTAACATTGCTCTATTATTATTTATTTTCTAAGTTATTGATTAGTCTGAATAGCGTAAGGATTTTCGTATTCCAGTACTTGCTTTATCTGTAATATCCATCCCCTAGGGTATTCTAGTCTTTTCATTACAATTTTTATCATGGGTGTGATTGGATCCTTTTATATTTCATAAATGTGCAATTATATGATTGATTGAATTAGGAAGTAATTATTTGTGGATTAGAGAGGGAATAGAGTTTCTATACAATTGTGTTAAGTTAATTATTATTATTAATCTAGATTTTTATTTTTTTAGAACCACACACCACCCTCACTTAAATTAATTCCAATTAGATGAAAAATCATGTCTCTCTCTTTATTTTTATTTTTACATTACACACACACATCAACTTATTTTAATCCTTCTTATCCATCTCCATCCTTAGAAAATCCATGAAGGCCCAATACTTATTCAAGCAAATCTTACCTATTGGTTGACCAATCACCACTCCCCCCTCATGATAAGAAATTTTCATTCTCCTTCATTTCACAAAAAACACAAAACCATCACTCTCATCCTCTCTGCCTCCACCCCCTTAGGCCAACTCCACCACAACCACTCTAAACCTTTCCAAAACACCATTACCACATCAAATACATCTTCTTCTACATCGTTTCATCATCAAAGATCAACATGCAAAGCCCCACACTTCAATAATCAAATATGGGTTTCAAGGGAAAGTAAGAGCAAATAGGAGGAGAAAAGGAAGAAAATCATCACATCTCCATTTTAAGCTTCATACAATTGAGTTCTGTTGTTTGTAACATTGGGTAACCATAAATCCCAATTTCTTGTTAAATGTTTCAATTGATTCTTTGAAATGCATAATTAATCTCATTAATGATGTTGAACAACCGATTTTTGGTTGCATGTTGAATAGAGGTTGATTTTGATGAAAAATTGATAAGGGTGCTGTAAAAATCTCACAAACCCGTATGCACCCCTGTCAGTATTTCATCCATAACTTTCTCCACAGAGCTTATTTCGAAGTGATTCTTGTACGTTTGAAAACTAGACTCAATTCCCTTCGCAATAGGCTCTGGAATGGTTAAATTGCATTATGTATCGAGGGAGACAAATGACATGTAAATTGCTGTTGATGTGGGAAACTCTGTACTGATATTATTGCGATGTTTAATTTGTAGTAAATTGTACTGATGTTGGATTGAGTTAATTCTTGTACCATTAAACACTAGACTCAATTCCATTCAAAATAGACTCTGGAATGATTCAATTGCATTATGTATTGAGGGAGAAAAACGACATGCAAATTGCTGTTGATGTGGGAAACTCTGTACTAATACTGTTACGATGTTTAATTTGTAATAAATCATACTGATGTTGGATTGAGTTAATTCTTGTGCCACTAGAAAATATACAAAATTTGTGAAAATATAGGCTTTAGAATTTCGAATTTTGACTCAGCTATGGTGTGAAAATCTCTACTGTAAGTTGCTGCACTTTCTGCTTGCAGATTTCGAATGGGATAATTCCTTGAACTGTATGAATTTGGTTTGTGAATGTTTGCAAATTTGTTATCCATGCTTTACTGATAGGGTCATATCTGGTTAATTCCTTAAATAAATTCAAGTTGTTAATGGTTGTAGGCTGTGAATTAAATGGTGTGAATGGTAACCATAGGCATTGCCTTCCAATTGTGAAAGTTTTGCTATTTGTAATCGATGGATGCTTGATAAATGATTGTTTGGGATATTTGCTGGAATTGCTTCTTGAAATCTTCATTTGTGATTGGATGGGAATTCTGAGAAAATGAATTATAGCATGGCATTAAAAATTTAAAATGGTTTATATTTAGTGAAGCATAAAGTTTCAAAAACTAAATTTAGTCATTACGGCCACAATAGCAATTGTTGGTGAGATATGTTTTCGTAAGTCCTTCATTTTCTTGAAAGCTAGGATATGGTACTAGCAATTAAGGGACGCCTGATTGTTGTCATAGAGCTCTGACTGCCATATCAACCAGTTTGAACTACGTGTACCTTAAGTCCCTCACACTTGAGGTACCTAGTAAAGGTTTTTGTACTTAAAATGCCTATACTTAGATTCATTTTCATAAAGATGGAATATATTGATTATTCACATGTTTTTTCTTGAAGCAGGAACTCATTGAGATTTAATTCTCACTAGGCTCTTTCATTGTCTCAGATAACAAGTACATATTGGAAACTAATAAGCAAGTTCCGCAGATTACTTAACAGTTACCCAATAGTGTCCTAAGATAAGATGTAATTCACAGCCGGATCAGAGTTGGAGTCTTACTAGGAGTCGATGTTTATATGAGATTAAATTTTATAATAGAGGTGAAATGCTTATTTGTATTAACCTGACCCAATACTTTGTTCAAATCTACAAAAATCTATAGTAAAGATGTTTCACTTAGTTTTCAAAATTTTCTATATTCCGCAATTATTCCTTATGCTATAATAAGGTTTATATATATTAGTACTTAGTGGTATCCTGGTGTATGCCGGGATATTACATTATCACTTAGTTATCTAAATTAATATTTTGGGTACGATATCTAGAATTCTGTCCTATATTACTTCTGCGACAGGGTACACTGCCCGTAAGTGTGTTTTGAACGCAACACTCTTCGTCCGGTGGGACTGTTGTTTGATGATGGAGGCTATAGTTTTCCTTGGCGTTGGACTTATTTGTCCCCTGTTTAGTGTCGTCAGTTTCTTTTGGCTAGTCTCTTTTAGGTCCCAATTTATCTAGTACTTTATATTATGTTTACTTATGGAGATATGCTTACTCTATTATGTTACTGTCTTTGAAACTGATATCTGTATTCATAGCCTGTCTGAGCTACCTCTATTAATTGGGATCTTATGAACTGATGAATAGTAGACTGTTTATATCTGGTTATGTTCTGGATGAGGGTGCCTGAAGCATTTATAGTTGTTGTATGCTTTACTTTAAGTTTCACCGACTAGTATGTTGAAATGAAATTTTGAAACCATATTATTTATTAAATCTTATATATCTGTTCCGCTAATTTCGGCCTTATAATAGTAATACACCCTTAAATGGCCCCAGAAAAGGGTGTTACAACTCTCACTCTGAGGACCCAGTTTGACTGGAGGGTCATCTTCACCATCACCTTGTGCCTCCACCTGGAGGGTATTTTGGGGAGCTCCGGGGAGCGGAGTATCAAGAGGAGGATGCCACCTGACAGTTCCACCTCCTCCCACATGCCCGGATGTTGTGCAAAATAGTGATGTGTGCAAGTGTACACAATCGTAACAAGTAATAAAGAGTAAGTAGAGATCATTCCCACGAGAATTGTTGATGTTTAACTCTAAGTTTCAAACTAATTAATTTGTTTACCTAAGATCCAAGATAATAAGTGGTGACAAATATTTGGAAGGATTAGTACAGTAATAAAAGATAGAAATAAACAGTAAAATGCTTAAGGTGATGAGATGAAATAAAATAGATAAAACAGCTAGGGGCACAAATCCCTCATAATTCATTAATCGGGGTCAGGTATGCTACGATATGCTACAGCATCTGGTTCCAGGAAATAACAGTTGTGCTTTCCAGTACTTAAAAGATGGGTTTCATTAAGCGTTCCTTATTCCTAAGCTCACATTAATTACACCCCCTTTTGAATAAATACGTTCCAACTAACCTATGGACTTGGATGAATATTCCTATTACATCTAACATCAACTAATTTTCCAATTAATCAACTTAATCCATATCTATCAAGCATTTGCACTTGCTAATTTTTCCAAGCTCAACAAGCTAGTATTCAAGCTAAGATGGCCAAACTCAACCAGAAATTTATAACATAAACAAAACTTGATAGAAGAAACTAAACGCATATCAATAACATAACCTTAACCGAAATCAAGTCATTGAAAGTTCATTGTACCCTAGCTTAAGAAGCTTAGCTCATCATGAGCTTAAAAATAACAAAAGAGAAAATAAAAACCAAGGTTGAATCCATTATAGAACTGAAATGTGAGTTAACTATGGAGAAGTAAACATAAACTAAGTGAAAGAGGTGGTCAGCGACTTTTCCAAGAGGATGACTCCTTTTCTTCCAAGCAATTTCTCGCAGCAGCTACTGAAATCAGCACCTTCTCCAAGTGTTTCTGCACAAACCAGCTCCAAAATAGCCCAACAATGGTGAAAAGTATGGAAGGAAATAGAGGAAGAAGATGAAAATGGAAAGTGGTGGCTGTGTATGGAGAGAGAGAGAAAGACATATGAAAAATGGGTGAGGTGAAAAAGGTGTGGGAATATTCTTTTAGGTTTTACTTTTTGGAGTTGTCCACTCTCTTTCCTCCTTTTGGGCTCAACTTTTTCCATTCAACTTATAGGAACTAGGGCCCATCTAATAAAGTAACCATCTCACAAAATATTTGGCAGTATGTGGCACATGGGTACGTGTCCTTGCACGTGGGACCATGTCAGGAGAGAGAAAATAAGTCAAATCATCATTTTTCTACAATAGGACACGCTCCAGTTGCTGTAGCATCCCATAGCATTTCCTCCAGTAAGTCTTCAATTCAACCAATACCTGTCAAAATGAAGAAAACACATTAATTACACTCATAAACAGTCCTAAAATGATAAATTCACAGAAACTCACTAAAACACAAGATACTTTAAACTAAGCTAAAACCTACAAAACACACATACAAAACACTCAAAGACCACTCAAAATCAAGCTAAGAAAGGCTAGATGACTCTCATTTCTAAGAGTTATCACCGGGTGTACGTTTTATTTGGGCTAGAGCTGCAGGAGAAATGCCACCTCCCAAGCGTTCTATAGTGGGATACCCTCCCGATTTTCCACGTCCTCGGGGCAGTGCTCATGTGATTACAACTCCCCGAAAATAGGTATAGTCGTGTCCATGACCCTTCATTTGGCCTCTGTCCTCATATGATCTAGAGGAGGGTGGCGATGAAGAAGAGGAGGGCATTGAGAGTGACAAGGAAGAGGATCCTGTGGATACTCCCTCTGGTTATTATGTTTCTTGGCTAGTTATGTCAGCAGTCAGTTGTCGGGACCAAATTATATTATATTATCTTTACTTAGCTTTATGTAGGGGCTGTGACCCCACTTTTTTGGTTCACGGTTGGTACTTGTTATTTACTTTCTCTAAGTAGGTTTTTATCTTAGTAGTTGTATAAACTATGCACAATTTAGTTGTATGATGATTGCATGAGACTATATTAATTGATGTATGGGATTTAAATTCCGCTATACCGACTAGTATGTGAAAAAGCAATTTTTGAACCGTAAATATTATAAACCCGAAGGATATGTCTCTCTCTCTCTCTCTCTCTCTCTCTCTCTCTATATATATATATATATATATATATTCTGCTATTTTCGGCCGGTTATCACTTATTTACATAGTATTCCGCTTAAGTAACGCCCTTCGGAAAAAGGGCGTTACATTTGCTACCACGTACGCCTTTCCAGGATGATATTGCAGTTAGAAATCATAGTCCTCCAGAAATTCCAATCATCTTCTCTGTGTCATATTGAGCTCTTTTTTATCAAACAAGTACTTGAGACTTTTGTTGTCAATAAAAACATTGAATGTTGCTCCATAGAGAAAATGTCTCCATATCTTCAATGCAAATACCACCGCAGCAAGTTCCAAATCGTGTGTAGGGTAGTTCCTCTCTTGAATCTTCAACTGTCTCAAAGCATAGGCTGCTACCTTCCGATTTTGCATCAATACACAACCTAGACCTTGGTATGAAGCATCACAGTATACTTCAAAAGTATCCTTTGGATTGGGTAGTATCAAAATAGGTGAACTAGTCAATCGTTCTTTCCTACTCCTGAAAGCTCTCCTCGCATGCTTTAGTCCATGATAACTCTTGTTATGAAGAGTTATTTATACCTTTTTGGCTTGTGTTTTTGTGGTCTTTGAGTATTTTGAGTTTATGTTTTTAGTATTTTAGTGTGATTTTGTGTAAAGTGTGTTTTATAAGAGTCTTTTGTGAGTTTTAATGTTTTGGTGTCATTTAGAACTGTTTTTGGTAATTAATTGAGAGTTTCTGTGCAGGGCAGTTTTTGGAGAATCAGGTGCTGAACTGGAGACGTTGCTCTGGGATTTGCTATAGCAATTGTAGCTGAAGCTGACGGTGCACAAGGACAAAGGCTCAAAACATTCTCTTACACATTGAGTGGTCCTTAGCTGATGAGGACAATGTCCTACACGTAGGGCTGGTGTTTGGTGCATTAAAGTCAGGGAACTGGGCCAAGGACACTTGTCCTAATCAGTTTATAGCCCAAAAAGGATGAGAGAGGAAAGGGCCTTGAGACAGGCTGGAAAAAGAACCCTAAAAGGGGGACAACAAGGGGGAGAGACAGAGAAGAATCTTCCCTACTGGAGCAAGGACAGAGCTGCGCCCCTTTCTCTCTCTCTCCTCTCTTGTAATGGCTTCTTCTTCCATTTCTTATTTGTCTCTTTGTTTCTGTAAGCTCAATATGAGCTAAACCTGTTGTAGCTATGGGATGTTGAACTTGTAATGGATTTCTAGTGAATGTTATGTTATGCTTTGCTATTGCATTTTCTATAAATCTGATTGGGTTGTGTTTTAATTGAGCTTGATCACCTTAGTTAAAACTTGAGCTCATGGCTGCTTGGAAAAGCTAAGTGTAGCAGAACTGTTTTATAGATAAGAGTAAAATCATTAATTGGAAAATTATGATGAAGAGTGATTTAGGAATGAACATTCTAACTCTTAGGCTAGCTGGAACGAGCTTAAGTGAGGCATGAATGTAACTAATATGGACCTAGGAATAGGAGACGTTTAGTGAAGTTCATCTCAGAACTGTTGGAAAACAAACTTTCATTTCCTGGAGCCAAATTGCCGTAGCATTGCAAACGCATAACTGAACTAGACTAAAGTTGCAAGGGATACTTCCCCATAGCTGTTTTACCCAGTCTGTTAACAAATCCGTTTTTATTGCTCTAGCATTTATTTTTACCAAAACTGTCCTGGATACACACACACAAATTATTTGTTACTCTTTGTTAATCTTGATTAATAGAACCATTAATACAAAAACTTGTTACTCGAATCACCATATAATCCTCGTGGGAACGATCTCTCTTACACTTTATTACTTGTTAAAAGATTTTGTATACTTGCACAAGCTCATCAACCATTTTTATAGCAACAAGTTTTTGGCGCCGTTGCCGGGGACTTGTAATGGTGTTTAATTAACAAGTTTTAAATTGATAGTTCTATTAGTTGAGACTACTGATCTGTGGAGTGTTTTGCTATAGCAACAGGTACTTTACTCTGTATGCGTAGGCATAGCGCTCCTGAGTTCCAACTAGACCCAGAAATTGAAAGAACATTCAGAAGGTTGAACAGGCAGAACCAGGGCTTAGTCGAGTTGGGGAGATCGGTTCCTGATACCCCTGACTACTCCTCCGCTGCCACTAGTTCTAACAACTCTGAAATGGGTGATGAACCTAATAGCATGGCGTTAGCCAATGATAGAACCAGTTCTATCAGAGGTTAGGCCCTGTTTGATCTGGCAACAATGAACACAGGCATAGTGGTGTCCGAAATAACAGCTGGGCATTTTGAGTTCAAGCCTGTTATGTTCCAGATGCTGCAAGCAATTGGGCAGTACAGTGGTGCTGCAACCGAGGACCCTCATTTGCACCTGAAGCAGTTCCTAACTGTGGCTAATAATTTCAGAAATCCAGGAGTCACTGACGATTCCTTCAGATTAAGACTGTTCCCATTTTCTTTGGCTGGCAAGGCTAAGAATTGGCTAAATTCTATGGAACCCAACTCTGTTAATACATGGAATAGGATGGCTGAGAAGTTTTTGACCAAATTCTTTCCTCCCATGAAGAATGCGAAGCTGAGAAATGATATAACCTCCTTCAAGCAACTTGATGATGAGCCTTTATATGAAGCATGGGAGAGATTTAAGGAGCTTTTAAAGAGATGCCCCCATCACAGCATTCCAATATGCATTCAGATGGAGCACTTCTACAATGGAGTGTTGCCATCTGCAAGAATGATGCTTGATGCCTCTGCAGGAGGCACTCTTCTTAACAAGTCCTATAATGAAGCATATGAATTGATTGAAAGTATTGCTGCTAACAGTTATCAGTGGCCTACTGCTAGGCTGACCTTTGGAAAAAGCACAACTGCTGCAGGAATGCATGAAGTGAGTGGCGTTACAGCACTTACTGCTCAGTTGGCTTCCTTAACTAACATGGTGAAAAACCTAGCGATTACAAACAAGAATAACCAGACATCTCAAGCAGCTGTAACTGAAGCAGTGGTAAATGAACAACAGGTGCACCAAGCTGAAACTGTTTCTTGTGTGTATTATGGATGAGAACATTTGTTTAAAGACTGTTTCGGCAATCCAGCATCTGCTAATTATGTTAACTACAGGGACAACAAGGGAGATAAACCCTATTTCAATACCTACAATCCAGGGAACAGGCAACCTCAAAATTTTTCGTGGAATAACAATGCTAATGCTCCGCCATGGAACTCAAACTTTCCTGCCCGGTCCACAACTGCTCCCTCTGGATTCATAAGTCAGCAACCAAGGCCACAATAGCAAGCACAACCGGCAACTCAAGAAATGTCCCTGGAAGCTGTCTTAAAAGCATTTATGTCAGAAACTAAGGCACGGTTCCAGAATGAAGGAGTATCCATGAGGAACCTTGAGAATCAGGTAGGCCAGCTGGCCAATGCACTGAACAGCAGACCTAGTGGATCTCTGCCATCTTCTACTGAAACTCCTTCATCCTCAAGCCCTCTTGGTAAGGAGCACTGCAAAGCAATACAATTGAGAAGTGGAACTGAGTTACCAGCCATGGTAGAGAAAAAGAGCAAACTGCAAATTGAAACTACTGAGACTATTCCAGCAACTGGCGAAAATGTTGAGAAAACAACTGAGAGAACTGCTACGAAGCCTGAGGCTGTTCCAGAAGCTGAACCCTTGCCTAAATTTAGTCCAGAAAGACCACCCCCTTTTCCTCAAAGGTTGAGGAAAGTACAACAGGACAAGCAGTTTAGCAAGTTCATGGAGATTCTAAAGCAGTTGCACATCAATATACCTTTGGTTGAAGCTTTGCAGCAGATGCCTAACTATACCAAGTTCATGAAAGATGTGTTAACAAAGTGGAGAAGGCTGGGGGAGTTTGAAACAGTTTCCATGACAAAGGAATGCAGCCTGATGCTCCAAGCCAAAGTACCTCCCAAGTTGAAAGACCCGAGAAGTTTCACCATTCCCTGTTCTATTGGAGATACCTACTGTGGCAGAGCACTGTGTGATTTAGGTGCTAGCATCAACTTAATGCCTATGTCGATTTTTAAACAATTGGGCATTGGGGATGCCAGGCCTACCACTGTGACACTTCAACTAGCAGACAGATCTATTGCATATCCAGAAGGAAAGATCGATGATGTACTGATAAAAGTAGATAAGTTTGTGTTCCCAGTGGACTTTATTATTTTAGATTGTGAAGCAGATAGGGAAGTTCCAATTATTCTGGGTAGGCCCTTCCTTGCTACAGGAAGAACTCTCATTGACGTACAAAAGGGAGAGTTGACCATGAGGGTTAATGATCAACATGTGACTTTCAATGTGTTCAATGCCTTAAGGTATCCTGAAGAAGGAGTGGAAGAATGTTCATTTGTGCAGTCATTCGATGATTTGTTGCAACGACAGTTCCTGATAGGAAGAACAGAATTGAGTGATGATGAGTATGAATCAGGTACTGATGATCCCTTGTTGGAAGAACTTTCTGAAATAAAGGATTGCACTGCAAGGGAACCTATGTGGGCTAGAAAATTTGAATCATTGGAAGTCACTGATAAGACTTTCAAGGACAACATACCTTCAGTTGTGAAGCCACCTGTTTTGGAGCTGAAACAGCTCCCAGCTCATTTGAAATATGTTTATTTGGGAGCTATGGAAACCTTGCCTGTGATTTTTTCCTCTTTCCTAACTACTAATCAAGAGAACAGTTTGATAGAAACCTTGAGACGACACAAGAAAGCAATCGGTTGGCAAATGGCAGATATCAAAGGCATTAGTCCTACTGTGTGTATGCATCGAATATTGCTAGAGCCTGAAGCCAAGAATAGTATAGAAAGCCAGAGGAGACTGAATCCTATAATGAAGGATGTGGTAAAGAAGGAGGTCATCAAATGGCTGGATGCTGGGATTATATATCCCATCTCTGACAGTGTGTGGGTAAGTCCAATCCAGTGTGTACCAAAGAAAGGGGGAATAACAGTTGTGGCTAACAAGAAAAATGAACTAATCCCCACCAGAACAGTCACAGGATAGAGGATTTGTATGGATTATAGAAAATTGAATAAATCCACCAGAAAAGATCACTTCCCCTTGCCCTTTATTGATCAAATGTTGGATAGACTTTCTGGGAAAGAGTTCTACTGCTTTTTGGACGGATACTCGGGTTACAATCAAATTGCTGTAGCACCCGAAGACCAAGAAAAAACTACCTTTACTTGTCCCTATGGCACTTTTGCCTTTCGAAGAATGCCTTTTAGCCTCTGTAATGCCCCATGCATGATGGCCATTATCTCGGATGTTATTGAAAAATCTATGGAAATTTTTATGGATGACTTCTCAGTGTTTGGAGAGTCATTCCAGGAATGCCTTGAAAATCTGGAACAGGTCTTGGATCGTTGTGAGGAAACTAATTTGGTGCTAAACTGGGAAAAATGTCACTTTATGGTTCAGGAAGGAATTGTGTCGAGTCACAAGGTGTCTAAGAAGGGTATGGAGGTAGACAAAGCCAAGATAGAGGTCATTGAAAAGCTGCCACCACCTACCTCAGTTAAAGGAGTGAGAAGTTTCTTAGGACATGCTGGGTTCTATAGAAGATTCATTAAGGATTTCTCCAAAATCTCCAAGCCTCTATGCCAGTTGCTAGAGCATGATAGAATCTTTGATTTTGCTTCAACCTGTTTGGAAGCATTTGAAATTCTGAAGAAGGCCCTCATTACTGCACCGGTCATTACTGCTCGCGATTGGTCTATGCCATTGGAGTTGATGTGTGATGCTAGTGATTTCGCAGTGGGAGCAGTTCTGGGCCAAAGGAAGGATAAGGTGTTTCACTCTATATATTATGCCAGCAAAACATTGGTTGAAGCTCAATTGAACTATACCACTACAGAGAAAGAGTTGTTGGCTGTTGTGTTTGCCTTTGACAAGTTCAGACCCTACCTTGTTGGAACAAAGGTGATTGTCTATACTGATCATGCTGCCATCAAATACTTAATTGCCAAGAAAGATGCAAAGCCAAGACTAATTAGGTGGGTGCTCTTGTTGCAAGAGTTTGACTTGGAAATTAGGGATAAGAAGGGAATTGAGAATCAGGTGGCAGACCATTTGTCAAGACTGTTTGAGGGGAATGAAGCCATAAAGAATTCTGAGATCAACAAACTGTTCCCTGATGAGCAGTTGCTGTCCATGGAAGATGCTGAAACACCATGGTATGCTGACCTGGTGAACTACCTGGCCAGTGGAATTGTCCCTACAGATTTCAGTCCACAACAAAGAAAACGGTTCTTCCATCAGGAAAAGCAGTTCTGCTGGGACGAGCCATACTTGTATAAGCACTGTGCTGACAATTTGCTTAGAAGGTGTGTAGCAGAGACAGAAGTCCCGGCTATTCGCTTACATTGTCATTCATCCCCATGTGGGGGACATTTTGGAGGAATGAGGACGGCTGCCAAAGTCCTCCAGGCCGGATACTTTTGGCCTACATTATTTAAAGATGCCTACTGCTTTGCCAAGGGCTGTGACAGATGCCAAAGGGTGGGAAATATTTCAGATACACACGAGATGCCCCTCAATTCCATCTTGGAAGTTGAGTTGTTTGATGTGTGAGGCATAGACTTCATGGGTCCCTTTCCCCCTTCCTTTGGAAATTTATATATTCTGGTGGCTGTAGACTACGTGTCAAAATGGGTGGAAGCTATAGCTCTCCCTACAAATGATGCTAGATCTGTTGTGAAGTTTGTTCAAAAGCATATTTTTACAAGATTTGGCACACCAACGGCATTTATCAGTGATGAAGGTACACACTTCTACAACAAGCTCTTTGATAGAGTCCTCACAAAATATGGGGTGAGACATAAAGTGGCTACAGCATACCATCTGCAGACAAATGGGCAGGCAGAGCTGTCCAATAGGGAAATAAAAAGAATTTTGGAAAAAGTGTTGAATCCAACTAGAAAAGATTGGTCCCTGCACTTGGAAGATGCTCTTTGGGCATATAGGACTGCCTACAAGACCCCCTTAGGAATGTCACCCTATAGGTTGGTCTATGGAAAGGCATGCCATTTGCCCATTGAGCTGCAGCATAAAGCCTTCTGGGCAGTAAAAAAACTAAATCTGGAGCTAGCCCAGGCTGGGGCAGCTCGAATGCTGCAGCTCAATGAGCTTGAAGAACATAGGATGTTTTCATATGAGGAGGCAGAACTCTACAAGGCTAAGACAAAAGCTTGGCACGATCGAAAGATCCAGAAGAGAGACTTTGCACCAGGAGAGCAAGTATTGCTCTTTAATTCCAGACTGAAGCTGTTTCCAGGAAAACTCAAATCTAGATGGTCTGGACCCTTCACAATAGTTCATGCCCACTCTCATGGGGCTATGGAACTGCTTGACGCAGCCTCTGGTAGGACCTTCAAGGTAAACGGGCAAAGGGTCAAACATTACTGGGGTGAGCCATTTGCTAAGGCACAGGCCACCACAGTAATGGCTGATCCTTAAATGTTCAAGATGCACTGAGTCAGGCTGAGGACTTATAAACCAAGCGCTACTGGGAGGCAGCCCAGCAAATTTTTTATTTTCTTTAATTTTAGATGTTATTTTGTTATTGTTTTTTTTCGTTTTCTTTAGCACTAACTAAGTTAGCAGAACACAAAGAAATTGGAGATGTGGCTGAAGGTGGTAAAACTGTCTCGGTGGTGCCATGATTGTATATTGGGTTGAAAAAGGTTGGGGGCCCATGTAGCTGATTCGGGATTGTGTTGGGTTTTGGGGGAAGAGGTCATGTCACGCTCAAACCAGGTGCAACACATCCAAAAAGGTTAGAGAGGAACCCTCAGACCACTTATTCTCCCTTGGTATCCGCGCCTCTCCCTAGCCACACACTCCCAACCACCCGCATCAATCACCACACTCTCCCGTCAAATCTCTTCATAAAGCCCCCACCTTCCCCTTCCGTCCCACACGCAACCCACTGCCTTCACCACCCGAACCCTAACGCCTTCAGTCCTCCCCCAAATCTCTTCTTTTTCCCTACCTTCATCTCTTCCCCTCATCTTCGCCCAACCATGCCTCGCATCAAGCATACCGCTGTGAAGAAGAGCAAACTCACCGCAAGTGATGAGTCTGAGGGGTATGAAGTGTTTGTTGACACCGAAGCTGCAGCTCGGTACAGTAATGTTACTGCGCTCAGAGAACCTCATGCAGAGAAAGGTTTCACCATCTCCTCCAAGGCTTCTTATGGCCTCCCTGCCGAAATTGCTGTAGTGATTGACCAGCACAAGTGGAAACGTTTTGCTGGCCACCCAACTGGGTTCTGCACATCTTTTGTTCGCGAGTTCTATGCGAACATTGGAGGTGCCGAACAAACCCACTCCATGGTAAGAGGGTGCAAAGTCAGTTTCTCTGCTAAGACCATCAACTTAAAGCTGAACTTGGCTGAAGAGGACGATGAGTACCAACCTTTACTGACAAAGGCCACTGTAAAGCAACTAACTGATATGAAGGATGCTGTGACGGTCCCAGGGACGCAATGGCTCCCAACTTCCGGAAACCAGCTGAAAATAGCAAGGTCTGCGTTGCAGCCCTTTGCCAAGGTTTGGTATCACTTCCTTAGGCATAAGCTCTCCCCCATTGCGCACACGGAAACTGTTAAGAAGGAACGTTTGGTGCTCCTTTACTGCATAATGGAGGGAAAGAAAATAAATGTGGGGAGGTTGATCTAGCAGGAGATCTCCACTTGTGCCACGAGCACGAAAGGCCAATTGGTTTTCCCCTGCTTTATCACTGACCTATGCAAGCGATGTGGCGTCGAGCTTCGAAAAGGGGAAGTGGAGGAGAGAAACGCAGGAAGCATTGACATTGCCTTAATCAATTGATTCATATCCAACTCAGCTAAAGCAAGCCAGGCCAAAGACCAAGAGCGGATTATGGAACCAGGGGAGCCCTCAAAGCAGCAGGACCGCTCTGCAGGGCTAGAACAAAAGGTGGAATCACTGACTCAACTGCTGCAGCAACAAATGCTACAGCAGTAGTTATATTGGCAATTTGCCCTGGATCAGTTTAAATGGCAGCATCGAGTGCTGGAGCTTAACCAATGGAAGAAGGTGCACCCCATTCCACAGTTTCCACTAAATATTCTACCTGATCTGCATCACACCTCTGGGCAGCATAACAGTCCAAGTGCCACAGCAGTCCCGGATGACTCGGACTCTTCTGACTGGATGCCACCAGCTCCTTCACAACAGCAACAACCCACCACCACCATTGAAGAAATCAGCCGTAACAAGAGAAAGAGAAGTGCAAGCCCCTTGTCGGACTTGGGGGTTGAGACTGAAGCAGAGCCTGAAGAAACTGAGCCCGAAGCAACAACAACAACCCTTACCCCCTCTCGCGCTCCTAAGAAGAAAATTCCAGCCACCCCTCTTCGAGATGTGATCACCAAAATAGCCGTTGATTACCCTGCCTCTGATGAGGATGAGGAGGACAATGTACCTCTTGCCACAAGAAAGCGTAGGCTGCCTGAAAAAAGTGCTATCAAGGGCAAGGGTCATCAGCCGTCTACGGCAGAGAGTGAGGGGGCAGGGGGAAGTGCAGAGGATACAGTAGCCTCAGCCGCTGATGAAGAGAACCAAGAAGACTTGGTTTTTGTGAAAGAAGTGGGGACTTCAACCCCCACAAGCAAGAAGACCACTACTACAACAGGGAGCAGGAAGAGCTCCCGCATCAGGAAGTTGAGCACTTGAGCACATCACAGCCGGTTGCTGCAACCTGTTGCAGCAACCCTATCAGGAGTTTCCTTGTTTCCCTTTTTGGTTATTTCTTCTGGTTTGTGGTTTAAGTTGTTGTTGCTATTTTATTTTGTTCACCTTGTAGCATGAAGTTGCCATTTTTGTCAGCTTAACATCCTGTATGTTTTCCTCCACCCTGTGCTCCACCATCTCCATCCTGGGGTTTTGCTTAATGCAGCTTGTCTGTTTTAATATTTCACTAGTGCATCTCTATGGCAATTTTGGCTTCATTGTTGTCTTTCTAGCCTGTATGCTTGGATGTAATTGTTTGACACTCGCGGCACATGCTTTAGAAATTCTGATCTACCTTGTGAGCTTTTGGGCCAGAACAGCTTTATCCTTCTTTCTCTGTGAATACCATTCTTATGCATAATTCTCTGATTTTGCCTTGCTGCTTTCATACGTGTACACATCTCTGCTGCACACACTTTTGCTAGAGGCACATTTTGTTTTCTTGAGCCTAGTATTGCCTAAATAGCCTACCCTTGGATACTACCTTTGTGTGAACCCCTTTGAGCCTGCAAGCCTTTTGTTTCTAATGAACCCACATTACAAGCCATATCCTGAAAAACCACTGTCCTAACTAGTTGGAGTGGCTGGTGTGCTTCCTGTGTTTACATGCTGTAACATAAGTTTGGGGGTGCTCGAGGGCTAGCACAGTTTTAAGTTTGGGGGTGCCATGCAGTTGTTATGTGACAGAATATCAGAAATTGAACTGTTGCTGGTAAAAATCAATGGTTTGCTGTAAAAAAAAAAAAAGGGAAAGGAATCAAACAAAATGAAAAAGATCAAAAAGTCCTCCCTGACTTGTATGAGCTGGGCCATGAAAGAAATAGTTGTGAAGCAAAAAAAGGAAGCATACCTAAGCTCCATCTAGTGTAGCCACCTTCCCAGAACTGTTCCTACATGAACCCAAGCCCTATTGCAACCAAATAAAGTCCTCTAGCAGTGTGCAACTTTGATTGTGAGTGGTGTGTTTAGAAGCTTGTCAAGGTCGTGTTTGAGTATGCATTTGAATGATGATTGAGAGCACCTATCTTAGCTTGAGAAGAGAGGAAGAATACACTATTATGAGAGTTTAGTGCTGTAGCATGTTGCTGAGAGTGAAAACGAGGACAGCCATGAATGCTTGCTTGATTGAACTTCATCATTGTTGATGCATTGTCATGTATGCCTTGTGAAGAAATTGATTTTCAAACAAGAAAGTTTTGTGTTTGAGCTAATTTGAGCACATGTGTCGAGGTTTAGAAAAAATTTGTGTCTTTTCTTTTTAGTTTCTTTTGTTTCCATTACTTGAGGACAAGCAATGATTCAAGTTTGGGGGTGTGATAACTCTTGTTATGAAGAGTTATTTATACCTTTTTGGCTTGTGTTTTTGTGGTCTTTGAGTATTTTGAGTTTATGTTTTTAGTATTTTAGTGTGAACTGGGCCAAGGAAACTTGTCCTAATCAGTTTATAGCCCAAAAAGGATGAGAGAGGAAAGGTCCTTGAGACAGGCTGGAAAAAGAACCCTAAAAGGGGGACAACAAGGGGGAGAGACAAAGAAGAATCTTCCCTACTGGAGCAAGGACAGAGTTGCGCCCCTTTCTCTCTCTCCTCTCTTGTAATGGCTTCTTCTTCCATTTCTTATTTGTCTCTTTGTTTCTATAAGCTTAATATGAGCTAAACCTGTTGTACCTATGGGATGTTGAACTTGTAATGGATTTCTAGTGAATGTTATGTTATGTTTTGCTTTTGCATTTTCTATAAATCTGATTTGGTTGTGTTTTAATTGAGCTTGATCACCTTAGTTAAAACATGAGCTCACGGCTGCTTGGAAAAGCTAAGTGTAGCAGAACTGTTTTATAGATAAGAGTAAAATCATTAATTGGAAAATTATGATGAAGAGTGATTTAGGAATGAACATTCTAACTCTTAGGCTAGCTGGAACGAGCTTAAGTGAGGTGTGAATGTAACTAATATGGACCTAGGAATAAGAGACGTTTAGTGAAGTTCATCTCAGAACTGTTGGAAAACAAACTTTCATTTCCTGGAGCCAAATTGCCGTAGCATTGCAAACGCATAACTGAACTAGACTGAAGTTGCAAGGGATACTTCCCCGTAGCTGTTTTACCCATTCTGTTAACAAATCCGTTTTTATTGCTCTAGCATTTATTTTTACCAAAACTGTCCTGGATACACACACACAAATTATTTGTTACTCTTTGTTAATCTTGATTAATAGAACCATTAATACAAAAACTTGTTACTTGAATCACCATATAATCCTCGTGGGAACGATCTCTCTTACACTTTATTACTTGTTAAACGATTGTGTATACTTGCACAAGCTCATCAACCATTTTTATAGCAACAGTCCACGCGAAAGCTTGATCCTTCCTGGTTAAGTGAGTAAGAGATTCTACTATCTTGGAAAATCCGTCAATGAATCTTTGATAGTAACCAGCTAAGCCCACAATGCTACGAAGTGCAGTAGGAGTCTTCGGTCGCTCCCAATTAAGAATATCTTCCACTTTAGATGGGTCCACCGCTATTCTTTCTTTTGACATCATGTGTCCCAAAATTTTACTTCCTAAGGCCAAAATTCACACTTTGACAGCTTTGCATATAACTCCTTCTCCTTCAAAATTTGGAGAACCAAACTGAGATGTTCCGCATGCTCTTCTCGATTTGGTGAGTAGATCAATATGTCATCAATGAAGACAACGACAAACTTGTCTAAGTATGAACGAAATATCATATTCTTGTAGTCCATGAATATAGCAGGTGCATTCGTCACTCCGAATGGCATCATAAGATATTTGTATTACCCATAGCATGTTCGAAAGTTGTCTTCGGAATATCTTCCGTCTTCACGTGAATCTGATAGTATCCTCATCTCAGATCTATCTTCGCGAAAACTACTGCTCCTCGCAACTGATCCATAAAATCATCTATCCTCGGGAGAGGATACTTGTTCTTTATTGTCACCTTGTTCAGCTGACAGTAATCCACACACAATCTAGAAGTTCCATATTTATTCTTCACTAACAAGATTGGAGCTCTGGGAACACACTAGGTCGAATAAGTTGCTTCCTTAGCAGTTCCACCAATTGCTTCTTCAAATCTTCTAGTTCTGACGGATACATATGGTATGGTGCCATAGATATCATCTAGATCCTGGTACAAGGTCAATTACAAATTCAATATCTCAGACAGGCAGTATTCTTGGTACCTCTTCCAGAAAAACTTTAGGAAACTCATTAGCAATAGGTAAGAGTGTAGGTCTTGATCTTTCGTGACCTTTAAGAACAATAACATCATGTAACTTTGAGCTCCTCTTCTTAAAGAAGCTTGCACTTTCTTACCAGAATAGAATCCAGAATTCTCACTGTTGGGAAAGATTAGAGTTTTGTTCGCATAGTCTAGCAGAATATGGTTAGAAGATAACCAATCCATTCCTAAGATCACATCTATTTGCAACAGACGCACACAGATCAAGTTCACTAAAAACTTTCGGTCCTCAACCAAAACAGTACAATTCAAACAAGCCTCAACAGTTAAGATAGGTTCAGCAGTTGGAGTGGATATCATCAAATCAAAAAGCAAAGATGACTTAGGCAATCCTAACATCTTCACACAGTCATAAGCTATGAAAGAATGGGTCGTACCCAAATCGAATAGAACTGTCAAAGGCTAGCCCCTTGCAAAGCATTGCCCTTAAATAAGATCATCATTTTGTATTGCTTTAGCTTCACCCACTGTGTAGACTCTACCCTTCACCTTGGTTCTAGCAGCTTGTACATGGTTCGCAGATGGCTCAGACTTTGGTTATTGCATTCTTTTGACATATGATCAGGCTTGCCACAGTTGAAACAGGTGATCCCCTCCCTTGTCGCACAATCCTTGGTCATATGGTTCCTAGCACACTTGAAGAACCTCATTTAAGCATTCCTAGAAGAATTGAACCTCCATTGTTACCTCAATAGAACGTTGTTGCTGATCATGTGGTCGAGTGTATGGCTTCCACCGAGACCGATTGTTGTTGTTGTAATTTCCTCTTTTGAATTTGGAAGGCCCAAAATTTTGTGGTCTTTTATCCTGTCTATATTCCATACTCTCAATCAGGCGGCATTTCTCCACCAATCTTGGAAATATCGAAATCTCTAAAGGAACCACAACCTTTTTCAGTTTATGCCTCATACCACTCTCAAACTTCCTGCACTTCCATTCTTCACGTGGGTTGTCCATGAAGTAGTTGTAAAACTTAGTCAATCCCTCAAACTTCGCTCTTTACTCAGCAATGGTCATGCTTCCTTGCCTCAAGGAAAGGAATTCCATTTCTTTTTCGTGCCTTGCATTGGCAGGAAAGTACTTTTCAATAAACTTCCTCTTGAATGACTCCCAATACACAACTTGTTGGTCATGTTCCATGATTCTACGAACATTCTCCCACCACTAGTCAGCATCATCAACCAGTTGATAAGTTGCATATGTAACCTTATCTTGCTCAGTACATCTCATCGCTCCAAATATCTTTTCCAGACATTGAATCCATCGCTCAGCTAGCTCTAGATTGAACTCTCCTTTGAATTGAGGTGGATTCCTCCTGAGGAATTCATCCAAACCTCTTCAACCACCACCTCTTTCCTGTCACTGTGTCATTGAGCAACCATGTCTCTGGTTGCTTTAACAACAATCTCCATGTTTCTAGCAGTCATCACTTTCCTATAACATTCAGATAATTAGTCCAAAACCACAACTCAACCAATCAATCATTATCATCTCCTTGCGGAGATGACAACCCAGAATCAGTCAGAAAACACACAACACAAAACCGACAGACCAAAACACACAAACCCCAAAAAAACTCGGCCAGCTCTGATACCAAAAACATAACACCCTTTTCCCGAGGGCGTCACCTAAGCGGAATAAAGAATAATTAAATAATAACCGGCCGAAAATAGCGATATATATATATATATATATATATATATATATATATATATATATATATATATATACATATCCTTTGGGTTTATAACATTTACGGTTTGAAAATTTCTTTTTCACATGCTAGTCAATATTTATGGAATTAGAACTCATATAGTAAAAGCTTAATGAAGTTTTTGGTCCCTGAAAATATAGAGCTTTTTGGTTTTAGTCCCTATCTTTTGTTTGCTTTGCTTTTGATATCTATAACTTCTAAAATTTTGTTTTTCATCCCTGCCGTCATCTCCAGACGTTAACTGCTGACGTGGCAGACGAAAGTCCACGTCAGCACTGACACGTGGCAAGATAATCATATTTTATTCCACCTGTCTGGCATGACAAGGACCAAAAACAAAAATTTAAAAGTTACAGACACCAAAAGCAAAACAAACAAAAGATAGGAACTAAAACCAAACAACCCTATATTTTCAGGGACCAAAAACTTCAATAAGCCTTCAATAATTATGATTTCCTATAAATTATGAATTAATTTGATTTTCTGACAGATGAAGAAGAATTGTAATTTCTTTGAGTGAGCTGATTTTGAAGAAAATAATCCTCCAAGTGTAGATGAGGAGGCTGTCCCTTTTGTTACCTGAAGCACATGTTGAAGAGCTATAGAGGAAGAGACAGAAGTTGAAGTTGGAGCTAGCCATTGAAAGAAAAAAATCTCAAATTTTGATAATGTGCTTGATAACTGTAGTTGAGTTTTGCTTATTTAGTGTTTTCAATTTCCAAACATAACACAAACCATTGCAACAGATAGACATACTAACTATGACACTAGCAATTGAAAATACAAAATAAGCAAAACCCAGCTAAATTTCTCAAGCATATTATCAAAATTTGAGACTTTTTTCTTTCATCGGCTAGCTTTAGCATCAACTGCTATCTCTTCCTCTATAGCTCTTCAACATGTGCTCTAAGTACCAAAGTGACATCCTCGTCATCTACATTCGAAGGATATTTGATTCAAATTAGTCCACTAAAAAAATTACAATCCTTCTTCATCTGTCAGAAAATCAAATTAATTCATAAATCACAAGAAATCATTTTTATTAAAGGTTTAATGAAATTTTTGCTCCCTGAAAATATAGAGCGTTTTGGTTTCAGTCCTATCTTTTGTTTGTTTAGCTTTTGGTATCTGTAACTTTTAAATTTTTGTTTTTGGTCCCTGTCATACGAGACAGGTGGAGTTAAAAAATAATTATTTTGCCACGTGTCAGTGCTGACGTGCACTTCCATCTGCCACGCTAGCAGTTAACATCTAAAGTTGACGGCAGGGACCAAAAACAAAATTTTAATAGTTACAGGCACCAAAAGCAAAACAAACAAAAGATAGGAACTAAAACCAAAAAACCCTAAATTTTCAGGGTCCAAAAACTTCATTAAGCCTATAGTAAATAACATAACCTCATGCGTTTGTCATATAACTAATATTGTAACACCCCGATTTTTTTTACTGCTTTTAATATCGGTAATCTATATAAATAAGTTTTTATTTTATCTGAGGTTTTATAAAATTAAATTAAATAAGCGAAGATCATATTCATACTCTACGGTATTGTGGAGAGTTGCAGTTAAATTTTGAGTTGAAAATTCAGACGAAGCCTGGTCTGCGTTTTCACTGATAGTAAAATTTTACTGATTAGAAAACCTAATTTTGACTCGTGAATGAAACAGTTAGGTTTAGAATCGAATTTCCAACAATTTTGATAAAATTGGTTTTTCGCACTAAAATTGTGAAATAATATAAGTTATTCGGGCGAAACCTTAAATCGGGTGAAGATTACCAGGACCCTCTAACGGATAAACTTAAAGTCACATCAAGTCAAATCACATGGGAAGACGTGCCAATGTCATGATGACGTTTGAAAATATCTGAACGTGTTCACACTGCGAAAAGACCAAAATGCCCTAACTTTTTCTTAAAACATTTTTGTCCCTAAAGGAAAAGACCATTTTGCCCTTAAGTGATTAACTTTCGGACACCCTTGTCCCCTTCATCTCACACGTCCAATTTGGCTTCATGAAGGCCATTCCACCATTCTTTCCCTAACTTCATAAACTTCTCTCAAATTCTCTCATTTTCATTCAAGAGAAAACTCAACTTTGGTGAAGGAAGTGTTGAATCCTTAGCTTGTTCATCATCCAAGAGGTAGGATTACTTCCTTTGATCCATAAACTACATGATTCTCCTCTTATGTCTTGTTTGAAAACGATGATTCCATGAGTTCCAACTTCAAGAACCAATCTTACAAAATTTCTAGAAAATCATAGAAAAATCCTTTTAATGTGAACTCAATTTCTATGATCTAGTCTCATCACGCTCTATTACTATCTAAGAGCATGAAATCAAATGACATTCCTAGCCTATTTTCTAATGAAGTGGTCGAACCCTACATGATGAGAAATCATGAGCTTTGTTTCAAGTTTTTGTTTAATGAGACTTGATCTAGTGTTGTGTATGCTTAAGGATCATCCATCGAAGAGATTGAAACCAAATGAAATCCCTAGCCTAGTTTTCTATATATGGCCGAACCCTAACCTAGATTGGGTGGGTGAGTTTTGGTTGATTTTATTAACTTTTAGTTGTGATTGTTGTGAAGGATCAAGCTGTGATTGAATTGTTCTAGGCGGTGCGAAGGAAACCGGAGTCGGAATGGAAAACACTTCGAGAATGAACTTGATATCTTCAAGAGGTAAAGGGAGATTACTCATAATGAGTTTGGTAGTCTCATGAGCTTGGTTGTTAGATGTGTTGTTGTTGTCTTGATTGTAATCATAAGATGACTGGTGCTTTGTGAATTTCCTATGTATTGTGTATGTACTTGATTTAATTGGTAAGTATGTGATTGGGTGTTTGAAAAAGAATTGTGGCATTGTTGCCTTGGATGTGATATACATATGATGTTGGTTTAAGATTTGATGTTTATATATGTATATCCTAGATTGTGATTTTGACTGTATTGGTTGAGAGCGTAGCATCGGCTATAGCTTGATAATGAAGATTAAAACGCTTAAAAACCTTAATCAAAGTTTTCAAATGCATTTTGAAATCAACGAAAAATCTTGAGAATAGTTTTACCATGTAGGAAAGAAACTTCCATTTTAAAATGTAAGACCCCTTTCAAAAGAAAAAGTTTGTTTAAGGAAAATCCTTTCGAATGCTTTCTTTTTAGAAAAATGTTTTCAGATGACGAAACCTTTAGAAAATATATTTACAAAGAAAAGAGTTTTATTGGAAATGGGTTCCTTTGAGAAAATGTTTTAGTTCATGCCAATGAGGTTTTGAGTTTTTTTTCCAAGTTTTATATACGAAAATAGGACCCGGAAGAAAATGGTGATTACCCTTTCACTTTGTGAAGTCCTGCAAACCTAGTGACCGAGATGTCGGGCTAGTGTTTTGTGAGTTGAGCACTCGGACTATGTGTCCTGTGTTTTGAATGAACGGGCTAAATGTCCTTTGAGACGACCCTCCTCCCTTAGAAGGATAATCCCATTAGTCCGAAACTTTTATTATTATTATTATTATTATTATTATTATTATTATTATTATTATTATTATTATTATTATTATTATTATTATTATTAACTATGCCTAGCCGTATATAAAGCGATAGCGTGGTAAAACAAACCGCGTTGCGGAAACAAAATAACGTAAACAAGAACAGCAAGCATAGAAAACGATGATCAGAGTATAAAGCGCAAAATAAGCATAACTGTACAACAACATGCATAAGTTAGCCCCATCAGTAGGGCACTATATATAATTATACATACTGTCGGGTAGAAAACCAAAAATACATCAAGAGTCAAAAGAAAAACACTTGAAGCTCACTAGCAACCGCCGTCCCCTCTCAAAATACATGAAAAAGCACTTAGCTCACTCCCTAGGACGCACTGACAGGCTCTCACCATCAGTGGTGAGGATGCCCAGAGCTACCCTAACCATCGCCATTAGTATGCCGGTACTGCACAATTGGCTTATACTCAGACGAAGAACTGGACACTACAATCCTCCACCTGCGGTAGGTCCTCAAGTAATGCTCAGTCCCCCTGTGCTAGCCTTGGTAGACGTAACCTCTCCTGCTGGTCACGACCGATGACTGGGTTGCTGCCCAAGTGTAGTCTTGCTCCCTCTGCCTCAGAGGTCGCCACATCCTCGGAAAGGGAAGGAACTGGTAGATACGATAGGGATCGATAATATCTCCATATGGAGGTGTACCGCTCCGAAACATCAGGCTGACTGGCCCTGTATAGACCACCAAAAAGGTAAAGGGGTCTACCCGCCATCCCCTCTCATCATGGTATATGATCTCAATGTCTCCCCGCACCGGCATCTGCGGTGCCCACGTGATGAATGGGTGACGTCTTGGGTCCATGATATGCCTCAGCTGGCTCGTCGTCTTCAAGCAAATCCATATCGGACAACAAGGAAAATAGAAGGGAGATAAGAAATACAGCGCCTTATAAGGTCGGAAAACAACAGTAATGCAGAACAAGTATAACAGATAACATATAGCAAGTATAGCAAATATAGCATCTACTGCATTCCAACATGCATCTCCCAAGACAGCATGTGCAACAAGCATCCATCCCATGAGACTCACACTCAGATCAAACCTCTAGACCGGGATACTAATCCCATGCAGCATGTCGGCCGAAAAATGCACCTCTACAGGTTCCCAACTGGGACGGTTCCATACCCGACCAAGTCCACACCGGAACAGGTTCTGTGTCAGAACGGAGTTAGCTTGCCCAAGAAATCGAACAGCTCGCCGTGACCAATAAGAGTGCATCCCCCTTCCATACCGGAACTGGGGTATCTCGGTCGCCTTGGAACGTTAGCCTGGAACACTAGAAAGCTACCTGTCACACGGCATCGCCACTTGGCAGCTGAAAATGATATGCAGCAAACATCCTCAACGGGCTTGATACCGGATCTCACGCCTAAGCTCTCACCAAATCAAAACATCACGATGGCACTGCATCCACAAGGCCATAGCCTCGACGCTATGCGTTCACGAGCTACAGCTCAGTCAACACGGCACACAACCTCAAGAAGTCAGCATAGCAGCAACGGCACCATCCACGGTATCAACTCGACATCAACACGGCACACAACCAAACTTATTCTACGGCATTCCGCCACAACTCTCAATATTATAGCATACAACATAGCAACAGCAATAACATCATAGCAGCAGTAATATCAATAGCAGCATAAAAGCATCTAGCAATATATCACATATACCATGTAGTATATAGGCAAACAGATCGCAACAACAACAGCCAACATCATACAGTCATACGTCAGCAAACATCCTCGATTAACAGTTCTCTAACCTAGGGTTTCCAAACTTAACGGCGATAGCCCAAAGTAAGCTAAACCTAGGATCTAGATACTTTATCAGGGCTCAACCACTAGTAGGGTTAGTGCCTCCCTACACATAGCAGAAATCACAACT
Organism: Ammopiptanthus mongolicus; assembly: GCA_039655645.1. Classification (NCBI taxonomy): domain Eukaryota; kingdom Viridiplantae; phylum Streptophyta; class Magnoliopsida; order Fabales; family Fabaceae; genus Ammopiptanthus; species Ammopiptanthus mongolicus. Next base: position 53,696,690 of record CM077349.1, read on the forward strand.
ACACTACTCTTGCCTTCTTGACGGCAGCAATACTCTCTCTCCCCACCTGAACTGTCTGCAAGCAAATCCACCGGCTTGCTTCCTCTCTCTCAAGCGCGCAGCCCACCTTCAATGGCAGCTCCAGGAACAGCCCATGAACGGCTCCAAATCTAGCACCACCGCGAGCACGAACTTTGCCCTAATCACGAGCACAACACATGCACCATAGTGTTAGCCCTGGGCAAGCTCAAAAATCAAAGAAAAAGGGTAAAGACTCGAAGAACAGGAAGAACACGTGTTAGGGATTCGAGTTTACGTCAGGCGAATCGAAAAACCACTCTGTCAGAGTTGTAGATAACTCAGCCGCGATCACAATGGTGCTGTCAGAATCGCGTTCCGGTACTTCGACCGTCTCGAAACTGAGCTTTCTCCCTCTGGAAATCTCAGAGCTCCTCTCTCTAGCTTGTAGAACACTTAGTGATTTTCGTGCAAAATGAGGAATAAGAGAAAACTCGACTAACTTGATCTGATGTGCATGCTTGAGCGTGGAAAATATGCACGCTTTAGTGTTGCCACACTCTAGCGTTGGGTTCTCTCCACGCTTAAGCGTGGGACCTTGTCCACTCCGCCTACTCCCTGGCCTGACACGTGTCTCACACACGTCCAAACGCAGAACAGCTACACAACGCACTCAGCACTCTGGAGCGTCCGTCTCCTCCCACGCTTAAGCGTCGCAACGCTTGAGCGTTGAATTCTCCCACGCTTGAGCGTCAGCTCAACGAGAGAAGAACTTCTAGCTGCCACAGTTACCCGTTTAATGCCTTAGGCACCTCCAACCTTGTTCAAGCCTATTCCTAAGCTTCAAACTAGGTCTAAAACTAAAACACAACAAACCCCACAACCATCCAAAGCTCCAATCAAGATTAACCAACTCGATCAGAGTCATAGAGAAATCGAGATGTTACATTACCGCCCCCCTTATAGAAAATTTCGTCCCCGAAATTTTCGTCGTATACCTATGAACAAATAAGGATGACTCTGGCGCATCTCAGCTTCGCGTTCCCATGTTGAATCACCAGTCACTGAGTTCCATTACACCCTGACTAACGGAATGCGCTTACCGTGCAGTTCCTTGGTCCTTCGGTCTATGATCCGAACAGGTGCAGCTTCGTACTCCAGATTCTCTTTTAGTTGGATTGATTCGGGCTCTAACACATGTGATGGATCCGTATAATACTTTCTGAGCTGAGAGACGTGAAAGATGTCATGAAGATTGGATAGACTTGGCGGCAAAGCTATTTGGTAGGCTACAGGACCAATTCGTCGAAGAATCTGGAACGGTCCTATGAATTTAGGCGTTAGCTTTCTGGATCTGATTGCCCTGCCCACTCTAGCTCTTGGGGTTACTCTCATAAAGACATGGTCGCCCTCTTGAAATTCCAAAGGCCTCCTCCCCCTGTCAGCTCAGCTCTTCTGTCTGTTTCTTGCAACCTTCATCTTTTCCTGTATCTTACGGACTTGTTCCGTTGTTTGCTGTACCAACTCTGGACCCAAAAGCTGACTTTCTCCCGTCTCAAACCAGCATAACGGAGTCCTACACTTACATCCATACAGTGCTTCGTACGGTGCCATCCCAATACTTGAATGGAAACTGTTATTGTAAGTAAGCTCGATCAATGGAAGAAACTTGTCCCAACTTCTCGTGTTTTCCAACACATATGCTCTTAAGAGATCCTCCAATGATTGAATGGTTCGTTCAGACTGACCATCCGTTTGAGGATGATAAGCAGAACTCATACTTAACTTAGTTCCCATAGCATTGTGTAAGCTTCTCCAAAATCTTGAGGTAAACCTTGGATCATGATCTGAGATGATACTCGAAGGTACCCCATGCAATCTTACAACCTCTTTAATGTAAATCTGAGTCAATCGCTCCAGAGAATAACTCTGGTTGATTGGTAAGAAGTGAGCACACTTCGTCAATCTGTCGATAATTACCCAGACTGCATCACACCTTTTCTGAGTCCTCGGCAACCCAGAAACAAAGTCCATAGCAGTACTATCCCATTTCCATTCTAGGACGTCTAACGATTGCAACAACCCTATTGGCTTCTGTTGTTCAATCTTTGCTTTTTGATACACCAAGTAGGTTAGGACATAAGCTGCTACATCTTTCTTCATCCCCGGCCACCAGAACAGCTTCTTCAGATCATGATACATCTTGGTAGCCCCTGGATGGAAACTCATCTTGCTCTTGTATGCTTCTTCCAAGATCATATCCTTAACTTCTCTATCTGCTGGCACACAAATCCGATCACCATACCTAAGCAGACCATCGGTACCTCTTTTGAATTCCAGAGTCTTACCTTCCTCTATCAACTGGTTTACGCTCTCGAGGTACTTATCCTCCGCTTGCTTCTTCCATAAAAGATTCAATAAATCACTAGTTACTCTAACCATTCCCAGATTCAGCTTATCCTCGACGATTTTCGCTTCTAGGTTCAGATCTCTAAACGCCTCTAAAAGCTCTAGCTCCTTTACCATCATAGAAGATATGTGTAGGGATATCCTACTGAGCGCATCCGCCACAACATTCGCCTTACCTGGATGGTATTGCTGGTTGAATTCATAGTCCTTTATGAATTCCATCCACCTTCTCTGGCTCATGTTCAACTCTTTCTGGTCGAACAGATACTTCAGGCTTTTATGGTCGCTAAACACACTGAATTTAGCGCCATAGAGATAGTGTTCCATATTTTTAATGCAAAAACTATCGCAGCCAATTCTAGATCATGCATTGGGTAGTTCTGTTCATGTGCTCTCAACTGCCTGGAGGCATACGCCACCACTTTTCTGTCTTGCATGAGTACACATCCCAAGCCTTGATAAGATGCATCACAGTATACATCGAATCGTCCTAAAGGATCTGGTAACACCAGCATAGGTGACGTGGTCAGTCTTCCTTTCAGCTCCTGGAAACTCTGCTCGCAAGCCTCTGACCACTCAAATGTTTTCCCTTTTCTCATCTACTGCGTCATAGGTAACGCAATCTTGGAGAATCCTTCTATCAACCTCCGATAGCAGCCCACTAAACCAAGAAAACTCCTCACCTCATTTACAGACTTAGGGCTTTCCCAACTCACTACAGCCTCAAATTTCGCAGGATCCACTGTGATTCCATCCTTATTGATCACATGGCCTAGAAACTGAACTTCCTTTAACCAAAACTCACACTTCGACAGTTTAGCATACAACTGCCGGTCCTTTAGCACTTGCAACACCTCCCTCAGATGCTCTACGTGTTCCTCTCTACTCGAAGAGTATACAAGGATGTCGTCGATAAACACAACAAACTTGTCAAGGAACTATCAGAAGATCCTGTTCATATAGTCCATGAACACAGCCGGAGCATTAGTCACCCCGAACGGCATAACCAAATACTCGTAGTGACCATACCGACTCCGAAAAGTAGTCTTCCGTACATCCTCCTTCATAACCCAAATTTGATGGTATCCAGATCGCAGGTCGATCTTAGAAAACATAGCTGCGCCTTTTAGTTGATCCATCAAATCATCTATTCGTGGTAACGGATACTTGTTCTTTATCGTCACTTTGTTCAGCTGACGATAGTCCACGCATAGCCTCGAGCTTCCGTCCTTCTTCTTCACAAACAACACCGGAGCTCCCCACGGAGATGCACTAGGTCTGATAAATTCCTTGCCTAGCATCTCGTCCAACTACTTCTTCAACTCCATCAGCTCTATTGGAGACATCCGATACGGTGCTATCGATATAGGTCCAGTTCCCAGTACCAGGTCTATGGCAAACTGCACCTCTCTCTTTGGTGGTAATCCAGGAACGTCATCGGGAAACACATCTGAAAATTCTCCACGATAGGCAAAGCTTCGACAGTAGGAGTCTCCTTCACCTCCAAAGAGAACAGCACTATATACTCGTCTGATCGTTCACCTGTCGGAGTACTCTCGTTGGCAGGCATCAATCCAGATTGCTCGAAAAAACTGAGAGTTTTATTTGAACAGTCTAACATTACATGGTTGGCCGAAAGCCAGTTCATGCCCAGGATTACATCTATCTGTTGCATAGGCAAACAGAGAAGGTCAACAAGAAAATGATGGTTTTCTACCGTAATGGGACACTTACGGCATACAGATAGGGTAGTTAAGGAATCAACAGTAGGTGTTGAAACGGTTACGTCATAGGGTAAGGTAGAAACAAGTAACCCTAAATGATCCATGTACTCTATTGATATGAAAGAATGTGTAGCCCTCGAATCAAACAAGACCGATAAAAGCTTACCAGAAACTAAGCACTTACCTTGGATCAGATCAGGACTTTGGGAGACTTCAGAACCTCGCACAGCAAACACCCTTCCGGTCATCTTTGGCCAGCTCTGCTGACTTGCCGCGACTGATCTTGCTCCACCACTCTGAGTCCTACCACTCTGCTGCTGAAACTGAGCCCTTCTGCTCACTACGAGCTTGCAGTCTGATGCATAGTAACCCATCTGATTGTAATTAAAACACCTGATGTGTTGGGTCCTCGGACAGCTCTTGACCATATGCGGTCCTCCACACCAGAAACAAGTCTTGATCCCTTGCTATGTCTGCCTGGAGCCGCTCACTCCATGGTTGACATTGAATCGAACCGGGCGATCATATGGCCCTACTCTCCTTTGGAACTTGCTGCTTCTGCCACTTTAACTACTCCGAACAGGTCCACCACTTGCCTTTTGTTGCGCGACAGTCCCTGCTCGGTCATGTCCCTCAACCACTGTGCATTTCTCCACCAACCCGGGAAAAGATCCAATACTCAAAGGCAGCATTGCTCGCTTCAACTCGGGCCTCAACCCATCCTCGAACCAACTACAGACCCATTCTTCATCCGGATGGATCTGATAGAACTGAGAGAATTTGAGTAGCGCTTCAAACCTCATCGCGTACTCACCCACGGATAGCTGTTCCTATTTCATACTCAGGAACTCCTTTTCTTTTTCCTGCCGGATACTTCTCGGGAAGTACTTCTCCAAAAAGCACTCCCGGAATAGTTGCCATGTCAGTACTCTTCCTCCGGCCTCTAGTAGTCTGGCCTTGGTTCTCCACCAAGCCTCTGCTGCTCCCACCAACATGAAGGCAGCATAGGTAACCTTCCTATCTTCTCTGCAGTGTGTGGCCATGAACACCTTCTCTATCTCTTGCAGCCACATTTCTACAGCCTCGGGATTATACTCTCCATGGAATTGGGGAGGATTTCCCTTCACGAGAGCATTAAGACGAGTGTCCACCATCTCATTCTCTCTTACAGTATGCAGCTGATCTTGCCTGGCTTCCCTCTCTTCCTGCCTTTGCATATACTGGGCAGTCTGTTGAGTCTGCTGCATCATAGCGGTAGCCAAGTCCCTCATAGCCCGCATTGCTTCCGAGGTGTCACCACCACTCCCTGTCCATGAATGGTCACCATTATTGTTATCATCATTATGTCTAGTTGCTGGCCTTCCACTCCTTCCTCGTGCCATTTAGCTTCCTGTGAAAGGAGCCATCAGTTCCAATTCATAAGACATATAATAGCACTTAGCAGTTAAACATATCATATGCCTTATGAATGAAAGTAGTTATCACACTTCGATAACTAGCGCATCGGACACTCTACTCGAAACCAGACACAGTTGATACAACTCGGTTATCAACCGTCAAAGCCAGTACACTTAACCTTCACAGTCCGATTTAGAATCGAACTGCTCTGATACCACCATAATGAGATGACCCTCCTCCCTTAGAAGGATAATCCCATTAGTCCCAACCTTTTATTATTATTATTATTAACTATGCCTAGCCGTATATAAAGCGATAGCGTGGTAAAACAAACCGCGTTGCAGAAACAAAACAACGTAAACAAGAACGACAAACATAGCAAACGATGATCAGAGTATAAAGCGCAAAATAAGCATAACTGTACAATAACCTGCATAAGTTAGCCCCATTAGTAAGGTACTGTACATAATTATACATACTGTCGGGCAGAAAACGAAAAATAAATCAAGAGTCAAAAGAACAACACTCGAAGCTCACCAGCAACCCCCGTCCTATCTCAAAATACATGAAAAAGCACTCAGCTCACTCCCTAGGACGCACTGGCAGGCTCTCACCATTAGTGGTGAGGATGCCCTGAGCTACCCCGACCCTCGCCATGAGTACGCCGGTACCGCACAATTGGCTCATACTCAGACGAAGAACTGGACACTACGATCATCAGCCTGCGGTAGGTCCTCAAGTAATGCTTGGTCCTCCTGCGCTGGCCTCGGTAGATGTAACCTCTCCTGCTGGTCACAACCGATGACTGGGGTGCTACCCAAGTATAGTCCTGCTCCCTCTGTCTCGGAGGTCACCACATCCTCGGAAAGGGAAGGAACTGGTAGATACGATAGGGACCGATAATATCTACATATGGAGGTGTACCGCTCCGAAACATTAGGCTGATAGGCCCTGTATAGACCACCAAATAGGTAATGGGGTCTACCCGCCATCCCCTCTCATCATGGTATATGATCTCAATGGCTCCCCGTACCGGCATCCGCGGTGCCCCCGTGATGAATGGGTGAAGTCTTGGGTCCATGATATGCCTCAGCTGGCTCATCGTATTCAAGCGAATCAATATCGGGAGATAAAAAATACAGCGCCTTATAAGGTCGGAAAACAATAGTAATGCAGTAAGCAAGCATAGCAGATAACACATAGCAGGTATAGCAAATATAGCATCTACTGCATTCCAACACGCATCTCCAAAAACAGGATGTGCAACAAGCATCCATCCCATGAGACTCACACTCACATCAAACCTCTAGATCGGGATACTAATCCCATGCAGAATGTCAGCCGAAAAACACACTTCTGTAGGTTCCCAACTGGAACGGTTTAACACCCAAACAAGTCCACACCGGAATAGGTTCTGTGTCGGAACGGAGTTATCTTGCCCAAGAAACCGAACTGCTCGTCGTGACCAATAAGAGTGCATCCCCCTTCCATACCGGAACCGGGGTATCTCGGTGGCCTCGGAACTTTAGCCTGGAACACTGGAAAGCTCTAGGATCAGTCGGGCAAACCGGACTGGATCGGGTGTCACAACAGGATATAAGCTACCTCATCCGTCACTGTAAACTATTCTCGAGACCAGCAACATCCCCAAGGCCACTCACTTGACAGCCCCATCTATTTCCGTACCCGCACTCAGGTACCGCTAACTTCGTATGACGCTGGCAGCCCATACTACCTGACACGGCCTCGCCACTTGGCAGCTGAAAATGATATGCAGCAAACATCCTCAACGGGCTTAATACCGGATCTCACGCCTAAGCTCTCAACCAAATCAAAACATCACGATGCCACTGCATCCACACGGCCACAGCCTCGACGCCACGCGTCCACAAGCCACAGCTCAGTAAACATGGCACACAACCTCAAGAAGTCAACATAGCAGCAATGGCACCATCCACGGTATCAATCCGACAACAACACGGCACATAGCCAAACTTATTCTACGGCATTCCGCCACAACTCTCAATATTACAGCATACAGCATAGCAACAACAATAACATCATAGCAGCAGTGATATCAATAGCAACATAAAAGCATCTAGCAACATATCACGTATGATGAGGACCTCCTAGCTCAAGGGAAAGAAGCACAAAAAGGAGTAGTCACTAGGAGCAAATCAAGGAAGCTCCAAGAGGACATGGAGAAAAAGATTAGTTCTTTGTTGGTTCCCATTGGAGGAGAATCTAATGAAGACAAAATTTACCAAATCCTACTCATTAGTGACTAGTCTTTTATTGGGAAATATAATAAATTTGTGAACCTTGTTTTGTATTGTTTGTTCTTTTCAATTTGTAATAATGGTACTTTGATGAATTTTCCTACTTAGAAGCCTATTATTTGTTTTTGGGCACATAGGTTGTGATTAGAAAATTAGGAGGTGTGCATAGTAAAAATGCACAAAGGTATAAATAGGCTTTTCTTCTATTGTAAAAGGACCTTAGATTCTGAATAGAAATTCATTTTGTTTGAGAGCTTAGAAATTCTCTCCTTTGGTTCTTGGAAGAACCCTTGCTATGGATCTCATCAAGGGGCTAACCAAATCCTATGTGGCGATCACACTTCGATCTTATCATCCATCCTTGGATGTGGGGATCTTCATCTCCATCATCATCTACTTCCTTTTTCCATTTTTGTAAGTTTGATTTTCTGTTTGTGTTCTTGTTCTTCTTGAATTTGTTGAAAAATTGAAAACCAAATCATGGAAAAGATCCTTCTCTTCAAGATTCTCTATGAGGATCACATCAATTGGTATCAAGAGCCAATTCCATGAGCATTGATTTTCAAATTTTTCTTGTCATTTTTTTTGTTTTCTGTGTTCGTGAATCTACTTTTCGTCGCTAGGGTTTGTATCGGACCACATGTTCATGATTTGTGATCTTCGATTCTGTCTAATCCAACCTCTGTTGCGTTGATCTCTGCTGTGTGTTGTTGATATTTGGATTCTAGTATTTGGAAAATCCGAAGCTACTATTTTAGCGCAGAATTAAGGTTTTAGGAAAAGCAAAATTAGTGATCTTCGTTTTTCTGTGTAAAGTCTGGATTTATGATGTTAATTTCTTGAATCGTGAGTTGTTTCTGGTTTGTCTGCATCAAATCCATGCTGTTTGTGATCGAATCGTGATCCTGCACTTTCTGTGTTGGTGTTTCAAAAAAAACTTCATAGATGAAGCTTGAAGTTCATCTTCATTTTCATGATTTGATCTTGTTGAAATGGTATAGTACTTGAGTAATTGTTGATTGCAAGTGATTACTTGTATGTTTGAAGGTCCATTCCATCATTTAGATTCTGATTTTTGAGCGAAAATCGCAATTATAGTTGCTGAAAAAAAAATTCTGGATTCGTCCTGTTTTTCATCATCTCCTTCACAAGAGGAAGTTTGATCCAAAGTGGTTTTGTTGAGATTTGTTTTGGTGTTTAAAAATTCATTTCAAATCCAAATCTGGATTTTCAAAAGCCAAAATTGTATAGTAAAAAAAGAGCAATCAAATTCTCCATAGAAAAAGCCGTAAAAACAGCTTTTAAAAAAAAGTGATTCTGAAAAAAAAAGTACTTATAAAAAAAAAGGCAAGTATAAAAAAAAGGCACATATCCAGATTTGAGGCTTTGATTCTTCATTCAATTTGCAAATAGTTACCATATTCATTCTTTGGATTGTGAGTTTTAGTATCCTTCCTTCCACAAGTTACATACATACATTTGTTACATATACATATTTGTTACATATGCACATTTGGCTTCCATTGACCACATAGATATCCTTCCTTGCTTTGTCTTTTTCATGCTCTATTTGGTTTAGCTTTGTCTTGTTAGCTTTTCTTGTTTGTCTTTGAAATTCTTTGGTTGTGTCTTAGAGTTTCATTTTTGTCATTTTTTGGCCTCTTGTGTGATAATTTCTTTGTGTGTTTGTTTCAATTGCTTTGGTAGTAACATCAATAACTTGGTGATTGAAATCCACTTGGATCCTTTTAAGAACCTCTAGGAGAGGAATCTAGGGAGTGGAAAAAGGCAAGAGAGATTACATTACACAAAAGCCACAAAGAGTGTAAACACGAGTGAAATTTCAAGAGTGTAAACACTTAGTTGAGTGGTGAGGTCCAATTTTTTTTTTCTTTCTATACATTGTATTGGTTCTTTGGGATTATGTCAGGTGCTCCACCATCACCAAGAACAGCAGCCCTCATGGCTTATATGACTAATCTTCAAAGAGAAACACAATTGGAGATTAGGAGGGTTAGTGAAGATCTCGGGGAAAGAATTAAATTGGTAGAAAGGAGGGCAAGATCTAGAGAACCTACTCCAACTCATGAGTATGAGGAGGAGGAGGACGAAGATGGATACCTAGACGAGCAAGGAGGACAAGGAGGCATGTAAGAGGACATAGACATTATGATGGTGAAAATGAAAGGAGCCATAGGCATCTCCATCATGAAGTTGAAAATGATAGGCATAGGCATAGGCATCATAGTGATGAGGAGGGTGGGAGGCAAAGGTGGTAGGAAAAAAATTGGAAGAAAAAGAAGATCCGGAATTGTATTTAGATTGGGAACTCAAGGTTGAACAAATTTTTAGTTGTCATGAAGTAAGGGAGGAAAGGAAAGTAAGTTTGGCTACCTTGGAGTTCACAGATTATGCCTTATTATGGTGGGATCAACAACGAAAAGAGAGAGCTAGGTGTGGAGCAAGGCCTATTGATTCTTGGGAAGCCTTGAAAGCCATCATGAGAAGAAGATATGTACCAAGTCATTACCATAGAGAATTACATAACAAGCTCCAAAAGCTCACTCAAGGTGGGAAAAGTGTTGAGGAGTTATCAAAGAACTGGAAGTTGAAAAAATTAGAGCTAATGTGGAGGAAAGTAGAGAAGTGGCTATGGCAAGATTCATGAATGGCTTGAATTATGAAATAAGGGATGTAGTGGAGTTACAACACTACCTTGATCTTGAGGAGCTAGTTCATCAAGCTACCAAAGTGGAGCAACAATTCAAAAGAAAGAGTTCCTACAAGAGATCCAATTTCAACTACAATTCCAACTACAAGGCTTCAAATTGGAAGGATAAGGATAAGCCAAAGAAGGAGGGATCTTCTTCCTCTAAGCATGATGAAGCCTCGGCCAAACAAGGCCATAAAGGTAAACAAATTTCTAACTCTACTTCTTCTAATTCTAATTCTTCTACTTCTTCCATTAAGTGTTTTAAGTGTCTTGGGAGGGGGCACATTGCTTCCCACTGCCCAAATAAAAGAGTTTTGGTCATCAAAGATGGTTGTATGGTGACCGAAAGTGAGAAGGAAAGTTCTACCTCCTCTTCTAGTTCTTCTAGTGGGAGTGAGGAAGAAGTTGAAGATCAACCCCTCCAAGGGGATTTACTTATGGTGAGGAGATTACTAGGAGTGCACCTTAAGGTAGATGACTCCTCCCAAAGAGAAAATATCTTTCACACTAGGTGTCTAGTTAATGGGAAATTATGTTGTTTGATAATTGATGGTGGTAGTTGTACTAATGTAGTTAGCACTAGATTAGTTACAAAACTCAACCTACCCACTATTTCTCATCCTAGGCCCTACAAACTTCAATGGCTAAGAGAGGATGAAGAAATTGTTGTGAACAAACAAGTGTTGGTGAACTTTAGCATCCACAAGTACAAAGATGAAATTTTGTGTGATGTAGTACCAATGGAAGCCGGTCACATTTTGCTTGGTAGACCATGGCAATTTGATAGGAAAGTCATCCACGATGGCTTGACTAACAAATTTACTTTTGTTCACAACAATCTCAAAATTACTTTATCACCTCTTAGTCCAAAGAAAGCGTGTGAAGATCAAATAGCTCTTAGGCTTAAAAGAGAGAAATAAAAGCTACAAATGAGTGAGAAAATGAGTGGAGAAAGTATCAAAACAATCGAGGGCCGAGAGCAAAAGAATAAAAAGAATAAAAAGAAAGTTGAGGAAAAAGAGGAGAAAGTAGTACAAAAATTATTTTTGAGAGAAAAGAAAGTCAAGAGAGCTTTGACATGTAGGCAACCCCTATATTGTTTGTATTATAATGATCTGTGCTTGTCTACTGCTTCTCTTGAATTGCCAAAATGTATTGAACATCTTTTAAAGGAATTTGAGGATGTGTTCCCAAAGGACATACCTCATGGCCTACCTCCTATAAGGGGTATTGAGCACCAAATGGATCTCATTCCAAGTGCCTCATTACCAAATAGGCCAGCTTATAGAAGTAATCCGGAAGAGACTAAAGAGATTGAAAAACAAGTTCAAAAACTTTTGGAAATAGGATGGGTAAGGGAGAGTTTGAGTCCTTGTGCTATGCCCGTCATTTTAGTGCCAAAAAAGGATGGCACATGGAGAATGTGTACGGATTGTAGGGCCATTAACAACATCACCATTAAATATAGACATCCAATCCCAAGATTAGGTGATATGGTTGATGAGTTACATGGTGCTTGTTATTTTTCCAAAATTGACTTAAAAAGCGGATATCATCAAATCAGGATGAGGGAAGGGGATGAATGGAAAACGGCATTCAAGACCAAATTTGGTCTATATGAATGGTTAGTCATGCCTTTTGGCTTGACAAATGCTCCAAGTACCTTTATGCATTTGATGAACCATATTTTAAGGCATTTTATTGGAAAATTTGTGGTGGTCTATTTTGATGGCATTCTCATATATAGTATGACACTAGAATATCATGTTAATCATTTGAAAAGTGTCATGGAGGTTTTGAGAAAAGCACACTTGTATGCTAATTTAGAAAAATGTACTTTTTGTAAAAATGAAGTAGTGTTCTTGGGATTTGTTGTTAGCTCCCAAGGGGTGAAAGTTGATGACGAAAAGATAAAGGCCATCAAAGATTGGCCCACCCCTAGGAATGTGAGTGAAGTGAGGAGCTTTCATGGGCTAGCAAGCTTTTATAGAAGGTTTGTTAAAAACTTTAGCACATTAGCTTCTCCTTTGAATTATGTTGTCAAGAAAAATGTGGCATTTAAGTGGGGAAAGGAGCAAGAGCAAGCTTTTCAAGAGCTCAAAACTAGATTGACAAATGCTTCTATCCTAGCTTTGCCTAATTTTTCTAAGGCCTTTGAGTTAGAATGTGATGCTTCCAACATTGGCATAGGTGCGGTTTTGTTACAAGAGGGGCACCCAATTGCTTATTTTAGTGAAAAATTGAGTGATGCTTCCTTGAATTATTCCACCTATGACAAAGAATTGTATGCCTTGGTTAGGGCCTTACAAATTTGGCAACACTACTTGTTCCCTAAGGAATTTGTGATCCATAGTGATCATGAATCTCCTAAGTATCTTAAAGGTCAAGGAAAATTAAATAAAAGGCATGCCAAGTGGGTAGAATTATTGGAACAATTTCCCTATGTGATTAAACATAAGAAAGGCAAAAGTAATGTAGTTGCGGATGCCTTATCTAGGAGACATGTTTTACTTTCCTCTCTTGAAACTAAGATTCTTGGTTTTGAACATTTTAAAGAATTGTATGCTTGCGATGTTGATTTTGCACACATATATAACTCTTGTGATCATGGTGCATTTAAGGGGCATTATAAGCATGATGGGTTTCTTTTTAAGGGAAGTAGGCTTTGCATTCCTAAATGTTCTATTAGGGAATTGTTGGTGAGAGAAGTGCATGAGGGGGGATTGATGGGCCACTTTGGGGAACATAAGACACTTGAAATGTTGCATGAACACTTCTATTGGCCTAGAATGAAACATGATGTGCATAAAGTATGTTCTAAATGCATTACATGTAGAAAGGCTAAATCTAGGAGCATGCCTCATGGATTATATACCCCGCTCCCTATTCCCTCTACACCTTGGGTGGATGTTTCTATGGATTTTGCGCTAGGTCTTCCAAAGACAAGGAATGGTCGTGACTCCATTTTTGTAGTGGTGAATCGTTTCTCTAAGATGGCACACTTTATTCCATGCCACAAGGTGGATGATGCATGTCACATTGCAAACCTATTCTTCAAGGAAGTGGTAAGGCTACATGGTGTGCCTAGAACCATTATTTCGGATAGGGATCCAAAATTCCTAAGCCACTTTTGGAGGACTTTGTGGGGTAAGCTTGGTACTAAGTTGCTTTTCTCTACTTCTTGTCATCCTCAAACGGATGGACAAACCGAGGTAACAAATAGAACTCTTGGTACTTTGCTTAGATCTCTTCTTAAAAATAATGTAAAGGCTTGGGAAGAATGTTTGCCTATGGTTGAATTTGCTTACAATAGGGTTCCACATGGTTCCACTTCCCATTCCCCATTTGAGGTTGTGTATGGTTTTAATCACCGCAGCCCCATGATTTGTTGCCTTTACCCATTAATTCTTCCATAATACATAGTGATGGCAAGACAAAGGCCGAATTTGTTAAAAAATTACATGAAAAGGTCAAAGCTAAAATTGAACACAAATATGAGACCTATGCTAAGCAAGCAAATAAAGGTATCTTTCAACCCGGAGATTAGGTGTGGGTGCACCTAAGGAAGGACAGGTTTCCTTCACAAAGGAAATCTAAGCTCCAACCTAGAGGTGATGGTCCCTTCGAAGTCCTTGAAAGGATTGGGCACAATGCATATAAAATTGATTTGCCCGGGGATTATGGGGTAAGTGCTACTTTCAATGTAAGTGATTTGACCTTGTTTGATGTAGGTGATGACGAGCATAACTCGTGGGCGAGTTCTTCTAAAGAAGGAGGGTGTGATGAGGACCTCCTAGCTCAAGGAAAGGAAGCACAAAAAGAAGTAGTCACTAGGAGCAAAGCAAGAAAGCTCCAAGAGGATATGGAGAAGAAGATTAGCTCTTTGTTGGTTCCCATTGGAGGAGAATCTAATGAAGACAAAATTTACCAAATCTTACTCATTAGTGACTAGTCTTTTATTGGGAAATATAATAAATTTGTGAACCTTGTTTTGTATTGTTTGTTCTTTTCAATTTGTAATAATGGTACTTTGATGAATTTTCCTACATAGAAGCCTATTATTTGTTTTTGGGCACATAGGTTGTGATTAGAAAATTGGGAGGTGTGCATAGTAAAAATGCACAAAGGTATAAATAGGCTTTTCTTCTATTGTAAAAGGACCTTTGATTCTGAATAGAAATTCATTTTGTTTGAGAGCTTAGAAATTCTCTCCTTTGGTTCTTAGAAGAACCCTTGCTATGGATCTCATCATGGGGCTAACCAAATCCTTTGTGGTGATCACACTTTGATCTTATCATCCATCCTTGGATGTGGCGATCTTCATCTCCATCATCATCTACTTCCTTTTTCCATTTTTGTAAGTTTGATTTTCTGTTTGTGTTCTTGTTCTTCTTGAATTTGTTGAAAAATTGAAAACCAAATCATGGAAAAGATCCTTCTCTTCAAGATTCTCTATGAGGATCACATCAACGTATACCAAGTAGTATATAGGCAAACAGATAGCAACAACAACAGCCAACATCATACAGTCATACGTCAGTAAACATCCTCAATTAACAGTTCTCTAACCTAGGGTTTCCAAACTTAACGGCGATAGCCTAAAGTAAGCTAAACCTAGGGTCTAGATACTTTATCAGGACTCAATCACTAGTAGGGTTAGGGCTTCCATACGCATAGCAGAAATCACAACTACACTACTCTTGCCTTCCTGACGGCAACAATACTCTCTTTCCCCACCTGAACTACACTACTCTCTTGCCTTCCTTTCTCTTAAGCTCGCAGCCCACCTTCAATGGCAGCTCCAAGAACAGCCCCAATTCTAGCACCACTGCGAGCACGAACTTAGCTCTAATCACGAGCACAACACATGCACCATAGTGTTAGCCCTATGGCAAGCTCAAAAATCAAAGAAAAAGGGTAAAGACTCGAAGAACACCAAGAACACGAAGAACACGTGTTAGGGATTCGAGTTTACCTCAGGCGAATCGAAAAACCAATCCATCAGGGTTGTAGATAACTCAGCCGCGATCACAATGGTGCTATCAGAATCGCATTCCGGTACTTCGATTGTCTCGAAACCGAGGTTTCTCTCTCCAGAAATCTCAGAGTTCCTCTCTCTAGCTTGCAGAACACTTAGTGATTTTCATGCAAAATGAGGAAGAAGAGAAAACTCCACTAACTTAATCTGCTGTGCACGCTTGAGCGTGGAAAATATGCATGCTTTAGCGTTGGGTTCTCTCCACGATTGAGATTGGGATCTTGTCCACTCCGCCAGCTCTCTGGCCTGACACGTGTCTCACACGCGTCCAAACGCAGAACAGCTACACAGTGCACTCAGCACGCTGGAGCGTCCGTTTCCTCCCACGCTTAAGCGTCGTAACGCTTGAGCATTGAATTCTCCCATGCTTGAGCGTCAGCTCAGCGAGAGAAGAACTTTTAGCTTCCACAGCTACTCGTTTAACGTCTTAGGCACCTCCAACATTGTTCAAGCCTATTCCTAAGCTTCAAACTAGGTCTAAAACTAAAACACAACAAACCACACAACCATCCAAAGCTCCAATCGAGATTAACCAGCTCGATCAGAGTCACAGAGAAATCGGGATGTTACATCTTTTAAAATGAGTCATGAGCTATGCGCCTTGATAGAAAGAATGAACGAAAAAGAAAACAGAAAAGCTTTTGTGTACATCATGAATCGGCAAACGTGTCACTTTGACTTCATCCAGCCAAAACTCGCACTTAGGCAGCTTTGCATACAACTTCTCATAAAGAATCTATAAAACTTGTCGCCGTTGACCCTACGAAAGTAGAAGTAGTACTTTCATGGGAAAGACCTAAGAAGGTGACAGAAATTCGCAGTTTTGTTGGTTTGGCAGGTTATTACAGGAGATTCATCGAAGGATTCTCAAAGATCATCGAGCCGTTGACTCAACTTACTAGGAATGACCAACCTTTTTCTTGGACAGAGAAATCTGAGGAAAGTTTCAAGGAGATGAAGGAATGTTTGACAACTTCACCAGTGTTAGTGTTACCCAAACTGAACGATCCATATGAAGTATACTATGATGCTTCACATCAGGGTTTAGGATGTGCACTTATGCAACATCGGAAGGTTGTAGCCTATGCCTCGCACCAATTGAAAACAAATGAGAGGAATTACCCAACACACGACCTAGAGTTAGTTGCTGTGGTTTTTGCACTGAGGATCTGGAGGCACTACTTGTACGGATCTAAGTTTGATGTCTTTAGTGACCACAAGAGTTTGAAGTACCTGTTCGACCAAAAAGAGCTTAACATGAGCCAGAGACGATGGATGGAGTTTCCCAAGGACTACGATTTCACTTTGCTATACCACCTTGGAAAAGCAAATGTCGTCGTAGACGCTTTGAGTCGGAGGACCTTGCACATCTCTGCAATGATGGTTAAAGAGTTAGAGTTGATTGAGCAGTTTCGTGATCTCAATCTAGTTATGGAAATCAACGATGAGAAGATTAGTTTGGGAATGATCAAGGTATCCAGTGGACTGATGGAAGTGATCCGAGGACAACAAGCAACTGATGAGTGCCTTAAAGAGAAAAAGGAGTTACTTGGACAAGAGAAGTGTAACGCCCCGATTTTCACGTTTTCTAATTCTTCAGTATTTTAATGTCTTTATTTTATTCGAGGTCTTAGGAATGGAAATAAAATATTCCGAGACCATAGTCATGCTCAACGATATCGTAGGAAGCTACGATTAAGTTTTGAGTCAAAAACTCAAACGGAGTCCGGTCTGCGTTTTTACACTGACAGTATGATTTTACTGCTCATAAGACCTCAGATGGACCCGTGAACGAGACAGTAAGTCTTAGAATTTGATTCTCTACGTTTTGGTTAAATTTCGTAAAAATTTCAGAAAAATCATTTCCTGACCTTCGTTCGGGCGGAATTCTCAATCGGGTGACGAACGGAGCCACATATGGATTTAACGAGACTTGCCAACAGATAATCTTGATATCACAACATCCCAGGACACTTGGGAGAGTATGCCAGAGTCGTCATGACGATCGGGAAAATCTAGACGTGAAATGACCAAAATGCCCCTAACCTTAGTCTTTTGCACTTTTACCATTTTACCCTTTTGGCAAATGACCATTTTGCCCTTAAGTGACTTGTTTTAAGGCTGAACTCAGCCCCTCACACTCTCATTTACGCACAGCCCCTCCAAAGATAGAGCTCCATAGTTGTTCTTGAGAGAAGAACACCATTGTTGTTCTTGAAAAAGCTTGAGTTCTTGTTGGAATCACTTGATTCCTTGAGCAATCTTCCATCATTTTAAGGTAAGATCACTTCTATGATCTCTTAGCTTCTTGAATATCTCTTTATTTCAAGATCAAGATCCATTTTCATGAAAATTATTTCTTAGATCCAAAACTTTGAAAATCCATAGGAAATTGTAGAAAAATCCTTTTGAGGTAAGACCAAGTTCTTTGAACTCACCTCATCATTCTCTATCTAAACCCAAGAGCTTATGATTCAACTCTCATCATAGCTCAAAAAGCACATTAGGGCCGAACCCTTCTTGATGATGATGAATAGTGTTTTCATCAAGTTTTGATTTTTAACACTTGATTTCATCCTTAGCTTTTCTAATGCTTTTGAATCCATGAAATGGAAAACCAAGATCAATTCCTAGCTTTATTCTCTTTAGGGTGGCCGAAACCCTCTTTGTGAGAATTGTTGAGTTTGGTTTGATTGTTGTTTAATGTTTGATTGTTTGGTTGTTTGTAGTTGGTGACAATTATCAGAAGGTTCACAAACCGATCAACCGACTTTGATCCGGGAATCTGCTCTTCAACAGGTATGGGGAGAAGAACCTCATCACACCAAGATGGTGGTGGTGAAGATGGTTGTTTAAATTATGTGTGGGTGAAACCCTTTAGTTTGGGTTCACTTTTATGTGTTGAGTTTTGTTAAGTTCTCATGGAGAACAAGGTTGTCTTGATTAGTGTATGCTTTAGTATGTTGTAGTGTGCTTTAGCATATGTTGATGATGAGATGATTGAATGAAAAACCATTTTCATGTATGTTGGAAAACCTACTTTGATCACTAGATCAAGTATGGACTTTTTATTGTTGATTATGAGACCATAATGTGTGATGGACTTGGATGTTTGATTATGATGTAGTAATGTGTATTATGGTTATCATGATTGTGTAAGTGTTGTGAGCCATACTTTGATTGGTTGATGAAGTAAAACTTCACATTGATTCCTAGTTGGCTATTAGCCATGACCTTGAGGAAAGGAAGGATATGAATAGTTCTTGGACAAGTCAAGTTTTGATGTAAAGAAAGTGTTTTCAATAACTTATGTTTTTCAAAGAAAAACCCTAAGTGACTTTAAATGGAATTAAATCTCAAAGAGCTTACCAAAGTGAAATATGTTTTATACCTTATCCTTAGTTCATCTAACTAATCAAGTGACTCAAAATGAGAAAACAAGTGGTTTCATGAAGAGAATCAAAATGGTTCCCTAAGGTTGGTGCCTTGTTTGAAGGCAACTTTTCGCTAAGCGAATTTACTTTCGCTACGCGAAAAACAGGGAAAGTCTTAGTTGGGCATCACTGCCTCACTTTCGCTAAACGAATTCATATTCGCTAAGCCAACCCAGCAAATTTCGCTACGCGAATTACATCTCGCTGAGCAATCCAGAGAAGTCTCCAAAAGAGGTGTAACCGTCTGAACTTTCGCTAAGCGAAATCATTCTCGCTAAGCGAATAAAGTGAAGTTTCGCTACACGAATTCTGTTTCGCCGAGCGATCCAGAGGTGTTTACAAAGAGGTGTAACCGTCTGAACTTGCGCTACGCGAATTCATATTCGCTAAGCGAATACAATACATTTCGCTACGCGATTTATAACTCGCCGAGCGAACCAGAGGAGTTCCAAAGGAGGCATTACTGCCTCATTTTCGCTAAGCGAATGAAATTCCGCTAAGCGAATTTCATGTTTCAAAAAATGCTAGAAATGAAGTAAGTAGTTCAAATGTTGTTTTAAATCAAATGAGTTTTCAACTGTAAAAGTTGTTTGGTTTACAAAAAGAGTTTTCTAACTCAATCGTAAAGTTTTACGCGTGAAAAACCTAAGTTAAGTAATTAACTTAGAGTTGAAGACAAGGGTTAATTAAGTATGGTATGTGGTGGAACAAGACCATGTACTATACCATTGATGACTTAGTACATCAATGAGTTCATAAGACTTAAGTGAAATCAACACTTGTTTCCTTAATTGAAAAACAAGGGATTAATATCTTAGAAAGGCTTAAAGACTTATCTAAGAGGATTCTCAATCCTTATTCATAATGCTTAGGACTTGAGACATAATTCATAAGACGTAAACACAAACATGAAACGTTTTGGTTTTTGAAACAGCAGTTCGATGACGGACCGATGATTCAGATCTAGGTTAATCGTTCAATTGTTTCTGTCTTGTGATAACTGGAATGAGAGAGATCCTGAGGCTGTGCAGGTATGGGACTGTACAGTGGAAGGAATCCTGAGGCTATGCAGGTATGGGACTGTATAGTTAAAGGAAGGCATATAAGAATTGATTGGTACTACCCATATCAACAAGATTTATCTTCTTTTCGGGAACTTAGAACATAAGTACTTTATAGTTAAGCGTGCTTGACTTAGAGTAATTATGGGATGGGTGACCTTCTGGGAAGTTTCCTAGAAAGCGTGTGAGTGAGGACAAAACACGCTGAAAAGACTTGTGTTGGTTTGTGGGGACAGTCGACGATTCTGAAAGCAGTCTGGATCATTCCAAAGGAGTCACGAGATATTTATCCGGTGGATAATTGTTTTATCCGATGGATAATTGTTTTATAAAACAAAGACGTGTGTGGTTTCTAAGGAAGAGAACCTTAGTGAACCTTGATGTCTATCTAATGGATAGACATTGCTTTATCGCATCTGCTTTGTGTAAGCATTGGCATTTCATGTGCATAGTTGTAAGGCCTTGAGCCTAGGAGTTGAGCTTACACCTTGATGCGGGTGCGAATCTTACGGTGACGATCTTCAATGGTCTTTTTGGAGGTATCAGGGTTGGAAGGGCTGACATGTGACCAGTTGGTGATTCTTCTGTGTCGTGGCGAATCCGTGCAATACACTGATATCCTCTACTAGATGCCGTACTTTTCATGTTTGGTCGAGAGTGTTACCGTAAAGCCAGATACGTGCACGTTACGAATTTTGTAGCATCTTGCTCATGGCAGCATCTTGCTCATGGCTGGCAGAAACCGGAACATGTCCTCCCATTCACTCTCTCCGAATGTTTTGTTAGCTCCATGGAGTAGGGGTCAGAGTAGTACCCAGTGACATTGACATTGAGTCATATACATTGCATTGCATTGCATGGCTATTGATGTTTATGGCTATTGATGTTTACATTTACTATTATACATCGCTGTATTGTTTGAGGATGCCTTATATTATGCTGTTAAATGTTTAGCATGCTATTATGTTGTTAACTGCTTAACATGATTTATATTGAGAACCTTGTAAGCATGTTGGGTACGCTGTTACCCGGTGAGTCGTCCCGTTTTTGCTACTGCTGTTTTGTTGTGTTGATGACGGGAATCTCACCCATATCTGTATGTTTTCTGCTGGTACTTGCTGTTGCTGTTTGAACAGATGGACGCGACGATGGTTCCGCTCCGCAGTCCCTTTGAGTTCGGAGGTGGACTCTTTTGCTGTTTTAGTTTTGTTGTCGGCCAGACTATGTCAGTTTTTGTAGTACCTTTTAGGAGCTATGACTCCTAGTACTTATTGTATTTTCTTATGTTAGTCATACATTAGACTTATGTCTGTATACAGTAATGTTGTTATTTCTGTTTCTGTTTTCTGTTTTCTATATTATAATACTGTATGTATGTCCTAGTAATGCATGGTGGACCTAAGTTCACTCATTAGTAATATTTATTACCTTTACTAATCCCATTACATCTTTATGAAAAGAAAAGAAAAAGAAAAATCATATTTTTCGCATTAATAAATATTTTCGGCCTTAAAAACGTTCGGGAATGTGACACTCGGGAAAGGGTGTTGCATTATTTGGTATCAGAGCTGGCCGAGTCTTTTTGGGGTTTGTAGGTTATGGTCTGTCTTGTCTGTGTTGTGTTTTCTCTGATTGTTTTCTGTGTTATTGTTTCTGAGAGAGAACAACGTTGGAGAGGATGATGACTTCGGTCTATCCTTTTGTATTGTTTGTTCTCTGTGTTGTGTTTCTTTGAAGAAGACAACGAATGTTTGTTACTCTCTGCATTATTGTTTCTGAAGGGGAATGATATTGGACAGGGTAGTAATGTTTTTGCTTTCTTGTAAGTTGTCGCTAGCAGAGTTCTTCAGAACGAGTGTTTTTCGACAAGTGCAAGACGAGTTGAAAGACATGGAGTTCCTGCAGCTACGTCAAGGAGGAATGTCTGTCAAAGAATATGCTGGTCGTTTTGAGTCCCTGCTGAAGTCTTCAAGGTATTTCCATCTTCATCCCGATGAGGAGTGGAAGTGCACAAAGTTCGAAGAAGGTTTAAGGGACGAGATTCGAGGAGAGGTGCAACCTCTTAAGGTCAAAGAGTTCTCGATTTTGGTAGATGAATGCTTCATAATCGAAGATCTGATGAAGACTAGTGGAGGAAGGCAACGTAACTCTGGACCGATTAGGTTCCATAAAGGCACTAATGGTCGTGATGATAGATCTCGGTCAAAACCATATTCAAAACAGCAAGGTCAACAACAACGTTCTGTAGGAGGAAGCAGTGGGAGTATTAGTCAATCTGGAAGCACCCCAAAGAAGTGCATGAAGTGTGGCAAGAACAATCATGTCACCAGAGGATGCTTAATCAAGGGGATCATATGCTTCAAGTGTGGGAAGCCAGGACATACTTCACGCGATTGTGTGCATTCAAAAGCTAGACATTCTGTCAATGATGTGCAAACAGTGAAGCCTAAGGCAATGAGTAGAGTTTATACTGGGGATGATGCTGAGACTTCTCAAAGGGAAGATTTGATTCACGGTCAGATCGTTGTGGAAGGTAGAACCTTATCTGTATCTTTCCTTACCCTTAGATTTGGTGATTTTTGCACTTTCTGCAAAGCTCGTTATAACTACGAAAGTCTGTTTGAACTGTTCTATTTTCTGTAATGGATAGAACGTTTTTGATTGATTTAATCTATTTGCCTCTTTCGCAAATGGATGTGACCATAGGGATGGATTGGTTATCTTGTAACTATATCCTATTAGACGGTGCAAACAAAACCTTAGTTTTCCCTGATTCGGATAATTCTGGATTTGGATTGCCAACCAAGGAAACGTTTCTTTGAGAGGAGGAGCTCAACGAGTACATGTTACTGACGAGTTTCCGGAAGTCTTTCCTGAAGACGTACCAGGTGTACTACCAGTTCGAGACATCGAGTTGTGATCGATCTTGTGCCAGGAACAGGACCAGCGTCTATGGCACCTTATCATATGGCACCTGCTGAGTTGGAAACCTTGAAGGAACAATTGGTGGACTTATTGGGAAAACAGTTCGTTAGACCCAGTGTGTCGTTTTAGGGAACGCCTGTGCTGTTGGTGAGAAAGAAAGACGAAACATCTTGCTTATGTATGGATTAGCGCCAGTTGAACAAAGTTACCATTAAGAACAAGTATCATCTTCCGAGGATAAATGACTTGATGGATCAGTTGAGGAGAGCGACAGTTTTCTCCGAGATTGATTTGCGATCGGGTTATCACCAGATTCATGTGAAGGCAGAAGATGTACCAAGAACAGCGTTTCGAACACGCTATGGGCACTACGAGTATCTTGTGATGCCATTTGGTGTGACGAATGCTCCAGCTATATTCATGGATTACATGAATAGGATATTTCGTTCATATCTAGATAAGTTTGTCGTTGTTTTATAGACGACATACTCATCTATTCGCGAAACCAGGAAGTACACGCTGAATACCTTAGTGTGATTCTTCAGGTTCTGATGGAGAAACAGCTGTATGCAAAGTTGTCCAAGTGTTAGTTTTGGCTCGACGAAGTAAAGTTTTTGGGTCATGTGATTTCAAAGGAAGGATAAAGCGTTTGAATGGATTGAAGCCTGTGAGGAAAGTTTGCAAGGATTAGAGAGAAGGTCGACTACTTCACCTGTGTTAGTGCTGCCTGATCTCAAGGGAACATTTGTGTTCACACTTCCTACATATTCCTCAATGTATTAGACAATTGAGTGAATTGGTATCTGGACATTTTCGTATTATTTCACTGAAAGTTTCGTTATGACTATTTCTTGAGTTATAACATAAACAACTTCTCGATACTGGAAGTTTCTTGATGAAACTTAGTCTAATCACTTTTACTTTTGGTGAAGGTGATCCAGTCTGATTTTTTTTGCCAGACTGTTCATCTTTTGATTCCAAAGTTTATTGGAAGGTTCTTATGAAAGAAGGAACTTTATTAGAGTCATGGATGTAAACATGTATTAGCTATGCATTTTTACACTCACGAACCTACTGAAGAGTCTTTTTGCATACTGGATATTCCTATATTCATTTCAGATTGGTAAAATTCTTTTGTATACGTTCTTACTTTCTTCTGAGACCAAGACCAGGAAAAATTTCCTTTGTTGAAAATTTCTTTCCTTAATCTTCAGCGATCGAGTGGGTTTAGTTTTAAGTCACGGAATTTCGAGGACGAAATTCTTTTAAGAGGGGTAGGAATGTAACGCCCCGATTTTCACGTTTTCTAATTCTTCAGTATTTTAATGTCTTTATTTTATTCGAGGTCTTAGGAATGGAAATAAAATATTCCGAGACCATAGTCATGCTCAACGATATCGTAGGAAGCTACGATTAAGTTTTGAGTCAAAAACTCAAACGGAGTCCGGTCTGCGTTTTTACACTGACAGTATGATTTTACTGCTCATAAGACCTCAGATGGACCCGTGAACGAGACAGTAAGTCTTAGAATTTGATTCTCTACGTTTTGGTTAAATTTCGTAAAAATTTCAGGAAAAATCATTTCCTGACCTTCGTTCGGGCGGAATTCTCAATCGGGTGACGAACGGAGCCACATATGGATTTAACGAGACTTGCCAACAGATAATCTTGATATCACAACATCCCAGGACACTTGGGAGAGTATGCCAGAGTCGTCATGACGATCGGGAAAATCTAGACGTGAAATGACCAAAATGCCCCTAACCTTAGTCTTTTGCACTTTTACCATTTTACCCTTTTGGCAAATGACCATTTTGCCCTTAAGTGACTTGTTTTAAGGCTGAACTCAGCCCCTCACACTCTCATTTTCGCACAGCCCCTCCAAAGATAGAGCTCCATAGTTGTTCTTGAGAGAAGAACACCATTGTTGTTCTTGAAAAAGCTTGAGTTCTTGTTGGAATCACTTGATTCCTTGAGCAATCTTCCATCATTTTAAGGTAAGATCACTTCTATGATCTCTTAGCTTCTTGAATATCTCTTTATTTCAAGATCAAGATCCATTTTCATGAAAATTATTTCTTAGATCCAAAACTTTGAAAATCCATAGGAAATTGTAGAAAAATCCTTTTGAGGTAAGACCAAGTTCTTTGAACTCACCTCATCATTCTCTATCTAAACCCAAGAGCTTATGATTCAACTCTCATCATAGCTCAAAAAGCACATTAGGGCCGAACCCTTCTTGATGATGATGAATAGTGTTTTCATCAAGTTTTGATTTTTAACACTTGATTTCATCCTTAGCTTTTCTAATGCTTTTGAATCCATGAAATGGAAAACCAAGATCAATTCCTAGCTTTATTCTCTTTAGGGTGGCCGAAACCCTCTTTGTGAGAATTGTTGAGTTTGGTTTGATTGTTGTTTAATGTTTGATTGTTTGGTTGTTTGTAGTTGGTGACAATTATCAGAAGGTTCACAAACCGATCAACCGACTTTGATCCGGGAATCTGCTCTTCAACAGGTATGGGGAGAAGAACCTCATCACACCAAGATGGTGGTGGTGAAGATGGTTGTTTAAATTATGTGTGGGTGAAACCCTTTAGTTTGGGTTCACTTTTATGTGTTGAGTTTTGTTAAGTTCTCATGGAGAACAAGGTTGTCTTGATTAGTGTATGCTTTAGTATGTTGTAGTGTGCTTTAGCATATGTTGATGATGAGATGATTGAATGAAAAACCATTTTCATGTATGTTGGAAAACCTACTTTGATCACTAGATCAAGTATGGACTTTTTATTGTTGATTATGAGACCATAATGTGTGATGGACTTGGATGTTTGATTATGATGTAGTAATGTGTATTATGGTTATCATGATTGTGTAAGTGTTGTGAGCCATACTTTGATTGGTTGATGAAGTAAAACTTCACATTGATTCCTAGTTGGCTATTAGCCAAGACCTTGAGGAAAGGAAGGATATGAATAGTTCTTGGACAAGTCAAGTTTTGATGTAAAGAAAGTGTTTTCAATAACTTATGTTTTTCAAAGAAAAACCCTAAGTGACTTTAAATGGAATTAAATCTCAAAGAGCTTACCAAAGTGAAATATGTTTTATACCTTATCCTTAGTTCATCTAACTAATCAAGTGACTCAAAATGAGAAAACAAGTGGTTTCATGAAGAGAATCAAAATGGTTCCCTAAGGTTGGTGCCTTGTTTGAAGGCAACTTTTCGCTAAGCGAATTTACTTTCGCTACGCGAAAAACAGGGAAAGTCTTAGTTGGGCATCACTGCCTCACTTTCGCTAAGCGAATTCATATTCGCTAAGCCAACCCAGCAAATTTCGCTACGCGAATTACATCTCGCTGAGCAATCCAGAGAAGTCTCCAAAAGAGGTGTAACCGTCTGAACTTTCGCTAAGCGAAATCATTCTCGCTAAGCGAATAAAGTGAAGTTTCGCTACACGAATTCTGTTTCGCCGAGCGATCCAGAGGTGTTTACAAAGAGGTGTAACCGTCTGAACTTGCGCTACGCGAATTCATATTCGCTAAGCGAATA
This sequence comes from Ammopiptanthus mongolicus, assembly GCA_039655645.1. NCBI lineage: Eukaryota > Viridiplantae > Streptophyta > Magnoliopsida > Fabales > Fabaceae > Ammopiptanthus > Ammopiptanthus mongolicus. The sequence continues at coordinate 53,723,218 of CM077349.1, forward strand.
CAATTCATTTCGCTACGCGATTTATAACTCGCCGAGCGAACCAGAGGAGTTCCAAAGGAGGCATTACTGCCTCATTTTCGCTAAGCGAATGAAATTCCGCTAAGCGAATTTCATGTTTCAAAAAATGCTAGAAATGAAGTAAGTAGTTCAAATGTTGTTTTAAATCAAATGAGTTTTCAACTGTAAAAGTTGTTTGGTTTACAAAAAGAGTTTTCTAACTCAATCGTAAAGTTTTACGCGTGAAAAACCTAAGTTAAGTAATTAACTTAGAGTTGAAGACAAGGGTTAATTAAGTATGGTATGTGGTGGAACAAGACCATGTACTATACCATTGATGACTTAGTACATCAATGAGTTCATAAGACTTAAGTGAAATCAACACTTGTTTCCTTAATTGAAAAACAAGGGATTAATATCTTAGAAAGGCTTAAAGACTTATCTAAGAGGATTCTCAATCCTTATTCATAATGCTTAGGACTTGAGACATAATTCATAAGACGTAAACACAAACATGAAACGTTTTGGTTTTTGAAACAGCAGTTCGATGACGGACCGATGATTCAGATCTAGGTTAATCGTTCAATTGTTTCTGTCTTGTGATAACTGGAATGAGAGAGATCCTGAGGCTGTGCAGGTATGGGACTGTACAGTGGAAGGAATCCTGAGGCTATGCAGGTATGGGACTGTATAGTTAAGGGAAGGCATATAAGAATTGATTGGTACTACCCATATCAACAAGATTTATCTTCTTTTCGGGAACTTAGAACATAAGTACTTTATAGTTAAGCGTGCTTGACTTAGAGTAATTATGGGATGGGTGACCTTCTGGGAAGTTTCCTAGAAAGCGTGTGAGTGAGGACAAAACACGCTGAAAAGACTTGTGTTGGTTTGTGGGGACAGTCGACGATTCTGAAAGCAGTCTGGATCATTCCAAAGGAGTCACGAGATATTTATCCGGTGGATAATTGTTTTATCCGATGGATAATTGTTTTATAAAACAAAGACGTGTGTGGTTTCTAAGGAAGAGAACCTTAGTGAACCTTGATGTCTATCTAATGGATAGACATTGCTTTATCGCATCTGCTTTGTGTAAGCATTGGCATTTCATGTGCATAGTTGTAAGGCCTTGAGCCTAGGAGTTGAGCTTACACCTTGATGCGGGTGCGAATCTTACGGTGACGATCTTCAATGGTCTTTTTGGAGGTATCAGGGTTGGAAGGGCTGACATGTGACCAGTTGGTGATTCTTCTGTGTCGTGGCGAATCCGTGCAATACACTGATATCCTCTACTAGATGCCGTACTTTTCATGTTTGGTCGAGAGTGTTACCGTAAAGCCAGATACGTGCACGTTACGAATTTTGTAGCATCTTGCTCATGGCAGCATCTTGCTCATGGCTGGCAGAAACCGGAACATGTCCTCCCATTCACTCTCTCCGAATGTTTTGTTAGCTCCATGGAGTAGGGGTCAGAGTAGTACCCAGTGACATTGACATTGAGTCATATACATTGCATTGCATTGCATGGCTATTGATGTTTATGGCTATTGATGTTTACATTTACTATTATACATCGCTGTATTGTTTGAGGATGCCTTATATTATGCTGTTAAATGTTTAGCATGCTATTATGTTGTTAACTGCTTAACATGATTTATATTGAGAACCTTGTAAGCATGTTGGGTACGCTGTTACCCGGTGAGTCGTCCCGTTTTTGCTACTGCTGTTTTGTTGTGTTGATGACGGGAATCTCACCCATATCTGTATGTTTTCTGCTGGTACTTGCTGTTGCTGTTTGAACAGATGGACGCGACGATGGTTCCGCTCCGCAGTCCCTTTGAGTTCGGAGGTGGACTCTTTTGCTGTTTTAGTTTTGTTGTCGGCCAGACTATGTCAGTTTTTGTAGTACCTTTTAGGAGCTATGACTCCTAGTACTTATTGTATTTTCTTATGTTAGTCATACATTAGACTTATGTCTGTATACAGTAATGTTGTTATTTCTGTTTCTGTTTTCTGTTTTCTATATTATAATACTGTATGTATGTCCTAGTAATGCATGGTGGACCTAAGTTCACTCATTAGTAATATTTATTACCTTTACTAATCCCATTACATCTTTATGAAAAGAAAAGAAAAAGAAAAATCATATTTTTCGCATTAATAAATATTTTCGGCCTTATAAACGTTCGGGAATGTGACACTCGGGAAAGGGTGTTGCAAGAAGGCTGTAGAGTTCAGCTTGGGAACAAATGACATCTTGAGATTCAATGGACAGGTTTGTGTACCTAGCAACCTAGAGATAAGAAAAATGATTCTAGAGGAAGCACATAAGAGCAAGTTAAGTATTCACCCTAGATCAACCAAAATGTATCAAGATCTGAAACAGAGGTTTTGGTGGCTAGGAATGAAAAAGCAAGTGGCTGAGTCTGTAGCATCATGTCTGACTTGCCAGAAAACAAAAGTAGAACATCAACGACTCGGTGGAATGCTTCAATCCTTGGATGTGCACGAATAGAAATGGGAGAGCATCTCAATGGATTTTGTGGTAGGTTTACCAAGGACTTCTAAGAGTTTTGATTCGATTTGGGTGATCGTTAATAGGCTAACGAAGTCAGCACAGTTCTTACCTGTTAAGATCAACTACACAGTGGAGAAGTGAACCGAATTATATATCAGGGAAGTGATGAGACTACATGGAGTTCCGTCGAGTATCATTTCAGATAGGGACCTAAAGTTTACTTCACGTTGTTGGCAAAGTCTACATCAAGCGTTAGGAAAAAAGTTGAGATTGAGTTCAGCATATCCCCCTCAAACAGATGGACAGACGGAAACAACGTTACAATCTTTGGAAGATTTGATGAGAGCTTGTGTCCTAGTGTTGGGAATTTGCGTATTTCAAAACCAAAAATGCAGCGGAAAAATTCCCACCAAAAGATCCAAGCGAATGGTCATGACTTATGATTGTAGTGTTTACCTCTTGTAGCGCAGACCGTTGATAAAAACTTTGTCTATCACTAGCACCGCACGAATGATGCCTCTACGGTATCCACACGAGCAGACTTCGTGAGCGTCCAACGTCACGAACATGAAGCGGCCTCCATCTCATAGTGCTAGCTACGAAAAACGAGACCTGTAACTCACTATTCACTCTGATGTGCAGCTAGGGTGATGTCACTCATGATGGCACAAATCCTTAAGTGGTGTACATATAGTAGCACCTCCTTAAGTGAGTTAGTGAGCTGCATTTGACCTAAGCCCCATGCACCATGTTTTAGGCCCAATAGAAAAATGAGAGTCCAACTTTCTTTTCAATGCTCATTTTAATCTACTCTTATGTGTGTGACCCTGTAGGTTCCCATAACGTTAGCAGTAATATTAAATCCTATTTAATATTACAAGCAATGAGCGGTATCTAGCAACACATCACTGTTACCCAAGTAATGAGAATGCCAATGATTTGACATAACTTTATTGTGACCAAATGACCGTGTAGTAAATGTCCCTTCGTCCATATGTCATAATTGAACACAAGGCATAAATATGTCACCCTTGTTAAGTCCAATTACATATTCCTCGATCTCTGAGTAGACGTGTAATCACAAACGGGCCCAATAGCACATATTGGCCCATTTCCGCGTGGCCACGCATATTTCACATCTTACTTTATCGAGAGGCCCATGACATTACTCCTGTTATGTAGGAGGGACGAATCCTATCTACATCACTCACATCCCTCAACATGTTTCATTGTAGGCCCAATAACTACCTTTATGATCATCCTGTTATGGATGACGTTTGATAGCATTAAAGCGTACAACTCCACATGTAGGAATCGTAGTGACTTCAAGTCGAAAGACTACTTCACTATTGTCGCCATGAGAAGCGCTTATGACACTTACAAAACTATTATGCAGCGTTCTCATAGTGGGTCAATGCAGTACAAATATTACTCCTAATATTTGCACCTATGTGTTGACTTGATATCACATATCCATGACCCGTGAGATGTGGTCATCAATCTACTCACACAATAGTCTCTATGTATTATTGTTTTCCTAATTAACAATAATACTCGACTACGGACATTTTAAGAATAGCGTTCTATAGTTTAATGAGATCTCACGATCAAGTCACATTTGATGTTCCTTTAAACGAACTGGCTATTCTAAAGACTTTATTATGCTAAATACAAATAACATAATAAATTAATGCCTTATTCATATATCAAATATATGATCAAAGTCATGACGCAAATGATGATTTATTCCAAATAGATTGGCCACTACGGCTTACACCAACACCTAGACCATAGTGGAAGTTGGGATGATCTTTTGCGTCTTATCGAGTTAACATACAACAACAGTTTTCATTATAGTATAGGGATGGCACCCTATGAGGCTCTGTACCAACGAAAGTGTTAGACACCGTTGTGTTGGTACCAGGATGGAGAGAGTATGATTCTGGGCCCCGAACTTGTGCAACAAACTACAAAGAAGGTTAAACAAATCCGTGGAAAGATGAAGACAGCATAGAGCAGGCAGAAGAGCTACTCCGAAAGACGGAGGCGACCTCTCGGGTTTCAAGAAGGTGAACAAGGGTTCCTGAGAGTCACATCCACGACTGGGGTAGGTAGAGCTATAAAGTCCAGAAAACTCACTCCCAAATTCATTGGACCTTACCAGATTCTTCATCGATTTGGTCCAGTTGCTTACCAGATTGCTTTACCACCTTTTCTCTCCAATAATCATTATGTTTTCCATGTCTCACAACTTAGGAAGAATATCCTCGATTCTTCCCATGTAATCGAACCCGATGTAGTACAATTATGAGAAAACTTGTCTTATGAGACATCACCTGTATGAATCGATGATAAGAGGATCAAGCAACTCAGGGGCAAACAAATATCCTTAGTCATGGTTGTTTGGAACGAAGCGACTGGAGATACAACGTGGGAACTCGAGGACGATATTTTTTTAGAGGGGTAGTAATGTAACACCCCGATTCTTTTTTACTGCTTTTAATATCGGTAATCTATATAAATAAGTTTTTATTTTATCTAAGGTTTTAAAATTAAATTAAATAAACCAAGCTCATATTCATACTCTACACTATCGTAGAGAGTTACGGTTAAATTTTGGGTTAAAAATTCAGACGGAGCCTAGTCTGCGTTTTCACTGACAGTAAGATTTTACTTATCAGAAGACCTAATTTTGACTCGTGAACAAAACAGTTAGGTTTAGAATCAAATTTCCAACAATTTTGATAAAATTTGTTTTTCGCACTAAAAATGTGAAATAATTTAAGTTATTCGGGCGAAACCTTAAATCGGGTGAAGAACTGAGCTGAATACGGATTTACCGGGACCCGCTAATGGGTAAACTTGAAGGCACATCAAGTCAAATCACCTGGGAAGGCGTGCCAGAGTCACGATGACGTTTGAAAATATCTGAACGAGTTCACACTGCGAAAAGACCAAAATGCCTCCAACCTTTTTCTTAATGATATTTTTGTCCCTAAAGGAAAAGACCATTTTGCCCTTAAGTGATCAACTTTTGGACACCCTTGTCCCCTTCATCTCACACGCCCAAGATGGCTTCATGAAGGCCATTCCACCATTCTTTCCCTAACTTCATAAACTTCTCTCAAATTCTCTCATTTTCATTCAAGAGAAAACTCAACTTCGGTGAAGGAAAAATGTTGAATCCTTTGCTTGTTAATCATCCAAGAGGTAGGATTACTTCCTTTGATCCGTAAACTTCATGATTCTCCTCTTATGTCTTGTTTCAAAACCATGATTCCATGAGTTCCAACTTCAAGAACCAATCTTCAAAAATTTCTAGAAAATCATAAAAAAATCCTTTTAATGTGAAATCAATTTCTATGATCTAGTCTCATCATCCTCTATGTACTTGATTTAATTGGTAAGTATGTGATTGGGTGTTTGAAAAAGAATTTTTGCATTGTTGCCTTGGATGCGATATACTTATGTTGTTGGTTTAAGATTTTATGTTTATATATGTATATCCTGGATTGTAATTTTGACTGTATTGGTTGAGAGCATAGCATCGGCTATAGCTTGATAATGAAATTAAAACGCTTAAAAGCCTTAATCAAAGTTTTAAAATGCATTATGAAATCAAAGAAAAATATTGAGAATAGTTTTACCTTATCAAGGAAAGAAACTTCCTTTTTAAAATGTTAGACCCCTTTCAAAAGAAAAAGTCTGTTTAAGGAAAATCCTTTCGAATGCTTTCTTTTTAGGAAATTTTTTTCAGATGACGAAACCTTTAGAAAATAGATTTACAAAGAAAATAATTTTATTGGAAACGGGTTCCTTTGAGAAACTGTTTTAGTTCATGCCAATGAGATTTTGAGTTTTGTTTTCCAAGCCTTATATACAAAAATAGGACCCAGAAGAAAAATGGTGATTACCCTTTCACTTTGTGAAGTCCTGCAAACCTAGTGACCGAGATGTCGGGCTATTGTTTTGTGAGTTGAGCACTTGGACTATGTGTCCTGTGTTTTGAATGAATGGGCTAAATGTCCTTTAAAACGAGTCATGAGCTATGCACCTTGATAGAAAGATTGAATGAAAAAGAAAATAGAAAACCTTCTATGTACATACATGAATCAGCAGACGTTCCATGAAATCGAGAAACAATCCATTGTGGTTGAGAATATGAGCCAGTTAAGACCACTTGGTCTATAGGGGCATCAGGTGTTCGAGACTCCACAAGAGGCCGGAGGCATCGCGACCCCGTGCAGTGGTAATTGGCTGCCAAACACGGATGAACTCAATCAGAGACTGGACTATTCATGATAAGGATGAGACGTGATACCCTAGAAAAGTTTGAGTTCAGACCTAAAGTGAGAGGCCGGCTCATGAGAACAAAAGTGTTATGGGAGTATTTACGGACTATCACTCGACGAATGGAAGTTAAGAATCTCCGGAGAACATGAATTAGAAAGATGATATTAGAGTCTCATGCATTATTAAAACTCATGATAATGTCTGAGATATTATGTTATATGAATATCTATTAATACAACTGTATTTATATGTGGATGTATGTTTTGTTTGTCGCTTGTGTGGCTATCGTGATAAACTTGTGAAATGAGTATCTCACCTTTGCCTGTACATGTTGGACACCCTGTTGTGTTTTTGGATACATGTACAGATGCTGCCCAGAGGTCCCCGCGGACGCTTGAAGACTCTGATGACGGTGTCCCATGAAGATGAAGAGAAGGACGATCCCTCCGAATTCCTCCAGGAATTAGAGCTGACTTTGGTGTTTTTCCCAATGGCTACTTTTAGCCTGACCAGCATTAGAGTCTTGTTTTTTTTGAAGCGGTCGTATCTTGCCTGCTGTACTTAAGTTGACTTAATGCTTTGAAGTCTGTAATCTGTGATAATAGACCAGAATTTCTACTACTAGTTTAAACTCTGTTTCTAGAAAACCTATATGCTCCGGCATTAATACCTTATGTTTATTTTGTCATGGATGTTTAACATTGGTGTATGTTATGAGGTGTACTCCATCTTACCTGTACTTAATGTTTATAGCATGAAGGAGTTTTTTGAAAATCCACCTTTACCAACATAGTTATTTAGCTCCGAGGGGGTGTTACAAATATAGTGCATAGTTTGTACAAGTGATAAAATAAAACCTAGTTAGATGAAGACGAATAGTAGGTAAAAACCGAGATCCAAAATAGTGGGTTCATAACCCCTGCAAAAGGTAAATAAAGATAATGTAAAATAACTGGGTTCTGACAACTCACTACCGACACAACTAGCCAAGGGACACACTAACTAGAGGGAGGATCCGCTGGATCCTTTTCTGGATCAATCTCAGTGCCCTCCTCTTCTTCATCTCTTCCCTCCTCGGGATCATATGAGAACAGAGGCCAGTCAAAAGGTCGCGGACACAACCCTACCCGTTTCTGGGAAGTCGTAATCACGTGAGAACCACCCCGAGCATGTGGAAAACTTGGAGGGGGTCCCACTACAGAAGTCTCGAGAGATGGCACTACTCCAGTAGCTCTAGTCCGAATCAATCGTGTGCCTGGTGTGTAGGAGGAGGTGGAACTATCAGGTGGTATCCTCCTCGGAGCTCCACAAAATCCTCTCCAGGTGGAGCTGTAGAGTAATGGCGAAGATAGTCCTCCAGTCAACCCGAGTCCTCATGTGAGGGTTATGTTACCCAGATACTGCCTCAGTCCTGTATCCTCGTCCCATGTCCAGCACTCAAGTCCACCTAGAAACTCATCATGGATGTGAAATAGGGGCAGAGACATCGTCATCTATAACGGTACATAATAAAAAAACAGAAATAATCGAACTATGGAGGTAAGAATTATGTCAATCAACACACATAGGGTGAAGGGAAATAACATGACTCCCCAAACAAACAGTTAAATAAAATAATATGCCAGTTCCAGTCTGTTCAATAATAAATAATAGATAAGTAAAATATATATGTACAATGTTCATGATGCAATCTAGACATGCATTGTTACGACCTTGGTGCAATCCAAACATGCCACCGACAAGAATCTGATCGAATTCGGAGCTAAAATGGGGCAATCGGAAGGAGTGGTAATAGTACATGTTCATCACAATGCCAGCCTTGGGCCAAATGTGCTTCCATTATTCCTTGTTACTAGTAAACATGTTCATGATGACACTCTAAAACCATGGATATATTGGCGTCTAGTCGCAAGTGTCAAAGCAGTGCATGGAATGTTAGATTTAAACTCAATAATCATATACAAGGCATGCTATTATAAAACTTAATTGTGGAAACATCATAACCATATAAGCATGCTTCCCATTTATCAAGAACAATCATAACTTGATAAACTTAGGATCTGCATGTTGGCTTATCAAAGATTATATGAATACCTGAATCCATTACTAATGAACAATGTGCGGCAATGTTGAAACACGAGGGAAGGGGGAGAGAAAAGAGAGATGGGTAATGAACACCTGTTGGCTTGTGGTTCTTCCTCAACCGAGACTCCCCATGCCTTAGTTGCTCTTGAGATGGGAAGAAGAGGTGATATGTGTTGTTGTCCGATGTATTGAGGACCATAGCCTATATAGAATGATGACCAAATAGGGTTCCCATTATTCCGAAATGGACTATCAGTGACATCCACCCATATTTTGCCCATATCAATTAATTAATTAATTATCTTATTCGAAATCTGATTAGCCTTATCTCTTAATTTGATCATATATCAATTAAGGCCTCTAATTGATAAATAGATAATATAATTGACTAGCGATATCTGCCCACATTATGACATTGGAATATAACTAAATAAAAAATATTCCAACAATCTTCCACTTAGGACATATGTTGTAATAATTATATCATAGTTCTTTAGGTGCGCGTCCGAATGCTATTTATCTTTAGACTTCCCCTTTACAATCCGGTGCACCTCATACATCAATAATGGGACAACCGTGACTGTCGTCACTAACATCTATTGTGACTAAACCCCGATGACCACCATATCAATGCACTTGATGACATAGAACGATATGGATGAGTGGCATGGAAATTTCATGCAATGTGATCTCTAAATCATGCCTATTTCCAACTGGTCCAACTTAAGTCTTTAGTGAGATCAATCAGTAGTGCTAAAGTGATGAGCACGACCATGCTTAGCTAGGGCATGGCCATGTCAGAAATCAACATTATTCTTTAGTCTTTAAGTGCTGAGCACGGTCATGCTTGGCCTAAGCACATCCGTGTTGAACATCAGCACCATCCTTTAGTCTTGAATCGCTGAGAACAGTTGTGCTTGGCATGAGAACGACCGTGTCTGAAATCATGGTCATTTTCGAAATACCTTATGCACGATGGTGCTTCGTGTGAGCACGAGCGTGCTTTACATGAGCATAGTCGTGCTCCAAGTTCAAGATTCATAAGATACCAACTTTATTTCTGTAGAATATCCAAATAACTCAAAGTCTTAAATCCAAAGTATAGAACATGATGAAAGACTCACACTAAACCAAGGTATCCTTATTGACAACAACCATATGAACAAAGTGCTCATAACAGCCTTCATATGTCAATTCCTCAGTTAGCGGATCAACTTGTATAGAGTACGTCCTTATATGTTCTATAGAAAGCTATTTATCTTGAACTCTTTCCTTCAACAACCAGAAACTTGGTGTCAATAGACTTTGCAAAACTTTATTGTTGTTGAAGTACAATGCAACTGCCTTATTTGTCACAACTTAACTTGAGTGGTGTTTTAATACCCTTGACTATGTGCAACCAAGGGACAAAAAAATACTTCAGCCATATCCTTTGATCGAATTCCTAATATCTTGGCATCCTATAAAAATCGGAGTCAGGGTTCCTGATGATCTCTAAACTGTCAAATCTCCGATATGTGAGCATATGCCCTTTTGCTCTCTTTAAGTATCCCAAATTCCTTATGGTTGCTTTTCTAATTGCTCAAGTGTCTGCCTAATAATCCTGCTATGTACACTATTTGCAGTTGCGCACAAACCTGAGCATACCTCAGACGTCCCACAACCGAAGCATAGGGAATCTTCTGTATTTCCTGAATTTCTAGATTTTCTTTTGGCCATTAACTGAGACTAAATCGTCTGTCTTAGTGACCGGGGTATCTCCTAGTTGACTATCTTTCATGTCGAACCTATCCAAATCTATATCGATATAGCTCTTTTGCGATAACCCGAGCATACCTCGAGAATGATCTTTAAGAATTCTTAAGACAAAAGAGGTGTCCCCAAGATCTTTCATCACAAATTTTTTTGTTAGAAATTTCTTAGTTTGATGCAATAAACCTATATCATTTATGGCTAGCAAAATCTTGACATATAATACCAGGAATATAAACTTACTCCCACTGAACTTGTGATACCATAGTTGTCCTCGATATTCATCTTGAAACCAAATATGACAATCATCTGATGGGACCTGTGGTATTACTAACAAGACACATGCTTTAGCCTTTACATCGATTCCGTCAATTTGCAAACCATCTTCTCTCTGTCTTTTGACACAAAGTTTCCCGGTTTTTCACTATATACATTTGTTTCATGAATGTTGCCATTGAGAAACACCGTCTTGACATCCATCTTGTGAGCTCCAAATTATAATGAGCAATGTGAGCCATGATTGTCCTTAAAAGAGTCATTCAATGGTACTGAGGAGAATGTCTCTTTACAAGCAATCCTTTCTTTTGAGTATAGTCTTTTGCCACTAGACAAACCTTATACTTCTCCATATTACCCTTTGAAACCTTCAGGTAACAGGATAAGTTTCAAACCTTATTGTCTAGCTTGAGCTTGTACTTATATCTTCAATCCTCTCTTCCAAATATAAACGTCATATGGTTTGATGGGAGTTAATAGAATCATCTTCCATTATACCATTTACCATATGTTCCTGGAGAAACACTAAATAATTATCCAAAGTAGTATTCTTCCTTTCTTTAGTGGATCATGGCAAAAGGCATCAGATCATGATGCTCTAGTTCTTGAGGGTGTTGAGTTTGACCTTCAGGAATAATTTCTTTATCTTGAATGGGAAGAATAACAACATTATCCTCACAAGAAGGTGATAAACCGCTCATGGATCATGATGAGCCTGTGACTTACCAGGAGGCCGTCATTGGCCAAGATTCTGAGAAGTGGCTAGGAGCCATGGGATCCGAAGTAGAATCCATGTACACCAACCAGGTATGTGAGCAAACCAACGTCAAAGATAGCGTAGTTCTAGCTATCAGGATTGGGAGAGGCACGACACACGAAGAGAGAAAAGAAGGCACGCCTGTCAAGGGTGTACAACGGCCGTTATGAGTGCTCTATGTTGTGTGTACCTTATGTGACGTGCACAGCTTACTAATAGTTGTCACTCACTTAACCTAACCTAGTTGGGCTACTGTACGCTACAAGTCCACTGTTTAATTATTAATTAAATCATATTTAATTAATCAATTAAACTGATCCCATTTTAATTATTAACTAAATCATATTCAATTAATCAATTAAATTAATTCTCTGAACATTTGCTTTATGCGTGTGACCCTATAAGTTCTCAATTAATTGGCAATAATATTAATTATTATTAATCATATTAATAATCAATTAATCTTATAAACAGTGAGCGGCATCTAGCAATACATCATTGCTACCCAATTAATTAGAATATTGGTGATACAATAAAACCATATTGCAACCATATATAATGTGAAATCAACACCTTTTTTTCTCAATGTCTTAATTGAACACAAGGCATAAATGTGTCATCCTTGTTAAGTTCAATTATTTATTTCTTGAAATAGTAATTGACGTACGATCATGTGAGCCCAATATCTCATATTGTCCACCTTAGCATGGCCATGCATTTCTACGTCGCATACCATTAAGAGGCCTATAGACATTACCCCTGTTATGTAGAAGGGACGAATCCTATCTATAACACCCTGATTTTCACTGCTTTTTATATCGATAATCTATGTAAATAAGTTTTTATTTTATCTGAGATTTTAGAAAATGAAATTAAATAAACCAAGTTCATGTTCATACTCTACGGCATCGTAGGCAGTTACGGTTAAATTTTGGGTTGAAAATTCAAATGGAGCCCGATCTGTGTTTTCATAGACAGTAAGACTTTACTGATCAGAAGACCTAATTTTGACTCGTGAATGAAAAAGTTAGGTTTAGAATCGAATTTCCAACAATTTTGATAAAATTGGTTTTTCGCACTAAAAAGTGAAATAATATAAGTTATTTGGGCTAAACCTTGAATCGGGTGAAGAATGAAGCTGAATACGGATTTACCGGGACCCGCTAACGGATAAACCTGAAGTCACATCAAATCACATCACCCAGGAAAGTGTGCCAGTGTCATGATGGCTTTTAAAAATATCTGGTCGCGAAAAGACCAACATGCCCCTGACCTTTATCATAATTACCATTTAACCTTGTGTGAAAAGTCTCTTTTGCCCTTAGGTGGAAAAATTTGGACCTCCTTACCCTTGCTCCCTTCATACCCCATGCATAAGCTAGCTTCATGAAGCCTTCACCATCTTTGTTTCTCACTTCATCTTCTTCCTTTCATTCTCTTGTTTTCAAGCTTGGTCTTTAACCATGTTTGGTGAAACAAGTGTTGAATCTTGCACATTTCTCATCATCTAGGAGGTATGGCTACTCTCTTGATCCATGAACTTCAAGTACTTCTCCTATTTCTTGTTTGAAAACCATGGTTTCCATGAGTTCCAATTTCTAGATCCTATCTTAAAAAATTTCTAGAAAATTGTAGAAAAATCCTTTTCATGTGAAACTAATTTCTATGAGCTAGTTTCATCACCCTCTTTCATTATCCAAGAGCATGTAATCAAAATATTTTCTTAGCCCATTTGGGTATAGAGTGTCCGAACCCTACATGATGAAAAATCATGGGTTTTGTTTCAAGATTTTGGTTTAATGAGACTTGATTTAGTGTTGTGTATGCTTGAGGATCATCCATCCAAAAGATTGAAACCAAATGAGATCCCTAGCCTATTTTTCTATAGGATGGCCAAACCCTAAACTAGCTTGGGTGGGTGAGTTTTGGTTGATTTTATTAATTGTTAGTTGTGATTGTTATGAAGGATCAAGCTTTGATTGATTGTTCTAAGCGGTGCGAAGGAAACCGGAGTCGGAACGGAAAACCTTTTGAGGAGTAACTTGGAATCTTCAAAAGGAAAAAGGGGGATTTCTCATAATGAGTTTGGTAGTCTTACGAGCTTGGTTGTTAGCTCTGTTGTTGTTGTTTTTGATTGGAATTATGGGATGGATCTTACTTTGTGAATGTACTATATGTTGTGCATATACTTGAATTAATTGGTGAATATGTGATTAGAGGTTGAAAATCGATTGTGGCATTGATGCCTTGGAAGAGATATACTTATGATGATTTGTTTAAGATCGATGCTTATACATGAATGTATTGGATTGTGATATGACTGTATTGGTTAAGAGCATAGCATTGACTATAGCTTGATAATGAAGATTAAAATGCTTAAAAGCCTTAATCGGAGTTTTAAAAATGTATTCTGAAATCAAAGAAAAATTTAGAGAATAGTTTCTCCTTATCAAGGAAAGAAACTTCCTTTTAAAATGTTAGACCCTTTTGAAAAGAAAAAGTCTGTTTTAGGAAATCCATTCAAACGCTTGCTTTTTAGAAAAATGTTTACAGATGACGAAACCTTTTAGAAAGTAGATTTACAAAGAAAAGAGTTTCTTGAAAATGCTTTAGTTCATGCCAATGAGGTTTTGAGTTTTGTTTTCCAAGTTTTATATACGAAAATAAGACCTGAAAAGGAAAATGGTGATTACCCTTTCACTTTGTGAAGTCTGCAAACCTAGTGACCGAGACGTGGGGCTAGTATTTTGTGGGTTGAGCACTCGGACTATGTGTCCTGTGTTTTGAATGAACGGGCTAGATGTCCTTTAAAATGAGTCATGAGCTGTGTGCCTTGACAGAAAGAATAAACGAAAAAGAAAAGAGAAAACTTTCTATGTACATACATGAATCGGCAAACGTGCCACGAAATCGAGCAACAATCCATTGTGGTTGAGAATATGAGCTAGTTAAGACCATTTGGTCTATAAGGGCATCCTGTGTTCGAGACTCCACAAGGGGCCGGAGGCATCGCGACCTCGTGCCGTGGTAATCGGTTGCGCAACACGGATGAACTCAATCAGGTACTGGACTATTCACGATATGGTTGTGACATGATACCCTAGAACAATTGGAGTTCGAACCTAAATTGAGAGGCCGACTCATGATGACAATTGTGTTATGGGAGTATTTACGGCCTATCACTCGACGAAGGGAAGTTAAGAATCTCCGGAGAACACGAATTAGAAAGATGATATTGATGTCTCATACATTATTATAACTCATGATGATGTCTGAGATATTATGTTATATGAATATCTATTAATGCAATTGTATTTAAATGTGGATGTATGTTTTGTTTGTCGCTTGTGCGGCTATCGTGATAAACCTGTGGAATAAGTATCTCACCTTTGCTTGTACATGTTGGACACCCTGTTGTGTTTTTGGATACATGTACAGATGCTGCCCAGAGGTCCCCGGGGACATTTGAGGACTCTGATGATGGAGTCCTATGAAGATGAAGAGAAGGAGGATCCTTCCTGTAACGCTCTGATTTTCACGTTTTCTATTTCTTTAGTATTTTAATGTCCTTATTTTATTCGAGGTCTTAGGAATAGAAATAAAATATTCTGAGGCCATAGTCATGCTCGACAATATTGTAGGAAGCTACGATTAAGTTTTGAGTCGAAAACTCAAACGGAGTCCGGTTTGCGTTTTTATACTGACAGTACGATTTTACTGCTCAGAAGACCTCAGATGGACCCGTGAACGAGACAGTAAGTCTTAGAATTCGATTATCTACGTTTTGGTTAAATTTCACAAAAATTTCAGAAAAATCACTTCCTGACCTTCGTTCAGGCGGAATCCTCAATCGGGTGACGAACAGAGCCACATATGGATTTACCGGGACTCGCTAATGGATAATCTTGATATCGCATCATCCCAGGACACTTGGGAGAGTATGCCAGAGTCGTCATGATGTTCGGAATTATCTGGACGCAAAATGACCAAAATGCCCCTAACCTTAGTCTTTTACACTTTTACCATTATACCCTTTTGGCAAATGACCTTTTTACCCTTAAGTGAGCTTTTAAGAGGCTGAACTCAGCCCCTCACTCCGTCATTTTCGCACAGCCCCTCTTCCTTTAGAGTTCCATAGTTGTTCTTGAGAGAAAACTCCATTTTCATCCTTGAAAAGCCTGAATCACTTGTTGGAATCACTTGATTCCTTGAGCAATCTTCCTTCATTTCAAGGTAAGATCACTTCTATGATCTCTTAGCTTCTTGAATCTTTCTTTATTTCAAGATCAATCTTCATTTTCATGAAAAGAATTTCTTAGATCCAAAACTTTGAAAATCCATAGGAAATTGTAGAAAAATGCTTTTCAGGTAAGACCAAGTTCTTTGAACTCACATCATCAATCTCTACCTAAACCCAAGAGCTTATGATTCAACTCTTATCATAGCTCAAAAAGCAATTTTTGGCTGAACCCTACTTGAAGATGATGAATAGTGTTTTCATCAATTTTTGATTTGGCTTAATTACACTTTTGGTCCCCCAGGTATCACAATTGTGCAATTTTGGTCCCCTGGGTTTTAATTGCGCCAATTGGGTCCTCCAAGTATCACGATTGTGCAATTTTGGTTCCCCAAGTTTCAATTGCGCCAATTGGGTCCCCCACGTATCATGATTGTGCAATTTTGGTCCCCCAATTATCACGATTGTGCAATTTTTAACGTCAATAGCCTACATATGACACGTGGGACTAATTTGACACTTAGTGAAGTCAACTTGACAGTTTACAGGACATTCTTATAAGATATCATTGCCATATCACACAATTTAATGGTCAAATGCACGTCATTAAGTGTCACATACGAATGACACGTAAGCTGCCAAACTAGTCTCATTAAGTGCCAAATAAGTCGTACATGTGCTTCGTAGGCTATTGATGTTAGAAGTTGCACAATCGTGATACTTGGAGCACCAAAATTGCACAATCGTGGTACTTGGGGATAAAAATTGCACAATCATGATACGTGGGGGACCCAATTGGCGCAATTGAAACTTAGGGGAACAAAATTGCACAATCATGATACTTGGAGGACCCAATTGGCGCAATTAAAACCCGGGGGACCAAAATTGCACAATCGTGATACCTGAGGGACCAAAAGTCCAATTAAGCCTTTTGATTTTTAACACTTGATATCATCCTTAGCTTTCCTAATGCCTTTGAATCCATGAAATGGAAAACCAAAACCAATTCCTAACCTTTTAACCTAGGGTGGCCGAAATCCTCTTTGTTAAGATTGTTGAGATTGGCTTTGATTGTTGTTTAATGTTGGATTGTTGTGTTGTTGTAGTGGTTGACGATTGCCAGGAGGTTCACAAACCGATCAACCGACTTTGATCCGGGAATCTGCTCATCAACAGGTATGGGGAGAAGAACCTCATCACACCAAGATGGTGGTGGTGAAGATGGTTGTTTAAGTTATGTGTGGGTGAAACCCTTTAGTTTGGGTTCACTTTTATGTGTTAAGTTTTGTTAAGTTCTCATGGAGAACAAGATTGTCATGATGAGTTTATGCTTTAGTATGTTGTAGTGTGCTTTAGCATATGTTGATGATGTTATGATTGAATGAAAATCATTTCCATGTATGTTGAAAAACCTACTTTGATCACTAGATCAAGTATGGACTTTTATTGTTTGATTATGAGACCATGATGTGTGATGGACTTATATGTTTGATTATGATGTAGTAATGTATATTGTGGTTTATCATTATTGTGTGAGCTTTTGAGCTACATTTGCTTTATTGGTGAAGCAAAGTCTCCATTTTTCATTGGAGTAGGCTTGTGGCCTTAGTAAGAGGAAAATATAAGAACATATGTTGTTCTTGTTTTGGCAAAGTTTTGATGCAACAAAAACATGATTTCCTAACCTATGTTTTTCAAAGAGAAACAAAAGTGATTTTGATCCAAAGATCAAATGAAGTTTTAACCTTTAAAGTGTGTCACCAAAGTGGGAAAATGTCTTTTCTTTAGCCATAGGTCTTTTAATCAAACTAAGTGTTTCAAAAGAAGAAATAATGAAGGAGTTAGGGAAAGTGAAAACAGGGCACTCGCCCAGCGGACCCCGTCTCGCCTCGCGAGACAGAGGGAAGATAAGGCATTCACCAGGCTAACATTGCCTAGCCCGCGAGATAGTGGACTAGCCTGAGCAGCAAAGATACATCTTCTCGGCCTCGCGTCGCGAAGTCGTTATCGCCTCGCGAACCGCCTAAGCAGCAAAGATGCAGCTTCTCGGCCTCGCGTAGCGATGAAGTTCTCGCCTCGCGAACCGTCTAAGTAGTGAAGATGCAGCTTCTCTGCCTCGCGTCGCGACACAATCCTCGCCTCGTGAAGCAGAGAGACTTTCCAAGCAGTAATGATAACTTCTCAGCCTCGCATCGCGACATAGACCTTCGCCTCGCGAGAAATGGTTTGCTTATAAAGAGTGTTTTTCAACTCAAACTGTAAAGTTTTACGCTTTAAAAACCCAAGTTAAGTAATTGACTTAGAGTTGAAGACAAGGGATAATTAAGTATAATATGTGGTAAAACAAGATCATATATTATACCATTGATGACTTAGTACATCAATGACTTCATAAGACATAAACACAAACATGAAACGTTTTGGGTTTTGAAACAGTAGTTCGATGACGGACCGATGATTCGGACCCCGATCCGTCGTTCAATTGCTTCAGTCATGTGATGACTCGATCCCGGAGGGATCACGAGATTTATCCGGTAGATAAAGGTTTTGTTTTCAAAAGACGCGTATAGTTCCTAAGGGAGAGAACCTTAGTAGACTTCGAGGTTTATCCGGGGGATAGACATTGCTTGATCGCATCTGCTTTGTGTAAGCATTGGCATTTCATTTGCATAGTTGTAAGGCCTTGAGCCTAGGAGTCAAGCTTACACCTTGATGCGGGTGCGAATCTTACGGTGACGATCTTCAATGGTCTTTTTGGAGGTATCAGGGTTGGAAGGGCTGACATGTGACCAGTTGGTAGCTCTTCTGTGTCGTTGCGAATCCGTGCAATACACTGATATCCTCTACTAGATGCCGTACTTTTCATGTTTGGTCGAGAGTGTTTCCGTAAAGCCAGATACGTGCACGTTACGAATGTTTTGTTAGCTCCATTCACTCTCTCCGACGTTTTGTTAGCTCCATGGAGTAGGGGTCAGAGTAGTACCCAGTGACATTGACATTGAGTCATATACATTGCATTGCATTGCATGGCTATTGGTGTTTACATTTAATGTTATACATCGTTGTACTGTTTAAGAGTACCTTATTTTATGCCGTTAACTGCTTAACATGATATTATGCTGTCAACTGCTTAATATGTTTGGCATTGAGAATTCTTGTAAGCATGTTGGGTACGCTGTTACCCGGTGAGTCATCCCGTTTTTACTACTGCTGTTTTGTTGTGTTGATGAACGGGAATCTCACCCATATCTGTATGTTTTCTGTTGGTACTTGCTCTTGCTGTTTGAACAGATGGACGTGACGATGGTTCGGCCCAGTAGTTTCCTTGAGCCCTGAGGCGGACCTTCTTTTTGTGGTTTAGTTTTGTTGTCGGCCGGACTATGTCAGTTTTTGTAGTACCTTTGGGGAGCTACGACTCCTAGTACTTATTGTATTTCTTATGTCAGTTATACATTAGACCTATGTCTGTATATAGTATTATTCCTTTTTCTGTTTATATCCCTGTATTTATTATGCATATTGTTCTAGAAATGCATGGCGAACCTAAGTTCGTTATTAGTAGTATTTATCGTTACTAAATCCCATTGCATCTTGTGAAAAGAAAAAAAAAAGAAAACTGTATTTTCCGCATTAATAAATATTTTCGACCTTATAAACGTTCGGGAATGTGACACTCGGGAAAGGGTGTTGCACTTCCGAATTCCTTGGGGAATTGGAGCCGACTTTGGGGGTTTTTTCCCCAACGGCTACTTTTAGCCCGACCAGCATTAAAGTCTTGGTTTGTTTTTGAAGCAGTCATACTTTATCTGTTGTTTTTATGTTGACATATTATTTTGAATTCTGTAACCTATGATAATAGACTTGAATTTCTACCTGTATTTCTAGAAAACCTATATGCTCTGGCATTAATACCTTATGTTTATTCTATCATGGATGTTTAATATTGGAGTATGTTATGATATTTATTCCATCTTTCCTGTATTTAATTATTGTATCGTGGAGAAAGTTTTTTTAGACTCATGTTTTCGAACATAGTTATTTACTTAAAGTATTTTCCGAAAGCAACCAGCGTTTTTATTTGTTTATGTTTTCCGCAATCGAGTTTGAGACGTAGCACCGAGGGGGTGTTACATTAGTGGTATCAGAGATGGTCAAGTCTTTCGGGAATCCTTGGGAGTAGGTTAGTTATGTTTATGTTGTGTGATCTCTATTTGAACTTTGGTTCAATTGTTTCTCTGTTGAAGCAGTGTGTGTTGACACACAAGTACATGTTTCCTTATTAGGATATGATTGGTTTGACTTGTAGGAAATACATGAATCTTAGAGGCGGTCGTGGTGGAGGTCGTGGCAACACCAACGATGGTGACGGTCGTAACACTGCTGACACCAATGGTGATGACAACATCAATCGGGCTATCCAAGCTATGGCCAATATGGCGGCAGCTGTTGCCCAACAAACAGCTATGACGGTTCAACAGAATCAACAGAACCAATAGGAAGCTGATCTTGCTGCTGATGCCAGAGGTTTAGTCAACTTTTGGCATCAAGATCCTCCACTGTTTCATGGGGATTCTGATCCGGAGGACTTATGGCTGGAAGAAATGGAAAAGATCTTTACTGTTCTGCGTTGCCCTGAGGAAGTGAAGGTTACCTATGCTGCCTTCCTGCTTTTGGGAGATGCAGAAACTGGTGGAGAGGAACCAAATAACTGCTGGAAGCCAACAATCAGGAGGTCACTTGGGGAGTATTTCTCGCCAAGTTTCTGGACAAGTTCTTTCCCCAGAGTGCCAGGACTGATAAAGAGCAAGAGTTTCTGAGACTGTAGCAAAGGGACATGACTGTTGGAGAATATGCGACAAAGTTTGAATCGTTCGCCAAATATTTCCGCTTTTTCTAAGCCCAACATGATGAAGACTCGAAATGCGAGAGGTTTGAAGGAGGCCTGCGCTTCGAAATCAAGGAGTCTGTGTTGCCACTCGAGATTCGCAACTTCCAAGCCTTGGTGGAGATGTGTAGAAAAGTTGGCAAGATGAGAAGAGGAAGGGACAATACGAGCAATGTGGGAGGACCGTCTAAGTCTAGAAACCCGAACCAGTACTAGAACCAGAAGGGGAAACAGTCCCAGAAGAAGCCATTTTCCTGACCTCAAGGAAGTAATCGGACTCAACAATCCTATCACCCTGTTGCTTCTGCCTATGGTGGTGGAAGTGGGAAAGACCAGAATCAAGGACAAGCACAGAGATGCTTCAAGTGCGGGCAACAAAGCCATACGATTGAGAACTGCATTGTAACGGCCCGGACTGCTTTTAAGGATTGCCAACTGTCCCCACAAACCAACACGGGTCTCTTCAGCGTGCTTTGTCCTCACTCACGCTTCCTAGGAAAACATCCCAGGAGGTCACCCATCCCAGAATTAGTCCAAGTCAAGCACGCTTAACTTTGGAGTTCTTAAGTGATGGGCTACCGAAAAGAAGATGCATCTTATTGGTATAGGTAGTACAAATCAATTCTTATAAGCCTTCCTTCAACTGTACAGTCCCATACTTGCACAGCCTTAGGATCCCTCTCATTCCGATGTGAATTCGGTTCATTCATGTATCCCTCAGCCTAGAAGTCTGCCCGGAGCCGCTCCTTGTCTGTGCCTCATGCACTGATGATTACTCCCCGCCCTTGTCAGCCCCGAGTGTTACATGCCCACCAGCTTCCGCTTGGTTCATCCCCGAACCACACCATACTGGGAGAGGTCCACTCTGATACCACTAATGTAACACCCCCCTCGCGGGTGCTACATACTCGAACTCAAATGCGGAAAATATCGAGAAAATAAAACACGGGTTGCTTTCGGAAAATAAGATAATTAAGTAGCTAAGTTCGAAAACGCGGTTTCTAAAAATTTTCTGCATGCATAGGCAAAACAACTCAAGACGAAGAAATAACTTCATATCACACACTAATAATTAAGGTGCATAAAACATAAACATAACATAGGTTCAAGTTTAATGTATAACATATTACAGACTTAAGAACATAAGTTCCATATATGTGCAGTAAGACAATATTAGACTGCTACTAAAAGAAAGACTACTAAGCTGGTCGGGCTAAGAATAGCCATTGGGATACAACCCAAAGTCGGCTCCTTCAAAGTCTCCGTCATCTGAGTCCTCACGTCTCCGCGGGGACCTATGATCAACATTTGTACATGTGTTCTAAAAACACAACAGGGTGTCCAACATGTACAGGCAAAGGTGAGATACTCATATAAAGTTTATCACGGTAGCCGCACATGTGACAAACAACAGTATAAGCATCCACAGATAAAAACAGTTATAAAGAACAGTTATCTACATACCACAATATAATATCTCAAACACTATCATGAGTTGTAATAATGCATGAGACTTCAATATCATCTTTCTAATTCATGTACTCCGGAGATTCTAACTTCCCAACATCGAGCGATAGGCCGTAGTAACACCCGTAACACAATTGTCCTTATGAGTCGGCCTCTCTATTTAGGTCCGAACTCCAATTGTTCTAGGGTACCACGTCATAACCATATCTTGAATACTCCAGTCTCTAATCGAGTTCATTCGTGTTTGGCAGCCGATTTACCACGGCACGGGGTTGCTATGCCACCGACCACTTGTGGGATCTCGAACACAGAATGCCCCTATAGACCTAGTGGTCTTAATTGGTTAAATTCTCAACTGCTAGAGTTATAGCTCGGTTTCAAATGGCACATCTGCCGGTTCATGGATGTACACAGAAAGTTTTCTATTTTCTTTGCGTTCATTCTTTCAAATGTCGAGCCATAAAGTCCGCGACTCGTTTCAAAAAGGCATTAAGCCCACTCAAATAAAAAACACAGGACAAGAAGCCCGACTGATCAATCCACAAAACACTAGCCCTGACGTCTCGGCCACTAGGTTTGGGTTCGTCTCAAAGGTTCATCATTTTCCATTTCGGTTTTATTTTCTCAAACAACTTTGGAAAAGAAAACACATTTTGGGTTTCTTGAAATAAAACAACTTTTTGATCAAAGGAAACATTTTTCGGGAAAAACACCATCCTTGAAAACAAAAACCGTTTTCGAAGGTTTCACGCCTTTTTAAAACGCTTTACTGAAACAAAACATGTTTTTCACGACTTTCCACCAAATCATTTTTTCTTTTCAAAAGAACTTAACTTTTTCAAAAAGGAAGATAACTTTTCCTGAAAAAGCAACA
The DNA here is from genome assembly GCA_039655645.1 of Ammopiptanthus mongolicus. Classification (NCBI taxonomy): domain Eukaryota; kingdom Viridiplantae; phylum Streptophyta; class Magnoliopsida; order Fabales; family Fabaceae; genus Ammopiptanthus; species Ammopiptanthus mongolicus. The sequence goes on from CM077349.1 coordinate 53,746,359, forward strand.
CGTTTTCCAAAAACTACTTTTTGATTTCAAAACTCGGTTTTCAAAACTTTGATTCGGTTTTTTTTTTAGTCTTTTAATAATTATCAAAGCATAGCCAGTCCTATGCTTATTCAGGATATATATATATATATATATATATATATATATATATATATATATATATATATATATCAAGCAGTCCGATATCACAATAATATTCAACAAAGGTATCCATGCCACAATTCTAAATCAATTACTCAAGTACAAGTTTTATCGAGTACATAAGTCATTCATCCACAACTACAAATCATCAATTAACATTAATACATTTCATATAACAAGTCATATACCAACAGCTATCAAAATCAAATGACTACCTCCCTTTACCTCACAAAGGTGTTCAATCCAAACTCGATCGGTTCTCGGCTCCGTTCTCGTTCGCATCGCCTAAAACAATCAAACACAATACAATTTAAACAACAAATCAACATCAATATACAACATCAAAACATAGATTTTCTTCCCCTAGAAGGTATAGGGTTCGGCCATGAAAGGATAAAAAGGCTAGGGATCTCATTTGGTTTGAAACTTTTGAATGGTTGGTTCATGAACTTAGTTAACACCATTTCAAGTCCTATGACTCAAAAATATGAAACAAAACTCATGGATTTTTCTCATGAAGGTCTCGGCCATTTTGGGCAAATGGGGTTAGAAATTGATTTGGTTTTCCATCACTTGGATTCAAGAATACTAGGAAAGCTAAGGATGGAATCAAGAGTTATAAATCAAAAATTTGATGAAAAACATTATTCATCATCACTCTTAGGGTTCGGCTACTTTGGATTTAATGAGCTAGGATGAGAATTGAATCATAAGCTCTTGGGTTTAGGTAGAGAATGATGAGGTGAGTTCATAGAAATTGGTTTCCCATTAAAAGGATTTTTCTACAATTTCCTATGAATTTTCAAAGATTTGGATCTCAGAATGGATTTTCATGAAAATTGTACAAAAATCCTTTTAATGTGAAACAAATTTCTATAAGCTAGTTTCATCACCCTCTTTTATTATCCAAGAGAATTTAATCAAAAGATTTTCCTATCCCATTTGGGTATAGAGTGGACGAACCCTCCATGATGAAAAATCATGGGTTTTGTTTCAAGTTTTTGGTTTAATGAGACTTGATCTAGTGTTGTGTATGCTTAAGGATCATCCATCCAAGAGATTGAAACCAAATGAGACAAGAAGTGTTTTTCATGAAGAGAATCAAAATGGTTCCATAAGGTTAATGTCTTGTTTTAAGGCAACATTTCGCTAAGCGAAAACAGAGAAATTCCAAGCTAGGTATCGCTGCCTCCTTTTCGCTAAGCGAATTAAGCTTCGCTAAGCAAATACAATGGAATTTCGGTACACGAATTCTGTTTCGCCGAGCAATCCAGAGGAGTTTCAAAAGAGGTGTAACCGCCTTCATTTTCTCTATGCGAATACAACAAATTTCGCTACGTGAATTATGTTTCGCCGAGCGATGCAGAGGAGTTCCAAGAGAGGTATTACTGCCTCAATTTCGCTAAGTGAATTTAACTCCACCAAGCGAATTTCATGTTTCAGAAAATGCTAAAAATAGAGTAAGTGGTTCAAAAGTTGTTCAAATCAAATGAGTTTTCAATTGAGAAGTTGTTTTGGTTTACAAAGGAGCTTTCAACTCAACTCGTAAAGTTTTACGTATAAAAACCTAAGTTAAGTACTTAACTTAGAGTTAAAGGCAAGGGTTAATTAAGTATGGTATGTGGTGGAACAAGACCATATACTATACCATTGATGACTTAGTACATCAATGACTTCATAAGACATAAACACAAACATGAAACGTTTTTGGGTTCTGAAACAGTAGTTCGATGACGGACCGGTGATTCGGATCCCGATCAGTCGTTCAATTGTTTCAGTCTTGTGATGACTCGATGCTGGAGGGATCACGAGATTTATCCGGTGGATAAAGGCTTTATTTTTCAAAAGACGCATATAGTTCCTAAGGAAGAGAACCTTAGTGGAACTCGAGGTTTACCCGGGAGGTAGACATTGCTTTATCGCATCTGCTCTGTGTAAGCATTGGCATTTCATTTGCATAGTTTTAAGGCCTTGAGCCTAGGAGTTGAGCTTACACCTTGATGCGGGTGCGAATCTTATGGTGACGATCTTCAATGGTCTTTTTGGAGGTATCGGCGTTGGACAGATGGACGTGACGATGGTTCAATTCTGTAGTTTCCTTGAGCCCGAAGGTGGACTCTTTTGTTGTTTTAGTTTTGTTGTCGGCCAGACTATGTCAGTTTTGTAGTACCTTTTGGGAGCTACGACTCCTAGTACTTATTGTATTTCTTATTATCAGTTATACATTAGACCTATGTCTGTATACAGTATTAATTCTGTTTCTGTATTTATAATACAGTATGTTCTAGAAATGCATGGTGAACCTAAGTTCATTTATTAGTATTATTTACCTTTACTAATCCCATTACATCTTTGTGAAAAAGAAAAAAAAATAAAACCGTATTTTCTGCACTAATAAACATTTTTGGCCTTATAAACGTTCGGGAATGTGACAATCGGGAAAGGGTGTTGCAATACGCGACTCTGTTCTCTACCCGATTTAAGATTTCGCTCGAACGGAGGTCAGAAAGTGATTTTTTTGAAATTTTTGTGAAATATAACCAAAACGTAGAGGATCGAATTCTAAGACTTACTGTCCCGTTCACGGGTCCAAATTAGGTCCTGATAGCAGTGAAACACTACTGTCAGTGAAAAATGCAGACTGGGCTCCGTCTGAGTTTTCGGCTCAAAACTTAATCGTAGCTTCCTACGATATCGCTGAGCATGACTACGGTCTCAGAATATTTTATATCCCTTTCTAAGACCATGATTAAAATATAAGTTCATAAATACTGATTAATTAGGAAAACTCGAAAATCGGGGTATTACATGCATGCTGAAGGGAGTTCTATGTTTCCAATGTGGGAAGATAGGACATTTCGCAAGGTAATGCACTAGGGGTGTTCATCAACCGATCCAAACCAATTTAAACCGCAAAAACTGAACCAAAAAAATCGAAAACCATAAAAACCGCTTTTTTTTCATTGGATTGGATCGGATTTTGGATCCCCTAATGAAAACCGATCCAATCCAATCCAAACTGACCGACTATATACATATACTATTATTTTTTAAATTATAGTACGCCTCATACTTAAGCATTGTTTTTCATAGTTTTATGAACGAACACTCTCATTCTCTTTAATATTTTTGTTGGAATTGTCAAATACTAGATGGATTGGAATTTGTATATTTATTCATATACCTAGGAATCAATAGTTATTCATGTACTAGAAGATTTCATGCATGTACTTAGAAACTAGAATTACATTAATTCTAGTATATATAGGTTTAATGTTGGTTTTCGACTTAATATAACTATGTAACGATATATCGGTAAAAACTGAATTATCCAATCCAATCCAAACTGCATTTGATTGGATTGGATTGGATCGGATTTTTTTAAGGAAGCAAACCGATCTAATCCAAACCGCAAGTTGTTTCCATCTTTGGATCGAATGGTTTTTTGAGTCAAAACTGATCCAATCCAATCCGCGAACACCCCTAGAATGCACTACACCAAAGTCTGAATAGGTCGTCAACAATGTGCGATCTGCTAGACCAATGGCAAGGGGAAGAGTTTGCACTATGAATGGTGTTGATGCTTCAAAATCGGATGATCTCATACAAGGTAGTTGCGACATAGCTGGTAATCTCCTAACTGTACTATTTGATTCGGGTGCTACACATTCGTATATCTCTTTAGATTGTGTGAGACTTTTGAACTTGCATGTTTCTTCGTTGTCGTTTGATTTGATCGTTTCTACCCCAACTGCTAAGTCTGTTACTATGCATTCAGTATGTTTGAGCTGTCCTATTGTTATCCTTGATAGGAAATTTCTTGTTGATTTGATATGTTAGCCTTTGACACAATTGGATGTGATCCTAGACATGGATTGGTTATCTTCTAACCATATCCTTTTAGAATGTGCACATAAAACCATAGTTTTCCTGACCCTAAGATTTCTGGATTTTTAACTGCCAACCAAGTAAGAGCTTCTTTGAAAGATGGATCTCCGGGATACATGCTTCTATTCTGTTTAGAAGTCGAGAGGGACATTGTTCTGAGCGATGTGCCAGTTATGAAAGATTTTTCGGAAGTGTTTCCCGAGGATGTTCCAGGTTTACCGCCTGTGAGAGAGATCGAGTTTTCGATTGACTTAGTTCCGAGATCCGGTCCGATCTCTATTGCTCCGTCTAGGATGTCACCTACAGAGTTAGCCGAGCTAAAAGCTCAACTAGAGGATCTGTTGTCTAAGCAGTTTATGAGTTCGAGTGTGTCCCCATGGGGAGCACCAGTGTTGTTAGTACAAAAAAAGGACGGAGGTTCAAGACTCTGCGTGGATTACCGTCAACTCAACAAGGTGACGATCAAGAACAAGTATCCCCTACCACGCATAAATAATCTGATGGATCAACTCCGAGGAGTTGCTTTCTTTTCAAAGATCGACCTGAGATCTGGTTATCATCGGATTAGAGTGAAGGCTGAGGATATACCTAAGACTGCATTCAGGACACATTATGGTCACTATGAGTACCTCGCGATGCCTTTTGGAGTGACGAATGCACCTGCTATCTTCATGGACTATATGAACCGGATTTTCCGCCCGTTTCTATATCAGTTCGTTGTCGTATTCATCGATGATATTCTCATCTACTCTAAAAGTCCCGACGAACATGAGGAACACTTGCGACAAGTTTTACAGATTCTTCACAAGGAGAAGTTGTACGCAAAGCTACCTAAGTGCGAGTTTTGGCTGGATGAAATCAAGTTCTTCGGGCACGTGATTACGAAGGAAGGAATTTCCGTTGACCCTACTAAAGTAGAAGCAGTACTTTTGTGGGAAAGATCCAATACTGTGACAGAAATCCGCAGTTTCGTTGATTTGGCTGGTTATTACAGAAGATTCATTGAAGGATTCTCAAAGATCGTTGCGTCGTTGACTCAACTTACGAGGAAGGACCAACCTTTTGATTGGACGGAGAAATGTGAGGAAAGTTTCCTGGAGATGAAGCAATGTTTGACAAACTCACCCGTGTTAGTGTTACCCAAACCGGACAACCCATATGAAGTGTACTGTGATGCTTGACATCAGGATTTAGGATGTGTACTTATGCAACATCGAAAGGTTGTAGCCTATGCTTCGTGCCAGTTGAAAACTCATGACCCGACGCACGGCCTAGAGTTAGCTGCTGTGGTTTTTGCACTGAGGATTTGGAGGCACTACTTGTGCAGATCTAAGTTTGATGTCTTTAGTGACTACAAGAGTTTGAAGTACCTGTTCAACCAAAAAGAGCTTCACATGAGGCAGAGACAATGGATGGAGTTTCTCAAGGACTATGATTTCACTTTGCTATACCATCCGGGAAAAGCAAATGTCGTCGTAGACGCTTTGAGTCGAAAGACCCTGCATATCTCTGCAATGATGGTTAAAGAGTTTGAGTTGATTGAGCAGTTTCGTGATCTCAATCTATTTATGGAAGAGAACGATGAGAAGAATAGTTTGGGAATGATCAAGGTATCCAGTGGACTGATGGAAACGATCCGAGGACAACAAGCAACTGATGAGTACCTTAAAGAGAAAAAGGAGTTACTTGGACAAGAGAAGGCTGCAGAATTCAGCTTGGAAATAGATGACATTTTGAGATACAATGGACGGGTTTGTGTACCTAGCAACCCAGGGCTAAGGAAAATGATTCTGGAGGAAGCACATAAGAGCAAGTTAAGTATTCACCCTGGATCAACCAAAATGTATCAAGAGCTGAAACAGAGGTTTTGGTGGCCAGGAATGAAGAAACAAGTGGCTGAGTACGTAGCATCATGTCTGACTGGCCAGCAATAAAAAGTAGAACATTAACGACCTGGTGGAATTCTTCAATCCTTGGATGTACTCGAATGGAAATGGGAGAGCATCTCAATGGATTTTGTGGTAGGTTTGCCAAGGACTTCTAAGAGTTTTTATTTGATTTGGGTGATTGTTGATAGACTAACGAAGTCAGCACACTTCTTACCTGTTAAGAACAACGATACAGTGGAGAAGTTAACCGAACTGTATGTCAAGGAAGTGATCAGACTACATGGAGTACAGTCAAGTATCGTTTTAAATAGAGACCCAAAGTTTACTTCACGTTTTTGGCAAAGTCTACATCAAGCCTTAGGAACAAAGTTGAGATTGAGTTCAGCATACCCCCCTCAAACGGATGGACAGACGGAGAGAACGATACAATCTTTGGAAGATCTACTGAGGGCTTGTGTCATTGACCATAGTGGAAGCAAGGATGATCTTTTGCCTCTTAGCGAGTTCACATACAACTACAGCTTTCATTCCAGTATAGAGATGGCACCCTATGAGGCTCTGTATGGACGAAAGTGCCAAACACTGTTGTGTTGGTACCAGGATGGAGAGAGTACGATTTTGGGCCCCGATCTTGTGCAATAGACTTTAGAGAAGGTTAAACAAATCCATGAAAAGATGAAGACGGCAAAGAGCAGACATAAGAGCTACTCCAACAGACGAAGGCGACCCCTCGAATTCCAAGAAGGTGAACACGTGTTCCCGAGAGTCATACCCACGACTGGGGTAGGTAGAGCTATAAAGTCCAGAAAACTCACTCCCAAATTCATTGGACCTTACCAAATTCTTCGTCATATTGGTCCAGTAGCTTACCGGATTGCCTTACCACCTTTTCTCTCCAATATTCATAATGTTTTCCATGTCTCACAACTTAGGAAGTATATTCCTGATTCTTCCCATGTAATCGAACCCGATGTAGTACTATTACGAGAAAACTTGTCCTATAAGACATCACCTGTACGAATCGATGATAAGAGGATCAAGCTACAGAAGGGAAAACAAATCTCCTTAGTCAAGGTTCTGTGGAATGAAGCAACTGGAGACGCAACATGGGAACTGGAGGACAAGATGAGATTAAAATATTCCGATCTTTTTCCAGGTACGTAATTTCGAGGACAATTTTTTTTTAGAGATGTAACACCCCGATTTTCACTGCTTTTTATATCAATAATCTATGTACATAAGTTTTTATTTTATTTGAGATTTTAGAAAATGAAATTAAATAAACCAAGTTCATATTCATACTCTATGGCATCGTAGGTAGTTACGGTTAAATTTTGGGTTGAAACTTCAGACGGAGCCTGGTCTGCGTTTTCACTAACTGTAAGATTTTACTGATCAGAAGACCTAATTTTGACTCATGAACGAAACAGTTAGGTTTAAAATCGCATTTCCAACAATTTTGATAAAATTCATTTTTCGCACTAAAAAGTGAAATAATATAAATTATTCGGGCGAAACCTTGAATCGGGTGAAGAACGGAGCTGAATACGAATTTACAGGGACTCGCTAACGAATAAACCTGAAGTCATATCAAGTCACATCACCCAGGAAAGCGTGCCAGTGTCATGATGGCGTTTAAAAATATCTGGACGCGAAAAGACCAAAATGCCCCTGGCCTTTTAATATTTACCATTTAACCTTGTGTGAAAAGACTCTTTTGCCCTTAAGTGGAAAATTTTGGACCTTCATACCCCACGCATAAGCTAGCTTCATGAAGCCTTCACCATTTCTTTTTCACACTTCATCTTCTTCCTTTCTTTCTCTTATTTTCAAGCTTGGTCTATAACCATTTTTGGTGAAACAAGAGTTGAATCTTGCTCATTTCTCATCATCTAGGAGGTATGGCTACTCTCTTGATCCATGAACTTCAAGTTCTTCTCCTATTTCTTGTTTGAAAACCACGGTTTCCATGAGTTCCAACTTCTAGATCCTATCTTCAAAAATTTCTAGAAAATTGTACAAAAATCCTTTTAATGTGAAACAAATTTCTATAAGCTAGTTTCATCACCCTCTTTCATTTTCCAAGAGCATTTAATCAAAAGATTTTCCTATCCCATTTGGTTATAGAGTGGACGAACCCTACATGATGAAAAATCATGGGTTTTGTTTCAAGTTTTTGGTTTAATGAGACTTGATCTAGTGTTGTGTATGCTTACGGATCATCCATCCCAGAGATTGAAACCAAATGAGATCCCTAGCCTATTTTTCTATAGGATGGCCAAACCCTAAAATAGCTTGGGTGGGTGAGTTTTGGTTGATTTTATTAATTGTTAGCTGTGATTGTTGTGAAGGATCAAGCTTTGATTGATTGTTCTAAGCGGTGCGAAGGAAACCGGAGTCGGAACGGAAAACACTTTGAGGACTAACTTGGAATCTTCAAGAGGTAATGGGGGATTTCTCATAATGAGTTTGGTAGTCTTACGAGCTTGGTTGTTAGCTGTGTTGTTGTTGTTTTTTATTGGAATTATGACATGGATCCTACTTTGTGAATGTACTATATGTTGTGCATATACTTGTATTAGTTGGTGAATATGTGATTAGACGTTGAAAATAGATTGTGGCATTGATACCTGGGATAAGATATACTTACGATGATTTGTTTAAGATTGATGCTTATACATGAATGTATTGGATTGTGATACGACTGTATTGGTTGAGAGCATAGTGTAGGCTATAGCTTGATAATGAAGATTAAAATGCTTAAAAGCCTTAATCGGAGTTTTAAAAATGCATTCTGAAATCAAAGAAAAATTTTGAGAATAGTTTTTCCTCATCAAGGAAAGAAACTTCTTTTTAAAATGTTAGACCCTTTTTAAAAGAAAAAGTCTGTTTAAGGAAATTCCATTCAAACGCTTGCTTTTTAGAAAAATGTTTTCAGATGACGAAACCTTTTAGAAAGTTGATTTACAAAGAAAAGAGTTTCTTGAAAATTCTTTAGTTCATGCCAATGAGGTTTTGACTTTTTTTTTCCAAGTTTTATATACGAAAATAAGACTCGAAAAGGAAAATGGTGATTACCCTTTCACTTTGTGAAGTCTGCAAACCTAGTGATCGAGACGTCGGGCAAGTGTTTTGTGAGTTGAGCAGTCGGACTATGTGTCCTGTGTTTTGAATGAACGGGCTAGATGTCCTTTAAAATGAGTCATGAGCTGTGTGCCTTGACAGAAAGAATAAACGAAAAAGAAAACAAAAAACTTTCTGTGTACATACATGAATCGGCAGACGTGCCACGAAATCTAGCAACAATCCATTATGGTTGAAAATATGAGCTAGTCAAGACCACTTGGTCTATAGGGGCATCCTATCTTCGAGACTCCACAAGAGACCAGAGGCATTGAAACCCCGTGCCGTGGTAATCGGTTGCCCAACACGGATGAACTCAATCAGAGACTGGACTATTCACGATATGGTTTAGACGTGATACCCTAGAACAATTGGAGTTCGGACCTAAATTGAGAGGCCGACTCATGAGGACAATTATGTTATAGGAGTATTTACGACCTATCACTTGACGAAGGGAAGTTAAGAATCTCCGGAGAAAATGAAGTAGAAAGATGATACTGAAGTCTCATGCATTATTATAACTCATGATGATGTTTGAGATATTATGTTATATGAATATCTGTTACTGCAACTGTATTTATATGTAGATGTATGTTTTGTTTGTCGCTTGTGCGGCTATTGTGATAAACTTGTGGAATGAGTATCTCATCTTTGCCTGTACATGTTGGACATACCCTGTCGTATTTTTGGATACATGTACAGATGCTGCCCAGAGGTCCTCCCAGACATTTGAGGACTCTAATGATGGAGTCCCATGAATATGAAGAGAAGGAGGATCCCTCCGAATTCCTCCGGGAATTGGAGCTGACTTTGGGGTTTTTCCCCAATGGCTACTTTTAGCCCGACCAGCATTAGAGTCTTGGTTTGTTTTTGAAGCAGTCGTACTTTATCTGTTGTTTTTATGTTGACTTATTATTTTGAAGTCTGTAACCTATGATAATAGACTACAATTTCTACTACTAGTTAAACTCTGTTTCTAGAAAACCTATATGCTCTGGCATTAATACCTTATGTTTATTCTGTCTTGGATTTTAATATTGGAGTATGTTATGATATTTACTTCATCTTTCCTGTATTTAATTATTGTATCGTGGAGAAAGTTTTTTTAGATTCACGTTTTTTAACATAGTTATTTACTTAAAGTATCTTCCGCAAGCAACTAGCATTTTTATTTGTTTATGTTTTCCGCAATCGAGTTTGAGACGTAGCACCGAGGGGGTGTTACACTATCTACATCAATCACATTCCTCAACATGTTTCATTGCAGGACCAATAACTATCTTTATAGTTGTCCTGTTACAGACAACGTTTGACAGTATTAAAGCCTACAACTACATATGTTAGGAATCGTTGTGCCTTCAAGTCGAAGGACTACTTCACTATGGTCACCATGAGAATCGCTTATGACACTTACATAACTATTATGCAGTGTTCTCATAGCGGGTCACTCCAGTATAAATATACCACTAATATTTATACCTATGTGAGGACTTGATATCTTATATGTATGACCTGTGAAATGTGGTCATCAGTACACTCACATAATAGTCTCAATGTATTATTATTGTCCTTATTAATAATAATACTTGACTATGGATATTTAAGAATAGTGTTCTATAATTCAATGGCATCTCACCGTCAAGTCATACTTGACGTTCCATTAAATGAACTACCTATTCTAAGGACTAGTGCCAATTAGCATAAATCTAATACCTATCGACCTAGTATGAGCGTCACGCTTTTGCTGAGCAAAAAGCTTGGTAAGCGTGTCAGCAACATTGTCTAGTGTATCAACTCTGCATATCTTCACATCTCCTCTATCGATAATCTCTCGAGTGAGATGGAAACGCCTGAGCACGTGTTTGGATCTCTGGTGAGACCTGGGTTCCTTGTCTTGTGTGATTGCTCCATTGTTATTGCAATAGAGGTCAATTGGGTCCACAATGCTAGGAACAGTACCAAGTTCAGAGATGAACTTCTTGATCCAAACAGCCTCCTTTACTGCATTGGATGCAGCAATATATAATCATGCTCCCGCTAATCTTGTACACACAAGGTTCATCCTCATTCTTGTTGAATCCAAACTGTCTCACAGCTTCATCAAAATGAAGATTCCAACTTCTGGAAGCTTGCTTGAGTCCATAGATGGATCTCTTCAATTTCTACACCTTTCCAGCATCCTTTGAATCGACAAAACCCTCAGGCTGTGTCATGTACACATCCTCGAGGAGATTCCCGTTAAGGAATGCAATTTTGACATCGATCTGCCAGATTTCATAATCATGGTATGCGGCAATAACAAGTTGAATCTGAACAGATTTAATCATTGCAACTGGAGAGAAAGTTTCATCATAGTCTATACCATGAATTTGCTTGACACCTTTCGCAACCAGTCGCGCTTTGAAGGTATTAACCTTTCCATCCATGTCAACCTTCCATTTAAAGACCCACTTGCACCCTATGGGTTTTACCCATTCGGGTGGATCCACCAAGGTCCAAACTTGGTTAGTGTACATGGATTCCATTTCGGATCCCATGGCTTCTATCCACTTCTCAGATTCAGGTCAAACTATGGCCTCCTGGTAGGTAACACGCTCATCTTGATCCATGAGCAGTACATCACCTTCTTGAGTTAGGAGAAGTCCAAATCTCTCAGGCTGTGTACGTGATCTGTTTGACCTACCCGGTTCTTGAACCACAACATCTTATGGAATCGGTTCTTGTTCCGTTGCAGACGAGTCAGTACTCTGTGGTGCTTGGATTTCTCCAAGTTCTACAGTTCTCCCACTATCTACTTTAGAGATGTATTCCTTTTCAAGGAACACTCCAGTCCTGGCGACAAACACTTTGTCATCAGTGGGGTTATAGAAATAGTATCCTTTCATTTTTTTGGGATACCCCACAAAAGTACATTTATCTGATTTGGGTTCCAATTTATTTGTGATTAAACGTTTGACATAGACATGACAACCCCAAATCTACATAAAAGACAAACTAGGCTTTCGCCCCTTCCACATCTCATGTGATGTTTGTTCTACCGCCTTTGTTGGAACACGGTTAATTGTGAAAGCTGCTGCAAGTAATACATAACCCCAGAAATAGTTTGAAAGATCTGAGTGACTCATCATCAATCGCACCATGTCCAACAAGGTGCGATTCCTCCTTTCGAACACGCCATTCCATTGTGGTGTTCCGAGAGGAGTGAGTTGGGATACTATCCTACACTCTTTCAGATAGTCATCAAATTCCTGGCTAAGGTATTTACCACCACGATTTGATCGTATGGCTTTAATACTCTTGCCCAGTTGGTTTTCTACTTCATTCTTGAACTCTTTGAACTTTTCAAAGGTTTCAGATTTGTGTTTCATTAGATACACATATCCATATCTAGTGAAGTAATCAGTAAATGTGACAGAGTAGGAAAAACCACCCCTAGCAGGTATGTTCAGTGGCCCACATACATCACTATGTATCAATCCAAAAAGATCACTGGCCCTTTCACTATTACCAGTAAATGGGGCCTTAGTCATCTTTCCCAATAAACAAGATTCGCACGTATTAAATGATTTATAATCAAAAGAATCCAATAATCCATCTTTATGGAGTTTGGAGATGCGTTTCTCATTAATATGGCCTAAACAACAATGCCAAAGATATGAAGGATTCAAACCATTGGGTATGATCCTTTTTGCATTTATGTTATATATGGGCATGGCGAGATCAAGAATATAAAGTCTATTACTCAATGGTGCATTAGCAAACAAAACATTATCCAAATAAAGAGAACAACATTTGTCCTTAACATTCAAATGAAAACCCTTCTTGTCCAAACAAGAAACAGAAATAATGTTTTTGCTAATAACGGGAACATAATAACAATTATGAAGTTCCAAAATAGCTCAATATGTAAAGTTAAAACATAAGTCCCTACGTCTAATGCAGCAACTTTTGTTCCATTTCTGACGCGTAGGTCCACTTCACCTTTAGTCAATTTCGTCCTACTTCTTAGTCCCTCAAGCGGAAGTCTCACTTCCCTTCTTTTTCTCTTCCAGGTATTTTGTTGCAGCTCCTCTTCCAGTGACCAAGTTGGCCACGATTGTGGCAATTGCTTTCCTTAGCTACCCCGCCTACAAGCTTCAAGCCATAAGTGCTAGGTTTAAACTTTTTCTTGCCTTTGCCCTTCTTCTTGCTCCATGGATTCTTTTTAGCCTGCTTTCCAGAATCAACCATCATTATGGCTTTACCTTTTCCCTTATTAATGTTCTGCTCAGCAGTTCTCAACATGCCTAGCAGTTCTGGCAGAGTTTTGTCAATGTCATTCATGTTATAATTCATGATAAATTGACTATAGCTTTCTAGCAACGATTATAAAACTACATCTGTAGCCAACTCTTGGCTCAGTGGAAAACCCAACCTTTCAAGGCTCTCAATGTACCCAATCAAAAGGAGTACATGAGGTCCAACTGGGCTTCCTTCTGCCAGCTTACAATTTAACAGGGCTCTGGAAACTTCAAAGCGCTCATGCCTCAAATGCTCTTGGTAGAGCATTTTGAGACGTTCGATCATATTGAACACCTCCATGTTCTCATGTTGCTTCTGAAGCTCAGAACTCATTGAGGCAAGCATGAGGTAGTTAATATCCAGGGCATCATCCTGATACTTCTTGCAAGTATCTCTGTCAGCCCTAGAAGCATCCTCGGGTAGTTCAAGAGCAACTTCCTCAAGAACCTACATCTTTTCTCTTGCCTAAGGACAATCCTCAGGCTTCGGTACCAATCTAGAAAATTACTTCCAGATAACTTGTTCTTCTCAAGGACAGATCGCAGTGACATATTATTAGTTGTGTTTGGTGCCATGGATATCTACATAAAATAAATATGCAAAGTATAAGTATCATCATTTTAAAACATATTTAATAGGTCTTTATTAAATACGCTCCCACTATTTTACTCAAATCAATGACCCTCATCATTGACTCGGAAAATCCCGTTGCGAGATTTTCTAGTGGGACCAAGATCCATATTTCACCTCGTTTTGAGTCAGCTGTGGCTGATCGCCCAGAACTCAGCTATTTAGGTAGGAAACTCCTTTCCAATTACATCCAATATAATTCTTGGACCGATTGGGTACTCCTTATTCTAATCCATCATATGGATTAATGCCCAACCCCATGCCTCTAAGCCATTTCAATCCTATTGAATACACTTAGTTAAGTTCAACCTAATGGTTGGTAGTAGGTTATTTCACCTTTCACGTCTCACCGGAATATATTAAGGTGCTCAGCTGTAGCATGATCCACACTTAAATGATTCTGACCTTGACGAGTGTCATGCATCAGGAAGCATTTAATAACTTAATTTATTGAGGGAATTTAATAATTAAGTGATCTCACCGGCTTGTTTATCATATAAACGTCTCTCATAGCATACATGACATACTAGCTTACATGCATTCAAAACATATTAAGCATACAATGACATAAATGCTATCATACAATTTAAATTCCAAATTTAAATCATACTTCTCATACATTTCATCCATCACATACATAAACATACAAGACATATAAAAGGTATTATGATTATGGCCTCCTAATGTGCAATAATTAAAACTAATTATTACAATCTTTGACCATGGAGCAAACTTCCAAAGTTCCTCCCACTGGCGTCATGATTTGGTGTTGCCTCCATGTCAACCGTGCAATTTACAAAATTTAAAATAAAATAAATAAAGTAAATATTACGACACACATGCCGTATTTATAAAATAAATACAATAAATCACGACTCATAGGCCGTATTTACCAAATAAAATTAACATCAAAACTAGGGCCAAAACCATATACCGTACATTTAATAAACAATTTATAAATATGGAAAAGGGGACAAAATCACATTCTTTCCATCAGCACGATGGTGGCAAATGGCGCACGGCCGTGCTGAAAACTCGCTGACTCTGTTCAAAAGTGGCACGGTCGTGCCAAATGACGCACGGCCATGCTACGCGTTCACTAACGCTAACTCAAACTTCCACGACCATGCTACAGGGAGCACGGTCGTATCAAACGGCGCAGCAGGATTCCTGATGCGAAACCTTGTTTACGTCAGGAGCACAACCAAGCACACAAAACATGTTGAAAGAGATTTATATTACATACAAATCATACAAACATGCTTTTAAATATACAAATCATATTTAAAAGCAATAAACATGTTATCATACAATGGCAAACAATCCTAGGATACATGGCAAACTACGGTCAGACACTCTGATACCACTGTTGGGGTTTCGAGAGGGATAATTTTTAAAAATTAATGTATAAAAACCGCTTGAGCGGAAAAAACCCCTTTAGTAAAGGACCATATATCGCACATGAATCACAAGAATATTGTGTTTACCTCTTGAAGCGTAGCTTTACCACGATCACTATAAGCACGTCAGCAACACTGGTAAGTGACGAACACTGCTACGGTGTGAATGGCAACTTGATCTACACAGCTACAGAGCAGCAGATCCGAGGAACACTGCTGCTACCACCACAAAGGGAGAGGTTCTTCTTTATCACCGGTATTGCAAAGTATCAATACATCTACTCAGTCCACGCGAGCAAACCAACGTCAGAGATAGCGTAGTGCTAGGTATTAGGATTGGGAGAGGCATGGCACACAGAGAGAGAAAAGAAGGCGAGCCTGTCAAGGGTGTACAGCGGCCGTTATGAGTGCTCTGTGTTGTGTGTACCTTATGTGACGTACACAGCTTACTAATAGCTGTCACACACTTAACCTAACCCAGTTGGGCTACTATACACTATAGGCTCAATGTTTAATTATTAATTAAATCATATTTAATTAATCAATTAAATTGATCCCATTTTAATTATTAATTAAATCATATTCAATTAATCAATTAAATTAAGTCTCTGAACATTTGCTCTATGCGTGTGACCCTATAGGTTGTCAATTAATTGGCAATAATATTAATTATTATTAATCATATTAATAATCAATTAATATTATAAACAAAGAGCGGCATCTAGCAATACATCATTGCTACCCAATTAATTAGAATATTGGTGATACAACTAAACCATATTGCAACCATATATAATGTGCAGTCAACGCCCTTTCGTCTCAATGTCTTAATTGAACACAAGGCATAAATGTGTCATCCTTGTTTAGTTCACTTATTTATTTCTTGATCTAGTAATTAACGTACGATCATGTGGGCCCAATATCTCATATTTTCTACCTTAGCATGGCCATTCATTTCTACGTCGCATACCATCAAGAGGCTTATAGACATTACCCCTGTTATGTAGGAGGGACAAATCCTATCTACATCACTCACATTCCTCAACATGTTTCATTACACACCCAATAACTATCTTTATAGCTGTCTTGTTACAGACACCGTTTTATAGTATTAAAGCCTACAACTACATATATTAGGAATCGTAGTGACTTTAAGTCGAAGGATTACTTCACTATGGTCACCATGAGAATCGCTTATGACACTTACATAACTATTATGCAGCGTTCTCATAGCGGGTCACTCCAGTATAAATATTCCACTAATATTTATACCTATGTGAAGACTTGATATCTTATACCTATGACCCGTGAAATGTGGTCATCAGTACACTCACATAATAGTCTCATTGTATTATTATTGTCCTTATTAATAATAATACTTGACTATGAATATTTAAGAATAGTGTTCTATAATTCAATGTCATCTCACGGCCAAGTCATACTTGATGTTCCATTAAAAATACCTATTCGAAGGACTTTATTATGCTATAAATATGATCATCAAATACAACATAATGAATAAATGCATCATATATAAAATATAGAATAAAGTCATGATACAATATATATATAAATCCAAAATATATATTGGCCACTAGAGCTTACACCAGTAGTATCTTGCCCATGTCACATGGCATATACCTGTCCAAGGGACAAACCCTGTTACATCAGATGTAAAGGGAACGCATGAATAAGATTATATATGCTTCGTCAGTTGAATCTGTTATGTATGCCATGATATGTACTCGAACAGATGTCTCGTATGCTTCGAGCATGACGAGAAGGTAGCAATCCAATCCAAGTGAAGGTCACTGGACCGAAGTCAAGAATATCCTTAAGTACTTGAGAAGAACTAAGGATTCATTCTTGATCTGAAATGGTGAGGAAGAGCTCGTTGTAAGAGGTTACACCGATACTAGCTTCCAAACTGTTAAAGATAACTTTAGATCGCAGTCTGATTTTGTGTTTTGCCTTAGTGGTGGCACTGTGAGCTTGAAAAAGTTTCAAGCTTGAGAAAGTTGCTGATTTTATTATAGCGGTCGAGTGTATAGTTGCCTTAAATACAGATTTAGAGGTCATTCGGATCAGGAAGTTCATTTATGAACAAGTCGTAGTTCCTAACTTTGCGAATGCCATTGATCTCGTTGCGATGATGATGGAGTAATCGCGTAAGCTAAGGAAACATGATCTCACCAGTGATCTGAACATGTACTTAGGTGCTTCCTTCTCATTCGATAGATGATCGATAGAGGAGATGTGAAGATGTGCAGAATGACAACAATAAACAATTCACTATTAGAGTCTCTTGCTCAGTGGTAGCATGATGTAACACCCTACTTTTCACTTTTATGTCTATATCTGTTAATACTTAATTATAGATGTTTGCGTATGTTGTTTATGCCTATTTTTGATGCATAAATTCATAGTTGTAGTAGTTCAGCCTTTAGAATAATCGATCCATCCGAGTCTAAATAACCTGTTTCACGGTTTTGGCCATATCTTGAGTTCTAGACATCCGATCGAGGTGATCTTGGATGCGTTGGAAAGCTTAGATAATTATATACAAGTCTTGTTCAGGTGGCGAGGCCAAAAACACGTTTTCTAAAAGGGAAATCGAT
Source organism: Ammopiptanthus mongolicus (assembly GCA_039655645.1). Taxonomy (NCBI): domain Eukaryota; kingdom Viridiplantae; phylum Streptophyta; class Magnoliopsida; order Fabales; family Fabaceae; genus Ammopiptanthus; species Ammopiptanthus mongolicus. The sequence goes on from CM077349.1 coordinate 53,764,329, forward strand.
TTGGGAAATCGATTTCCAGTTGAAGAAATCGATTTCCAGAAAGTGGAAATCGATTGTTTAAAGGGCAAAATCGATTTCCTTGATAAGAAAATCGATTTGGCCAATGGAAAATCGATTTCCATGGTTGTGGAATCGATTCTCATGCGTGTCAGAGCTTGTGTACGGGCTATACTGGATACGGCCCATTCCTCCTAAAACGTCCCTAACAGTTATATATACATAGCGTATGACCTAAACCTAGTATCCACACCCTATTGTACACACTCTTTGCCTCTTCTCATCCCTAAGAGCTCTAATTGATCTCTTGCTCTATAAAACCCTAAGGACGAATCCTGCTTTGGTGTTCTTCATCAAGAACACGCCGTTGTTTGGCTAGTCTATCCCTGCTGCTAGAGTTAATCTCCTAAGTTAGAAACCAAGGTGAGTTTCTAATCCTAGATTTGTTTTCCCTTTCAATCCTTAACTTAAAGATCGACTCTGCTTTCCAATGTTGCGATCGTGATCAAGTGCTGAACCCGTAAGAAGAAACCGTAGCAGAACTTGGCTCTGTTCTTTTTCCCTTAGACTGTGAATCGTCATACAAGGTATGGGGGGAGAAAATTTGGTCATGAATATGTGGGTTTTGGGATAGGTTAAGATGAAGGGGTTAACCCATGACCCCTATGTATGCCTGCGTATGCCTATGAATGTTGTTATGTTGTTTTCTGGCTATATGAGTATTGATTGATGAATAATCTGATGTTATAACATGTTTATAACTATGAGTTCAAGATTTATATGATTGTTGATGAATTGATAGTGATGAGCATGTTGTTTATTCCATGATACGGTGTTTTGTTAACATTATGCTATTAGAACCTAGTTATAAGGAGAAAATAAATAGGCAATGTGAGATTGATGACCAAGGATTAGTTTGAGAACCCTTAGGTTATGATTTATGAGTGTTGGACTAATCAAATTGGAGATAGATAGCTTAGGCTCGAATGATATGTTAATTAGAGAACGTAGACTGGTCCGATAGCGGAGAAAACCCGCTTTTGTATGATTTGACACCCAGAAATCGATTTCCAGCACATGGAAATCGATTTGAATCCTCCAAGAATCGATTTCCAAGGTGTGGAAATCGATTTGGCCTTGTAGAAATCGATTTCTAGAATCGATTTTCCTTGTTGAAAATCGATTGGGGAAATCGATTTGAACATGTTGAAATCGATTTCCAGAGATTGGAAATCGATTTGAAGACTTGAGAAATCGATTCCAGAGATTGGAAATCGATTCTCACGTGCCCAGGAGAAGTTTTGACCCCTTATGTGTAACACCCCGATTTTCACGTTTTATAATTCTTCAGTATTTTAATGTCTTTATTTTATTCGAGGTCGTAGGAATAGAAATAAAATATTCCGAGACCATAGTCATGCTTGACGATATCGTAGGAAGCTACGATTAAGTTTTGAGTCAAAAACTCAAACAGAGTCCGGTCTGCGTTTTTACACTGACAGTATGATTTTACTGCTCATAAGACCTCAGATGGACCCGTGAACGAGACAGTAAGTCTTAGAATTCGATTATCTACGTTTTGGTTAAATTTCGTAAAAATTTCAGAAAAATCACTTTTTGACCTTCGTTCGAGTGGAATTCTCAATCGGGTGACGAACGGAGCCACATATGGACTTACCGAGACTCGCCAACAGATAATCTTGATATCACAACATCCCAGGACACTTGGGAGAGTATGCCAGAGTCGTCATGACGATCGGGAAAATCTAGACGTGAAATGACCAAAATGCCCCTAACCTTAGCCTTTTGCACTTTTACCATTTTACCCTTTTGGCAAATGACCTTTTTGCCCTTAAGTGACTTGTTTTAAGGCTGAACTCAGCCCTCACACCCTCTCATTCACGCATCCCAGCTCTCTTGAAGAGCCAAGAACACCCATCTCCTTCCTTAGAGCAAAACCTCCATTGTTGTTCATGAGAAATTCATGAAACCTTGTTAGAATCACTTGATTCCTTGAGCAATCTTCCTTCATTTTATGGTAAGATCATTTCTATGATCTCTTAGCTTCTTGAATATCTCTTTATTTCAAGATCAATCTTCATTTTCATGAAAATTATTTCTTAGATCCAAAACTTTGAAAATCCATAGGAAATTGTAGAAAAATCATTTTGAGGTAAGACCAAGTTCTTTGAACTCACCTCATCATTCTCTATCTAAACCCAAGAGCTTATGATTCAACTTTCATCATAGCTCAAAAAGCACATTAGGGCCGAACCCTTCTTGATGGTGATGAATAGTGTTTTCATCAATTTTTGATTTTTAACACTTGATTTCATCCTTAGCTTTCCTAATGCCTTTGAATCTATGAAATGGAAAACCAAGATCAATTCCTAGCTTTATTCTCTTTAGGGTGGCCGAAACCCTCTTTGTGAGAATTGTTGAGTTTGGTTTGATTGTTGTTTAATGTTTGATTGTTTGGTTGTTTGTAGTTGGTGACAACTATCAGGAGGTTCACAAACCGATCAACCGACTTTGATCTGGGAATCTGCTCTTCAACAGGTATGGGGAGAAGAACCTCATCACACCAAGATGGTGGTGGTGAAGATGGTTGTTTACTTTATGTGTGGGTGAAACCCTTTAGTTTGGGTTCACTTTTAGTTGTTATGTTTTGTTAAGTTCTCTTGGAGAACAAGGTTGTCATGATGAGTTTATGCTTGAGTATGTTGTAGTGTGCTTTAGTATATGTTGATGATGAGATGATTGAATGAAAAACCATTTTCATGTATGTTGGAAAACCTACTTTGATCATTAGATCAAGTATGGACTTTTTATTGTTGATTATGAGACCATAATGTGTGATGGACTTGGATGTTTGATTATGATGTAGTAATGTGTATTATGGTTATCATGATTGTGTAAGTGTTGTGAGCCATACTTTGATTGGTTGATGAAGTAAAACCTCACATTGATTCCTAGTTGGCTATTAGCCATGACCTTGAGGAAGGGAAGGATATGAATAGTTCTTGGACAAGTCAAGTTTTGATGTAAAGAAAGTGTTTTCAATAACTTGTGTTTTTCAAAGAAAAACCCTAAGTGACTTTAAATGGAATTTAATCTCAAAGTGCTTTCACCAAAGTGAAACATGTTTTATACCTTATCCTTAGTTCATCTAGCTAATCAAGTGACTCAAAATGAGAAAAGAAGTGGTTTCATGAAGAGAATCAAAATGGTTCCCTAAGGTTGATGTCTTGTTTTAAGGCAACTTTTAGCTAAGCGAATTTACTTTCGCTACGCGAAAAACAGGGAAAGTCTTAGTTGGGCATCACTGCCTCACTTTCGCTAAGCGAATTCATATTCGCTAAGCGAACCCAGCAAATTTCGCTACGCGAATTACATCTCGCTGAGCAATCCAGAGAAGTCCCCAATAGAGGTGTAACCGTCTGAACTTTCGCTAAGCGAAATCATTCTCGCTAAGCGAATAAAGTGAAGTTTCGCTACGCGAATTCTGTCTCGCCGAGCGATCCAGAGGTGTTTCTAAAGAGGTGCAACCGTCTGAACTTGCGCTAAGCGAATTCATATTCGCTAAGCGAATACAATATATTTCGCTACGCGATTTATGTCTCGCCGAGCGAACCAGAGGAGTTCCAAAGGAGGCATTACTGCCTCATTTTCGCTAAGCGAATGAAATTCCGCTAAGCGAATTTCATGTTTCAGAAAATGCTAGAAATGAAGTAAGTAGTTCAAATGTTGTTTTAAATCAAATGAGTTTTCAACTGTAAAAGTTGTTTGGTTTACAAAAAGAGTTTTCTAACTCAATTGTAAAGTTTTACGCGTGAAAAACCTAAGTTAAGTAATTAACTTAGAGTTGAAGACAAGGGTTAATTAAGTATGGTATGTGGTGGAACAAGACCATGTACTATACCATTGATGACTTAGTACATCAATGAGTTCATAAGACTTAAGTGAAATCAACACTTGTTTCCTTAATTGAAAGACAAGGGATTAATATCTTAGAAAGGCTTAAAGACTTATCTAAGAGGATTCTCAATCCTTATTCATAATGCTTAGGACTTGAGACATAATTCATAAGATGTAAACACAAACACGAAACGTTTTGGTTTTCAAAACAGTAGTTCGATGACGGACCGATGATTCGGATCCAGGTTAATCGTTCAATTGTTTCTGTCTTGTGATAACTGGAATGAGAGAGATCCTGAGGCTGTGCAGGTATGGGACTGTACAGTGGAAGGAATCCTGAGGCTATGCAGGTATGGGACTGTATAGTTAAGGGAAGGCATATAAGAATTGATTGGTACTACCCATACCAACAAGATTTATCTTCTTTTCGGGAACTTAGAACATAAGTACTTTATAGTTAAGCGTGCTTGACTTAGAGTAATTATGGGATGGGTGACCTTCTGGGATGTTTCCTAGAAAGCGTGTGAGTGAGGACAAAACACGCTGAAAAGACTTGTGTTGGTTTGTGGGGACAGTCGACGATTCTGAAAGCAGTCTGGATCATTCCAAAGGAATCACGAGATATTTATCCGATGGATAATTGTTTTATCCGATGGATAAATGTTTTATAAAACAAAGACGTGTGTAGTTCCTAAGGAAGAGAACCTTAGTGAGCCTTGAGGTTTATCCAATGGATAAACATTGCTTTATCGCATCTGCTTTGTGTAAGCATTGGCATTTCATGTGCATAGTTGTAAGGCCTTGAGCCTAGGAGTTGAGCTTACACCTTGATGCGGGTGCGAATCTTACGGTGACGATCTTCAATGGTCTTTTTGGAGGTATCAGGGTTGGAAGGGCTGACATGTGACCAGTTAGTGATTCTTCTGTGTCGTGGCGAATCCGTGCAATACACTGATATCCTCTACTAGATGCCGTACTTTTCATGTTTGGTCGAGAGTGTTACCGTAAAGCCAGATACGTGCACGTTACGAATGTTGTAGCATCTTGCTCATGGCTGGCAGAAACCGGAACATGTCCTCCCATTCACTCTCTCCGAATGTTTTGTTAGCTCCATGGAGTAGGGGTCAGAGTAGTACCCAGTGACATTGACATTGAGTCATATACATTGCATTGCATTGCATGGCTATTGATGTTTATGGCTATTGATGTTTACGTTTACTGTTATACATCGCTGTATTGTTTAAGGATGCCTTATATTATGCTGTTAAATGTTTAGCATGCTATTATGTTGTTAACTGCTTAACATGATTTATACTAAGAACCTTTGTAAGCGTGTTGGGTACGCTGTTACCCGGTGAGTCGTCCCGTTTTTACTACTGCTGTTTTGTTGTGTTGATGAACGGGAATCTCACCAATATCTGTATGTTTTCTGCTGGTACTTGCTGTTGATGCTTGAACAGATGGACGCGACGATGGTTCGGTTCCGCAGTCCTTTTGAGTTCGGAGGTGGACTCTTTTTCTGTTTTAGCTTTGTTGTCGGCCAGACTATGTCAGTTTTTGTAGTACCTTTTGGGAGCTATGACTCCTAGTACTTATTGTATTTCTTATGTCAGTCATACATTAGACTTATGTCTATATAAAGTAATGTTGTTATTTCTGTTTTCTGTATTATAATACTGTATGTATGTCCTAGTAATGCATGGTGAACCTAAGTTCACTTATTAGTATTATTTATTACCTTAACTAATCCCATTACATCTTTATGAAAAGAAAAGAAAAAGAAAAATCGTACTTTCCGCATTAATAAATATTTTCGGCCTTATAAACGTTAGGGAATGTGACACTCGGGAAAGGGTGTTGCATTATGCTTGATGGATAGTGTTATGTAAGCTTGTTATAATCTTAATAATTATATGACTTGAGGTTAAAATATTAGGATTAAGTTATAATCTTAATAAGATATGAATTGTGGTTTAGATATTAAGATTAAGTTATAATCTTAATAAATATATTACTTGAGGTTTAAATATTAAGGTTAAGTTATAATCTTAATAAAATATGAATTGAGGTTTAGATAATAAGATTAAGTATAATACTTAATAAAGGTATTGTTAAGTTAAGACTTAAAGAACAATTAATAAGACGATGATGTTATTGGTAATGATGCACTGTTTCCGATGTTGTTGGTTAAATCATTCTTGATGCTTATTGGTCAAGTTTGATGTTGATACATCATCTTTGATGCTTGTTGGTCAAAGTTGATAGCCATGTAATGGTGTTGATGATGGATGGTTGGACATGTGTTTGCATATTGATGAATATTGCACGCATCATACGTTGAAGTTGATATGTTGGGTGGAAAGCAAACGATGAATCGCGATAGTGGAGGCCACGATTGGGTATGGAAGTTCCAGGTGACATGGGCTAGCTACCTATTGTCGGAGTGACCTAATGAATAAGCTTGAGTACCCTGACTAGCCACTATACGTTATCAAGATTAGTGAGAGTGTTCGGGGATGGCCCATGGTCTGGCATATCATCCACGTTGATAACCGGACATGTACTCCTAATCGTCTTTCCAGAGTTAGAGTTGTTGGCCACATGGATACGGAGTAGTGATATTGCATTCGCATTGACATGCATCTTTGATATATATATATATATATATATATATATATATATATATATATATATATATATATATGTTGATTATACATGTGTTGAATTGATGTATGTTGTATGTCATCTTAATTACTATTCCATTCCATTTACATATATTTATGATCGTATTTCTCACCCCCCATCTTTTGTTGTTCTTGTGCATATGATGTTGCTTGTGCAGAGGAGGGTGAGCATGCTGACGAGGAGTGATCCCATGGAGATCTCTCTTAGTAGTAGTAGTTAGGATTTACGTTCAGTTGTTTAGTTTTATTTCGATGTATTATCGGTATATGTATACCAACTCTGATATGTGACATCGGGTTTTGGGTTATGTTTATTATTTATGTTTTCCGCAGTTTGTTTTAAAGGATTTTGATTATTTCAGATTCCTACGTTTAAGTTATAGATGATGTGATGCACACTGCCCTTGAGAAAATGTTTTTAATTTAATTATTATATTATTCTTTATTAATGGCATGTATGATTTTACTTATGTTGTTTTTATATGCGGGGTAGTAGGTGTCACATTTAGTGGTATCAGAGCCGGTCTGTCCTACAGGCCGGAGTATGTGTCTATTGTGTTCTCTTCTGTGTACTCTCATATGATTGTCTATGACGATGGTATGGAGTATTAAGTGTTTAGTCTTGCTTTGCTTAACTTCCGATATCGAGCAGTTGCTTGAATGATGCAGGAAGTTATGGCGGGTAGAAACAATCATGCGATTGCTGATGCCCTGGAAGCATTAGCTAATGCCATAGGGCAGAATCAGAATCACAACGGAGGTGGACCTGCTGAATTTCAGGGTTTGGATAAGTTCCAGAGGAATAATCCGCCATCCTTCAAGGGAGCTTATGACCCTGAAGGTTCTCAGACATGGATCCGAGAACTTGAGAAGATCTTTCGGGCCATGACATGCATCGATGCTCAGAAGGTTACCTTTGCTACCTTCATGTTGGTAGAAGAAGCTGAACATTGGTGGGAGAATTGCCGCCAACGTTTAGAAGCTGAAGGCACCGTTGTTACTTGGGATGCCTTCAAGGAGAGATTCTTGGGGAAGTATTTCCCTGTTAATATACGCGACAAGAAGGAGATGGAGTTTCTGGCTTTGACTCAGGGAAACATGTCCGTTGGGGATTATGCCGCTAAGTTTGAGGAGCTGTCACGTTATTATCCACTCTACCAGTATTGTAATGATGATCGCTCCAAGTGTGTGAAGTTCGAGAATGGTTTGCGTCTAGTGATTAAGCAAGCCATCAGCTACCAAGAGATCCGTGTTTTCCCCACCTTGGTGAACAAGTGCAGAATCTTTGAGGAAGACTACAAGTCCAGAGTTTCTCAGTTCAAGAGTTCTGGCCCCCAAGGTAATAAGAGGACGACCCAACAAGATAAAGGAAAACAACAGTTGGCACCAGTTGGTCGTGGTTTCAAGTACGCCGGCAAGAAATCGCAGTATACATCGGGACCAGCCAGTGGCGGAGGATTTGCCTCTTCTAGGCCCATCAGGTGTGGCAAGTGTGGTAAGGAGCACTTTACTCGTGACTGCAAGGAGACAGACATCATCTGCTTCAAGTGTGGGAAGCTTGGTCACATCAATAAGGATTGTAGTGGAGCAAAGACCAAGCCATAGAGTGCCAGCAAGAGTTCTCAAGCCAATCGACTGAGGACAAGTGGAAGAGTCTTCACTCTCAGTGGAGTTGAAGCCTCAGAATCTGAGGACCTGATTCAAGGTAAGTGCCTCATCAAAGGGACTCCTTTAATAGTGTTTTTTGATTCGGGTGCGTCGCATTCCTTTATATCACATGACTGTGTTGAGTACCTTAGATTACCTCTTGCCCAACTTGAATATGATCTAGTTGTTGCTACCCCTACCAATAAGCCTGTTGTTACCTCACATATTTGTAAAGGTTGTTCCATTGTCATTGATGATAGAAATTTCATAGTTGATCTTATATGCTTACCCCTTAAACAACTTGATGTTATTCTTGGTATGGATTGGTTATCTGCCAATCATGTCCTTTAAATTGCTTTGATAAAACTGTTGTTTTTGGAACTGCTGTCGATCCTAAGGATCCAAGTTTTCTGACTGCCAACCAAGTCAAGGCTTCTATTAGAGAAGAAGCCCAAGTATACATGATCTTATCTTCCCTGGAAGTAGAGAGAAAGGCTGAGGTTAAGGATGTGCCAGTTGTGAGAGAGTTTCCAGAAGTTTTTCCCGAGGATATTTATAGTTTGCCACCTGAGAGAGAGGTTGAGTTTAGCATAGACTTAGTGCCGGGTGCAGGACCTATATCCATAGCACCATACAGGATGTCCCCTCTAGAGCTAGCTGAGTTGAAGAAACAATTAGAGGAATTGCTCCAGAAGCAGTTTGTTAGGCCTAGTGTGCCTCCGTGGGGAGCGCCAGTGTTGTTGGTGAAGAAAAAAGATGGCAGCATGAGGTTGTGTGTCGATTACCGACAGCTCAACAAGCTAACTATTAAGAATAGGTATCATCTTCCTATGATAGATGATCTTCTGGACCAGCTGATAGGAGCTTGTGTGTTTTCTAAGATAGATTTGAGATCAGGCTATCACCAAATTCGGGTCAAGTCTGAGGACATTCCAAAGACTGCGTTCAGAACGCGCTATGGTCATTATGAGTATCTAGTTATGCCTTTTGGTGTGATTAATGCCCCTGCTGTGTTCATGGACTACATGAACAAGATCTTTCATCTATAGTTGGATAGGTTTGTAGTTGTCTTCATAGATGATATCCTAGTATACTCTAAGACTAAGGAGGAACATGAGGAACACTTGAGGATAGTCTTGGAAACCCTTAAGGAAAAACAGTTGTATGCCAAGTTGTCCAAGTGTGAGTTTTGGTTAGAAGAGGTGAGTTTCTTAGGACACATCATCTCTAAAGGAGGGATAGCCGTGCACCCAGCTAAGGTAGAAACCGTGCTCCATTGGGAAGCACCTAAGTCAGTGACCTAGGTTATAAGTTTCTTGGGTTTAGCCAGGTACTATAGGAGGTTCATAGAGGGATTCTCTAAGATAGCTTTGCCTATGACCCGTCTGACTAAGGAAGGTCAGATCTTTATGTGGGACTCTAAGTGTGAGGAAAGTTTTCAGGAGTTGAAGAATAGGTTGACATCTGCACCTGTGCTAGTGTTGCCCAATCCTAGTGAACCTTTTGTAGTGTATTGTGATGCTTCGAAGCAAGGTTTAGGTGGTGTGTTGATGCAGAATGGTCAGGTAGTAGCTTATGCTTCTAGGCAGCTTATGACCCTTGAGAAGAACTACCCTACTCATGACTTGGAGTTAGGAGCTGTAGTGTTTGCCTTAAAAATTTGGAGGCATTACCTCTATGGAGCTAGATTTGAGGTCTTTAGTGATCATAAGAGTTTGAAATACCTATTTGACCAAAAGGAGCTGAATATGAGATAGCGTAGGTGGATGGAATTTCTTAAGGATTATGAGTTTGAGTTGAGTTACCACCCAGGTAAGGGCAATGTAGTGGCTGATGCTTTGAGTAGAAAAACCTTACATATTTCAGCCTTGATGGTTAGAGAGATGGATTTGATAGAGGAGTTTAGAGATTTGAGTTTAGCTTGGGAAGTTACCCCTAAAGGCATTAAGCTAGGAATGTTGAAAATCACTAGCAGTTTAATGGATCAGATTAGAGAAGGGAAGAAGATAGATGTATACCTTTTAGACCAGAGAGAGTTGATTGCTCAAGGTGGAAATCTCAGTTTTAAGGATGGGACAGATGGAATTTTGAGGTTCCAAGATAGAGTTGGTATACCTGATATTCCAGAGCTTAGGAAGTTGATCCTTGAGGAAGGACATAGGAGTGGCTTGAGTGTTCACCCGGGAGCCACAAAGATGTATCAGGATCTGAAACGGATGTTTTGGTGGCCTAGGACGAAAAAGGATGTGGCTGAGTTTGTATATGCTTGCCTAGTGTGTCAGAAGGCTAAGATAGAGCACCAGAAACCTTCAGGTAAGTTGCAACCTTTGAGTATTCCTGAGTGGAAGTGGGATAGTATCTCTATGGATTTTGTGTCTGGACTCCTTAGGACTCCAGCTAGTTGTGATGCCATATGGGTTGTTGTGGACAGGTTAACCAAATCTGCCCATTTCATTCCTATGAACATGGAAGAGAAGTTGACTGGGTTGTATATCATAGAAGTAGTTAGGTTGCATGGTGTACCCTCTAGCATAGTTTCAGACAGAGATCCTAGATTTACCTCTAGATTTTGGAATAGTTTTGCATGAGGCCTTAGGAACTAAGCTCAAATTGAGTTCAACTTACCACCCACAGACCGATGGTCAGTCTGAGAGAACAATCCAATCCTTAGAAGACTTGTTGAAGGCGTGTGTGCTAGAGCAGTCTGGCAGTTGGGATAAGTTTTTTACCCCTTATAAAGTTCACCTACAACAATAGCTTCCATTCCAGTATTGGGATGGCACCTTATGAGGCTTTGTATGGGAGGAGGTGTAGGACACCCTTGTGTTGGAATGAGCCTGGAGAGAATGTTGTGTTAGGACCTGAGGTAGTGCAAGAGACTACAGAGAAAGTGAGGATGATACAAGATAAGATGAGAGTGGCACAGAGTAGGCAAAATAGTTACCATGATAAGAAAAGAAAAACTCTCGAATTCCAGGAGGGGGATCATGTGTTCTTGCGAGTTACTCCAACAACTGGGGTTGGCAGAGTAATGAAAGCGAGGAAACTTACTCCAAGATTCATTGGTCCTTACCAAATTCTAAAAAGGGTCGGTGAAGTAGCCTACCAGATAGCCTTACCCCTGTTCTTGTCAAACCTTCATAATGTGTTTCATGTGTCTCAACTTCGAAAGTATGTTCATGATCCAAGCCATGTGATAGTACCCGATGGTATTCCACCAAAGGATAACTTGACCTTTGAGGTGTTACCGCTTTGGGTTGAAGATCGAAGGGTCAAGCAGCTGAGAGGGAAGGAAATTCCCTTGGTCAAGGTCATTTGGAGTGGAGCTACAGAAGAAAGTGCTACGTGGGAGTTGGAGAGCAAGATGAAGGAGTCATACCCGCATCTGTTTACTCAAGGTGAGTAGAAATTTCGAGGACGAAATTTTTATAAGGGGGTGGAATTGTAACACCCTGCTTTTCACTTCTATGTCTATATGTGTTAATACTTAATTATAGATGTTTGCGTATGTTGTTTATGCCTGTTTTTTATGCAGTAGTTCAGCCTTTAGAATAATCGATCCATCCGAGTCTAAATAACCCGTTTCACGGTTTTGGCCATATCTTGAGTTCTAGACATCCGATTGAGGTGATCTTGGATGCGTTGGAAAGCTTAGATAATTATCTACAAGTCTTGCTCAGGTATCGAGGCCAAAAACACATTTTTTGAAAGGGAATTCGATTTGTGAAATCGATTTCTAGGTGAAGAAATCGATTTCCAGAAAGTTGAAATCGATTGTTTAAAGGGCAAAATCGATTTCCTTGATAATAAAATCGATTTGGCCAATGGAAAATCGAGTTCCATGGTTGTGGAATCGATTCCCACGCGTGTCAGAGCTTGTGTACGGGCTATACTGGGTACGGCCCATTCGTCCTAAAACATCCCTAACAGTTATATATACATAGCGTATGACCTAAACCTAGTATCCACACCCTATTGTACATACTCTTTGCCTCTTCTCATCCCTAAGAGCTCTAATTGATCTCTTGCTCTAGAAAACCCTAAGGACGAATCCTGCTTTGGTGTTCTTCGTCAAGAACACGCCGTTGTTTGGCTAGTCTATCCCTGCTGCTAGAGTTAATCTCCTAAGTTAGAAACCAAGGTGAGTTTCTAATCCTAGATTTGTTTTCCCTTTCAATCCTTAACTTAAAGATCGACTCTGCTTTCCAGTGTTGCGATCGTGATCAAGTGCTGAACCCGTAAGAAAGAACCGTAGCAGAACTTGGCTCTGTTCTTTTTCCCTTAGACTGTGAATCGTCATACAAGGTATGGGGGGAGAAAATTTGGTCATGAATATGTGGGTTTTGGGATAGGTTAAGATGAAGGGGTTAACCCATGACCCCTATGTATGCCTGCGTATGCCTATGAATGTTGTTATGTTGTTTTCTGGCTATATGAGTATTGATTGATGAATAATCTGATGTTATAACATGTTTATAACTATGAGTTCAAGATTTATATGATTGTTGATGAATTGATAATGATGAGCATGTTGTTTATGCCATGATATGGTGTTTTGTTAACCTCATGCTATTAGAACATAGTTATTGGGAGAAAATAAATAGGCAATGTGAGATTGATGACCAAGAATTAGTTTGAGAACCCTTCGGTTATGATTTATGAGTGTTGCACTAATCAAATTGGAGATAAATAGCTTAGGCTCGAATGATATGTTAATTAGAGAACGTAGACTGGTCCGATAGCGGAGAAAACCCACTGCTGTATGATTTGACACCCAGAAATCGATTTCCAGCACATGGAAATCGATTTGAATCCTCCAAGAATCGATTTCCAAGGTGTGGAAATCGATTTGGCCTTGTAGAAATCGATTTCTAGAATCGATTTTCCTTGTTGGAAATCGATTGGGGAAATCGATTTGAACATGCTGAAATCGATTTCCAGAGATTGGAAATCGATTCTCACGTGCCCAGGAGCAGTTTTGACCCCTTATGCTTGATGGATAGTGTTATGTAGGCTTGTTATAATCTTAATAAATATATGACTTGAGGTTTAAATATTAGGATTAAGTTATAATCTTAATAAGATATGAATTGTGGTTTAGATATTAAGATTAAGTTATAATCTTAATAAATATATGACTTGAGGTTTAAATATTAAGGTTAAGTTATAATCTTTATAAAATATGAATTGAGGTTTAGATAATAAGATTAAGTATAATATTTAATAAAGGTATTGTTAAGTTAAGACTTAAAGAACAATTAATAAGACGATGATGTAATTGGTAATGATGTACTGTTACCGATGTTGTTGGTTAAATCATTCTTGATGCTTATTGGTCAAGTTTGATGTTGATAAATCATCTTTGATGCTTGTTGGTCAAAGTTGATAGCCATGTAATAGTGTTGATGATGGATGGTTGGACATGTGTTTGCATATTGATGAATATTGCACGCATCATACGTTGAAGTTGATATGTTGGGTGGAAAGCAAATGATGAATCGCGATAGTGGAGGCCACGATGGGTGTTAACCCAGCCTTGTGGGTACATTGGGTATGGAAGTTCCAGGTGACATGGGCTAGCTACCTATTGTCGGAGTGACCTAATGAATAAGCTTGAGTACCCTGACTAGCCACTATACGTTATCAGGATTAGTGAGAGTGTTCGGGGATGGCCCATGGTCTGGCATATCATCCACGTTGATAACCGGACATGTACTCCTAATCGTCTTTCCAGAGTTAGAGTTCTTGGCCACATGCATACGGTGTAGTGATGTTGCATTCGCATTGACATGCATCTTTGATATATATATATATATATATATATATATATATATGTGTGTGTGTGTGTGTGTGTGTGTGTGTGTGTGTGTGTGTGTGTTGATTGATGTATGTTGTATGTCATCTTAATTACTTTTCCATTCCGTTTAAATATATTTATGATCGTATTTCTCACCCCCATCTTTTGTTGTTCTTGTGCATATGGTGTTGAATGTGCAGAGGAGGGTGAGCATGCTGACGAGGAGTGATCCCGTGGAGACCTCTCTTAGTAGTAGTAGTTAGGATTTACGTTCACATGTTTAGTTTTATTCCGATGTATTATCGGTATATGTATACCAACTCTGATATGTGACATCGGGTTTTGGGTTATGTTTATTATTTATGTTTTTCGCAGTTTGTTTTAAAGGATTTTGATTATTTCAGATTCCTACGTTTAAGTTATAGATGATGTGATGCACACTGCCCTTGAGAAAATGTTTTTAATTTAATTATTATATTATTCTTTATTAAAGGCATGTATGATTTTACTTATGTTGTTTTTATATGTGGGGTAGTGGGTGTCACACATGACACTCACACTAGACCGATGGGTGTTATATTGATGCCCGATTGACTCTAGTGCTAGTGGGAGATTGTTGGGATAAGCCCTAATGGCCAATCTATTTTGAATAGATAATCATTTGTATCATATATTTGATATATGTATAAGGCATTTATTTATTATGCTGTATTTGATGATCATATTTATAACATAATAAAGTCCTTAGAATAGGTAGTTCATTTAATGGAACATCAAGTTTGACTTGACCCTGAGATGCCATTAAATTATAGAACATTATTCTTAAATATCCATAGTCAAGTATTATTATTAATAAGGACAATAATAATGCATTAAGACTATTACGTGAGTGTACTGATGATCACATCTCACGGGTCATATATATAAGATATCAAGTCTTCACATAGGTATAAATATTAGTGGAATATTTATATTGGAGTGACCCACTATGAGAACGCTGCATAATAGTTATATAAGTGTCATGAGTGATTCTCATGGTGACCATAGTGAAGTAGTCCTTCGACTTGAAGTCACTACGATTCCTAACATATGCAGTTGTAGGCTTTGATACTATTAAACATTGTCTGTAACAGGACAACTATAAAGGTAGTTATTGGGCCTGCAATGAAACATGTTGAGGAATGTGAGTGATGTAGATAGGATTCGTCCCTCCTACATAATAGGAGTAATGTCTATAGGCCTCTTGATGGTATGCGACGTAGAAATGCATGGCCATGTTAAGGTGGGACAATATGAGATATTGGGCCCACATGATCATAAGTCAATTACTAGATCAAGAAATAAATAATTGGACTTAACAAGGGTGATACATTTATGCCTTGTCTTAAATTAAGACCTTGTGACGAAAGGACGTTGACTTCACATTATATATGGTTACAATATGGTTTTAATTGTATCACCAATATTCTAATTAATTGGGTAGCAATGGTGTATTGCTGGATGCCGCTCATTGTTTATAACATTAATTGATTATTAATGTGATTAATAATAATTAATATTATTGCCAATTAATTGAGAACCTATAGAGTCACACGCATAGAGCAAATGTTCAGAGAATTAATTTAATTGATTAATTAAATATGATTTAATTAATTATTAAACATTAGGCCTATAGTGTACAGTAGCCCAACTGGGTTAGGTTAAGTGAGTGACAGCTATTAGTAAGCTATGCACGTCACTTAAGTGACACACAACATAGAGCACTCATAACGGCAGCTGTACATTCTAGACAGTCATGCCCTCTTTTCTCTCTGTGTGTCGCGCCTCTCCTAATACTGATAGCTAGCACTATGCTATCTCTGACATTGGTTTGCTCGCGTGGATGGAGTAGAGGTATTGCTACCTTGCAATACTAGTGATAGAAGAACCTCTTGTTAGATTTAAACTCAATAATCATCTACAAGGCATGCTATCATAAACTTTATTACGGAAACATAATAACCATATATAGCATGCATCTTTATTATCAAGAACAACTTAAAACTTGATACCTTTAGGATCTACAACATGCTGATTTATCAAAGATATAGGAATACCTAAATCCATTGTATGTTCCTAACCTCAAGCGTTCTTCAGAGGATGTATTTGATCACCAACCTTCACGAACGAAGGGTAGTAATCCTGAAACGTAGAGAGGGGGAACAGAAAAGAGAGACGGGTAATGAACACCCATTGGCTTGTGGTTCTTATGCCTTAGTCGCTCTTCAGATGGGGAGAAGAGGCGGTATGCGATATTGTCCGGTGTATTGGGGACCATAGCCTATATATAGGGTGATGGCCAATTAAGGTTCCCATTATTCCGAAATGGGCCATCAATGACATCCACTCATATTTAGCCCATACCAATTAGCTAATTTAATATCAAATCAGAAATTTAATTAGCCTTATCACTTAATTTGATCACATATCAATTGAGGCTCCTAATTGATAAATAACAAATATAATTGATTGATGATATCTGCCCACATTATGATATTGGAATATAATTAAATAAACAATATTCCAACAATCTCCCACTTGGGCAATATATCGTAATAATTATATCAGAATTCTTTAGGCGCGAATCCGAATGCTATTTATCTTTAGATTTCCCCTTTACAATCTGGTCCACCTCATACATCAACAATGGGACCACCGCGACTGTTGTCACTAACGTCTATTGTGACTAAACCCCGACGACCACCATGTCAATGCACTTGATGACATAGATCGACATGGATGAGTGGCATGGAAATTTCATGCAATGTGATCTCTGAATCATGCCTATTTCCAACTGGTCCAACTTAAGTCTTTAGTGAGATCAAACTGAAGTTCCTTAAGTGCAGATTAAATAGTTTCACATAACCAAAACAAAACTGAAGATAGTTATAATAATAACCTCATAAACTTTATTTCTACAGAAATTCAAACATTACGTAAAGTTTGGACCAAAATCAGAATATAGAACATAGAAGGAAACAAAATAAGGGAAAGACTCCCACTAATCTAAGGCAATCTCAAAACGAACACCCATGTGAGCAACATGCTCATGAAAAGCCTTAGGTGTTAAGCCTTTGGTCAGTGGGTCAGCTAGCATATAGTCTGTCCCTATATATTCTATAGAAATCTATTTCTCCTGGACTCTTTCCTTCACAACAAGATACTTGATGTCGATGAACTTCGACTTTGTAGAACTCATGTTGTTGTTCGAGTAGAGTACAGCTGCACTATCGTCACAAAAAATCTTCAAGGGCCTCTGGATGCTCCCAATGATGCGTAGCCCCGTGACAAAATTTCGCAGCCATAACGCATGATTTGATGCCTCAAAGCAAGCCACAAACTCTGCTGCCATGGTCGAAGGAGCCACTAAAGTCTATTTGGCAGACTTCCAGGAGACGGCTCCTCCAGCCAAAAGGAAGATGTAACCAGATGTGGAACGTCTACTATCCGGGCATCCTGCAAAATCGGAGTCAGAATATCCAATGATCTCTAAGTCGTCTGACCTCCGATATGTTAGCATGAAGTCTCTAGTTCTCTTCAAGTAGCGCATCACACGCTTTACCGCCGTCCAGTGCTGTATACCAGGGTTGCTCAGATATCTTCCAAGAACTCCCACAATGAAAGACTCCCTACTGCCGAGGCGTAAGGAAACTTATGCATCTCTTCCTTTTCAAGATCCGTAACAGGGCACTGTTTTAGGCAAAACTTGTCTCCTCTAGAAAGTGTATCTCCTGGTTTATTATCTTTCATGAAGAATCTATCCAAGACTGTATCAATATAGCTCCTCTATGATAATCCCAAAATACCTCGAGAGCGATCTCTAGGTATCTGAATTCCTAATACAAAGGAGGTGTCCCCAAGATCTTTCATCTCGAAATTCTTTGCTAGAAATTTCTTGGTTTTATGCAATAAGCCTATATCGTTACTTACTAAAAGGATATCATCAACATATAATACCAGAAAAATATATTTACTCCCACTAAACTTTTGATATACGCAATCATCTACTATATTAGCCTCGAAACCATAAGAGGTAACAACTTGATGAAATTTGTAATACCATTGGCGGGAAGCCTGTTTAAGGCCTTAGATGGATTTCTTAAGTTTGCACACCATAGACTTTGGGTCTCCAGACACAAAATTTTCTGGCTGCAACATATAAATCTTCTCTTCAATGTCTCCATTTAGAAACGCAGTCTTTACATCCATCTGATGCAGCTCTAAGTCAAAATGAGCTACTAGTGCCATTATAAGCCTAAGAGAGTCTTTCGAAGAAACCAGAGAGAAAGTCTCTCTATAGTCGATACCTTCCTTTTGAGTAAACCCTTTGGCGACAAGACGAGCCTTATATCTCTCAATATTACCCTTTGAATCCCTTTTGGTTTTAAATATCCATTTACAACCGATGGGTTTCTTTCCTTCGGGTAATTTGACGAGATCCCAAACGTCATTGTCAGCCATTGATTTTATCTCATCCTTCATGGCATCAATCCACTTAAGGGAGTTAGAACTTTACATAGCTTGACTAAAGTTGATTGGATCTTGCTTAGTCAAACCAATGCCATCCTCATGTTCTTGAAGAAACACATCATAATCATCTGAAATTGCACTTCTCCTCTCCCTGGTGGATCTCTTTAATGGCGCTTCTTGAGGCTGTTGAGTTTGAACTGCAGGTTGTTGAGGAAGAAACTCAGCATTGTCTTGTTCTCGAGTGATGTTAGGAATAACATCATTAATTATTTCCGGATGTGTTTCTGTAGCAATGACAGGTACAAAGACTTGATCATTGTTAGTAACACTTTCTTCATCAAAGACAACACTCCTTATGTTTCTTTCCCTCCAAACTCAACTTCCTCAAGAAATCTTGCATTTCTCGTTTCAAAAAAGGTTCTAGCACTGGGATTGTAAAACTTCTACCAGCAAGAGCATTCAGCGTACCCAACAAAATAGCAACTAATAGGCTTTGAGTCTAGCTTACCTTCATACGGCCTATAAGGCCTTGCTTCAGCAGGACAGCCCCAAACGTGCATATGCTTTATACTGGGCTTTTTCCCAGTCCATAGCTCATAAGGGGTTTTAGCGACTACTTTACTTGGAACTCTGTTAAGGATATAAACTGCAGTCTTTATTGCTTCTCCCCAAAGTGACTCTGGTAAAGAAGACTGACTAATCATACTTCTCACCATATCCTTTAGAGTCCGGTTTCGTCATTCTGCAACTCCGTTCATGCTGGGTTTGCCCGGCATGGTGTATTGCGAAACAATTCCACACTCATTTAGGAAAAGCGCGAAGGGCCCTGGATGTTGTTCCCCTGATCCATCATATCAACCATAGTATTCACCACCACGATCAGATTTGACAGCCTTGATTTTCTTTCCAAGCTTAAGCTTAACTTCAGCTTTGAAAGATTTGAACACGTCTAGAGACTGAGATTTCTCATGAATTAAATACAAATAGCCATATCTTGAGTAATCGTCGATGAACGTAATAAAATACCTTTGTCCATTACAGGAACCCGTAGGGAAAAGACCACAGATATCCATATGAATTAGTTCTAAGACGTCCTTAGCTCTATCGGCATTAAAATTCCTTTTGTTTGTTTGTTTACCCTTGATACATTGAATGCAGACTTGAAAGTCTGACAAATCCAAGGAGCCAAGAATGTCCTCCGACACAAGCCTCTGAATTCTCTGTTTAGAGATATGCCCTAAGCGCTTGTGCCATAAAGTAGCGGAATTCTCATTTAATTTACGTTTTGTACCACGCGATTCTATTTGCAGCATCTCGTTATAGGAACGCTCAATATCAAGCATGTAAAGATTATCAATTAAAGACCCATAACCAACAACATTTGAATCATATGAGAGACTAAATGAACAAGAATAACCAGATTTGTTCAAAACAGAAATAGAAATTAAATTCCGTCTAATAGACGGTGTAACATATGTCTCAACCAAATCCAAATAAAAATAATCTAAAAGTTCCTATAGCTTCAATTGCAGCTTTATTGCTGTTGCCCACATAGATGAATCTTTCAGCATCACTTGACGGACGGCTCCACAGGCAACCCTGCATGGACATACTAATGTGAGTAGTAGCACCAAAATCTACCCACCAAGTGTCCTTGGGTACTGAAACTAAATTAACTTCAGAACAAACAAAAGTGAGAAAATTACCCTTCTTTTCATGCCAGGCGGCATACTTGGAACAGTCCTTCTTCATGTGTCTGTTTTCTTGCAAAAGAAACATGTGAATTCCTTTGGCTGTTCCCTTGCCTTCTTCTTTTGAGAAGAATTTCCCGCAATCTTCTTCCTTTTGTTCTAAGAGCTAGTGGCCAAATGAGCACTTTTTGTCTTGTCCCTCTGCAATCTCTCTTCCTCTTGCACACAGTGAGATATAAGCTCATTTAAGGACCATTTGTCCTTCTGAGTGTTATAACTCACCTTGAACTGCCCAAAGTGTGCAGGAAGTGAGATCAAAACCAAATGCACCAGGAAATCCTCATGAAGCTGTAACTTCAATGCCTTGAGTTTTGATGCGAGATTAGACATCTCCATAACGTACTCCCTAATGTTCCCCTGACCTTTATACTTCATTGATATGAGCTTGGACAAAGCACTGCTTGTCTCAGCCTTATCATTTTTGGCAAAAAATTGCTCTATGGTCTCCAGGAACTTCTTTGCACTATTACTCTCAGCTATCGAGCCTCTAAACACTTCGAGTATGGATCTCTTGATAATCATTAGGCACATACGATTTGATCAGTCCCATTTCTCAATCTTTGCTTCATTTGGGTTCTCAGTATTGGCGATAGGACGCTCCACCCTCAATGCTAAGTCGAGTCCATGCATCCGAGGACGATCTCCACAGACTCCTTCCAAGACTTGTAGTTCATCCCATTCAGCATAGGGATGGTGCTAATCTGAGCAGCGTAGTTGGGAGCGGTAGCAGCAGCAACTAGAAGAATAGAATAACAAGCATGCAATAACATCAACAGGCATGTCAATAAATAACCATAGAGACATGCACAATAATCTCTATATGCAAATTAAACAAGACCCAAACAAGATATCCAGTGCACCATTAATCCCCAATCTTCGGATTGTAAGAATTAACTGCTAGCGATACTCTCAACGTAATGATCAAATATTGGTGATAAGTCCTGTCAAATAATGGTCACCTTCGGGCATCTCATTATCCACATGGAAAATAACTTTATAATCACCAAAAAATTTATCATCAAAGGTATGTAATTATCCGGCCAAGCTGTGCGTTCCTTCGGGCCGACAACAGCTCGCATGAATAATTTCATACTACATCTTCTGTAAATTTAATTGAATCAAATTTATGCAACAGAGGTTACTTCGGCAACGTGTTGTTTCAACCAACTCAATCAAAATTACCAGACAATTTTAATAAAATGGGGGATCTCAAATTTGCCATTTTCACACTAAATACATGGAAACCTGAATGCTTAGTGTGAAATTAACCTTTAAAAAAAATATTTTAATATGTGAACTTTCCTAATAGGTGGCTCTATAGTTCTAACTTTGATCCTTAGAGTCTAGACCCATTTCGAAATATTGCCCACAACCATAGGTAAACTATTAGAAGTGACAATACCCTCGAAAGGAATCACTCTAAGTTAGGCCTTCATGATAACCAAATAGGATGTACATCCAGAAGGCTACCACTACTCAACCTTCTCCCTATCTCAAGTTACACTCAGGCCAGGGTATAGGGTCTCGCTCATAAGTGTGTGAGAAAAAAGTATAACAAATACATTGCTCAACACAGTGAGGCCATAAAACAATATGGAAAAGCAAGTCTTTTCCCATTCATCTTTATATAATATATATATATATATATATATATATATATATATATATATATATATATATATAAAATTGAAAAAAAAACCAAGATAGATATATTATTTTTAACCAAAAAACCATGAATGAAAGAAACCTTATGAATCAAACTTTCCAGATTCACTTTCCAAACTTTCACCAAAAATCGAAAATTGATTATAATATATTAATACAGAATCCAGGATTCCGATTTCGAAAGAAGAAGAAAATTTGGATCACGTACTGGAGGTATATATATTTAATACCACGTGGCAATTAAAAAATTATTTCCTTTCAAAATTCCTAATTTTGAAATAATCCCAATAAACCAAAGATGAAGACCCGCTCTGATACCACTTGTTAAATTTAAACTCAATAATCATCTACAAGGCATGCTATCATAAACTTTATTACGGAAACATAAGAACCATATATAGCATGCATCTTTATTATCAAGAACAACTTAAAACTTGACACCTTTAGGATCTACAACATGCTGATTTATCAAAGATATAGGAATACCTGAATCATTGTATGTTCCTAACCTCAAGCATTCTTCAGAGGATGAACTTGATCACCAACCTTCACGAACGGAGGGTAATAATCCTGAAACGCAGAGAGGGGGAAGAGAAAAGAGAGACGGGTAATGAACACCCGTTGGCTTGTGGTTTTTCCTCAACCGAGACTCCTTATGCCTTAGTCGCTCTTCAGATGGGGAGAAGAGGCGGTATGCGATATTGTCCGGTGTATTGGGGACCATAGCCTATATATAGGGTGATGGGCAATTAGGGTTCCCATTATTCCGAAATGGGCCATCAATGACATCCACTCATATTTAGCCCATATCAATTAGCTAATTTAATATCAAATCAGAAATCTAATTAGCCTTATCACTTAATTTGATCACATATCAATTAAGTCTCCTAATTGATAAATAACAAATATAATTGATTGACGATATCTGCCCACATTATGATATTGGAATATAATTAAATAAAGAATATTCCAACACCTCTTTCTTTGTAGTGATAGCAGCAGTGTTCCTCATATCTGCTGCACTGTAGCTTTGTAGATCAAGTTGCCTTTCACACCACAGCAGTGTTCGTGATTTACCGGTGCTGCTGACGTGCTCACAGTATTCGTGGTAAAGCTACGCTTCTAGAGGTAAACACAATATCCTTGTGATTCGTGTACAATAAGTGGTCCTTAGTTATGGGTTTTTTCCGCTCAAGAGGTTTTTGAAAATTGTTTTTAAAAATTATCCCTCTTGAAACCCCAACAATAGTGCTCTTTAATTTCACTATCAACTTTACGGTTAGTGTCGTATGATTCCTCATTCAATGTTTTACCACAAGAGGTTTCAATATCAAGCAGTTATAGTATGTCCGGCCTATAGATTGACTGGTTCCTACAATATTTGATTTTAAAAGACAAATTGAATCCATTGTTTCTAAATGAACTAAATTATCTTGATTTGTTCAATAAGAAACTAATACCAAATTTCATCTAAATGATGACTAAAATTAATTCCAAATATTAGCCAGTAACAACAACTTGAAACGTCAATAGCCTTATCCTTTACTGACTTAGTCAACTCCAATTTCAACATCACGTGGCCTTAATCAGTTCAGACAATCCTTTATCAGGATGACAAACATGATATTTGAGACATTTCTTCTTTAGATACCTGATGTCCTTATAAAAGAAATAATTGTGACCTAGTTATTTCTTTTTAGACGGGCCCTTAGCAGCTATATCCTCAGTTTTCTTATGTTCACCCTTATCCTTAGAGGTATTTTCCAAATGAGCACTATTTGTCGTCTCTTGCTTCATTTTTCTTTCTTTCTTGCACACCTTATGAAATGAATCCTTAAGATATCATTTCTCTTTATAACAGCTATAAGCTGACTTAAACTGGCTGAATTGTGCATAAAGGAATACCAAATGCTAAATCCGTGAGCAAGTTGTTAGATAGCTCACGCTTCAAAGCCTTAAGTTTATGAGCAAGATTGAACATTCCCATAATGTGCTCCTTATATTCCTTTGCCTTTAA
Source organism: Ammopiptanthus mongolicus (assembly GCA_039655645.1). Lineage (NCBI taxonomy): Eukaryota > Viridiplantae > Streptophyta > Magnoliopsida > Fabales > Fabaceae > Ammopiptanthus > Ammopiptanthus mongolicus. Next base: position 53,788,314 of record CM077349.1, read on the forward strand.
AATTATGAAAATCTAGCTCTCTAATGGGTGCTTGTTTTCGTCTTTGTTGCTTTCAAAAAGCACTTTAAATTTCATCATGGAAATCGTTGACATTTTCTATGCCATAAAAAATAACACCCTTAAAGGTCTGTGGAATATCGTCCTTTATGATCATAAGACCCATGCAATTTGTAATATCCCAATAAATAGATAAATAAATAAATAGAGATTATAATATGAGGATTATTGTAGAGTTTTTAAGAGGTTTAGAATATATGTTTTAAGCCCTTGCATTAAATAAAAGTATAAGAGAATTAAACCTTAGCAAATAAAATTAATAAAGTGTTAGGGAGACCCAGAATGGTTGACTTTCAACCTTAAGGGTGGTAATTTGACCAAAAGAAGAAAAGAGAAAAGTTTTAAGTTGAAATCTATCACCGTAGCGTCGGCACGCCCGTGCTGAGTAAAGCACGGTCTGAGCCATGCCATGCTAACTATTAGCATGGCCATGTAGGAAAATGGACAAATTTGACGCTGTTTGGCATGCCCGTGCTAATGTTCGGCACAGCCGTGCCAAAAGAGCACAGTTTGAGCCGCACCGTGCTAACTATTAGCACGCCCATGTCGGAAACTTTGTCGTTGATTGGCACAGCTGTGCCAATCGAGAGTACGCCCGTGCTTTATGTCAGGATGCGTTAAAAATAGGGAACCAGTGCAACACTATATATATATATATATATATCATCTTATAACACCTAGAAACCCTTTTTGCACCCTAAAACACCTTAGTAACGGCTGTGTAGCATCCTCATGCTTGAGAGATGGGGTGGCAACAAACAATAAGTTTGGAAGGAGAACAATAACAACAACAATAACAACAACAACCACAACAACCACAACAACAACAAGAGGTAGAAGAGGAAGATGAAGGAAAAGGAGATTCAAGGTTCAGGAAGGCGACATCTAGGATTCGCCATGGGATACGCTTGGAGATTCATGGAGGTCTTCAAGAAGTGAGTAGAAATACCCTTTCTCACCCTTTCCATGGTTCAAATTGTCTTGGGGTTGGGTTATGCTTTCAAAAATACGTTTTTTTGGAAAATAATCCTGGTTTGGTCAAATCCTGATTTTACAAATTTCGGGACTTTCCTTCTAAGGTGTTTCTACTTTCAATTAAATGTTTATTATTGAGATTAGTGCCATGATATATATGAAATATACGTGATTTGGTTGAATTGACATGCTATATATGCATTATTTGATGATATTTGTGATATTGGCATGAGTCAATAACTGTAAATATGTTGAACGTTGTCTGCTGCAATACTGCCTATGATAAGGGTATCAAAAGTAACACTTCCAATGAATTGGGGTGTCGAAAATAACTGTTAATATGTTGAATGTTGTCTACTGCAATATCGCCTATGATAGGGGTATTGAAAGTAACACTGCCAATGAATTGGGGTGTCGAAAATAACTGTTAATATGTTGAATGTTGTCTGCTGCAATACCGCCTATGATAGGGGTATAAAAAGTAACATTGCCAATGAATTGGGGTGTCGAAATATGAAATACCGTCATAATGGAGTATCGAAAGTAATATCGCCACATGTTGGGATGTCGAAACAAGTAATACCACCAATGTACAATGGTTGGAATCGAAATGAGTAATGTCACAGAAGAAAAGGTGACATCGAAATACTTTCTTGAGTAAGATAGGCAATGGGACGCCATTGTTATGTGCAGTTTGAAAGTCATATGACATATGAGGATATTTGAGATTATTTGATATGTGAGACTTTGACATACTTGAATTATGATGTGCTGATGATGATTGTTTATTGCCAATAATAATTATATTATTATTATTATTATTTTATTATACACTATTTTGAAAATAGCAGTTACCATGGACAGTATTTTCGGTTACCGCACTGGCTGAGAACAATACTTTTGTGAAAACCTTTTAAAAATGTATTTCTGTTCACTGGGATTTTACATCTCATTAGTAGTATTATTTTCAGAGCCTGAGGAAGGTCCTGTTGAGCAGCCAGACATTTGAAGACTTTATTACAATAGTTAACATAGTTAGTATTGTATGGCATATGCCAGGAGGACCTTTTTATCATATTAGTTATTTCTTATGCGAGATGTTATAGACGCCCGGTTTTGAGGCTTTGAAACATATTATGTTATTTTGGTTTTTAAATTAATGTAAACAATTATTTTGGATTATTATTATATTAAGTATTTATTCAGTATTTATTCAAGAAAATTTTTATTTAGCTTGTTTTATTTAAATTAATTATTTTGGGTTACTAATCTAACGAAGGGCGTTACATTTTTGGTATTAGAGCAGTTCAATCCTAAATTGGACTGTGGTTATTGGGTTTTTCAAAAATCAAAACTTGGGCGCATAGGATGCTTGTTAGATATGTAGATGTTGCATACTATGATTTAGGATATTGAGCCTGGTCAACTCAGTGTTTCATTGGTAGTGATTACATGTATGACGACTAATAGGCGAGGGACGAATGATGCACTTGCAACAGCTATGGATCGTGTGACCATAGATGTGCAAGAGCAGATGGAGACTCTCCGTCGTATGAGGGGATATGGGGTGATAGCATCCCAAGAACCTCAATACGTAGGGTTACCGCTTTTCAGAGGACGATCTGCTATCTTTCCGGGACAGCTCAGATCCTGCAGAAGGTTGAGAAGCCAAAGAGGAATTGTTCTTATAACAAGAGGTTATCATATTGTTTGATTCAAGAGCAACTCATTCTTCCATAACTCTTAGTTGTGTCAAAAATCCAAAGTTGCCTATTTCTAAATTACCTTTTCACATGTTGGTTTCTACCCATGTCAAAGATAAATTGGTTATATCTTTTGCCTGTTTGAAAAGTTCTTTGATACACCAAAATTTATCTTATGATTTGATATGTTTTCATATGTTGGGTTGGATGTCACTTTTACTATGGTTTCGCTATTGTCTAATAATGTTGTCCAAATAGAAATATTTATGTACTTCACACACAACCTATGTTTGATGAATATTTTATGTTAAACCATATCGTATTCGTTTCCATATCATAAGTTCTTAGTTGAGGAAGTTCGATGATACATATTGTTGTTTTCCATTAAGATAGAGACTGAAAGTGATGTAGCGGCACTACCTGTTATCTGTTAGTTTCTAGATGTGTTCCCTAAAGAGGTCTCTACCTTACATCAAATATGGGAGTTGAGTTTAACATAGATCTAGTGCCTAAAAGTGAAGCAAAGTCAGGAACACCTTATAGACTGGCACATAATTAGAGGAGTTATTAGAAAACGGGTTTTCACACTTGGATTTGATTAATATGAAAAATTGGAATTTAAGATTGTTAATTCTTAACATTAGATTCTTAAAATATTTTTTTATGTCGTTTGGTAAATTTGTTTGGTAGATGTATATTCCTTGTATTAAAAAAATAGTTTTACTTTTATTTATCGTTTTGTGTGCATAATTTTCTTGATAGAAAAATTACCAAAGAAAATTTCACTTGATTTGAATTCACGTTTTTAATTTCCTTTTGCTTCAATGAGTTTTCAATTCATAAATGGAAATATCCTTTTGTGTCAGTGTTTGTTCTTTTATGTAAGACCAAATTGATTTGGAATTAAAACTATCTTAACCTGATGCATTGTTTCACCATCTATTCGAAATTGTTGTTGTTTTTATTATTATTATTATTATTATTATTATTATTATTATTATTATTATTATTATTATTATTTGGAATCTAATTCATTATTATTTGATTATAGTTTGCATCAAATATTACTTTAACTATTGTTAAGAAATATGTTTGATTTTGGTGATAAGTTTTGAGTGCTTCCAAAAAAAAAAAATGATGGGTGTATGAACCTTTGTGAGGACCTTAGATAATCGAACAAAATAACCATTAAGGATAGATATCTTTTTCCTAGGATAAATGACCTTAGATCATTTGAGTAGGTTCCTGTTTGATTCAAGTAAAGTAGATGCAGTGATAGGATGAGAGCAGCATAAGAAGTGACAATTGTGTAAGAAGTTCCTGGAATTGAAAGCGTATTATATGAAGTTATAAATGAGTTCTCTAGGCTAGCCTTACTTCTGATCGAGTTGACTAGGAAAAGAAAATATCTTCTATAGAATAAAATTGAAGTTTTTAATAATCATAAGAGCCTTAAATAATTGTTAGAAAAAAATATAGAATTAAAAATAAAGCAAGGAAGGTGGATGAAATTTCTTAAGGACTATAAATTTGAGTTAAAGTATAGCTTAGGAAAAGTCAAGGTAGTGGTAGAGGCTCTAAATAGAAAATCCTTGCATATTAGTGCTAGAGATGAATATCTTAGAAGAGTTTATGGACATGAATTTCAATGTAACCTTAAATGCTTTAAGCTTGAAATTGAATAGGTTGGAATTTGTAATGACCTTAGAAAACAGATTAACCAAGAGCAGTTTTAGACTAGGAATTGCAATCTCTTTAGGATCAAGAGAATTATATGTGATGATGATCTATTGTTGTTTAAGAATAGGATCGTTGTTCCTAAGGAGGGGAGCCGTAGAAAAAAAAAATGCTAGAAAAGACACAAAGGAAAGTTAAACATACATCCATGAATAACCAAGAGGTATCAAGATTTAAAGAAGATGTAATAGTAGACGGAAATAAAAAAATATATATATTGGATGTTGTATTAAAGAAGGTGTATATATATACTTAAATTTTAATTTATGTTGTAATTTTGTTATATAATTTTTTTTTTTTAGAAAATCACTTTGCTTGAATATTTCAGATTGTTTCTCAAGTGACCAAATATTAATCACAATTAATATACCCTTTGGATTTGTTTCTCATATAGATTACTGACATGTCAAATCTTAACAAACTTACATTTCTTATCAAAGACCGAAAAGAAAAAGAAAAAGAATGTTATTTCTTATTTGTAATTGCTTACTCAAAAAACAAAACGAAATTGATTTCTTAGTTCTACTATGGTATTTATTGGTAAAGTTTGTTTTGAAAGTCGTATTTGCTCAATGACTGCACATTTTAATTGCAAGTTAGCTAAATCTTATTCTGTTTTTGTTACCAAATTTTGTTTTTAGTAAGACCATCTCTTAATAGAAAATGAAACTATTTCTTTTCTTATGAAATTATCAACTTGAACTGGACAAGACTTAGTATGTGGATGTCTTTATTGTTTCTCCTTTCTTCCATGTTTTATTTATTTGTTTAATTATTTATGAAAAATTCCTCTGTGTTGTAAATAATATAATAGTTTTGGTGTGGAATATAAGGGACTATAAGATCTACGTATGAAATGTATAAAACTTTAATTTAATTTCATTTGTGAATTATTAGTTATGAATCTTTTCTGAGAATGCTTATAATGATGGAATGCAAGTGAAGATATTATGATTTTAGTATAATGGATAGAAACAAACGCTTAAGTGCATGATTTTAGTCGGTAAATGTTATCATTGATTTTCTTGAAAATTATGTTTATAGTTAACGTGGCATGAATTGTACACTTAATATGTGGTAAAATAGTTAATGACTATATGCATATTGATGGTGTGATTAGGATATGTAGGTTCTCTTTTATGTTAGTATATAGTAGGTAAAGAGATCTTATTAGGACCGGATTTAATCCAAGAGACCACAGTAAGGATTTAGAGAGGAAAGATGCACACTGTGCAAAATAGGCAAAGAGTGTTGTGTAGACTAGAAAAGAAAGCCTCTAAAATTTGAGGAAGGGGAACATGTATTCTTGAGAGTCACTCTTAAGTTTGGGATGAGAACGTCAATGTTAGTCAGAAAACTAATTCTTTGTTTCTTGGGTCATTTTTTTTCAAATTCTAAAAAGTGTAGTCGGGTCTACTGTTTACCAATTGACTTTTCCAATGTCGTTGTCAAAGCTTCATGACGTTTTCCATATTTCTAAGCTCCAAAAGTACGTACTAGATGTTTCCTATGTGATAGCTCCTGAGTCAATACAATTGAGGGATAACTTAATCCTTAAGTCAGGCCTAGTCAGATCATCGATAAGAGCACTAAGACTCTGTGGAACAAGACAATTCCTTTGGTGAAGTTGGTTTGGGAAAGATTAACTCACGAGGAAGTTGCTTGGGAACTAGAGGAGGATATCATCCGTTATATATAAATCATATCAGTCAAGATACTTTAAACGTTTTGCTCTGTGCATATGTAAAGTTTTGGGCGAGCATGTAGGAGGTTAATTTCGGGGACGAAATTCTTAAAGGAGGGGAGAAATGTAACAGCCCAAAAAACATAAAAAAAATAAATAGAGATTATAATATGAGGATTATTGTAGAGTTTTTGAGAGGTTTAGAATATATGTTTTAAGCCCTTGAATTAAATAAAATATAAGAGAATTAAACCTTAGCAAATAAAATTAATAAAGTGTTAGGGAGACCTAGAATGGTTGACTTTCAACATTAAGGGTGATGATTTGACCAAAAGAAGAAAAAAGAGAAGTTTTAAGTTGAAATCTGTCACCGTAGCGTCGACACGCCCGTGCTTATATTCGGCATGCCCGTGCTGAGTAGAGCGCGGTCTGAGCCGCGCTGTGCTAACTATTAGCACGGCCGAGTCGAAAAATGGACAAATTTGACGCTGTTTGGCAAGCCCGTGCTAATGTTCGGCATGCCCATGCTAAAAGAGCACTGTCTGAGCTGCACTGTGCTAACTATTAGCACGCCTGTGTCGGAAACTTTGATACTGATTGGCACGGCCGTGCCAATCGAGAGCACGCCCGTGCTCTATGTCAGGATGCGTTAAAAATAGGTTTAAAAATAGGGAACCAGTGCAACACTATATATATATATACACCATCTTATAACACCCTAGTGCGGCTAGAAACCCTTTTTGCACGCTAAAACACCTTAGTAACGGCTGTGGAGCATCCTCATGCTTGGGAGATGGGGTGGCAATAAACAATAAGTTTGGAAGGAAAACAACAACAACAAAAATAACAACAACAACCACAACAACCACAACAACAACAAGAGGTAGAAGAGGAAGATGAAGGAGAAAGAGAAGGAGAAGGAGATTCAAGGTTGAGGAAGATGACATCTAGGATTCACCATAGGGTACGCTTGGTGATTCTTGGTGGTCTTTAAGAGGTGAGTAGAAATACTCTTTCTCACCCTTTCCATGGTGCAAATTGTCTCGGGTTGGGTTATGCTTTCAAAAATACGTTTTTTTTTGGAAAATAATCCTGGTTTGGTCAAATCCCGATTGTACAAATTTGGGGGTTTTCATTCTAAGGTGTTTCTGCTGTCAATTAAATGTTTATTATTGAGATTAGTGCCATGATATATATGATATATACGTGATTTGGTTGAATTGACATGCTATATATGCATTATTTGATGATATTTGTGATATTGGCATGATTCAATAACTGTTAATATGTTGAATGTTGTCTGCTGCAATACCGCCTATGATAGGGGTATCGAATGTAACACTGCCAATGAATTGGGGTGTCGAAATAAGAAATATCGCTATAATGAGGTATCGAAAGTAACATCGCCACATGTTGGGATGTCGAAATGAGTAATGCCACCAGTGTACAATGGTTGGTATCGAAATGAGTAATGTCACTGAAGAGAATGTGATATCAAGATACCTTCATGAGTAAGGTAGGCAATGGGACGCCATTGTTATGTGCAGTTTGAAAGTCATATGACATATGAGGATATTTGAGATTATTTGATATGTGAGACTTTGACATACTTGAATTATGATGTGTTGATGATGACTGTTTATTGCAATAATAATTATATTATTATTATTATTATTTTATTATACACTATTTTGAAAATAGTGATTACCATGGACAGTTTTTCCGGTTACCGCACCGACTGAGAACAATGCTTTTGTGAAAACCTTTTAAAAATGTATTTCTGTTCACTGGGATTTTATATCTCATTGGTAGTATTGTTTCCAGAGCTTGAGGACGACCCTGTTGAGTAGCCTGACTTTTGAAGACTTTATTACAATAGTTAACTTGGTTAGTATTGTATGGCATATGCCAGGAGGACCTTTTTATCATATTAGTTATTTCTTATGCGAGATGTTATAGACGCTCGGTTTTGAGGCTTTGAAACTTATTATGTTCTTTGGTTTTTGAATTAATGTAAAAAATTATTTTGGATTATTATTATATTAAGTATTTATTTAGTATTTATTCAAGAAAATTTTTATTTACGTTATTTTAGTTAAATTAATTATTTTGGGTTAATAATGTAACGAAGGGCGTTACACAATTGGAGCGGTCTTACTTCTTATACTTGATCCTCTCTTCAGAGAAATTGGATTGCGTGAGAGAAGGTGGTTTTCTTCACCCTTAGGCAAGGGCGAGATCCAAGAACAATCTTAATGTTCTCCTTTCAATTCCAAAAGTCAGAACTTTTGAGGATCGAAATTTAATTAAATCAGTAGATACATAAGCAATATTAGCTTAAAGAGAACATAAGTACCGTAAAGATTCTCACCAAAATACTCAGTGCACCATTAATATTAAGTCTTTGGACAATAACATTAATTGCTAGCGGTATTTTGTTGTAATGATCAAACACTGGTGATAATTTCTGTCAAACAACAGCTATCTTTGAACACTCTGTTATTCATATGAAAATGATCTTTATAATCACTATGTGTTTACCATCACAGGTGTGAATACAACCCTGCCAAATATTAACCTTCCTTTGGGCCGATTAATATCCGCATGGATATACACCTATATATCCTTTAATATTTCTTATGAGTGATTTCCACAAGAAAGGTCACCTTGGCGACTTCATGCTTTAATTGACTCACTCGAAATCCTAATTGGCAAATTGAAGACCCAAACAAGATATCAAGCGCACCATTAATTAGTGATGGGCAGGTAGTACTGGCAAGCTATGAGAGTTCTTTTGGTTTCTTTTGGATGTATTTGTTTCATCTCTTTTCAGTCTTTATTGTACAGTTGTTTGTATATATACAGTATTTCAGCGCCCTACTGATGGGGCCACTCTTACGCATGTTCTTGTATCTATTATATTTCAATTTGCGCTTTACTCTGACGTTTGTTTATACCTTTTTTCGTATGCGTTGTATGTGTTATTGTGTTTGCTTCCACTACGTTCCTTGAATAACGCGCTAAAGCTATAATGCGGTTAAGGTATAATTAATAATATAAGCTTGGGACTAATGGGATGACTTCATGTATGTGGTTTTGTTTCACAAATAATCCAGAACACATTGAAGATAGCAGCTGTGATGACATCTTTGCACTGAGAACTACAATTTCTGTTGCAGGCCGCAAGAACTGAGATGACAGAGGATAAGTCAATAGAGCAGCCAAGGACATATGCTAACCAATTCCATATATCTTTGGAAAAAGAGCAATCTAGAAAAATATGGTGAGAAGATTCACGTGTCATTCCACAAAGACTACAAATTGAAACATAAACACAAACTCTCTTCATCATATTTTCATCAGGAGGGAATTTATTATTTATTATGAATAAGCCTCCAAATTAAAAAAGATCTTAATGAAGGAATAAACGAGCACTCGAGCTTACTATAGTCCCATAAATAATCTAATTCAAATTTTTTTTTATGAAGTTCCAATTCAATTTTTTTAAATCCACACAAGTTGATTCTTATCTACAATTAGCTCATTTAAAATTAGGTGGGCCTACTGCATTGGGTCACACTCTTTAACTTGACCTATGAGGAACCAAAAATTTGCAAAAACCTTATCCCTAGCTTTTATTTGAATAATACAACTATAACTAAAAGAAGAAAATACACACTGCCCTATACAGTTATAACATGACGGCAACAATAAATCTTTGTTATGATTTAGGGGAGTGCTAACACCAGAAGATCTTCTTCCATGGGTTGTGATATTCTTCCATGGGCTAAGTGAAGAACCACATAAGTGAGATTGACAACATATCTTGACCCAAATCCTTAAGACATTATGTTTATGGGTCTTCTCCACTTAGGTAGCCTTCAACTTGTCAAGTTTTTTCAAATGTAGGTAGGACTTCTTCATCCACATCTTACTCACACTTCGATTTCCCAAAAATATCCCTCTCAAGTCTAAGTCCTTCACATAGCGTTACTCACCCTGGAATACAAGTCTTTTGAGTATTTGACATAGTTACTTAGAGCCCAACCCACCTCTGAATCGGGTCACATATGTTCTTCATACTAGTATCGTTGTTGTTCATTATCTATAACGGAACATGTTGCCTAGCCTCCACATTCTAGGAAGACTTTGGACACAAAGGATCGTCTGCACATGAGTCCATCAACAACCACCTTCTCTCCAATTCTCGTCTCATACGAAACATCGGCTCTGATACCACATGTTTATTGGAGCCAAAGTGGTTATGGTCCATAACTCCTTAAAACTTTGACGATTAACTACGGACTAAATTAGGTAAACAAAGATTTGTTATGGTCTAACAAATTTATCCTAAGTGTGAAGGTATAGATAGTACAAAACTTATCAAACCATGAGGGTTATCGCACATTCCATCGTTTTGTTCTAAACGATAAACAGACGAAGTTCTTTGTGGACTGAGAACCTTTACTTGACTTAACCGAGTTCAAAGACTCATCAGAGTAAAATATGTAAGATCCCAAGAATCCTATGTCTGTCTTTTAACTGTTTGTGTGACTAACTTGACTGAGACCACAATTTGATTAATCATAATCATAATAATAGTTAATAATTGGAAATTCATATTTGAATTTCAACTATGAGCTTAATAATCATAAAATGTTGTTTTGAACCCAGTTTGCTGTTTTGAGTCGGAACCGATAAAACTATTATTATTTTAATCGGGACTGTTTTACTTTGGGATGCGTGCCAGGGCCGAGGAAGTTGTTCTGGCCTAGAGCCGGAAGTAGTTCATGACTGCATTTCATGCTTCACGAGAAGTTGTCACCTTTATGTCAACCATCCATCACCTTTTCATTCCTTTAACCAATGGATTAAATTCTTATGACTCTTGGTTAATAACCTATCAACATTTTCTTCTATAGAAAAGCAACTTAACCATTTATGGTTAATATCTACTACTTTGCATGAGAGCTCTACAACACACCTCCACTTTAAATCACAACACTCCATTTTATTACACAATTTCCATAAACTTTTGTTTAGCATTTGAATTAATTTTCCTCCTAAATCCTAATGGGCCTCATGGCCATTTAGTGTTAAGAAACACTAATTTTGTTTCATTTTCTCTCTTCAAAGATCAAGAAGACAAAACCCTCATGAAACTCATTTTACTCTCTTCTCTTTCTAACCCTCTCTATTCAGTTCTCTCTAGAACACTATCATCCAAATTTCTTCTTCAATTTCTAAGACTATTGTTGTTCTTATTTTGATCTCCTATACACCTTTGATGAAGAAAGTTTTCTCTTTGGAGCAACTTTGTTCTTGAACCTCAAGAACACCAACCTTGTTCATCATGTGTTCTTCACTAAGTAAGTCTCTAATCTTACTTTTCTGTTCATATTTTTTCTTAGAATCATGAAACAACTTCTTCTCGTTCATGATCTTTGCAAAACAAGTTTCAAAACCTTGTTGTTTTTCTCTATATAGGTTCGGCCTCATCCTTCTTTCTTGGTGCTTGGAGTTTTGCTCATCCTAAAGACCTTCATTAATGTAATGGGGGAGTGAACCACATCACATAACATTGGTGGTTGTGAAAATGGTTTATGGGTTTGGTTTGGGGAAAACCCTAAACCAAAGGTTTTGCTACTTTATCTATTTGGTTCTCTATGAGAACAATGTTGTAATGTTTATTTATTGCTTCATTTGTGTTCATTGATGTATTTTAATGGTTGAAAATAACTTTTATGTGTGGGAAAACCCTAACCCAGGGTTCCTCCATCTTTTTGTTGAAAAGAGTTTGTGAAAATGTGATTTTTTAGATCTGACCTTGTGTGAGTCATTTCGGTTTTTCTCTCAACCTAGACCTCGGATTTCAAAACTTGTTTTTGATCCTGAAACTAGATATCTTGTGATTCATTTTGATAATAAATTGCGCTTAGTTTCATGGAGATTTGACCCTTGGAAATCTGTACTAATTTGGTTACTATATGTGAAAATAAATTTTATATCCAAACAGTAGACATCCTAAGCTTTCATATGAGTCCTCAGTTGCTGGAATCCAAGTTCGTTTGGTCAATCAAATGTTTGTCACAAGTTGATGCTTGAAATGCTGAAAACTCTGTATACGGGTTTTGTGTTGATTTTTGGAATTAAGTGTTATTTTGTTATTCATTTTTATGCATTGATGATCTCTTGCTTATGATGGATGTTGGTGAAGCAAAATTTTCAGATTAAACCTAGTATAGGATTCGGCCAAAGCATAAACAAAAACGATTTTCAACTTCAGTCTTTGAAACTTAAATGATTTTACAACTCTAAATTGATTTAATGAATGGTGAATCAAAGCAAAACAAGGAAACAATATTTGAATGAAACACAACCTTGCATTAGGCCAAGGGATTCTTAAAACAATGGAAAAATATTTTGATCTTAAGTTATACCTTATGTAAATCAAAATGACGTTTTGAAAGCTAACGAATCAAGTATTCTCAATAACAAACGTCTTTGAGAAATCTTATGTAACATTTGATTACTATGTAGGTTTTTAACGTGAAACTTATCTTTGATTTCTATACAATACGTAATTTCAAGTTTAAGTATAAATGATTTCAAGTTAAATAAGGTTTGGACATAAGAAGATTTCTCTTCTTTAGTTAATGCAAAAGAGTTTTAAACTCCAATTTCCAACTTTAGGTTTAATTCTATTTGAAATAATGTTTTCAAAGTATAAGATTTGAATTAAAGGTACTAAGGCATCTTACCAAGGTATAAAACAAATAAGCATTATGTACTCACCTTTTTACAAAAGAGTTTTGAACTCAAAGCTAAGGATTTTCCTAAATGTAAAACCCTAAGATGAGTAACTAACTTAGAGTGAAAAAAAGAGATAAGAAAGTATAAGACAAGGTGAAACAAGACTATATGTTATATATAACACCCCGTTTTCTTGATTAAGGTATGGGACATTAATTAAGCATGTTTCAGAGCTTAATTATATTTCTTGTGTGGTGAGGAAGCCATGGTTCAAATTTGGGATAATTTGGCCTTGGAACGAGCTCAGAATGTGCAAAAACGCGAAAGAATAGTTTTGATCAGCGTCCAATGCTTAGACATGGATAAATCCCACGCTTAATTGTTGACCACTGACGCTCGAGCGTGGGTAGTTGCACATCAGAACGTGGAGAGTGGATGCATGGGGGTGCATGTCAGCGCGCACGCGACGCGTGGCAGTGACGTGGCAATCAGCGCTCCACGCTCAAGCGTGGAGTTTTTGTTGGGGTTTCAAGAGGGATAATTTTTTAAAAACAATTTAGAAAAACCTCTTGAGCGTAAAAAAACCCCTTTACGAAAGGACCACGTATTGCACATGAATCACAAGGATAAAGTGTTTACCTCTTGAAGCGTAACTTTACCGCGAACACTGTGAGCGCGCCAACAGCACCGATGAGCCAAAAACGCTAATACTTGTGATGCTCATAACTTTCGCTCTAGACCTCGTATCACAAACCTGAACGGTGAAGATGTAGAGCCACATGTCACGAACCTGTTGTCCAAAAATCAGCCCGATCCAACGGTTAACGAATCTCTGATTGCGAGATTACGATAACTGTCCAACCATAACCACCATAAGAAAAGGCTTCTCGATCACCAGTATTGCAAAGTAGCAATACCTCTACTCAGTCCATGCGAGCAAACCAACGTCAGAGATAGTGTAGTGCTAGTTATCAGAATTGGGAGAGGCATGATACAGAGAGAGAAAAAAGAGGGCGCGCTGTCAAGGGTGTACAGCGGCCGTTATGAGTGTTCTGTGTTGTGTATTACTTTAAGTGACGTGCACAGCTTACTAATAGCTATCATTCACTTAACCTAACCCACTCGGGCCACTGTATGCTATAGGCCCAATGTTTAATTATTAATTAAATCATATTTAATCAATCAATTAAATCAATCTCATTTAATTATTAATCAAATCATATGTAATCAATCCCATTTAATTATTAATTAAATCATATTTAATTAATCAATTAAATTAATTCTCTGAACATTTGCTCTATGCATGTAACCCTATAGGTTCTCAATTAATTGGCAATAATATTAATTATTATTAATCATACTAATAATCAATTAATATTATAAACAATGAGCGTCATCTAGCAATACATCATTGTTATCCAATTAATTAGAATATTGGTGATACAATTAAAACCTTGTTGTAACCATATATAATGTGAAGTCAACGTCCTTTCGTCTCAATGTCTTAATTGAACACAAGGCATAAATGTGTCATCCTTGTTAAGTCCAATTATTTATTTCTTGATCTAGTAATTGACGTATGATCATGTGGGCCCAATATCTCATATTGTCCCACCTTAGCATGGCCATGCATTTCTACGTCGCATACCATCAAGAGGCCTATAGACATTACTCTTGTCATGTAGGAGGGACGAATCCTATCTACATTACTCACATTCCTCAACATGTTTTATTGCAGACCCAATAACTATCTTTATAGTTGTCCTATTATAGACAACGTTTAATAGTATTAAAGCCTACAACTACATATGTTAGGAATCGTAGTGACTTCAAGTCGAAGGACTACTTCACTATGGTCACCATGAGAATCGCTTATGACACTTATATAACTATTATGTAGCGTTCTCATAGCGGATCACTCCAGTATAAATATTCCACTAATATTTATACTTATGTGAAGACTTGATATCTTATATCTATGACCTGTGAGATGTGGTCATCAGTACACTCACATAATAGTCTCAATTTATTATTATTGTCCTTATTAGTAATAATACTTGACTATGGATATTTAAGAATAGTGTTCTATAATTTAATGGCATCTCACGGTCAAGTCATACTTGACGTTCCATTAAATGAACTACTTATTCTAAGGACTTTATTATGCTATAAATATGATCATAAAATATAACATAATAAATAAATGCCTTATACATATATCAAATATATGATCAAAGTCATGATACAAATGATTATCTATTCAAAATAGATTGGTCACTAGGGCTTACTCCAACAATCTCCCACTAGCACTAGAGCCAATCGGGCATCAATATAGAACCCATCGGTCTAGTGTGAGTGTCATGTTACCACTGAGCAAAAGACTCCAATAGTGGATTGTTTAGTGTTGTCATTCTGCACATCTTCACATCTCCTCTATCGATCATCTATCGAACGAGATGGAAGCATCTAAGTATATGTTTTGGATCACTGGTGAGATCAATTTTCCTTAGCTTAGGCGATTACTCCATCATCATCGCAACGAGATCTATGGAGTTCGCAAAGTTAGGAACTTCGATTAGTTCATAAATGAACTTTCTGATCCAAACGGCCTTTAAATCTGTATTTAAGGCAACTATATACTCAGCCTCTATTATAAAATCAACAACTGTCTCATGCTTGGAACCTTTTCAAGCTCACAATGCCACCACTAAGGCAAAACACAAAACCAGATTGCGATCTAAAGTTATCCTTATCGGTTTGGAAGCTAGCATCACTGTAATTCATTACTATGGGCTCTTCCTCACCATTTGAGATCAAGAATGAATCCTAAGTTCTTCTCAAGTACTTAAGGACATTCTTGACTTCGGTCCAGTGACCTTCACTGGGATTGGATTGGTACCTTCTCATCATGCTCGAAGCATACGAGACATTTGTTCGAGTACATATCATGGCATGCATAACAAATTCAATTTCCGAAGCATATAGAATCTTATTCATGCGTTCCCTCTACATCTGATGTAATACGCAAGATACCCCTTTTGGAATCATGCACATTTAAAGCGCCCAAGCACTTTGTCAATTTATGTACCCTTGACTAAGGCCTAACAATTTCAGCGATCTATCTCCATAGATCCTGATTTCTAATACATAGGACGTTTCGCCTAAGTCCTTCATTGAAAAATAATTCCTTAACCATGTTTTCACATTTTGTGGTGTAGGAATATTGTTTCCAAAAGTAGTATGTCATACACATACAATACGAGGAAAAATAATTATGCTCCCACTAACCTTCTTGTACTCACAAGATCCATCCTCGTTCTTGATGAATCCAAACTGTCTTACAATTTACATCAAAACGAAGATTCCACCTTCTGGAAGTTTGCTTTAATCCATAAATGGATGTTTGCAACTTGCAAAACCTTTCCAGCATTCTCTGGATAGACAAAACTCTCCGGTTGTGTCATGTATATATCCTCGTGAAGATTCCTGTTAAGCAATGCTGTTTTGACATTCATTTTCCAGATCGCATAGTCATACTATGAAGCAATAACAAGTGGGATCTGAATCAATACAACTGGACAAAAGGTCTCATCATAGTCATACTATGAATTTGCTTGAAACCTTTCGCAATCAGTCGCTCCTTTAAGGTATTCACCTTCCCATCCATGTTGGTCTTCTTATTGAAGACCCACTTGCACCTTATGGGTTTTACCCCTTTCAGGTGACTCAACCAAGGTCCATACCCGGTTGATGTACATGGATTCTACTTCGGATTCCATGGCTCCTAGCCACTTCTCAGAATCAGGGCCAACGACGGCCTCCTAGTAAGTCACAAGCTCATCATGATCCATGAGCGGTTCATCACCTTCTTGAGTTAGGAGTATTCCATATCTCTCGGGTTGATGACGTGTCCTATTTGACCTACACGAGTCTTGTGTTACTTGAACTGGTGATTGGACCACAACATCTTGTGGAACCGGTTCTTGTTCCATAATTGCAGGCAAATCAGTACTTTGTGGTGCTTGGATTTATCCAAGTACTACATTCCCCCCACTGTCTCCCTTGGAGATGTGTTCCTTCTCAAGGAATACTCCAATTCTAGTGACAAACATTTTGTCTTCGGAAGTGTTATAGAAATAGTGTCTGTTTGCTTCCTTAGAACAATCCACAAAGATACATTTGTCACACTTGGGTCCAAGCTTATTTGAAACCAAACGTTTCTATAAACTTGACACCCTAAATCTTAATGAAAGACATACTTGGTCGCATACCAATCCATATCTCATATGCTGTCTTTCAGCTGTCTTAGATGGAACATGGTTAGGTGTGAAAGCTGTTGTATGTAAAGCATATCCCCAGAAAGAGTCAGAGAAGTCTGATTGACTCATCATATATCGTACCATGTCCAACAAGGTTCGATTTTCTCCTCTCGGACACACGATTCCATTATGGTGTTCAAGGAGGAGTGAGTCGAGATATAATCTCACACTCCTTCAGATAGTCATCAAACAATTGGCTTAAGTACTTATCACCACGATCTGATCGCATGATCTTAATACTTTTCCAAAATTAGTTCTCCACTTCATTCTTGAATTCTTTGAACATTTCAAAGATTTCTGACTTGTGTCTTACACAAATCCATCTTCACTGAAGTTATCAATAAACGAGACGAAGTACGAAAACTTGTCTTCTACCAAACTTGTTTAGAGGCCCTCATACATCACAATGTATCATGCCAAAATATTACCAACCCTTCCACCTTACTAGTGAATGGAGCTTAATCATCTTTCCAAACAAGTAAGATTCACAGACCTCAAACAATTCATAACTGGATGAGTCTAAGAGTCCCAATTAGTGGAGCTTGGAAATGTGTTTCTTACTTATATGGTCTAAAGATATTTCTAAAGACATAGAGGGTCCAAATCACTTGGTTTGACCTTATTCGCATTTATGTTATAGATGGGCATATCGACATCAAGGACACAAAGTCCATATCTCACATGAATACAAGCATAGAAGACATCAGTTGAATAAATGAAACAACAATCGTCCATTTATTGCAATTTAAAATTCTTTCCTGTCTATACAAGATATAGAAATGATGTTTCTATTATCAACTAGAATAAAATAACAGTTATTTACTTCCATTAATGCCCATAAGGCAAAGTGAAACTCTTATGGTTAATGTAGTAACTTTTTCCCCATTTCGACTCATAGCGTAGAACTTTACCTAATGGTAAATTCAAATTCCTATAGTCAATGTAACAACTTTTGCTTCATCTCCACTCATAGGGTAGACCTTTACCTAATGGTAAATTCAAACTCCTATAGTCAATGTAGCAACTTTTGCTTCATCTCTACTCATAGGATAGACCTTCACCTATTAGTCAATGTCCTACTCCCTTTGATCCTTCACATTACTGTGAGATCCATATGCGGTATCCAATACCCATAATGTTGGAGTAGATATGTTGACTTTTATAACAAATATGCCTAAACAGGAAGTCATACTTCCTTTCTTGTCTTTTTACACTTTCTAGTACCTCTTATGCCTTGCTAGCTCTTGTTAGAGCATCATAAGGTGCGTGATCATATCATACGTCTCTATGATTGCAAGCATGAGATGTCGTACATCAATGGCATCGACTTGATGCTTCTATTAAGCATCCCTTTCGACCCTTATGGCAGTAGCAACAAATTGCTTGAGAATTAATTGCTTGAGAACATACAGTTCTTTTCTCGTACTTGAGGACAATTCTCAAAATTTGTACCAATCCAGAAAATTAATTCTAAATAACTCATCCTTCTCAAGGATGTATCACAACAATAAAATAAAAGTTGTGTTTGTAGCCATAGTTATTTAATACAGAAATATACAGAATATAAGTATCTTGATTAAAACATATTTAATAGGTCTTTTATTAAATACGCTCCCACTATTTTGCTCAAATCAATGACCCTCATCATTGACTCGGAAAATCCCGTTGAAAGATTTTCTAGTGGGACCAAGATCCATACTTCACCTCGTTCTGAGTCAACTATGGCTGATTACCCTGAACTCAGCTATTTAGGTAGGAAACTCCTTTCCAATTACATCCAATGTAATTCTTGGACCAGTTGGGTGAATAACTCCTTATTCTAATCCATCATATGGATTATTGCCCAACCCCATGCCTCTAAGCCGTTTCAATCCTATTGAATACACTTAGTTAAGTTCAACCTAATGGTTGGCAGTAGGTTATTTGACCTTTCGCGCCTCACCGGAATATATTAAGGTGCTCAGCTGTGGCATGACCCACACTTAAATGATTCTGGCCTTGACGAGTGCCATGCATCAGGAGGCATTTAATAACTTAATTTATTGAGGGAATTTAATAATTAATTAAGTGATCTCACCGACTTGTTTATCATATAAACGTCTCTCATAGTATACATGGCATACTAGCTTACATACATTCAAAACATATTAAGCATACAATGACATACATGCTATCATAAAATTTGAATTCCAAATTTAAATCATACATTTCATGCATCACATACATAAATATACAAGACATATAAAAGGTATTATGATTATGGCCTCCTAATGTACAATAATTAAAACTAATTATTACAATCTTTGACCCTCGAGCAAACTTCTAAAGTTCCTCCCACTAGCGTCATGATTTGGTGTTGCCTCCATGTTAACCCGAACAATTTATAAAAATTAAAATAAAATAAATGTTACGACACGCAGGCCGTATTTACCAAAAAAAATAACACCACAATCTAAGGCCATAACCACACACCTCATATTTAATAAATAATTTATTAAAAGGAAAAATCATACACATGATCTCCAATTGATTTCAAAAATAAAAAAATAAATTTGAAATCAAATCATACACATGATCTCCAATTGATTTCAAAAATAAATACATAAATTTGAAATCAAATCATACACATGATCCCTAATTGATTTAAAAAATAAATAAAATTTTGAAACCAATTTATTGTCAAAATATACGCTACGCAATTTATATCATTGCGCACAGTAACCAACTTTAAACTTCAAATTGGATAATTGCGCATAGTGATATTTACAACAAATTTTAAACATCAATTTTAAAAGGAACGTGAATTGCACAGTGAAAGTTTAAAACAATTTTAAAAGTCACATGCAGAGAGATAACATGCATTCTATTGAATCACATTCAAAAGCAATAAACATGTTATCAAACAAGGCAAACATCCTAGGATACATGGCAAACTACGACTAGACGCTCTGATACCACTATTGGGGTTTCAAGAGGGATAATTTTTTAAAAACAATTTATAAAAACCTCTTGAGCGGAAAAACCTCTTTACGAAAGGACCATGTATTGCACATGAATCACAAGGATAAAGTGTTTACCTCTTGAAGCGTAGCTTTACCGCGAACACTGTGAGCGTGCCAACAGCACCGGTTAGCCAAAAACGCTGATACTTGTGATGCTCATAACTTTCGTTCCAGACCTCATATCGCAAACCTGAACGGTGAAGATGTAGAGCCACATGTCACGAACCTGCTATCCAAAAATCAGCCCGATCCAACGGTTAACGAATCTCTGATCGCGAGACTACGATAACTGTCCAGCCATAACCACCATAAGAAAACGCTTCTCTATCACCAGTATTACAAAGTAGCAATACCTCTACTCAGTCCACGCGAGCAAACCAATGTCAGAGATAGCGTAGTGCTAGCTATCAGGATTGGGAGAGGCACGATACACAGAGAGAAAAAAGAGGGCGCGCTGTCAAGGGTGTACAGCGGCCGTTATGAGTGTTCTGTGTTGTGTATTACTTTAAGTGACGTGTACAGCTTACTAATAGCTATCACTCACTTAACCTAACCCACTTGGGCCACTGTACGCTACAGGCCCAATGTTTAATTATTAATTAAATCATATTTAATTAATCAATTGAACTTATCCTCATTTAATTATCAATCAAATCATATTTAATCAATCAATTAAATCAATCCCATTTAATTATTAATCAAATCATATTTAATTAATCAATTAAATTAATTCTCTGAACATTTGCTCTATGCGTGTGACCCTATAAGTTCTCAATTAATTGGCAATAATATTAATTATTATTAATCATATTAATAATCAATTAATATTATATACAATGAGCGGCATCTAGCAATACATCATTGTTACCCAATTAATTAGAATATTGGTGATACAATTAAAACCTTGCTGTAACCATATATAATGTGAAGTCAACGTCCTTTCGTCTCAATGTCTTAATTGAACACAAGGCATAAATGTGTCATCTTTGTTAAGTCCAATTGTTTATTTCTTGATCTAGTAATTGACGTATGATCATGTGGGCCCAATATCTCATATTGTCCCACCTTAGCATGGCCATGCATTTTTACGTCGCATGCCATCAAGAGGCCTATAGACATTACTCCTGTTTTGTAGGAGGGACGAATCCTATCTATATCACTCACATTCCTCAACATGTTTCATTGCAGACCTAATAACTATCTTTGTAGTTGTCCTGTTATAGGCAACGTTTAATAGTATTAAAGCCGACAACTACATATGTTGGGAATCGTAGTAACTTCAAGTCGAAGGACTACTTCACTATGGTCACCATGAGAATCGCTTATGACACTTACATAACTATTATGCAGCATTCTCATAGTGGGTCACTCCAGTGTAAATATTCCACTAATATTTATACCTATGTGAAGACTTGATATCTTATATCTATGACCCATTAGATGTGGTCATCAGTACACTCACATAATAGTCTCAATGTATTATTATTGTCCTTATTAGTAATAATACTTGACTATGGATATTTAAGAATAGTGTTCTATAATTTAATGGCATCTCACGGTCAAGTCATACTTGACGTTCCATTAAATGAACTCTTTATTCTAAGGACTTTATTATGCTATAAATATGATCATCAAATATAACATAATAAATAAATGCCTTATACATATATCAAATATATGATCAAAGTCATGATACAAATGATTATCTATTCAAAATAGATTGGCCACTAGGGCTTACCCCAACAGTTTTCTCATGTCAGAGCGTGCCCATGCTGAAGCGTGTATTTTTCCCACACTCAAGCATGGACAGCCTGACAGCATCACTTAAGTTTTCTTTCTCATTTCATTTTGTACGAAGCTTATGCATTTCTCCCAGTCTAGAGAAGCCAGAGAGAGAGCTGAGTTCTTGAGAGAGAAAGTTGAGATAGGAGGAGTTTTGAGCATCGGATTGTGATTCCGACTACACCATTACGATCAGGGCTTCGAGTACTTCATGATTAACCGATTAATTTCTTGATTTCTCGAAGGTAAGCTCGAATCCCTAACACGTCGACTTTATGTTCTTCGTTTTGTTCGTGCTTTTTCCCCTTGAATCTCTTTGGTTTTGGTATTTTCCTAGGGTTAACGATGTCGTTTACACATTGTTCTTGTGGTTAGGGCAACGTTCGTGATCGTGGTCGTGCGAGCTCCTGGAGGAGGTTGGAGTCGCGGGCTTGGGCTGAGGAACCACGTGGTGGTGGCTGACTTGAGGTGATTTTTGTGGTGGTTGTGGTGGTGGTGTTGCGATCGTGATCGTGTTGGTGGCCGAGGTCGTACAATCTTTCAGGTGGGGAGAAAGAGACTGTTATCGTCAGGAAGGCAAGCGTAGTGTAGAATGTTGTGAGAAAGATGATGTTTTAAAATACCAAAAATGTAACGTCTCAAGATATTACTTAGAATTAGAAAATTAAATAAAATAATTATCCATTCATAGCATCAAAAACTACGATAAATTAAAACTTCAAATTTATTGCATAAAAACTCTTTAAGTTAATTAATTAAAAAAATAATTCTTTAATAACAATTTTAGCATCAAAACATGGGCAACTCGTATGCATGTGTAGGGGAGCCTTAAACCCTACTAGAGGTTGAGCCCGTGGCAAAGTACCTAAACCCTAGGTGCAGGTATCTTTGGGGCTATCACCGCCAAGTTAATACCCTAGGCTAGACGATGTTGTTGTTGAGGTGGATGTGATATGCATGCTACTTTGCCTATGTGATTATTTATTTATCTGCCTATATGATGATTTGTTTATTAGCATGCTTATTGCTATGATGATGTTATTGTTGTTGATTGGTTGATGTTGATGTTGATGAGAGTATGGTGAGATTGATGTGTTGTGTGGGTTGATACCATCGTGGTTCTGATTGTGGAGCTGTAGCTCGTGGACGCACGGCGTCGTGTTGATGTTGATGATGATGTGATGTGGATGCAATGCATCGTGGCTGTGGCCGAGTGCTTAGGCGTGAGGTTCGGTATCAACCTGTGATGGATGTTTGTTACATATCATAGCATATTTGATCCCAATGGGGGATGCCCTAATGGGGGCGAGATGTGTACCACCTATCCCAATGTGGGATGTCCAATTGGGGATGTTATAGATCCTTACGGGGATGTCCAGGTGGGGACATGATTTATTGATCCTTACGAGGATGTCCAAGTGGGGACTTGTTTTATTGATCCCGACGGGGATGTCCAATTGGGGACGTTATTGATCCCGACGGGGATGTCCAACTGGGGATGTGATGAAATCGGCCAATATGCATATAGGGATTAGTATTCGTCGTAGAGGTTTGATCTGAGAGAATGACTTTTGAGATGGATGTGACGTGTGACTTGAAAAATGGTTGTTGGAATGTTGCATGTTTCTCTATTGCTGTGTGCTACATGCGTATAAACTATAGTACTGCCCCTCTCCAATGTTTGATGATGCATGTTTCTTATCTCCCTATCTTTTCTCTGTGTGTTTCTTTCATTTTGTGGGAAGACCCTGTGGAGGAGCCAGTCGCTGAGGAGTTGGATGGCACCCCTTACGAGCCTAATGCCGGTGGGCGAGCCACGAACCCCATCCTCGAAAGGTTTTGAATTTCTGTACCAAAGTAGTATGCGAGTTCCTAGTGAGAGTATGTGCCCCTGCAGGTCTATAGGTACATTTATGGTGAAGAACAGGGTAGTTTCGGATATCGCCGTCGTTGGTGATGGGACTTCCGCCAGTGCGTCTGTGCTAGGAGTGTGTTGTGAGGATTTTTGATTTATTTTGAGCGGAGATGGTGAGTGCTGCTTGCATGAGAGTTTTCTTACCTTTTGATGTATTTTTCTTCATGGTCAATTTGATGTACTTCGCATGTATATATTATTGTAACCCTACTGATGGGGCGGCTGATGCATGTACATATATCTTTTATGTTTTATAGCTATGTACTCTAATATGTTGCGTGCTTTAGCTTAGTTTTCGTTTCCGCTTATATCTTTATGCTTCGCTTCGTTTCGACTATAAAGCGCACTAACGTTTATAACACGGTTTAGGGTTAGTTAATATCTTAGGTTCTTTAATGGGATAGCGGGTCGTCTCATTTGGTGGTATTAGAGCAGTTTGGTTCTAAGACGGATTGTGAGGTTTAGGAAGTGT
This sequence comes from Ammopiptanthus mongolicus, assembly GCA_039655645.1. NCBI lineage: Eukaryota > Viridiplantae > Streptophyta > Magnoliopsida > Fabales > Fabaceae > Ammopiptanthus > Ammopiptanthus mongolicus. Next base: position 53,812,713 of record CM077349.1, read on the forward strand.
ACTGGCATTTTTAGTTGGATCCACATCGGATGCCAACTTTAGTTAGAAATTGGGTAGAGTGCCCGATACGCGAGTTATCTTGAGTGATAACTGTTCCGTTCATTCAAGGAGTGGTGGACCAATTCGCAGCAATAATCCGAGAGGCCGAGGATGAAGGTTCCAACAAAGGGCAAGACCTTACAATCGGCCAATTCAACAAACTACAAGCTTTGGGAAGGGAAGTTCAAATCAAGGACAATCAAGGTTTTCTTCGTATTTTCAATTTAGAGGGCCGCATCTTGTCAGAAACTGTCCCCAAGCACCGAATGTGGCAAGCTGGGCCACTTTGTCAGTGAGTGTCGGAAAGGAGGTACTAGGAGAAGTCAAGTTCAACAGCAAGGCGAGAGTCTTAGAATGCGGGAGCGAGACAACAAGTGGCAAGTCAGCAGAGCAGGCCACAGATGATGGGAAGAGTGTTTGTTGTGAAAAAATTTGAAGCCTCTCGATGTCCCGATTTGATACAAGGTAAGTGGCCTAGTAGCTAAGAGACTCTTATTTGTTTTGTTTGATTCAGGGGCTACACATTCTTTTGTTTCTTTAGCGTGTATGGATCATTTGGGTTTGCCAGTTTCATCCTTACCATATGATTTGACTATTTCTACACTTACGGGTGATTCCCTTTTTTTTTTAGCAAACAAACAAAAGGAGCCTCGTTAAAACCTTTTGGAGCAAAATCCTCCTTAGGGATAAAAACTCCAAAAAGGAAAAAGAGTACTCCTAGTGCCATTTTATTAGAAAGAAAAAAGAAACTTACAATGAAAGATGGGGGGCTTAAACCAAACCCATGAAAACAAAAACAACAAATTATCTAAATCTATAATTTGGAAGTCCTGCTCTGTTATGAAAGAAATCTTCCCTAATAAAACTAGACAACCAAATCCCACCAATGAAAACCAACAGTGGAGGAGCCATAATTAGCTAACTTGTCAGCACAACTGTTTCCTTCTCTGAATATATGAAAGCAGATAAAGTACATTCTAGAAACAAGTTGCAAAAAGTTTAACCACCTATTTCTTAACTTCTAAGGAACAACCTCCACATTGTTAAAAGTAGCAATAACCAACTTAGAGTCGCTTTCTAACCAAAGATTCCACCAACCTTTTTCATAAGCTATTTCAATAGCAAGGTTAGCACCTGTAAGCTCAGCGTGAAGGGCAAAAGAACTGCCAATGCTGGCTGAAAAACAACCAATTATACCAGCTCTATAATCCCTAAAGATACCTCCACAACCAACAAGGCCAGGAGCTCCTATAGCAGCACCATCAGTGTTGCATTTAAACCAAAAACACTTAGGAGGCAGCCAAGTAACTTCAAGTATTTTAGGAGCCCTATTTAAATGATCAGTAATAGAGAAGCTGTGCAGAATAGATAGATCAATGAGAGAAGAGTGCATTGTACTTGAACTCGAATTCCCAGCTAGAGAGGTGCTGCCAATAATCATACTTATAGCAGATTTAACATTGATTTCTTGCTATCAAACCTCGACAGATTCCTTGCATACCAAATTGTCCAAAGAGAATTCAAAACAGCTGCCACAACAACATCCATAACTTGCTTGCTCCAATGCATATTGCAAATCGAGATCAGAGAAATCAAAGAACTAAGATCAATAGGAACTTGAATAACAGAACTTAGCCAAAGCCAAATACTCTTTGCAAAATCACAATTGAGGAAAAGATGAGAAATGGATTCTGCATTTTTCTCATAAAAGCTCCACATAGAAACTATTACACAACCTCTTGAGCTAAGGTTTTCATCTGTTGGAAGTTTGTTATGCAAAACTCTCCAAGCCAAAAAGGACTTAGAAGGAGGAATGCATCTTCTCCATATAATCTTGGACCACTCCAAATGCTGCGTAGGAGGATTAAGATTGAGATAAGATAGTTTAAAGCTCAATTGACTAGTATCACTACCATACCAAACCATCTGATCAGGACAAGGAAAGGAAGGGATAGTCACTTTGCTCAATTCTTCAGATAAACTAAGGATTTTTTGAAATAGAATAGCAGGAATATTCCAGCTACCATTTACAATAAAATCCTTCAACTTTGCTTTAAAGCTTCTGCTAGCTTCCTCCGGAAAACTGAGAAGAGAAACAAGCTTTTGAGAGAGCCATTTATCAGTCCATAAATTGATCCTTTCACCATTTCCAATTTGCCAAGCTAAGTTACCAGTAACAGTGCTAAGATTTTTCTTTAAACCATGCCAAATAGATGAAGAGATATGATATCTAATAGGAACACCTTGCCTCATCACTCTGCCTCTAACAAATTCTACTCGTTGAGTATTTGAAGTAACAAAATCCCAGCATTGTTTAAGCAAAGCAGCATCATTCACTGATCTAAAAGATCTAATGCCAAGTCCACCTTCCAAAATTGGAGAACAAACTTTGTGCCAAGCAACAGTAACAATCTTCCTTGTGTCTACATTTCCTGACCAAATAAAGTTTCGAATCTAGCTGTCCACCATTTTAATCAGCTTGATTGGCCAAGCATAGATGCAAAAGCTGTGAAGCAGTATTCCATGGATCACATACTTTACTAACTCCACCCTACCCATAATAGACAATAATGAAGCTTTCCAAGTGGCCAATTTGCTCTTAATTCTATCAGCTATTGGTTGAAGATGAACTCTTTTGGACTTGCCTTTAAACAAAGGAACCCCAAATAAATGAAAGGCAGCCTACCAACTGAAAAACCAAGATCATTGGAGATAGAAACCATTCTAGCAGCACTAATTGTTCCTGCATAATATTTAGACTTCCCACAATTGATCAATTGACCAGAAATTTGCTCATACTTTGCAAACAAGTGTTTGATAACAGAAATATTAGCCTTAGACCCTCGACAGAAAAGCATCACATCATCAGCATAAAAAGACATAGGAAGGCACAATCACACCTCTAGGACTAGAAAAAAGCTGCAATTGACCATCCAGAACAAGTTTAGAAATTCCTCTACTAAGGACATCTTTAGCAATGCAAAAAAGAAGAGGAGAAAGAGGGTCTCCTTGCCTCACACCTCTTTTACAATTTAAAAAACCAATAGCCTTACCATTTACAACAAAAGAAAGTCTAGCAGATTTGAGAATAACTGAAATCCAGCTACAAAACTTCATGTTAAAACCAAACTGCTTCAAGACTTTTAATAAAAAATTCCAATCCAATATATCAAAAGCCTTTCTAATATAAATTTTCAGTGCAATGTTTCCCCTAAAGGCTTTTCTGTCAAGAAGATTAACTGCTTCCGAAGCAAGGCAGATACAATCCACAATTGATCTACCTTGAATGAAACCTCTCTGATTTTGAGAAACAATCTTTGGAGCAACTTTAGCTAATCTATCAGCTAACACCTTTGTAATGATTTTGAATTTGAAATTTGCCAATGCAATAGGCCTGAAAAGCTCAACTCTATTAGCACCAGAAGTCTTAGAAACTAGAGCAACTAAATTAGAGTTAAGGTTTGGCAGAATCCACCCCTGTCTAAAGAATTGCAGAGTAGCTTCAAAGACATCATTTGCCACTATGTCCCAATAATGATGAAAGAAGAAACCTCCAAAACCATCCGGACCAAGAGCACCATTACCATTCATACCAAAAACTACTTTCTTCACCTCATCCATGGAGGGCAGATCAGTTAACATTCCATTATCCTCCTCAGAAACTAGCTTTGGAATTACTTCTTCAATGAGGTCATTGTCCATACAATTATTATCAATAGCAAAAAGGTCTTCATAGTACTTGATAATGTGATTTGCAATATCTGTAGAAGTCTGCAAAACAGCATCATCAGCCTTCAAGATGGAAATCTGTTTAGAAACATTTCCGACTTTGGTCAATTTATGAAAAAATTCTGTATTTCTATCTCCATTGATGTGCCAATTAAGCCGAGCCTTTTCCATCCAAAACTATTCTTGAGAATTAAGAGTTTGCTGCAACTCTATTTGAGCCTCTTTCTCCAGATCAAAGAGAGCATCAGAATAGCCTTGAGCCTCAATTTGACTTTGAATTTGATAAACACTAGACATAGCAGCATTAACTTTAATATGAACATCACCAAATACCTGCTTGTTCCAAATCTTGAGCTTAGCTTTCAACCACTTCAACTTTTGGGATAAAATGAACATAGGGCAACCAAGTATTTCTTCCTTCCAGACTTAAGCAACCACCTCCTTACAACTGGGATGACTTGGCCACATTTTCATGAATTTGAATGATGAACTGAAAAGCTTTTCCTCCTTTTGCAAATAGAGCAGCAAAGGAAAATGATTAGACTTGCTTCTGACTAGTGTACAACAAGCAACATTAGTCCAAAAAGAGATCCATCTATCATTTCATATTGCTCTATCAAGTCTCTTCTCAGTGTCGGATCTGCCTCTTCTCCCATTAGCCCAAGTAAATTGAGCTCCTCTAGTCATCAAATGAATTAGCTCATTACTATCAGTCCAATTTCTGAAATCATCACTAGCTATTTTTAAAGGCAAATGACCTCCTCTTTGCTCATGAGCACCTAAAACCACATTGAAGTCTCCAACAAAACACCAAGGGCCCTGATTTGATTGTTGCAGATCATTTAAGTCATTCCACAAAACTCTTCTTGCTTGATAATATGTAGCTGCATACACTGCTGAGATAAAAACTTTCTGATTCTTTACTAAGATAGAAATAGAAACTTGTTGGGAAGTTCTGGAAATAACCATCGGATCAAGATCCTCCTTGCAAATGCACCAAAGATTAACTGCCAAAATCCTTAGATGAAGTCTGCTAAGAAATCTCTTAGGAAAATCCTTGAAATCAATCCAAGGTTCAGCTATAAATAATAAATCAGGCCTATTGTCATTACAAAGATTTTTTAAAACCAATCTAGTATCTAGATTGCCAACACCTCTAGCATTCCAAAACAAGATATTCATTGATTAGCTTTGTAAAAGTCTGCTCGGGACCTAGTGTTATATTATGCTTGTGAAGGTTTATTGGACTTCTTCTTTTGCTTTCTCTTCTTTGATTTAGAGGATACTTCAGTGAATTCTCCCTCTTCAGGGTTATCATTAGTCTGTTTTCCCTCTTCTGGGATATTATTGGTTTGTCCAGCTTCTTCATTCTCTATCAGATCAGCCCAAAACTTGTCAGCCAACTTAAGATCCTTCAAAATTACAGGACTAAACTGAGTTGAATCATGCAAATCAGATTGATTATGAACATTCTTCAGAGGAGATTGATCATCATTCGGGGCATGCTGAGATGTATAGCCTTTAATACCTTGGATATTAGCATTATTTAATTTATCTGTACTTAACACAGGGCTCGAAGACAGTTCATTATTACTTCTGATTGGAGTGATTTCATCAAACACAATCTCAGTATCACTATCACTGGCATGTTCCTCATGATTCTGATCAACATTGACATTATTCCTCTGCATATCATCTTGCTTCTCATGATCATAATCTTTGCCACTATGCTCCCCTGATAACATCACAATTTTTGGAGATGGAGTTTTATCTATCACAATTGTCTTCCCTTTATTCAAATCAACATCTTTTGACACATTGTTTTTAGGGACATACTTCTGCACTTCTTTCTTGGGACCTAAGCTTTCTTTATATGGTTTCTTGTTCTTGTTCTTGTTGCAGTGCGACCAAGAATGACCAATTGCAACACAACTAGAACAAAATAATGGCAACTTTTCATACTCTATGCTAACAAAGAAAGCATAATCTTTCCTCTCAACCAAGACCTTTTCTGGAAGATCCGCAGCTAAATCTAAATCAACCAGAACACACGCATAAAAACCTAGGGTCTTTAAAATTGTGGCATCATCAAGCGCCAATGGTGAACCAATTCCTCTAGCAATTGAGTAAAGAATTTTTGGGTGCCAATACTCCTGAGGAAGATCATGAATACGTATCCAACATTGAGCATTAGTTTGTGGCGCAAGATTAGGACAAAAGTCAGGAGTCCATGCAAATAAACGCAGCACCCCTGGGCTTAAGTTCCATGATCCACCAGCTATAGCCTTGCGAAGATCCTCAACAGAGGAGAAAGAGAATTCAAAGGACTCCATAATTTTGTTAACTTGTCACGCAAGTCATGCAATTTTAATGGAGAGTCTTTTTTTGAAAGCACCAGACGACTATGCAGATGATGTTTGCACTCAGCAACCCCTGCAATATATTCCTCTTCCAATATGGTAACAGCAACTGCATCACCCTTAATGCAGGGCATGGGAAGTTGGCTTAAAGGGACATCACATGCGTTATTTAGTGCTTGCACAAAAGTTTTATGAGGTTTAAGAGGCGGGTTAGGAGAATGAGAAGGAGAAGGCGGTGGAGAAGGAGGTGGAATATGCGGTGAGGATGTTTGAAAGGTTGTAGCAACAATTTCTGGAAACAAGGATTGCCATGAACGATCATCCATGGTGCAACAAGATGAAAAACCTTAGAAACTCATGCAAACCCTAACAGAGTTCAAAATACCACCCCCAACTCAATAGAGTAGTTCCTTAATCTTCACTTACGGGTGATTCCCTAACAACCCTACTTTTCTGTTTATAATGCCCTGTTGTTTTAGAGAACCGATCTTTTCTTGTGGACCTAGTCTGTCTACCTATGCAGCAGATTGATGTTATCTTAGGCATGGACTGGCTTTCAGCCAACCATGTTATACTAGACTGTTCAAATAAAACCCTCTGTTTTTCCGAGCAATTTGGATCATTTCTTGCCAATGATGGTATTTCGGGAGGCGTACAATCAGGAGAGTGCATGGTGTTGTTTTCTTTGGAAACTAAGGAGGCTCCGAGTCTAGATGCTTTGCCAGTACTGTTCACGAGTTTCCGAACGTTTTCCCGGATGATGTTCCAGGATTGCCATCTAAGAGGGAAATAGAGTTCGCCATCGATCTTGTGTCTGGAGGCGGATCGATTTTGATGGCAACCTATCGAATGTCTCCAACAGAGTTGGCAGAGCTGAAGAAGTAACTAGACGATATGCTGACGAAGCAGTTTATAAGACCAAGCGTTTCGTCATGGAGGTACCAGTGTTATTTGTCAAGAAGAAGGACGGTAGTTCAAGGTTATGTGTGGACTACCGACAACTTAACAAGGTAACAATCAAGAATAAGTATCTGTTGCCAAGGATCAATGACTTTATGGACCAGCTGAGGGGAGCAACGACGTTCTCAAAGATAGATATGAGGTCTGGTTACCATCAGATAAGGGTGAAGGAGGATGATATACCGAAGACAGATTTCAGGAGTCGGTATGGGCATTACAAGTATTTAGTTATGCCTTTCGGTGTGACTAATGCTCCAGCGGTGTTTATAGACTATAAGAACAGGATCTTCAGACCGTACGTTGATAAGTTTGTCGTTGTCTTCATCGATGACATCCTTACCTACTCCTCGAGCAAGGAGGAACATCAAGAGCACCTAAGAGTTGTACTTCAAGTTCTTAGGGACAAACAACTCTATGCCAAGTTGTCTAAATGTGAATTCTGGTTGGAGGAGGTACAATTCCTTAGACATGTGATCAACAAGGATGGTATAGCAGTAGATCCTGCAAAGGTAGAAGTTGTGTTTAAGTAGGAAAGCCCAAAGATGGTAAGTGAGATCAGAAGTTTCTCGGGCTAGCAGCATACTATAGGAGGTTTATCGAGGGATTCTCGAAGGTTGCGTTACCTCTGATGCAGTTAACGAGAAAAGGAAAAGCTTTTGAATGGACAGAAGAGTGTGAGGCTAGTTTCCAAGAGCTGAAAAGAAGGATAACAACATCTCCGGTACTAGTCTTACCAAATCCATCAACGTCGTTCGATGTGTATTGTGACGCATCATATCAAGGCTTGGGTTGCGTACTCATGCAAGAAAGGAAAGTAGTGGCTTATGCTTCCAGACAGTTAAGAATGCATGAACGGAATTGCCCAACCCATGACCTAGAGTGGGCCGCGATTGTGTTTGCATTGAAGATATGGAGATACTATTTCTATGGCACTAAATTTAGTGTGTTTAGAGACCATAAAAGCTTAAGGTATCTGTTTGACCCACGGAGATGAACAGGCAGCAAAGAAGATGGATGGAATTCATAAAGGATTATGAGTTTGATTTGCAATACCATCCAGGGAAGGCCAACGTGGTGGCAGATGCATTGAGTCGGAAATCTTTGCATATGTCTGTTATGATGGTGAAGGAGTTGGAACTGTTGGATTAGTTCAGAGATCTGAATCTGGATGTGGAGCTATCCAGAGACAAGATGAGTTTAGGAATGGTCACCATCACCAGTGATTTCCTGAACTTAATCTGGAAAAAGCAAGGAGAAGGTCAATACCTACGAGAGAAGAACTAGATAGTGGAAGAAGGTAGGACTTCAGAGTTTAAGAGAGGTACTGACGGAATCCTAAGGTTCGGAGAAAGGATCTGTGTGCCAAAAGATAGCGAAATCAGGAAGATGATCTTAGAAGAGGCACATAAGAGCAAGCTAAGCTTTCATCCAGGGGCTACGAAGATGTACCAAGATTTGAAGATGATATTTTGGTGGCCAGGGATGAAGAAAGAGGTAGCAGAGTATGTCCAATCCTGTTTGGTGTGTCAAAAGGCAAAGATTGAACACCAGAAGCCAGCAGGGTTATTGCAATCACTAGACGTCCCAGAATGGAAATGGGATAATATTACAATGGATTTTGTTTCCAGACTACCAAGGATGCAAAAGAGGTGCGATGCAATCTGGGTGATCATTGACAGGCTTACGAAATGTGTTCATTTCTTGCCGATCAACCAGAGTTATTCTCTGGAGAGGTTAACCTAGATTTACATCAAGGAAGCTATAAGGTTGCATGGAGTACCTTCAAGTATAATTTCGAACCGTGACTCGAGATTTACTTCTAGGTTTTAGCAGAGCTTGAATAATGCTTTGGGAACTAAGCTAAGGATGAGTTCAGCTTATCATCCACAGACGGATGGTCAATCTGAATGAACGATTCAATCTTTGGAGGGTCTGTTAAGAGCATGTGTTTTGGAAAACACAGGAAATTGGAACAGTTTCCTTCCATTGATTGAATTTACAATAATAGTTTCCATTTTGGCATGGCGCCATACGAGGCACTGTATGGAAGAAGTGCAGAACACCGCTCTGTTGGTCTGAAGTCGAGGAGAATCAGTTGATAGACCCAGAGATGGTGCAGCGAACAACGGAGCAGGTGCAGAAGATTCAGGAAAAGATGAAGGTCGCACGGGATCTACAGAAAAGCTACAGTGACAAGAAAAGGAGACCCTTGGAGTTCCTGGAAGGAGACCATGTCTTTATGAGAGTCACTCCAAGAATTGGAATTGGCAGGGCAATTAAATCCAGAAAGCTTACCCATAGATTCATCAGACCATTTCAAATCCTTCGTCGAATTGGTCCAGTTGCCTACCAAATTGACTTACCTCCCAATATATTCAACATTCATGATGTCTTCCATATATCTAAACTCAGAAAATACCATCCTGATCTATCCTACATGATAGAGTCTGAATCAATACAGATAAGAGAGAACTTGAAATATGAGGCGCTACCTGTATGGATAAGAGGGTGAAAGAACTCCGCGGAAAGCAGATTCCCTTAGTCAAGGTCATATGGGATGCAACAATAGGAGGTGCTACATGGGAAAGAGAAGAGAACATGTGACAACAGTACCTGAATCTGTTTTAAAGGTACGACGAATTTCGGGTAAGAAATCCATTTTAAGGAAGGTAGTAATGTAACACCCCATTTTATTGATTAAGGTGTGGGACATTAACTAAGCATGTTTCAGGGCTTAATTATGTTCCTCGTGTGGTGAGGAAGCCATGGCTCAAATTTGGGACAATTTGGCCTTAGAACGAGCTCAGAACGTGCAAAAATGCGAAAGAACAATTTTGATCAGCGTCCAACGCTTAGACGTGGGGAAATCCCACACTTAAAAGTTGATCGTTGATTCTAGAGCATGGGTAGTTGCACGTCACCATGCATGCGAAGCGTGGCAGAGACGTGGAAATCAGCGCTCCACGCTCAAGCGTGGAGTTTTCCCACGCTCAAACGTGGGCAGCCTGACAACATCACTTAAGTTTTCTTTCTCATTTCATTTTGGACGAAACTTAAGCATTTCTACTAGTCCAGAGAAGCTGGAGAGAGAGAGCTGACTTCTTGAGAGAGAAAGTTGAGATAGAAGGAGTTTGGAGCATCGGATTTGTGATTCTGACTACACCATTACGATCAGGGCTTCGAGTACTTCAAGATTCACAAGTTGATTTCTTGATTTCTCGAAGGTAAGCTCGAATCCCTAACACGTTGACTTAATGTTCTCCGTGTTCTTCGAGTTCTTCAAGCTTTTTCCCCTTGAATCTCTTTGGTTTTGGTATTGCCCGAGGGTTAACGATGTTTGTAACACCCTGATTTTCATGCTTTATAATATTAGTAAATTATATAAATGAGTTTATATTTTTATCTGATATTTAGAGAATGAAATTAAATAAACTAAGACAACATTCACGCTCTACGCTATCGTAGGGAGTTATGGTTAAATTTTGGGTCGAAAACTCAAACGTAGCTCGGTCTGCGTTTTTTCACTGACAGTATGATTTTACTGCTTAGACGACCTAATTTTGACTTGTGAATGAAACAGTTAGGCTTATAATCGAATTTCCTACATTTTTTATAAAATTGGTCTTTCGCACTAAAAAGCGAAATAATATAAGTTATTCGGGCGAAATCTCAAATCAGGTGACGAACGAAGCTGAATACGGATTTACCGGGCCTATTAACGGATAAACTTGAAGTCACATCAAGTAAATCACATAGGAAGGTGTTCCAGTGTCATGCTGACATTCTAAAATATCTGAACGCGTTCACACTGCTAAAAGACCAAAATACCCTTGGTTTTTCTCCTAAATGACATTTTTGTTCCCAGAGGAAAAGACCGTTTTGCCCCTGGAAACTTATGAAAAGACCATTTTTCCCTCACCCTCATCATGACATCTAGAAAATATCTAGATATTTGGTTACTTTAAGGGTGAAAAAACTAGTTTGCCCATAGTCTTTTATTCTAATTCCATTTTTGTCCCTAGGTGAAATGACTATTTTACCCCTAAGTGAAAAATTTTTAGATCCTTGATTCCCTTCCATTTCTCACGCATAACTTCCCCATTCATGAAGCCATCATCCTTTGTTCTTCATTCACCATTTTCTCCTTAAGCTTTCTTCCATTTTCAAGGTTGAAACCTTAACCATTTTTGGTGAAGCAAGTGTTGATTCTTGGTCCATTATCATCACTCAAGAGGTATGATTACTCTCTTTGATCCATGAGTTCCTTATTCATCACCTAAATCTTGTTTTTCAAGCTATGATCATGGATGTTCAAATTCTAACATCAAACTTCAAAAATCTCTAGAAAATTCTAGAAAAATCCTTTTAATGTGAAACCAATTTCTATGGTCTAGTATCATCATCCTCTATCATTATCCAAGAGTATGAAATCAAATAACATGTCTATCCTATTTATCTAGAAGTGGCCGAACCTTAAGAGTTTGGGGGAAAATGACTTTGCTTCAATTTTTGTTAAATGATACTTGATTTCATCTATTTCATTCTATGATCGTTGAATCCAAGTGATTAGAAAACCAAATCAAAATCTAACCTATTTTTATCAATGATGGCCGAACCCCATTCTTGTTGGTTGAAGGAGTTTTGGTTTAAGCATTTGACAAATGATTAGGGATTATGCCTTTATCATGCTTAAGGATCATAGATCCAAGAGTTAGTAGAATTTTAACACCCCTAGCCTATTTTTCTAAAAAGGGGCCGAACCCTAGTCATATGAATTAGAAAGGTTTTGATTGGATTGTATTAATTTCTGGTTGTGATTTGTTGTAAAGGATCGGACGGTGTTTGACTATTCGGAAGCGTGTACGGTTGACAGTTGGGGAGCCGCAGTTGGAGTTGCGCCGAAAAGCTCGCGGGAAAACTATTCAGGTGGGGGAAAGAACCACGATATCGTCGGGGAGGCAAGATTAAAATAATTTATATTGATATGCGTAGGGCGACCTAAACCCTACTAGTGGTTGAGTGGCCGATAGGTTGATTATATGCCATGTTGAGGTCGTATGTTGTGCGTTAGTATGCTTAATATGATATATGTGATATGTATGTTGTGCCTAGTAACATGCTTAGGACTATTTAAATATTTACCTATGAGTTGAAGAGTTGATATGCTTGCATGAGTATTTCATACAATGAATATGATTATGGAGCCTGATTATGGTTGTTGATGATATGATGTTGTGATTAATATTGCATGAGTAGAAGTAGGCAGTGATTTCTGATAAGTTGGGAGATGATCATGTGGTGAGGATTTTGAGGATATTTATTTTGTAGTGCCCAACCTAGAGATTTTGTTGATATGTTGATGTTGAGATATAAAGTGGATACCCAGTTATACCGGAGGAATTTGGTCGTAGTTGTGTATGAGTTGTGGTTGAGACAATAAGTTGTTGATCCCAAGATGAGTCGCTGAGGTTCATGTTGCATTGTTGTTGTTCATCACTGTGTTGGCGTACGGGCTGTAACATCCCAATTTTTTGTAAATTTAGTCGAGTGGGTTAACCTCTATTAAGGTTTTGACTGATTGCGTGAATTTTTGTGTGCTAGTTTAAGACCTAGTTTGAAGAATAGGAATAGGCTTGAAAAAGGTTGGAGGTGCCTAAGGCATTAAACGAGTAACTGTGGGAGCCGGAAGTTTGGAAGACTTTTCCCAGCTGAGCTACACGCTCAAGCGTGGGAAGGGAAGCACGCCCTAGCGTGCCAACGCTCAAGCGTTGGTAACGTTGCACGCTTAAGCGTTCCTAGTGCATTTGCCAGCTGGTGTGCTTTTTGACGCGTGTGCTATGTAACACCCCGAATTTCACCTTATATTAATACATATTATTATGTATTATTCTTGACCAATATATGTGGTTATGCTCGTCCATGAGGTTTAGATTTATAGTTGGGGTAGTTTAGCCTTAAGGAATGGTCAATGCATTCAAGTCCAAGAAACCTGTTTTACGGTTTTGTTCATATCTTGAGTTCTAGACATCCGATTGAGGTGATCTAGGATGCGTTGGAAAGCTTAGAGAATTATCTACAAGTCTTATTTCAGGTGTTAAGGCCAAATTCGGCTTCTAAAGTTTCGCGTCGCGAGGATACACTCGCCTCGCGAACTTGACAGCCAGATTTTACAGCCCTCGGGTTCGCCTCGCGAAAGGCCACTCGCCTCGCGAATATGCGCGCACCAGAATCGTGTTTTTGAGCTTCTAATCAGCCCATAATGACCCTAACTCATATTTATACCCTAAGACTCGACCTAAACCTACCTTCTAAGTCGAAAAACTCCCAGAAACTGCCTCTTCCTCTCCAAACAAGGATTCCTAAACCCTTTCCAAGGATCCCTGAAGGAGATTGCACCATTGTTCATCGTTCTTCATCTCTTTCGCTTGAAGAGCATCACTGCCATCACAAGCCATCTTCCTAGTTGTTGCTCTTGAACCTTTTGGGGCTGTGATCGTGAAGTCAAGCGTCGTAAGATTGAGCATTCGTGTAGACGCAAACTTTTCCGGACCTTTTCCTTCCTTTGTTCGTGGTGATCGTCATACCAGGTATGGGGGGAAGAAATAGATCATGAGTATGTGGGTTTTGGGATAGGTTAAGATGAAGGGGTTAACCCATGACCCCTATATGTTTGTCTATATGCATTGTAAATGCCTATGAATATGCTATGAGTGTAATTATGTGTATGTTATGTATATGCCATGTATATGCCCATGTGAATATAGTATAAATATACATGTTTATGGTTCTATGATTATGATTATGGGTGTTTGTCTTGATGATATGATTCAAATAGTATGATGTGTAAGGAATAGTATGAATATAGATACGATATGCATTGATGAGATTGTATGAGGTGCAATGATAATGATGACTTGATGATGATGTGCGTTACAATAAAGAAAATAGGATTGGTGAAAGAACATAGCTTAGGGACGTTTGGCACCCCATAATGAATGAGTTGTTAGGAGAGGCGAGATTGATAATATTGGATTAGTCTTGGAAACCCATAGGGATGATTCTTGAGAGATGGGATGATAAGTATAGGGATAACTTAGAGAAATTCTTAAGATTCCCACATCTGTCATGATTCGCCTGGCGAATAACCATTCGCGAGGCGAGACAGAGAGACCATTCGTGGTCTGACGTGATTCGCCTAGCGGATTGTAATCCGCGAGGCGAATGAAAGAACTAAGTATTAGGGCTCTCGGGCTCGCCTCGCGAGCCAGGATTCGCCTAGTGAATCTGAGAACCTGTTTAGGAGCTCTCGGGATCGCCTCACGAGTCATGAATCGCCTAGCGAATCTGAGAATCTGTTTAGGAGCTCTCGGGATCGCCTCGCGAGCCAGGATTCGCCTAGCGAATCTGAGAACCTGTGTAGGAAGCTCTCGGGCTCGCCTCGCGAGCCACGATTCGCCTAGCGAATCTGGGTTTCTCACCCAGATTCTGTTGTGAAGAAGAAATAAATAGGGTGATGGAAAAATGACTGTGAGATCACAATTCAAGGTTAATAGTATAGAAAAGAACGTTAATATTAAGGACGATATGATAATATTGGCAATGTTGATAAAGGCAATAATGATGGTTAGCACCTAGTTGTTTGATGATCATCGTTGATGGTCATTGTTGATAATCAATGTGATTGATTATGATGATAATATTGGCAATGTTGATAAAGGCAATAACGATAGTTAGCGCCTAGTTGATTTATGATCATCGTTGATGGTCATTGTTGATAATCAATGTGATTGATTATGATGGTGGATGGTTGGACATGTGTTTGCATGTTGTTGAGCATAGCATGCACCATACGTTGACGTCGATATGTTGGGTGGAAAGCAAACGATGAATCGCGATAGTGGAGGCCACGATGGGTGTTATCCCGGCCTTGCGGGTACATTGGGTAGGGAAATTCCAGGTGACATGGGCTAGCTACCTATTGTCGGAGTGACCTAAAGGATAAGCTTGAGTACCCTGACTAGCCACTATACGTTATCAGGATTAGTGAGAGTGTTCGGGGATGGCCCACGGTCTGGCATATCATCCACGTTGATAACCGGACATGTACTCCTAATCGTCTTTCCAGAGTTACAGTTGTTGGCCACATGCATACGGAGTAGTGATGTTGCATTCGCATTGACATGCATCCTTGATATATATCGATTATATCTGTGCTGATTGATGTATGTTGTATGCCATCTTAATTACTATTCCATTCCGTTTACATATATTCATGATTGTGTTTCTTACCCCTCTCTTTGTTATTCTTGTGCATATGTTGTGGTATATGCAGAGGAGGGTGAGCATGCTGACGAGGAGTGATCCCGAGGAGATCTCTCTCAGTAGTTAGGATTTATGATTCATGTTATTTGGTTTTATTCCGATGTATTATCGGTATTTGTATACCAGCTCTGATATGTGACATTGGGATTTGGGTTACATTTATTATTTATGTTTTCCGCAGTTCGTTTTTAAAGGATTTTGATCATTTCAGATTCCTATGTTTTACGTTATAGATGATGTGATGCACATTACCCTTGAGAATATGTTTTTATTTTAATTGTTATATTTTTTTAAAGACATGTATGATTTTATTTATATTTTATTATATGCGGGGTAGTGGGTGTCATATGCTACACGTGTCAGGCCAGGTCATGGCAGAGCGAACAAGGTTCCACGCTCAAGCGTGGAGAGGACCTCATGCTCAAGCGTGGGCATGCTCAAGCGTGAAGGTTTTCCACGCTAAAGCGTGCACATCAGCTCAAGTTAGTGGAGTTTCATTACTCTTCCTCATTTGCATTAAATTTCCTTGAGTTTCCAGAATTCTCTACAACTAGAGAGAGAGAAGAAGCAGGGCTTTAGAGTGAGAAAGCTTGGATTAAGGGACTCCGGAGCTTTGGATCGCGATTCCGACTACACCATTGTGATCGTGAGAGGTTATCTTCGACTTTGACCGATTATTTTCTCAATTCGTTCCAGGTAAATTCGAATCCCTGACACACGTTCTTCGTGTTCTTGGCATTCTTCGAGTCTTTACCTTTTTCTTTGATCTTTTGAGCTTGCCCTAGGTCTAACACTACTGTATATGTGTTATGCTCGTGATTAGGGCAAAGTTCGCACTCGTGATTTCCCGCAATTAGAGCTGAGGCAGCGGCTGAGGGAGCTGCTCTTAGAGCTGCGTGGTGGCTGTTCTTAGAGGCTAGAGCTGCGAGCTCAAGCTTGGAGGAGCGAGTCGGTGATCGCGCGGATTTGCTTGAAGATTGTTCAGGTGGGGAGAAAGAGTACTGCTGCCGTCGGGAAGGCAAGAGTAGTGTAGGATGTTTTTCTTGTATGTGTAGGGAAGCCCTAAACCTACTAGTGGTTGAGCCCCGACCAAGTGCCTAAACCCTAGGTTTAGCTTACTTTGGGCTATCGACGCCGACAACAACACGGCACAGAGCCAAACATAGCTCTACGGCATTCCGCCACAACGTTCGATCATCACAGCATATCGCATAATAACAACAACAATAATACCAACAACAGCACATAGCAGCATATCACATACCAAGTAGCATATAGGCACTTAGATAGATAGCAAAACAACAGCAGTATATAGTCATACGAAGTTAAACATCCTCAATCAACAGTTTACTTTGAGGTTGTGGTTGTGACTATTGGAGTTGTGGAACGTGGACGCGCGGCGTCGAGGCTGTGGCCGTGTGGATGCAGTGGCATCGTGTTGTTTCTAATTGAGAGCTTAGGCATGAGATCCGTAATCAAGTCCGTTGAGGATGTTTGCTGCATATCATCATCAGCTACCAACTGGCGAGGCCGTGTGACAGGTACTATGGGCTACCAGCGTCATACGAGGTTAGTTGTACCTACGTGCGGGTACAAAGAGTAGATGGGACGGTCAAGTGAGTGACCTTGGGGATGTTGCTGGTCTCAAGAATAGTTTACAGTGACGGATGAGGTAGCTCCTATCCTGTCGTGAGGTCCGATTTAGTCTGGTCGGCCCGACTAATCCCAAAGCTTTCCATTTGTTCCAGGCTAACATTCCGAGGCCACCGAGATAACCCGGTTCCGGTGTGGAAGGGGAATGCACTCTTATTGGTCACGGTGAGCCGTTAGGTTTCTTGGACAAGCTAACTCCGTTCCGACACAGAACCTGTTCCGGTGTGGACTAGTTCGGGTGTGGAACCGTTCCAGTGGGAACCAGTTTTGTGAGTGATTCGGTTGACATGCTGCATGGGATTAGTATCCCGGTCTAGAGGATTGATTTGAGTGTGAGACACATGGAGATGGATGCTTGTCGCATGTTTGTCTTGGGAGATGTTTGTCAGAGGGCAGTAACTGTTATATCTGAAATATCTGCTATATGCTATATGCGTTTATTGCATTACTTTTGTTTTTCGATATTGTTATGCACGATATTTCTTATCTCCCTACTGTTGTTTTTGTTGTTCTGTTTTGGGTTCGCATGAAGACGACGAGCCAGCCGAGGAGCAGGATGGGCCCCAGACTTCACTCGTTTATCACAGGGGCTCCACGGATGCCAGTGCTAGGCGACATTGAGATTGTATATCATGATGAGAGGAGATGGCAGGTGGACCCCTCGACCTTATTGGTGGTTTACACGGGGCCCGTCAATCTGATCTTTCGGAGCGGCACGCCACTGTACGTGGATATCATCGGCCCCTACCACGTGTACCAGTTCCTTCCGTTTCCCAGGATGTGGCAACCGTCAAGGTAGAGGGAGCGGGACTACATGTGGGTGGCACCCCAATCCTTAGTTTTATCCAACAGGAGAGGCTACCTCTACCGAGGCCAACGCTGAAGGACGGAGCCGTATCTGAGTACCTAGTCCAGCTCTTCATCAGAGTATGAGCCTTTGGTGCGATACAGGCATACTCATGGCGAGGGTCAGGGTAGCTTAGGGCATCCTCACCACTGATGGTGAGAGCCTGCCAGTGCGTCCTAGGTTGTGAGCTGAGAGCTTTTTATGTACCTTTTGAGAGGGGACGGGTAGTTCTGGTGAGCTCCGAGAGTTTTTCTTTTGGCTATGGGTGTATTTTCAGTTTTTATTTGACAGCATGTATATATATGTACAGTGCCCTACTGATGGGCTAAGATATTTATGGTATTTGTACTGTTACTTTTATGTTGTGTTTCACTGTGATGATCTTTCTATGATTGTTGTTACTGTTTGGGGGCTTTCGCAACGTTGTTTGACTACCACGCTATCGTTTTATATACGGCTAGGCATAGTTAATCATAGTAGGAGTTTTGGGACTAATAGGATTATCCTTATAAGAGAGGAGGGTTGTCTCATTTTGGTGGTATTAGAGCAGTTCGCTTCTAAATCGGACAGTGAGGTCATGTTGTTAGAACAGTCAAGTCCTACTAGGACCGCGGACTGTGAAGATAAGTGTACTGGCTTTAACACTTGATGACCAAGTTGTATCAACTGAGCCTGGATTGGGTAGAGTGTCTGATGCACTAGTTATCAAAGTGTGATAACTGTCTTCA
The DNA here is from genome assembly GCA_039655645.1 of Ammopiptanthus mongolicus. Taxonomy (NCBI): domain Eukaryota; kingdom Viridiplantae; phylum Streptophyta; class Magnoliopsida; order Fabales; family Fabaceae; genus Ammopiptanthus; species Ammopiptanthus mongolicus. The sequence continues at coordinate 53,831,351 of CM077349.1, forward strand.
TTCATGAGGCATATGATATGTTTAACTGTTAAGTGCTATTATATGTCTTATGAATTGGAACTGATAGCTCCTTTTTACAGGAAGCTAGATGGCGAGAGGAAGAGGTGGAAGGCCGGCGACAACCGGAAGCGATAATAACAATGGTGTTCACTCAGGAACGGGAAGTGGTGGTGACACTTTCGAAGCAATGCGGGCCATACGGGACTTGGCTACTGTAATGATGCAACAAACTCAACAGACTACCCAGTATATGTAGAGGCAAGAGGAGAGGGAAGCCAGACAGGATCAGCCACACCCAATCAAAGGAAATGATGCGGTGGACACCAGTCTTAATGCTTTCATGAAGGGAAATCCTCCTCAATTCCACGGAGAGAACAACCCTGAAGCTGTAGAGATGTGGTTGTAAGAGATAGAAAAGGTGTTCATGGCCACACACTGCAGAGAGGACCGAAAAGTTACATATGCTGCTTTCATGCTAGTTGGAGCAGTAGAAGCTTGGTGGAGAACCAAGGCTAGGCTGTTAGAGGCCGGAGGAAGGATGTTAACATGGCAACTGTTCTGGGAGTGCTTTCTAGAGAAGTACTTCCCGAGGAGCATCAGGCAAGAGAAAGAGAAGGAGTTTCTAAGTCTGAAACAAGACCAATTGTCCGTCGGTGAGTACGTGATGGGGTTTGAGGCACTACTCAAGTTCTCTCAATTTTACCAGATCCATCTCGACGAAGAATGGGTCTGCAGAAGGTTTGAAGAAGGGTTGAGGCCCGAGTTGAAGCAAGTGATGCTACCTCTAAGAATCAGTTCTTTTCCCGAGATAGTGGAAAAGTGCACAGTAGTGGAAGGACACGATCGAGCAGGGACTATCTCACAACAAATGACAAGTGGTGGACCTGTTCGAGGTAACCAGAGGGGAAGAAGTGGCAAGTTCCAGCGGAGGGAGAGACCGTATGATCGCCTGGCTAAGTTTAACATCAACTATGGAGGAAGCAGCTCCAGTCAAGGACAGCAGGAGACCAAGACCTATTTCCGGTGCGGGGGACCGCACCTAGTCAAGAATTGCCTTAGGACCCAGCACATCAAGTGCTTCAACTGCAACCAGATAGGTCACTATGCATCAGACTGCAAGCCCGGAGTCAGTAGAAGGGCTCAGTTTCAACAGCAAAGCGGTAGAGCTCATAGTGGTAGAGCGAGATCGGTAGTGGCAAGTCAGCAGAGTAGGCCACAGACGACCGGAAAGGTGTTTGCCATGAGAGGTTCTAAAGCCTCTCAAAGTTCTGACCTGATTCAAGGTAAATGCTTAGTCTCTGGTAAGCTTTTATCGGTTTTATTTGATTCGGGGGCTACTCATTCTTTCATATCAGTAGAGTGCATGGATCATTTAGGGCTGCCTGTTTCTATATTACCCTATAATTTGACTATTTCAACACCTACTGGTGATTCTTTAACTACCCTATTTGTATGCCGTAAATGTCCTGTTACGGTAGAGAATCGTCATTTTCTTGTCAACCTTATCTGCTTGCCTATGCAACAGATAGATGTGATACTAGGCATTGACCGGCTTTTGGCCATCCATATGATGTTAGACTGTTGAAACAAAACTCTCAGTTTTTCTGAGCAATCTGGATTGATGCCTGCCGACGAGAGTGTTCCAACGGGTGGATGATCAGATGAGTATGTGGTGTTGTTCTCTTTGGAAATCAAGCAAACTCCTGGTGTTGAATCTTTGCCTGTCGTGCGAGAGTTTCTGGAAGTGTTTCCCGATGATGTTCCTGGACTACCATCGGAGAGAGAGGTGGAGTTTGCTATAGATCTGGTACCAGGAACTGGACCTATATCGATAGCGCCATATCGGATGTCTCTAGTTGAGATGATGGAGCTGAAGAAACAGTTGGATGAGATGCTAGGCAAAGAGTTCTTCAGACCTAGTGCATCTCCGTGGGGAGCGCCGATACTGTGAAGAAAAAGGACGAGAGCTCGAGGCTATGCGTAGACTATCGTCAGCTAAACAAAGTGACGATAAAGAACAAGTATCCGTTGCCACGGATAGATGATTTGATGGATCAGTTGAAAGGAGCAACTGTGTTTTCTAAGATCGATCTGCGATCTGGATACCATCAGATCCGGGTTACGAAGGAGGATGTGCCAAAGACTGCTTTTCGGAGTCGGTATGGTCACTACGAGTACTTGGTTATGCTGTTCGGTGTGACTAATGCTCCGGCTATGTTCATGGATTATATGAACAGGATCTTCCGACCGTTCCTTGATATGTTTGTTGTCGTATTCATTGATGACATTCTTGTATACTCTTTGACTAGAGAGGAACACCAAGAGCATCTAAGGGCGGTGTTGCAAGTGCTAAAGGACCGGCAGTTGTATGCTAAACTGTCGAAGTGCGAGTTTTGGCTAGAAGAGATTCAATTTCTAGGCCATGTGATCAGTAAGGATGGAATCGCAGTGGATCCTGCGAAAGTTGAGGTCATAGTGAGTTGGGAAAGCCTTAAGTCTGTAAGCGAGGTGAGAAGCTTTCTTGGTTTAGCGGGGTACTATTGGAGGTTTTTCGAGGGATTCTCTAAGATTGCGTTACCTATGACGCAATTAACGAGAAAAGGGAGGATGTTTGAGTGCTCAGAGGCTTGCGAGCAGAGTTTTCAGGAGCAAAAAAGAAGACTGACCACATCACCTGTGTTGGTGTTACCAGATCCATTAGGACGATTTGATGTATACTTTGATGCATCTTATCAAGGCTTGGGATGTGTGCTCATGCAAGATAGGAAAGTGGTGGCGTATGCCTCCAGGCAGTTGAGAGTACATGAGCGAAACTACCCAATGCATGATCTGGAATTGGCTGCGATAGTGTTTGCATTGAAGATATGGATACACTATATCTATGGTGCTAAATTCTGTGTGTTTAGCGACCATAAGAGCCTGAAGTATCTGTTTGACCAGAGAGAGTTGAACATGAGGCAGCGAAGGTGAATGGAATTCATAAAGGACTATGAATTCGACCTGCAATACCATCCAAGTAAGGTGAATGTAGTAGCGGATGCGCTCAGTAGGAAATCCCTACACGTGTTTGCGATGATGGTACAGAAGGTAGAACTTTTAGAGGCGTTTAGAGATATGAATCTAAAAGCGGAAATCGTCGAGGATAAGTTGAATCTGGGGATGGTTAAAGTCATTAGTGATTTCCTGAATCTTTTATGGATGAAGCAAGCTGAGGATAAGTACCTCGAAAGCATGAATCAGTTGATAGAGGAAGGTAAGACTTTGGAATTCAGAAGCGGTACTGATGGTCTGCTTAGGTATGGTGGTCGAGTTTGTGTGCCAGCAGATAGAGAAGTCAAGATATAATCTTGGAAGAAGCACACGAGAGCAAGCTGAGTTTTCATCCGGGGGCTACCAAGATGTATCAAGACCTGAAGAAGCTGTTCTAGTGGCCGGGGATGAAGAAAGATGTGACGGCTTATGTGCTAACCTTCTTGGTGTGTTAGAAAGCGAAGATTGAACACCAGAAGCCAGCAGGGTTGCTACAATCACTGGATGTCCCAGAATGGAAATGGGATAGTATTGCCATGGACTTTGTTCCTGGGTTGCCGAGGACTCAGAAAAGGTGTGATGCAGTTTGGGTAATCATTGATAGGTTGACGAAGTGTGCTCACTTCTTACCGATCAACTAGAATTATTCTCTAGAGCAATTGACTCAGATTTACATCGAGGAGGTTGTAAGGCTACATGGGTACCTTCGAGTATCGTTTCGGATCGTGATCTAAGGTTTACCTCAAGGTTTTGGAGGAGCTTGCACAGGGCAATGGGAACTAAGTTAAGTATGGGTTCTGCTTATCATCAACAAATGGATGGTTAGTCTGAACGAGCGATTCAATCATTGGAGGATCTATTAAGAGCGTACGTGTCGGAGAACACGGGGAGTTGGGACGAGTTTCTTCCATTGATCGAGTTTACTTATAACAACAGTTTCCATTCAAGTATTGGAATGGCGCCGTACGAGGCACTGTATAGACGTAAGTGCAGGACTCCGTTGTGTTGGTTTGAGACTGGAGAGAGTCAGCTGTTAGGATCGGAGTTGGTACGGAAAACAACGAAACAAGTCCGTAAGATAAGGAAAAGATGAAGGTTACAAGGGATAGGCAGAAGAATTATGCCGATAAGAGGAGAAGGCCCTTGGAGTTCCAAGAGGGCGACCATGCATTCATGAGAGCTACCCCAAGAGCTGGAGTGGACAGGGCAATAAAATCCAGAAAGCTGACACCTAAATTTATAGGACCGTTTCAGATTCTTCGACGAATCGGCCCTATAGCCTATCAAATAGCGTTGCCACCAAATCTGTCAAATCTTCACGATGTCTTTCATGTCTCTCAACTCAAAAAGTATCATCCTGATCCATCACACATGCTAGAGCTCGAATCAATCCAACTGAAAGAGAACCTTGAGTATGAAGCTTCACCTGTTCGGATCACGGATAGAACGATCAAGGAACTGTCCAGTAAGAACATTCAGTTAGTCAGAGTGGAATGGAACCCAGTGACTGGTGATTCAACGTGGGAACGAGAAGCTGAGATGTGTCAGAGTCACCCCTTTTTGTTCATAGGTATGCGACGAAAATTTCGGGGATGAAATTTTCTGTAAGGGGGTGGTAATATAACATCCCGATTTTCTGTAACTTTAGTCGAGTGGGTTAACCTAGATTGAGGTTTTGAATGATTGTGTGAATTGTTGTGTGCTAGTTTAAGACCTAGTTTGAAGCTTAGGAATAGGCTTGAACACGGTTGGAGGTGCCTAAGGCATTAAATGAGTAACTATGGGAGCCGAACGTTTGGAAGACTTTTCCCAGCTGAGCTACACGCTCAAGCGTGGGAAGGGAAGCACGCCCTAGCGTGCCAACGCTCAAGTGTTGGTAACGTTGCACCCTCAAGCGTTCCTAGTGCGTTTGCCAGCTGGTGTGCTTTTCGACGCATGTGCTACACGTGTCAGGCCAGGGTCAAGGCAGAGCGGACAAGGTTCCATGCTTAAGCATGGAAAGGACCTCACGCTCAGGTGTGGGCACGCTCAAGTGTGAAGGTTTACCACACTAAAGCATGCACAGCAGCTCAAGTTAATGGAGTTTCATTTCTATCCCTCATTTGCATGAAATTTCCTTGAGTTTCCAGAATTCTCTGCAACTAGAGAGAAGAAGCAGTGCTTTAGAGTGAGAAAGCTTGGATTAACGGACCCCGGAGATTTGGATCGCGATTCCGACTACACCGTTGTGATCGTGACGAGCTTGTATCCGACTTTGACAGATTATTTTCTCAATTCGTTCAAGGTAAACTCGAATCCCTAACACGCGTTCTTCGTGTTCTTGGCGTTCGTCGAGTCTTTGTCTCTTTTTCTTTGATCTTTTGAGCTTGCCCTACGCCTAACACTATTGTATCTATGTTGTGCTCATGATTAGGGCAAAGTTCCCTCTCGGGATTTCCTCGCAATTGGAGTGGAGGTCGTGCCTGAGGGAGCTATTCTTGGAGGCTAGAGCTAGGAGCTCAAGCTTGGAGGAGCGAGCCGGTGATCGCATGGATTTTACGTGACGATTGTTCAGGTGGGGAGAAAGAGTACTGCTGCCGTCGGGAAGGCAAGAGTAGTGTAGGATGTTTTTCTAATATGTGTAGGGAAGCCCTAACCCTACTAGTGGTTGAGCCCCGATAAAGTGCCTAAACCCTAGGTTTAGCTTACTTTGGGCTATCGCCGTTAAGTTGGAAAACCTAGGCTAGTAAACTGTTAATTGAGGATGTTTGTCTTCACATGACTGTATGCTACTGATTGTTGTTGTTGCTATATATCTAAGTGCCTATATGCTACTTGGTATGTGATATGCTGCTATGTGTTGTTGTTGGTATTATTGTTGCTGTTATTATGCTGTATGCTCTGATGATCGAATGTTGCGACGGAATGCCATAGAGCTAAGTTTGGCTGTGTGCCGTGTTGTTGTCAGATTGATACCGTGGATTATGCCATTGCTGTTATGCTAACTTTTGAGGTTGCGGCCGTGACTGTTGGAGCTGTGGCTCGTGGATGCGTGGCGTTGAGGCTGTGGCCGTGTGGATGCAGTGGCATCGTGTTGTTTCTAACTGAGAGCTTAGGCATGAGATCCGGTATCAAGTCCGTTGAGGATGTTTGCTGCATATCATCATCAGCTGCCAAGAGGCCGTGTGATAGGTACTATGGGCTGCCAGCGTCATACGAGGTTAGTTGTACCTGAGTGTAGGTACGGAGAGTAGATGGGGTGGTCAAGTGAGTGACCTTGGGGATGTTGCTGGTCTCAAGAATAGTTTACAGTGAAAGATGAGGTAGCTCCTATCCTGTCGTGACGCCCGATTTAGTCCGGTTTGCCCGACTAATCCCAAAGCTTTCCATTTGTTCCAGGCTAACATTCCGAGGCGACCGAGATACCCCGGTTCCGGTGTGGAAGGGGGATGAACTCTTATTGCTCACGGTGACCGGTTCAGTTTCTTGGACAAGCTAACTCCGTTCCGACACAGAACCTGTTCCGGTGTGGATTTGTTCGGGTGTGGAACCGTTCCAGTGGGAACCAGTTTTGTGAGTGATTCGGCCGACATGCTGCATGGGATTAGTATCCTGATTTAGGGGAATGATCTGAGTGTGAGACTCATGGAGATGGATGCTTGTTACACGTTTGTCAGAGTGCAGTAACTGTTATATCTGTAATATTTGCTATATGTTATATGTGTTTACTACATTACTATTGTTTTCCGATATTTTTATGCACGGTATTTCTTATCTCCCTACTGTTGTTTTCGTTGTTTTGTTTTGGGTACGAATGAAGACGATGAGCCAGCCGAGGAGCATAATGGACCCTAGACTTCACCCGTTTATCACGGGGGCACCGCAGATGCCGATGCTAGGCGACATTGAGATTGTATATCATGATGAGAGGGGATGACGGGTGGACCCCTCGACCTTCTTGGTGGTTTACACGGGACCCGTCAGTCTGATCTTTTGGAGTGGCACGCCGCCGTACATGGATATCATCAACCCCTATCGCATGTACCAGTTCCTTCCTTTTCCCAGGACGTGGCGACCGACGAGGCAGAGGGAGCGGGACTACATGTGGGTGGCACCCCAGTCCTCAGTTGTATCCAGCAGGAGAGGCTACGTCTACCGAGGCCAGCGTCGGAGGACGGAGCGGTATCTGAGTACCTACAGTAGGCATAGGATTGTGGTGTCCAGCTCTTCGTCAGAGTATGAGCCTCTGGTGCGATACAGGCGTACTCATGGCGAGGGTCAGGGTAGCTCAGGGCATCCTCACCACTGATGGTGAGAGCCTGCCAGTGCGTCCTAGGCTGTGAGTTGAGAGCTTTTTGTGTACCTTTTGAGAGGGGACGGGTAGTGCTGGTGAGCTCCGAGAGTTTTCTTTTGGCTATGGGTGTATTTTCAGTTTTTATTTGACAGCATGTATATGTATGTACAGTGCCCTACTGATGGGCTAAGATATGTATGGTATTTGTACAGTTACTTTTATGTTGCGTTTCACTCTGATGATCTTTCTATGCTTGCCGTTGTTGCTTGTTTGCTTTTGCGACATTGTTTGACTACCACGCTATCGTTTTATATACAGCTAGACATAGTTAATCATAATAGGAGTTTCGGGACTAATGGGATTATCCTTCTAAGAGAGAAGGGTCGTCTCACGGGCTATCAATCTTGCCTGTGGGGAGATGATAATACCCATTAGTTGTGAACGGGCGAATATCCCGACCTGGCCTGCGGGCGGGGGGATATGTCGTTACCGTAAGTTGCATTGTTGACGGCCAAATATTCTGACCTGCGGGTGGGGGAATATGTCATACCCATGAGACGAGTCGAGCCTGCAGGCTGTTGGCCGAACCTTGCATTATGGGGGGTGGTATAGAGATGAACGAGACATCTTGATCTGTTGGGGATGTCGTGTCATGATCGCTTCCATATAGTCGTTATTTGCATGAGTGTGAGAGACAGTGGCTAAGAGAGCAGGACTTGGGAGATGATAGCTTGACATTGTTGTGCTGTTGTATGTTGCTATCTATATATCTTATTTTATAGCTGTTTCCTTATTTATGATGGATTGCGGTTTCTTATCCCCGTATTTCTCTATGTCGTATTTTATTTATTCTCGATCGCACGAGAAGATCCTGTTGAGGAGTTGCCAGAGGAGATTGATGGCATACCTGTTGAACCTGATGCTGGCAGGAGAGCCTCGAATCCCAGTGCTGGGAGACTTTGAGCTGCTCTATGCAGAATACGATCGTCTCTTGGGGATTGACTTCTCTCAGCGAAGAGTAGTCTATACAGGCCAACTACAGTATACGTTAGAGTGGTGGTTGGGTAGACAGTCTTAGTGTGGTTTTGGCCAGTATATGGGTTTGAGCGAAATATATTTTTGGGGCCAGGAGAGGAAGTCTGATGTATTTTATCTTATTGCCATGCTTTCAGTTTATATGTGTTGCGTACTCTGAAGATTTATAGTTGGTATCAGTTATTGTAGGCTCTAATGATAGAGCCAATACTTTTATACGATTGTTATATATATAATCGCGGTATCAAATTGGTTGTTTTAATATTTCAGCATTTTTATTTAATTAGGCTACGCTGCAAATGTTAAGAAGTCGAGTTTGGGTTACTAAGGGGACGTCTAAGGAGGGGCTGTCTCAATGTTGTTTACACGTTGTTCCTGTGATTAGGGCAAAGTTCGTGATCGTGGTCATGCAAGCTCTCGAAGGAGGTTGCAGCCACAAGCTTGGGCTGAGGAACCACGTGATAGTGGCTGACTTGAGGTGATTTTCGTGGTGGTTGTGGTGGTGGTGTTGCGATCGTGATCGTGTTCGTGGCCGAGGTCGCACAATCTTTCAGGTGGGGAGAAAGAGGCTGTTATCGTCGGGAAGGCAAGCGTAATGTAGAGTGTATGCATGTGCAGGGGAGCCTTAAACCCTAATAGAGGTTGAGCCCGTGGCAAAGTACCTAAACACTAGGTGTAGCTATCTTTGGGGCTATCACCGCCAAGTTAGTAGCCTAGGCTAGAGGACGTTGTTGTTGAGGTTGATGGGATATGCATGCTACTTTGCCTATGTGATTATTTATTTATTTGCCTATATGATGATTTATGTATTAGTACGCTTATTACTATGATGATTATTCTTGTTGATTGGTTGATGTTGATGTTGATGTTGACGAGAGTATGGTGAGATTGATGTGTTGTGCGGGTTGATACCGTTGTGGTTCTGACTGTGAAGCTGTGACTCTTAGACGCAAGGCGTCGTGTTGATGTTGATGATGATGTGATGTGGATGTAATGCATCGTGGCTATTGCCGAGTGCTTAGACGTGAGGTTTCGGTATCAACCTGTGATGGATGTTTGTTGCATATCATAGCATATTTGATCCCAATGGGGGATGCCCAATTGGGGGCAAGATGTGTACCGTCAATCCCGAGGCGGGATGTCCAATTGGGGACGTTATCGATCCTAACGAGGATGTCCAAGTGGGGACATGATTTATTGATCCGTACGAGGATGTCCAAGTGGGGACGTGTTTTATTGATCCCAACGATGATGTTCAATTGGGGACGTTATTGATCTCGACGGAGATGTCCAACTAGGGACGTGATGAAATCGGCCGACATGCATATAGGGATTGGTATCCCTCGTAGAGGTTTGATGTGAGAGAATGACTTTTCAGATGGATGTGACGTGTGACTCGAAAGATGGTTGTTGGAATGTTGCATGTTTCTCTGTTGCTGTGTGTTACATGTGTATAGACTATACTACCGCCCCTCTCCCATGTTTGATGATGCATGTTTCTTATCTCCCTGTCTTTTCTCTGTATGTTTCTTCTATTTTGTGGGAAGACCTTGTGGAGGAGCCAGCCGCTGAGGAGTTGGATGGCACCCCTTACGAGCCTGATGTTGGTGGGCAAGCCACGAAGCCCAACCTCGAGTGGTTTTGATTTTATGTACCAAAGGAGTATGCGAGTTCCTCGTTAGAGTATGTGCCCCTGCGAGTCTATAGGTGCATTTATGGTGAAGAACAGGGTAGTTCAGGATATTGCTGTCGTCGGTGACGGGACTTCCGCCAGTGCGTTTGTGCTAGGAGGGTGTTGTGAGGATTTTTGATGTATTTTGAGCAGGGATGGTGAGTGTTGCTAGCATGAGAGTTTTCTTAGGTTTTGATGTTTTTTTGTTCATGGTCAGTTTGATGTACTTCGCATGTATATATTACTGTAGCCCTACTGATGGGGCGGCTGATTCATGTAGATATATCTTTTATGTTTTATAGCTGTGTACTCTGATATGTTGCGTGCTTTAGCTTAGTTTTGTTTCCGCTTGCATCTTTCCGCTTCGCTTGGTTTGGACTATGAAGCGCGCTATTGTTTATAACACGGTTTAGGGTTAGTTAATATCTTAGGTTCTTTAATGGGATGGCGAGTCGTCTCATTATACCATTGATGATTCATTCATCAATCGATTCATAAGACTTATGTGAATCAAGATGTATTTCATTATTTGAAAGACAAGTACCCTCTAACTTAGAAAGGATCTAAGACTTAACTACATGATTCTCAATCCTTCTTGATAAGACACTTAGGACTTGAGAAATATATCATAAGACAAGAACACAAACAGGAAACGTTTCGGTTTGGAACAATAGTTTGATGACGGGCCGGTGAGTCGGACCAGAGAACATTGTCTATCTGTATGGTCTTGTGATGACTCGATCCCTGAGGGATCATGAGATTTATCCAGTGTATAAAAGTTTTAAAACACTTAAAATGTGTGAATATCCTAAGGAAGATAACCTTGGTGAATCTTGAAGTTTATCCGGTGGATAGACATTGCTTTATCGCATCTGCTTTCTGTAAGCATTGGCATTATGTTGCATGAGTCTGTAAGGCCTTGAGCCTAGGAGTTGAGCTTACACCTTGATGCTGGTGTGAATCTTACGATGACGTTTTAAATAGTCTTGGAGGTATGAGGGTTGGAAAGGCTGACATGTGACCAGTTGGTAGCTCTTGTTAGTTATGGTGACTTCGAGCAATACACTGATATCCTTGACTAGATGTCGTACTTTTCATATTTGGTGTAGAGTGTTTCCGTAAAAGCTAAATACTTGCACGCTACAAATGTTGTAGCATCTTGCCCATGGCTGGCATACACAGAACATGTACTCCCATTCTCTTTCTTCGACGTTTTGTTAGCTCCTTGGAGTAGGGTTCAGAGTTTTACCCCTGTGGCATATGGCATTGAGTCATGTACATCACATTGAATTGCATGCCTGTTGATGGATACATTTAGATGTTATAAATTATTATCCTTTGTTGATGATGCCTTATGTTGTTGATTGAATAATATGAGATATTGAGGTGTATGATATGCATGATTAGTATGCTGTTATCTTGCGTGTCATACCGCTTTTACTTCCACTATGTGTTTTGTTGATGAATGGGAATCTCACCTCATTACTTTGTAATGCATCGTTGTATGCTTCTCTGGTGGTTTCCCGAGAAGATTGTGATACAAAGACTTCACCCGGCGCTTTAGATGCATCTCTCTGTTGAGTTTCCCAGTGGTTTTGGCGTTTGGACATCTAGCCATGATGGGCTTCTAGCAACGTACATGTGAAAAGCTACACTCACCATCCGCAAGGGTCGCAGAGGAAGGGTTCTTAACCATTTCTCCGCTTGTCTTCATGTCGTTTGCCATCAAGGTGGTGTTCGTAAGTGGAACATTAGGTGGGCTTTTCACTGGGGTGTTCAATGCCTTCTCCCTCTATTTGGGATAGGCCGCTTGTTAGCAAAGTTGCTTCTAAGTCAACTTTTGCGATGCCTTCCATAGGAATGCCATTAGTAGTCTCTGTTAGGATTCCTGTTAGGCCTCGTTTGATGGTCCTGGTTGGAAGGCAATACGTGAGAATATTAGGAGGGAGGTGATCTATCCACGCCTTCCTTTCCCTCTCGCTTGTCTCTCTGTAAGGGAGGAGTCAGAGGAAGGATCCAACGGTTGATCTGAAGGATGTCTTCCTGTGTAGTCTGTTGTCGGCCAATGTAGGATGTCAGAGCGTCTGTACCTTTTTTTTTTTTATCTTTCGTGGAGTTGCGTCTCCAAAGTATCTTATGTTTAGGAGCCGCATCGACAATTCCTTATGTTGAGTCTGTATCTTTCTGTTTTCTTTCTGTAGTCGGGTTGGGTTTTTATGTAAATCCTTCATGAACTTATGATCTTATATTTTGAAATGTTTCTATTTATTTTACACGCATAAATAGTTACAAGCTTTTACAATTATGTTTTGTGAAAAGGAAAAATTTACCCCGTATTTCTTAAATGATTTTAATTAACCCGTTTTTCAGCCTTATAGTTTTATAAAATGTCCGTTATGTGATGCCCCCGGAAAGGGTGTTACAAAATATACATGCTTTTAAATAAAAGTCCAATGTAATTGTTTATCTTTACTTTACTGGACCATGTTGAAAGCGCGCAAATGTAAAAGCGGAATATTCCTTAGACAATAATTCTCTGTTTCTTAGTACTATCGAATGCATAAAGCCAGTCTGTTCCTAACACATTGAAGTTGACTATCTCAACAAGGAAAGACAAAAGGCAACTTTCGGGTACAAGGAAAAGTTGTCAGTGCTACTTTCACTTATCTTTTTCTGATAGTCCTGCTTTTAAAAAAGCCTTCCACAAGTTATCAGACTCAACAGGATTTTGCATTTAATGCTCATCAGAATGGATCTCTTGCCAACCGTTGAAGAAACAAAGTTTGCTCAAGACTGAAGGATATAAATACCCTCATACTTGAAGAAGCGAAGTTACCAAACTTGAACAAAAATTATACAAGCTTCTAGCAAACAAGAAATCAAAGCAAAAGCAAACAAAAGCTCTAAAGCTTTCTCTGAGTTTAAACTTTCATATTCACTCTCTGCGAAGAGTTATTTATTATGAGTTTTAGATCTTAAGTGTCATACTCTCACACATAGTGAGCTTAGACCTAGTCTAAGAAACTCTTTCTTAAAACCAATTTGTGGTTGAGCCTGGAGAGGCTTGTCTATAAAAAAATACTTGTAGTTGCTTGAAGAGGTGGTGAATACTTGAGCCTGAAAATGTGTATAATACTTGTTGTAACAGGTTTTTGTTATAGTACATAGAGGGGATTAGACGTAGCTCTTGGGTTAAGAGTGAACTTGGATAATTTCCTTCGTGTTACCTTATCTCCCTTATCTTTGTCTTTAGTTTATTTATAACTAACATTTGCGATTGAAATTGTTTTCTTAATGTCCGTCCTTAAATAAAACGTTTTAGAGTGCGTCCAAAAGTTAATCATATATGCTTTCATAATCTGTTTATCTTCTTTGCGTCCAAAAGCTTATGAAAAGATATCTGCTTGCGAAAAAGTTTTCAAAAAAATTAAGAAACACAATTCAACCCACTTCTTGTGTTTCCAATAGGTTCCTTCAATTGGTATCAGAGCTCAGCATCTGGGTTGAGCACTTTGCCATGTTAGAGGAAAGATCCTTACAAGTAGAAATGGCAGGTCAGGGCATGCCAAGTGGGATTCAACCGGTTATGGAAGGCACTTCCATGACTAGACCACCGTTCTTCAATGGAACTCATTACCTTTACTGGAAGGAAAGGTTCAAGGGTTTCATTTTGAGCACAAAATCAGTTCTATGATCCAAAACACAAATGGTCCAAATATTTGTCTCAATGATGATGGTTCTAACAAAGCTGAAAAGGAATGGAGTGATGTTGAAAGAGCAAAGATGGAACAGAATCACAAAGCAAGATATGCTTTGGTGTGTGCTCTAAGTCTTGATGAGTTTCAAAAGATTCATGCATGTGAATCTGCTAAACAAATCTGGGACACTCTGTCCAATCTTCACGAAGGGGCAACAAAAGTCGAAGACTCTAAAATAATCATGCTAGTGGGCCAGTATAAAATGTTCACTATGATAGAAGGAGAGTCCATCCTGGACATGATGGTTCGCTTTCAGACAATCATCAATAATCTGAAGTCCCTCGATAAAGTCTACACCACCAACGAAAATGTGACTAAAATTCTTAGGAGTTTCCTAAGGAATAGAGGCCACTCATAACTGTAATCACCCAGGCCAAAGATCTTTCAACTTTGATTCTGGATGATTTGGTGGGTACCTTACAAGTGCATGAACAAGAGCTCAATCTTGAAAATCCCTCAAAGAAAGACAAGTCTGTTGCCTTGAAAGCTCAAAAGGCAAGTAGCTCAAAAGCCTTAAAGGCTGATGAGTTAAGTGATGATGCTTAACAGACTGAAAACGAATCATCAGATGATAATGAGTTATCCTTTATCTCCATAAAGATACAAAATATATGGAGAAAGAAAAATGGCATGAAAAAAGAGCCATTTCAAAATAAAAAATTTAAAGATCATGGTGAGTCTAAGGACAAATATCATCCTTGAAGATGGTTCAACAGTGTCCAAGCCTGAAGCTGACTGGCGGATGATGACGTTAGGAGATATTCCTTAAATGCTCGTGGCTGTTGGTGTGTCATGTGTGCTCTGGATGCAACACCCTTTCCCGAGTGTCACATTTCCGAAAGTTTATAAGGCCGAAAATATTGTTAATGCGGAAAATACGGTTTTCTCTTCTTCTTTTTCTATTCACAAAGATGTAATGGGATTTAGTAAAGGCAAGTAATAATAAAATGAACTTAGGTTCACCATGCATTTCTAACAGATATTCAAAAATAAAGTACAGAAACAGAATAGAAATATTGCTGTATACAGACATATGTTCGATGCCTAACTGGCAACAGAATATAATAAGTACTAAGAGTCACAGCTCCTCAACAGGTACTACAGACACCTGACATAGTCTGGCCAAAATGAAACTAAACAGCAAATGGAGTCCCCCTCCAGACTCAAAGCAAACGCTGGACAGAACCGTCGTCGCATCCATCTGCTCAAGCAGAAACAGCAGTACCAGCAGAAAAATATACAAAATATGGGTGAGATCTCGATCATCAACACAACAAAGTAGCAGAAGTAAAAACGGGACGACTCACTAGGTAATGACATACCCAAAAAGCTTATCATATATCTCAATATAAATCATGTTAAATAGTTAACAATTAACAGCATAATATAAGGCATTCTCAAAATATAGAACAGCGATGTACAACAATTAAATGTAATCATCAACAGCCATGCAATGCAGTGCAATGTACATGACTCAATGCCATATGCCACAAGGGTAAACTCTGACCCTTACTCCATGGGGCTAACAAAACGTCGGAGAGAGTGAATGGGAGGACATGTTCCGTGTACTGCCAGCCAAGAGCAAGATGCTACAACATTCATAACGTGCATGTATCTGGCTTTACGGAAGTACTCTGCACCAAACATGAAAATTACGGCGTCTAGTCGAGGATATCAGTGTATTGCTCGGATTCGACATGACACAAAAGAGCCACCAACTGGTCACTTGTCAGCCCAACCAACCCTGATACCTCCAAGACTATTTAAAACGTCACCATAAGATTCACACCCGCATCAAGGTGTAAGCTCAACTCATAGGCTTAAGGCCTTATGACTCATGCAAATGAAATGCCAATGCTTACACAAAGCAGATGCAATAAAGCAATGTCCATCCAATGGATAAACCTCCAGGTTCTCTAAGGTTCTCTTCCTTAGGACCTATACGTGTCTTTGAAAAACAAATCTTTTATCCATAAGATAAATCTCGTGATCCCTCAGGGATCGAGTCATCACAGGACTGAAACAATTGAACGACTGATCGGGATCCGAATCACCGGTCCATCATCGAACTACTGTTTCAAAACCCAAAACGTTTCATGTTTGAGTTTATGTCTTATGAATTTGTCTCAAGTCCTAAGCATTATGAATAAGGATTGAGAATCCTCGTAGATAAGTCTTTAAGCCTTTCTAAGATATTATTCCTTGATTTTCAATTTATGAAATAAGTGTTGCTTCACTTAAGTCTTATGAAGTCATTGAAGAATTAAGTCATCAATGGTATAATACATGGTCTTGTTCCACCACATAACATACTTAAGTATCCCTTATCTTCAACTCTAAGTTAATTACTTAACTTAGGTTTTTATGCGTAAAACTTTACACTTTGAGTTGAAAAACACTCTTTACAAACAAAACCTTTTCTCACGGGGCGAATACAGGTTTCGCGACGCGAGGATGAGACTCTGTTTTTACTTCTTCGACAGTCTTTCTGCTTCATGAGGCGAGAATGGTATCGCGTCACGAGGCCGAGAAGCTATATTTTTACTGCTTAGAAAGTCCTTCTGGTTCGCGAGGCAAGAATGGCTTCACTTCGTGAGGCCGAGAAGTTGTATCTTTGCTGCTCGGGCTAGCCCTCTGTCTCGCGTGGCGAGACAATATTAGCCAGGCGAATGCCTTGTTTTCCCTCTGTCTTGCGTGGCGACACAGGGTTAGCCAGGCGAATACCCCATTTTCACTTTTCCTTAACTTCTTCATTAATTCACTTTTTGTAACACTTAGTTTAAATAAATGACTTATGACCAAAGTAAAAGACATTTTTCAATTTGGTGACACACTTTAAATGTTGAAACTTTATTTGATCTTTGGATCAAAATCACTTTTTGTTGTTCTTTGTAACATAGGTTATGCAATTACTTTTCTTACTTCAAAACTTTGATAGATCAAGACAACACATGTTCTTATGTTTCTTTTTACTAAGGCCACAAGCCTACTCCAATGAAAAGTTGAGACTTTGCTTCACCAACTAAGCAAATTATAGCTCAAAATGCTCACACAATTATGACAAACAACAATCACACATCATTTCATCATAATCAAGCATAAAAGTCCATACTTGATCTAGTGATCAAACTAGGTTTTTCAATTTACATGAAAATGATTTTCATCCAATCACATCATCATAAACATATGCTAGAGCACACTAAAGCACATTAAAGCATAAACTCATTATTACAACTTTGTTCTCCAAGAGAACTTAACAATTAAAAGTGAACCCAAACCAAAGGGTTTCACCCAAAAATAAACTTAAACAACCATCTTCACCACCACCAACTTTGGTGTGATGAGGTTCACCCCCCCATACCTGTTGATGATCAGATTTCCGGATCAAAGTCAGTTGATTGGTTTGTGAATCTCTCGATTACTCGTCACCAACTACAAACAACATCATTTTTTTAAACAAAAATTGGTATGCAAAAGCATCACTATAACGCAGGACATCCCAACTATGTTGGCACCTCAAGCATTATCAATCATATGCAGCATACCAAAAATATTATTAAAGAAAGGGAAAATAATAAAGAATACAAAAAGAATGGGGGGCATTATACCTGACCCATTTAAAAATTATCTAAACCTATAGTGTGAAAACCCAATTCTATTCCGAAAGAACTCCCCCTGAAGGAAACTAGGAATAGAATTCCACCAGGAAAGGCCTCTAATAGGAGTCCCATGACTAGCTAATAGATCTGTACAAGAGTTACCTTCTCTGAATACATTAGAATAAATAAAATGCATTCTCCTAGTTAAAGACAAAGCATTCAACCACCGGTTCCTTAAGGACCAAGGCACCATAACCGAGGAAGAAAAAGCAAGAAGAACTAAAATGGAATCACATTCAAACCAAATATGATGCCATCCCTTTGAATAGGCTGTCTCAATAGCATATATAACTCCCATAAGCTCAGCATGAAAAGCATAAGATATGCCAAGATTAAGAGCAAAGCAGCCTAAAGCAGCTGCATGTTTGTCTCTGAAGATCCCCCCACATGCTACCATACTCAGGCAACCAATGGCTGAACCATCAGTATTGCATTTGATCCAGTTGACACTTGGAGCTTTGCAAATGACTTCAATAAATACAGGAGGCTTAGATAAATTTGGAGACAAATGAAAATTGGAAAGAATCGATCTCTCAGCTGCATTATTATAAGAGAAGCCTTTAGACAATGATCCTGCCAAACAAACAGCAGATTTAACCATTTTCATGGCATGCTGAATGGATATATGTTTACCCTCAAACTTGACTTGGTTTTTGCTATACCATATGAACCAGAATGAGTTAGGAATGCCTGACATGACTATGTCTTTAACCTGAGAACTCAATGAAAGATTGCAGATTGCTAAAACAGAAAAAATAGAATCCAAAGCAATGGAAACCGACAGACAAGAGATGAGCCATCTCCACATTTGCAATGCAAAGCTACATTGGAAGAATAAATGCTCAATTGTTCATAAGCTGAATTGCATAGACTACAAGCTGAAACTACACAGCAGCCTCTATTCCATAGAACCTCACCAGTAGGAAGACAGTCGTGAATTATTCTCCATAATAACAAAGACCTAGAAGGGGGAACAGCGGAGCACCATAATTGTTTACCCCATGATGTTAGTTGAGCAGTAGGGAAAAGCAAAGAATAAGCATCTTTCACGGAAAAATCACCTGAATTGGTACTTCTCCAAATCATCTTGTCAGGAATTGAAGCACTAGGAAGAGTATAATGATCAATTTCAGCTACAAAGGCATTAGATTTTTGAAGCATAAAATCAAGAATGGACCATTTGCCATGGACAATAAAATCCTTAACTTTAGAATGAAGATATTTTTGAATGTTGCATGGAATCTGTAGAAAATCCACAACTGGTTTGCTTAGCCAACAATCCACCCAAAAATTTGCTGATGCACCATCACCAATTAGCCAAAGACAATTATTTAAGACTGTACCAATATGAGGATTTAATCCTAGCCAAACCGAAGATGAAATATGCAGAGAAATAAACTTGTTGTTAAGGAAAACCCTTGCTCTTAGAAGCTTTGCCCACTGATTATCAGATTCAACCAAATTCCAACATAATTTCAAAAGAGCTGCTGTATTGCCACATTAATGCTCTTTACTGAGTGTAATTCCAACATTAATGCTCTTTACTGAGTGTAAACCAAGGCCTCCAGCCTCCTTTGACAAGCATGTTTTGTGCCAAGAAGCAGAAGCCACTTTCTTAATCATCACATCCCCAGACCATATAAAATTCCTAATCCACCTATCAATCAATTTAAGAAGGGAAGAAGGCCATCCATAAAATTGAAAGGAGTGTAGCAACATACTATGAATAACCGTATGGACAAGTTGAACTCTTCCCATGATAGAAAGCAAAGTACCTTTCCAAGTTGCTAATTTCAATCTTATTCTATTAGCAATTGGTTGTAAGTGAAGCACTCTAGGCTTACCTTTGAACAAAGGGACACCTAGATAAACAAAAGGTAAATGACCAATTCCAAACCCCAGAATGTTCACAAGACAATGCAGTCTATTATGAGAGATAGAACCATTGTAAATCATAGACTTCTCTTTACTGATTAATTGGCCCGAAGCAGCACTATACCTATCAAAGACTGTCATTAGATTCTGCAGGTTCCTTTTACTACCCTTACAAAAAAGTAGCAAGTCATCGGCATATAAGACATGAGAAGGCACTGCATATCCCTGAGGGCTAGACATAGGAAGAAATTTTGTCTTGTTGGACCAAAAGAGTAATGGCTTTACTAAGAACATCCTCAGCAATACAAAAAAGAAGAGGTGATAGAGGACCACCCTGCCTCACTCCCCTTTTACAGGAGAAAAATCCTATAGCATGACCATTCACTAGTATAGAAACCTTTGCAGAATGAAGAATAACCTTAATCCAGTTACAAAATACTGAATCAAAGCCAAAAGCATGAAGGGTTTCAAGTAGAAAGATCCAATCCATTGTATCAAATACTTTTTTAATATCAATCTTCAAGGCAACGATACCTCCAAAGCACTTTTTATCAAGAAGATTCACTGCCTCTGATGCCACACATATATAGTTAGTAATACTTCTGCCCTTAATGAAGCCCCGCTGATTATGAGAGATAAGATTTGGAGCTATGATGGCAAGTCTATCTGCAATAATCTTAGTGATGATTTTGAACTGGTAGTTGGCTAAAGCAATAGGTCTGAATTGTGTATTTGAATCAGCATTTTTCAGTTTTAGGAATAAGAACCACATTATTAGAATTCATATTAGGGAGGAGCCATCCTTGCTGAAAAAATTGTGAAACAGATCAAAAAACATCATGACCTACAATATCCCAATAATGTTGGTAGAAGAAAACCATCCGGACCTGGAGCTCCATTAGCATTCATACCAAGGACTGCATGCTTAACTTCATCCCAAGTTGGCAATCAGATTAGCATAAGGTTGTCTGTATCAGAAACCGCAAGACTGATAACCTCATCAATTAAACCATTGTCAATGCATGGATTAGAAGAAGCAAACAAATTCTCATAATAATCAAGGATATGATTCTCAATATCTTCTTGTTTATCCAGAATAGAATCACCATTTTTCAGCAGGGAAATCTTCCTAGATGCATTTCTGATCTTAACCATTTTGTGAAAGAAGGCTGTATTCCTATCTCCACCTGTATGCCAGTCCACTCTAGCTTTCTCCTTCCAAAACAATTCTTGAGCAGTCAGAGCTTTATTTAAATCTAACTGAGCAGATTCCTTCTGAACCAGTAAATCATTAGAGCAACCAACAGATTCAATTTCCTCCTATATTGTTTTTAAGTTCTGCAAAGCAGTATCTACTGTCTTATGAACATCACTAAACTGTTCTTTATTCCATACTTTTAAAACTGTCTTCAATCTTTTCAGTTTTTGAGATAAAATAAACATAAGGCATCCCACAATTCCCTGCTTCCAACAGTCAGCAATTACCGAATGGCGGTCCTTATGAGTTGACAACTTCCTTTGGAATTTGAAAGATGAGCTGTAAGTCACTGAATTTTTTTGCAACTTAAGTAAGATAGGATAATGATTTGAGCTACATCTAGGTAGAGTGCAGCAAGTAGAGCAATTCCAAAAAGAGAGCCAAGATTCATTACAAATAACTCTATCCAATCTTCTTTCTGTATATGCAGACCCCCTTCTTCTATTAGACCATGTGAATTCAGCACCAATAGTAGGCAAATGAATCAAGCTGTTTGCATCAGACCAGGACTGGAATTCTTCATAAGAAATCCTGGCAGGAGGTCTGTAACCTCTATGTTCATGGGCACCAAGCACAACATTGAAATCTCCCAAGTAACACCAAGGACCATCAAAAGTCTGACTTAAAAGAGATAAATCATGCCAAAGGGATCTTTGAGCAGTGTATGTAGTAGCAGCATACACAACAGTTAAGTAGAGCAATTGGTTTTCCCAATAAACAAAAAAAGTAACGTGCTGATTTGATGAAGCAATGATAGTAGGACTAAGAGATGCAGAACAGATGCACCACAAATTTGGGACAAGAGAATTTCTATTGTTAACAGCAAAAAATTTAAGCTTTAACTTAATCCAGAAAGAAGCAGGAAAGTTGCATAAATTAGTCCAATGTTCGGCAATTAAAATCAGATCAGGCTTATTACTTAAAATCATATTATTTAAAACTAACCTTGTATCATGGTTAGCTATTCCTCTAGCATTCTAGAACAGAACTTTCATTTTGACACATTAGAGAGGCCTGCTTTGGACCTAGTGTTCCTGATAACAGTGGAATTTGCCTTAGCATTCTGCTTTTTCCGAATCTTCTTGTCTTGAGAATTAGACAACATCTTTGTGTAATCCTCATCAGCCAAATAATCAGAAACATTACTTTTCGAGGAAATCCCTTCATCAGAACTATCATGAGCCACATCATCCTCATTATTAGGCTGAACATCCCAAAATTTACCCCCAATATGGGAGAGATCCTTCTGAACAGGTGGATTAAGAGAATTGATTCTACCCGCTTCCTGTGCACTATCCAAAACATTCATAGACTCATCATAAATTGTTTCAATGGAATCAAACTCTTCACCAGAAGCCTGAAAATCTTCATTTTTATGCTCATCAGCAAAGGGTTTAGAATCATTCATATTCACTGGAACTGAGTTAGGATCAGTTTCATTATTTAAAGCCAAAAGATCATTTTTACTTCCTGGACCAGAATTCAAATCAGATTCAATTACAACATCAGGACCAAATACAAGATCCATTCTATTAGCTAAAGAATTGGGATTCAAATCTAAATTTAGGTGATCATTCTCCTTAGAACAACCAGTACAATCATTCTGTTGTAAAGGATTATGGGAAATATCCTTGCCCTTTATAAATGCATCTTGACAAGAACCCTGAATCCTATTATTTGGAGACCCATTTATAGGAGTAGCATATTCAACATCAACTGGAGTGTTAACCTGAACAACCTTATCAGCAGCATCAGCAACATCAGTCTGCTTAGGAATATATAATCTTTTAGGCTTGACGTGAGTATCTTTCATAATTTTTTGCTCACCATAACTCTTTGACTTAAAGCAATTGACCAGAGAGTGGCCAATAAGTTGACAAGAAGAACAAAATTCTGGCAGCTTCTCATATTCAACAACTGTGAAGAAAGCAAAATCATTCCTCTCCACTAATACTTGTGATCTTAGCGTGGCATTCAAATCAAGATCCCCCAATTCCCTTGCAAAGTGTCCAAAAGACTTGTTACTTGTTGCTTCAACTAAACAAATTGGCACTCCTATACCACTAGCAATAGCAAAAAGAATCTTGGGGCGCCAATACTCTTGAGGAAGGCCAAAGAATCTGACCCAAATCTGAGCAGTCGTTTGTCTCAAAGAATAAGGATTAAAATCCTTTGTCCAAGAAAATAATCGAAGACTTCCTGGAGAGAGGGTCCATAATCTCACAGACAAAACACTCTTTAGATCCTCAAGGAAGGAGAAAGAAAACTCATAGAATCCTTTCCCCAAAGAAATTATTTGCTAAGGACCTATTTTTTTCCATAATTCTAGTAACTTACGGCGCAAGTCAGTAACCTTCAAAGGAGTACTACCCTTTGTTAACAAAAGACGACCATGAAGATGGTTCTTGCAACTTTCTAACCTAGCAATGTACTCAGTCTCAGGAATTTTGATTGAGATTTCATCCCCTTTGATACATGGTTTGGGTAACTAACTGATTGGAACCGAGCATGTATTATTCAATGCTTGCACAAAAGACTTGGTTTGAATTGAGGTTTTTAAACCCGAAACAGCATTAGGAGGAAAAGAAAGAGGAGGAGCAGAAACTAACTCAGGAAAAAGGATCCCCCATGGACCATCCGAGAAGGCAGCCATGAAGAAATAGGAAACTTGGGGCACAAGAAAGACAAACCCTACCAGAGCATTAGGATTCCATATCTATCGAATTCTTATCTAATTAATTCAACCAAAAACACACAAACAAACCATACAATAGAAAATAAGCTAGAGTTGTTCAAAATTCTAATCTCTTGGATTTAAAGACAATAAGAAAGCTAAGGGTAGAATCAAGAGTTAGAAATCAAAAATTTGATCAAAAACACTATTCATCATCTTGGTTAGGGTTTGGCCACTTTGGGGATTAGGATCTAGGATCAGATTTTGATCATAAGATCTTGGGTTTAGGTAGAGAATGATGAAGTGAGTTCAAAGAAATTGGTTTCCTATTAAAAGGATTTTTCTACAATTTCCTATGAATTTTCAAAGTTTTGGATCACAAAATGAACTGTCATGAAACAAGATTTTGATCTTGTGATTGAGAGAGATTCAAGAAGCTAGGAGATCATAGAAGCGATCTTACCAAAGAATGGATGAAGATTGATCAAAGATGCAAGGTTTTCTCACAAGGTTTCAAGGATTTCTCAAGAAGAAAAATGGTATTTTCTCAAGGCTGAAGATGAGTGTTCTTGGAGGGCTTTTATGCGTGAATGAGGGGCTGAAGAGGGCTGTTCAGCCTTCTAATAAACTCATTTAAGGGCAAAATGGTCATTTGCTTCAAGGGTAAAATGGTAAAAGTGAAAGAAGGTTAAGGTTAGGGGTATTTTGGTCATTTCATGTTCAGATATTTTTGAACGTCATGACGACTCTGGCATGCTCTTCCAAGTGATTTAACATGATGTGGTATCAAGATTATCCGTTGGCGAGTCCCGATAAATCCATATGCGGCTCCGTTCATCACCCGATTGAGGATTTCGCTCGAACAAAGGTCAGGAAATGATTTTTTTTTTATTATTTTTGAAATTTAAACAGAACATAGAGAATTAAATCCTAAGACTTACTGTCTCATTCACAAGTCAAAACTAGGTCTTGATAGTGGAAAAACTCCTCTATCCGTGAAAAACGCAGACTGGGATCCGTTTGAGCTTTCGTCCGAAACTTAACCATGGCTTCCTATGGTTGTGTAGGGCATGCCTATGTTCTCAAAATATTTTATTTCACCCTCTAGACCCTCCAATAAAATACAAACGTTTAAATACTGAAGAATTATAAAACATGAAAATCGAGGCATTACATTCCTACCCCTCTTAAAAGAATTTCGTCCTCGAAATTTTATATACCTCTTAAAACAAACTCGGATACTGTCATTGCATGTCCTCTTCTCTTTCCCAGGTAGTATCCCCTGTAGTCTCGTTCCAGATAACTTTGACCAAAGCTATCTCCTTCCCTCGCAGTTGGTTTACTCTCCTGTCATCGATCCTAACCGGCAGCGTTTCATAGGTCAGGTTATCCTTTAGCTATACTGAATCAGACTCGATGACATGATTGGGATCAGGAATATACTTTCGTAATTGCGAAACACGAAAAACATTATGAAGGTTGGATAGAAAAGGTGGTAAAGCTATTTGGTAAGCTACTATACCTATCCGACGAAGAATTTGATAAAGTCCGATGAATTTTGGAGTGAGTTTTCTGGACTTAAGGACCCTGCCCACCCCAGTCATTAGAGTGACTCTCAAAAACACATGATCACCTTCCTCGAACTCAAGTGGCCTACGTTTTTATCCACATAACTCTTCTGTCGGCTCTAAGTTGTCCTCATCTTCTCTTGAATCAGTTTCACCTTTTCAATAGTTTGTTGCACTAGTTCAAGTCCTAACGAAACACTTTCTCCATCTTGATACCGACACAAAGGTGTTCTGCAACATCGTCCGTATAAAGGTTCGTAGGGCGCCATCCCTATGCTCGAATGATAATTGTTGTTGTAGGTGAATTCTATCAACGGTAGGAAATTCTTCCAACTTCAGGCATGTTCCAACACACACGCCCTTAACAAGTCCTCTAAAGACTGAATCGTCCTTTTTGATTGTCCATCAGTTTGAGGATGGTAAGCCGAACTTAGTCGTAACTTCATTCCTAAAGCTTCATATGAACTGTAACGCCCCGATTTTTCACGTTTTATTATTCTTCAGTATTCTAATGTTTTTATTTATTCGAGGGTTTAGAGAGTGAAATAAAATATTCTGAGAACATAGGAATGCCCTACACAATCATAGGAAGCCATGGTTAAGTTTCGGGCAAAACCTCAAACGGAGCCCGATTTGCGTTTTTCACGGATAGAGGTGTTTTTCCACTATCGAGACCTAATTTGGGCTCGTGAACGAGACAGTAAGTCTCGGGAATTTATTCTCTACATCTTCGTTTAAATCCGTCCTGACGCCCGAAAAATAATAATAATATATTTCGGCCGTATAGTCGAACCGGGAGGCGTTTGGAGTCGAAAAGGGATTCAACGAGACCCGCCAACGGATAAGCTTGATACCACATAATGCTAGATCACTTGGGAGGGTATGCCAGAGTCATCATGACTGTCGGAAAGATTTGGACGCGAAATTACTAAAATGCCCCTAACCTTAACTTTTTTCACTTTTACCATTTTACCCTTGAAGCAAATGACCTTTTTGCCTTTTAGTGAGTTTTTAAAAGGCTGAACTCAGCCCCATTCAGCCCCTTATTCACGCTGGACTCAGTCCCAATTAGCTCAAGAACACACTCATCTTCAACTTAGAGAAAACTCCATTGTTGTTCTTGAAAATGCTTGAAACCTTGTTAGAAAACCTTGATTCTTTGATCAATCTTCACCCATTTTTAGGTAAGATCATTTCTATGATCTCCTAGCCTCTTGAATCTCTCTCAATCTCTTGATCAAAATCCTTTTTTAGGAAAATCCATTTTATGATCCAAAACTTTGAAAATTCATAGGAATTTGTAGGAAAATCCTTTTAATGGAAAACCAATTTCTTTGAACTCACTTCATCATTCTCTACCTAAACCCAATAGCTCATGATTCAATTTTCATCCTAGCTCTTAATCCCAAAATGGCCGAACCCTAGACTAGGATGATGAATAGTGTTTTGATCAAATTTTGATTTCTAACTCTTGATTCCATCCTTAGCTTTCCTGTTGTCTTTGAATCCAAGTGATGGAATACCAAAGCAATTTCTAACCCTTTTTCCCATATTGGCCGAACCCTCTATGGTTAGAAATAGTTGAGATTTGTTTTGTTTATTGTTTAATGTTTGATTGTTGTGCTGTTTGTAGTTGGTGACGAGTATCAGGTGGTTCACAAACCGATCAACCGACTTTGATCCAGATATCTGCCCATCAACAGGTATGGGGGGTGAAACTCATCACACGAAAATGGTGGTGGTGAAGATGGTTGTTTATTTTATCTGTGGGTGAAACCCTTTGGTCTGGGTTCACCATTTAATTTGGTTCTCTTGGAGAACAAAGTTGTAATAATGAGCTTACGCTTTAATGTGCCTTCTTATGCTTTAGCATATGTTTATGATGATGTGATTGGATGAAAATCATTTTCATGTATGTTGAAAAACCTACTTTCATTTCCAGATCAAGTATGGACTTTTATGTTTGATTATGATGCAATGATGTGTGATGAACTTTTATGCTTGATTATGATGCAATGATGTGTAATTGTTGTTCGTCATAATTGTGTGAGCATTTTGAGCTATAATTTGCTTGGTTGGTGAAGCAAAGTCTCCACTTTTCATTGGAGTAGGCTTGTGGCCTTAGTAAGAAGAAACATAAGGACATGTGTTGTTCTTGATCTAGCAAAGTTTTGAAGTAAGAAAAGTAATTTCATAACCTATGTTTCAAAGAACAACAAAAAGTGATTTTGATCAAAAGATCAAATGAAGTTTTAACCTTTAAAGTGTGTCACCAAAGTGAAAAATGTTTGTTCTTTAGCCATAGGTCTTTTAATCAAACTAAATGTTTCAAAAAGAGAATTAATCAGACAGAGGGAAAATAAGGCATTTGCCTGGCTAACCTTGTCTCGCCATATGAGACAGAGGGCTAGCCCAAGCAGCAAAGATATAACTTCTCGGCCTCGCGTCGCGATACAATTCTAGCCTCACGAACCAGAAGGACTATCTAAGCAGTAAAAGACATAGCTTCTCTGCCTCGCGTCGCGATACCATTCTCGCCTCACGAAGCAGAAAGACTGTCTAAAAAGTAAAATTGGCCTCTCAGCCTCGCGTCGCGAAACCTATCTTCGCCCCGCGAGAAATAGTTTTGTTTATAAAGAGTGTTTTTCAACTCAAACTGTAAAGTTTTACGCATAAAAACCTAAGTAATTAACTTAGAGTTGAAGACAAGGGATAATTAAGTATGGTATGTGGTGGAACAAGACCATATACCATACCATTGAGGACGTAGTTCATCATGTCTTCATAAGACTTAAGTTAATCAACACTTATTTCCTTAATTAAAAATCAAGGATTTATATCTCAGAAAGGATTAAAGACTTATCTAAGAGGATTCTCAGTCCTTATTCATAATGCTTAAGACTTGAGACATAATTCATAAGACATAAACACAAACATGAAACGTTTTGGGTTTTGAAATAGTAGTTCGATGACGGACCGGTGATTCGGATCCCGATCAGTCGTTCAATTGTTTCAGTCTTGTGATGACTCGATCCCGGAGGGATCACGAAATTTATCCGGTGGATAAAGGTTTTGTTTTTCAAATACGCGTATAGTTCCTAAGGGAGAGAACCTTAGTGGACCTTGAGGTTTATGCGATGGATAGACATTGCTTTTTCGCATCAGCTTTGTGTAAGCATTGGCATTTCATTTGCATAGTCGTAAGGCCTTGAGCCTAGGTGTTGAGCTTACACCTTGATGCGGGTGTGAATCTTACGGTGACGTTTTAAGTAGTCTTGCAGGTATTAGGGTTGGAAAGGCTGACATGTGACCAGTTGGTAGCTCTTGTGTCGTGGCGAATCCGAGCAATACACTGATATCCTCGACTAGACACCGTACTTTTCATGTTTGGTGCAGAGTGTTTCCGTAAAGCCAGATACGTGCACGTTACGCATGTTGTAGCATCTTGCTTATGGCTGGAAGTACACAGAACATGTCCTCCCATTCACTCTCTACGATGTTTGTTAGCTCTATGGAGTAGGGGTCAGAGTAGTACCCAATGGCATTGGCTTTGAGTCATGTACATTGCACTGCATTGCATAGCTGTTGATGTTTACATTTACTATTATACATTGCTGTCTTATTTTAAGAATGCCTTATATTATGTTGTTGACTGTTTAACATGATTTATATTGAGAATTCTAGTAAGCATGTTGGGTACGTTGTTACGTGGTGAGTCGTCTCGTTTTTACTACTTCTGTTTTGTCGTGTTGATGAACGGGAATCTCACCCATATCTGTATATTTTCTTGTTGGTACTTACTGTTGCTGCTTGAACAGATGGACGCGACGACGGTTCGGTTCAGCAGTTCCTTTGAGTCCGGAGGTGGACTCCTTTTGCCGTTTTATTTTGTCTAGGCCAGACTATGTCAGTATCTGTTGTACCTTTTGGGAGCTACGACCCCTAGTACTTATTTTATTCTTATGACAGCTATACATTACCCTTATGTCTGTATACAGTATTATTTCTATTTCTGTTTTCTGGTTCTGTATTTATAATACAATATGTTCTAGAAATGCATAGTGAACCTAAGTTCATTTATTAGTATTATTTACCTTTACTAATCCCATTACATCTTTGTGAAAAGAAAAAAAAAAAACCATATTTTCTGCATTAATAAATATTTTCGACCTTATAAACGTTCAGGAATGTGACACTCGGGAAAGGGTGTTGCATAAACTCTACCAAAATCGTGACGTAAAACGCGGATCTCTATCTGATATGATACTTGAAGGTACTCCATGCAGTCATACAATCTCATTGATACAAATCTGAGTAAGCTTTCCCATAGAATACTTGAGATTGATAGGTAGAAAATGAGCTGATTTCGTAAGCCTATCAATTATTACCCAAATGGAGTCGTATCTCTTAGGTGTCCTCGGCAAACATGTCACAAAATCCATTGCTATGCTGTCCCATTTCCATTCTGGGTTATCCAACGGAAGTAACATTCCCGCTGGCCTTTGGTGTTCAACCTTTGCTTTTTGACACACCAAGCAAGACGCCACATAATCAACTACATCTCTTTTCTTGCCTTGACCAAAACAATAGCTTCAGATCTTGGTACATCTTGGTCGATCTTGGATGAATACTCAACTTGCTTCTATGAGCTTCGTCCAGAATTAACCTCCTTATCATTGGGTTGTTTGGCACACAAACCCGTTCTCTTTGTCTTAGGATTCCATCTACTCCTTCCTTGTATTCAGACGTCATCCCTTACTTCAGATTCCTTCGCTCTTTCTCCAGATACTGGTCGTATACTTGTTTCTCCCGAATCTGATCCATCAGATCACAAGATACTGTAATCATACCCACACAAAGTTTTCCTGGCATACTAACCACAGACAGATGCATATCTCTGAACTATTCCAACAGCTCGTGTTCCTTAACCGTCATGGCAGACACATGTAACACTTTCCTACTCAATGCATCCGCTACCACATTAGCTTTTCCCGGATGATACTGCAACTGGAATTCATAGTCCTGCAGAAATTCAAGCCATCGTCTCTGCCTCATGTTGAGCTCTTTCTGATCGAACAGGTACTTCAAGCTCTTATGATCGCTGAAGACATTAAACGTCAAACCGTACAAGTAGTGCCTCCAAATCTTCAAAGCAAAGACTACCGCTGCTAACTCCAGATCATTAGTAAGGTAATTCTTCCTATGCACTTTCAACTGTCTCGCGGCATACGCTACCACTTTCCGATTCTGCATCAGAACACAGCCTAACCCCTGGTATGAAGCGTCACAATACACTTGAAAAGGTTCGCTTGGATCTGGCAATATCAACACTGGCGACGTAGTCAGCATCCTTTTCAGCTCCTGAAAACTCTGCTCGCAGGCTTCAATCCATTCAAACGCTTTATCCGTCCTTGTCAATTGGGTAAGAGGTCCTACAATCTTAGAAAATCCCTTAATGAACCTCCGATAATACCCAGCCAAACCCACAAAACTACGTATCTCAGTCACTGTGATTGGTCTTTCCCACTCAAGAACTGCTTCAACTTTTGACGGATCTACAGCAATTCCGTCCCTTGAAATCATGTGACCCAAAAACTGCACTTTGTCGAGCCAAAACTCACACATAGACAGCTTTGCATATAGCTGCTTCTCTTTTAGAACCTGAAGAACCACACTAACATGATCAGCATGTTCTTCCTGGAGCATTCATCACACCAAACGGCATCACAAGGTACTCGCAATGCCCATAGCATGTTCGAAACGTTGTCTTTGGTACATCTTCTGCCTTCACACGAATCTGGTGATAACCCGATCGTAAATCAATTTTGGAGAAAACTACCGCTCCCCTCAACTGATCCATCAAATCATCTACCCTCGGAAGTGGATACTTGTTCTTAATAGTAACCTTGTTCAACTGGTGATAATCCACACATAGACGAGAGGTTCCATCTTTCTTCTTCACTAACAGCATAGGTGCTCCCCACGGCGACACACTGGGTCTAAAGAACTGCTTTCCCAATAAGTCCACCAACTGTTCCTTCAAAGTTTCTAACTCTGTAGGTGCCATACAATACGGTGCCATAGACACTAGTCCTGTTCCTCGCACAAGATTGATCAAAAACTCGATGTCTCGAACTGGCGGTAAACCTGGTACGTCTTCAGGAAAGACTTCCGGAAACTCGTTCACGATAGGTATGCGCTATAAGACTAGCTCGCTCTTGACCTCCAAAGAAGATAGCAACATCTATCCTTGAGCTCCTTCTCTCAAAGAAGCGTTTACTTGGTTGGCAGTCAAAAATCCAGAATTCTCACAACTAGGGAAAACTAAGGTTTTATTTGCACAGTATAACAGGGTATGGTTAGAAGATAACCAATCCATTCCTAAGATTACATCCATTTGCGAAAGGGGCAAACAGATTAAATCAATTAAAAATGTTCTCTCTTTAACAGAAATAGAACAATTCAGACAAACTTTAGCAATTATAATAGGCTTTGTAGTAGGCGCAGAAATTACCAAATCAAAAGGCAAAGAAGACACAGGCAATCCCAACAGGTTCACACAATCATATGCAATAAAGGAATGCGTTGCGCTTGAATCAAACAGTATAGTTAAGGTTTTACCTCCCACGACACACTGACCTTGGATTAAGTCTTCATTTTGAGAAGCTTCAGCACCACTCACAGAATTGACTCTGCCTTTCGCCTTAGGCCTTGCTGCTTGGACATTGTTGACAGAATGTTCAGCTTTCGGCTGCACACATTCGCATGAAATATGTCCCGACTTCCCACACTTGAAGCATATAATTCCCTTGATTGACCAGTCTCTGGTGACATGATTACTCTTCCACACATCATGCACTTGTTTGGTGCATTTCCAGACTGACTGAAACCCCCACTGCTTCCTCCCACAGAACGTTGATCTTGCTGCTTCGAATATGGTTTCCATCGAGATTTGTTGTCACGACTACCGCTCCCGCTTTGGAACTTACTCGGTCCATAACTCTGTGCCCGTTTGTCCTTGGGCTCCAAGCTCTCGATCTGACGACACTTCTCCATCAGTCTTGGAAAAACAGAAATTTCCAGAGGAACTACAGCTCTCTTCAAATCAATCCTCAGACCTCCCTCAAACTTCCTTCATTTCCATTCTTCTCTTGGTTGTTCAGAAAATAATTTGAAAACTTTTCCAAGCTCTCAAATTTGGCCCTGTATTTAGCTACAATCATTCCCCTTTGTCTTAGCTGGAGGAACTCCATTTCTTTCTCGTGCCTTGCACTCGCAGGAAAATACTTTTCTAGGAACTTCCCCTTGAAAGCATTCTAGTCCACAGCTTGTTGGTCATGAATCAGCATCTGACGGGCTCGTTCCCACCAGTATTCAGCATCTTCCACTAGCATATAAGTTGCGTAGACAACTTTGTCATTCTCAGTACACCTCATAGCTCCGAAGATTTTCTCCAACTTCTGGATCCAACGCTCAGCTAGCTCAGGATTGAACTCACCCTTGAATTGAGGTGGATTCCTACGAAGAAATTTGTCCAGTCCTCTACCCCTAGCAGCTCTTTCGTCATGTTGAACCATCGCAGCAGCCATTTCCCGTATGGCGTTCACAACTGCATTCAGGTTTTGAGCCGCCATTGCTACCTTCAAAACTAGAATTGTCAAACTCAAGAGACCATAACATAGTCATGCAAGCAACATTACCTTCCTTGCAGAGATAACAACAAACAAACACACAGAGAACACAACACAAACAAGATAGACCACAGCCTAGAAACCCCAAAAGACTCGGCCAGCTCTAATACCAAATAATGCAACACCCTTTTCCGAGTGTCACATTCCCGAACGTTTATAAGGCCAAAAATATTATTAATGCAGAAAATACGGTTTTCTCTCTTTTTTTTCTTTTCACAAAGATGTAATGGGATTTAGTAAAGGTAAGTAATAATAAAATGAACTTAGGTTCACCATGCACTTCTAACAGATATTCAGAAATAAACTACAAAAACAGAATAGAAATATTACTGTATACAGACATAGGTTCGATGCCTAACTGGCAACAGAATATAATAAGTACTAGGAGTCACAACACCTCAAAAGGTACTACAGACACCTGACACAGTCTGGCCAAAACGAAACTAAGCAGCAAATGGAGTCCCCCTCCGGACTCAAAGTAAACGCTGGACAGAACCATCGTCGCATCCATCTGCTCAGGCAGAAACAGCAATACCAGCAGAAAAATATACAAAATATGGGTGAGATCCCAATCATCAACACAACAAAGTAGCAGAAGTAAAAATGGGACGACTCACCACGTAACGACGTACCCAACATGCTTATCATATATCTCAATATATATCATGTTAAACAGTTAACAATTAACAGCATAAAATAAGGCATTCTCAAAATATAGAACAGCGATGTACAGCAATTAAATGTAATAATCAACAGCCATGCAATGCAGTGCAATGTACATGACTTAATGCCATATGCCACAAGGGTAAACTCTGATCCCTACTCCATGGAGCTAACAAAACGTCGGAGAGAGTGAATGGGAGGACATGTTCCATGTACTGCCAGCCATGAGCAAGATGCTATAACACTTGTAACGTGCACGTATCTGGCTTTACGGAAACACTCTGCACCAAGCACGAAAAGTACGGCGTCTAGTCGAGGATATCAGTGTATTGCTCGGATTCGCCACGACACAGAAAATCTACCAACTGGCCACATGTTAGCCCATCCAACCCTGATACGTCCAAGACTCTTTAAAACGTCACCATAAGATTGACACCCGCATCAAGGTGTAAGCTCAACTCCTAGGCTCAAGACCTTACGACCCATGCAAATGAAATGCTAATGCTTACTTAAAGCAAATGCGATAAAGCAATGTCCATCCACCGGTTAAATCTCCAGGTTCTCTAAGGTTCTTTGCCTTAGGAACTATATGCATCTTTGAAAAAAAAATCTTTTATCCACAGGATAAATCTCGTGATCCCTCCGGGATCGAGTCGTCACAAGACTAAAGCAATTGAACGACTGATCGGGATCCGAATCACCGGTCCGTCATCGAACTACTGTTTCAAAACCCAAAACGTTTCGTATTTGTGTTTATGCCTTATGAATTCGTCTCAAGTCCTAAGCATTATGAATAAGGATTGAGAATCCTCTTAGATAAGTCTTTAAGCCTTTCTAAGATATTATAAGTATTTCTTCACTTAAGTCTTATGAAGTCATTGATGAATTAAGTCATCAATGGTATAATACATGGTCTTGTTCCACCACATAACATACTTAATTATCCATTGCCTTCAACTCTAAGTTAATTACTTAACTTAGGTTTTTTTGCGTAAAACTTTATAATTTGAGTTGAAAAACACTCTTTACAAACAAAACCTTTTCTCGCGGGGTGAATACAGGTTTCGCGATGCGAGGATGAGAGGCTATTTTTACTTCTTAGACAATCTTTTTGCTTCGCGAGGCAAGAATGGTATCGCGTCACGAGGCCGAGAAGCTATATCTTTACTGCTTAGACAGTCCTTCTGGTGCGCGAGGCGAGAATGGCTTCGCTTCACAAGGCCGAGAAGTTCTATCTTTGCTGCTCGGGCTAGCCCTCTATCTCGTGTGGTGAGACAAGGTTAGCCAGGCGAATACCCTGTTTTCACTTTTCCTTAACTTCTTCATTAATTCTCTTTTTGAAACACTTAGTTTAAATAAATGACCCATGGCTAAAGTAAAAGATATTTTTCAATTTGGTGTCACACTTTAGATGTTGAAACTTTATTTGATCTTTGGATCAAAATCACTTTTTGTTGTTCTTTGAAACATAGGTTATGAAATTACTTTTCTTACTTCAAAACTTTGATAGATCAAGACAACACATGTTCTTATGTTTCTTATTACTAAGGCCACAAGCCTACTCCAATGAAAAGTGGAGACTTTGCTTCACCAACTAAGCAAATTATAGCTCAAAATGCTCACACAATTATGAGAAACAACAATCACACATCATTGCATCTTAATCAAGCATAAAAGTCCATACTTGATATAGAGATCAAAGTAGGTTTTTCAACATACATGAAAATGATTTTCATCCAATCATATCATCATAAACATATGCTAGAGCGCACTAAAACACATTAAAGTATAAACTCATTATTACAACTTTGTTCTCCAAGAGAACTTAACAATTAAAGTGAACCCAAACCATAGGGTTTCACATAAACTTAAACAACCATCTTCACCACCACCCACTTTGGTGTGATGAGGTTCACCCCCCATACCTATTGATGATCATATTTCCTGATCAAAGTCGGTTGATCGGTTTGTGAATCTCCCGATTACTCATCACCAACTACAAACAACATCATCAAACAAACATTAAACCTCAAAACACCAAACAACACAAAAAATTTCCTATCCTCACCCACTTAGGGTTCGGCCCCTATATAGTAAAATAAGCTAGAGTTGTTCAAAATTCTAATCTCTTGCATTTAAAGACAATAGGACAGCTAAGGGTGGAATCAAGAGTTAGAAATCAAAAATTTGATCAAAAATATTATTCATCATCTTGGTTAGGGTTCGGCCACTTTGGGGATTAGGAGCTAGGATGAGATTTTGATCATACGATCTTGGGTTTAGGTAGAGAATGATGAAGTGATCTCAAAGAAATTGATTTCTCATTAAAAGGATTTTTCTACAATTTCCTATGAATTTTCAAAGTTTTGGATCATAAAATGAATTTTCATGAAGCAAGATTTTGATCTTGAGATTGAGAGAGATTCAAGAAGCTAGGAGATCATAGTAGTGATCTTACCAAAGAATGGATGAAGATTGATCAAAGATGCAAGGTTTTCTCACAAGGTTTCAAGGATTTCTCAAGAATAAAAATGGTGCTTTCTCAAGGTTGAAGATGAGTGTTCTTGGAGGATTGTTATGCGTGAATGAGGGACTGAAGAGGGATGTTCATCCTTCTAATAAACTCACTTAAGGGCAAGGGTATTTTGGTCATTTCACGTCCAGATATTTTCGAACATCATGACGACTTTGGCATGCTCTCCCATGTGATTTAACATGATGTGGTATCAAGATTATCCGTTGGCAAGTCCTGGTAAATCCATATGTGGTTCCGTTCGTCACCCGATTGAGGATTTCGCTCGAACAAAGGTCAGGAAATGATTTTTTTTATTTTTTTGAAATTTAACCAAAATGTAGAGAATTAAATCCCGAGACTTACTGTCTCATTCACGAGTCAAAACTAGGTCTTGATAGTGGAAAAACACCTCTATCCGTGAAAAACGCAGACCGGGCTCCGTTTGAGCTTTCGTCCAAAACTTAACCATGGCTCCTATGGTTGTGTAGGGTATGCCTTTGTTCTCAGAATATTTTATTTCACCCTCTAGACCCTCCAATAAAATACAAACGTTTAAATACTGAAGAATTATAAAACGTGAAAATCGAGGCGTTACACTAGACAGACCAAGAATGGAGATGGTGTTGCAAATTCAGACTGCACAAGAAAAGCTGGCAATCCTAGATATCTTCTACAAACCAAGGAGTTCTCACGACACTTTGGATGATCAGTCAGACGAAGATGAGGTATTTGACTCGAACTCTTTGCAAGATGCATTTGATGAATTATTAAGTAATTCCTCTGTCTTATATCATGAGTATAGACAATTGAAAAAGAGATTTTCAGAAATAACTAAGGAACATGAATCAATGCATAAAGAAAATCAAAAGCTTATTGAAGAAAATAATAAGCTAAAAGCTGAGAATGTTACTCTACCTAATAAACTCAATTCTGAGTCCGCTGCTCCTTCTAAAGTTGTAAGACTAAAGCAGGAAGTATATGATCTAACAAAGAGCATATCTATGTTAGAAGGAGGATCAGAAAAGCTTAGTCTTATACTAAGGTATACAAGATCACCTCATGACAAGTCTAGCTTAGGCTATGACAAAGAGAAGCAAGAAGTTTCTCATAAAGTATCAAGATCTAAACCAACTAACAAGGTTGCTGTACTTTATCAACGTCCAAAATAAATCAAACCACATGTATCAAATACTTATTGCAATATCTATGGTAAAACCAGTCACATCACATCTAAATGCATGCATAGAAAGAAAAATATTATGCATGGACGAAGACCTCAGACTAACAAGAAAGGACTTAAGTCTATCATGGTACCTAAGAATATGATAATCCCTGTTGTAGATCTGCTTAGCAAGACAAAAGAAACCCCAATCCTTGTATTTGGACAGTGGATGCTCAAGTCACATGATGGGAGAAAAGTCTATGTTCCAAGACCTCCGTAGTAAGAATGGTGGATGGGTTTGAAATAAACTAAGTATTCACGAGAAGGGGGGTTGAATGGTGTTTACTTAAAATTTTTTGAATAAACAGAAACTTTTTCAAAACATTTTGAACGTATAACGCTGTATGAAAGAAGTTTGCGTCTCTGAGGAAGTGAAAACGAAATATGATAAAACAAATAAGTTTATTTTTAAAGATCAAAAACACTTTCACACCAGGTTAGATATGATCAACTATCTTAATAGTAATAATAAAGAGTTGAAGGAGAGAATGAATCACACTCAGCGATTTTATACTGGTTCACCCCAACTTTGAGCTACAACCAGGTCTTGGCTTAACCAAGAGTTTTACTATAACTGATGAGATTACAGATGTTGGGATAAAAACGGTTAATGTGCAAGTATACACAATCGTTTAACATCTAATAAAGTGTAAGTGAGATCGTTCCCACAACAATTATATGGTGAATCAAGTACCAAGTTTGAATTAATGGTTTTATTAATTAAGATTAACAAAAGGTGACAAATAGTTAATGTGTGTGTGTGTAACATCCCGATTTTCTGTGACTCTAATCGAGTGGAATAATCTCGATTAAGGTTTTGAATGATTGTGTGAATTATTATGTGTTAGTTTTAGACCTAGTTTGAAGCTTAGGAATAGGCTTGAACAAGGTTGGAGGTGCCTAAGGCGTTAAACGAGTAATTGTGGAAGGCAGAAGTTTGGGAGACTTTTCCCAGTTGAGCTACACGCTCGAGCGTGGGAAGGTAGCATGCCTCAGCTTGACAACGCTCAAGCGTTGGTAACGTTGGACGCTTAAGTGTTCTGAGTGCGTTTGCCAGCTGGTGTGCTTTTTGACGCGTGTGCTACACGTGTCAGGCTAGAGTCAAGGCCGAGCAGACAAGGTTCCACGCTCAAGCGTGGAGGGGACCTCACGCTCAAACGTGGGCATGCTCAAGTGTGCAGGTTTTCCACGCTAACGCGTGCACAACAGCTCATGTTAGTGGAGTTTCATTTCTCTCCCTCATTTGCACGAAAATTTCTTGAAATCTCCAGAATTCTCTATAACTTGAGAGAGACGGAGCTGTATTCTAGAATGAGAAAGCTTGAGGTTGAAGGCAATCGAAGTACCGAAAAGCAATTCCGACTACACTGTTGTGATCGCGGCAAAGTAATCTTCGACTTTGACGGATTGGTTTCTCAATTCATCCCAGGTAAACTCGAATCCCTAACACTCGTTCTTTGTGTTCTTGGCGTTCTTCCAGTCTTTACCTTTTTGTTTAATCTTTTGGGCTTGCCCTAGGGCTAACACTAGTGTATATGTTTTGTGCTCGTGATTAGGGCAAAGTTCCCGCTCGTGATTTCCCGTATTTTGGAGCTTGAGGCCGCGATTACCAAAGGGATTTGGGGTTGTTCGTGGCTGAGCTTGCAGCTGCATATGGAGGTGATTGTCTTGAAGTTCATGCGAAGATTGTTCAGATGGGGAGAAAGAATACTGCTGCCGTCGGGAAGGCAAGAGTAGTGTAGGATGTTTTTCTGTTATGTGCAGGGAAGCTCTAACCCCACTAGTGGTTGAGCCCCGATAAAGTACCCAAACCCTAGGTGTAGTTTACTTTGGGCTATCGTCATTAAGTTGGAAACCCTAGGCTAGTAAACTATTGATTAAGGATGTTTAACTTCGTATGATTGTATGCTGCTGATTGTTGTTGTTGCTATCTGTCTAAGTGCCTATATGCTACTTGGTATGTGATATGCTGCTATGTGTTGTTGTTGGTATTATTGTTGTTGTTATTCTGCGATATGCTGTGATATTGAACGTTGTGGTGG
The DNA here is from genome assembly GCA_039655645.1 of Ammopiptanthus mongolicus. NCBI lineage: Eukaryota > Viridiplantae > Streptophyta > Magnoliopsida > Fabales > Fabaceae > Ammopiptanthus > Ammopiptanthus mongolicus. The sequence goes on from CM077349.1 coordinate 53,870,286, forward strand.
AATGCCGTAGAGCTAAGTTTGGCTGTGTGCCGTGTTGTTGTCGGATTGATACCGTGGATGGTGTCGTTGCTGTAATGCTAACTTCTTGAGGCTATGATCGTCCTTGTTTGAGTTGTGGCTCGTGGATGGGTGGCGTCGAGGATGTGGCCGTGTGGATACAGTGGCATCATGTTGTTTCTGATTGAGGGCTTAGGCGTGAGATCCGGTATCAAGTCCGTTGAGGACGTTTGCTGCATATCATCATCAGCTGCCAAGTGGCGAGACCGTATGACAGGTAGTATGGGATTCCAATGTCATACGAGGTTAGTTGTACCTGAGTGCGGGTATGAAGAGTAGATGGGGCGGTCAAGTGAGTGACCTTGGGGATGTTGCCGGTCTCGGGAATAGTTTACAGTGACGGATGAGGTAGCTCCTATCCTATCATGATGCCCGATCTAGTCCGGTTTGCCCGACTAATCCCAGAGCTTTCCATTTGTTCCAGGCTAACGTTTCGAAGCGACCGAGATACCCCGGTTCCGATGTGAAAGGGGGATGCACTCTTATTGGTCACGGTGAGCGGATCAGTTTCTTGGACAAGCTAACTCCGTTCCGACACAGAACATGTGCCGATGTGGACTAGTTCGGGTGTGGAACCGTTCTTGTGGGAACAGCTTTGAGCGTTTCGGAGGACATGCTGCATGGGATTAGTATCCCAGTCTAGAGGATTGATCTGAGTGTGAAACTCAAGGAGATGGATCCTTGTTGCATATGTTGTCTTGAGAGACGTGTGTTGGAATGCAGTAACTGTGATATTTGCGATACCTGCTATATGCTACTTGCTATATGTGTTTACTGCAATACTATTGTTTTCCGACATTATAAAGCACTATATTTCTTATCTCCCTACTGCTGTCTTTGTTGTTCTGTTTTGGATTCGCATGAAGACGACGAGCCAGCCGAGGAGCAGGATGGACCCGAGACTTCATCCGTTCATCACAGGGGCACCGCGGATGCCGGTGCTAGGCGATATTGAGATCGTGTACCATGATGAGAGGGGATGGCGGGTAGACCACTCTACCTTTTTGGTGGTTTACATAGGACCCGTCAGTCTGATTTTTCGGAGTGGCATGCTTCTGTAAGTGGATATCATTGTCCCCTATCGCGCGTACCAGTTTCTTCCTTTTTCGAGGATAAGGCGACTTCCGAGGCAGAGAGAGTGAGATTACACGTGGGTGGCACCCCAATCTTCGGTTGTGACCAGCAGGAGAGGTCACATCTATCGAGGCCAGCACCGGAGGACCGACCAGTATCTGAGGACCTACCCAAGGCATAGGATTGTGGTGTCCAGTTCTTCGTTAGGGTATGAGCCTATAGTGTGATACAGGCGTACTCCTGGCGAGGGTCAGGGTAGCTCAGGGCATCCTCACCACTGATGGTGAGAGCCTGCCAGTGCGTCCTAGACAGTGAGCTGAGAGCTTTTCATTTACCTTTTTGAGTGGGGACTGGGGTTGCAGGTGTGCTCCGAGAGTTTTCTTATGCCTTTTGATGTAATTTCAGTTTTTATTTTGACAGCATGTATATGTATGTACAGTGGCCTACTGATGGGCTGAGATATGTATGCTATTTATATAGTTATGTTTATATTGCGCTTTTTACTCTGATAGCTTTTCTATGCTTGCAGTTATTGTTTGTTTACTTCCTCAAATGCTGTTTGTATACCACGCTATCACTTTATATGCGGCTAGGCATAGATAATAATAATAGGAGTTTGGGACTAATGGGATTATCCTTCGCGGAGAGGAGGGTCATCTCATTTTGGTGGTATCAGAGCAGTTTGATTCTATATGTTTAACTGTTAAGTGCTATTATATGTCCTATGAATTGGAACTGATAGCTCCTTTTTACAGGAAGCTAAATGGCACGAGGAAGAGGTGGAAGGTCGGCGGCGAACGGACGTGACGGTAATAACAACAACGGTGACCACTCAGGGACAAGAAGTGGTGGTGGCACTTCGGAAGCAATGCGGGCCATGAGGGACTTGGCCACCGCAATGATGCAACAAACCCAACAGATTGCGTAGTATATGCAGAGGTAGGAAGAGAGAGAAGCCAGACAGGACCAACTACACACCGTGAGGGGAAACGAGATGGTGGATACCGGTCTCAATACTTTTATGAAGGGAAATCCTCCCCAATTCCACGAAGAGTATAACCCTAAAGCTGCAGAAATATGGTTGCAAGAGATGGAGAAGGAGTTCATGGCCACACACTGCAGAGAGGACAGAAAGGTTACATATGCTGCCTTCATGTTAGTAGGAGCGGCAGAAGCTTGGTGGAGAACCAAGGCCAGACTGTTAGAGGCCGGAGAAAGGATGTTAACATGGCAACTATTCCGGGAGTGCTTCCTGGAGAAGTATTTTCCGAGAAGCATCAGACAAGAAAAAGAGAAGGAATTCTTGAGTCTGAAACAGGAACAGATATCGGTGGGTGAGTACGCGATGAGGTTTGAGGCGCTAGTTAAGTTCTCTTATTTCTATCAAATCCACTCGGATGAAGAATGGGTCTTCAGAAGGTTTGAGGATGGGTTGAGACTTGAGTTGAAGCGAGCAATGCTACCTTTAAGTGTCAGTTCTTTTCCCAAGTTGGTGGAGAAGTGTACAATGGTTGAAGGTCATGACCGAGCAGGAATTGTCGCGCAACAAAAGACAAGTGGTGGACCTGTTCGGAGCAGTCAGAGGGGCATAAGTGGCAAATTCCAATGGAGGGCGGGACCGTATGATCGCCCGGATCAGTTTAACATCAACCATGGAGGGAGCAACTCCAGTCAAGGACAGTAGGAGACCAAGATCTATTTTCAATGCGGGGGACCACATCTGGTCAAGGACTGCCCAAGGACCCAAGACATCAAGTGTTTCAATTGCAACCAGACGGGTCACTATGCGTCAGATTGCAAGCCCGGAGTTGGCAGAAGGGATCGGTTTCAACGGAGTGGTAGGGCTCAGAGTGGCGAAGCTAGATCAGTTGTGACAAGTCAGCAGAGCAGGCCATAGATGACTGGAAGGGTGTTTGCCGTGAGAGGTTCTGAAGCCTCCTAAAGTCCTGATCTGATCCATGGTAAATGCTTGGTTTCTGGTACGCTTTTGTCAGTTTTATTTGATTCGTGGGCTACGCATTCCTTTATATCAATAGAGTGCATGGATCATTTAGGGTTGCCTGTTTCTATATTACCCTATGACTTGACTGTTTCAACACCTACTGGTGATTCTTTAACTACCCTATCTGTATGCTATAAATGTCCTGTTACGGTAGAGAACCGTCATTTTCTTATCGACCATATCTGCTTGCCTATGCAACAGATAGATGTAATCCTAGGCATGGACTGGCTTTCGGCCAACCATGTAATGTTAGACTGTTGAAACAAAACTCTCAGTTTTTTCGAGCAATCTGGATTGATGCCTGCCGATAAGAGTACTTCGACGGGCGGACGATCGGATGAGTATGTGGTGTTGTTCTCTTTGGAAGTAATGGAGACTCCTAGTGTTGAAGCTTTCCCTATCGTGCGAGAGTTTCCGGATGTGTTTCCCGATGATGTTCCTGGATTACCACCAGAGAGAGAGGTGAAGTTTGCCATAGACCTAGTACCGGGAACTGGACCTATATCAATAGCGCCGTATCGGATGTCTCCAGTTGAGCTGATAGATATGAAGAAACAGTTGGACGAGATGCTAGGCAAAGAGGTCATCAAACCTAGTGCATCTCCGTGGGGAGCACCGATACTGTTTGTGAAGAAGAAGGACGGGAGCTCGAGGCTATGCATAGACTATCGTCAGCTGAACAAAGTGACAATAAAGAATAAGTATCCGTTGCCACGGATAGATGATTTGATGATCAACTGAATGGAGCAGCTGTGTTTTCTAAGATCGATCTATGATCTGGATATCATTAGATCCGGGTTAAGAAGGAGGATGTACCAAAGACTGCTTTTAGGAGTCGGTATGGTCACTACGAGTACTTGGTTATGCCGTTTGGTGTGACTAATGCTCCAGCTGTGTTCATGGACTATATGAACAGGATCTTCCGAACGTTCCTTGACAAGTTTGTTGTTACGTTTATCGACGACATCCGTGTATACTCCTCGAGTAGAGAGGAGCACCAAGAGCATCTAAGGGCGGTGTTGCAAGTGCTACAGGACCGGCAGTTGTATGCTAAACTGTCGAAGTGTGAGTTCTGGTTAGAGGAAGTTCAATTTTTAGGCCATGTGATCAGTCAGTAAGGATGGAATCGTAGTGGATCCTGCGAAAATCGAGGCCGTTGGGAAAGCCCTAATTCTCTAAGCGAGGTGAGAAGCTTTCTTGGTTTAGCGGGCTACTATCGGAGGTTTATTGAGGGATTCTCTAAGATTGTGATACCTATGACGCAGTTAACGAGAAAAGGGAAGACGTTTTAGTGGTTAGAGGCTTGCGAGCAAAGTTTCTAGGACCTGAAAAGAAGACTGGCCACATCACCTGTGTTGGTGTTACCAGATCCATTAGGATGATTTGATGCATACTGTGATGCATCTTTTATCAAGTCTTGGGATGTGTGCTCATGCAAGATAGGAAAGTGGTGGTGTAAGCCTTCAGGCAGTTGCGAGTACATGAGCGGAACTACCCAACGCATGATCTGGAGTTGGCTGCGATAGTGTTTGCATTGAAGATATGGAGACACTATCTTTATAGTGCTCAATTCAGCATGTTTAGCAACCATAAGAGCCTGAAGTATCTGTTCGACCAGAAAGAGTTGAATATACAGCAGTGAAGGTGGATGGAATTCATAAAGGACTATGAATTCGACCTGCAATACCATCCAGGTAAGGCGAATGTCGTAGCGGATGCGCTTATTCAGAAATCCCTACACGTGTTTGGGATGATGGTAAAGGAGCTAGAGCTTTTAGAGGCGTTTAGAGATCTGAATCTGGAAGCGGAAATCGTCGAGGATAAGCTGAATCTGGGGATGGTCAAAGTAACTAGCGATTTCCTGAATCTTTTATGGAAGAAGCAAGCTGAGGATAAGTACCTCAAGAGCGTGAGTTAGTTGATAGAGGAAGGTAAGACTTCGGAATTCGAAAGAGGTACTGATGGTCTGCTTAGGTATGGTGGTCGGGTTTGTGTGCCAGCGGATAGAGAAGTCGAGGAATTGATCTAGGAAGAAGCACACAAGAGCAAGCTGAGTTTCCAACCGGGGGCTACCAAGATGTATCAGGATCTGAAGAAGTTGTTCTGACAAAGAAAGATGTGGCGGCTTATGTCCTAACCTGTTTGGTGTGTCAAAAAGCAAAGATTGAACACTAGAAGCCAGCAGGGTTGTTGCAATCACAGGATGTCCCTAAATGGAAATGGGATAGTATTGCCATGGACTTTGTTTCTGGGTTGCGGAGGACTCAGAAAAGGTGTGATGCAGTCTGGGTAATCATTGATAGGTTGACGAAGTATGCTCACTTCTTACCGATCAACCAGAGCTGCTCTCTAGAGCGATTGACTCAGATTTACATCAAGGAGGTTGTAAGGCTGCATGGGGTACCTTCGAGCATCGTTTCGGACCGTGATCCAAGGTTTACCTTAAGGTTTTAGAGAAGCTTACACAGTGCAATGGGAACTAAGTTAAGTATGAGTTCTGCTTATCATTCTCAAACTGATGGTCAGTGCAAACGAACAATTCAATCATTAGAGGATCTCTTAAGAGCGTATGTGTTGGAGAACGCGGGAAATTGGGATGAGTTCCTTCCATTGATCGAGTTCACTTACAACAACAATTTCCAATCAAGTATTGGAATGGCTCCATACGAGGCACTGTATGAACGTAAGTGCAAGACTCCATGGTGTTGGTTTGAGACTGGAGAGAGTCAACTATTAGGACCGGAATTGATACGGAAAATAATGGAATAAGTCTGTAAGATACGGGAAATAATGAAGGTCGCAAGGGACAGGCAAAAGAGCTAAGCCGACAAGAGGAGGAGACCTTTTAAATTCTAAGAGGGCGACCATGACTTCATTAGAGTTATCTTAATAGCTGAAGTGGGCAGGGCAATCAGATCCAGAAAGCCGACACCTAAATTTATAGGACTGTTTCAGATTCTTCGACGAATTGGCCCTGTAGCCTATCAAATAGCTTTGCCACTAGGTCTATCAAATCTTCATGACGTCTTTCACGTCTCTCAACTCAAAAAGTATCATCCCAATCCATCACACGTGCTAGAGCCCGAATCAATCCAACTGAAAGAGAACCTTGAGTATGAAGCTTCACCTGTTCGGATCACGGATAGAAGGATCAAGGAACTGCACAGTAAGCACATTCCATTAGTCAGAGTGGAATGGAATCCACTGACTAGTGATTCAATGTGGGAATGAGAAGCTGAGATGCGTCAGAGTCATCCCTTTCTGTTCACAGGTATGCGACGGAAATTTCGGGGACGAAATTTTCTATAAGGGGGAGGTAATGTAACATCCCGATTTTCTTGGGCTCTAATCGAGTGGAATAATCTCGATTAAGGTTTTGAATGATTGTGTGAATTATTATGTGTTAGTTGTAGACCTAGTTTGAAGCTTATGAATAGGCTTGAACAAGGTTGGTGGTGCCTAAAGAATTAAACGAGTAACTGTGGAAGCCAGAAGTTTGGGAGACTTTTCCTAGCTGAGCTACAAGCTGGAGCGTGGGAAGGTAGTAAGCCTCAGTACGACAACGCTCAAGCGTTCTGAGTGCGTTTGCCAGCTGGTGTGCTTTTTGACGCGTGTGCTACACGTGTCAGGCCAGGGTCAAGGCGGAGCGGACAAGGTTCCACGCTCAAGCGTGGAGGGGACCTCAAGCTCAAGCGTGGGCACGCTCAAGCGTGTAGGTTTTCCACGCTAAAGCGTGCATAGCAGCTCAAGTTAGTGGAGTTTCATTTCTCTCCCTCATTTGCACGAAAATTTCTTGAACTCTCCAGAATTCTCTGCAACTTGAGAGAGAGGGAGCTATGTTCTAGAGTGAGAAAGCTTGAGGTTGAAGGCGATCAAAGTACCGAAACGTGATTCCGACTACACCGTTGTGATCGCGGTGAAGTAATCTTCTACTTTGACGGATTGGTTTCTCAATTCATTCCAGGTAAACTCAAATCCCTAACACGCGTTCTTCGAGTCTTTACCTTTTTCTTTAATCTTTTAGGGTAGCCCTAGGGCTAACACTAGTGTATATGTGTTGTGCTCGTGATTACAGCAAAGTTCGCGCTCGTGATTTCCCGCATTTTGGAGCTTGAGGCTGCAGTTACCAAGGGGATTTGGGGTTGTTCGTGGCTGAGCTTGCAGCTACGCGCGGAGGTGATTGTCTTGAAGTTCGTGCGACGATTGTTTAGATGGGGAGAAAGAGTACTGCTATCGTCGGGAAGGCAAGAGTAGTGTAGGATGTTTTTCTATTATGTGTAGGGAAACCCTAACCCTACAAGTGGTTGAGCACCGATAAAGTACCTAAACCCTAGGTTTAGCTTACTTTGTGCTATCGCCGTTAAGTTGGAAACCCTAGGCTAGTAAACTGTTGATTAAGGATGTTTGACTTCGTATGACTGTATGTTGCTGATTGTTGTTGTTGCTGTCTGTCTAAGTGCCTATATGCTACTTGGTATGTGATATGCTGCTATGTGCTGTTGTTGGTATTATTGTTGTTGTTATTATGCGATATGTTGTGATGTTGAACGTTGTGGTGGAATGTCGTAGAGCTAAGTTTGGTTGTGTGCCGTGTTGTTGTCGGATTGATACCGTGGATGGTGCCGTAGCTGTAATGCTAACTTCTTGAGGCTGTGGCCGTGCTTGTTTGAGCTGTGGCTTGTGGACGCGTGGCGTCAAGCCTATGGCCGTGTGGATGCAGTGGCATCGTGTTGTTTCTGATTGAGAGCTTAGGCGTGAGATCCGGTATCAAGTCCGTTGAGGATGTTTACAACATATCATCATCAGCTGCCAAGTGGCGAGGCCGTATGACAGGTAGTATGGGCTGCCAGTGTCATACGAGGTTAGTTGTACCAGAGTGCAGGTACGGAGAGTAGATGGGGCGGTCAAGTGAATGACCTTGGGGATGTTGCCGGTCTCGAGAATAGTTTACAGTGACGGATGAGGTAGCTCCTATCCTGTCCTGACGCCCGATCCAGTCCGGTTTGCCCGACTAATCCCAAAGCTTTCCATTTGTTCCAGGCTAAAGTTCCAAGGCGACAGAGATACCCCGGTTCCGGTGTGGAAGGGCGATGCACTCTTATTGGTTGCGGTGAGCGGTTCGGTTTCTTGGACAAGCTAACTCCATTCTGACACAGAACCTGTTCTGGTGTGGACTTGTTCGGGTGTGGAACTGTTCTAGTGGGAACAGCTTTGAGCATTTTCGATGGACATGCTGCATGGGATTAGTATCCTGGTCTAGAGGATTGATTTGAGTGTGAAACTCATGGAGATGGATGCGTGTTGCATGTGCTGTCTTGAGAGACGTGTGTTGGAATGCAGTAACTGTGATACTTGCGATACCTGCTATATGTGTTTACTGCATTACTATTGTTTTTCGACATTATAAAGCACTGTATTTCTTATCTCTCTACTGCTGTTTTTGTTGTTCTGTTTTGGGTTCGCATGAAGACGACAAGCCAGCCGAGGAGCAGGATGGACCTGAGACTTCACCCATTCATCACAGGGCACCGCGGATGTCGGTGCTAGGCGATATTGAGATCATGTACCATGATGAGAGGGGATGGCAGGTAGACCCCTCTACCTTTTTGGTGGTTTACACAGGACTCGTCAGTCTGATTTTTCGGAGCGGCACGCCTCCGTACGTGGATATCATTGGCCCCTATCGCATGTACCAGTTTCTTCCTTTTTCGAGGATGTGGCGACCTCCAAGGCAGAGGGAGCGAGATTACACGTGGGTGGCACGCCAGTCTTTGGTTGTGCCTAGCAGGAGAGATTATGTTTACCAAGGCCAGCGCAGGAGGACCGAGCAGTATCTGAGGACCTACCGCAGGCATAGGATTGTGGTGTCCAGTTCTTCGTCAAAGTACGAGCCTATAGTACGATACAGGCATACTCATGGCGAGGGTCAGGGTAGCTCAGGGCATCCTCATCACTGTTGGTGAGAGCCTGCCAGTGCGTCCTAGGCAGTGAGCTGAGAGCTTTTCATGTACCTTTTTGAGAGGGGACGGGGGTTGCTGGTGACCTTCGAGAGTTTTCTTATGCCTTTTGATGTAATTCCAGTTTTTATTTTGACAGCATGTATATGTATGTACAGTGCCCTACTAATGGGCTAAGATATGTATGGTATTTGCATAGTTATGTTTATATTGCGCTTTTTACTCTGATAGCTTTTCTATGCTTGCCGTTATTGTTTGTTTACTTCTGCAAATGTTGTTTGTATACCACGCCATCACTTTATATGCGGCTAGGCATAGATAATAATAATAGGAGTTTGGGACTAATGGGATTATCCTTCGTAAAGAGGAGGGTCGTCTCAGTGTGTCCATAACAGTTTTGGGAAATAAAAAAACAGAATTGTTAATAGATTGGCTAAAGCAGCTATGGGGAAGTATCCGTTGCAACTTCAATCTAGTTCAGTTATGCGTTTGCAGTTCTACGGCAATTGGCTTCAGGAAATGAAAGTTTGTTTTCCAACAGTTCTGAGATGAACTTCACTAAACGTCCCCTATTCCTAGGTCCATATTAGTTACATTCACGCCTCACTTAAGCTCGCTCCAGCTAGCCTAAGAGTTAGAATGTTCGTTCCTAAATCATTCTTCATCATAATTTTCCAATTAATGAATTTACTCTTATCTATAAAACAGTTCTACTACACTTAGCTTTTCCAAGCAGCCGTGAGCTCAAGTTCGAACTAAGGTGGTCAAGCTTAATTAAAACACAACCAAATCAGATTTATAGAAAGTGCATTAGCAAAGCATAACATAACATTTACAAGAAATCCATTACAAGTGCAACATCCCATAGCTACAAGAGGTTTAGCTCATATTGAGCTTACAAAAACAAAGAGAAAAACAAGAAATGGAAGAAAAAGCCATTACAATGGAGGAGAGAGAGAAAGGGGCGCAACTACTATCCTTGCTCCAATAGGGAAGATGATATCTGATGATTGTTCCTTTGGTTGTCCCCTATTTAGGGTTTTCCAAAATATCTCAAGGCCCATTCTTCTCTTATCCTTTTTGGGCTGAAGGTAGGTTAGTACAAGTGTCCTTAGCCCAATTCCCTAAGTTTAATGCACTAAAAGCCAGCCCCACATGTAGGTCACTATTCTTATCAGCGAAGGACAACTCATCATGTAAGAGAATGTTTTGAGCTTTTGTCCTTTTTCCCAACCAACTTCAGCTACGATTGCTACAGCAAATCCCAGAGCAACGTCTCCAATTCAGCGCCTGATTCTCCAAAAATTGTCCTGCACAGAAAAACTCTCAATTAATCACCAAAACAATTCTAAAATACACCAAAACATGAAAAATCATAAAAGACTCCTATAAAACACACTTTACACAGAATCACACTAAAACACTAAAAACATAAACTCCAAGACTCCAAGTACTCAAAGATCACAAGTGAAAAAGGTACAAATAACTCTTCATTAAAAGAGTTATCACACCCCCAAACTTGAATCATTGCTTGTCCTCAAGTAATGGAAACAAAAGAAACTAAAAAGAAAAGACACAAATTTTTCTAAACCTCCACACATGTGCTCAGATTAGCTCAAACACAAAACTTTCTTCTTTGCAAACAAATTTCTTCACAAGGCAGACTTGTCATTGCATCAACAATCATGAAATTCAACCAAGCAAGCATTCATGGATGTACTCATCTTCAACTCTCAGCAACATGCTACAACACTACAGTCTCATAACAGTGTGTTCTTCCTCTCTTCTCAAGCTAAGATACGTACTCTCAATCATGATTCAAATGTACACTCAAACATGATTTTGACAAGCTTCTAAACACACCACCCATAATCAAAATTGTACACTGCTAGAGGACTTTAGTTGGTTGCAATGGGGCTTTGGTTCAAGTAGGAACAATTCTAGGAAGGTGGCTGCACTAGATGGAGCTTAGGTATGCTTCCTCTTTTTGCTTCACAACTATTTCTTTCATGGCCCAGCTAACACAAGTTAGGGAGGACTTTTTGATTTTTTTTCATTTTGTTTGATTCCTTCCCTTTTTTTGAATTATGTTTCCTCCTTTGTACCCTCAGAGCAGTTGTTGCAACGTTTCAACATTTTTCCTTACAACTGCTTTGTTGTTTTCCTTTTCTTTCTTTCTTTCTTTTTTTTTAGCAAACCATTGCTTTTTACCAGCAACAATTCAATTTCTAATATTCTGCCACATAACAGCTGCATAGCACCCCCAAACTTAAAACTGTGCTAGCCCTCGAGCACCTCCAAACTTACGTTACAGCATGTAAACATAGGAAGCACACCAGCAACTCCAACTAGTTAGAACATTGGTTTTTCAGGATATGGCTTGTAATGTGGGTTCATTAGAAATAAAGGGCTTGCAAGCTCAAAAGGGTTCACACAAAGGTAATATCCAAGGGCAGGCTATTTAGGCAATACTAGGCTCAAGAAAACAAAATGTGCCTCTAGCAAAAGTGTGTGCAGCAGAGATGTGTGCAAGCATGAAAACAGCAAGTCAAAATCAAAGAATTATGCATAAGAATGGTATTCACACAGAAAAAAGGATAAAACTGTTTTGGACCAAAAGCTCACAAGGTAGATCAGAATTGCTACAGCATGTGCCTCGAGCTTCAAACAATTAAATCAAATCACACTAGCCCAAAAGAAAACAATCAAGTCAAAGCTGCCAAAAAGGTGCACCTGTGGAATTTCAAAACAAACAAGTTTCATTAAACAAAACCCCATGATGGGGATGGTTGTGCAAATGGTGGAGTCAAACATACAGGACACTAAGTACAAACAGAAAAACAGATTGGGTTCAAAGTCAGCTGACCCCCATTTTTTCAACTACTTCCTACAATCTAAAAAACAGCAAACAAACAGGACAAGAGACCAACAATTATAGCAACTGAAACTAGAAACCAAAAGAAATAACTAAAGGAAAGTAAGGAAACTCCTGATAGGGTTACTGCAGCATGCTGCATCAACCTGCTCGGATGGGCTCAAGTGCTCAAATTCTTGATGCGGGAGCTCTTCTTGCTCCCTTTTGCAGCAATGGTCTTCTTATTTGCTGGGGTAGAGGACCCCACTTCTTTCACTAGGACCAAGTCTGCTTGTTCTTCTTCATCAGTTTCTGAGGCTGTTGTGCTCTCTTCACTCCCTCCTGCCCTCTTAGTTGCTGCAACAGCTGGCTTTTTACCCTTGCCTTTGGAGGCACTTGGATCAGGCAGCCTACTCTTTCTAGTTGCAAGAGGAACATTGTCCTCTTCATCCTCATCAGAAGCAGGGTAATCAGAAGTTATTCTTGTGATCACATCCCTTAAAGGTAGTACAATGATATATCATTTGACAACATAAAATGTGTTCTCCCCTTAATATACTATTTGTCAACGTCAAAATGTAGTCTCTCATTTATACTCTATCTGTCAACATCAAAACCTATATGGCAATATGGTTCACATTCTCCCCCTTTTTTATGGTGACAAATACTTAGCAAATATATAATGATATTTCATTTTTAATCATTCTCCCCCTATGTAACACATAGATGGTAATTTGCGATTTTTCCCCAATAATGATTAATTCCTTTGCTGTTTATGATATTTGCTCTTTCGCCCCCTATTTGGCAACAGCAAAAAGAATTTCAAACTCCCCCTAAAACTGTGCATTTAAGATAAAGGATTCTCCCCCTAAAGATTTAGGAAACCTTTCTACGTTGTAGGCTTAGTGCACATAGGAGTTAAAAATAGAAACATATATATAAGATCATGAAGGATATTACACTTAATGCAAACATTGGATCTTTTGTAATTTTTTGCCCCATAATCGATTATTATTATTCTCATAATTGATTATTGATGTTCTATTTGAGGTATACTTATGATACCACTTGTTTGGTCAATACCACATGTTTTTGAAATTGTTCGTACTACTTGTTGATAATATTATACCATTTGAACAGTGCAGATACCACTTGAATTGATATACCACTTGAATGATTATTTGTTATTGGAATTACCGCTTGTTGTGATATACTATTTGAAAGATTGATTTAGCACTTGTTGGAATGATCAAATTAGTTAATATCACTTGATGATTCTTGTTGAATTAATGAAGTGCTAAAGAATTTAAGGTGCATGAATGTGTAACAAGGAAAGCAAGCACACTTTTATAAAACAAAACTTAACACTTCATCCCTATCTACTAACAAGCCCTTAACTCCTATTCCAAAGTCTTTTCTTTTGGTACCCAGATATTGTCAACCTTAACAAACCCTAAAGGTATAAGATAATCTTCATTTATGCTTTCATTGGCATTTGGCTCTATTCCTTCTTCTCCTCCTAATGGTACGTCAAAAAGACGGAATATCTTCGTTATTTGCATGGGGTAGAGGAGATGGGAGGCTGTCTTGAAGTATGCACAGTCAATCATATGTTTGAAGACAGCAGCTGCCCAGTTAATTTCTTTCTTCCTTTTCATTGCCCACATAAAGATAATGTCTTTTTCTGAAATTCTTGTTATATTGTGTCCTCTTGGAAGAAGACAATAAGCAAGAACGAAGCAAGGCAATTTCTCTTTAGATTTAAGGTTCTTGAAAGAAATTGATTTTGATGAAGGATCAAAGAGGTTGACAATTTTCTTCAATGCTCTCTCTCTCTCTTGAATGATTTATTCCATATAAGTTTAGGATTCTCAAGAGAGATGTCAATGCCTTGGTCCGGAAGATGTGAAATGTAGACCCAGGTTTCAAAGGATACATTGATTTTTGTTCCTTTGAGTTTTGAGGTTATGTTTCTAGAGTTTTTATGATAGTTGAAATTTGCGTAAAACTCTTTTACTAATGAAGGATATACCTCATGTTTACGAGAGCATAAGGATAGGAGTTTAACTTTGGAGAGAGTATGATTCAGCTTGTAGGAGGACTCCAAGAAGGATGAATGATCAAGGTGATATAGCCAGGCAATGGGTTTTTCCAGACAGTGAGTATAGATTCGCTTTTCCTGAGTTTTGGAAGCAAGGAGTTTTTCTACTATGGGAGAGATCTTCTTCTTTGAGGAAGACTTCCTGCGTTTTGGATATGAGGAGAGAGGAGAGGAAACCATGATGTAGTTTTTCTCTAATCGATGTTTGTGCTTTGATTGAATGTTCAATGAGTATTTAAGCACTTTCATCAATTAAGCAAATATAGAGAAAAACGATTTAAGATTTGTTCGTCATAAGTTTTAAATAAAGTCATAAGAAAATTGACCATTGATTTGAGTTTTCAAATCTTGGTTAGATTGGGTAAGGAGATTATTTATGAGAGATTTGCAGAAAAATATCATTCCACAATCTTAAGGGTGTTCCAATTTTGAGCACTTGTGGTGAATTTAATGATCTCAATAAATTACACAAATTTGAAATTTGGTCTAATTAAAGCTTTTTAGAAATGATCCTTAATTTATGAGACAGATTTTCCAAAGATTTATTTTTTAAAATATAGAGCATATTTGGAAATAGTCTCTTAATAGACTTTTTGTGACGTCCCCAAGTCCCACTCGAGGAAGCCCCGTTATTTAGAACCCGATATACTTATTAATTATAACTTAACGATTACGCGCTTGTTAAAAACAATGATAACATGTAATCAATTCAAAAGCGCACAATATCAGAGTAAGCACAACAGGTTATAAGAAACACATGCAGTAATGATATTTATACATGATGGCCCATTAGTAGGGCTAAGTAATACTACAGACGAAAGTACATAAAAGAAATTGAAAACATAAACAAAGTACATCTTAGGACCTCCAAAAAGAAGCTCTCAGGCTCACCAGCACACTTCCCAGCCCACTCTCAAGTACATCAAAAACCTCTCCACACAATCCTAGGGACGCACTGGCTAGCTCTCACCCTTAATGGTGAGGATGCCCTGAACTACCCTGTCCCTCTCCATGAGTGCGCCTATAAACCAGCATAGGCTCATACTCGGACGAGGAACTCGACACTACAATCCTGCGCCTCTGGGCTGCCCACAAGTACCACTCCGAGCGCCTGCGCTGTCCCCGGTGCACAAAGCCTCTCCTGCTAGATACGACGGAAGATTGGGGTGGCGCCCACAAGTAGTCCCGCTCTCTCTACCTCGGAGGGTGCCACATCCGAGAGAAGGGAAGACACTGATACACTCGATAAGGTCCGATGATGTCTGCATATGACGGAGTGCCGCCCCGGAAGATCAAGCTGACAGGTCCGGTATACATGGCCAAAAAGGTCGAGGGGTCCACCCGCCATCCCCTCTCATTGTGGAAGACTATCTCAAGGTCTCCCAGTACCGGCATCCGCGATGCCCCTGTGATGAATGGGTGAAGTCTCGGGTCCATTCTGATCCTCTACTAACTCGTCGTCTGTTGGCAGAACAGAAAGTACACATACAAAGAAATACAGGGAGATAAGATATATAGTACATCTATAACAGGGATGATGCAATGTAGAACAAATAGCAAACACAATGATCTCTCAATATCACGACGCCACGGTCGCTTCCAAGCTAGATGTACACATACTCTTTCTATGCATGCTAGCCGGTACTAAACACCCTACTAAGGGCAACATCTCGTCCGCATATCGGACCACAAGTTGGTTTGTTCTGGTAATCCGTTCCACTCGCCGTGACCTATAAGAGTGCATCACCGCTCAACTATTCGAGACAAAGAGGGTTATCTGGGCTTCATCGGAAGATCCACCGGCAACTGGAAAGACTCAGGGTCCAGTCGGGGTAGTAGGACGTGCCCAGGACCGCCACGACATGATAGGAGCTACCTCATCGGTCTCTTGTGGGTACACCTGTGTCCAGTATATCCCCGAGGTCACACAAACCTTCCCTTCCGTTTTTCGCACCCACAGTCGGTGCACCAACCTCGTATGCCTCACAGCATATGGCTCGCCACTTGGCCTCAAATGCATATGCTATGCATGTCATCCATCTCTCTTGAGCTGATACCGCAACACATGCAAACTTGCTCTTAGCAACATGAGCTCCAAGCTCCACAGGTACACATACGAGCTCCAAGCTCCAAGATACATACACGAGCTCCAAGCTCCATGGGTACATATATGAGCTCCAAGCTCCCATCATAAACTTATGAGCTCCAAGCTCCACTATACCTCAGCTCTTAACCATTATCAGCTCAAACATCCAACACGGGGTCAAAGCCCTAATCATGCTAAACCTTTGAATCTCATACAGACATGTATTTCCAGATATAGTGCAATATTTTATCAATTATCAACATGCTCAATAAAGCAATAAACAACATAACATACTAATATACCATCATCAATAATATTTCATGCATCTTTTGCAGTTAACAGTTATCATAGATAGCAGGAACACATATATCATCAAATATCACATATAATCATGCCTAACAAATCTGCTAACTTAGGGTATCAAATACAACGGTGATAGCCCAAAGGAGACTAAACCTGGGGTTTAGGTACTTTGTCAGGGCTCAACCTCACATAGGGTTTAGGGTTCCCCTATATGCATAAAGCACACAATACAACTATATGGACTACTCTTGCCTCCCCGACGTATGTAACTCTTTCTCCCCACCTGGTAGCGAATACGACTATAACTATGAACAACACGAGCACTCCTTTGCTCCTCTCCTTGCCTCACAGCCGCAGCCTTCTTGCTTCCCAAGGGTTCCGTTCGCAGTTCCCAAACTTGCCCTAATCACGGAAATAACATGTAGACCATAGCATTAACCCTAATACAGAGTTAAAACCGTGAAAAGAAGCTTAAACCAAAAGATAACATTGTACAGGTACAGTGTAGGTAGATACGGAACTTTGGCTTACCCTTGATGAATCACAAAAGTAAACCGGTAGAATTGGAGTAGATGTTGCGTTGATCACGAAAACACGATCGGAATTGGAATTGGACGAATGAACTGATCACAACTTGGAATCAAAGCCTCAACCTCACCTATGGACCTTCTCTCACGTTCTCTGTTTATTCTGAGTCTCCAAAATTTCACTCTCGATGAAAATGATGAAGTATTTATTGAGAAAGATTCTTCTGAGAATGCTTTAGCATTTTGGAACTCCACGCTTTAGAGTTCCAACGCTTGAGCGTTATATTCCTCACCGCTAAGGCACCGCCCATCACGTGCCAGTCGCGACGCATAACCGACGCGTGTCACTTTATGTCCCATCACTGCCAGTCACTGGTCAGAGGGTCCACGCTTGAGCGTCCAAATCCATCCACGCTAGAGCGTCAGCATGCTTGAGCGTTATACTTGTCCATGCTTGAGCGTTCTGCTCCTGATCCTTTATTCCTCATCTCCCTTTCATCCTATGTATTTCAACTCTCAGCACATCCTCTGAACATACTATCAAGCCATAACATTAACTATAAGAAATATATATAATTACCCAATTACAGCTTCTGAAAATGGGGATGTTACACTTTTCAAACCAATTAAGGATTCTAATACCACTATCATAATGATTTTTCAGATTTTGAAAAGATGTGGTTTATTTATTCATGATTAGAAAAAAATATTTTCCAATATAGTGTGATCATGAATTTATTTAAAGCTTTTGTATTAATTCTTCTAATAAGATATTTCACTTTTATAGAAAAGTGAAGAATTAATTATAACTTTAACAACAAGAGAATTTTAATTTTTGAATAAAAAAATATTCTCTTTTGTTATTCCTTTATTCCTTCTAACATTAATCCCATTTATTGTGTAGGTTATTCAATCACAATCTTTTAGATATTCAAATAGAATTAACGTGATATAATAACCCATAAAATATGTTTAGAATATTTGGGATCATTTAACATTATGTATATGGAAGGAATTATTCAAAATATGATTTCACAAAAGTTTGTTTTGTATTTGAAATATTTTTAATTTGAATTATTTCTTTTCGGAGAAAGAGAATAAGGCCAGATTTTGTCTCCTAATAAGATATTAATTAGGGAATTAATTAAGATTTGATTTGGCAATATTTTTAAGCATATTTTCCCTATGAATATTATTTCACGAACAATAATCGATTATGCACCCTACAATAATCGATTATACTGCCACTAGTCTCTTACCATGGCATCACTCATTTCCATAATCGATTTCAATAATCGATTATGAGCTTACTGTTTCGTGGGAAAAATTAGGATTATTATATAATCAATTATCATAATCGATTATGAAGCTACTGTTTTTCTCCCTAGTTTTCTCGAGGAACTATAATCGATTATCCTATCATATTTTTAGATTTTCGCAGCAATGGAGATTTTGATAATTTTTCTATGAGGCCCTATAGCTTCTTTTGAGTAATCCTATCTTTTACAGAGATTTTTACCCACTAAGATAGACATAATATGCTTGACATAATATTTAACCATATAAGTATAACAAGCATATATGCAACACCCTTTCCCGAGTGTCACATTCCCGAACGTTTATAAGGCCGAAAATATTTATTAATGCAGAAAATACGATTTTTCTTTTTCTTTTCTTTTCATAGAGATGTAATGGGATTAGTAAAGGTAATAAATAATACTAATAAGTGAACTTAGGTTCACCATGCATTACTAGGACATACATACAGTATTATGAATATAGAAACAGAAAATGGAAAACAGAAACATCAACATTACTGTATACAGACATAAGTCTAATGTATGACTGACATAAGAAAATACAATAAGTACTAGGAGTCGTAGCTCCCAAAAGGTACTACAAAAACTGACATAGTCTGGCCGACAACAAAACTAAAACAGCAAAAGAGTCCACCTCCGAACTCAAAGGGACTGCGGAACCGAACCATCGTCGCGTCCATCTGTTCAAGCATCAACAGCAAGTACCAGCAGAAAACATACAGATATGGGTGAGATTCCCGTTCATCAACACAACAAAACAGCAGTAGTAAAAACGGGACGACTCGCCGGGTAACAACGTACCCAACATGCTTACAAGGTTCTCAATATAAATCATGTTAAGCAGTTAACAACATAATAGCATGCTAAACATTTAACAGCATAATATAAGGCATCCTTAAACAATACAGCGATGTATAACGGTAAATGTAAACATCAATAGCCATAAACATCAATAGCCATGCAATGCAATGCAATGTATATGACTCAATGTCAATGTCACTGGGTACTACTCTGACCCCTACTCCATGGAGCTAACAAAACATTCGGAGAGAGTGAATGGGAGGACATGTTCCGATTTCTGCCAGCCATGAGCAAGATGCTACAACATTTGTAACGTGCACGTATCTGGCTTTACGGTAACACTCTCGACCAAACATGAAAAGTACGGCATCTAGTAGAGGATATCAGTGTATTGCACGGATTCGCCACGACACATAAGAATCACCAACTGGTCACATGTCAGCCCTTCCAACCCTGATACCTCCAAAAAGACCATTGAAGATCGTCACCGTAAGATTCGCACCCGCATCAAGGTGTAAGCTCAACTCCTAGGCTCAAGGCCTTACAACTATGCACATGAAATGCCAATGCTTACACAAAGCAGATGCGATAAAGCAATGTCTATCCATTGGATAGACCTCAAGGTTCACTAAGGTTCTCTTCCTTAGAAACTACACACATCTTTGTTTTATAAAACATTTATCCATCGGATAAAACAATTATCCATCGGATAAATATCTCGTGATTCCTTTGGAATGATCCAGACTGCTTTTAGAATCGCCGACTGTCCCCACAGACCAACACAAGTCTTTTCAGCGTGTTTTATCCTCACTCACACGCTTTCTAGGAACTTCCCAGAAGGTCACCCATCCCATAATTACTCTAAGTCAAGCACGCTTAACTATAAAGTTCTTATGTTCTAAGCTCCCGAAAAGAAGATAAATCTTGTTGGTATGGGTAGTACCAATCAATTCTTATATGCCTTCCCTTAACTATACAGTCCCATACCTGCATAGTCTCAGGATTCCTTCCACTGTACAGTCCCATACCTGCACAGTCTCAGGATCTCTCTCATTCCAGTTATCACAAGACAGAAACAATTGAACGATTAACCTGGATCCGAATCATCGGTCCGTCATCGAACTACTGTTTCGAAACCCAAAACGTTACATGTTTGTGTTTATGTCTTATGAATTATGTCTCAATTCCTAAGCATTATGAATAAGGATTGAGAATCCTCTTAGATAAGTCTTTGAGCCTTTCTAAGATATTAATCCCTTGTTTTTCAATTAAGGAAACAAGTGTTGATTTCACTTAAGTCTTATGAAGTCATTGATGTACTAAGTCATCAATGGTATAGCACATGGTCTTGTTCCACCACATACCATACTTAATTAACCCCTGTCTTCAACTCTAAGTTAATTACTTAACTTAGGTTTTTCACGCGTAAAACTTTACGATTGAGTTAGAAAACTCTTTTTGTAAACCAAACAACTTTTACAGTTGAAAACTCATTTGATTTAAAACAACATTTGAACTGCTTACTTCATTTCTAGCATTTTCTGAAACATGAAATTCGCTTAGCGGAATTCCATTCGCTTAGCGAAAATAAGGCAGTAATGCCTCCTTTGGAACTCCTCTGGATCGCTCGGCGAAATATCCATCGCGTAGCGAAACGTATTGTATTCGCTTAGCGAATATGTATTCGCTTAGCGCAAGTACAGACGGTTACACCTCTATGTAAACACCTCTGGATCGCTCGGCGAAATAGAATTCGTGTAGCGAAATTTCACTTTATTTGCTTAGCGAGTATAATTTCTCTTAGCGAAATGGAGGCGGTTATACCTCCTTTGGAGACTTCTCTGGATCGCTCAGCGAGACGTAATTCGCGTAGCGAAACTCGCTTGGTTGGCTTAGCGAATATGAATTCGCTTAGCGAAAGTGAGGCAGTGATGCCCAACTAAGACTTTCCTCTGTTTTTCGCGTAGCGAAAGTAAATTCGCTTAGCGAAAAGTTGCCTTAAAACAAGACATCAACCTTATGGAACCATTTTGATTCTCTTCATGAAAACACTTCTTTTCTCATTTTGAGTCACTTGATTAGCTAGATGAACTAAGGATAAGGTATAAAACATGTTTCACTTTGGTGAAAGCACTTTGAGATTTAATTCCATTTAAAGTCACTTAAGGTTTTTCTTTGAAAAGCACAAGTTATTGAAAACACTTTCTTTACATCAAAACTTGACTTGTCCAAGAACTATTCATGTCCTTCCTTTCCTCAAGGTCATGGCTAATAGCCAACTAGGAATCAATGTGAAGTTTTACTTCATCCACCAATCAAAGTATGGCTCACAACACTTACACAATCATGATAACCATAATACACATTACCACATCATAATCAAACATCCAAGTCCATCACACATTATGGTCTCATAATCAACAATAAAAGTCCATACTTGATCTAGTGATCAAAGTAGGTTTTCCAACATACATGAAAATGGTTTTTTATTCAATCATCTCATCATCAACATATGCTAAAGCATAAACTCATCATGACATTCTTGTTCTCCATGAGAACTTAACAAAACTTAATACATAAAAGTGAACCCAAACTAAAGGGTTTCACCCACACATAAAGTAAACAACCATCTTCACCACCATCATCTTGGTGTGATGAGGTTCTTCTCCCCATACCTGTTGAAGAGCAGATTCCCAGATCAAAGTCGGTTGATCGGTTTGTGAACCTTCTGATAATTGACACCAACTACAAACAACCAAACAATCAATAATTAAACAACAATCAAACCAAACTCAACAATTCTCACAAAGAGGGTTTCGGCCACCCTAAAGGGAATAAAGCTAGGAATTGATCTTGGTTTTCCATTTCATGGATTCAAAGGCATTAGGAAAGCTAAGAATGAAATCAAGTGTTAGAAATCAAAAATTGATGAAAAATACTATTCATCAGCTTCAAAAGGGTTCGGCTCTAATGTGCTTTTTTGAGCTATGATGAGAGTTGAATCATAAGCTCTTGGGTTTAGATAGAGAATGATGAGATGAGTTCAAAGAAATTGATCTCACATCAAAATGATTTTTCTACAATTTCCTATGGATTTTCAAAGTTTTGGATCTAAGAAATAATTTTCATGAAAATGGATCTTGATCTTGAAATAAAGAGATATTCAAGAAGCTAAGAGATCATAGAAGTGATCTTACCTTGAAATGAAGGAAGATTGCTCAAGGAATCAAGTGAATCCAACAAGAAATCAAGGAGCTTCAAGAGCAACAATGGTGTTTCTTCAAGAGCAACTATGGTGTTCTTCTTTTTTTGAGAGGGCTGTGCGAAAATGAGAGTGTGAGGGGCTGAGTTCAGCTTTAAAACAAGTCACTTAAGGGCAAAAAGGTCATTTGCCAAAAGGGTAAAATGGTAAAAGTGCAAAAGACTAAGGTTAGGGGCATTTTGGTCATTTCGCATCTAGATTTTACCGAACGTCATGACGACTCTGGCATACTCTCCCAAGTGTCCTGGGATGTTGTGATATCAAGATTATCCGTTGGCGAGTCTCGGTAAGTCCATATGTGGCTCCGTCCGTCACCCGATTGAGAATTCCGCCCGAACGAAGGTCAGGAAGTTATTTTTCTGAAATTTTTACGAAATTTAACCAAAACGTAGAGAATCAAATTCTAAGACTTACTGTCTCGTTCATGGGTCCATCTGAGGTTTTCTGAGCAGTAAAATCATACTGTCAGTGTAAAAACGCAGACCGGACTCCGTTTGAGTTTTTGACTCAAAACTTAATTGTAGCTTCCTACGATATCGTCGAGCATGACTATGGTCTCGGAATATTTTATTTCACTCTCTAAACCCTCCAATAAAATATAAACGTTAAAATACTGGAGAATTAGAAAACATGAAAATCGGGGCGTTACAATATACATGTATGACATATGATCAATTTTAGTATAAAGCTCTTATGTCATTTTTTTGTCAGTCAAGAGTTTCACATAAGCATGTATTTTAGCATATATTTCAACATAGCTCCATTAAAAGTTTTCACATTTGAACATGCATACGAGGTAGAGGGTAGAGTTACCTTATTTTGAGAATTCCCAAGACTACTCTTTTCTTACCCGCTTTTGTTTGATCTTACTTTCATTTGAGTTGTCCATCAAGAGAATCGTTGCTTCCATTTGTGATTCCACTTTCAGACTTATGAAGCATTCCTCTTGACGACGCTTGACTTGTGTGACATCATTTCTTGGCATGATCTTGAGGATGACTTTCCTCCAATGACTTTTGCCCTTTCCTGCAATTACTTTCAATTTCAAAAACATTAATGACAACGTAATAATTATCAAGAGTATTTAAAATGTCCTTGGCACAGTCACACTCTTTGATTCTCTCATAGGCGTCTTTGTATAAGAAATTTTGGAGAATTTCCATAGCTTTGAGATTCAAGCAAAAACAATTTTTCTCAAACTCAGTCTGATGCTCTTTGGGTTTTGTACTGGTCCATAGACTCTAATTTCCCATAAGTCCACATCAATTGACTTCATGTAAAATTCAATTTTTGCACGCCAGAAAACAAAATCCTCACCATCAAAGAATGGTGGTTTGTTAATATTAAAACCAAATTTCATAATGAAAACATTTTTCAAAAGAGGTTGCTATCAAGGATCTTAACTCTGAGCTGTTAAGCTACTAACTAGAGCCGAATCTCTGATACCACTTGTTGGCCATGGCAACCAATACCCAAGAGGGGGGTGAATTGGGTTATGAAATAAAAATGAAAACTTTTGTACAATCAAAAACCCTTTGTTAAATTTACACAGAATTTGCAGCGGAAAATAGTTTGATAAACAATTATAAAGAGATAAGGTAAGAATAGTAGGACACAAGTATTTTATCGTGGTTCAGCCACGCACCGCCAGTGGCCTAATCCAGTCCCCACTCCACCTGTGGGATTTTGTTCCATTATAAAAACAAACTTAACTAGTGCTTGCAACCGTTTTACAAAACCAAGCTTAACAGGTGCCTATAACCTTCACAATAATAGAGCACTTCTCACAGACCAGGGATATCATCCCCCAGTGAAAAAGCCTCAAATAACCCCAAGCTTAACAGGTGCTTGTAACGTTCCAAGCACTCCTCACAGACCAATGATATAACCTCCCCCAGTGACAAAGCCTCAACCAAGCTTAACAGGTGCTGGCAACCTTCCGAGTACTCCTCACAGACCAGGGATGTAACCTCCCCCAGCGATAGAGTCTCAGCCAAGCTTAACAGGTGCTGGCAACCTTCCGAGCACGTTAGTACACAAAGAAATGGATTGAGTCGTTTGACTCTATCAATATAATGCGCTAACAATAGTGCGGATTGTAACACCCCGATTTTTCGTACTTTCTAAGGACGATAAACTCAATTAATGAGTTTATATTTTTATCTGTGTTTTAGAAAATGATTTTGGGAAAACTAAGATCATAGTCTTGTTTTATAAAATCGTAGGATCTTTCGGTTAAGTTTTGGGTCGAAAACTCGAACGAAAACCGATCTACGTTTGTCAGATGATAGTGTTTTCTATTATCACGACCTAATCTGGACTAACGAATGAAACCATTAGTCTTAGAATACATTCCTCTATCTTTTTCCTAAAATGTGTCCTGACGTCCAAAATATAAATAATATTTTATATTCGGGCCGATAATCGATCGAGGAGACGATTCGAGCTGTCTTAGGGTTTTTCGAGACCCACGGTCAGATGTTTTTCATACAAAAATTGTATCAAGTTATTTGAGGAATTCATACGAGTGTCGGGACGATTCCAAATATCGGGATGTGAATTGACCAAATTGCCCTTGGTTAATTTTATTACCAATTTACCTTTCCTATTATTAAACTAATAAACCCTAAATATCTAACAACTTTTACCCTCATCCTCTCATTTTCTTTCCCTCATTTTCGGCAGCCCCCTCTCCCTCCAACACTCCATCTTCTTCCTTTCTCTTCTTTCTCTTTTCTTCTCAAAATCTCCATTTGTGGAGGTGGAAAGCTTGAGTTTTTGTGGAGCAATCTTCACCAAACTTGGAGTCGATCATCATAGGAGGTAGTAGTTCAACTCTATCTCTCTCAATCTCTCCTTTCTCTCCTCATATTTTCATGATCAAGGATGTTAGGGTTTTGTCCCTAAAATCTTTGAAAATCCATGACAAATTGTAGGAAAATCGTATCTGTACCAAACCAGTTTCTATGGCCTAGGTTCATGACATACTTGTATGATCTAAGAGCTTAGAGCCAAGAAATCCCTCTAGCTATGTTTTCTAGGTAGGGGCCGAAACCCCCCTATGTGTGTAGGGTGGGGTTTTGGTTGGTTTTTGATGATCTGATCTGATATCTAGGGCTGTCACACTTAGTTAGGGTGTTATTCGGAAAATGAGAAATTTTGGAGCTCCCTAGCTATTTTTAGTGTAATAGGGCCGAACCCTAGGGGTGGTGCATTAGGAGAAATCTTTGTTTTGTAAGTTAATGCCGATATGTTTTACGTGTATGTAGTGATCGGCAGCGTGTTGGGACGAGAAACAAGTTGATCGGGTGTTCCGAGTTGAACTGGAAGCTACAAGAGGTAAGGGGATAAACCTGAGGAATTCAATTTCCGACAGCTATGTGCTGCATCGGTGTTTGTATTGTATTTGTATTGTATGTTAGTTGATTTCTTGATTGACTGCTGTTGATTGGAATATGCATTGATGTGCTGATGTATTGATGTAACTGTTGATATAGTTGAATGCATGTTATACTTGCTGAATGGTTATATGGATGTAATGTGTGCCCTGCTGTGGGATTTAGGCATTAGAGGACCTAATTTTGATTAGGATCCGACATCGTGTAACTTAAAAGCTTTAAAAGTCTGAAATGTGTTTTGATAAGAAAAAGTGAAGTTTAAAAGCGAATAGGGCATTAGAAACCTTCAATATGTCTTAATTTGATAAGAAAACCCTTTTGAGTAATGTGGTTTCCGAAGTCATACTGAGTTTATTCAAGAAAAATGAGTTGTGCAAGTTTTGTTTTAAGTTCGTATTTTTACCGAAAAACAACGAAAGAAAAAGAAATGGTCTCTGGACCAAGTTTTGTTTTATGGAAAACCGATCCCGATGACTTTGTGTAAGTATCGGAGATTTTGGGTTTTTGGTTTTCGAGTTTTCAAGGAAAGTGGTTTTAAAGCCTAAAGCTTAGAAACTAGAAACCGAGACGTCGGGGTTCTAGGGTTCTGCAGAACACGTGGATCAAGGATCCGTGTTAGTTGTGGACCTGTCGGCTTAGGGACAATCTTTATGGTCCTGTAAGCTTGAGGATGTTTTTATGATCTTGAATCCGGCGTCCTTGACTGGTGCATCGGTTAGGGATGTTGGGATTTGAGTTGTTTTGGACTAAGTGTCCTCTTTTGAGAAAATGTGTTTTGAGGCTTAAAGAGTCTAAGACATTATGGTGGTTGTTAGCGTTGATGCTACAACGAGGAAACATTGATGCGACAAAGATCAATTATCGGAAACTAGATAGGTTTCTCATGCATTAAATGCGGGGCAGACGTGCCGTGAAACGGGGGACCTTGATAAACAGGGAGAACCTGAGATGACTTATTTGTCATGACATTGTGCCTTGATGGACAATGGTGTCATATGTGTTATTGTGCCTTAAGTTGGGCAATATAATATGACCATATTATTCTGGAGTACTTTTGATTGCGCCCCCATGTGAGAATCGCGTAGTGTCATGGGATTCAAAGTACTCGTCCTTGGGCCAAATATTGGTGAAAATCTTTGGAGCCTGATCAGCTCGTTTCGAATGGTGATGGGATTTCCGGAAATCTAGTAATCTAGTGTGAATATTAGTTGAGATATATGGAAGTGCCATGCATACGTTTAGGAGATAACGTTGATTGTGGGGTACGAAGCCCTTGTGCATTTATTGCCATTTGTAATTAAATGATAAATGCCATGTCATATGATGATTTGCGTGAGTTACAGTATATGAGTCTGTTGTGTGGATTGGGCATATAGTTGTTGTTTATGGATTCATATATTGGTTTCTCACCCTTGCATGTTTTTGGGACGGGTTGTCCTTGGATATATATTGTATCCTGTTTACAGATGGAGCCGGAGCCGGATCACCTAGCGCACTCCGGGATGCGCGTCCTAGCGTTTGATCGGAGGACAGACCCAGCCGCGTGGGTTATCCACCCAGGGGTGGAAGTGCGGCATACACGGGACCAGTTTGCACTGTAAGCGGAACGACGGAGACGGGACCGCGGAAGAGTACTCAGACAGTGGAGACCATCCAGGTGCCTCTCCCTCCCATCGGGCTGATGCTGCAGGCCCTTATGGAGTAGGGTGTGATCGAGTCGGTCGCCCCCGCTGCACAGTCCCCGCAGCCACAGCTACCCCAGACGCCTCCCCCGCCTTTTATCTTGGTAGCGGGCGAGCACGTCGTGGAGGAGGAGGAAGAGGAGGAGGAGGAGGAAGACCCTGAGGAGGATCCTCAGGAGGACCCGGAGGATCATCTTTCGGATGCTTCCGATCCCCGTTCACAGGGGAACGGGAATGTAGGTTCCCAGAGTTCTTCCTCTGGTTCCAGCATTGGACTTCCCTCCGGGGGATTGTCCAATGGTTTCCACTAGTCGGACCAGCTTAGGGTGTAGACCTTCTTTTGAGGCAGTGGTTTTTGGGTAGTCTGTTAACGGCTACTGATGGCCATAGGTTTTAGAGATATGGTTCCAGACTGTCGCTGCCTAGTTTTATAGCTTTTGAGAAGTTTAGAAATCATTCGTTCTTTTGTAAAGGGACTTGTTGTCCATTATATATATGTATGTATATATCTTGTTCTAATTATTGCATATGAGTAATCCTGCGTTATCTGGAGTGGTGCTTATACATATTAATGAGAAAAATTTTGTCACGATTTCCAGAATCTGCTTATATAAAAGATGTATTTTTCCGAAAGTAAAACCAGCAAAATGTTATTCAGGGTTTTGAGTTACGAAAGTGGCACTGGGTTTGAGGGTGTCACATTAGTGGTATCAGAGCTGGTCGAGTCTTTCGGGAATCCTTGGGGAATAGGTCTGTTGTGTTTGCTGTTGTGTGATCTCTGTATTCGCGAGGCGAAAGTGATTCGTGTCGCGAGCCCGAGAAGTTTCTTAGGGCATGTTCTCTGTCTCGCGTAGCGAATGGGAAGTCGCGTCGCGAGGCAGGGAGATGATGCTCTGTTTCTCGGGTATGTTCTCTGCGTCGCGTAGCGAAACGGATTTCGCGTCGCGAGGCAGAGGAGGGGAGTTGCATGTTCTCTGGATCGCGTAGCGAACCTAAATTCGCGTTGCGAGCCAGAGAAATAGTGCCCTGTTTCTCAGGTATGTCCTCTGCGTCGCGTGGCGAATTGAGTTCGCGTCGCGAGACAGAGGAGTGGAGTTGTATGGTCTCTGATTCGCGAAGCGAAATGTATTTCGCGTCGCGAGGAAGAGAAGCTTTCTAGATGTGTTCTCTGCATCGCGTGGCGAACGGAATTCGCGACGCGAGGCAGAGGAGTGGTGTCTCGGTAGGACCCCTGCAATCGCGTAGCGAATTGGATTTCGCGTCGCGAAGCAGAGGGCATGTTTTTGTATCGCGAGGCGAATGAACGTTCGCGTCGCGAGGCCGAGAGTTGTGTTCTGTTTCTCTGGCAGGCTTCCTGGATTGCGAGGCGAAGGATCATTCGCGTCGCGAGTCCGAGGAGCTGTTCCTTGACTCTCAAGCAGACTCTCTGGTTCGCGTAGGGAATCTGTTTCGCGTAGCGAGACCAAGGGTTGAGATGTTACTACTCTTGGAAATGTTGTATGTCTATAACTGCTTATGTGCTTTATTTTCTGGTTGCCATTTGACTGAATTTAGGCCTTGTAGGTCAGATATGGAACTAGAAATTGGAGCAGAAGCAGGACGTGGACGTGGACGTGGACGTGGACGTGGACGTGGCCGTGGACGTGGTCGCGGTCGGGGAGCTGGTGTCCAAGCTGAGGATGTTACTGGAGCAACTGGAATGGATTTTACTGCTCAGGCAATGGCTAACATGGCTGCGGCTATTGCTGTCCAAACTGCAACCATGAACGCCCACAATGCTCAGGAACAACTCCGTGCTGACCAGGCCGCTGAGGGTCGAAGCTTGACTACTTTCAGGCGTCAGAATCCGCCACAATTTTCTGGTGACGTGGATCCTGAGAAAGTTAATCTTTGGATTCATGAAGTCGAGAAAATTTTTGAGTTGATACGTAGTCCCGAAGAAGTGAAGGTGCCATATGCCACATTCCTACTAATAGGAGATGCGGAGTATTGGTGGAAAGGAACGAAACAACTACTGGAGGCAAATCACGAGGTAATTTCGTGGACGCTGTTTAAGGATCGCTTTTTGGGAAAGTATTTCCCTCAGAGTGCAAGAGCAGAGAAGGAGCAGGAATTCTTGCGACTACAACAGAGAGATATGTCAGTCGGAGAATATGCGGCTAAGTTCGAATCGTTGGCCAAGTATTTCCGTTTCTTTCAGAATAACCCTGAGGAAGAATGGAAATGCGAAGCTTTTGAGAGAGGACTGCGGTATGAGATAAAAGAGTCGGTTCTACCGCAAGGAATTAGAAATTTTCAAGCGCTTGTTGAGAAAAGCAGACAAATAGAACTAATGAAGCGTGGGAGAGACAACAGAGAGAACGTCGGAGGGCCTTTCCGATTCAAGGGTCAATATCAGGACCAGAGAGGGAAACAAGTTCAGAAGAAACCATATTCTCGACCACCTGGGAACTTCCAGAAGCAACCTTATCGACCTGTTGCTCGTGCGTCAGGTAGTGGAGGCCGAGGAGGTCAAAACCAAGATGGGAAGTGTTTTAAGTGCGGAGATCCATCGCATTTTGCGAACAACTGTACCGTGAGAAGTGGTCATTGCTACCGTTGTGGACAACCAGGTCACTTTGCCAAGGATTGTAGAGCCCAGAATCCAGTCCAAACTGCGGACAGGAGTGGTGGAGCCAAACGACCGACGGCTAGGGGAAGAGTTTATACCCTGAGTGGTGCTGAGGCTTCGAACTCCGAAGATCTGATACAGGGTGTGGGTGACATAGACGGTAATCTCTTATTAGTGCTCTTTGATTCAGGTGCAACCCATTCATTCATTTCTATGGATTGTGTGAAACGTTTAGAGTTATCTGTTTCTTCCTTGGCATTTGATTTAATTGTTTCTACACCAACTGCTGAACCTGTTGTTGTGAATTCCATATGTCTAGACTGTCCTATTGTTATCCAGGATAGACATTTTCTTGTTGACTTAATATGTTTGCCTTTAATACAATTAGATGTAATTTTGGGCATGGATTGGTTATCTTCCAACCAGATCCTATTAGATTGTGCACATAAAACCCTAGTTTTTCCTAGTACTGAGATTTCTGGATTTTTAACCGCCAACCATGTTAGAACTTCTTCGAAAGAAGGAGATCCGAAATACGTGCTTTTAACCAACTTAGAAGTCGAGGGGAAGACCGAGCTGAGTCAAATGCCTGTTGTGAGAGATTTTCCCGAGGTGTTTCCAGAGGATGTTCCAGGTTTGCCACCTGTGAGGGACATAGAATTCTCCATCGATCTGATCCCAGGAACCGGACCGATATCGATAGCTGCATATCGAATGTCGCCTACTGAGCTTGTTGAGTTAAAGACACAAGTCGAGGACTTGTTATCGAAGCAGTTCATCAGACCAAGTGTTTCGCCATGGGGAGCGCCGGTTCTCTTAGTGAGAAAGAAGGACGGAGGTTCGAGACTTTGTGTGGACTATCGTCAGCTGAACAAGGTTACGATCAAGAACAAGTATCCGTTGCCTAGGATTGATGACTTGATGGATCAACTGCGAGGAGCTGCTGTTTTCTCGAAGATCGACTTAAGGTCAGGATACCACCAGATTCGAGTGAAAACGGAGGATATACCAAAGACCGCTTTTAGAACTCGTTACGGACATTACGAGTATCTCGTGATGCCTTTTGGAGTGACAAACGCACCTGCTGTTTTCATGGACTACATGAATCGGATTTTTCGTCCGTTTCTTGATAAGTTTGTTGTAGTGTTCATAGACGATATTCTAGTTTATTCTAAGAATCGTGAAGAACACGAGGAGCATTTACGGCAAGTCCTTCATGTTTTGCGGGAAAAGATGTTATATGCGAAACTCTCTAAGTGTGAGTTTTGGCTTGAAGAAGTCGGATTTTTGGGTCATGTTATCACAAAACAAGGAATTTCTGTGGACCCTGCTAAAGTAGAAGCCGTACTTTCTTGGGAAAAACCAAAGACTGTAACCGAGATAAGAAGTTTTGTTGGATTAGCCGGTTACTACCGAAGGTTTATTGAAGGATTCTCTAAGATTGTGTCACCATTGACTCAATTGACGAGGAAAGATCAACCTTTTGTTTGGACTGATCAGTGTGAAGAAAGTTTTCAAAAGATTAAGGAACTTCTGACTACTTCACCAGTGCTGATACTTCCAGAACCGAGTGAACCTTATGAAGTATATTCTTGATGCTTCACATCAAGGTCTAGGTTGTGTGCTGATGCAACACCGCAAAGTGGTGGCTTATGCATCACGACAGTTAAAGATTCATGAAAAGAATTATCCCACTCATGACCTAGAATTAGCTGCAGTGGTTTTTGCACTAAAGATATGGAGACACCATCTGTATGGTGCAAAGTTCGATGTCTTCAGTGATCACAAGAGTTTGAAATATCTGTTCGACCAGAAGGAGCTCAATATGAGGCAAAGACGATGGATGGAGTTTTTAAAAGATTATGACTTCACGTTGCAATACCATCCAGGGAAGGCGAACGTCGTGGCAGATGCTTTGAGCCGGAAAGCCGTTCATATTTCAACTATGATGGTGAGAGAATTGAAACTGATTGAAGAGTTTCGTGATCTGAACTTGGGAGTAGAAATAAGTCCTAAGAAACTAAGCTTTGGAATGCTTAAGATCTCTAATGGTTTGATGGAAGAGATACGTGAGCAACAAGCTACTGATGAATCTCTTCAAGAGAAAAGGGTGTTGGTGGAACAAGGGAGAGCTAGTGAGTTTACTTTGGGAGCAGATGGAATCTTAAGGTGTAATGGACGAGTTTGTGTGCCCAACAACACGGAGATGAGAAAGATGATTCTCGAAGAGTCCCACAAGAGTGGATTGAGTATGCATCCTGGTGCAACCAAGATGTATCAGGACATGAAACAAAGATTTTGGTGGCTAGGTATGAAGAAACAGGTTGCAGAATATGTTGCATCGTGTCTAACTTGTCAGAAAGCAAAAGTAGAACATCAGAGACCTGGAGGGATGTTGCAATCCCTAGATGTACCGGAATGGAAATGGGAGAGTATCTCTATGGATTTCGTAGTGAGTTTACCCCGAACACCAAGGAACTTTGATTCGATTTGGGTAATCGTGGATAGGTTGATGAAATCGGCACATTTCTTACCTGTGAAGACAAACTACACAGTAGCAAAGTTGACTGAGGTGTACATAAGAGAGGTAATTAGATTACACGGAATACCCTCGAGTATTGTTTCGGATCGAGATCCGAAGTTTACATCGCGTTTTTGGGAAAGCTTACATCAAGCTTTGGGGACTAAGTTACGTCTAAGTTCAGCATACCATCCCCAGACGGATGGACAAACAGAACGAACGATTCAATCGTTAGAAGATTTGCTAAGAGCTTGTGTGTTGGATAATCGAGGAAGTTGGGATGAACTGTTACCTCTGATTGAATTCACGTATAATAACAGTTATCACTCAAGCATAGGGATGGCACCCTATGAGGCTCTGTATGGGAGGAAGTGTCAAACTCCTCTTTGTTGGTATCAGGATGGAGAGAGTACAATTCTAGGACCCGAGGTTGTGCAAGAGACGACTGATAAAGTCAAACAGATTCGGGAAAGAATGAGGACATCTCAGAGTAGACAGAAGAGTTATTCGGATAAGCGAAGATGACCTCTCGAATTTCAAGAAGGCGATCATGTGTTTCTGAGAGTCAATCCAACGACTGGGGTAGGTCGGGTAATGAAATCCAGAAAACTCACTCCTAAATTCATTGGACCATACCAAATTCTTCGGCGTATTGGTCCAGTAGCGTACCAAATTGCTTTACCTCCTTTTCTTTCAAATTTACATAATGTCTTTCATGTTTCACAATTAAGGAAGTATATTCCTGATCCATCTCATGTAATTGAACCTGATCAAGTACCCTTGAAAGAGAATCTGTCTTATGAGGCCGCACCTGTAAGGATTGAGGACAAGAGAGTCAGTCAAGGTTATTTGGGATGATACAACTGGAGAAGCAACTTGGGAAACTGAGGATAACATCAGAGAGCAATATCCTTATCTGTTCACCGGTATGTAATTTCGAGGACGAAATTATTTTAAGGGGGATAGTAATGTAACACCCCGATTTTTCGTGCTTTCTAAGGACGATAAACTCAATTAATGAGTTTATATTTTTATCTGTGTTTTAGAAAATGATTTTGGGAAAACTAAGATCATAGTCTTGTTTTATAAAATCGTAGGATCTTTCGGTTAAGTTTTGGGTCGAAAACTCGAACGAAAACCGATCTATGTTTGTCAGATGATAGTGTTTTCTACTATCACGACCTAATCTGGACTAACGAACGAAACCATTAGTCTTAGAATACATTCCTCTATCTTTTTCCTAAAATGTGTCCTGACGTCCAAAATATAAATAATATTTTATATTCGGGCCGATAATCGATCGAGGAGACGATTCGAGCTGTCTTAGGGTTTTTCGAGACCCACGGTCAGATGTTTTTCATACAAAAATTGTATCAAGTTATTTGAGGAATTCATACGAGTGTCGGGACGATTCCAAATATCGGGATGTGAATTGACCAAATTGCCCTTGGTTAATTTTATTACCAATTTACCTTTCCTATTATTAAACTAATAAACCCTAAATATCTAACAACTTTTACCCTCATCCTCTCATTTTCTTTCCCTCATTTTCGGCAGCCCCCTCTCCCTCCAACACTCCATCTTCTTCCTTTCTCTTCTTTCTCTTTTCTTCTCAAAATCTCCATTTGTGGAGGTGGAAAGCTTGAGTTTTTGTGGAGCAATCTTCACCAAACTTGGAGTGGATCATCATAGGAGGTAGTAGTTCAACTCTATCTCTCTCAATCTCTCCTTTCTCTCCTCATATTTTCATGATCAAGGATGTTAGGGTTTTGTCCCTAAAATCTTTGAAAATCCATGAAAAATTGTAGGAAAATCGTATCTGTACCAAACCAGTTTCTATGGCCTAGGTTCATGACATACTTGTATGATCTAAGAGCTTAGAGCCAAGAAATCCCTCTAGCTATGTTTTCTAGGTAGGGGCCGAAACCCCCCTATGTGTGTAGGGTGGGGTTTTGGTTGGTTTTTGATGATCTGATCTGATATCTAGGGCTGTCACACTTAGTTAGGGTGTTATCCGGAAAATGAGAAATTTTGGAGCTCCCTAGCTATTTTTAGTGTAATAGGGCCGAACCCTAGGGGTGGTGCATTAGGAGAAATCTTTGTTTTGTAAGTTAATGCCGATATGTTTTACGTGTATGTAGTGATCGGCAGCGTGTTGGGACGAGAAACAAGTTGATCGGGTGTTCCGAGTTGAACTGGAAGCTACAAGAGGTAAGGGGATAAACCTGAGGAATTCCATTTCCGACAGCTATGTGCTGCATCGGTGTTTGTATTGTATTTGTATTGTATGTTAGTTGATTTCTTGATTGACTGCTGTTGATTGGAATATGCATTGATGTGCTGATGTATTGATGTAACTGTTGATATAGTTGAATGCATGTTATACTTGCTGAATGGTTATATGGATGTAATGTGTGCCCTGCTGTGGGATTTAGGCATTAGAGGACCTAATTTTGATTAGGATCCGACATCGTGTAACTTAAAAGCTTTAAAAGTCTGAAATGTGTTTTGATAAGAAAAAATGAAGTTTAAAAGCGAATAGGGCATTAGAAACCTTCAATATGTCTTAATTTGATAAGAAAACCCTTTTGAGTAATGTGGTTTCCGAAGTCATACTGAGTTTATTCAAGAAAAATGAGTTGTGCAAGTTTTGTTTTAAGTTCGTATTTTTACCGAAAAACAACGAAAGAAAAAGAAATGGTCTCTGGACCAAGTTTTGTTTTATGGAAAACCGATCCCGATGACTTTGTGTAAGTATCGGAGATTTTGGGTTTTTGGTTTTCGAGTTTTCAAGGAAAGTGGTTTTAAAGCCTAAAGCTTAGAAACTAGAAACCGAGACGTCGGAGTTCTAGGGTTCTGCAGAACACGTGGATCAAGGATCCGTGTTAGTTGTGGTCCTGTCGGCTTAGGGACAATCTTTATGGTCCTGTAAGCTTGAGGATGTTTTTATGATCTTGAATCCGGCGTCCTTGACTGGTGCAT
This sequence comes from Ammopiptanthus mongolicus, assembly GCA_039655645.1. Classification (NCBI taxonomy): domain Eukaryota; kingdom Viridiplantae; phylum Streptophyta; class Magnoliopsida; order Fabales; family Fabaceae; genus Ammopiptanthus; species Ammopiptanthus mongolicus. The sequence goes on from CM077349.1 coordinate 53,905,823, forward strand.
CGGTTAGGGATGTTGGGATTTGAGTTGTTTTGGACTAAGTGTCCTCTTTTGAGAAAATGTGTTTTGAGGCTTAAAGAGTCTAAGACATTATGGTGGTTGTTAGCGTTGATGCTACAACGAGGAAACATTGATGCGACAAAGATCAATTATCGGAAACTAGATAGGTTTCTCATGCATTAAATGCGGGGCAGACGTGCCGTGAAACGGGGGACCTTGATAAACAGGGAGAACCTGAGATGACTTATTTGTCATGACATTGTGCCTTGATGGACAATGGTGTCATATGTGTTATTGTGCCTTAAGTTGGGCAATATAATATGACCATATTATTCTGGAGTACTTTTGATTGCGCCCCCATGTGAGAATCGCGTAGTGTCATGGGATTCAAAGTACTCGTCCTTGGGCCAAATATTGGTGAAAATCTTTGGAGCCTGATCAGCTCGTTTCGAATGGTGATGGGATTTCCGGAAATCTAGTAATCTAGTGTGAATATTAGTTGAGATATATGGAAGTGCCATGCATACGTTTAGGAGATAACGTTGATTGTGGGGTACGAAGCCCTTGTGCATTTATTGCCATTTGTACTTAAATGATAAATGCCATGTCATATGATGATTTGCGTGAGTTACAGTATATGAGTCTGTTGTGTGGATTGGGCATATAGTTGTTGTTTATGGATTCATATATTGGTTTCTCACCCTTGCATGTTTTTGGGACGGGTTGTCCTTGGATATATATTGTATCGTGTTTACAGATGGAGCCGGAGCCGAATCACCTAGCGCACTCCGGGATGCGCGTCCTAGCGTTTGATCGGAGGACAGACCCAGCCGCGTGGGTTATCCACCCAGGGGTGGAAAGTGCGGCATACACGGGACCAGTTTGCACTGTAAGCGGAACGACGGAGACGGGACCGCGGAAGAGTACTCGGACAGTGGAGACCATCCAGGTGCCTCTCCCTCCCATCGGGCTGATGCTGCAGGCCCTTATGGAGCAGGGTGTGATCGAGTCGGTCGCCCCCGCTGCACAGTCCCCGCAGCCACAGCTACCCCAGACGCCTCCCCCGCCTTTTATCTTGGTAGCGGGCGAGCACGTCGTGGAGGAGGAGGAAGAGGAGGAGGAGGAGGAAGACCCTGAGGAGGATCCTCAGGAGGACCCGGAGGATCATCTTTCGGATGCTTCCGATCCCCATTCACAGGGGAACGGGAATGTAGGTTCCCAGAGTTCTTCCTCTGGTTCCAGCATTGGACTTCCCTCCGGGGGATTGTCCAATGGTTTCCACTAGTCGGACCAGCTTAGGGTGTAGACCTTCTTTTGAGGCAGTGGTTTTTGGGTAGTCTGTTAACGGCTACTGATGGCCATAGGTTTTAGAGATATGGTTCCAGACTGTCGCTGCCTAGTTTTATAGCTTTTGAGAAGTTTAGAAATCATTCGTTCTTTTGTAAAGGGACTTGTTGTCCATTATATATATGTATGTATATATCTTGTTCTAATTATTGCATATGAGTAATCCTGCGTTATCTGGAGTGGTGCTTATACATATTAATGAGAAAAATTTTGTCACGATTTCCAGAATCTGCTTATATAAAAGATGTATTTTTCCGAAAGTAAAACCAGCAAAATGTTATTCAGGGTTTTGAGTTACGAAAGTGGCACTGGGTTTGAGGGTGTCACACGGATAAACAACTTGAAGAACAACAAAATACACTCAAGAACTTATGATAATCAAAGTATAACAATGGCTCGAGTGATTTTCAAAATGAAGAGAAAAGAGTAGAAAATGATTTAATCAAAATACTAGCGCGTTCTCTCTTAACATCTCTTCTTCTCTTTCAAAGGCCCTCAAAATGTATTTATAGACTTTTGCAATATGGTCGTTAGGAATTATAAAAGATATTTTATTAATTAAAAACAAATTCCATTTCTGGTAAATCAATTTGAAAAGCTAGCCGTTGGAGCCATAAATGTAGCAAATAAAGAAATAGAATTTTCTCATTTAAGCACGTCATAATCGATTATCATATGTCCATAATCTATTATGACTTTTCTGCCATAACTGGGATTTTCTATAAAACATACATAATCAATTATCCTAATCGATTAAGGCTTCTCTGTAAAAACCACCTAGTTTGTAAATGGTCATAATCGATTATCCTAATCGATTATACCTTTGCTGTCAGCCAAAAACATTTTTCACGTTGAAACGTAGACTGGCCATAATCGATTATCCGAATCGATTATAGTTTCCCAAAAACATTTTTCAAAGATAAAACCTTTTTCAACCAAAAGGGAAACCAAAGAAATTTTTCAAAACATTTTTGATAAAACAATTTTGAAAAAGATTTTTTAGAAAACTTGAGCCATTATTACCTTCTCATACATTACATTAAATTTAAGACCTTTCTATATAACTTCTTTGAAGCTCATATCTCTTGGTCTTGAATTCTTCATCTTCTTGAGATTCGTTCAGAAAATGTCTTTAATAAATTTTGCTCTTCAAGGTCTTTGGCATTTCTTCTCTCAATCTTTGTGATCCTAATTGATCTTGAATCTTGGCTCTTTCCTTCATTTGGCTTTATAACATTCACCTGAACTTTTCTAAAAATATTTCTCATGGAATATATTAGTTCAAAATATATTAATTCTATGCCCAAAGCCATATATTATATAAAGACATATAGTAAAATAATATTCCAATTAATTATGCTTATGTCTTTATTTAAATGTGATCAAACAATATCAATAATGTATTTATCATTTATGTTAAATTGATAACCACATTACTTCATAATTAATTTTCCATAGGCATATATGATAATATCAAATTTAATTTCAATGCCTTTTAATCAAATAAATATAACAAGTATTTGTCACATGTGTATATACTAATAAATCTTTTTAATCATATAACACATGTATATAATCCATTCAAGGTTAGTACAATGATATATCATTTGACAACATAAAATGTGTTCTCCCCTTAATATACCATTTGTCAACATCAACATGTATTCTCCCATTTATACTCTATCTGTCAACATCAAAACCTATATGGCAATATGGTTCACATTCTCCCCCTTTTTTATGGTGACAAATACCTAGCAAATATATAATGATATTTTATTTTTAATCTTTCTCCCCCAATGTAACACAAAGATGGTAATTTGCTATTTTTCCCCAATTATGATTAATTCCTTTGTTGTTTATGATATTTGCTCTTTCTCCCTCTATTTGGCAACAGCAAAAAGATTTCAAATTCCCCCTAAAACTGTGCATTTAAGATAAAGGATTCTCCCCCTAAAGATTTAGGGAACCTTTCTACGTTGTAGGCTTAGTGCACATAGGAGTTAAAAACAGAAACATATATATATATATATATATATATATATATATATATATATATATATATATATATATAGATATATAAGATCAGGAAGGATAATACACTTAATGGAAACATTGGATCTTTTGTAATTTTTCGCCCCCATAATCGATTATTATTATTATTCTCATAATCGATTATTGATGTTCTGTTTGAGGTATATTTATGATACCACTTGTTTGGTCAATACCACATGTTATTGAAATTGTTCGTACTACTTGTTGATAATATTATACCATTTGAACAGTGCAGATACCACTTGATTTGATATACCACTTGAATGATTTTTTGTTATTGGAATTTTTACCGCTTGTTGTGATATACTATTTGAAAGATTGATTTAGCACTTGTTGGAATGATCAAATTAGTTAATATCACTTGATGATTCTTGTTGAATTAATGAAATGCTAAATAATTTAAGGTGCATGAATGTGTAACAAGGAAAGCAAGCACAATTTTATAAAACAAAACTTAACACTTCATCCCTATCTACTAACAAGCCCTTAACTCCTATTCCAAAGTCTTTTCTTTTGGTAACCAGATAATGTCAACCTTAACAAACCCTAAAGATATAAGATAATCTTCATTTATGCTTTCATTGGGATTTGGCTCTATTCCTTCTTCTCCTCCTAATGGTACGTCAAAAAGACGGAATATCTTCGTTATTTGCATGGGGTAGAGGAGATGAGAGGCTGTCTTGGAGTATGCACAGTCAATCATATGTTTGAAGACAGCAGCTGCCCAGTTAATTTCTTTCTTCCTTTTTATTGCCCACATAAGGATAATGTCTTTTTCCGAAATTCTTGTTATATTGTGTCCTCTTGGAAGAAGACAACGAGCAAGAACGAAGCGGAGCAATTTCTCTTCAGATTTAAGGTTCTTGAAAGAAATTGATTTTGGGGAAGGATCATAGAGGTTGACAATTTTCTTCCATGCTCTTTCTCTCTTGAATGAGTTATTCCATATAAGTTTAGGATTCTCAAGAGAGATGTCGATGCCTTGGTCCGGAAGATGTGAAATGTAGACCCAAGTTTCAAAGGATACATTGATTTTTGTTCCTTTAACTTTTGAGGTTATGGTTCTAGAGTTTTTATGATAGTTGAAATTTGCGTAAAACTATTTTACTAATGAAGGATATACCTCATGTTTGCGAGAGCAGAAGCATAGGAGATTAACTTTGGAGAGAGTATGATTCAGCTTGTAGGAGGACTCCAAGAAGGATGAATGATCAAGGTGATATAGCGAAGCAATAGGTCTTTCCAGACAGTGAGTATAGATTCGCTTTTCCTGAGTTTTGGAAGCAAGGAGTTTTTCTACTATGGGAGAGGTCTTCTTCTTTGAGGAAGACTTCTTGCGTTTTGGACATGAGGAGAGAGGAGAGGAAACCATGATGTAGTTTTTCTCTAATCGATGTTTGTGCTTTGATTGAATGTTCAATGAGTATTTAAGCACTTTCCTTAATTAAGCAAATATAGAGAAAAACTATTTAAGATTTGTTCGTCATAACTTTCAAATAATCTCATAAGAAAATTGACCGTTGATTTGAGTTTTCAAATCTTGGTTATATTTGGGAAGGAGATTATTTATGAGAGATTTGCAGAAAAAATATCTTTCCACAATCTTAAGGGTGTTCCAATTTTGAGCACTTGTGGTGAATTTAATGATCTCAATAAATTAGACAATTTTGAATTTGGGTCTAATTAAAGTTTTTAGAAATGATCCTTAATTTATGAGACAGATTTTCCAAAGATTTATTTTTTAAAAATAGAGCATATTTGGAAATAGTCTCTTAATAGACTTTTCAAACCAATTAAGGATTCTAATACCACTATCATAATGATTTTTCAAATTTTGAAAAGATGTGTTTTATTTATTCATGATTAGAAAAAATATTTTCCAATATAGTGTGATCATGAATTTATTTAAAGCTTTTGTATTAATTCTTCATATAAGATATTTCACATTTATAGAAAAGTGAAGAATTAATTATAACTTTAATAACAAGAGAATTTTAATTTTTGAATAAAAAAATATTCTCTTTTGTTATTCCTTTATTCCTTCTAACATTAATCCTATTTATTGTGTAGGTTAATCAGTCACAATCTTTTAGATATTCAAATAGAATTAATGTGATATAATAACCCATAAGATATGTTTAGAATATTTGGGATCATTTAACATTATGTATATGGAAGGAATTAATCAAAATATGATTTCACAACAATTTGTTTTGTATTTGAAATATTTTGAATCTGAATTATTTCTTTTAGGAGAAAGAGAATAAGGCCAGATTTTGTCTCCTAATAAGATATTAATTAGGGAATTAATTAAGATTTCATTTGACAATATTTTTAAGAATATTTTCCCTATGAATATTATTTCTCGAACAATAATCGATTATGCACCCTGCCATAATCGATTATACTGCCTCTGATCTCTTACCATGGCATCGCTCATTTCCATAATCGATTATGAGCTTACTGTTTCGTGGGAAAAATTAGGATTATTATATAATCGACTATCATAATCGATTATGAAGCTACTGTTTTTCTCCTTAGTTTTCTCGAGGGACTATAATCGATTATCCTATCATATTTTTAGATTTTCGCAGCAACGGCGATTTTGATAATTTTTCTAAGAGGCCCTATAGCTTCTTTTGAGTAATCCTATCTTTTACAGAGATTTTTACCCACTAAGATAGACATAATATGCTTGACACAATATTTAACCATATAAGCATAACAAGCATATACATGTATGACATATAATCAATTTTAGTATAAAGCTCTTACGTCATTTTTGCGTCAATCAAGAGTTTCACACAAGCATGTATTTCAGCATATATTTCAACATACCTCCATTAATCAATTTTTCACATTTGAACATGCAAACAAGGTAGAGGGTTGAGAATTCCCAAGACTACTCTTTTCTCACCTGCTTTTGTTTGATATTACTTTCATTTGAGTTGTCCATCAAGAGAATCGTTGCTTCCATTTGTGATTCCACTTTCAGACTTACGAAGCATTCCACTTCCATTTGCCCTTTCCTGCAATTACGTTCAATTTCAAAAACATTAGTGACAAGGTAATAATTATCAAGTGTATTTAAAATGTCCTTGGCTTCATGTAAAATTCAATTTTTGCACGCCAGAAAACAAAATCCTCACCATCAAAGAATGGTGGTTTGTTAATATTAAAACCAAATTTCATAATGAAAACGTTTTTCGAAAGAGTTTGCTATCAAGGATCTTAGCTCTGAGCTGTTAAGCTACTAACCAGAGCCGAATCTCTGATACCACTTGTTGGCCATGGCAACCAATACCCAAGAGGCCAATACCCAAGAGGGGGGTGAATTGGGTTATGAAATAAAAATGAAAACTTTTGGTACAATCAAAAACCCTTTGTTAAATTTAAACATAATTTACAGTGGAAAATAGTTTGATAAACAATTATAAAGAGATAAGGTAAGAATACCAGGATACAAGTATTTTATCATGGTTCAGCCATGCAGAGCCAGTGGCCTAATCCAGTCCCCACTCCACCTGTGGGATTTTGTTCCACTATAAAAACAAGCTTAACTGGTGCTTGCAACCGTTTTACAAAACCAAGCTTAACAGGTGCCTGTAACCTTCACAATAACAGAGCACTTCTCACAGACCAGGGATATCATCTCCCCCATTGAAAAAGCCTCAAATAACCCCAAGCTTAACAGGTGCTTGTAACCTTCTGAGCACTCCTCATAGACCGGGGATATAACCTCCCCCAGTGACAGAGCCTCAACCAAGTGTAACAAGTGCTGGCAACCTTCCGAGCATGTTGGTACTCAAAGAAATGGATTGAGTCGTTTGACTCTACCAATATAATGCACTCACAATAATGTGGATAAACAACTTGAAGAACAACAAAATACACTCAAGAACTTATGATAATCAAAGTATAACAATGGCTCGAGTGATTTTCAAAATCAAGAGAAAAGAGTAGAAAATGATTTAATCAAAATAATAGCGCATTCTCTCTTAACTACTCTTCTTCTCTTTCAAAGGCCCTCAAAATGTATTTATAGACTTTTGAAATATGGCCGTTAGGAATTATAAAAAATATTTTATTAATTAAAAAATATTCCATTTCTGGTAAATCAATTTGAAAAGCTAGCCGTTGGAGCCATTAAATGTAACAGATAAAGAAATAGAATTTTCTCATTTATGCGCATCATAATCGATTATCATATGTCCATAATCGATTATGGCTTTTCTGCCATAACTGGTTTTTTCTATAAAACATACATAATCGATTATCCTAATCGATTGAGGCTTCTCTGTAAAAACCACCCAGTTCGTAAATGGTTATAATCGATTATACCTTTGCTGTCAGCCAAAAACATTTTGCACATTGAAACACAGACTGACCATAATCGATTATTCTAATCAATTATTGTTTCTCAAAAACATTTTTCAAAGATAAAAACTTTTTCAACCAAAAAGGAAACCAAAGAAATTTTTCAAAAACATTTTTGATAAAACAATTTTAAATTTTTTTTGAAAAAGATCTTTTAGAAAACTTGAGCCATTATCATCTTCTCATACCTTACATTAAATCTAAGACCTTTCTATATGTGACACCCTCAAAACCGGTGCCACTTTTTTTAACCCATAACACCAATTGAACGATAAATAAAACTTACTGGTTTTACTTTCGGAAAACGGTTCATTTAATATATCTTATTAAGTCCTGAAAATCGAGGTAAATTTTTTTTCTTGTTTAATACCCGTAAAACTACAATCCAGAATAATAAACGGGGTACTCATATATATATATATATATATATATATATATATATATATATATATATATATATATATATATATGTACATCATCAACTGAAAGACTATGGACAACACGTCCCTTTACAAAAGAAACTATAAAAGATAAACTTCTAGAAAGCTAGAAACTAGGCAACGACAGTCTGGAACCATATCTCTAAAACTCATGGCCATCAGTAGCCGTTAACAAACTATCGAAAAACCGCTGCCTCAAAAGAAAAGTCTACACCCTAAGCTGCTCAGACTAAAGGAAGCCATTGGACAATCCTCCAAAGGAATGTCCAATACCAGAACCAGAAGAAGAACCCTGGGAACCTACGTTCCCGTTCTCCTGTGGATGAGGCTCGGGAGCATCCATGGGATGATACTCCGGGTCCTCCTGAGTATCCTCCTCAGGGTCTTCCTTCTCCTCCTCCTTTTCCTCCACATCCTCCACTACATGCTCGCTCGCTATCAAAACAAAAGGTGGGGGAGTTGTCTGTGGTGGCTGCTGCTGCGGGGGCTGTGCGGTGGGGACATGATGCTCAAGCAGTCCCTGCTGAATAAGAGCCTGCAGCATCATCCAGATGGGAGGCAGAGGTACCTGGACGGTCTCCACAGTGTGGGTACTCTCACGAGTTCCCATATCCTTTATCCCTCTCAAGGTGCAAACTGGTCCGGTGTACGCTGCGCTCTCCACCCTAGGGTGAATAACCCACGCAGTTGGATCTGTCCTCCGATCAAAAACTAGGGAGCGTATCCCCGAGTGCGCGAGCTGATTTGGTATCGTCTCCATCTGTAAACAGGATATAATATATATACAAAAAAGGACAAGCTAGTCCAGAAAGGTGCAAGGGTGAAAAACCAATATATGAATCCAAGAACAACTATATGCCCACTCCAAACAGCAAATTCATATAATATGACTCACTAAAGTCATCATGCATCACATAGTACAACATATATAATCATGTACTAACAGCAGTAAAGGCACAAGGGCTTCGTACCCCACAATCAACGTTATTCTCTAAACGTATGCATGGCACTTCCATATATCTCAACTAATATTCAATCTTGATTTCCGGAAACCCCATCGCCATAAACAAGAGTTGATCAGACTCAACGTCATTGCCCCGCAGGCAACAATGACAAATGCTAGAATTAAAATTCAGCAAAACGTGAGCACGTAACCTCCTAGGAAATAATACATGGGCGCGCATGTCAGTGGTACTCACGATGTATAAGTCATACTATATTGTCCTCTTCACTGAGCACAATACGGTCTCCCTGGAACGTATGACATCATTGTCCATCAAGGCACAATGTTACATAATGACATTAAGTCATCTCAGGTTCCCCTTGCCTATCAAGGTCCCCCGTTTCACGGCACGTCTGCCAAAGACACAAATGCATGAGAAACTATTTAGTTCCCGATAATTGATCATTGTCGTATCAATATTTCCTCGTTGTAGCATCAACGCTAACAACCACCATAATGTCTTAGACTCTTTAAGCCTCAAAAACATTTTCTCAAAACAGGACATTTAGTCCAAAACAACTCAAATCCAAACATCCCTAACCGATGCACCAGTCTAGAATTTTGGATTCAAGATCATAAAAACATCCTCAAGCTTACAGGACCACAAAGATCGTCCCTAAGCCGATAGGACCACAACTAACACGGATCCTTGATCCATGTGTTTTTGCAGAACCCTAGAACCCTGGCGTCTCGGTTTCTAGTTTCTAAGCTTTAAAACCACTTTTCTTGAAAACTCCAAAACCAAAAACCCAAATCTCCGATACTTACACAAAGTCATCGGGATTGGTTTTCCATAAAACAAAACGTAGTCCAAAGACTATTTCTTTTTTTCTTTCGTTGTTTTTCGGTAAAACACAAACCTTAAAACAAAGCTTGTAAAAACCTTTTTCCTTGGATAAAACCAATTAATTTGAAAATCACGTTTTAATTATTAAAACACATTTTCACAACTTTTCTCTTTTAAGTTAATTTTCCTTAAAAGCAGCTGTTCATTATATTTTATTTCAAAAGAGATAATTAATTATTTTCTCTTAAATTAAATTGAGAAACAATAAAACATGTTTATTTTCTCGATTCCACATTTCAAGCTTTTAAAGCTTTTAAGTTACACGAGGTGAAATTAGGTCCTCTAACGCCTTAAATCCCACAGCGGGGCACACGATACATCCATACAGCTACTTAGCAAATAAAGCATATATCCAAATATGTCAGCAGTTATGTCATGCATAGTCAAATCAACAGCAATAAAATCAAACAATCACCCAACAATCAGATATAGAATGTAACACCCCGATTTTCTTAATCTTTTTATTTAACTAGTGTTTAAGTAATTGTATTTTATTAGAAGGTCTAGAAAATTAAATAAATTATTCGGAGGCCATAGTCACGCTCTACACTATCGTAGGAAGCTATGGTTAAGTTTTGGGTCGAAAGCTTATACGGAGCCCGATTTGCGTTTTTCCTTGACAGTAGTGCTTTACTACTATCGAGACCTAATTTGGACTCATGAACGAGACAGTTAGTCTTAGAATCACGTTTCCTATATTTTCGAAAAAGTTCGTCCTGACGTTCGAAAATGAAAATAATATATTATAATCAGACCGATAATCGTTCTAGGAGACGATTCGAGTTGTCTTAGGGTTTTTCGAGAACCTTGAGCCAATGATTTTCATACCAGGGCTATGTTAAATCATTTGGGGACTCCTACAGATGTCGTGAGGATTTTCAAACTATCGGGACATGAATAGACCAAATTATCCTTGGTTAGTTTTTACTAATTACCTACTATTACCTTTACCTATTTCTTAAACCTTAAGTCACCTATTAATACCCTATTTTTCACCTTTTCTCCCCTCATTTCCCGTTGGCCAGCTGCTGCTTCATTCTTCTTCTTCTTCCTTCTTCTTCTTTCTTCTTCCTTCTTCTTCCTCCATTTTCAACTTCAATTTGAAGTAATGTACACAAATCCTGATCAGAGAATACACAACATCAACCTAGTAGACCTATTTCCCCAAAGGTTCCCAAAGGCTCGACCATCTCTGATACCAACTAATGTAATATCCCCTCTTACGGTACTACATCATTTCAAATACCTGTATATAGTAAATCCTTCTGCGTAAAATAATATAAGTTTCTAGAAAGTAATCCAGTGATTTCAAGCCTATTATATACAGATCATATGTCATAGAAATACAAAATATACATTATAAGCATCAACTATCATTATCATTACCATTTATCCACAACTAACTGAACAACAAAAGTAAACTTCTAATCTAACTCGATATACAGCGGGTCAAACTATGGATGGAACCCATTTGGAATGTTCTGATGAACATCCCCAAAACCATGATGAGTCTCTGATGAGGGTGTCTGAGAATCTACTCCTTCAACAGGAACATCACTCTCGCCTTCTTCTAGCTCTAATTCTAACAATTCCTCTGGATCTTCTTCAATTTCCCCTCCACAGGTGCCGGAGGAGGGGCTGGAGCTACCGGCGCCGGCTGAGATACTAGGACCTCCAACTCGCCTGCATCTACCAGCTGCTGTAGTAAAAGCCAAATGGGAGGTAATGCTACCTCTATAGTCTCTACATTATGTACACTACGCTGGGGACCAGCATCAAAAGTACCGATGGTCTCCCTAACCGGACATGTATAACTAGCCGTCTGGGTATCCAGATGGATAGCCCATGCGTCTCCATCATTTGCGTTCTGAAAAAGGAAAGAACGAGCTCTCGAGTGTACCAGAGGTATGCTTGGCTCCATCTGTATATAGTATAAAATATTTCCACACAGAAGAAACCAAACGCAACAATATACAAGGGTGAGTTACCAATATATGGATATAAAGTGTGATAACTACACATAGAAAAACACACCATAACAACGTAAAATAATCATTTCAACATAAAATCACCATACATACAAAATCACTGTTATCATTATTATAATCAAAATCATCACCGTAAAATATGCCACTTCAATATCCAACATCTAGTATGTTTCCTAATATCTGGAGATCCCAACACCATTAACATCGTTATTATAAAAACTGAGCTGATCAGGCTCGATTGCCTAAAAAGGCACACCGTAATGAAACCATTGAAACCTGTCCAACACAAGGCACAGGAAAACACAGTGTAATGGTTACTCATTGTCCACCAAGGCATAATGATATATACACCATCTTGAATATCCTAACCACCAAGATATCAAGATTACCAAAAACATCGTTGACACGCCTGCCATTTTATATGCATGTAAAACATTTTATATTTTTGTCACTTTTCTTCGTGTTCTTCTTTCTTTCCTTGTCGTAGCACAAAGGCTTACGACTCGTCTAAGTCTTTCAGCATTTAAAACATTAACCATCAACACAGGACGAACGTCTGAGGGCTGAGTCACGAATTCTCACACCGTTGCACCAATGTGAGGTTCGTGGTAATAGGAAACAATTTTCACCTTTATTCTCATATCCATCATTGATATGAAAAAGACACATAGATCATAGATCATAGGACACACAGTCCACAACGTATCATAGGACACATAGTCCACATCACATCGTAGGACACACAGTCCACAACACCGTTTTTCTACGTGTCTTTATATCACAACGTCATAATATTCCCCATAATCAATATCACATTTATTCACATCAACATAACCAATCACGCCATGGTCACATAATAAATTCCATCATCACATCCAACTACATTCAACGTTCAACCACATTCAACCTTCACATAAATTCATCAAATCACTTCATTCAATAAATTCATCGACCACACCACATGTAGTTATCGTGAATCCCTCAGGTAAACCCCCCTTACCTCGTGTAGGGTCTTCACGTCTCTCGGCCTCCGGTTTGCCAAATCTCCCGTTTATCCTTTCCGATGCTTTAATCCTTCACCACAAGACACAATCATAAGTTTAGCTTGTCGAATAATCTAACACTACCCCTATATGGTTTCGATTATGGCTAGCTGAGGTGTCTAGGATTTCCAAATTTTCACATACTCCTGGATTTATGATCAAAGAGTATTCTAGAATTAAGGGAAATTGTCGTAAATTAAAATTTGAAACAACATCACACTCCTACATTTGAACATGGATTCAGTTCCCTCTAGGTCAATAGGCTAGAGATTTTATTTTAGACATTTAAACAATAGAAAGATAAAATCCATGGTTATTTTCCAATACTTGAACCAAAATCTCATCCAACTACCACCTTAGGGTTTCGGCCCTATGAGACAAAAACAGGGCAGCCATGTGATGCTCTTAGAAAATGAATCTAGAGGTCTTAATGAGTTCATAGCGATTAATTTCATGAACATAGGATTTTTCTACAATTAGTTATGAATTTTTGAAGGTAAAACCCTAACCTCCACACCTTCATCATAGACTCTCTTGATTTCTAGAGAAAAAGAGTGAAGCTTACATCTTGTCTAGTGGAGATTTGTAAAGATTGAAGCTTCTCCTAATCACTTTGATTGAGTTTCCTTCTTGAGAATTAGGAAGTTGCTGATTTCTATGGAGGAGTTTAGAAAGAAAATGAAAAGAGAAAGAGGAGGAGAAAGAGAGAAAGAGCTGCATGAGAAAGAAGGGAAAAAAAATGGGTGAAATGAGTGATTTCAACTTTGGTAATTAATGAAAGATAAAATGGTAATTTAGTAAAAGGGCAAAATGGTCATTTTTGAATGTTTTAGGGGCATTTAGGTCATTTGCCCTCCAATGTCATGATGACTTTGGTGAGTCACCAGGTGACTCACTAGGGTGAGGTGTCTTGATGGCGATATTGGATTTCTTCGTTAACGGGTCCCGATAAATCCGCATTCGGTTCCATAAAATCACAATTTTCACTTTTTCAGTGAAAATTTTTAAATTTCCCAATATCGTGGAAAATTTAATTTAAAACTTAAATGTTTCGTTCCCGAGGTAAAATTACGTTTTTTTAGCAGTAAAATTATACTGTCACTGTAAAACACAGTTCGGGTTCCGTCTGCGTTTTTTGACTAAATTTTAACCATAGCTTCCTACAAGAGTGTGGAACATGTCTATGGGCTCCGTTTATTTTATTTCCCTCTCTAAGTCCTTCAAAAATATATTTTTCCTAATTACTGTTGTAATTAACAAAAACGGGGTGTTACAATTTCCACCCCCTAAAAAAAATTTCGTCCTCAAAATTACATACCTGAAAAACTCAGGATACTGTAATCTCATTTTATCTTCAACTTCCCCTGTTGCTTCTCCCGTTACATCATCCCAATTCACTTTGACTAAGGGAATTTGTCTCCCCCGGAGTTGTTTCACCATTCTATCTTCAATACATACCGGTAAAGTCTCGTACGATAAATTTTCCTTCAATTGTATCATGTCGGGTTCAATGATATGAGATGGGTCGGAAATATACTTCCTTAATTGAGACACATGAAAAACATCATGATCGTTTGATAGAAAAGGCGGCATAGCAATCTGATAAGCTACTGAACCCGCACGACGAAGAATTTGATAAGGTCCAATATATTTTGGGGTGAGTTTCCTGGATTTAATTGCTCTTCCAACTCCAGTAGTAGGTGTAACTTTTAAAAATACATGGTCACCTTCCTCAAACTCAAGCGGTTTTCTCCGTTTATCTACATAACTCTTCTATCGACTTTGAGCTGTCCACATCTTTTCCTGAATCATTTTCACCTTTTCAGTTGTTTCTCGCACAATATCTGGTCCTAATAACAAACTTTCTCCGTCCTGGTACCAACATAATGGTGTTCGACAACGTCGTCCGTATAATGCCTCATATGGTGCCATCCCTATGCTTGAATGAAAACGATTATTGTAAGTAAATTCTATTAATGGTAAAAATTCATCCCAACTACCTTGATGTTCCAACACACAAGCTCGCAGTAAATCATCAAGTGATTGGATTGTCCTTTCTGATTGTCCATCTGTTTGTGGATGCTATGCTGAGCTTAATCGGAGTTTTGTTCCCAACGATTCGTGCAAAATTTGCCAAAATCTGGACGTAAATCTCAGATCACGATCCGAAATTATACTCGAAGGTACACCATGTAATCTTACAATTTCACTGATATATAGCTGCGTCAATGTCTCCATTGAATATCTTATATTGATTGGCAAAAAATGAGCTGACTTGGTTAATCGGTCAATGATCACCCATATCGCATCATGTCCCCGTCGGGTCCTCGGAAAACTTGTTACGAAATCCATTGCAATGCTATCCCATTTCCATTCTGGGATGTCTAAAGATGGTAACATTCCTGCTGGTTTTTGATGTTCCACCTTCACTTTTTGACATACCAGACATGAAGCAACATATTCCATTACATCTCTTTTCATTCCATGCCACCAATACAATTGCTTCAAATCCTGATACATTTTCGTGGCTCCTGGATGTATACTTAATTTACTTCTGTGGGCTTAATCTAAAATTAAGTTCTTCAGCTCAACATCATTCGGAACACAAATTCTTCTACCAAATCGTAAAATTCCATTCATTCCTTCTTGAAATTCAGTCACTGCTCCTTGTCATATTAATTCTCTTTTCTTCTTGTAGATACGAATCACCTTCTTGTTTCTGTCGTATTTGTTCCATAATATCATTGGAAATAGTAATCGTATTCAAACAAACCCTTCCCGATAACGTCTTAACTGTTAACCGCATATCCCGGAATTGTTCGATTAATCTTGCTCTTTAACCATCATCGCCGATGCATGTATTAATTTTCTACTCAGAGCATCCGCTATGACATTTGCCTTTCCTGGATGATACTGCAGTTGGAAATCGTAATCCTTTAAAAATTCCAACCAGCGTCTTTGTCTCATATTGAGCTCTTTTTGATCAAATAGGTACTTGAGACTTTTGTGATCGCTAAAAACATTAAATGTTGCTCCATACAAATAATGTCTCCAGATCTTTAATGCAAACACCACCGCTGCTAATTCCAAGTCATGGGTAGGATAATTTCTTTCATGATTCTTCAATTGTCGAGAAGCATAGGCTACTACTCTTCTATGTTGCATTAATACACAACCCAATCCTTGGTATGAAGCATCACAATACACCTCGAAAGGTTCCTTAGGGTCAGGTATAACTAATACAGGTGAAGTAGTCAATCTCCGTTTTAATTCTTGGAAACTTTCCTCACATTCTTCGGTCCAAATGAATGCTTGATCCTTCCGTGTTAATTGTGTTAGGGGTCCGACTATTTTGGAAAATCCCTCAATGAATCTTCGATAATATCCAGTTAAACCCACAAAATTAAGAATCTCAGTTACCGTCCTTGGCCTCTCCCACTTCAAAATGGCTTCAACCTTTGTCGGTTCCATCGCAATTCCCTCCTTCGAGACAACATGTCCTAAAAATTGAACTTGATTCAACCAGAATTCACACTTTTCTGGCTTTGCATATAACTGTATCTCTTTCAAGATTTGAAGAACTGCTTTGAGATGTTCCACATGATTCTCCTCATTAGGAGAATAGATAAGAATGTCATCTATAAAGACAACGACAAATTTATCTAAATAAGGACGAAAAATCCTATTCATGTAATCCATAAATACAGCAGGAGCATTCGTCATCCCGAACGGCATCACAAGATACTTATAATGCCCATAACGTGTTCGGAATGCTGTTTTCAGAATGTCTTCCGCTTTCACACGAATCTGATGGTAGCCTAACCGTAAATCTATCTTTGAGAAAACAGCCGCTCCACATAACTGATCCATTAAATAATCGATCCTCGGAAGACGATATTTATTCTTAATGATCACTTTATTTAATTGTCAATAATCTACACATAGGCTTGAAGTCCCGTCCTTCTTTTTCACCAAAAGAACTGGAGCTCCCCACGGCAATACACTAAGCCTGATAAATCCTTTTCCCATGAGTTCCATTAGTTGCTTTTTCAACTCCTCTAGTTCTGCCGGTGACATACGATAAGGAGCCACAGATATAGGTCCAGTACCCGGTACCACATCAATCGCGAATTCGATCTCTCGAACAGGCGGTACCCCCGGTACATTTTCAGGAAACACTCCCAAAATTTTATTAACAACCGGTATGGACTGTAAATCCACCTTGTTCTCTTCGTCCAAAGAAAATAAGAGTATGTATCCTTTTGCACCCTCATTCAATGACGTCCTTACTTGATTGGCGGATAAAAATCCCACTAATATCATTTTTAGGAAAAATTAGAGCTTTGTGAGCACAATCAATGCAAATACGATTGGCAGATAACCAATCCATACCTAAAATTACGTCTAACTGTACCAGAGGCAAACAGATCAAATCGACAAGAAAATGTCTGTCCTGAATCACAATAGGGAAACTTAAGCATATAAAATTTGCAGTAACTGGTCTATTAGTTGGGGTTGAAACGATCAAATCATACGACAATGCAGAGACTGGAAATTTCAAGTGTTTCACACAATCCATTGCAATAAAGGAATGAGTTGCACCAGAATCAAAAAGTACAGTTAACAAATTACTCGCTATCTCGCCACTTCCTTGTACAAGATTATCAGACTTCGAAGCACCACTCATTGTATACACTCGTCCCGTTGTTGTTGGTTTAGTCACCCTTGTATTGGTAACCAACGATCCACGTTTTGATACGGAACAATTCTTGGCTAAGTGTCCTAATTGATTGCAATTAAAGCACCTGACTGTTCTAAGTAGACAAGAGTCCATCATATGATTTGGATCTCCACATTTATAACATTTCCTTACTTGACCTTGACTACGTTGACCTCCGCTCCCAGTTGCTGCAACATTTGAACGATAAGACGTCTGCGTCAAATTATTTCCCTGAGGTCTGACATATGTTTCCTTTGCTTCTGTTTCCCTTTTTGATACTGAGGTTGAAATTGATTCCGAAATCGAGAGGGTCCTCCAGCATTCCCTCTATTATCCCTTCCTTTCTTCATTTGTTCGACCTTACGACACATCTCGACAAGAGCTTGAAAATTACGAATTTGTAACAGTAACACAGACTCCTTAATCTCGAAGCGTAATCCTGCTTCAAACCTCTCACATTTCCAGCTTTCATTTGGCTGAACTTGAAAGAAACGAAAATGCTTCGCAAGAGATTCAAACTTTGCTGCATATTCTCCCACAGAAAGATCTCGTTGCAATAAACTTAAAAATTCTTGTTCCTTCTCAACTCTGGCACTTTGAGGAAAATATTTATCAAGGAATGCATTACAAAATACATCCCAAGTAATTTCCCTATGAGTAACTTCCAAAAGTTGTCGGGTACCTTTCCACCAATACTCTGCATCCCCCAAGAGTAAGAAAGTAGCATATGGTACCTTGACCTCTTCTGGACTCCGAATGAGATCAAAATTTTCTCTAACTCTTGAATCCATAACTCCGCTTTTTTTGGATCAGCATCCCCATGAAAATGCGGAGGATTTTGACTTCGAAAAGCAGATAAACTTCTACCTTCCATCGCTTGTTGATTTTGAGCAGCTATCGTAGCTGTCTGTATCGCAATAGCAGCTGCAACATCCTCCATGGCTCGTGCGGTAGGATCAACTCTATTTTGATCAGGCTCGATTGCCTAAAAAGACACACCGTAATGAAACCATTGAAACCTGTCCAACACAAGGCATAGGAAAACACCGTGTAATGGTTTCTCATTGTCCACCAAGGCATAATGATATATACACCGCCTTGAATATCCTGACCACCAAGATATCAAGATTACCAAAAACATCGTTGACACGTCTGGCATTTTATATGCATGTAAAACATTTTATATTTTTGTTACATTTCTCTGTGTTCTTCTTTCTTGCCTTGTCGTAGCACAAAGGCTTACGACCCGTCTAAGTCTTTCACCATTTAAAACATTAACCATCAACACGGGACGAACGTCCGAGTGCTCAGTCACGAATTCTCACACCGGTGCACCAATGTGAGGTTCGTGGTAATAGAAAGCAGTTTTCACCTTTATTCTCATATGCATCATTGATATGAAAAAGACACATAGATCATAGATCATAGGACACACAGTCCACAACGTATCATAGGACACATAGTCCACATCACATCGTAGGACACAAAGTCCACAACACCATTTTTCTACGTGTCTTTATCACAGAACACTAGTAATCCGACGTCTCGTTTACTAGGTTCAAGTTCCAAAATTTCCATCATTTCGTTCTGTGAAATAGAAAAATCAAATCAAATCTCCGCAACTCTTCTAAGTTGTCGGTTTATCAGCATTGTTGTAAAATCACTTACAGACAAAACATTTTCTGTTTAAATACATTTTAGAATAAAACCAACGTAATTATAATAAAATTTCACCTTCCTTAAATAAATTCCTTCCCAAAAATTCATTTCTAAAAGGATGGTTGAAATCAAAATTTCTACCTCAGCGTAAAACACAGTTTTTAAAATGGTGAAACGGGTTTTCGTAATTTTCTTGTAAAATGCACCTTTTTCACATGAAAAGCATTTAAAATCCAAAAATTTGACATTTTCCTCTTATCATAACATAATGTACACTTAAAAAAATATTTCATCATAAATATTTCCCAATGTTTTTCCCCAAATCAGTCTGTGATTTTTCTGCAAGGCTTTTAAAAACTTTTATCTTATTTATGGATTTCAATGCAGCAAACCACAACCATACCGTCATCATATCACAACGTCATAATATTCCACATAATCAGTATCACATTTATTCACATCAACATAACCAATCACATCATTGTCACATAATAAATTCCATCATCACATTCAACTACATTCAACGTTCAACCACATTCAACGTTCACATCAATTCATCAAATCACTTCAATCAATAAATTCATCAACCACACCACATGTAGTTATCATGAATCCCTCAGGTAAACCCCCTTACCTCTTGTAGGGTCTTCACGTCTCTCAGCCTCCGGTTTGCTGAATCTCCCAACCGCCCGTTTATCCTTTTCGATGCTTTAATCCTTCACCACAAGGCACAATCATAAGTTTAGCTTGTCGAATAATCTAACACTACCCCTATATGGTTTCGGTTATGGCTTGCTAAGGTGGCTAGATTTCCAAATTTTCACATACTCTCGGATTTATGATCAAAGAGTATTCTAGAATTAAGGAAAAATGTCATAAATTAAAATTTGAAACAACATCATACTCCTCCCATTGAACATGGATTCGGTTCCCTCTAGGTCAATAGGCTAGAGATTTTATTTTGCTTCAAGCTCTTGAATTTAAGACATTTAAACAATAGAAAGATAAAATCCATGGTTATTTTCCAATACTTGAACCAAAATCTCATCCAACTACCACCTTAGGGTTTCGGCCCTATAAGACAAAAACAAGGCAGCCATGTGATGCTCTTAGAAAATGAATCTAGAGGCCTTAATGAGTTCGTAGAGATTAATTTCATGAACATAGGATTTTTCTACAATTAGTTATGAATTTTTGAAGGTAAAACCCTAACCTCCACACCTTCATCATAAACTCTCTTGATTTCTAGAGAAAAAGAGTGAAGCTTACCTCTTGTGTAGTGGAGATTTGTAAAGATTGAAGCTTCTCCTAATCACTTTGATTGAGTTTCCTTCTTGAGAATTAGGAACTTGTTGATTTCTACGTTGGAGTTTGGAAAGAAAATGAAAAGAGAAGGAGGAGGAGAAAGAGAGAAAGAGCTGCGTGAGAAAGAAGAAAAAAAAAAGGTGAAATGAGTGTTTTTAACTTTGGTAATTAATGAAGGATAAAAAGGTAATTTAGTAAATGGGCAAAATGGTCATTTTTGAATGTTTTAGGGGCATTTAGGTCATTTGCCCTCTAAAGTCATGATGACTTTGGTGAGTCACTAGGTGAGTCACTAGGGTGAGGTGTCTTTATGGCGATATTGGATTTGTCCGTTAATGGGTCCCGGTAAATCCGTATTCAGTTCCATAAAATCACAATTTTCACTTTTTCAGTGAAAATTTTTAAATTTCCCAATATCGTGGAAAATTTAATTTAAAACTTAACTGTTTCGTTCCCGAGGTAAAATTACGTTTTCTGAGTAGTAAAATTATACTGTCAGTGTAAAACACAGTCTGGGCTCCGTCTGCTTTTTTGACCAAATTTTAACCATAGCTTCCTACAAGAGTGTAGAACATGTCTGTGGGCTCCGTTTATTTTATTTCCCTCTCTAAGTCCTTCAAAAATATATTTTTCCTAATTATTGTTGTAATTAACAAAAACGGGGTGTTATAATTTCCACCCCCTAAAAAAAATTTCGTCCTCAAAATTACATACCTGAAAAAGATCAGGATACTGTAATCTCATTTTATCTTCAACTTCCCCTGTTGCTTCTCCCGTTACATCATCCCAATTCACTTTGACTAAGGGAATTTGTTTCCCCCGGGGTTGTTTCACCATTCTATCTTCAATACGTACCGGTAAAGTCTCATACGATAAATATTCCTTCAATTGTATCATGTCAAGTTCAATGATATGAGATGGGACGGGAATATACTTCCTTAATTGAGACACATGAAAAACATCATGATTGTTTGATAGAAAAGGCGGCATAGCAATCTGATAAGCTACTGAACCCACACAACGAAGAATTTGATAAGGTCCAATATATTTTGGGGTGAGTTTCCTGGATTTAATTGCTCTTCCAACTCCAGTAGTAGGTGTAACTTTCAAAAATACATGGTCACCTTCCTCAAACTCAAGCGGTTGTCTCCGTTTGTCTACATATCTCTTCTGTCGACTTTGAGCTGTCCGCATCTTTTCCTGAATCATTTTCACCTTTTCAGTTGTTTCTCGCACAATATCTGGTCCTAATAACAAACTTTCTCCGTCCTGGTACCAACATAATGGTGTTCGACAACGTCGTCCGTATAATGCCTCATATGGTGCCATCCCTATGCTTGAATGAAAACGATTATTGTAAGTAAATTCTATTAATGGTAAAAATTCATCCCAACTACCTTGATGTTCCAACACACAAGCTCGCAGTAAATCATCAAGTGATTGGATTGTCCTTTCTGATTGTCCATCTGTTTGTGGATGCTATGCTGAGCTCAATCGGAGTTTCGTTCACAATGATTCGTCCAAACTTTGCCAAAATCTGGACGTAAATCTCAGATCACGATCCGAAATTATACTCAAAGGTTCACCATGTAATCTTACAATTTCACTGATATATAACTGCGTCAATTTCTCCATTGAATATCTTATATTGATTGGCAAAAAGTGAGCTGACTTGGTTAATCGGTCAATGATCACCCATATCGCATCATGTCCCCGTCGGGTCCTAGGAAAACTTGTTACGAAATCCATTGCAATGCTATCCCATTTCCATTCTGGGATGTCTAAAGATTGTAACATTCCTGCTGGTTTTTGATGTTCCACCTTCACTTTTTGACATACCAGACATGAAGCAACATGATTATACAATTGCTTCAAATCCTGATACATTTTCGTGGCTCCAGGATGTATACTTAATTTACTTCTGTGGGCTTAATCTAAAATTAACTTCTTCAGCTCAGCATCATTCGGAACACAAATTCTTCTGCCAAATCGTAAAATTCCATCCGTTCCTTCTTGAAATTCAGTCACTGCTCCTTCTCGTATTAATTCTCTTTCTTCTTGTAGATACGAATCACCTTCTTGTTTCTGTCATATTTGTTCCATAATATCATTGGAAATAGTAATCATATTCAAACAAACCCTTCCCGGTAACGTCTTAACTGTTAACCGCATATCCCGGAATTGTTCGATTAATTCTTGCTCTTTAACCATCATCGCCGATGCATGTATTAGTTTTCTACTCAGAGCATCCGCTACGAGATTCGCCTTTCGTGGATGATACTGTAGTTGGAAATCATAATCCTTTAAAAATTCCAACCAGCATCTTTGTCTCATATTGAGCTCTTTTTGATCAAATAGGTACTTGAGACTTTTGTGATCGCTAAAAACATTAAATGTTGCTCCATACAAATAATGTCTCCAGATCTTTAATGCAAACACCACCGCTGCTATTTCCAAGTCATGGGTAGGATAATTTCTTTCATGATTCTTCAATTGCCGAGAAGCATAGGCTACTACTCTTCTATGTTGCATTAATACACAACCCAATCCTTGGTATGAAGCATCACAATACACCTCGAAAGGTTCCTTAGGGTCAGGTATAACTAATACAGGTGAAGTAGTCAATCGCCGTTTTAATTCTTGGAAACTTTCCTCGCATTCTTCGGTCCAAATGAATGCTTAATCCTTCCCTGTTAATTGTGTTAGGGGTCCGACTATTTTGGAAAATCCCTCAATGAATCTTCGATAATATCCAGTTAAACGCACAAAACTACGAATCTCAGTTACCGTCCTTGGCCTCTCCCACTTCAAAATGGCTTCAACCTTTGTCGGATCCATCGCAATTCCCTCCTTCGAGACAATATGTCCTAAAAATTGAACTTGATTCAACCAGAATTCACCTTTTCTGGCTTTGCATATAACTGTATCTCTTTCAAGATTTTAGGAGAATAGATAAGAAAGTCATCTATAAAGACAACGATTTATCTAAATAAGGACGAAAAATTCGATTCATGTAATCCATAAATACAGCAGAAGCATTCTTCACCCCGAACGGCATCACAAGATACTTATAATGCCCATAACGTGTTCGGAATGCTGTTTTCAGAATGTCTTCCGCTTTCACATGAATCTGATGGTAGCCTAACCGTAAATCTATCTTTGAGAAAACAGCCGCTCCACATAACTGATCCATTAAATCATCGATCCTTGGAAGACGATATTTATTCTTAATGGTCACTTTATTTAATTGTCAATAATCTACACATAGGCGTGAAGTCCCGTCCTTCTTTTTCACCAAAAGAACTGGAGCTCCCCATGGCGATACACTAGGCCGGATAAATCCTTTTCCCATGAGTTCTATTAGTTGCTTTTTCAACTCCTCTAGTTCTGCCGGTGACATACGATAAGGAGCCATAGATATAGGTCCAGTACCCGGTACCATATCAATCGCAAATTCAATCTCTCGAACAGGCGGTACCCCCGGTACATTTTCAGGAAACACTCCCAAAAATTTATTAACAACCGGTATGGACTGTAAATTCACCTTGTTCTCTACGTCCAAAGAAAATAAGGGTATGTATCCTTTTGCACCCTCATTCAATGACGTTCTTACTTGATTGGCGGATAAAAATCCCACTATATCATTTTTAGGAAAAATTAGAGCTTTGTGAGCACAATCAATGCAAATATGATTGGCAGATAACCAATCCATACCTAAAATTACGTCTAACTGTACCAGAGGCAAACAGATCAAATCGACAAGAAAATGTCTGTCCTGAATCACAATAGGGAAACTTAAGCATATAAAATTTGCAGTAACTGGTCTATTAGTTGGGGTTGAAACGATCAAATCATACGACAATGCAGAGACTGGAAATTTCAAGTGTTTCACACAATCCATTGCAATAAAGGAATGAGTTGCACCAGAATCAAAAAGTACAGTTAACAAATTACTCGCTATCTCGCCACTTCCTTGTACAAGATTATCAGACTTCGAAGCACCACTCATCGTATACACTCGTCCCGTTGTTGTTGGTTTATTCACCCTTGTATTGGTAACCAACGATCCACATTTTGATACGGAACAATTCTTGGCTAAGCGTCCTAATTGATTGCAATTAAAGCGCCTGACTGTTCTAAGTGGACAAGAGTCCATCATATGATTTGGATCTCCACATTTATAACATTTCCTTACTTGACCTTGACTACGTTGACCTCCGCTCCCTGTTGCTGCAACATTTGAACGATAAGACGTCTGCGTCAAATTATTTCCCTGAGGTCTGACATATGGTTTCCTTTGCTTCTGTTTCCCTTTTTGATACTGAGTTTGAAATTGATTCCGAAATCGAGAGGGTCCTCCAGCATTCCCTCTATTATCTCTTCCTTTCTTCATTTGTTCGACCTTACGACACATCTCAACAAGAGCTTGAAAATTACGAATTTGTAACGGTAACACAGACTCCTTAATCTCGAAGTGTAATCCTGCTTCAAACCTCTCACATTTCCAGCTTTCATTTGGCTGAACTTGAAAGAAACGAAAATGCTTCGCAAGAGATTCAAACTTTGCTGAATATTCTCCCACAGAAAGATCTCGTTGCAATAAACTTAAAAATTCTTGTTCCTTCTCAACTCTGGCACTTTGAGGAAAATATTTATCAAGGAATGCATTACGAAATAGATCCCAAGTAATTTCCCTATGAGTAACTTCCAAAAGTTGTCGGGTACCTTTCCACCAATACTCTGCATCCCCCAAGAGTAAGAAAGTAGCATATGGTACCTTGACCTCTTCTGGACTCCGAATGAGATCAAATATTTTCTCCAACTCTTGAATCCATAACTCCGCTTTTTCTGGATCAACATCCCCATGAAAATGCGGAGGATTTTGACTTCGAAAAGCAGATAAACTTCTACCTTCCGCCGCTTGTTGATTTTGAGCAGCTATCGTAGCTGTCTGTATCGCAATAGCAGCTGCAACATCCTCCATGGCTCGTGCGGTAGGATCAACTCTATTTTGAAAGTTTCCTTCAACATTCTCACGATCACCAATTGGCTCACCAATAGGATTACTTCGACGACCTCTACCACGGCCACGTCCTCTTCCACGACCAGTTATCTTCTCAGTTTTTGGTTCCATATTTGACCTCCAAAATCAAAATAAGTCAAAGTGTAACCCACTTACAACTAGAGACCAGAACAACACAATGTTCATTCATCAACAGTCAATACTTCTAAGAAGTAATTCGCACCCATTACTTCTATGAAGTAATGTACACAAATCCTGATCAAAGAATACACAACATCAACCTAGTAGACCTATTTCCCCAAAGGTTCCCAAAGGCTCAACCAGCTCTGATACCAACTAATGTAATACCCCCTCTTAGGGTACTACATCATTTCAAATACCTGGATATAGTAAATCCTTCTGCGTAAAATAATATAAGTTTCTAGAAAGTAATCCAGTGATTTCAAACCTGTTATATACATATCATATGTCATAGAAATACAAAATATACATTATAAGCATCAACTATCATTATCATTACCATTTATCCACAACAAACTGAACAACAAAAGTAACCTTCTAATCTAACTCGATATACAGCTGGTCAAACTATGGATGGAACCCATTTGGAATGTTCTGATGAACTCCCCAAAACCATGATGAGTCTCTGATGAGGGTGTCTGAGAATCTACTCCCTCAACAGGAACATCACTATCGCCTTCTTCTGGGTCTAATTCTAACAATTCCTCCGGATCTTCTTCAATTTCCTCCTCCACAGGTGCTGGAGCTACCGGTGCTGGCTGAAATACTGGGACCTCCAACTCGCCTGCATCTACCAACTGCTGTAGTAAAAGCCAAATAGTAGGTAATGGTACCTCTATAGTCTCTATAGTATGTACACTACGCTAAGGACCAGCATCAAAAGTACTGATGGTCTCCCTAACCGGACCTGTATAAGTAGCCGCCTGGGTATCCAGATGGATAGCCCATGTGTCTCCATCATTTGCGTTCTGAAAAAGCAAAGAATGAGCTCTCGAGTGTACCAGAGGTATGTTTGGCTCCATCTGTATATAGTATAAAATATTTCCACACAGAAGAAACCAAACGCAACAATATACAAGGGTGAGTTACCAATATATGGATATAAAGTGTGATATCTACACATAGAAAAACACAACATAACAACATAAAATAATCATTTCAACATAAAATCACCATACATACAAAATCACTGTTATAATCAAAATCATCACCGTAAAATATGCCACTTCAATATCCAACATCTAGTATGTTTCCTAATCTCCGGAGATCCCAACACCATTAACATCGTTATTATAAAAACTGAGCTGATCAGGCTCGATTGCCTAAAAAGGCACATCGTAATGAAAGCATTGAAACCTGTCCAACACAAGGCATAGGAAAACACCGTGTAATGGTTTCTCATTGTCCACCAAGGCATAATGATCTATACACCGCCTTGAATATCCTGACCACCAAGATATCAAGATTACTAAAAACATCATTGACCCGTCTGCCATTTTATATGCATGTAAAACATTTTATATTTTTGTCACTTTTCTCTGTGTTCTTCTTTCTTTCCTTATCGTAGCACAAAGGCTTACGACCCATCTAAGTCTTTCATCATTTAAAACATTAACCATCAACACAGGACGAACGTCCGAGTGCTCCGTCACGAATTCTCACACCGGTGCACCAATGTGAGGTTCGTGGTGATGGAGGCAAAGGAGGGGCAAGTGAACTTTGCAACAAGACGAGGTCAATCCATTCAAGTCCAATTCAAACTCTTTAAGTCCAAGTGATCCTCTTTAATGTTTTGGGTATATCTTGAGTAATGGATATCCGAATGCAGTGATATTTAATGCGTTGGAAATATCACTGAATTATCTATAAATGTTATCGCAAGCATAAAGACCTCATTCGGCCTCTATCATGATGAAAATCGGACTAGAAGTTGGGAACGCTATTTTGGACGAGTTTGACTTAATCTATTCAAGTCCAAAGAAAACCTTCTTCACGGTTTTGGTTATATCTTGCATTCCTAGATATCCGATTGATGTGATTCTTGATGCGTTGGAAGGATAAGAGAACTAGATAAAATTTCATTTCAAGTTCAAAATCTGATTCGGAATCTATCATGATGAAAACCGGATTAGAAGTTGGGAACGCTGTTCTGGACAGATTTGACTTAATTAGGCATTTTTAGGCTTGTAATTGGTTTTGGTCTTTAATTATATTTTGGGATATATGGGCCACGAAATTACTCAGCCACCTTAACCTAGAATGTTCCTTAGCTTCTATAAATAGGACTTGTATGACCTCATTTACACAACTTTGAATGAAATTAGAATTTATCCTATTAGGTTATTTTTGTGAGTTGAGCATTGGCTCCTCCTCTTCAAGTTCTTGGATTAGAACTTGCTTAATTCTTATCAAAGAGTTCTATCTCTTTGTGGCGAATCCTCTTTGGCTTATCAATCTTCCAATTCTATGGATGATTGTGGCGCCTTCCCCTTCATCTTCTTCCTCTTCCATTTTCTTAATTTATTTTATGTTCTACTTTACATTTGCGCCATTTACATTTTGTTTTTTTGTTGTTGCACTTTCATTCTTAATTTTTTTAGGTTTCTTATTTAGTTATTTACACTCCTTGGTTGATTCCTTTTGTTCTTCATATTCGGGTGACAACCGCAGCTTTTTCTTCCCCAATTCTTCTCATCTTTTTTACATAAGAACTAAGAATAAGCTCTTGGATAGATCCTTCAAATTTGATGATTCTAACTTGGATCATATCATGTGGTATCTAGAGCAAGCTTCCTTGAGCTTAATTTCTTTTTTAGTTTGGGTTTTGCTAGTTTGATTGTACTGAAATTTTTACAATTTTTGAGCTATTTTTTTTAACCTTGAAACCCATGCCCAACCCCATATTTTGATCATCAATTTTGATCATTTGTGGTGTTGTAATGAGTTGTTAGACCATTGGGGTTTGTAATCCATAGCATCCAAAAGATGTTTCATAGCTCAAGTTGCTTCCTTTCCTCATATTCCATGTTTTAGGTTTTTGAATTTTTTTTTGAATTCTTCATCTTGTTCGTGGAGTTTGAGCCACTTTGATCTTTATGTATTTCAAGAATTGGTGTTAGAGTGTTAATCTACACCTTGATTGAAAGGTCTTTACATGTGGAATCAAGTATACCAATCAATTTTAAGCTAAAAGCATGAACTAGACATCAATTTGGGGGGACTTAATTTCTGGGCACACTTCCCAAGAACAGCCCCTTGTTCATCATGTTCATGTTTCAAAAGGCTATTTGATCTTTGTGATGTTCTTTTCTGTAATTTTCAGAAAAATTTTGTAGCCAAAGTTATTTTGCAAAAGTAAGGATCCCAAAAAGTTATAAAAAAAAAAAACCTGGAATCAGAAAAATACAAAGGGACCAATCTGCAATTATAAAAAGTAAAAAAAAATTTGGCAGAATTCAAATTAGGCCACAAAACCCCTATTCTAAGTGTTTATAGCCTTATAATTGATATCACGTGATGTTTTGGAATATTTGTGGCTCAAATTCTATTCCTAAACACTAGTTCTTGAGTCTTTGTCTTCTTACTTCTCCATTAGAGTGTGCTTTCTTTTCTTTTTAGCTTTTCTTGCTTGTCTTTAAATTTCGAAGTTTTGTCTTAATAGTTTTCTTTTCTTGAACTTCTTGATTGATTGCTAGTTTGGATTTTTCACAAAGATTTGGTACTTGTTTACATTCTTGAATTAGTATAGTTCTTTTCCAAGGATATTGAAAGAGGACTTTGATTGAGAAAAGGCAAGAGTGCAAAACAAATCCATGGTGTGGAAAAAGCCAACTTGAGTGAAACACTTAGTGAGGAAAATGGTGAGACCTTTAGATAGGATTGAGGGAGCGAAAATACCTACTTGCCAAGGAAGAAATGACCCTGAAGCCTACCTAGAATGGGAGATGAAAATAGAACGAATCTTCTCTTATCACCACTATAGTGAGCAAGAGAAGATGAAGATAGCATCTCTTGGGTTTGTTGATTATGCCTTGATATGGTGGGATCAATTCCAAAAGGAAAGGAGGAGATATGATGAGCAACCTATTGCTAATTGGAGGGAGATGAAAGCCGTGATAAGGAAGAGACATGTTTCATGCCACTATCAAAGGGATCTTCGCAACCAATTGCAAAAGTTAACACAAGGCACTAAGAGTGTGGATGAGTATTACAAAGGAATGGGGATGACCTTGATTAGAGCCAATATTGATGAAGGAAGAAAGGCAACAATGGCTCGGTTTCTCCATGGCCTAAACCAAGACATCCAAGACATTGTTGGGCTTCAACACTATGTGGATCTTGATGACTTAGTGCACCAATCCATGAAGGTCGAGCAACAACTCAAAAGAAAGAGGCACAAAATATATTGCAATGTTCCTTCTACTCCAACTCTTAAACTTAGAAGTAGAGATATGAGGAGCCTAGTGTGTTTTGGATGGGGGCATTTGGATTATCAATGCCCAAAGGGGAAGGAAAAGAGTGAAAAAAATATTGAGAGAAAAGAGGAGAGATTGAAAAGAAAGATTGATAATTTTGAAGCATATTGGAAGAAAATGTCTCAAGACAAAATTCAAGAGACAAATTTGAGATTGAAAAGAGATGAAGAAAAGAAAGAGGGAGAGAAATTAGAACAAGAGAGTGAGGTCCACGTTGAGAGAAAACTTGAGAGGGAGGTAAAAGCAAAAGAGAGTGATGCTAAAGAAAAAGAGGCAAAAGAAAGTGAGAGAATTGAGTATGTGCCTTCAAAGGAAGCTTTCAAGACAACCAATGCACTTAAAGAAGTGTGTCCAAAGGAAAAGCCCCACGGTTTGCTTACTTGCACAGCTCCCCAAAATCATGAACATTCTACCCCTATATTTGATAACATGCTTGGTAAATTGCATGGGTCTTGCTACTTTCCTACATTAAATAGGTTTGATTACTTGCTTAACGAATTGCATGACTATTGCCATCTTTCTAAGTTTGATTTGAAAAGTGGGTATCATGATATGAGGGTACGGAATTTTTATGCTCATTTTGATAAAATTTCATCTTGCACAAATCATGTTAGCCTTCTTGGGTTTAATGTAAGTTCTCAAGAATTGCATGTGGACTTGTTTGATAGGCTCACTAGTGCATTCATTCTTGCTTTACCTATTCTTGCAAAGTCCTTTCGAATTGAATGTGATGCATCTAATGTGATCGTGAGGGCTGTTTTACTTCAAAAAGGACCACCAATTGTTTATTTGGGTAAAAAGTACAATGGGTCCAAACTTGAATATTCCACCTATGAGAATAATTTGAAGCATTCCAAAAAGGATGCAATACTCTCAAATGTCATCATGCCCAAGCATGGAGAGGTAAATATGGTGGTCAATGCAAATTCTCAAAGGTATAACTTTCCTACTCGCCTTGAACTTCAATTTCTAGACCTCACCAATCTTAAGGTGTTGTATGAGCATTATGAAAAATATCCTAACATATTTGCCACATGTGATGAGTTATTTAAATTGGTGTTTGACCCCGGAGGATTGGGAGTGTGCACATTATAAAAATAAAAGGATTCCTACTCAAGGAAATCCAATGTTTGATTTACTTTCAGTTTCCCTAAACTTAGTTCTTTCTCTTGATGTAGGTATGAAGATAATAAATTCGAGGTCGAATTTCCTCTAAAAAAGGGGGAATGATGGAGGCAAATGAGGGGCAAGTGAACTTTGCAACAAGAGGAGGTCAATCCATTCAAGTCCAATTCAAACTCTTTAAGTCTAAGTGATCCTCTTTAATGTTTTGGGTATATCTTGAGTTATGGATATCCGAATGCAGTGATATTTAATGCATTGGAAATAACACTGAATTATCTATAAATGTTATCGCAAGCATAACGACCTCATTCTGCCTCTATCATGATGAAAACCGGACTAGAAGTTGGGAACGCTGTTCTGGACGAGTTTGACTTAATCCATTCAAGTCCAAAGAAAAGCTTCTTCACGGTTTTGGTTATATCTTGCGTTCTAGATATCCGATTGATGTGATTCTTGATGCGTTGGAAAGATAAGAGAACTAGATACAAGTTTCATTTCAAGTTCAAAACCTGATTCAGAATCTATCATGATGGAAACCGGACTAGAAGTTGGGAACGCTGTTCTGGACGGATTTGACTTAATTAGGCATTTTTAGGCTTGTAATTGGTTTTGGTCTTTAATTATATTTTGGGATATATGGGCCACGAAATTGCTCAACCACCTTAACCTAGAATGTTCCTTAGCTTCTATAAATAGGACTTGTATGACCTCATTTACACAACTTTGAATGAAATTAGAATTTATCCTATTTGGGTATTTTTGTGAGTTGAGCATTGGCTCCTCCTCTTCAAGTTCTTGGATTAGAACTTGCTTGATTCTTATCAAAGAGTTCTATCTCTTTGTGGCGAATCCTCCTTGGCTTATCAATCTTCCAATTCTATGGATGATTGTGGCGCCTTCCCCTTCATCTTCTTCCTCTTCCATTTTCTTAATTTATTTTATGTTCTTCTTTACATTTGCGCCATTTACATTTTGTTTTTTTGTTGTTGCACTTTCATTCTTATTTTTTTTAGGTTTGTTATTTAGTTATTTAAACTCCTTGGTTGATTCCTTTTTTTCTTCATATTCGGGTGACAATCGCACCTTTTTCTTCCCCAATTCTTCTCATCTTTTTTTACATAAGAATTAAGAATAAGCTCTTGGATAGATCCTTCAAATTTGATGATTCTAACTTTGATCATATCACGTAGTAAGAGAAAACAGTTTTCACCTTTATTCTCATATCCATCATTGATATGAAAAAGACACATAGATCATAGATCATAGGACACACAATCCACAACGTATCATAGGACACATAGTCGACATCACATCGTAGGACACACAGTCCACAACACCGTTTTTCTACGTGTCTTTATCATAGAACACTAGTAACCTGACGTCTCGTTTACTAGGTTCACTTTTCAACATTTCCATCATTTCATTCTGTGAAATACAAAAATCAAATCAAATCTCCGCAACTCTTCTAAGTTGTCGGTTTAGCAGCATTGTTGTAAAATCACTTACAGACAAAACTTTTTCTGTTTAAATACGTTTTAGAACAAAACCAACGTAATTATAATAAAATTTCACCTTCCTTAAATAAATTCCTTCCCAAAAATTCATTTCTATAAGGATGGTTGAAATCAAAATTTCCACCTAAGCATAAAACACTATTTTTAAAATGGTGAAATGGGTTTTCGTAAATTTCTTGTAAAATGCACCTTTTTCACATGAAAAGCATTTAAAATCCAAAAATTTGACATTTTCCTATATTTCATCATAAATACTTCCCAGTGTTTTTCCCCAAATCAGTCTGTGATTTTTCTGCAAGGCTTTTAGAAACTTTTATCTCATTTATGGATTTCAATGCATCAAAGCACAACCATACAGTCATCATATCACAACGTCATAATATTCCACATAATCAATATCACATTTATTCACATCAACATAACCAATCAAATCATTGTCACATAATAAATTTCATCATCACATTCAACTACATTCAACGTTCAACCACATTCAACGTTCACATAAATTCATCAAATCACTTCATTCAATAAATTCATCAACCACACCACATGTAGTTATCATGAATCCCTCAGGTAAACCCCCCTTACCTCTTGTAGGGTCTTCACGTCTCTCGGCCTCCGGTTTGCCGAATCTCCCGTTCAATCGCCTGTTTATCCCTTTAGATGCTTTGATCCTTCACCACAAGACACAATCATAAGTTTAGCTTGTCGAATAATCTAACACTACCCCTATATGGTTTCGGTTATGGCTAGCTAAGGTGGCTAGGATTTCCAAATTTTCACATACTCTTGGATTTATGATCAAAGAGTATTCTAGAATTAAGGGAAATTGTCATAAATTAAAATTTGAAACAACATCATACTCCTCCCTTTGAACATGGATTCGGTTCCCTCTAGGTCAATAGGCTAGAGATTTTATTTTGCTTCAAGCTCTTCAATTTAAGACATTTAAACAATAGAAAGATAAAATCCATGGTTATTTTCCAATACTTGAACCAAAATCTCATCCAACTACCACCTTAGGGTTTCGGCCCTATGAGACAAAAACATGGCAGCCATGTGATGCTCTTAGAAAATGAATCTAGAGGTCTTAATGAGTTCATAGAGATTAATTTCATGAACATAGGATTTTTCTACAATTAGTTATGAATTTTTGAAGGTAAAACCCTAACCTCCGCACCTTCATCATAAACTCTCTTGATTTCTAGAGAAAAATAGTGAAGCTTACCTCTTGTCTAGTGGAGATTTGTAAAGATTGAAGCTTCTCCTAATCACTTTGATTGAGTTTCCTTCTTGAGAATTAGGAACTTGTTGATTTCTATGGAGGAGTTTAGAAAGAAAATGAAAAGAGAAGGAGGAGAAGAAAGAGAGAAAGAGCTGCGTGAGAAAGAAGGAAAAAAAATGGGTGAAATAAGTGTTTTTAACATTGGTAATTAATGAAGGATAAAATGGTAATGTAGTAAAAGGGCAAAATGGTCATTTTTGAATGTTTAAGGGTCATTTAGGTCATTTGCCCTCCAAAGTCATCATAAGTCATGATGACTTTGGTGAGTCACTAGGTGACTCACTAAGGTGAGGTGTCTTGATGGCGACATTGGATTTATCCGCTAACGGTTCCCGATAAATCCGTATTCGGTTCCATAAAATCACAATTTTCACTTTTTCAGTGAAAATTTTTATATTTCCCAATATCGTGAAAAAATTAATTTAAAAATTAACTGTTTCTTTCGCAAGATAAAATTACGTTTTCTGAGCAGTAAAACTATACTGTCAGTATAAAACACTGTTCGGGCTTCATCTGCGTTTTTGACCAAATTTTAACCATAGCTTCATACAAGAGTGTAGAACATGTCTATGGGCTCCGTTTATTTTATTTCCCTCTCTAAGTCCGTCAAAAATATATTTTTCCTAATTACTGTCATAATTAACAAAAACTGGGTGTTACACCTGCAGCATCATCTAGATGGGAGGTAGAGGTACCTAGACGGTCTCCACAATGTGGGTACTCTCGCGAGGTCCAATGTCCGTCGTCCCTCTCACGGTGCAAACTGGTTCGGTGTACGCTGCGCTCTCCACCCGAGGGTGAATAACCCACGCAGCTGGGTCTGTCCTCCGATCAAAAACTAGGGAGCATATCCCCAAGTGCGTGAGCTGATCTAGTATCGGCTCCATCTGTAAAGAGGATATAATATATATACCAAAAGGACAAGCCAGTCCAGAAAGGTGCAAGGGTGAAAAACCAATATATGAATCCAAGAACGACAACTATATGGCCAATCCAAATAGCAGATTCATATAATATGACTCACTAAAGTCATCATGCATCATATAGTACAGCATATATAATCATGTACTAATAGCAGTAAAGGCACAAGGGCTTCATACCCCACAATCAACGTTATTCTCTAAACATATGCATGGCACTTCCATATATCTCAACTAATATTCATTCTAGATTTCCGGAAACCCCATCACCATAAACACGAGTTGATCAGACTTAATGTCATTGCCCCGCAGGCAACAATGACAAACGCCAAAATTAAAATTCGGCAAAACGTGAGCACGTAACCTCCCAGGAAATAATACATGGGCGCGCATGTCAGTGGTACTCACGATGTATAAGTCATACTATATTGTCCTCTTCACTGAGCACAATACGCTCTCCCTGGAACGTATGACATCATTGTCCATCAAGGCATAATGTTAGGTAATGACATTAAGTCATCTCAGGTTCCCCTTGCCTATCAAGGTCCCCCGTTTCATGGCACGTCTGCCCAACGCACAAATGCATGAGAAACTATTTAGTTCCCGATAATTGATCTTTGTCGTATCAATATTTCCTCGTTGTAGCATCAATGCTAACAACCACCATAATGTCTTAGACTCTTTAAGCCTCAAAAACATTTTCTCAAAACAGGACATTTAGTCCAAAACAACTCAAATCCAAACATCCCTAACCAATGCACCAGTCTAGAATTTTGGATTCAAGATCATAAAAACATCCTCAAGCTTACAGGACCACAAAGATCGTCCCTAAGCCGACAAGACCACAATTAACACGGATCCTTGATCCACGTGTTTTTGCAGAACCCTAGAACCCCGACGTCTCGGTTTCTAGTTTCTAAGCTTTCAAACCACTTTTCTTGAAAACTCCAAAACCAAAAACCCTAATCTCCGATACTTAAACGAAGCCATCGAGATCGGTTTTCCATAAAACAAAACGTAGTCCAAAGACTATTTCTTTTTTTCTTTCATTGTTTTTCAGTAAAACACAAACCTTAAAACAAAGCTTGTAAAAACCTTTTTCCTTGGACAAAACCAATTAATTTGAAAATCACATTTTCATTATTAAAACACATTTTCACAACTTTGCTCTTTTAAGTTAATTTTCCTTAAAAGCAGTTGTTCATTATATTTTATTTCAAAAGAGATAATTTATTATTTTCTCTTAAATTAAATTAAGAACAATAAAACATGTTTATTTTCTCGATT
The DNA here is from genome assembly GCA_039655645.1 of Ammopiptanthus mongolicus. Classification (NCBI taxonomy): domain Eukaryota; kingdom Viridiplantae; phylum Streptophyta; class Magnoliopsida; order Fabales; family Fabaceae; genus Ammopiptanthus; species Ammopiptanthus mongolicus. The sequence continues at coordinate 53,942,251 of CM077349.1, forward strand.
CCACATTTCAAGCTGTTAAAGCTTTTAAGTTACACGATGTTGGATCCTAATTGAAATTAGGTCCTCTAACGCCTTAAATCCCACAGTGGGGCACACGATACATCCATACAGCTATTTAACAAATAGAGCATATATCCAAATATGTCAGCAGTTATGTCATGCATAGTCAAATCAACAACAATAAAATCAAACAATCAACCAACAATCAGACACAGAACATTTAATTACAATACAAATACCAATGCAGCACATAGATGTCGGAAATGGAATTCTTCAGGTTTGTTCCCTTACCTCTTGTAGTCTCAAGGTAAGATGTAGACACCCGATCAGTCTGACAACTGGCTCAGCTAGCTACCGATCAGTATATACACACAAACCATAAAGGCATTAACTCAAAAAGACAAAGATTTCTCCTACTGCACCACCCCTAGGGTTCGGCCCTATTACACTAAAAATAGCTAGGGAGCTCCAAAAATTCTCATTTCTTGGATAACACCCTAACTAAGTGTGATAATCCTAGATATCAGCTCAAAACATCAAAAACCAACCAAAAACCCTACCCTACACACATAGGGGGGTTCGGCCTCTTCCTAGAAAATATAGCTAGGGAGATTTCTTGGATCTAAGCTCTTGGACAATACAAGAATGTCATGAACCTAGGCCATAGAAATTGGTTTGGTATTGAAACAATTTTTCTAAAATTTTTCATTGAATTTTGAAGGTTTAGGGATAAAAACCCTAACTTTTCTAACCATAGAAATTTGAGGAGAATAAAGAGAGATTGAGAGAGATAGAGATGAGATTCTACCTCCTATGATGATCTACTTCAAGTTTAGTGAAGATTACTTCGAGAAAATTCAAAGACTTAAGCTCCAAAAATGAGCTCTAATGGAAAGAAAGTGAAGAAATGAGAGAAATGGAGAAGATGAGGTTTTGGGGAGAGGTTTGGCCGAGAAAGTGAAAATGAGGATAGGAGTGAATGAGATATTTATGTTGAAGGCTTAAGACTTAAGTTGATATGATCCAAATATGAATCATTGTTTGTTTGGATCTTTCCTTGAGCTTAATCACTTGAAGTTTATGACCAATGGATGAGAAGAAAGGGGGAAAGAGAAAGGTGAGATGTCACCCGAGATAATGATGATGAAAATAACAAGAAATGGAAGAAATATGGCAAATTAAAGACAAGAATTAAACTAACATAGCAAATTAAAATAAAAGTGCCGAATTGAAACTAGACAAGAAGGGAAAAACGAAAATTAAATGAACAAATGGAAAAGATAAGAGATGAAAGAAGGCGCCACAATTGCTTCCAAGAAATTGGAAGATTGATTAGCCAAAAGAGGATTCGCCACAAGGAGTAGCACTCCTTGATAAGAATCAAACAAGTTCTATGCAAGAACCTGAGAGAAGAGAATAACACTCTCCAAGAATTCCAATAGGAAAACTCTAATTTTATTCAAAGGTTGAAAAAACGATAGGTATTACATCCCTATTTATAGAATTTTATTCTAAGGAGGTGACGGCTAACCCTAATCCTCTCCTAAGTAATTCTTACTTCAGCATAAGGAGTCTAAAAACATAAGCCCAATACAAAGGAAGCCCAAAATACAGGAAAAATCCCGTCTAGGATTTTGTCCTAATCTTGTAGCCCGGTTTTCACAATCATAGAAGCCGAATTCGGTCTTGACACTAGATATACGAATTTTAGATAATCCTCTTAGCTTTCCAACGCCACCAAGAACGCCTCAATCAGGTAACCATAGCTCAAGTTACATTGGAAACAAAGATGAAAGGTCATCACCAAAGAAAATGAGTGTTTCAACAATTTCCAAATTGGTTCTTTTTGTTCCATAATTGGCTTGGTTCTTCTTGTCAAAGGTGGCTGTCCTAGGTTTTCATCACGCCTCTTCTAGGTCAATAATGAGGAGTTGACTTTCATTTGGGCCTTCTTCCAAGTTGGGCTTTGTATTAATCAAATATGCCACTTCCTTCTCTAATGCTTCTTGCATCCTTTTAGCCCTTGTTCTAGTCATAGGTCCTTCCATTTCTATCAAGCTTCCTTCAAGTTGACTTTGAACTTCTTGAACTTGGACTCCATCATCCCCTCCCTCTTCAAGAGAATTCGACCTCGAATTTGTAAATTCATCATCCCCTACATCAAAAGGACATAAGTCAGCAACATTAAAGGTAGCACTTACTCCATACTCACCTGGCAAGTCAATTTTGTAAGCATTATCATTGATTCTTTCCACCACTTGGAAAGGTCCATCACCCCTAGGTTGAAGTTTGGATTTTCTTTGTAGTGGAAATCTTTCTTTTCGTAAATGGATCCAAACCCAATCTCCCTGTTCAAAAACCACTTGTTTTCTATGCTTGTTGGCTTGCCTAGCATATTGATCCATTTTCTTTTCAATTTGTGATTTCACTTTGGTATGCATTTTCTTAACAAATTCAGCCTTAGCATCTCCATCTTTATGGATTAAAGAAGAGTTGTTAGGCAATGGAAGTAAGTCTAGAGGAGTTAAAGGGTCAAACCCATAAACAACCTCAAAAGGAGAAGAATTGGTGGTAGAATGAGGGACTCTATTGTATGCAAACTCCACAAAAGGCAAACATTCCTCCCAAGACTTGATATTCTTTTTAATGATAGTCCTTAGGAGGGTTCCAAGAGTTCTATTTACTACCTCAGTTTGTCCATCAGTTTGAGGATGACAAGTAGTAGAAAAAAGGAGTTTTGTTCTAAGCTATTCCAAAGAGTCCTCCAAAAGTGGCTCAAAAATTTAGTGTCTCTATCCGAGATAATGCTTTTTGGAATACCATGGAGTCTCACAATTTCTTTAAAGAATAATTCAGCCACTACACATGCATCATCCACTTTATGGCAAGGAATAAAATGTGCCATTTTTGAGAAACGATCCATAACCACAAAGATGGAGTCCTTTCCCTTTTTGGTCCGAGGTAAATCAACAATGAAATCCATGGATAAATCAACCCAAGGAGAAGAAGGAATAGGCAAAGGAGTGTAGAGTCCATGAGGCATACCCTTTGATTTAGCCTTTTTACAAACAATGCAATTTGTACAAAGCTTATGCACATCATGTTTCATTTTTGGCCAAAAGAAGTGCTCATGCAAAATTTCCAAGGTCTTTTGCACTCCAAAATGGCCCATCAAACCTCCCATATGAGCTTCTCTCACAAGTAATTCCCTCATGGATCCTCTAGGCACACAAAGTCTTTTTTCTTTAAACAAGTATCCATTATGCCTATAGTATCCATTTTGAGAAGTTTTCTCGCAATAAACAAAGATTTGAGAGAAATCCGCATCTGTTTCATACAATTCCCTTATTTGCTCAAAACCAAGAAGTTTAGTTTCAAGAGTAGACAACAAAGTGTGTCTTCTTGACAAAGCATCCGCCACAATATTGGACTTCCCTTGCTTATGTTTGATCACATATGGAAATTGCTCAATAAACTCTACCCACTTAGCATGCCTCTTGTTAAGTTTTCCTTGGCCTTTCAAATGTTTTAAGGATTCATGATCACTGTGAATTACAAAATCCTTTGGTAAAAGATAGTGTTGCCAAGTTTGTAAAGCTCTAACAAGTGCATATAACTCTTTGTCATAAGTAGAGTAATTCAAAACTGCCCCATTGAGCTTTTCACTAAAATAAGTAATTGGATGGCCATTTTGCAACAAAATGGCCCCAATTCCCACATTTGAAGCAACACACTCAATTTCAAAAGATGTAGAGAAGTTTGGCAAAGCAAGTATTGGAGCATGAGTGAGTTTTTCTTTAAGGGTTTGGAAAGCATTTTCTTGAGCCTCTCCCCATTTGAAAACAACATTCTTTTTCACAAGTTCATTGAGAGGGGCGGCTATGGTGCTAAAATCCTTTACAAACCTCCTATAAAATCCGGCCAATCCATGAAAACTTCTTATATCACTCACAGATTTAGGAGTTGGCCACTCACTAATTGCCTTAATCTTCTCTTTATCTACTTGAACACCCTTAGCACTAACAACAAATCCAAGGAACGCCACTTCATTGGTGCAAAATGAGCACTTTTCCAAATTGGCATACAATTGTTCTTGCCTTAAAACCTCCAAAATAGATTTGAGATGTTCAAGATGTTCCTCAAGATTTATGCTATAGATAAGGATATCATCAAAATAAACAACAACAAATTTTCCAAGGAATTTTCTTAAAACATGGTTCATTAATCTCATAAAAGTACTTGGGGCATTAGTTAGCCCAAATGGCATAACCATCCATTCATATAAACCAAATTTTGTTTTGAAAGCTGTTTTCCATTCATCCCGTTCCTTGATTCTAATTTGATGGTAGCCACTCTTTAAATCAATTTTGGAAAAGAATGTGGCACCATGCAACTCATCAAGCATGTCATCGAGTCTAGGAATGGGGTGTCTATACTTTATCATGATATTGTTTATGGCCCTACAATCGGTGCACATCCTCCAAGTACCATCCCTTTTGGGTACTAAAATCACGGGCATTGCACAAGGGCTTAAACTTTCCCTCACCCAACCTTTAGCCATCAATTCCTCAACTTGCTTTTGAATTTCTTTTGTTTCTTGAGGATTGGCTCTATAGGCCGGCCTATTAGGTATTGAAGCACTTGGAATGAGATCCATTTGGTGCTCAATTCCTCTCAAAGGAGGGAGGCCGTGGGGTATGTCATTGGGAAAAACATCACTAAATTCTTTTAAAAGAGATGCAACACAAGTAGGAGTAGAAAAAGATTTGTGAACATTTAAGCAAGCATCATTATAAAACATCAAGTACATAGGCTTCTTTGCTAAGAAAGCCTTCCTCACTTCACTCACTCTCATGAATAGACTCTCGACTTTTCTCTCAATTTTTCCCTCCTTTTCTTTCTTCTTTGCTCTTAGTTCTTCTCTCTCATTTTCACTCTTGTTCTCAAAATTGTTTTCATTAATCTCTTGTTCTCTTTTCATTCTCAATTTAACTTGATCCTCACAAACTTCCTTTGGGGAAAGAGGGACAAGGGTGATATTGAGATTGTTATGTTTCAAAACATACTTGTTTGTCAGGCCATTGTGAGTCACATTCCTATCATATTGCCAAGGCCTTCCTAAAAGGATATGTCCGGCCTCCATAGGGACAACATCACATAGCACATCATCTTTGTATTTTCCAATGGAGAAGTTAATCAAAACTTGTTGATTACCCAATAACTCACCGTCTTCACTCAACCATTGAAGCTTGTAAGGCCTCGGATGAGGAATAGTTTTTAAAGCAAGTTTGTTGACTAATCTTTCACTAGCCACATTGGTGCAACTTCCTCCATCAATAATCAAAGAGCAAACTTTATTTTGTATTAAACATCTTGTGTGAAAAATGTTTTCTCTTTGAGTATTGTTTTCTTTCCAATGCACTCCCAATAGTCTCCTTACCATTAGTAAATCACCTTCTTGAGGAGTGATTTCAAGATCACTATCATCCTCTTGAGAAGACGCTTCACTAGATAAGTAGCCATCTTTTAAAACCATAGTTCTTTTGTTTGGGCACTGGGAGGCAATATGGCCATTTCCCAAACATTTAAAGCATTTAATGTTCCTACTCCTTTTACTAGTTGAAGAGGAAGGAGTAGTAACATCCTTTTTTTCAAAAAAAATTTGTTAAGCCGAAGCCTCATCGTACCTTTGGGAAGCTCCCTCCCTCTTTTGTTTGTCTTTCCAAGTTGTGCTATGGTAGTTGGAGGAATGAGTTTTGTACTTCTTTCTTTTGAGTTGTTGCTCCACTTTAATTGCTTGATGGACTAAGTCATCCATTTCAACATAGCTCTGGAGCTCAACAATGTCTTGAATGTCTTGATTGAGGCCACTCAAAAATCGTGCCATAGTAGCCTCTCTTCCTTCATTGATGTTAGCTCTAATTAAAGCTACCTCCATCTCCTTAAAGTACTCATCCACACTTTTAGAACCTTGTGACATCCTTTGCAATTTATTGTGAAGGTCTCGATGGTAATGTGAGGAAATGAACCTCTTTCTCATGATGGCCTTCATCTCCCTCCAAGTATCGACAGGATCTTCATCATACCTTCTCCTCTCCTTTTGTAATTGATCCCACCAAATCAAGGCATAGTCTATAAATTCTAAGGAGGCTATCTTAACCTTCTTTGTCTCACTATAATTATGGCATGCAAAGACTTTCTCTATCTTCATCTCCCATTCTAAGTAGGCTTCGGGATCATTCTTTCCCTGAAAGGTTGGTATTTTGATTTTTACTCCCTCGATCTTATCTTCTCTATCATTTTGTCTCTCTCTCTATGTCTAGGCCAACCTCCTCCTCTTGGCCTCTCCATTTCACTCTCATACCCACTTCCGTGATGAGAATCATTTTGAGTGACAAAGGGTCTCTCTCGCTCCATGTTATTGAACCTCTCGTTCATCCTCTCCAATTGCCTTGTTATGGCTTGAAATTGATTATCCATTCTTGCTTGAAGATTAATGGTTCTAGGTGATGGAGGAGGAGTATCCTCTTGTTCAATTGATCTCACCACCCTCACAAAGTGTTTGTCTCACTCAAAATAGGCTTTTTCTACTCAAGATGTATTTTTACTCTCTTGCCTTTTTCCACTCAAATTCTCCCTCAATGTCCTTGGAAAGAACTTGCAAGAGTCAAGAATAATGCACATATGCTACAACTTGTGTAAAAATCCTAATTTAGCATCAATCAAGAGTTCAAAGAAAGGAGAACTGCAAAGACAAAAGTATGAGTATTTTAGTAACCAAGTGTTTAGGAAGGGATTTTGAAAACTGAGGCAGAGTTATTATTGTCCCAAGGCAACAAGTATATCCAATTTTTAAGAGGCAAGCATAAACAAAAATGAGTGTTTCAACAATTTCCAAATTGGTTCTTTTTGTTCCATAATTGGCTTGGTTCTTCTTGTCAAAGGTGGCTGTCCTAGGTTTGCATCACGCCTCTTCTAGGTCAATAATGAGGAGTTGACTTTCATTTGGGCCTTCTTCCATGTTGGGCTTTGTATTAATCAAATATGCCACTTCCTTCTCTAATGCTTCTTGCATCCTTTTAGCCATTGTTCTAGTCATAGGTCCTTCCATTTCTATCAAGCTTCCTTCAAGTTGACTTTGAACTTCTTGAACTTGGACTCCATCATCAGTAATAGGTAAAAAGGTAGTTAGTAATAAAAATTAACTAAGGCCAATTTGGTCAATTCACGTCTCGACATTTTGAAATCATCACGACATTGGTATGAGTCCTCAAATAACTTGATACAGTTTTGGCATGAAAATCATCCGTTCATGCATCTCGAAAAACCCTAAGACAGCTCGAATCGTCTCCCTGTTTGATTATCGGTCCAAATATAATATATTATTTTTATTTTCGGACGTCAGGACGCATTTTAGCAAAAAGATAGAGGATCGAATTCTAAGACTAATGGTCTCGCCCGTTAGTCAAGATTAGGTCTTGATAGTAGTAAAACACTATCATCCGTAAGCCCAAACTTTAACCGTAGGCTCCTAAAATTATATGAAACATGAATATGATTTTAGTTTTCCCAAAATCATTTTCTAAAGCATAGATAAAAATATAAACTCATTAATTGAGTTTATCATCCTTACAAAGCACGAAAAATCGGGGTGTTACACTATATAACTATCTTTGAAGCTCATATCTCTTGGTCTTGAATTCTTGATCTTCTTGAGATTCTTTCAGAAAATATCTTTAATAAATTTTGCGCTTCAAGGTCTTTGACATTTCTTCTCTCAATCTATGTGATCCTGATTGATCTTGAATCTTGGCTCTTTGCTTCATTTGGCTTTATAACATTCACCTGAACTTTTCTAAAAATATTTCTCATCGACTATATTAGTTCAAGATATATTAATTCTGTGCCCAAAGCCATATATTATATAAAGACATATTGTAAAATAATATTCCAATTAATTATTTTTATGTCTTTATTTAAATGTGATCAAATAATATCAATAATATCATTTTTGTTAAATTGATAATCACTTTACTTCATAATTAATTTTCCATAGGCATATATGATAATATCAAATTTAATTTCTATGCCTTTTAATCAAATACATATAACAAGTATTTGTCACATGTGTATATACTAATAAATCATTTTAATCATATAACACATGTATATAATCCATTCAAGATTAGTACAATGATATATCATTTGATAACATAAAATGTGTTCTCCCCTTAATATACTATTTGTCAACATCAAAATGTATTCTCTCATTTATACTCTATTTGTCAACATCAAAACCTATAAGGCAATATGGTTCACATTCTCCCCCTTTTTGGTGGTGACAAATACTTAGCAAATATATAATGATATTTCATTTTTAATCTTTCTCCCCCTATGTAACACAGATGGTAATTTGCAATTTTCCACAATTATGATTAATTCCTTTGCTATTTATGATATTTGCTCTTTCTCGCCCTATTTGGCAACAACAAAAAGAATTTTAAACTCCCCCTAAAACTCTGCATTTAAGATAAAGGATTCTCCCCCTAAAGATTTGCCTTAAAGATTTAGGGAACCTTTCTACGTCGTAGGCTTAGTGCACATAGGAGTTAAAAATAGAAACGTATATATATAAGATCATGAAGGATATTACACTTAATGCAAACATTAGATCTTTTGTAATTTTTCGCCCCATAATCGATTATTATTATTCTCATAATCGATTATTGATGTTCTGTTTGAGGTATATTTATGATACCACGTGTTTGGTCAATACCACATGTTATTGAAATTGTTCGTACTACTTGTTGATAATATTATACCATTTGAACAGTGCAGATACCACTTGAATTGATATACCACTTGAATGATTATTTGTTATTGGAATTTTTACCGCTTGTTGTGATATACTATTTGAAAGATTGATTTAGCACTTCTTGGAATGATCAAATTAGTTAATATCACTTGATGATTCTTGTTGAATTAATGAAGTGCTAAAGAATTTAAGGTGAATGAATGTGTAACAATGAAAGCAAGCACACTTTTATAAAACAAAACTTAACACTTCATACCTATCTACTAACAAGCCCTTAACTCCTATTCCAAAGTCTTTTCTCTTGGTACCCAGATATTGTCAACCTTAACAAACCCTAAAGATATAAGATAATCTTCATTTATGCTTTCATTGGGATTTGGCTCTATTCCTTCTTCTCCTCCTAATGGTACGTCAAAAAGACGGAATATCTTCGTTATTTGCATGGGGTAGAGGAAATGGGAGGCTGTCTTGGAGTATGCGCAGTCACTCATATGTTTGAAGACAGTAGCTGCCCAATTAATTTCTTTCTTCCTTTTTATTGCCCGCATAAGGATAATGTCTTTTTCCGAAATTCTTGTTATATTGTGTCCTCTTGGAAGAAGACAACGAGCAAGAACGAAGTGGAGCAACTTCTCATCAGATTTAAGGTTCTTGAAAGAATTTGATTTTGAGGAAGGATCATAGAGGTTGACAATTTTCTTCAATGCTCTCTCTCTCTTGAATGAGTTATTCCATATAAGTTTAGGATTCTCAAGAGAGATGTCAATGCCTTGGTCTGGAAGATGTGAAATGTAGACCCGGGTTTCAAAGGATACATTGATTTTTGTTCCTTTGACTTTTGAGGTTATGGTTCTAGAGTTTTTATGATAGTTGAAATTTGCGTAAAACTCTTTTAGTAATGAAGGATATACCTCATGTTTGAGAGAGCAGAAGGATAGGAGATTAACTTTGGAGAGCGTATGATTCAGCTTGTAGGAGGACTCCAAGAAGGATGAATGATCAAGGTGATATAGTGAAGCAATGGGTCTTTCCAGACAGTGAGTATAGATTCGCTTTTACTGAGTTTTGGAAGCAAGGAGTTTTTCTACTATGGGAGAGATCTTCTTCTTTGAGGAAGACTTCTTGCATTTTGGACATGAGGAGAGAGGAGAGGACACCATGATGTAGTTTTTCTCTAATCGATGTTTGTGCTTTGATTGAATGTTCAATGAGTATTTAAGCACTTTCCTTAATTAAGCAAATATAGAGAAAAACGATTTAAGATTTGTTGGTCATAACTTTTAAATAGTCTAATAAGAAAATTGACCATTGATTTGAGTTTTCAAATCTTGGTTATATTTGGTAAGGAGATTATTGATGAGAGATTTGCAGAAAAAATATCTTTCCACAATCTTAAGGGTGCTCCAATTTTGAGCACTTGTGGTGAATTTAATGATCTCAATAAATTAGACAAATTTGAATTTTGGTCTTATTAAAGCTTTTTAGAAATGATCCTTAATTTATGAGACAGATTATCCAAAGATTTATTTTTTTAAATATAGAGCATATTTGGAAATAGTCTTTTAATAGACTTTTCAAACCAATAAAGGATTCTAATACCACTATCATTGTAACGTCCGGGTTTTCAGAAGCTGTAATTGGGTAATTATATATATTTCTTATAGTTATTGTTATGGCTTGAAAGTATGTTTAGAGGATATGCTGAGAGTAGAAATACATAGGATGAGAGGGAGATGAGGAATAAAGGATCAGGAGCAGAACGCTCAAGCGTGGACAAGTATAACGCTCAAGCGTGCTGACGCTCTAGCGTGGATTGTGACGCCCCGATTTTTCAAGCTTTTTAGCTTTCCATTTTATTTAAACAGTATTTTTCTGTTTATGTTTTATTGGAGGGTTTAGAGAATGCAAAATAATAATCCGAGACCATAGTCATGCTCTACGCTCGGAAGCTATGGTTAAATTTTTGGTTGAAAACACAGACGAAGCCCGCTCTGCATTTTACACTTACAGTATGATTTTACTGCTCAGATGACCTAATTTTGACTCGTGAACAAAATAATTAGGTTTTATATTTTATTTCTAACGACATTGGATATTTTGAAAATTTTCAAAATAAATAAGTCGTCATATGTTATGTGAGCATCAAACCTAAATCGGGTGGACAACGAAGCTGAATACAGGAGTTACCGAGACCCGCTACGGATAAGGTTGACAACATCTCACCTTATCATCATCATCATCATTACATCAAAATAAATATCTAGATATTTAAAGGATTTTGAGTGAAATTACCAAAATACCCTTGCATTTAATTACAAGATTGCCATTGTGACCAAATATAAATACCCCACCCTCACCCACACTTGGCCTTTCGGCCAAGCTCACTTTCCTTCTTCATCTCACTCTTTGTCTCCATTTCTTCTTCCTCACTTCTTCCTCAAAGCTTTCTTTCTTCACTTTTCTTAAGATCTTCAAGCTTTTTGGAGTAATTCTTGTTGGTTTTTCTCAAGCTTCACCATCAAGGAGGTAACAACTCCATTCCTCACTTCTTAATCTCTCTTTAATCTCTACTTTCATGGGGGGTTTAGTTTTGAACTTAAAACTTCAAAAATCTATAAGAAATTATAGAAAAATCCTATGATCATGAAATCAATTTTTATGAACTCATCAAGATCTTTGTATTCATCATTCAAGAGCATAGAACACAATCACATGGCTGCCCTGTTTTTGTTTCATAGGGCTGAAACCCTAGGGGTGTGAGAAGATGAGATTTTGTTGCATTTCTTAGCAAATAACCCTGGATTTCATCTTTCTATTGCTTAGATGTCTTGAATCCATGAGCTTGAAGCCAAATAAAATCCCTAGCCTAGAGTACTAAAGAGAACCGAATTTATGCCATAGATGAGTTGGATGATTTTGTTTCAATTTTCAACTTGTGACAATTTTCCTTAACACTAGACTACTCTATGATTATAAATCCAAGAGTATGTGAAATTTTGAGAATCCTAGCCATATTTTCTTATACATGGCCGAAGCTAGGAGGGGGCATGTAGTAGAAAATTTGATGATTTAAAGTTGTTGTATTGATTGATTGATTGATTATATGTAGTTGCCGACGAATAATCGGACGAGAAACCGGGCGACTTTTGGACCGATTGGACAACTTTGCGCTTATTGGGAACTTCAAGAGGTAAGGGGGAAATGCCTGAGGGATTCTCCCGATGGCTACATGTCATCATATGTGCTCTATATGTATGTAATTAAGTTGTATGGTGGGTGATTTATTTACTTTCGACAATTATTTGATTTGTTGATAATTGTTTATTAATATGTGATATAGTAGTTGAATATGCAATTTAAATGTATTATCTGCTGTAAAATCTGGTGTAACATATTATGATGTTGATTGTTGATTAGGAAGCCTGACAGTGGTTAGTGCGCAATTAACTAACGGGGATAAAAGCCTTGAAAATTTTTGAATTAAATGCCAAAGATTTATTTGGGAAACGATGGGTATTTTCAACGACGCAAGTTTTCTAAAGAAAAAGTTGATCCAAAAGTAATTTATGAAGTTCGTAGGAAAAGTATGTTTTTAAACGCTAAAACGATGTTTTAATGCCGAAAAGATATACGAAAAACGTTTTCGAAAACAGTAATGTTGTTCTGGGACGACGTTTTTGGTCTCAGCTGTTTCCTTCAAAAATTGGTTTTTGGGAAAGGGACTTTCAATAAAAAAGTTAAGTTTTACCATAATTTGATGGTTTACAAATAGTTTTCAAAACAGAAAAGTTTTCTGTAAAACGAGTTTTCCCAACTGTGTAAAATCCGACAACTTGGATGAGTTGCTGAGTTTTCATTTTGGATTTGTTTTTCACAGAACGAAAAATGATGATAAACGATGAAACGTGAACCTAGCATATGAGACGTCTGAATGCTAGTGTTCTATAAAAATAGCACAAGAGGCCGTGCAATGATGTTATGGACTGTGTGTCCTATGGACTATGTGTGCTCCTCTTGTTATGAGGAAATGAAATTAAGGGTAAATACTGTTTTCTATTATCATGGACCTTGGGCTGGTGCATCAGTCTAGGGCTCCACGATTGAGCACTCGGACGTTTCGTCCTGTGTTAGAAGTTTTAAAACAGTGTAAATTGTGAATAGTCGGGAGCTTTGAGCTACGACAACGAAAGAATGAACAGAAAGAAAAGTGGCAAGACTTGGAACGTTTTTTTCATGCATTTGTTTTTAGGCAGACGTGCCATCTGGATTGGGGGACCTTGATAGCAGGGAACCCTGTGATGACTTTAAGTCATTGTGTAACACTGTGCCTTGATGGACAATGGTGTCATACAACTGACGAATATTGTGCCTTGAGTTGGACAATATCGTATGACCATTTACAGTTTATCAAGTACCACTGAATGTAATTCCATGTAATCGCATAATATCATGGTGTTCCTGTACTTCCGAATAAGCACTTAGGTGCTGGTCATTGTGCCTAGGGCCAATGTACCTTGAGCCTGATCAGCTCAGTTTTTACACAAGGGTGTCCGGAGATTAAGTAAAGAATTAGATGATGAACATTGAAGTGTCATGCATCTCTTTTGAAAATAACAATGGTTGTCGGGTATGTGACCCTATGATATATTACTTGTTTATCAGTAGACCTTACACATAATAATTATTTATGCTTACGTGTTATTGATGAGATATACATGTTGTTATCGTGTGTGAATCCATATATTGGTATCTCACCCTTACATCTTCAGATGAATTCCAAGATGCTGCTAGAACATTCGGGGATCCATTCCCTGACGTTCGAGTATGTGGAGGAGCGTGATGTACGAGAAGTCATAGTGTTTTAGTAGTAAGACCAGCTATAGGATATATCCTATTCAATTTTTGAACAACAGTTAGTTAATTACTCTGGCTACTGATAGCCATGACTATTTTGTATGGCCGTATGTATAAGGCCTATGTAGTATATTATGGTACCTTATTATGTATACTCTGCTTGACGTTATTTACATGCATGTTTATGTAACGTTGATGTATGGTAAGCTAAGTTAGGAAAAAATTTTATCACGGATTTTCACAATAAGTTAAATACTAGAACAACTTATTTTCCGAAAGTAACCACCAAAATTAATTGAAGTTTATTTTCCGCAACGAGTAACCATGTGGTGCCCCAGAAGGGGGTGTCACATGGATGGATTTGGACGCTCAAGCTTGGACCCTCTGACCAGTGACTGGCAGTGATGGGACATAAAGTGACACGCAGCGACTGGCACGTGATGGGTGGTGCTTTAGCGGTGAGGAAACATCAATGCTCAAGCATTGAGGAAGACAACGCTCAAGCGTTGCAACGCTAGAGAGTGGAGTTCCAGAACGCTAAAGCGTTCTCAGCAAAGTTTTATCTCTATAAATAGTTGTTCATTTTCAACTTGCACGAGTTTTACAGTTCTTAGCTGATACAGAGAGCACGAGAGTGAAGGTCCAGAGGTGAGGTTGAAGCTTTGATCTTGAGTTGTGACTCGTTCGTTCGTCCGATTCCAATTCTGATCGTGTTTTCGTGATCAGCGCAACTTCTACTCCAATTCTACCAGTTTACTTTCGTGATTTGTCAAGGGTAAGCCGAGGTTCTGTATCTACCCGCATTGTACCTATACATTGTTATCTTTTGGTTTAAGCTTCTTTTCACGGTTTTAACTCCATATTAGGGTTAATGCTATGGTCTATATGTTATTTCCATGATTAGGGCAATTTTGAGAGCTGCGTATGGAACCCTTAGGAAGCAAGAAGGCTGCGGCTGTGAGGCAAGGAGAGGAGCAAAGGAGTGCTCGTGGTGTTCATAGTTATCGCCGTATTCGCTACCAGGTGGGGAGAAAGAGTTACACACGTCGGGGAGGCAAGAGCAGTCCATACAGTTGTATTGTATGTGTTATGTGTTATGTGTATAGGGGAACCCTAAACCCTATGTGAGGTTGAGCCCTGACAAAGTACCTAAACCCTAGGTTTAGTCTACTTTGGGCTATCACCGCTGTATTTGATACCCTAAGTTAGCAGATTTGTGAGGCATGCATATATGTGATATTTGATGATATATGTGTACCTGCTATCTATGATAACTGTTAACTGCAAAAGATGCATGAAATATTATTGATGATGGTATATTAATATGTTATGTTGTTTATTGCTTTGTTGAGCATGTTGATAATTGATGAAATATTGCATTATATCTGGAAATACATGTATG
The DNA here is from genome assembly GCA_039655645.1 of Ammopiptanthus mongolicus. NCBI lineage: Eukaryota > Viridiplantae > Streptophyta > Magnoliopsida > Fabales > Fabaceae > Ammopiptanthus > Ammopiptanthus mongolicus. Next base: position 53,957,322 of record CM077349.1, read on the forward strand.
TATGAGATTCGGAGGCTCAGCATGATTAGGGCTTTGACCTTGTGTTGGATGTTTAAGCTGATAATGGTTAAAAGCTGAGGTATAGTGGAGCTTGGAGCTCATAAGGTTATGATGGGAGCTTGGAGCTCATATGTGTACCCGTGGAGCGTGGAGCTCGTGTATGTATCCTGGAGCTTGGAGCTCATATGTGTACCTGTGGAGCTTGGAGCTCATGTTGCTATAAAAACAAGTTTGCATGTGTTGCGATATCAGCTCAAGAGAGATGGATGACATCCATAACATAAGCATTTGATGCCAAGTGGCGAGCTGTATGCTGTGAGGTATACGAGGTTGGTGCACCGAGTGCGGGTGCGAAAAACGGAAGGGAAGTTTTGTGTGACCTCGAGGATATACTAGACACAGGTGTACCCACAAGAGACCGATGAGGTAGCTCCTATCGTGTCGTGGTGGAACCAGGGCACGTCCTACTATCCCGACTGGACCCTGAGTCTTTCCAGTTGCCGGTGGATCTTCCGAGGAGGCCCAGTTAACCCTCTTTGTTTGGGACAGTTGAGCGGTAATGCACTCTTATGGGTGACGGCGAGCGGAACGGATTACCGGAACAAACCAACTTATGGTCCGTTAAGCGGACGAGATGTTGCCCTTTGTAGGGTGTTTAGTACCGGCCGGCATAGAAAGAGTATGTGTACATCTAGCTAGGGAGTGACCGTGGCGTCGTGATATTGAGATATGATTGTGTTCGCTATATGTTATGCATTGCATCATCCCTGTTATAGATGCGCTGTATATCTTGTCTCCCTGTATTTCTTTGTATGTATACTTTCGGTTCTGCCGATAGACGACGAGTTAGTAGAGGATCAGAATGGACTCGAGGCTTCACCCATTCATCACAGGAGCACCGCGGATGCCGGTGCTGGGAGACCTTGAGATAGTCAACCACGATGAGAGGGGATGGCAGGTGGACCCCTCGACCTTTTTGGCCGTGTATACCGGACCTGTAAGCTTGATCTTCCGGGGCGGCACTCCGTCATATGTAGACATCATCGGACCTTATCGAGTGTATCATTTTCTTCCTTTCTCTCGGATGTGGCACCCTCCGAGGCAGAGAGAGCGGGACTACTTGTGGGCGGCACCCCAGTCTTCCGTCGTATCTAGCAGGAGAGGCTTTGTGCACTGGGAACAGCGCAGGCGCTCGGAGCGGTACTTGCGGGCAACCCAGAGGCATAGGATTGTAGTGTCGAGTTCCTCGTCCGAGTATGAGCCTATGCAGGTTTATAGGCACACTCATGGAGAGGGACAGGGTAGTTCAGGGCATCCTCACCATTGAGGGTGAGAGCCAGCCAGTGCGTCCCTAGGATTGTGTAGAGAGGTTTTTGATGTACTTGAGAGTGGGCTGGGGAGTGTCCTGGTGAGCCTGAGAGCTTCTTTTTGGAGGTCATAAGATGTACTTTGTTTATGCTTTCAATTACTTTTTATGTACTTTCGTCTGTAGTACTACTTAGCCCTACTGATAGGGCCATCATGTATAAATATCAGTACTGCATGTGTTTCTTATAACCTGTTGTGCTTACTCTGATATTGTGCGCTTTTGAATTGATTACATGTTATCGTTGTTTTTAACAAGCGCGTAATCGTTAAGTTATAATTAATAAGTATATTGGATTCTAAATAATGGGGCTTCCTCGAGTGGGACTTGGGGACGTCACAATCATAATGATTTTTCAAATTTTGAGAAGATGTGGTTTATTTATTCATGATTAGAAAAAATATTTTCCAATATAGTGTGATCATGAATTTATTTAAAGCTTTTGTATTAATTCTTCAAATAAGATATTTCTTTTTTTTTTTAAAGCAAAAAATAGGGCCTCATTAAAACCTAAGGGTACAAAACTCTCCTTAGGGATAAAAACACCAAAAGGGTAAAAGAGTACCCATATTGCCTAATTTATTAGAAAAAAATAATACAAATAAATCATGGGGGGCTTAAACCAAACCCATGAAAAAAATTAAGAGAACCTGTAGTTAGGCAACCCTAATCTATTTCTAAGGAAAGGCGCAAAAACATCATTAGGAAAAAAGTCCATCCATTGAAATCCAGAAATAGCTAAGCCGTGAGAAGCTAGTCTATCAGCACAATCATTGCCATCTCTGGAAATATGGGAACATATGAATCTCATCGGGAAGTGAAGTGCATGCAATTATTCCATCTGTTTCTAAGCCTTCAAGGGACCAACTTACAATCACTAAAAGCAGAAATGACTAAGGATGAGTCACATTCCAACCAAAGAGTATACCAACCCTTTCCAAAAGCTAACTCAATAGCCAATATGGCTTCAATTAACTCAGCTTCAAAAGCAGTACCGATGCCCAAGTTCTGAGTAAAACAGCCTATGGTAGCAGCCTTGCTGTCCCTGAAGATACCACCACAAGATGAAGGGCCTGGACACCCCTTGGCAGCTCCATCCGAGTTGCATTTAATCATGTTAGCCAGGGGAGGCTTCCATAAAACCTCTCTAATTTTAGGAGCAGAATGGAAGTGAAGAGGCACTGAGAAAGCCTTCAATAAAGACAATTCATCAACATCATTCCGCAAAAAACCTTGACTGAGATTACCAGCAAGAGATACACCAGCAATGATCTCATTAATAGCATGAATCATGCTGAAATCCTTACTGTCAAATCGAGCCTTGTTTCTGTTAGACCAAATAACACAAAGAACATACACAATGCTAGCTGCAACCACATCCAAAGCTTGGGAACTCCAACCTTTAGTACAACCTTTAGTACAAGCTTGGGAACTTCAAATTAGATATTTCACTTTTATAGAAAAGTGAAGAATTAATTATAACTTTAATAACAAGAGAATTTTAATTTTTGAATAAAAAAACATTCTCTTTTGTTATTCCTTTATTCCTTCTAACATTAATCCCATTTATTGTGTAGGTTAATCAATCACAATCTTTTAGATATTCAAGTAGAATTAATGTGATATAATAACCCATAAGATATGTTTAGAATATCTGAGATCATTTAACATTATGTATATAGAAGGAATTATTCAAAATATGATTTCACAAAAAATTGTTTTGTATTTGAAATATTTTGACTTTGAATTATTTCTTTTAGCAGAAAGAGAATAAGGCCAGATTTTGTCTCCTAATAAGATATTAATTAGGGAATTAATTAAGATTTGATTTGACAATATTTTTAAGCATATTTTCCCTATGAATATTATTTCTCGAACAATAATCGATTATGCACCCTGCAATAATCGATTATACTGCCTCTGGTCTCTTACCATGGCATTGCCCATTTCCATAATCGATTTTGAGCTTACTATTTCGTGGGAAAAATTAGGATTATTATATAATCGATTATCATAATCGATTATGAAGCTACTGTTTTTCTCCCTAGTTTTCTCGAGGGACTATAATCGATTATATAATCGATTATCCTATCATATTTTTAGATTTTCGCAGCAACGGAGATTTTGATAATTTTTCTATGCGGCCCTATAACTTCTTTTGAGTAATCCTATCTTTTACAGAGATTTTTACCCATTAAGATAGACATAATATGCTTGACATAATATTTAACCATATAGGCATAACAAGCATATACATGTATGACATATAATCAATTATAGTATAAAGCTCTTACGTCATTTTTGTGTCAATCAAGAGTTTTCAGCATGTATTTCAGCATGTATTTCAACATACCTCCATTAATCAAGTTTTCACATTTGAACATGCATACGAGGTAGAGGGTAGAGTTACCTTATTTTGAGAATTCCCAAGACTACTCTTTTCTTACTCGCTTTTGTTTGATCTCACTTTCATTTGAGTTGTCCATCAAGAGAATTGTTGCTTCCATTTGTGATTCCACTTTCAGACTTACGAAACATTCCTCTTTACGACGCTTGACTTGTGTGACATCATTTCTTGGCATGATCTTGAGGATGACTTTCCTCCAATGACTTTTGCCCTTTCCTGCAATTACTTTCAATTTCAAAAACATTAGTGATAAGGTAATAATTATCAAGAGTATTTAAAATGTCCTTGGCACAGTCACACTCTTTGATTCTCTCATAGGCGTCTTTGTATAAGCAATTTTGGAGAATTTCCATAGCTTTGAGATTCAAGCAAAAACAATTTTTCCCAAACTCAGTTTGTTGCTCTTTGGGTTTTGTACTGGGTCCATAGACTCCAATTTCCCATAAGTCCACATCAATTGACTTCATGTAAAATTCAATTTTTGCACGCCAGAAAACAAAATCCTCACCATCAAAGAATGGTGGATTGTTAATATTAAAACCAAATTTCATAATGAAAACGTTTTTCGAAAGAGGTTGCTATCAAGGATCTTAACTCTGAGCTGTTAAGCTACTAACCAGAGCCGAATCTCTGATACCACTTGTTGGCCATGGTAACCAATACCCAAGAGGGGGTGAATTGGGTTATGAAATAAAAATGAAAACTTTTTATACAATCAAAAACCCTTTGTTAAATTCACACAGAATTTGCAGCGGAAAATAGTTTGATAAACAATTATGAAGAGATAAGTTAAGAATAGCAGGACACAAGTATTTTATCCTGGTTCAGCCATGCACCGCCAGTGGCCTAATCCATTCCCCACTCCACCTATGGGATTTTGTTCCACTATAAAAACAAGCTTAACTGGTGCTTGCAACCATTTTACAAAACCAAGCTTAACAGGTGCCTGTAACCTTCACAATAACAGAGCACTTCTCATAAACCAGGGATATCATCTCCCCCAGTGAAAAAGCCTCAAATAACCCCAAGCTTAACAGGTGCTTGTAACCTTTCGAGCACTCCTCACAGACCAGGGATATAACCTCCCCCAGTGACAGAGCCTCAACCAAGCTTAACAGGTGCTGGCAACCTTCCGAGCACTCCTCACAAACCAGGGATGTAACCTCCCCCAGTGATAGAGTCTCAACCAAGCTTAATAGGTGCTGGCAACCTTCCGAGCACGTTGGTACTCAAAGAAATGGATTGAGTTGTTTGACTCTACCAATATAATGCACTCACAATAGTGTAGATAAACAACTTGAAGAACAACAAAATACAATCAAGAACTTATGATAATCCAAGTATAACAATGGCTCAAGTGATTTTCAAAATGAAGAGAAAAGAGTAGAAAATGATTTAATCAAAATAATAGCGCGTTCTCTCTTAACCTCTCTTCTTCTCTTTCAAAGGCCCTCAAAATGTATTTATAGACTTTTGAAATATGGCCATTAGGAATTATAAAAGATATTTTATTAATTAAAAACAAATTCCATTTCTGGTAAATCAATTTGAAAACTGGCCGTTGGAGCCATTAAATGTAGCAGATAAAGAAATAGAATTCTCTCATTTAAGCGCATCATAATAGATTATAATATGTCCATAATCGATTATGGATTTATTGCCATAACTGGGATTTTCTATAAAACATACATAATCGATTATCCTAATCGATTAAGGCTTTTCTGTAAAAACCACCCAGTTCGTAAATGGTCATAATCGATTATACCTTTGCTGTTAGCCAAAAACATTTTTCACGTGGAAACACAGACTGACCATAATCGATTATCCTAATCGATTATTGTTTCCCAAAAACATTTTTCAAAGATAAAACCTTTTTCAACCAAAAGGGAAACCAAAGAAATTTTTCAAAAACATTTTTGATAAAACAATTTTAAAACAATTTTGAAAAATGTAACACCCCAATTTTTTCAAGCTTTCGAGCTTTCTATTTTAATTAAACAGTATTTATTTGTTTGCATTTTATTGGAGTGTTTAGAGAGTGAAATAAAATAATCCGAGACCATAGTCATGCTCTACGCTATCGTAGGAAGCTATGGTTAAAATTTGGTCAAAAACGTAGACGGAGCCCGGACTATGTTTTACACTGACAATATGATTTTACTGCTCGGACGACCTAATTTTGACTTGTGAAAGAAACAATTAGGTTTTATATTTTATTTCCACCAATATTGGTTATTCTGAAAATTTTCAAAATAAATAAGTCGTTATATCGAAATCGGTTGAAAATGAAGCTGAATACGGATTTTTCGGGACTGCTAAAGGATAAAGCTCATGTCCTTTTCAAGGACAACTCACCTATGTGAGTCATCTAGTGACTCACCACAGTAATCATGACTTACTGGTATAAATGACCATTATGCCCTTAAAACTTAACAAAATTACCATTTTACCCTTTAGCAAAATTTCCATTCTATCCTTATTTACTAAGATTAAAACACCAATCTTCCACTCATTTTGAGCTCTCTTTCACGCAGCCCCCTCCCCCACCTTCTCCTTCTTCTCTTTTCATTTTCTCTCTAAAATCCTCCATAGAAATCAACAAGTTTCCGAATTCTCAAGAAGGAAATTCAATTAAAGTGATTAGGAGAAGTTTCAATCTTTACAAATCTCCACTAAACAAGAGGTAAGCTTCACTCTTTTCTCTAGAAATCATTAGAGTTATGATGTAGGTGGAGGTTAGGGTTTTACCTTCAAAAATTCATAACTAATTGTAGAAAAATAATATGTTCATGAAATTAATCTCTATGAACTCATTAAGACCTCTAGATTCATTTTCTAAGAGCATCACATGGCTGCCCTGTTTTTGCCTCATAGGGCCGAAACCCTAAGATGGTAGTTGGATGAGATTTTGGTTTAAGTATTGGAAAATAACCATGGATTTCACCTTTCTAATGTTTAAATGTCTTAAATTCAAGAGCTTGAAGCAAAATAAAATCCCTAGCCTATATTTCTATAAATGGCCGAAATTGTGCCCTAGAAAAGTTGAATGAGTTTGTTTAAATTTTTCAACTTATGACAATTTCCTTAACTCTATACTACTCTATGATCATAAATCTAAGAGTATGTAAAATTTGGAGAACCCTAGCCAATTTTGCTAGTCATGGCCGAACCTACACCTAGGAAATTACTAGGTTATTTTACAAGCTAAACTTATTTCATGATTTTGTAATGAAGGATCAATAGGATAGTCGTAGCTGGGCGATTCGGGGAGGACGCTTAGACCTCTTGAGTGGGAGAATTACGGACTCAGGGAAAACTTAGAGACCGGAGGACACAAATCTGAGTAGACTACAAAAGGTAAGGGGGTTTTCCTGAGGGGTTTTATGATAACTATGTGTTATTGGTGTGTTGTCTGAATCTATTGGTTTGACTGTATGTTGGTTGTTTAAGTCCTGCTCAGATATTATTTGATATGTTGATGACTATCTGCAGTTATGTGTTCGAGTATTTTAATGCATGTGATAGACTATATTATCTGCTATATGCTTGCCTTGTTAATTGTATTGGTGTGAATTGCTGATTTGGTAAGCCTGACAGTGGTCAGTGCTCAATTAACTAATAAAGATAAAAGCTTTAAAAAGCTTTGTAGTAATACCAAAGATTGATTTGGGAAAAACGTTGGGGATTTTCAACGATGCTAGTTTTCTAAAGGAAAAGAGAAATCCTAAAATATTTTATGAAGTTAGTAGGAAAAGTTAGTTTTTAAGAGTAAATTGATTTTTATGTGGAAAAGTAAGTCAAGTTTTGGAACTTAGAATGTCTTAACGCTAAACGATGTTTTAATTCCGAAAAGATTTACGAAAAACGTTTTCGAAAAACAGTAACGCTGTTATGGGACGACGATTTTTGGTCTCAGCTGTTTCCTTTAAAAAATAGTTTTTGGGAAGGGACTTTACAACAAAAGATAAGTTTTATTAGAAGCAGTTTCCAAACAGAAAAGTTTTTCTGTAAAACGAGTTTTCCCAACGATGTAAAATCTGTCAACTTGGATGAGTTGCGGAGATTTCGTTTTGGATTTGTGTTTCACAGAATGAAAAAAGGTGAAAAACGATGAAAAACATGAACCTAGTATGCGAGATGTCGGGATACTAGTGTTCTGTAAAAATAGCACGAGAAGCCGTGCAACAATGTTGTGGACTGCTTGTACTGTGGACTGTGCGTTCTCCTCTTGTTATGGGGAAACGTCCTCTTGTTATGAGGAAACGTGATTAAAGGTGAATGATGTTTTCTATTACCACGGAACTTGGGCTGGTGCATCGGTCTAAAGTTCCGCGATTGAGCACTCGGACGTTTTGTCTTGTGCTAACGATGAAAAGTTGTAAAACAGTGTAAATTGTGAATAGTCGGGAGCTTTGAGCTACGACAACGAAAGAACGAACATAAAGAAAAGTAATAAGACTTGAAACATTTTTCTCATGCATTTGTTTTTAGGTAGACGTGCCATCTGGATTGGGGGACCTTGATGGCAGGGAACCCTGTGATGACTTTAAGTCATTGTGTAACATTGTGCCTTGATGGACAATGGTGTCATACAACTGATGAATATTGTGCCTTGAGTTGGACAATATCGTATGACCATTTATAGTTTATCAAGTACCGCTGAATGTAATTCCAAGTAATCGCGTAATATCATGGTGTTCATGTACTTCCGAATAAGCACTTAGGTGCTGGTCATTGTTGCCTTGGGCCAATGTCCCATGAGCCTGATCAGCTCAGTTTTATGTATACAACAGTGTTGGGATTCTCCGGAGATTAAGTAAAGAATTAGATGATGAATATTGAAATGTCATGCATTTCTTTTGAAAATGACGATGACTGTCGGGTATGAGACCCTATGATATACTACTTGTTTATCCAGTAGAATCTTATACGTAATGATTATGCCCATGTGCTGTTGATGTGTAATGCACGTAGTTATCGTGTTTGACTCCATATCGATATCTCACCCTTGCCTGTAAATGTTGGACACCCTGTTGTGTTTTTGGATACATGTATAGATGCATTTCAGTGGATGTCTGGGTCAGTTCGGGACCCCGAAGTTGGAGTCTCTTTACATCGACGGCCAAGATGTGTGGATTGGCAACGACGAGGCTTAGTCTCATGGGTTTGAAGTATACTAGGTAGTATACTCTATCGTCTTTAGATGTCTCTTTAGACCAACTTTTAGGATTTTTGATGTACGTGTTGTATACTAAGAGATTGGGAACATGATGTACTCTAAGTTGAGCGATTATTATAAATGATGAAGGTTAAATTGTTTTATATGATTGTTCTGTTTTGTTGTTGGTATCAGATTTCTATAACCACTCGAGTGAGTGTTTTTCAAAAAAAATAAAAAATAAAACGTTTATAGTTTCTGCAACGGGTTACCATGTGATGTCCCAGAAGGGGGTGCCACAAAAAATATCTTTTAGAAAACTTGAGCCATTATCACCTTCTCATACCTTACATTAAATCTAAGACCTTTCTCTATAACTATCTTTGAAGCTCATATTTCTTGGTCTTGAATTCATGGGATTCTTTCAGAAAATGTCTTTAATAAATTTTGCTCTTCAAGGTCTTTGGCATTTCTTCTCTCAATCTTTGTGATCCTGATTGATCTTGAATCTTGGCTCTTTGCTTCATTTGGCTTTAAAACATTCACCTGTACTTTTCTAAAAATATTTCTCATGGAATATATTAGTTCAAGATATATTAATTCTATGCCCAAAGCCTTATATTATATAAAGACATATTGTAAAATAATATTCCAATTAATTATTCTTATGTCTTTATTTAAATGTGATCAAATAATATCAATAATGTATTTATCATTTATGTTAAATTGATAATCACATTACTTCATAATTAATTTTCCATAGGCATATATGATAATACCAAATTTAATTTCTATGCCTTTTAATCAAATGCATATCACAAGTATTTGTCACATGTGTATATACTAATAAATCATTTTAATCATATAACACATGTATATAATCCATTCAAGGTTAGTACAATGATATATCATTTGACAACATAAAATGTGTTCTCCCCTTAATATACTATTTGTCAACATCAAAATGTATTCTCTCATTTATACTCTATTTGTCAACATCAAAACCTAGATGGCAATATGGTTCACTTCTCCCCTTTTTTGATGGTGACAAATACTTAGCAAATATATATTGATATTTCATTTTTAATCTTTCTCCCCCTATGTAACACAGATGTTAATTTGCTATTTTCCCAAATTATGATTAATTCCTTTGCTGTTTATGATATTTGCTCTTTCTCCCCCTATTTGGCAACAGCAAAAAGAATTTCAAACTCCTCCAAAAACTGTGCATTTAAGATAAAGGATTCTCCCCCTAAAGATTTGCCTTAAAGATTTAGGGAACCTTTCTACGTTGTAGGCTTAGTGCACATAGGAGTTAAAAATAGAAACATATACATACATATATATATATATATATATATATATATATATATATATATATATATATATATATATATATATATATATATATATATAAGATCATGAAGGATATTACGCTTAATGCAAACATTGGATCTTTTGTAATTTTTCGCCCCATAATCGATTATTATTATTCTCATAATCGATTATTGATGTTCTGTTTGAGGTATATTTATGATATCACGTGTTTGGTCAATACCACATGTTATTGAAATTGTTCGTACTACTTGTTGATAATATTATACCATTTGAACAGTGTAGATACCACTTGAATTGATATACCACTTGAATGATTATTTGTTATTGGAATTTTTACCGCTTGTTGTAATATACTATTTGAATGATTGATTTAGCACTTGTTGGAATGATGAAATTAGTTAATATCACTTGATGATTCTGGTTGAATTAATGAAGTGCTAAAGAATTTAAGGTGCATGAATGTGTAACAAGGAAAGCAAGCACACTTTTATAATACAAAACTTAACACTTCATCCCTACCTACTAAGAAGCCCTTAACTCCTATTCCAAAGTCTTTTCTTTTGGTACCCAGATATTGTCAACCTTAACAAACCCTAAAGATATAAGATAATCTTCATTTATGCTTTCATTGGGATTTGGCTCTATTCCTTCTTCTCTTCCTAATGGTATGTCAAAAAGATGGAATATCTTCGTTATTTGTATGGGGTAGAGGAGATGCGAGGCTGTCTTGGAGTATGCGCAGTCAATCATATGTTTGAAGATAGCAGCTGCCCAGTTAATTTCTTTTTTCCTTTTTATTGCCCACATAAGGATAATGTCTTTTTCCGAAATTCTTGTTATATTGTGTCCTCTTGGAAGAAGACAACGATCAAGAACAAAGCGGAACAATTTCTCTTCAGATTTAAGGTTCTTGAAAGAAATTGATTTTGAGGAAGGATCATAGAGGTTGACAATTTTCTTCAATGCTCTCTCTCTCTCTTGAATGAGTTATTCCATATAAATTTAGGATTCTCAAGAGAGATGTCAATGCCTTGGTCCGGAAGATGTGAAATGTAGAACCAGGTTTCAAAGGGTACATTGATTTTTGTTCCTTTGACTTTTGAGGTTATGGTTCTAGAGTTTTTATGATAGTTGAAATTTGCGTAAAACTCTTTTACTAGTGAAGGATATACCTCATGTTTGCGAGAGCAGAAGGATAGGAGATTAACTTTGGAGAGAGTATGATTCAGCTTGTAGGAGGACTCCAAGAAGGATGAATGATCAAGGTGATATAGCGAAGCAATGGGTCTTTCCAGACAGTGAGTATAGATTCGCTTTTCCTGAGTTTTGGAAGCAAGGAGTTTTTCTACTATGGGAGAGATCTTCTTCTTTGAGGAAGACTTCTTGCGTTTTGGACACGAGGAGAGAGGAGAGGAAACCATGATGTAGTTTTTCTCTAATCGATGTTTGTGCTTTGATTGAATGTTCAATGAGTATTTAAGCACTTTACTTAATTAAGCAAATATAGAGAAATACAATTTAAGATTTTTTCTTCGTAACTTTTAAATAATCTCATAAGAAAATTGACCATTGATTTGAGTTTTCAAATCTTGGCTAGATTTGGGAAGGAGATAATTTATGAGAAATTTGCATAAAAAATATCTTTCCACAATCTTAAGGGTGTTCCAATTTTGAGCATTTGTGGTGAATTTAATGATCTCAATAAATTAGACAAATTTGAATTTTGGTCTAATTAAAGCTTTTTAGAAATGATCCTTAATTTATAAAGCAAAATTTCCAAACATTTATTTTTTTAAATATAGAGCATATTTGGAAATAGTCTCTTAATAGACTTTTCAAACCAATTAAGGATTCTAATACCACTATCATAATGATTTTTCAAATTTTGAAAAGATGTGGTTTATTTATTCATGATTAGAACAAATATTTTCCAATATAGTGTGATCATGAATTTATTTAAAGCTTTTGTATTAATTCTTCAAATAAGATATTTCATTTTATAGAAAAGTGAAGAATTAATTATAACTTTAATAACAAGAGAATTTTAATTTTTGAATAAAAAAATATTCTCTTTTGTTATTCCTTTATTCCTTCTAATATTAATCCTATTTATTGTGTAGGTTAATCAATCACAATCTTTTAGATATTCAAATAGAATTAATGTGATATATTAACCCATAAGATATGTTTAGAATATTTGGGATCATTTAACATTATGTATATGGAAGGAATTAATCAAAATATGATTTCACAAAAATTTGTTTAGGAGAAAGGGAATAAGGCCAGATTTTGTCTCCTAATAAGATATTAATTAGGGAATTAATTAAGATTTCATTTGACAATATTTTTAAGCATATTTTCCAATATAGTGTGCTCCTGAATTTATTTAAAGCTTTTGTGTTAATTCTTAAAATAAGATATTTCACTTTTATAGAAAAGTGAAGAATTAATTATAACATTTATCAAATGCCCTATATTGATCCTCTTTCCTTCTAAGACACAATAGAGGAGCACCAGTCGCTCCTTCTTCACAGTTTCAGTATCGGCAGTGGGGGAGAGTTTGTGCCTCAGAAAGTGATACCAAACCTTGACTAGGGGTTTTAGGGAAGACCTGGCAGTTTTCATTTGATTTCCAGAAGTTGGTAACCATTGTGTCCCTGGAACAATCACAACGTCCTTCATAGCAGTCAGCTGCTTCACAATAGCCTTTTTCAGCAGAGGCTGGTATTTTTCTTCCTCTTCACCCAAGTGCAACTTCAAATTGATGGTCTTTGTAGAGAAGCTAGTCTTGCACCCACGCACCATGGAATAGGTTTACTCAAGCCCTCTAATGTTCGCATAGAACTCGCGGACAACGGGAGTGGAAAACCCAGTTGGGTGACTTGCGAACCGCTTCCACTTGTGCTTGTCAATCACTGCGCAACTTCATCAGGGAGACCATAAGGGACTTTGTTAGAGATGGTGATCCCCTTTTCAGCATGGAGTTCCCTTAGAATAGTGACATTGTGGTACCTTGCTACAACTTCAGCATCCACGAATACCTCATATGCCTCAAATTCATCACTGGACGTGGGCTTGGTCCTCTTTACAGCACAATGCTTCACGCGAGGCATGGTGGAAAAGTGATGGAGGAAAGGGATGGAGGTTGGAGATGAAGAAATTTGACGGAAATTAGGGCTCGGATTGGAGAGAGGTGGAAGAGAGTGTGGGTGAGTGAGCAAGGTAGAGAGAGTGATTATAGAGAGGGCAGTGATGGGTGAGTGATGGTGATTGATGGGGGTGGTTGAGAATGTGTGGTTGGAGAGAGATGCGGTTATCAAGAGGGAATAAGTGGTGTGAGAAGTGCTTAGGGAGTTGTGACTGCACGGGAAATCGCTCCACCTTTTCCTCTTCCAAATTTTTAAATTGTTTTATCCAAATTTCGAACTGATGTGACTCGCCCCAAAAACCAGCGCATGGCCCAAATCAGTTACTTTGGCCTCCAACCTGTTTCAGCCCAATGAATAACCACACCACCACCTGGGATAGTTATCCCACCTGCATCCACAACTTCCACTCCTCTTTGTTGATTTTTTTTTTTTGTGTTAGTGCAAATAAAAATACAACAAAAATAATAGAATGAACTAAGGAAAATTTTGCTGGCGTGCCTCCTAGTAGCGCTTGGTTTACAAGTCGTCAGCTTGACCTAGAGCATGTGGAACATCAAGGATCAACCATGATTGTGGTGGCCTGTGCCTTAGCAAATGGGTCACCCCAGTAATGCTCGACCCTTTGCCCGTTTACCTTAAAGGTTCTACTAGAAGCTGCATCAAGCAATTCAATGGCTCCATGAGAGTGGACATGAATGATGGTGAAAGGTCCAGACCATCTAGATTTCAACTTCCCTGGGAACAGCTTCAGCCTGGAATTGAAGAGCAAAACTTGCTCTCCTTTCGCAAAGTCTCTCTTCTGAATTTTTCTATCATGCGAGGCCTTTGTTTTGGCCTTGTAAACTTCTGCTCGCTCATATGAAAACAGCCTGTGTTCCTCAAGCTCATTGAGCTGCAGCATGCGAGCTACTCTAGCCTGTGCTAGATCAAGATTGAGCTTTTTAACTGCCCAGAAGGGTTTATGCTGTAACTCAATGGGCAAATGGCATGCCTTTCCATAGACCAGCCTATAGGGTGACATCCCTATGGGGGTATTGTAGGCAGTCCTATATGCCCAAAGAACATCTTCCAAATGAAGGGACCAGTCTTTTCTGCTTGGGTTCACCACTTTTTTCCGAAATTCTTTTTATTTCCCTATTGGACAGCTCAGCCTGCCCATTGGTCTGTGGATGGTATGCTGTAGCAACTTTATGCCTCACCCCATATTTTGTTAGGACACCCTCAAACAGCTTGTTACAAAAGTGAGTACCTTCATCACTGATGAATGCCCTAGGGGTGCCAAATCTTATAAAAATCTGCTTTTGAACAAACTTCACAACAACTCTAGCATCATTGGTGGGAAGAGCTACAGCCTCCACCCATTTTGACACGTAGTCAACAGCCACCGAAATGTACAGATTACGAAAAGAAAGGGGGAAGGGACCCATGAAGTCTATGCCCTATACATCAAACAACTCAACTTCAAATATGGAATTGAGGGGCATCTCATTTCTATCTGAAATATTGCCTACCCTTTAGCATCTGTTGCAGCCCTTAGCAAAGTTGTAAGCATATTTGAATAATGTAGGCCAAAAATATCCGGCCTGGAGGACTTTAGCAACCGTCTCCATTCCTCCAAAATGCCTCCCACATGGAGATGAATGACAATGCAAGAGAATATCTGGGACTTCCTTTTCGGCCATGCACCTTTTAAGCAATTGGTCAGCACAGTTCTTGTACAAGTATGGCTCATCCCAGTAGAACTGCTTTGCCTGATGGAAGAAACTTTTTCTTTGTTATGAACTTAAATCTAGAGGGACAATACCACTGGCTAGATAATTTACTAGATCAGAATACCATGGTGTTTCAACATCTTCCAGAGAAAGCAACTGCTCATCAAGGAACAGTTCTTTGATCTCAGAATTCTTTGTGGCCTCATTCCCCTCAGACAGTCTTGACAAGTGGTCTGCCACCTGATTCTCAATTCCCTTCTTATCCCTGATTTCTAAGTCGAACTCTTGCAACAAAAGCACCCATCAAATCAGCCTTGGCTTTGCATCCTTCTTGGCAATCAAGTATTTGATGGCAGCATGATCAATATAGATAATAACCTTTGTGCCAACAAGGTAGGGTCTGAACTTGTCAAAGGCAAACACAACAGCCAACAACTCTTTCTTTGTAGTGGTATAGTTCAGTTGAGCTTCAACCAATGTTTTGCTGGCATAATATATAGAGTGGAATACCTTATCTTTCCCCTAGCCCAAGACTGCTCACTGCAAAGTCACTAGCATCACACATCAACTCAAATGGCCTAGACCAATCTGGGGCAGTTATGACTGGTGCAATGATTAGAGCCTTCTTCAGAAATTCAAAAGCTTCCAAACAGTCTGGTGTGGAATCAAAGATCCTGTCATGCTCTAGCAAATGGCGCAGAGGTTTGGAGATTTGGGAGAAGTCCTTGATAAATCTTCTATAGAACCCATCATGTCCTAAGAAACTTCTCACTCCTTTAACTGAGGTAGGTGGTGGCAGCTTTTCAATGACCTCTATCTTGGCTTTGTCTACCTCCATACCCTTCTTAGAAACCTTGTGACCCAACATAATTCTTTCTTTAGCCATAAAGTGATACTTTTCCCAGTTTAACAACAGGTTTGTTTCCTCACAACGATCCAAGACCTGTTCTAGATTTCCAAGGCATCATTGGAATGACTCTCCAAATATTGAGACGTCATCCATAAAAATTTCCATGGTTTTCTCAATAATATTAGAGAATATGGCCATCATGCATCTTTGGAACGTTGCTGGAGCATTATAGAGGCCAAATGGCATCCTTCGAAAGGCAAAGGTGCCATAGGAACAAGTAAAGGTGGTCATCTCTTGGTCTTCGGGTGCTACAGCAATTTGATTGTAACCAGAGTATCCATCCAAAAAGCAATAGAACTCCTTCCCAGAAAGCCTATCCAGCTTCTGATCAATAAAAGGCAAGGGAAAGTGGTCTTTTCTGGTGGCTTTATTCAACTTCCTATAATCCATACAAATCCTCTACCCTGTGACTGTTCTTGTTGGGATTAGCTCATTTTTCTCATTAGCCACAACTGTAACTCCCCCTTTCTTTGGCACACACTGAATTGGGCTTACCCAAACACTATCAGAAATAGGGTATATAATCCCAACATCCACCACTTGTTCACCCCTTTCTTCACCACTTCCTTCATGATAGGATTCAGTCTCCTCTGGCTCTTTATACTATTCTTGGCTTCAGGCTCTACCAATATTCGATGCATACACACACTAGGACTGATGCCTTTAATGTTTGCCATTTGCCAACCAATTGCTTTCTTGTGCCTCTTCAAGGTTTCTACCAAATTGTTCTCTTGATCAGTAGTGAGGAAAGATGAAATAATCACTGGCAAGGTTTCCATGTTTCCCAAATAAACATATTTCAAATGGGCTGGGAGCTGTTTTAGCTCCAGAACAGGTGGCTTCACAACCAAGGGTATATTGTCTTTGAAAGTCTCATCAGTGACTTCCAATGACTCAAATTTTCTGGTTTACATAGGTTGCCTTGCAGTGCATTCCTTCATTTTAGTAAGTTCTTCCAACAAAGTATCATCAGGACCCAAGTCAAGCTCATCGTTACTCAAATCTGTTCTTCCTGTCAGGAACTGTCCTTGCAACAAATTATCAAATGACTGCACAAATGAACATTCTTCCACTCCTTCATCAGGATACTTCAGGGCATGGAACACATTAAAAGTCACATGTTGCTCATTAAGCCTCATGGTCAACTCTCCCTTCTGTACATCTATAAGAGTTCTTCTTGTAGCAAGGAAAGGCCTACCCAGAATAATAGGAACTTCTGTATCTGCTTCACAGTCCAGAATAATAAAATCCATAGGAAATACAAACATATCTACTTTTATCAACACATCATCAATCTTTCCTTCTGGATGTGCAATAGACCTATCTGCTAGTTAAAGTGTCACAGTGGTAGGCCTAGCAATCCCAATGCCTAATTGTTTGAAAATGGACATAGGCATATTAAGTTGATGGTAGCACCTAGATCACATAATGCTCTGCCACAATATGTATCTCCAATGGAACAAGAAATGTTGAAGCTACCAGGGTCTTTCAACTTGGGAGGTACTTTGGCTTGAATCATTAGGCTACATTCCTTTGTCATGGCAACTGTTTCAAACTCCGCAAGCCTTCTCCTCTTGGTTAGCACGTCCTTCATGAATTTTGTATAATTAGGCATCCGCTGCAAAGCTTCAACCAAAGTTATATTGCTGTGCAACTGCTTCATAATTTCCATGAACTTGTTGAACTGCTTGTCTTGTTGGACCTTCCATAACCTTTTAGGAAAAGGAGGATGAGGCCTTTCAGGAACAAATCTGGGCAAGGGCTCAGCTTCTGGAACAGTCTCAGGCTTCTTAGCAGTTTTCTCAGCTGTCTTCTCAATAGTTTCATCTGTTGCTGGAACAGATTCAGTCTCTTCAGTTCTCACCTTGCTCTTTTTCTTCACAATAGTTGGCAACTCAGTTCCACTTCTCAGGTGTATTGCCTTGCACTGCTCCTTACCATGGGGGCTTGATGATGAAGGATTTTCAGTAGAAGAAGGCTGCGTGCCACTAGGTCCGTTGTTCAGTGCATTGGCCAGCTGGCCAACCTGATTTTCAAGGATCCTCATAGACACTCCTTGACTTTGGAACTATGCCTTAGTTTCTGGCATGAATGCCTTTAAGACAGCTTCCAAGGACATTTCTTGATTTGCAGGCGAGGCTTGCTGTTGTTGCCTTGGTTGCTAATTTGTGAATCCAGGTGGAGCATTTATGGATCTGGCAGGAAAGTTTGAGTTCCCTGCTAGAGCATTAGCATTGTTACTCCATGAAAAATTGGGGTGTTGCCTCCACCCTGGATTGTAGGTATTAGAATAAGGATTGTCTCCCCTATTGCTGTTGTAGTTCACATAGTTAACAGATGCAGGATTGCTAAAACAGTCCTCAAACAGATGTCCTCCTCCGTAGTACACACAAGAAACAGCTTCAGCTTGGTTCACTTGTTGTTCGTTTAAAATTGGTTTAGTAACAGTTGCTTGAGCTGCCTAGTTACTCTGGGTTGTAGTAGCTAGGTTTTTCACCATGTTAGTCAAGGAAGCCAACTGAGCAGTAAATGCTATAACTCCATTCACTTCATGAATTCCTGCAGCAGTTGTGCTTTTTCTAGAGGTAAGCCTAGCAGTAGGCCACTAATAACTGTTAGCAGCAATGCTTTCAATCAGCTTATATGCTTCATCATAACACTTGTTCAGAAGAGTGCCTCCTGCAGAGGCATCAAGCATCATTCTAGCAGTTGGTAGCACTCCATTGTAAAAGTGCTCCATCTGAATGCATATTGGAATGCTACGATGGGGATATCTCTTCAAAAGCTCCTTAAATCTCTCCCAAGCCTCATACAAAGGCTCATCATCAAGTTGCTTGAAGGAGGTTATGTCATTTCTCAGCCTTGCATTCTTCACAGGAGGAAAGAACTTGGTCAAAAACTTCTCAGCCATCCTATTCCAAGTATAAACAGAATTGGGCTCCAAATTATTGAGCCATTTCTTAGCCTTGCCAGCCAAAAAAAATGGTAATAGTCTTAATCTGAAGGAAGTGACTCCTAGGTTTCTGAAGTTATTAGACACAGTAAGAAACTGCTTCAGATGCAAATGAAGGTCCTCGGTTGCAGCACCACTGAATTGCCCAATTGCTTGCAGCATCTGGAACATGACAGGCTTGAACTCAAAACGCCAAGCTGTGATTTCGGGAACCACTATACATGTATTCATTGTTGGTGGATCAAATAGGGCATAACCTCTGATAGAACTAGTTCTATCATTGGCTAAAGCCATACTGTTAGATTCATCAACCATTTCAGAATTTGCAGAACTAGTAGCAGTGTTGGAACTGTCAGGGGATTCAGAAATCAATCTCCCCAACTCCACTAAACCTTGGTTCTGCCTGTTCAACCTTCTGAATGTTCTTTCAATTTCAGTCTCTAACTAGTATTCGGGAGTGCTATGCCTGATCATACAGAGTAAAGTACCTGTTGCTATAGCAAAACACTCAACAGATCAGTTGTCTCAACTAACGGAACTATCAACCTAAAACTTGTTAATTAGACACCATTACAATCCTCGGCAATGACGCCAAAAACTTGTTGGGATAAAAATGGTTGATGTGCAAGTATACACAATCGTTTAACAAGTAATAAAGTGTAAGTAAGATCGTTCCTACAAGGATTATATGGTGAATCAAGTACCAAGTTTGAATTAATGGTTCTATTAATTAAGATTAACAAAAGCTGACAAATAGTTGGTGTGTGTGTGTGTCGAGAACAGTTTCAAGAAATAAATGCTAGAGTAATAAAAATGTATTTGTTAACGGATTGGGTAAAACAATTATGGGGAAATATCCCTTGCAACTTCAATCTAGTTTAGTTATGCGTTTGCAGTGCTATGGCAATTGGCTTCAGGAAATGAAAGTTTGTTTTCCAACATTTCTGAGATGAACTTCACTAAACGTCTCCTATTCCTAGGTCCATATTAGTTACATTCACACCTCACTTAAGCTCGTTCCAGCTAGCCTAAGAGTTAGAATGTTCATTCTTAAATCATTCTTCATCATAATTTTCCAATTAATAATTTTACTATTATCTATAAAACAGTTCTACTACACTTAGCTTTTCCAAGCAGCCATGAACTCAAGTTCTAACTAAGGTGATCGAGCTTAATTAAAACACAACCAAATCAAATTTATAGAAAGTGCATTAGCAAAGCATAACATAACATTTACTAGAAATCCATTACAAGTTCAACATCCCATAGCTACAAGAGGTTTAGCTCATATTGAGCTTACAAAAACAAAGAGAAAAACAAGAAATGGAAGAAAAAGCCATTACAATGGAGGAGAGAGAGATAGGGGCGCAGCTGCTGTACTTGCTCCAATAGGGAAGATGATGTCTGATGATTGTTCCCTTGGCTGTCCCCTATTTAGGGTTTTCCAAAATATCTCAAGGTCCTTTCTTCTCTCATCCTTTTAGGGCTAAAAGTAGGTTAGTACAAGTGTTCTTGGCTCAATTCCCTAAGTTTAATGAACTAAATACCAGCCCCACGTGTAGGTCACTATCCTTATCAGCGAAGGACAACTCATCATGTAAGAGAATGTTTTGAGCTTTTGTCGTTTTTCCCAACCAAATTCAGCTACGATTGCTACATCAAATCCTAGAGCAACATCTCCAGTTCAGTGCCTGATTCTCCAAAAACTGCTCTGCAAGAAAAACTCTCAATTAATCACCAAAATAGTTCTAAAAGACATTGTAACACCCCGTTTTTTTGTTTTTAATTAATTAATCAGTATTTTTGTGTTCGTATTTTATTGAAGGGTCTAGAGAGTGAAATAAATTAATCCGAGACCGTAGTTACGCTCTACGCTATCGTAGGAAGCTATGATTAAATTTTGGGTCGAAAACTCAGACGGAGCCCGGCCTACGATTTTCACTGATAGTAGTGTTTTACTACTATCAAGATCTAATTTGGACTCGTGAATGAGACAGTTAGCCTTAGAATCAAATTTCCTAAAATTTTGCGAAAATGGGTCCTGACCTTCAAAAATGAAAATAATAATAAAATATTTGGGCAAAAACTCGAACCTTGGGACAAACGGAGCTGCGTAGGGATTTAACAGGACCCGCTAACGGATAAACTTGATGTCACATCAAGTCACATCACCTCGGGAAGCGTGCCATGACTCGACACTGTCATAATGACAAACGAAAATATATGGACGTGAAAAGACCAAAATACCCCTGGTCTTTTTCCTAAAGGACGTTTACATCCCTAAAATATCTAAATTTGATGACCTCACCCCCTCTCTCTCTCCCTTCACTTTCTTCTTCTTCTTTTCTTTCTTTTCTTCTCCATTTCTTATTTTTCCTCCATAACTTTACCTCCATTTTTCTCAAGCTTCCACAAGGTTTTTCAAGAAAATTTGTGAAGCAAAGTTGATCATCTCATCCTCCTCTATCATCTAAGAGGTATAGACTTTTCTCTTGAGCTCTCAATCTTCATTTTTCTTCATTGAAAATTCATAGTTCAAAGTTGTTCTTCAAACTTCAAAAATCTCTAGAAAATTGTAGAAAAATCCTTTTAATGCTAAACCAATTTCAATGAGCTAGATTCTTTCCCCTCTTTCATAATCCAAGAGCTTGTAACCAAAAGAGCTCTCTAGCTCATATGGGTATCAATGGCCGAAACATAGAGGGAGAAATCATGGGTTTTGCTTCAAGTTTTCATGTAATAGAACTTACGCTAGTGTTGTGTGCACTTGAGGGTCATTGATCCAAAATTTGGCGGAATTTCAAAACCTCTAACCTATTTAACTAAATAGGGGCAGCAGCCTAGTCCTAGGGATTAGGGGGTTTTTAATTAAGCTATATTGATTTTTGGTTGTGTTTTGTTGTATAGAATCGGACAGGACTCGAACGTTCGACCGCGCACCCGATTGACAGTTGCGAAGTCATAGCCGGAGCTGCACATGAGAATCACTAAGGCGGGGGGAAAGAAATTTATCGTCGGGAAGGCAAGCTTAGTATAGAACATATATATATATATATATATATATATATATATATATATATATATATATATATGTGTGTGTGTGTGTGTGTGTGTGTGTGTGTTTGTGTGTGTGTGTGTGTGTGTGTGTGTTTGTGTGTGTGGGGAAACCCTTAAACCCTACTAGAGGTTAAGCCCTAGATAAAGTGCCTGGACCCTAGGTGTAGGCACTTTTGGGCTATCACCACTAAGTTGATAATATGGATGATGTGATTGATCGAGGTTGATGTGTTGAACTGTTTAATTGATTATTTGTTTACCTGTTGTGTTGAACTGTTTGTGTGATTTACTGTTATCCGGCTTTATGATGATATCTGTAATGGTGGAATTGTTGTTGTAATATTCTGTTGTGATTTCGTTGGTTGAGTGTTGATGAGAGTATGGTGAGTGATGACGTTGTTCGGGTTGATACCGCCGCGGTCCCTATCATGGAGCTATGGCTCGTTGACGCAAGGCGTTGTGATGCTGATGTTCATGTTGATGTGGATGCGGTGCGTCGTGGTCGAGGTCGAGTGCATACGTGTGAGGTCCCAGTATCAACTTGCGATGGATGTTTGTTGCATATCATATCATTTCATACCACAACATATTTGTCCCAAAGGGGGATGTCCAATTGGGGACATGATGTTTTTAATCTCGAGGTGGGATGTCTAATGGGGGACGTGATGTGATGTTATCCCGACGAGGATGTCCAACTGGGGACCTGATGTATCGGCCGACATGCATATAGGGAAGTTAGCATTTACATAGGGACTAGTATCCCTGTTATAGGTTTATCTGAGAGAATGACGTTTGAGATGGTTGTGTTGTATGACTTAAGAGATGGGTGATGTTGTGTTGTATATTTCATCTGTGTTGTGTGATGCATGTATATATGCTGTATTGATGCCCCTCTCCCATATTGATGATATATTTTTCTTATATCTCGTTATTTTCTGTATGTGTTAATTTTATTTTTATGGGAAGACCCTATGGAGGAACCGCTTGCTAAGGAGCTGGATGGCATTCCGTATGAGCCCGATGTCGGTGGACGAGCCCAGGATCACAACCTCGAGGGGTTGGGGAGTGATTGTGGTTAGCCAGAGAAATGTCTCTCGGCCTATTTTCATATTTTTATTTTGGCCCGTATTAAGATACTGTGTATGTATCACTTTAATACTATAGCCCTACTGATGGAGCAATGATGTATGTACGTATTTATTTATATTTTAAAATCTGTGCACTTTGAGACGTTGCGTGCCGTAATTTGTTTTGCTTCCACGCTCAATTTTCCGCTTTGCTTCGTATTAATAAGGCACGCTAATGATTATAATACTATTAAGGTTAGTCAATATCTTAGGTTCTCCAATGGGACGGCGGGTCGTCTCATTTATTGGTATCAGAGCAGTTCGATTCTAATATTGGACTGTGAGGTCTAGGAAGTGTACTGACTTGATAGTCGAGTGCCGACTTTAGTTAGAAAAATGGGTAGAGCGTCTGATGCGCAAGTTATCGAGTGTGATAATTGTTTTGTTCGTAAGGCATATGATATATATGTCTGTTGATTAATGTGGTATGTTGCTTCTATTTGGCTCGCGTGGCGAGAATAGGTTCGCGTCGCGAGGCCAAGAGGCTGTACTTTACTGATCAGCCTGGCCTTCTGGCTCGCGAGGCGAGCATTGTTTTCGAGTCGCGAGGCCGAAGGGCCAAACTTTACTACTCAGGCTGGCCTTCTGGCACGCGAGGCGAGCATTGGATCGCAAGGTGAGAACCTTGTTTTTGCTTTTTCCTTGTTTTCTTCTTTTTCCTAGCCTTTCCTAGCTAAAAAGGGCTATGCTACAGTTGAGCATCCGATCATTTCCAAAGCTGATAGAGAAATGCATAGTACTAGAAGGGCACGATCAAGAGGGAGTCACACAAACTCAAGTGAGAAATAGTGGACCAGTTAGGAGCTTTGGCCAGAAAGGTCGAGGAAGAAAGTTTCAACCAAGGGCGAAGCCTTACAGTCGCCCGAATCAACAACCAGCAAGTTATGGAAAGGGGAATACCAGTCAAGGGCAACCAGGGTTTTCCAAGTGTTTTCGATGCTGTAGGCCGCATCAAGTGAAGGATTGTGCTCAGGCACCGAATGTCACTTGTTTCCGTTGTGGCACGTGGAGCCACTACGCTAACGAGTGTCGAACCGGGGATGCTGGTAGGGGTCAAATTCAACAACAAAGTCGGAATAGCTCAGAATACTGGGACTGGACAACAAGTGGTGGGTCAACAGAACAGGCCACAGATGACAGGAAGGGTATTTGCCGTGAGAGGATCTGAAGCTTCTCAATGCCCCGATCAGATACAAGGTAAAGTGCCTAGTTGCGGGGGGACTCTTATCTGTTTTATTGGATTCAGGGGCTACACATTCCTTTATTTCTCTAGCGTGTGTGGATCATTTGAATTTGCCTATTTCATCCTTACCATATGATTTGATTGTTTCTACACTTATGGGTGATTCCTTGACAACCTTGTTTATCTGTCTAAAATGCCCAATTGTTTTAGAGAATCGATCTTTTCTTGTTGACCTAATCTGTCTGCCTATGCAGCAGATTGATATTATCTTAGGCATGGACTGGCTTTCGACCAACCATGTAGTACTAGACTGTTCAAATAAAACCCTCTGTTTTTCCGAGCAACTTGGATCATTGCTTGCCAGTGATGGTGTGTCGGGAGGTGTACAATCAGGAGAGTGCATGGTGTTGTTTTCTTTGGAAGCCGAGGAGACTCCGAGTCTGGATGCTTTGCTGGTGGTGCATGACTTTCCAGATATTTTCCCGGATGATGTGCCAGGATTACCACCCAAGAGGGAGGGAGGGTTCGCAATCGATCTTACACCTGGAGCCCGACCGATTTTGATAGCACCCTATCGAATGTCCCTAACCGAGTTGGCAGAGATGAAGAAGCAACTGGACGACATGCTACAAAAGCATTTTAGAAGATCGAGTGTTTCACCCTGGGGAGCAATTATGCTGTTCGTCAAGAAGAAGGACGGCAGTTCAAGGTTGTGTGTGGACTACAGACAGCTCAACAAGGTGACGATCAAGAATAAATACCCGTTGCCAAGGATTGACGATCTTATGGACTAATTGAGGGGAGCAACGGTATTTTCTAAGATTGATCAGATAAGGGTGAAGGAAGATGATATACCGAAGACGGCTTTCAGGATTCGGTACAGGCACTACAAGTATCTAGTTATGCCTTCTGGTGTGACTAATGCTCATGCAGTGTTCATGGATTATATGAACAGAATCTTCAGACCGTACCTTGATAAGTTCGTCATTGTTTTCATTAATGACATCCTTATCTACTCCTCAGACAAGGGAGAGCATCAAGAGCATTTGAGGGTTGTACTTCAAGTTCTTAAGGACAGACAACTCTATGCTAAGTTGTCAAAGTGCGAATTCTGGCTGGAGGAGGTACAATTCCTTGGACATGTGATCGACAAAGATGGTATAGCAGTGGATCCTGCAAAAGGAGAAGTTGTGGTTAAGTGGGAAAGCCCTAAGATAGTAAGCGAGATCAGAAGCTTCTTCGGGCTAGCAGGGTACTACAGGACGTTTATCGAGGGATTCTCGAAGATTGTGTTACCTCTGACGCAATTAATGAGGAAAGGGAAAGCGTATGAAGGGACAGAAGAGTGTGAGGCTAGTTTCCAAGAGCTGAAAAGGAGGCTAACTACATCTCCGGTACTAGTCTTGCCAGATCCATCAACGTCATTTGATGTGTACTGTGACGCGTCGTAACAAGGTTTGGGTTGCGTGCTCATGCAAGAAAGGAAAGTGGTGGCCTATGCTTCCAGACAACTAAAAGTGCACGAATGGAATTACCCAACCATGACCTAGAGTTGGCCACAATAGTGTTTGCATTGAAGATATGGAGACACTATCTCTATGGCGCTAAATTCAGTGTGTTTAGCGACCATAAAAGTTTAAAGTATTTGTTCGACCAAAAGGAGTTGAACATGCGGCAGAGGAGATGGATGGAATTCATAAAGGATTATGAATTTGATCTACAGTACCACCCAGGAAAGGCCAACGTGGTGGCAGATGCATTAAGTCAAAAATCTTTGCATATGTCCGCTATGATGGTGATAGAACTGGAACTGCTGGAACAGTTCAAAAATTTGAATCGAGACGTGGAATAGATAAGATAAGTTTAGGAATGGACACTATCACTAGTGATTTTCTGAACTTGATCTGGAAGAAGCAAGGAGAAGATCAGTACTTACAGGAAAGGAACCAGATGGTAGAAGAAGGAAAGACTTCAGAGTTCAAGAAAGGTGCTGATGGAATCCTAAAGTTTGGAGATAGGATATGCATGCCTAAGGATAGTGAAGTTAGGAACATGATCTTGGAAGAGGCACACAAGAGCAAGCTAAGTTTTCATCCATGATCTACAAAGATGTACCAGGACCTAAAGGGAATGTTTTTGGTGGCCAGGGATGAAGAAGGAAGTAACAGAATATGTCCAATCCTGTCTGGTGTGTCAAAAGGCAAAGATTGAACACCAGAAACCGGCAGGGTTATTGCAATCACTGAACGTCCCAGAATGGAAATGGGATAGCATTGCAATGGATTTTGTTTCTGGACTACCAAGGACGCAAAAGAGGTGCGATGCAATTTGGGTGATCGTTGACAGGCTTACGAAATGTCCTCATTTCTTGCCGATCAATCAAAGGTATTCTTTGGAAAAATTAACCTAGATTTACATCAAAGAAGTGGTGAGATTGCATGGAGTACCTTCGAGTATAATTTCAAACAGGGATCCGAGATTTACTTCTAGATTTTGGCAGAGTTTGAATAGTGCTCTGGGAACGAAGCTAAGGATGAGTTCAGCCTATCGTCCGCAGACGGATGGTCAGTCTGAAAGGACGATTCAATCTTTGGAAGATCTTTTAAGAGCATGTGTTTGGGAAAACACAATAAGTTGGGACGAATTTCTTCCACTGATTGAGTTCACATACAACAATAGTTTCCACTCGAGCATTGGCATGGCGCCATACGAGGCACTGTATGGACAAAAGTGCAGAACACCGCTCTGTTGGTATGAAACCGGGGAGAATCAGTTGATAGGCCCGGAGATGGTGCAGTGGACAACAGAACAAGTTAAGAAAATTCGGGAAAAGATGAAAGTCGCACGAGATCGACAAAAGAGCTACAGTGACAAGAGGAGGAGACCTTTGGAGTTCCAAGATGGCGATCATGTCTTTATGAGAGTCACTCCAAGAACTAGAAACGACAGGGCAATCAAATCCAGAAAGCTTATACCTAGATTCATTGGACCATTTCAAATTCTTTGCCGAATTAATCCAGTTGCCTACCAAATTGCTTTACCTCCCAACCTATCCAATATTCATAATGTATTCCATGTATCCCAACTCAAAAAATACCATCCTGATCCATCACACGTAATAGAGCCTGAATCAATCCAAATAAGGGAGAACTTGGAATATGAAGCACTGCCTATACGAATCGAGGACAAGAAGGTGAAAGAACTCTACGGGAAGCAGATTCCCTTAGTCAAGGTCATATGGGATGCTACAACAGGATTTAATTTTCAATTAAGGAAATAAATGTTGATTCACTTAAGTCTTATGAACTCATTGATGTACTAAGTCATCAATGGTATAGTACATGGTCTTGCTTGACCACATACTATACTTAATTAACCCTTGTCTTCAACTCTAAGTTAATTACTTAACTTAGGTTTTTCACGGGTAAAACTTTACGATTGAGTTAAAAACTCCTTTGTAAACCAAAACAGCTTCTCAATTGAAAACTCATTTGATTTAAAACAACTTTTGAACCACTTACTCTATTTTTAGAATTTTTTGAAACATGAAATTCGCTTAACGAAATTCCATTCGCTTAGCGAAATTGAGGTAGTGATACCTCTCTTGAAGCTCCTCTGTATCGCTCGGCAAGACATAATTCGCATAGCGAAAGTTGTTTTATTCGCTTAGCGAAAATGGAGGCGGTTACACCTCTTTTGAAACTCCTCTGGATCGCTCGGCGAAACATAATTCGCGTAGCGATATTCACTGTATTCGCTTAGCGAATGTTAATTCGCTTAGAGAAAATGAGGTAGTGATGTCCAACTTTGAATTCCTCTGTTTTCGCTTAGCGAAGGTAAATTCGCTTAGCGAAAATCGCCTTGAAACAAGACATTACCCTTGTTAAAGGAAAACCTTATGGAACCATTTTGATTCTCTTCATGAAAAACACTTATTGTCTCATTTTTAAGTCACTTAATTAAGTAGATGAACTAAGGATAAGGTATAAAACATGTTTCACTTTGGTGAAAACTCTTTGACATTGAAACTTTGTTTGATCTTTGGATCAAAATCACTTATGGTTTTTCTTTGAAACATAAGCCACTAAAACACTTTTCTTTCTTGAAAACTTAATTGTTCAAGGACTACTCATACTCTTCCTTTTCTCAAGGTCATGGCCAAAAGCCTATTAGGAACAAATGTAAAGATTTGCTTCACCTTCAAGACAAGCTATAACTCCCAATGTTCATCTAATTATGACAAACAACAATTACATATCATTGCATCATAATCAATCATAAAGTCCATCACACATCATTTGCATCATAATCAAGCATAAAAGTCCATACTTGATCTAGTGATCAAGGTAGGTTTTTCAACATATATGAAAATGATTTTCATTCAATCACATCATCATAAACATATGCTAGAGCACACTAAAGCATAACTACACTTATTACACATTGTTCTCCAAGAGAACCAAATTAAATGGTGAACTCAAACCAAAGGGCTTCACCCACACATAAAGTAAACAACCATCTTCACCACCACCATTTTGGTGTGATGCGGTTCACCCCCATACCTGTTGATGAGCAGATTCCCGGATCAAAGTCGGTCGATTGGTTTGTGAACCTCCTGATACTCATCAGCAACTACAATAACCCAACAATCAAACATTAAACAACAATCAAAACAAAACTCAACAATCCTACCTCAGGGTTTCGGCCACCCTAAAGATAATAAAGCTAGGAATTGATTTTGGTTTTCCATTTCATGGATTCAAAGGCAATAGGTAAGCTAAGGATGAAATCAAGTGTTAGAAATCAAAAATTGATGAAAAACACTATTCATCATCACCTTGTAGGGTTCGGCCATATTGGGATTTTAGGGCTATGATGAGACTTGAATCATAAGCTCTTAGGTTTAGGTAGAGAATGATGAAGTGAGTTCAAAGAAATTGGTTTCACATCAAAAGGATTTTTCTACCAATTCCTATGGATTTTCAAAGTTTTGGACCTAAGAAATGATTTTTCATGAAAATGGATCTTGATCTTGAAATAGAAAGAGATTCAAGAAGCTAAGAGATCATAGAAGTGATCTTACCTTAAAATGAAGGAAGATTGCTAAAGGAATCAAGTGATTCCAACAAGAAACCAAGCTTTTTTCAAGAACAACAATGGTGTTTTCTCTCTGAAGTTGAAGATGGTGTTCTTGAGCTATTCAAGAGGGGATGGGCTGCGTGAATGAGGGGGTGTGAGGGCCGGGTTCAGCCTTTAAAAAGCTCACTTAAGGGCAAAATGGTCATTTTCCAAAAGGGTAAAATGGTAAAGTGCAAAAGACTAAGGTTAGGGGCATTTGGGTAATTTTGCGTCTATATTTTCCCGATCGTCATGATGACTCTGGCATACTCTCCCAAGTGTCCTGGGATGATGTGGTATCGAGCTCATCCATTGTCGGGTCTCGTTGAATCCCTTTACGACTCCAAACGCCTCCTGGTTCGATTATACGACCGAATATAATATATTATTATTATTTTTCGGACGTCAGGACGGATTTTAATGAAGATGTAGAGAATAAAATCACGAGACTTACTGTCTCGTTCACGAGTCCAAATTAGGTCTTGATAGTCGAAAAAGGCTACTACCCGTGAAAAACGCAGACTGGGTTCCGTTTGAGCTTTCGCCCGAAACTTAACAATGGCTTCCTATGGTTGTGTAGAACATTCCTATCTTCTCGGAATATTTTATTTCACTCTCTAAACCCTCAAATAAAATACAAACGTTAAAATACTGGAGAATTAGAAAACGTGAAAATCGGGGCGTTACATCGTACGTATTTTTTTTTTTGCTACCATGCTTTCATTTTATTTACTAGTTGCGTACTTTGAGACTTTTATAATTAATTTCGGTTGTTGTAGGCTATATTGATGGAGCCAGTACTTTTATGTCTGTATAAATTATTACGGTATCAGTGTATGGATTGTTTTAATATTTCGGCATTTTTATATTATCACGCTGCGCTGCAACGTTAAGAATTCGTGTTCGGGTTACTAATGGGACCTCCGAGGAGGGGCTATCTCATCTAAGGTAATCAAAATGTGTTTTGAAAATAAAAAGAACTAAGTTTTTCAAGAACAAAACCTAGCCTCATTTACCATTAATGAATTCGGTCATATTGGCCTCTTAGAGGTTAAAATGTTTTAAAACATTAACTTGGTGTTTTATGACTTCAAAATGAGTTGTCGACTTATTTGATTTCAAGTTTTAAGAAAAGGAAACTTCTATTTTCAAACTTCGAGGGCTTTTGACCAATTCGCGGACTTTGAGTGAGATTACTCATGAACTCTTAACTTAGCGTTTTCATAGTGTAAGATTAAACATTTTACAACTTAGAAAAATAAGGATTTTGATATAAAAAAAATCATACTTTGAACTTATAGGGTATTTGACTTAAAACAAGTGAAAATGGAGGAGTTATTCCATTTAAATCCTCTAAGGATTTTAAAGTATTTTGCTAAATGATTTGGTACTAGTGTACCTAAGTAATGGTGATTTTTAGTTAAGGAATAATTTGTGCATGGAAAACCTCTTTCAAGCTATTTTAAGTGTTTTCAACACTTGGCTTTAAGTTGAGAACAAATGAGTTCAAGTTAAATGGATTTTCTTAAGCTAAACACTTAACTCAGAATGAAAGAGACATAAGGTGTGGTTTATGGTGAAGCAAGATCATATACAATACTATTGATGATTTACTCATCAATGACTTCATAAGACTTAAGTGAATCAAGACTCATTTCATTACTTGAAACTCAAGGAATTAATACCTTAGAAAGGATCAAAAACTTATCTACGAGGATTCTCAATCCTTCTTCACAAAACATAGGACTTGAGATGTAATTCATAAGACACAAACCCAAACATGAAATGTTTCGGGGTTTGAAACAGTAGTTCGATTACAAATCGATGATTCGGACTTAAGAAAGTCGTTCAATTGTTTCAGTCTTGTGATGACTCCATCCCGGAGGGATCACGAGATTTATCCGATGGATAAATTTTTTATAATATAAAGATGTGTATAGTTCCTAAGGAAGAGAACCTTAGTGAACCTTGAGGCTTATCTGGTGGATAAGAGTTTTATAATACAAAGCCGTATATAGTTCCTAAGGAAGAGGACCTTAGTCGACCTTGAGGTCTATCCGGTGGATAGGCATTGCTTTATCGCATCTACTTTCTATAAGCATTGGCATTATTTTGCATGAGTCTGTAAGGCCTTGAGCCTAGGAGTTGAGCTTACACCTTGATGCGGGTGCGAATCTTACGGTGACGTCTTAAATGGTCTTGGAGGTATCAAGGTTGGAAAGGTTGACAAGTGACCAGTTGGTAGCTCTTCTGTGTCATGGCGAATCCGAGCAATACACTGATATCCTTGACTAGATGTCGTACTTTTCATATTTGGTGTACAGTGTTTCCGTAAAAGCTAGATATGTGCACGTTACAAATGTTATGGCATCTTGGCTGGCATACATGGAACATGTCCTCCCATTCACGCTCTCCGACATTTTGTTAGCTCCATGGAGTAGGGTCTGAGTCATACCCATTTGCATAGTGAATGCATCTTGAACATCGCATATCACGACATGGATTTGATTATTCTTTTAATTGGCTTAACTATATTGTTGTGTATTGATGATTCATGCTGATATGCTTAATGTTGTGATTATCTGTGTGTCGCGCTATCTTCATTTGTTGTATGACTATGTTGATGATTGGGAATCTCACCCATTACTTTATATTCTCTTGCTATGTATCCTTGTTGTTTAACAAGATTGCTACATTGAGATGTTGTTGATGCTCCTGGCCTATATCCTCGCTATCCTGACTGATCAACCGGAGAGACGGAGGTTTGGGCTCGAGAGTGGACCGATGGAGTCTCTTGGAGGTGTTGTTCTCACGTTCTAGATGGTCCAAGGTTATGACATGCATGCCTTTGTCTGTTTTCTTCTCTTGGAGTCGAGAGTGTCTGCCGATGGTTCGTGAGTTATTGGGTAGTCTAATACTCCGGATCATCCCGAGCCTTTCCCCTCATGGTTTGTGGGAAGGCGGCAGGATAGAGTAGTTTGCCGAGTTATCCCTATCTAATTCATTCTGCACTCGTTCGAGGAGGGACTAGAATGGGGATCTAGGTGTTGTGCTGGTGAATGACTCTTCTGTTTAGTGTCTTTTGGCCAGCTTAGTGTGTCAATGTCTTGTTTTACCTTTAATGGAGTTGCGTCTCCAAGTACTTTATTTTAGGAGTGCGTCTCCAAATCTTTATGTTGGATCTGTATCTTGTATTTGTTTTTAGTAGTCGATTTGGGTTTTATGTAAATATCTTACGAACTGTCTCACTTACCCTATTTACATATTTACATATACAGGTACATAATCACAAGCTTTTATATTTATGCCTTGCGAAAAAGAAAATTTACCCCACATCTTCTTAAATGATTTTAATTAACCCATCTTTCGGCCTTATAGTTTTATAAAATGTCCATAAATGTCCGTAAATGTGATGCCCCCGGAAAGGGTGTTACAATTTACATATTGAGCAGCGTAATGAAGGTACAGATAGAATATTTTGCACATCCCTGACATCATTGTGTTGTCGAAAAATGATTCCTAAAATCGAAAACTACGAAACTCTCTAAGCAGCTGTGTGAGCAACCTTCGAGCTTCATGGTCCTCATACTGAATTTGTTCAGCGGGAGGATCAAGAGGAGGAGAAGTAGGAGGAGAAGGTAGGTAAGGCCAAAATTAAATAGTTGGGGTAGAAAAAAGAGAGTAAATGGAGATGATAATAGAAAAAATTTCAAAAGAAACAAGAGTAAAGAAGAAAAACCGAAGATTATGAAATTTAGGGGCAACAAACAGAGGGTGAGATGTTCAAAAGGATTAAAGGAAAAAGCAAAAGAAACAAGTTTTTCTACGATAGAAGGTTTTAAATGAGTGAGAAAAGGAAGCTTGCAAACTTTTGCAGCAAATAAATTTAAAAACCATTGAAAACAAAAACGAGTAAGAGGAGTATATCCTAAAATTGGAAAAACTTGAAATGGTAAAATAAAAATAACTTTTAGAAAGATGAGAAAATAAGGGTTGGGTAGAAGGGGTACAACTGATGAGATTTCCTCTTCGTGGTTCTATCAGGATATCCAATCCATGGAATTTGATAGAAACTCACTCTTTGACCCAGGATAGGCGTCTGAAGCTTGTCTTTAACCGATAGACCAGAACAGCAGTTGATATTTCTGGCAGACCTTTCGGGAGGAGGTTTAAGTCAAGTAGAAGTAGTCCACTTTTCAAATTTCAGTTTTCTATCAGCAATGTCAACGAGACAGTCTTGTGATTTGCCATATAAAGAGAGACTTTTCTTCCGAGGCCTTGGTTCCAACAGGTCTGGCTTGAGATAGATCTTAGTCTCAGGTTTCATTTCAATGTGAGAGTCAGGCATCCAATGAATGGTGTGCTTGACCGCAGCATTTTGTCTTGACAAGTATTTCTCAGACTCCAAAAAGCCAATCTTCATAAAATCCACTCTATCAGTGGTGAATGGATCAAGAAGTTCTTTGGGTATTAGTGCAAAGGAACGAGGTTAATATGGAGGAAGGTCAGATTTGGAAAAGCCAGCATGTGGTTTCAGGAGAAATTCTGCAGATACCTTCCAATTCCAATTATTGAGAGGAGGATGCATTTCAGAGGAAGGAACAGTGGGTTCATCTTCCGGTGGTGATGGTGGAGGTGATGGTATTTCTAGTGATGGTATTTGTGGTGATGATAATCTGGGTGATTTTGGGTGTGACGGTGAATGTGCAGGGGAATGAATTTGTAAATTTTGAGGAGATGGGGGTGGGGATACCTTGGGAGGAGAAGAGACTGTGGTTGTGTCATCAGATTGGGAGCTAATAGAGGATTTGATCCTTTATGATCGTTGGAGAGGAGGCTGTTCAACTTCAGATGCCTTCCTCTTAAGATTTTTCTTTTGGACCCTAGGGATAGTCTTTAACAGACTGGGCTCCCCCCTCAACAAATGCTTCCATTCTTGATCGCTTTGAAGCATGTTCTTCATCCATACCAGAGATCATCAGTTTGTGTCTGATTGTCAGTTTAGACGCTTTTAAGCTCGTGGAGGTGTCTACTGATTCTTCCAAGCTTTTACGGTTGGTCCCTGATTTGGGGGTTCTTGAGCCTCATCTTCTCATCCTTCAAGAGGCGTCTCCCCATCCAGTTTCTTAAGCCCCATATGAGACAAAGTCTTAACATTAATGGGGGTTCCCATGGTCACCCCCCCAGCAGACAAATCAATGCCTAGATTTGTGAAGATCTGTGTCAACAACATGCCATATACAAAAGCCTTTTTCTGTTCACTAGCCTTGGCATTTTTCACCATATATTTCAAAATTAAATCATTGAAATCCAACTTGATCCTGTGAATTAAATGATAGAGAGAAAACATGTCCATCCTACTTACATGATCTCGTGCTCCATGTCTTAGCATCACACAGTTGATAAGGAGAACATGCAGAAATCTTCCCTTTGGAATCATTTTGGAAGAATTGAGAGAAGGAGGGTTAGGTTTTCCAT
This sequence comes from Ammopiptanthus mongolicus, assembly GCA_039655645.1. NCBI lineage: Eukaryota > Viridiplantae > Streptophyta > Magnoliopsida > Fabales > Fabaceae > Ammopiptanthus > Ammopiptanthus mongolicus. The sequence goes on from CM077349.1 coordinate 53,992,278, forward strand.
ATAGAGCGATGTTGAGTGTCCCAGAGCCAACAGTATCTTCCCAATTCTCAGAAAAGGCAGCGCCTTCACAAGCACATTCGGTTTCTCTAGCAATCGTCGTTAAATGAATCGAGAGGAGACGATTCATGACGGTTCCTTTAAGTTCCACATCCATATTGTTTTCTTTTACCGAAGCAGTTTCCTATAACATAGACAAAGGTCTGGGAAAAACCTGTTCGTTGAGAGAGAAGAACTTCATCCATCCAGCATTGTTTAGTTCTTCAGAGACGTCCATACCTCCTTGTCTGATCTTTTCCAACTCAACCAGTCATCCAGGAACAATCTTGAGAATCTGAAATTCTTCCCTATTCAGCCACGCAGCAGTCCTAATTACAAACATAGATGGTGCTTGGGGAGCGTCTTTGCCCTTAGAACACTTGGGTGCCATGAGGAGTTGGTTTAGGGTTTGAGAGAGAGAAAGGAGAATGTTTTCTGAAAAGAAATCTTTTTGAGAGAGAAACAGTTTGAAGTAATTTGAAATAGCAAGATGGTTATAAAAGAAGGGTTTCCCCTTTTTAAAACCGAAAAACTTCGTCATTTCAAAAAACAACTGTACCTTTTTTGAAATAAAAAAATGATATGAAGCAGCACTTGATGTCTCAGTTACGTTCATGCCTTAAGACGTGTGATAAGTTCAGACGAATGCAAGTATGCATGTGTATTCAGACTTTAAGACAATTAGACGCTTCATTCAGCAATAAAAGGCATGTTGATATTATTTATTGTATAATTATGGATAAATACCACTTGGTCCCTTATCTTTTTTTTATTTTCATTTTGGTCCTTCTTTTATTATTTTTTTCGATTTGGTCCCTTATCTTTATTTTTTGTTTCAATATAGTCTTTTCCCTTTAAATTTTGATATCAAGAGGACCACATTGATATAAATTTTGTAAAATAAGGGACCATTTCGAAACAAAAAAAGTAAAAGAAGGAACATATCGGGACAAAAAAAAAAGGATCACAAAGGTCTAATTTTTGCAAAATAGGGGACCATTTCGAAACAAAAAATAAAAGAGGGACCACATTGGTATGACTTTGCAAAATAAGGGACGAAATCGGAAAAAAATAATAAATAAGGGATCAAAAATAAAAATAAATTAAAGATAAGGGACCAAAAGTAGTATTTAGCCTATAAATAAATCTATCTTCGCCTAATGATTTTGTAAAGATATCAGCCCATTGATTTTCAGTTTTGACAAACTGTAATTCAAAAAGTACACACCAAATAGGTATATTATGTTCAAAAATAGAGTAGTCCTCGAGTTGATGTTTTACCCATAACAGTTGTGAACAATAACTGACAACAGAGTTATATTCTGCTTCAGCAGTTGAGAGTGCAATTGGTCCTTGTCTTTTACTTGACCAAGAGACCATGTTTCCTCCAATGAAGTGACATCCCCCACAGGTGCTTTTTCTTTCAACTCTGTCTCCAGCAAAGTCAGCATCACAGTAACCAGGTGACCTGAAATCATTAGTTCTCATACACAGCAAACCAAGATTAGTGGTTCCAATAAGATATCTGAATATCCTTTTAAAAACTTTTAGACGTGATTCTCTGGGGTCAGATTGAAATCTTGCACATGAGCAGACACTGAATTAAATGTCTAGTCTGCTGGAAGTTTAGTACAGAAGAGATCCAATCATACCTTTGTAGACCGTTTGATCTATTTGTTACCGTCCACATCTTTGTTGAAGATAACAGTTGGATGCATTGGTGTTTTCATTGATTTGATCCATCCATCCTATATTTCTTAAGAAGTTCCTTGGTGTACTTTTGTTGATGAATGTAGATACCTTCATCAGCTTGCTTTATTTATAGTCCAAGAAATAACTTCAGTTCTCCCATTAAGCTCACTTTGAACTCATTCTACATCATCTCAGAGAACTCTTTACAGAGCTTTTCATTAGTAGCACCAAAAATAATATCATCAACATATATTTGTACTACCATGAACTTATCTTTAGATCCCTTTTTGACAAGAGTAGTGTCTACCTTTCCTCTTATGAAAACATTTTCCATTATTAAAGAGCTAAGTCTGTCATACCAAGATCTACGAGCTTATTTTAGACCGTACATAGCCTTTTTGAGTTTGAAAAGATGATCTGGTTTATCAGAATCTTCAAAGCCAGGTGATTGCTTAACATAAACATCTTCTTCTATAATACCGTTATGAAATGCACTTTTAACATCCATTTGAAAAAGAGTTATGTTGTGTTGTGCAACATATGACATCAGAATGCGAATAGCTTCTAATCTAGCTACAGTGCAAAATTTTCAGTAAAGTCAATACCTTCTTGTTGATTATAGCCTTGAGCTACTAACCATGCTTTGTTACTGATAACTTTGTCATCTTCATCTAGTTTGTTTCGAAAAACCCATCTAGTTCCAATTGTAGACTTATCACCTGGTCTTGGTTCAAGATACCATACGTCATTTCTTTTGGACTAATTTAGTTCTTCTTGCATAGCTAGAATTCAGCTGTCATCAATGAGAGCTTCCTTGATGTTCTTTTGCTCAATTTCAGATAGAAAGGCCATATTGTTGCTTTCTCTGAAAATTGATCTGGTTTTATGCCTTGAGAAGGATTTCCAATGATTAGTTCTTCAGGATGATGTATTTTGTATCTCCAGACTCATTTCAGACTGTTGTTATTAGACATCTGTAGTTGCCTCTGTTCAGAAGTTTTTCAGCTGATTTTGGATTTTCCAGTTTTGATTCATCTGACTGCCTATCCTTTAGATCGCTTATATCTAATCCTGCAAGATCATCATCTAAATTTGATAGTTTCCTATCAATCTTTAATCCATCATTAAATGTAACATTTATGGATTCTTCTACTACTGTAGTTTGAGAGTTATAAACTCTGAATGCTTTTTAGGTTTTAGAGTATCCAATAAAATAGCTTTATCTACCTTAGAGTCAAATTTGCCAAGGAGTTCTTTAGTATTCAATATCAAACATTCAAAATCAAAAGCATGAAAGTAAGATATGTTGGGTTTTCTACCCTTCCACAATTCATAGGGAGTTCTCATACGAAACGATCTCACTAGAATTCTATTTTGTACATAACATGCAGTATTAACTACTTCTTCCCAAAATTACTTAGGAAGGTTATTCTCATTGAGAATTATTCTTGCCATCTCTTTGAGAGATCCGTTCTTTCTTTCTACAACTCCATTTTATTGTGGAGTTCTTGGAGCAAAGTAGTTGTGAGAAATTGCATTCTCATCAAAGAACATTTTAAATAGCTCATTATCAAATTCTCCTCAATGATCACTTCTAATGGCAGAGATACAGAAACGTTGCTCGTTTTGTACCAGAACATTCTAAAAGACTTATCCTTGTGGGTTAGGGAGATTACCCATGTAAATCTAGAGTAGTCATCAACAATAACAAAACCATATTTCTTTCCACTTAGGCTAGCAACACTTACTGGTCCAAACAAATCGATATGTAACATTTGCAAAGGTCTAGAAGAAGATACCATATTTTTTTATTTGAAACTAGATTTTACTTGTTTACCCTTTTGAGATGCATCACACAAGATATCCTTTTTAAAAGAGATATCAGGTAATCCTCTTACGAGGTTGTGCTTCTTTAGAAATGAAATAATTTTCATACTAACATGTCCTAGTTTCTTATGCCATAGGCATCTTTCATCTTCCTTAGACACAAAGCATTTTACATTTTGATCTGACAGTTCAGCTAGTTCAATCTTATAAAGATTTTGTTACCTTTGAGTAGAAAAGAGACATTTGCCATTATTGTCTTTGACTATGCAGGCATCTTTGGCCACAATAAATCCACTATCACATAACTGACTTATGCTACGCAAATTGTGTCTTAATCCTTCTACCAATAAAACATTAGATATAGAGGGTAGAGGAGGTTTACCACCAATTTTACCTACTCCGACCACTCTTTCTTTCAGGTTACCTCGAAAGGTAATGTGTCCACCGTCTTTATGTTGGAGGTCTTGGAACATAGACCTTTCTCTTGTCATGTGTCGTCAACAGCCACTGTACAGATACCATGACGGGTGTTTTCTTTGTCCTATTAAGGATACCTACAATCGGAATGATTAGTGCTTTAGGTACACATATTTTTCTGGGTCTTTTCTTGTTAGATTTACTCGTCTGAGGATGTTTCTTGGAATGAAAACATTCGGACGTGATATGTCCAGCTTTTCCACAGAAGTTGCAAACAAGTTTATAATTGAAGAACAGTTTAACATTATGATATGAAGGTGTGGATTTCTGAATTGAGACTTTAACATCCATCTAATGATACATCTGTTCATCGAATCCTATTCCTGTCTTGTTTAGGGAGTGTCTTTGATAACCGAGAAGCTTTGTCAAATTTTCTCTACCATTAAGAAACTTGGAAAGATCCAAAGTGAGTTCTTCTACTTTCTGTCAAAGCTGTAACACTTCTTCAGACTATAGTGTCTCAGTCGAGATCTTTGCCTCAGGCTTTTCAGGTTTAAGCTCTAGGTTTTCCTTAGCCAATATTTCAAACTCTAGACTTTTATGTTCATGCTCTTTTAGAAGTATTGTCTTTTTAGTGCTTTAAAGGCTTTGGTTAGGCTGGTAGATTCTTCTACTAATTCATCATAAGCATCTTGCAAGTCATCAAGTTCAGTTGTTACCTTAGTTTCTGATTCTGAGTTTGTGTTTGCCATTAAGCAGAGATTTGCTTCTTCTTCTACTTCAGCAACATTGTCAGTTAAGCTTCCATCTAGATCTTCCCACGTGGCCATCATTCCTTTCCTCTTCTTGAAGAACTTCTCTTGAGGCTGACCTTTAGTTATGGACAGTCAGACTTCATATGGCTTGGTTTCTTGCATTCATAGCATACAATGGAATTGTTTTCAGAGGATCCACTTTCATTGTGATTTTTATCCTTGTGGAAGCGTCTGAATGGTCGCTCCCTTATGAAGCTCTTCTTTTTGCACAGCTTCTTCATCTTTTTGGTGAGGAGAGATATTTCTTCATCAACAACATCTTCGTTTGAGTTATTTGAGTCATCAGACAATTTGTCAGCTTTCAGGGCTTTAGATATTTCTTTGCTGACCCTTTTCTCAACTTTTAGAGCAATGGACTTTCCCTTTTTGATGGGATTGTCTTCATTTAGTTCTTTCTCATGAACCTATTGAGTTCCAACCAATTCATCCATAGTTAGGATGGATAGATCTTTGGCTTGTATAATGGCTGTCACAAGAGATCTCCAAGGTTTTGGAGGACTCTTGAGAATTTGCCACATTCTCTTGGACTGAGTAAGTCTTTCCAAGAGATTTGAGATTATTGGTGATAGTTTGGAATCTACCAATCATCTGAAGAATAAATTCTCCTTCATCCATGGCAAAAAGTTTTTATTCCCTGACTAGGATACTTATTTTTGTTTCTTACACCTTGCTAGTTCCCTTATGGATATTTGCTAAGGTGTCCCATATTTGCTTTGTTGAGTCACAGGCATGAACTTTTTCAAATTCACTTTGACTAAGAGCACACATAAGAGAGTAATGAGCTTTGTGGTTTAAGTCCTACTAAGTTCATTCAGCATCAGTCCAATCATCTTCTAGTTTGGGCTGACAATTATCAGAGAATGGAATGTAAGGACCATTTTGTATAATGGACCAACATCTAGAGTTAGTATTCATGATGAACTAATGGAATCTTTCCTTCCAGTAAAGATAGTTTGTTCCATTAAAGAATGGAGGTCTGGTCATGCAGGTTCCTTCAGCTATGGGTGCATCTCCCATATACCCAGCAGCTTGTTCGGCCATGATGTTTCTGTTCATCTAGGAACTTTTTCCTTAACACTTGTTAAGGAGCTTAACCAAGAGGCTGGGCTCTGATACCAACTGAAATAAACTCAGTAAACACGAGAAGGGGGGTTGAATGGTGTTTACTTAAAACATTTTGTATAAACAAAAACTTATTCAAAAAGTTTTGAACGTAAGACGCTATATGAAAGAAGTATGCGTCTCTGAGGAAGTGAAAACGAAATATGATAAAACAAATAAGTTTATTTTCAAAGATCAAAAACACTTTCACCCCAGGTTAGATATAATCAATTATCTTAACAATAATAATAAAGAGTTGAAGGAGAGAATGAATCACACTAAGCGATTTATACTGGTTCACCCCAACTTTGAGCTATGTCCAGTCCTTGGCTTAACCAAGAGTTTTACAATAACTGATCGGATTACAGAAAAGTATTCTTTGCACACCTAGCCTCTCCAGGCTCAGGTATTATTTGCACACCTAGCCTCTTCAGGTTCAATCAACAAGTATTGTTTGCACACCCAGCCTCTCCAGGATCAACAAGTATTTTTCAATTAGCCCCTCCAGGCTTAGATGGAACAGATGAATTGTTTTGTAGAACCAGCTTCAGCTTGAATGAGCAAGTCAACCAAATTACACTCAGAGCGTGAATATGAAGTATGTAGGGAAAGACTGCGCAGTAACTTCTCTTAAGATTTACAAATGATTAAGAAATAAATGAAGGAATGAAGAAATAAAAGCTGTACAATAAATGAGAGTATGTTCAGGTTGCTTGATGTATTCTTAATCTTCAAGACTTCAGAGTCTTCTATCTATAGACTTCTCAGCAATAAATCTGTTGTGAGACATTCTGTTTTTATGCTTGCTTTATCTCAAGTCTTCAGAAAAACCATTAATGCAATAGAGTCGTTCTAATGGAGCATTAAATGTGTTACAAGACGTTGAGGGTATTCTTGTACTGAAGTACAAAATTTTATCGCAGAGCAAAACGAAAAGCAGTTCATCAAGACTTTTGCAGTGCGGATTTTCTTCTTTAGTATAATCACTTAGAGTTATCAGTTGTAAAGTGGTACTAATAGAAAGTTGTCACGTATGATACTCAGAAGATATAGCTTTATTCCAATTGACTTTGCGAATGAAGATTCCTCGTAAAGCTTTTTAAATATGTTCCCTACAAAAATAAAAAAGATTCATATTTGTTACTTGAGGAAGAGAGTAAAGACGCGTTGCAACATCCCAGTTTTTTGAAACCCTAATTGAGATAGATGGCCTAGATCGGGTATTTATATATTTGTGGATAATTGCTATCATAGCTGGAAAGTGTGCTTAGAGAACATTTTAAGAGTAAGAATGAATTAGATAAGAAAAGGATGAGGGACAAGGGATCAAGAGCAGAACGCTCAAGCGTGGACCAGTGGAACGCTCTAGCGTGAAGAGTTTGGATGCTAAAGCGTGGACCTTCTGACCAGTTGACTGGCAGTGATGGGATGTAAAGTGACACATGTCGGTCACACATCGCAGCTGGCACATGATGGCCGGTGCCTTGGCAGTGAAGAAACGTCAACGCTCAAGTGTTGAGGAAGCCAACGCTCAAGCATTGGAACACTAAAGCGTGGAGTTCCAGAACGCAAAAGCGTGGTTAGCAGAGTTTTACCTTTATAAATAGTTGTCATTTTCACCATTGCCCGAGTTTTACAGACCTTCAAACTATTCTAGAGAGCTTGAAAGAGACAGAGGCACGTTCATGAGGTTGTGATTCATGTTGTGGTCCGTTCGTTAGTCTGATTCCAGTTCTGATCATGTTTACGTGATCAGCGCGACTCCTACTCCAATTCTACCTGTTTGCTTTTGTGATCTGACGAGGTTAAGCCGAGGTTCCGTATCTACCTACATTGTACCTATACAATGTTCTTTTTTGGTTTGAGCTTCTTTTCACGGTTTTAATTTCGTATTAGGGTTAATGCTATAGTCTGCGTGTTATTTTCGTGATTAGGGCAAGTTTGGAAGTTGCGTGCAGAACCCTTTTGGAGCAAGTGACCCGCGGCTATGAAGGCAAGGAGAGGAGCAAGAAGTGCTCATTGTGTTTGTGATTATCACCACATTTGCTATCAGGTGGGGGGAAAGAGTTACACGCGTCGGGGAGGCAAGAGTAGTTCATATAGTTGTATTGTATATTTTGTGTGTGTAGGGGAACCCTAAACCCTACATGAGGTTGAGCCCTGACAAAGTATCTAAGCCCTAGGTTTAGTCTACTTTGGGCTATCATCGTTATATTTGATACCCTAGGTTAGCAGATTTGTGATGCATGGATGTGCTATGTGTTGATATATGCGTACATGCTATTTATTATATTTGATAATTTCAAGAGATGCATGATGTGTTAATGATAATGGTATATTGGTATGTATGATGTTTACTGCTTTATGGAGCATTCTGATAACTGATGAATTGTTGCATTATATCTGGAAATGCGTGTCTGCATGAAATATGGAAGTTTAGCATGATTAGGGCTTTGACCCCGTTGTAGACGTTGAGCTGATTACTAAAATCTGAGGTTATAGTCGGAGCTTGGAGCTCATAAGGTCATGATAGGAGCTTGGAGCTCGTATGGTTACAATAGAGCTTGGAGCTCATATGGTAACCTTTGGAGCTTGGAGGTCATGTTGCTAAGAGCAAGTTTACATGTGTTGTGTTATCAGCTCAAGAAAAATGAATGACCTGCATAGAATATGCATATGATGCCAAGTGGCAAGCCGTATGCTGTGAGGCATATGAGGTTGGTGCACTGAGTGCGGGTGCGGAAAACGGAAGGGTAGGTCTACGTGATCTTGGGGATATACTGGACACAAGTGTACCCACATGAGACCGGTATGGTAGTGCCTATCGTGTCATAGCGGTCCTGGCCACGTCCTACTATCCCTACTGGACCTTAAGTCTTTCCAGTTGCCAGTGGTTCTTTCAAGGAGGCCCAGTTAACCCTCTTTGTCTAGGACAATTGAGCGGTGATGCACTCTTATGGGTCAGGGCAAGCGGAACAGATTACCGAAACGAACCAACTTGTTGTCCGATGTGCGGACGTGATGTTGCCCTTAGTAGGGTGTTAGTACCGGTCAGCATGCATAGAAAGAGTATGTGTACATCTAGATAGGGAACAATTGTAGTGTCACGATATTGAGAGATGGTTGTGTTTACTATATGTTCTGCATTGCAACATCCCTGTCATAGATGTGTTGTAGATCTTATCTCCCCTATATTTCCTGGTATGTTATGCTTTCGATCTGCGAGCAGACGACGAGTTAGCTAGAGGTGACTATGGACCCGAGGATGCATCCCTTCCTCCAGACAGCACCGGGGATCCCGATGCTGGGCGAGCTTCAGATCGTCTACCACGACGAGCAAGGGTGGCAGGTGGACCCCTCTACGTTTTTTACCGTGTACACCGGACCAGTGAGCTTACTGTTTCGAGGAGGTACTCCACCATGAGCAGACATCATGGGACCGTACAGAGTGATCCAGTTTCTTCTGTTTCCCCAAATATGGCCCTCACCCAAGTCGCGTGAGCAAGACTTTATGTGGGCTGCCCCAGCATCATCTCACGTGACTAGTAGTAGAGGTTTTGTGCTGAGAGGACAACGCCGAAGGTCAGAGCGGTATTTGAGAGCTGCCAGGCATAGGCGGATTGTTATGTCTAGTTCTTCCTCAGACTATGTGCCTTTGCAGGTTTATAGGCGCACGTATGGGGAAGGACAGGGTAGCTCTTGACTTTCACGTCGTTGAGGATGTCACATCGCCAGTGCGTCTGTCATAGGGTGTGAGGTGAGGACATTTTGATGTATTTTGAGAGGGGATGGGGAGAGCATGTGAGTACGAGAGGTAGAGTCCCTTTTGTTGTATTTGCTTTTCTTTCAGTGTATTTTGTACTTCCGTTTATACATGTACTTAGCCCTACTGATGGGGCCACCATGTATATATTTATACTGCGAGTGTTTTTGTTTACCCTGTTGCATTTACTATGATGTTATACGCGTTTATAGTTGGATGCATGTTATCTTTGTTTTAAATAAGCGCGTAATAGTTAGGTCATGGTTAATGCTATAAGAGAGTTCTACAACTAATGGGATTTCCTCGAGTAGGACTTGGGGACGTCACATTAAGGTGGTATCAGAGCAGTTTGGTTCTATCAAGACTACGGAAGTCGGGGACCAAGACTGTGAGTATTAGGAAGTTGAACTGGGGAAGTTTGTCGTCTCTACGAGAGAGTGTGACTGTGTCTAGAGGGGTAGAAGGAGCGCGATCGATTGTTGTGATGAATGATTGATAAGTAGATGTATGTATTTATGTTGCTTATCATGTTTGAACTCTGAGCTAACGATTACTTGAATCAGGAACCAATGGCTAGAGGTAGAGGTAGAGGTAAAGGCAGAGGTAGAGGTAGGACCGAACCCAACGAAGGTCAAGAGGCTGAAGCTTCACATACCAGGAATGGAGCTGAATCGTTGGAAACCCTTAGGACTATGAGGGATATGGCTGCTGCAATGCTACAGCAAACTCAACAGAATGCCCAACTCATTCAGTTAACCGGCGAGAATCAACAGTAATAGCAACAACAGAGGAATGTTAGGAATGAGGATGCCGGTTTGGATGCCTTCATGAGGCGACAACCTCCTCAGTTCAACAGGGACTATAATCCCGAGGGGGGCGAGTTGTGGATTCAAGAGTTGGAGAAGATTTTGGCAGCAACACACTGTGATGAAGCTCAGAAGGTTTCTTATGCTTCTTTCATGTTGGTGGGAGGAGCAGAAATGTAGCAGAGAGAAAAGCAGAGGTTGTTTGAAGCTGAAGGAAGAGCCGTGCTTGGGGGCTGTTCCGGGAATGCTTCTTAGAGAAATATTTTCCTAGAATGACCAGGAGGGAAAAGGACAAGGAATCTCAAAGTCTGAAGCAAGGCAATATGATGATTGGGGAATATGCATCAAGCTTCGAGGCGCTGCTTAAATTCTCAGAGTTTTGTCAGCGGTATCCGGACGAGGAGTGGATGTGCCACAGGTTCGAGGACGGTTTAAAGTATGAGATTCAGAAAGCTATAGTGCCATTGGGGATTACTGTATTCCCTGACATGCTGGATCAGTGTTCGGAAGTTGAGAACATCGAAAGAAGAAGAGAGATGGCAACAAGGAGCGGAGGTCCTATCCGCAGCAACCAAAAGGGTAGAAGTGGAAGTTTTCAGAGTGGTTGAGGACCCTATCAAAGGCTAATTCAGAATACGGGAGACGCTGGAAGTCAGAGACTAAGTGCAACTCAGGGGTTGCTGGGATGTTTCAAGTGTGGAGGGCCACACATGGCTCGAGATTGCAGAAGCCAAGTGCCCGGGAGGACCATGACTTGTTATGCATGTGGAAAGCAAGGACAAATGGACAAGGACTGCGGGCAAGGGAATGCACGACCAACTGGTGTGACGGGACAGGCTGCGAGACCACAAGCCATGGGAAGAGTGTTTGCCGTGAGGGGAGCTGAATCCTCTCGATGCCCAGATTTGATTCTAGGTAAGTGTTTAGTTTCAGGCAAGCTCTTATCTGTGTTGTTTGATTTGTGGGCTACCCACTCGTTTATTTCTATGGAGTGCATAGATCATTTAGGGTTACTAGTTTCATCTTTACCATATGACCTTACTGTTTTCAGACCCACGGGTGATTCCTTAACTACACTATTTGTATGCTTGAAATGCCCTATTACAATAGAAAACAGACAATTCATTGTTGACCTAGTCTGTCTGCCTATGCAACAGATCGATGTTATTTTAGGCATGGATTGGCTTTTGGCTAACCATGTGATGTTGGACTATTCAAACAAAACCCTTTGTTTTTCTGAGCTATCTGGATTGACGTCTGCTGATGAAAGTATTCCGAAGGGTGTACGATTTGGAGAGTGCGTGGTGCTGTTCTCCTTGGAAGCAAAGGACAGTTCGAGCGTGGAAGTGCTGTCAATCGTGCGAAAATTTTCGGATGTGTTTCCGAATGACGTTCCAGGGTTACCGCCGGAAAGGGAGATCAAGTTTGCAATAGATCTTATACCAGGAACTGGACCTATTTCGATAACACCTTATCGAATGTCTCTAGCAGAGTTGGCGGAGTTGAAGAAACAGTTGGATGAGATGCTAGGCAAGGAATCCATCAAACCTAGTATGTCACCATGGGGAGCTCCGATACTGTTCGTTAAGAAGAAGGATGGGAGTTCAAGGTTATTTGTGGACTATCGTTAACTGAACAAAGTGACCATAAAGAACAAGTATCAGTTGCTGAGGATAGACGATTTGATGGATCAGTTGAGGGGAGCAACTGTATTTTCCAAGGTCGATCTACGATTTGGTTATCGTCAAATCAGAGTGAGAAAGAAGGATATACAGAAGACTGCTTTTCGAAGTCGGTATGGGCACTATGAGTATTTGGTTATACCGTTTGGTGTGACTAATGCTCCGGTCGTGTTCATGGACTATATGAACAGGATATTCCGACTGTTCCTAGACAAGTTTGTGGTCGTGTTTATGGATGACATCCTTATTTACTCTTCGAGTAAAGAGGAACACCAAAGAGGAACACCAAGAGCATCTTCGAGTGGTGCTGCAAGTGCTAAAAGATAGGCAGTTGTATGCGAAATTATCCAAGTGTGAATTCTGGCTGGAGGAAGTACAGTTTCTAGGACACGTGATCGACAAGGATGGAATTACGGTGGACCTGCTAAGGTTGAAGCGGTGGTTAAATGGGAAAGCTCAAAGTCTGTGGGCGAGGTTCGTAGTTTTCTTGGTTTGGCGGGCTACTACAGAAGGTTTATCGAGGGATTCCCTAAGATTGCGTTGCCTATGACGCAGTTGACAAGAAAGGGGAAAGCGTTTGAGTGGTCAGAAGCTTGTGAGCAGAGTTTCTTGGAGCTGAAGCGGAGGTTGTAACGCCCCGATTTTCACGTTTTCTAATTCTTCAGTATTTTAATGTCTTTATTTTATTCGAGGTCTTAGGAATAGAAATAAAATATTCCGAGACCATAGTCATGCTCGACGATATCGTAGGAAGCTACGATTAAGTTTTGAGTCAAAAACTCAAACGGAGTTCGGTCTGCATTTTTACACTGACAGTATGATTTTACTGCTCAGAAGACCTCAGATGGACCCGTGAACGAGACAGTAAGTCTTAGAATTCGATTATCTACGTTTTGGTTAAATTTCGTAAAAATTTCAGAAAAATCACTTCCTGACCTTCGTTCGGGCGGATTTCTCAATCGGGTGACGAACGGAGCCACATACGGACTTACCGAGACTCGTCAACAGATAATCTTGATATCACAACATCCCAGGACACTTGGGAGAGTATGCCAGAGTCGTCATGATGATCGGGAAAATCTAGATGCGAAATGACCAAAATGCCCCTAACCTTAGTCTTTTGCACTTTTACCATTTTACCCTTTTGGCAAATGACCTTTTTGCCCTTAAGTGACTTGTTTTAAAGCTGAACTCAGCCCCTCACACTCTCATTTTCGCACAGCCCTCTCAAAAAAAGAAGAACACCATAGTTACTCTTGAAGAAGCACCATTGTTGTTCTTGAAAAGCTTGAATCACTTGTTGGAATCACTTGATTCCTTGAGCAATCTTCCTTCATTTTATGGTAAGATCACTTCTATGATCTCTTAGCTTCTTGAATATCTCTTTATTTCAAGATCAATCTTCATTTTCATGAAAATTATTTCTTAGATCCAAAACTTTGAAAATCCATAGGAAATTGTAGAAAAATCATTTTGATGTGAGACCAATTTCTTTGAACTCACCTCATCATTCTCTATCTAAACCCAAGAGCTTATGATTCAACTCTCATCATAGCTCAAAAAGCACATTAGGGCCGAACCCTTCTTGATGATGATGAATAGTGTTTTCATCAATTTTTGATTTCTAACACTTGATTTCATGCTTAGCTTTCCTAATGCCTTTGAATCCATGAAATGGAAAACCAAGATCAATTCCTAGCTTTATTCTCTTTAGGGTGGCCGAAACCTTCTTTGTGAGAATTGTTGAGTTTGGTTTGATTGTTGTTTAATTATTGATTGTTTGGTTGTTTGTAGTTGGTGACAACTATCAGAAGGTTCACAAACCGATCAACCGACTTTGATCCGGGAATCTGCTCTTCAACAGGTATGGGGAGAAGAACCTCATCACACCAAGATGGTGGTGGTGAAGATGGTTGTTTACTTTATGTGTGGGTGAAACCCTTTAGTTTGGGTTCACTTTTAGTTGTTATGTTTTGTTAAGTTCTCTTCAAGAACAAGATTGTTATGATGAGTTTATGCTTGAGTATGTTGTAGTGTGTTTTAGCATAAGTTGATGATGATATGATTGAATAAAAATCATTTCCATGTATGTTGGAAAACCTACTTTGATCACTAGATCAAGGATGGACTTTTATTGTTGATTATGAGACCATAATGCGTGATGGACTTGGATGTTTGATTATGATGTAGTAATGTGTATTATGGTTATCATGATTGTGTAAGTGTTGTGAGCTATACTTTGATTAGTTGATGAAGTAAAACCTCACATTGATTCCTAGTTGGCTATTAGCCATGACCTTGAGGAAGGGAAGGATATGAATAGTTCTTGGACAAGTCAAGTTTTGATGTAAAGAAAGTGTTTTCAATAACTTGTGTTTTTCAAAGAAAAACCCTAAGTGACTTTAAATGGAATTAAATCTCAAAGAGCTTTCACCAAAGTGAAATATGTTTTATACCTTATCCTTAGTTCATCTAGCTAATCAAGTGACTCAAAATGAGGAAAAAAGTGTTTTCATGAAGAGAATCAAAATGGTTCCATAAGGTTGATGTCTTGTTTTAAGGCAACTTTTCGCTAAGCGAAATTACTTTCGCTACGCGAAAAACAGGGAAAGTCTTAGTTGAGCATCACTACCTCACTTTCGCTAAGCGAATTCATATTCGCTAAGCGAACCCAGCAAATTTCGCTACGCGAATTACATCTCGCTGAGCAATCCAGAGAAGTCTCTAATAGAGGTGTAACCGTCTGAACTTTCGCTAAGCGAAATCATTCTCGCTAAGCGAATAAAGTGAAGTTTCGCTACGCGAATTCTGTCTCGCCGAGCGATCCAGAGGTGTTTCTAAAGAGGTGCAACCGTCTGAACTTGCGCTACGCGAATTCATATTCGCTAAGCGAATACAATACATTTCGCTACGCGATTTATAACTCGCCGAGCGAACCAGAGGAGTTCCAAAGGAGGCATTACTGCCTCATTTTCGCTAAGCGAATGAAATTCCGCTAAGCGAATTTCATGTTTCAGAAAATGCTAGAAATGAAGTAAGTAGTTCAAATGTTGTTTTAAATCAAATGAGTTTTCAATTGTAAAAGTTGTTTGGTTTACAAAAGGAGTTTTCTAACTCAATCTTAAAGTTTTACGCGTGAAAAACCTAAGTTAAGTAATTAACTTAGAGTTGAAAACAAGGGTTAATTAAGTATGGTATGTGGTGGAACAAGACCATGTGCTATACCATTGATGACTTAGTATATCAATGAGTTCATAAGACTTAAGTGAAATCAACACTTGTTTCCTTAATTGAAAGACAAGGGTTTAATATCTTAGAAAGGCTTAAAGACTTATCTAAGAGGATTCTCAATCCTTATTCATAATGCTTAGGACTTGAGACATAATTCATAAGACGTAAACACAAACACGAAACGTTTTGGTTTTCGAAACAGTAGTTCGATAACGGACCGATGATTCGGATCCAGGTTAATCGTTCAATTGTTTCTGTCTTGTGATAACCGGAATGAGAGAGATCCTGAGACTGTGCAGGTATGGGACTGTACAGTGGAAGGAATCCTGAGGCTATGCAGGTATGGGACTGTATAGTTAAGGGAAGGCATATAAGAATTGATTGGTACTACCCATACCAACAAGATTTATCTTCTTTTCGGGAGCTTAGAACATAAGTACTTTATAGTTAAGCGTGCTTGACTTAGAGTAATTATGGGATGGGTGACCTTCTGGGAAGTTTCCTAGAAAGCGTGTGAGTGAGGACAAAACACGCTGCAAAGACTTGTGTTGGTTTGTGGGGACAGTCGGCGATTCTGAAAGCAGTCTGGATCATTCCAAAGGAATCACGAGATATTTATCCGATGGATAATTGTTTTATCCGATGGATAACTGTTTTATAAAACAAAGATGTGTGTAGTTTCTAAGGAAGAGAACCTTAGTGAACCTTGAGGTCTATCCAATGGATAGACATTGCTTGATCGCATCTGCTTTGTGTAAGCATTGGCATTTCATGTGCATAGTTGTAAGGCCTTGAGCCTAGGAGTTAAGCTTACACCTTGATGCGGGTGCGAATCTTACGGTGACGATCTTCAATGGTCTTTTTGGAGGTATCAGGGTTGGAAGGGCTGACATGTGACCAGTTAGTGATTCTTCTGTGTCGTGGCGAATCCGTGCAATACACTGATATCCTCTACTAGATGCCATACTTTTCATGTTTGGTCGAGAGTGTTACCGTAAAGCCAGATACGTGCACGTTACGAATTTTGTAGCATATTGCTCATGGCAGCATCTTGCTCATGGCTGGCAGAAACCGGAACATGTCCTCCCATTCACTCTCTCCGAATGTTTTGTTAGCTCCATGGAGTAGGGGTCAGAGTAGTACCCAGTGACATTGACATTGAGTCATATACATTGCATTGCATTGCATGGCTATTGATGTTTATGGCTATTGATGTTTACGTTTACTGTTATACATCGCTGTATTGTTTAAGGATGCCTTATATTATGCTGTTAAATGTTTAGCATGCTATTATGTTGTTAACTGCTTAACATGATTTATACTGAGAACCTTTGTAAGCATGTTGGGTACGCTGTTACCCGGTGAGTCGTCCCGTTTTTACTACTGCTGTTTTGTTGTGTTGATGAACGGGAATCTCACCCATATCTGTATGTTTTCTGCTGGTACTTGCTGTTGATGCTTGAACAGATGGACGCGACGATGGTTCGGTTCCGCAGTCCTTTTGAGTTCGGAGGTGGACTCTTTTTCTGTTTTAGTTTTGTTGTCGGCCAGACTATGTCAGTTTTTGTAGTACCTTTTGGGAGCTATGACTCCTAGTACTTATTGTATCTCTTATATCAGTCATACATTAGACTTATGTCTGTATATAGTAATGTTGTTATTTCTGTTTCTGTTTTCTATTTTCTGTATTATAATACTGTATGTATGTCCTAGTTGATGCATGATGAACCTAAGTTCACTTATTAGTATTATTTATTACCTTTACTAATCCCATTATATCTTTATGAAAAGAAAAGAAAAAGAAAAATCGTATTTTTCCGCATTAATAAATATTTTCGGCCTTATAAACGTTCGGGAATGTGACACTCGGGAAAGGGTGTTGCATTATTTGGTATCAGAGCTGGCCGAGTCTTTTTGGGGTTTGTAGGTTATGGTCTGTCTTGTTTGTGTTGTGTTTTCTCTGATTGTTTTCTGTGTTATTGTTTCTGAGAGAAAACAATGTTGGAAAGGATGACGACTTCGGTCTATCCAATTGTATTGTTTGTTTTCTGTGTTGTGTTTCTGTGAAGAAGACAACGATTGTTTGTTACTCTCTGCATTATTGTTTCTGAAGGGGAATGATATTGGACAGGGTAGTAATGTTTTTGCTTTCTTGTGAGTTGTCGCTAGCAGAGTTCTTCAGAACGAGTGTTTTCCGACGGGTGCAAGACGAGTTGAAAGACATGGAGTTCCTGCAGCTACGTCAAGGAGGAATGTCTGTCAAAGAATATGCTGATCGTTTTGAGTTCCTGCTGAAGTCTTCGAGGTATTTCCATCTTCATCCCGATGAGAAGTGGAAGTGCACAAAGTTCGAAGAAGGTTTAAGGGACGAGATTCGAGGAGAGGTGCTACCTCTTAAGGTCAAAGAGTTCTCGGTGTTGGTAGATGAATGCTTCGTAATTGAAGATCTGATGAAGACTCATGGAGGAAGGCAACGTCACTCTAGACCGACTAGGTTCCATAAAGGCACCAATGGTCGTGATGATAGGTCTCGATGGAAACCATATGCAAAACAACAAGGTCAACAACAGCGTTCTGTAGGGGGAAGTAGTGGGAGTATTAGTCAATCTGGAAGCGCCCTAAAGAAGTGCATGAAGTGTGGCAAGAACAATCATGTCACCAGAGAATGCTTAATCAAGGGAATCATATGCTTCAAGTGTGGGAAGCCAGGACATACTTCACGCGAGTGTGTGCAATCAAAAGCTAGACGTTCTGTCAACGATGTGCAAACAGCGAAGCCTAAGGCAATGAGTAGAGCTTATACTGGGGATGATGCTAAGACTTCTCAAAAGGAAGATTTGATTCACAGTCAGATCGTCGTGGAAGGTAAAACCTTATCTGTATCATTCCTTACCCTTAGATTTGGTAATTTTTGCACTTCCTGCAAAGCCTGTTATAACTGCGAAAGTCTGTTTGACCTGTTCTATTTCCGTAGTGGATAGAACGTTTTTGATTGATTTAATCTGTTTGCCTCTTTCGCAAATGGATTTGATCATAGGGATGGATTGGTTATCTTGTAACTAGACGGTGTAAACAAAACCTTAGTTTTCCCTGATTCGGATAATTCTGGATTTGGACTGCCAACCAAGGAAACGTTTCTTTGAGAGGAGGAGCTCAACGAATACATGTTATTAACGAGTTTCCGGAAGTCTTTCTTGAAGACGTACCAGGTTTGCCGCCAGTCCGAGACATCGAGTTTGCGATCGATCTTGTGCTAGGAACAGGACTAGCGTCTATGGCACTTTATCATATGGCACCTGCTGAGTTGGAAACCTTGAAGGAACAGTTGGTGGACTTATAGGGAAAAACAGTTCGTTAGACCCAGTGTGTCGCCGTAGAGAACGCCTGTGCTGTTGGTGAGAAAGAAAGATGGAACATCTCGTTTGTATGTGGATTATCGCCAGTTGAACAAAGTTACCATTCAGAACAAGTATTATCTTCCGAGGATAGATGACTTGATGGATCAGTTGAGGAGAGCGGCAGTTTTCTCCAAGAATGATTTGCGACTGGCTTATCACCGGATTCGTGTGAAGGCAGAAGATATACCAAAGACAGAGTTTCGAACACGCTATGGGCACTACGAGTATCTTGTGATGCCGTTTTGTATGACGAATACTCCTCTATATGCATGGATTACATGAATAGGATCTTTCATCCATACCTAGATAAGTTTGTCGTTGTTTCACAGACGACATACTCATCTATTCGCGAAACCAGGAAGTACACGCTGAATATCTTAGTGTGATTCTTCATGTTCTGAAGGGGAAACAGCTGTATGCAAAGCTGTCCAAGTGTGAGTTTTGGCTCGACGAAGTAAAGTTTTTGGGTCATGCGATTTGAAAGGAAGGATAAAGCGTTTGAATGGATTGAAGCCTGTGAGGAAAGTTTGCAAGGACTAGGGAGAAGGTTGACTGCTTCACCTGTGTTAGTGCTGCCTGATCTCAAGGGAATATTTGTGTTCACACTTCTACATATTCCTCAATGTATTAGACAATTGAGTGAATTGGTAATATGGTGTCCATTGGTCTGGACATTTTCGTATTATTTCACTAAAAGTTTTGTTATGACTATTTCTTGAGTTATAACATAAACAACTTCTCGATACTGGAAGTTTCTTGATGAAACTTAGTCTAATCACTTTTACTTTTGGTGAAGGTGATCCAGTCTGATTTTTGCCAGACTGTTTATCTTTTGATTCCAAAGTTATTGGAAGGTTCTTATGAAAGAAGGAACTTTATTAGAGTCATGGATGTAAACATGTATTAGCTATGCATTTTTACACTCACGAACCTACTGAAGAGTCTTTTTGCATACTGGATATTTCTATATTCATTCCAGATTGGTAAAATTCTTTTGTATACGTGCTTACTTTCTTCTGAGACCAAGACCAGGAAAAAATTTCCTTTGCTGAAAATTTCTTTCCTTAATCTACAGCAACCGAGTAGGTTTAGTTTTAAGTCACGGAATTTCGAGGACGAAATTCTTTTAAGAGGGGTAGGAATGTAACGCCCCGATTTTCACGTTTTCTAATTCTTCAGTATTTTAATGTCTTTATTTTATTCGAGGTCTTAGGAATAGAAATAAAATATTCCGAGACCATAGTCATGCTCGATGATATCGTAGGAAGCTACGATTAAGTTTTGAGTCAAAAACTCAAACGGAGTTCGGTCTGCGTTTTTACACTGACAGTATGATTTTACTGCTCAAAAGACCTCAGATGGACCCATGAACGAGACAGTAAGTCTTAGAATTCGATTATCTACGTTTTGGTTAAATTTCGTAAAAATTTCAGAAAAATCACTTCCTGACCTTCGTTCGGGCGGATTTCTCAATCGGGTGACGAACGGAGCCACATACGGACTTACCGAGACTCGTCAACAGATAATCTTGATATCACAACATCCCAGGACACTTGGGAGAGTATGCCAGAGTCGTCATGATGATCGGGAAAATCTAGATGCGAAATGACCAAAATGCCCCTAACCTTAGTCTTTTGCACTTTTACCATTTTACCCTTTTGGCAAATGACCTTTTTGCCCTTAAGTGACTTGTTTTAAAGCTGAACTCAGCCCCTCACACTCTCATTTTCGCACAGCCCTCTCAAAAAAAGAAGAACACCATAGTTACTCTTGAAGAAGCACCATTGTTGTTCTTGAAAAGCTTGAATCACTTGTTGGAATCACTTGATTCCTTGAGCAATCTTCCTTCATTTTATGGTAAGATCACTTCTATGATCTCTTAGCTTCTTGAATATCTCTTTATTTCAAGATCAATCTTCATTTTCATGAAAATTATTTCTTAGATCCAAAACTTTGAAAATCCATAGGAAATTGTAGAAAAATCATTTTGATGTGAGACCAATTTCTTTGAACTCACCTCATCATTCTCTATCTAAACCCAAGAGCTTATGATTCAACTCTCATCATAGCTCAAAAAGCACATTAGGGCCGAACCCTTCTTGATGATGATGAATAGTGTTTTCATCAATTTTTGATTTCTAACACTTGATTTCATGCTTAGCTTTCCTAATGCCTTTGAATCCATGAAATGGAAAACCAAGATCAATTCCTAGCTTTGTTCTCTTTAGGGTGGCCGAAACCCTCTTTGTGAGAATTGTTGAGTTTGGTTTGATTGTTGTTTAATTATTGATTGTTTGGTTGTTTGTAGTTGGTGACAACTATCAGAAGGTTCACAAATCGATCAACCGACTTTGATCCGGGAATCTGCTCTTCAACAGGTATGGGGAGAAGAACCTCATCACACCAAGATGGTGGTGGTGAAGATGGTTGTTTACTTTATGTGTGGGTGAAACCCTTTAGTTTGGGTTCACTTTTAGTTGTTATGTTTTGTTAAGTTCTCTTCAAGAACAAGATTGTTATGATGAGTTTATGCTTGAGTATGTTGTAGTGTGTTTTAGCATAAGTTGATGATGATATGATTGAATAAAAATCATTTCCATGTATGTTGGAAAACCTACTTTGATCACTAGATCAAGTATGGACTTTTATTGTTGATTATGAGACCATAATGCGTGATGGACTTGGATGTTTGATTATGATGTAGTAATGTGTATTATGGTTATCATGATTGTGTAAGTGTTGTGAGCTATACTTTGATTAGTTGATGAAGTAAAACCTCACATTGATTCCTAGTTGGCTATTAGCCATGACCTTGAGGAAGGGAAGGATATGAATAGTTCTTGGACAAGTCAAGTTTTGATGTAAAGAAAGTGTTTTCAATAACTTGTGTTTTTCAAAGAAAAACCCTAAGTGACTTTAAATGGAATTAAATCTCAAAGAGCTTTCACCAAAGTGAAATATGTTTTATACCTTATCCTTAGTTCATCTAGCTAATCAAGTGACTCAAAATGAGGAAAGAAGTGTTTTCATGAAGAGAATCAAAATGGTTCCATAAGGTTGATGTCTTGTTTTAAGGCAACTTTTCGCTAAGCGAAATTACTTTCGCTACGCGAAAAACAGGGAAAGTCTTAGTTGAGCATCACTACCTCACTTTCGCTAAGCGAATTCATATTCGCTAAGCGAACCCAGCAAATTTCGCTACGCGAATTACATCTCGCTGAGCAATCCAGAGAAGTCTCTAATAGAGGTGTAACCGTCTGAACTTTCGCTAAGCGAAATCATTCTCGCTAAGCGAATAAAGTGAAGTTTCGCTACGCGAATTCTGTCTCGCCGAGCGATCCAGAGGTGTTTCTAAAGAGGTGCAACCGTCTGAACTTGCGCTACGCGAATTCATATTCGCTAAGCGAATACAATACATTTCGCTACGCGATTTATAACTCGCCGAGCGAACCAGAGGAGTTCCAAAGGAGGCATTACTGCCTCATTTTCGCTAAGCGAATGAAATTCCGCTAAGCGAATTTCATGTTTCAGAAAATGCTAGAAATGAAGTAAGTAGTTCAAATGTTGTTTTAAATCAAATGAGTTTTCAATTGTAAAAGTTGTTTGGTTTACAAGAGGAGTTTTCTAACTCAATCTTAAAGTTTTACGCGTGAAAAACCTAAGTTATGTAATTAACTTAGAGTTGAAAACAAGGGTTAATTAAGTATGGTATGTGGTGGAACAAGACCATGTGCTATACCATTGATGACTTAGTACATCAATGAGTTCATAAGACTTAAGTGAAATCAACACTTGTTTCCTTAATTGAAAGACAAGGGTTTAATATCTTAGAAAGGCTTAAAGACTTATCTAAGAGGATTCTCAATCCTTATTCATAATGCTTAGGACTTGTGACATAATTCATAAGACGTAAACACAAACACGAAACGTTTTGGTTTTCGAAACAGTAGTTCGATAACGGACCGATGATTCGGATCCAGGTTAATCGTTCAATTGTTTCTGTCTTGTGATAACCGGAATGAGAGAGATCCTGAGACTGTGCAGGTATGGGACTGTACAGTGGAAGGAATCCTGAGGCTATGCAGGTATGGGACTGTATAGTTAAGGGAAGGCATATAAGAATTGATTGGTACTACCCATACCAACAAGATTTATCTTCTTTTCGGGAGCTTAGAACATAAGTACTTTATAGTTAAGCGTGCTTGACTTAGAGTAATTATGGGATGGGTGACCTTCTGGGAAGTTTCCTAGAAAGCGTGTGAGTGAGGACAAAACACGCTGAAAAGACTTGTGTTGGTTTGTGGGGACAGTCGGAGATTCTGAAAGCAGTCTGGATCATTCCAAAGGAATCACGAGATATTTATCCGATGGATAATTGTTTTATCCGATGGATAACTGTTTTATAAAACAAAGATGTGTGTAGTTTCTAAGGAAGAGAACCTTAGTGAACCTTGAGGTCTATCCAATGGATAGACATTGCTTGATCGCATCTGCTTTGTGTAAGCATTGGCATTTCATGTGCATAGTTGTAAGGCCTTGAGCCTAGGAGTTGAGCTTACACCTTGATGCGGGTGCGAATCTTACGGTGACGATCTTCAATGGTCTTTTTGGAGGTATCAGGGTTGGAAGGGCTGACATGTGACCAGTTGGTGATTCTTCTGTGTCGTGGCGAATCCGTGCAATACACTGATATCCTCTACTAGATGCCGTACTTTTCATGTTTGGTCGAGAGTGTTACCGTAAAGCCAGATACGTGCACGTTACGAATTTTGTAGCATATTGCTCATGGCAGCATCTTGCTCATGGCTGGCAGAAACCGGAACATGTCCTCCCATTCACTCTCTCCGAATGTTTTGTTAGCTCCATGGAGTAGGGGTCAGAGTAGTACCCAGTGACATTGACATTGAGTCATATACATTGCATTGCATTGCATGGCTATTGATGTTTATGGCTATTGATGTTTACGTTTACTGTTATACATCGCTGTATTGTTTAAGGATGCCTTATATTATGCTGTTAAATGTTTAGCATGCTATTATGTTGTTAACTGCTTAACATGATTTATACTGAGAACCTTTGTAAGCATGTTGGGTACGCTGTTACCCGGTGAGTCGTCCCGTTTTTACTACTGCTGTTTTGTTGTGTTGATGAACGGGAATCTCACCCATATCTGTATGTTTTCTGCTGGTACTTGCTGTTGATGCTTGAACAGATGGACGCGACGATGGTTCGGTTCCGCAGTCCTTTTGAGTTCGGAGGTGGACTCTTTTTCTGTTTTAGTTTTGTTGTCGGCCAGACTATGTCAGTTTTTGTAGTACCTTTTGGGAGCTATGACTCCTAGTACTTATTGTATCTCTTATATCAGTCATACATTAGACTTATGTCTGTATATAGTAATGTTGTTATTTCTGTTTCTGTTTTCTATTTTCTGTATTATAATACTGTATGTATGTCCTAGTTGATGCATGATGAACCTAAGTTCACTTATTAGTATTATTTATTACCTTTACTAATCCCATTACATCTTTATGAAAATAAAAGAAAAAGAAAAATCGTATTTTTCCGCATTAATAAATATTTTCGGCCTTATAAACGTTCGGGAATGTGACACTCGGGAAAGGGTGTTGCAGAGGTTGACCACGTCGCCGGTGTTGGTTTTGCCAGATCCGTTAGGACGTTTTGACGTATACTTTGATGCATCGTATCAAGGATTGGATTGCGTTGTATACTCATGCAAGAATGATAAGTAGTGTGCCTCCAGGTAGTTGAGAGTGCATGAACGAAACTACCCGACTCATGATCTAGAGCTGGTTGCGATAGTGTTTGCATTGAAGATATGGAGACACTATCTGTATGGTGCTAAATTCATCATATTTAGCGACCATAAGAGCTTGAAGTACCTATTCGACCAGAAGGAGTTGAACATGAGGCAGAGGAGGTGGCTGGAATTCATAAAGGACTATGAATTCGACCTGCAATACCATCCAGGCAAGGTGAATGTGGTAGCAGATGCGCTTAGTAGGAAATCCCTACCCGTATCTATAAAGATGGTACGAGAGCTTGAGTTGTTAGAGCAGTTTAAGGATCTGAATCTGGACGTGGAAATCGTCGAGGATAAGATGAATCTTGGGATGATAGAGGTTACTAGTGATTTCCTGAATTTGCTTTGGAGAAGGCAAGTTGAGGATGTGTACCTTAAGAAGGTTAATCGGCTGATCGAGGAAGGTGAGACGTTTCGGGTGCCCTCATCAAGTTTGGCAACAGAGTTTGTGTGCCTAAGGATAGTAAAGTTAAGAATATGATCTTAGAAGAAGCACACAAGAGCAAGTTGAATTTTCACCCAAGGGCTACTAAGATGTATCAGGATCTGAAGAAGTTATTCTGGTGGCCGGGGATGAAGAAGGAAGTGGCAGCTTATGACCTATCCTGTTTGGTGTGTCAAAAGGTCAAGGTTGAACACCAAAAGCCACCAGGATTGTTGCAATCATTGGATGTTCAAGAGTGGAAGTGGGACAGCATTGCTATGGATTTTGTTTCTGGGTTACCAAGGACTTAGAAGAGATGTGATGCAATTTGGGTCATCATAGATAGGTTGACAAAATGTGTTCGTTTCTTGCCTGTCAAGCAGAGTTATTCTCTAGAGAGGTTGACTCAGATTTACATCAGGGAGGTGGTGCGTCTGCATGGTGTGCTTTCTAGTATTATCTTAGACCGAGACCCGAGGTTTACTTCAAGGTTTTCGAGGAGCCTGAACGGAGCATTGGGAACCAAGTTAAGGTTGAGTTCTACTTATCATCCCCAGACGGATGGTCAGTCAGAACGGACGATTCAATCGTTGGAAGATTTGCTAAGAGCATGTGTGTTGGAACACATAGGAAGTTGGGACGAGTTTCTTCCTTTGATAATTTACCTGCAACAACAGTTACCATTCAATTATCGGTATGGCACTGTATGAAGCTTTGTACGAGAGGAAGTGTAGGACTCGGTTGTGTTGGTTTGATACTGGAGAGAATCAGTTGTTAGGACATGAGTTGGTGCAACAGACGACGGAAAAAGTTAAGTTAATCCGGGAAAAGATGAAAGCCGCAAGGGATAGGCAGAAGAGTTATGTTGATAAAAGGAGGAGACCTTTAGAATTCCAGGAGGGATACTATGTGTTTATAAGAGTTAGTCCAAGGACTGGTATTGGCAAGGCAATTCAATACAGAAAGCTTACACCCAGATTCATAGGACCATTTCAGATTCTTCGCCGAATTGGTCCAATAACTTACCAGATAGCCTTACCACCTAAATTGTCAAGACTTCATGATGTTTTTCACGTATCCCAACTTAGAAAGTATTACCCTGATCCATCGCATGTGTTAGAGATCGAATCAATCCAGCTAAGAGAGAACCTTGAATATGAGGCTTTACCTGCTCGGATAATGGATAGGAGTGGAATAGGACCCGGTAACCGGAGACTCAACATGGGAAAGAGAGGCCCAGGTGCGCCAACAGTACCTGTCGTTGTTTACAGGTATGAACGGGGAATTTCAGGGACGAAATTCTCTTTAAAGGGGGTGGTAATGTAACATCCCAGTTTTCTAAAACCCTAATTGAGATAGATAGCCTAGATCAGGTATTTATATGTTTTTTGATAACTGCTATCATAGCTGGAAAGTGTTCTTAGAGAACATGTTAAGAGTAGGAATGAATTGGATAAGAAAAGGATGAGGGACAAGGGATCAGGAGCAGAACGTTCAAGCGTGGACCAGTGGAATGCTCAAGCATGCTAACGCTCAAGCTTGGAGAGTTTGGACGCTCAAGTGTGGACCTTCAGACTAGTTGATTGGAATTGATGGCACGTAAAGTGACACATGTCGGTAAAGCGTCATAGCTGGCACATGATGGGCGGTCTTGGTGGTGAGGAAACGTCAACGCTCAAGCGTTGAGGAAGACAATGCTCAAGCATTGGAACGCTAAAGCGTGGAGTTCCAGATCGCTAAAGCGTTGTCAACAGAGTTTTACCTCTATAAATAGTTGTCATTTTCAGCATTGCACAAGTTTTACAGACCTTCAAACTGTTCCAGAGAGCTTGAGAGAGACAGAGGTACGTTCTTGAGGCTGTGATTCAAGTTGTGATCCGTTCGTTAGTCCGATTCCAGTTCCGATCATGTTTTCGTGATCAGTGCGACTCCTACTCCAATTCTACTAGTTTACTTTTGTGATCTGACGAGGGTAAGCCGAGTTTCCGTATCTACCTACATTGTACCTATACAATGTTCTTTTTTGGTTTGAGCTTCTTTTCACAGTTTTGACTTCGTATTAGGACTAATGCTATAGTTTGCGTGTTATTTCCGTGATTAGGACACGTTTGGAAGTTGCGTGTGGAACCCTTTTGGAGCAAGTGACCTGTGGCTATGAAGGCAAGGAGAGGAGCAAGAAGTGCTCATTGTGTTCGTGATTATCACCACATTTGCTATCAGGTGAGGAGAAAGGGTTACACACGTCGGGGAGGCAAGAGTAGTTCATATAGTTGTATTATATATTTTGTGTGTGTAGGAAAACCCTAAACCCTACGTGAGGTTGAGCCCTGACAAAGTACCTAAGCCATAGGTTTAGTCTACTTTGGGCTATCACCGTTATATTTGATACCCTAGGTTATCAGATTTATGATGCATGGTAATATGTGCTATGTGTTGATATATGCGTACATGCTATTTATGATATGTGATAATTTCAAGAGATGCATGATGTGTTGATGATAATGATATGTTGGTATGTATGTTGTTTACTGCTTTATGGATCATGTTGATAACTAATGAACTATTGCATTATATTTGGAAATGCATGTATGCATGAAATATGGAAGTTTAGCATGATTAGGGCTTTGAACCCATTGTGGACGTTGAGCTGATTACTGAAATCTGAGGTTATAGTCAGAGCTTGGAGTCATAAGGTCAGGATGGGAGCTTGTAGCTCGTGTGGTTACAGTGGAGCTTAGAGCTCATATGGTTACCTTTGGAGCTTGGAGCTCATGTTGCTAAGAGCAAGTTTGCATGTGTTGCGATATCAGCTCAAGAGAGATGAATGGCCTGCATAGCATATGCATATGATGCCAAGTGGCGAGCCATATGCTGTGAGGCATACGAGGTTGGTGCACCGAGTGCGGTGTGAAAATGGAAGGGTAGGTCTGCCTGATCTTGGGGATATACTGGACATAGGTGTACCCACATGAGGCAGGTATGGTAGCGCCTATCGTGTTGTGGCGGTCCTAGGCATGTCCTACTATCCCGACTGGACCCTGTGTCTTTCCAGTTGCCTGTGGATCTTCCCAGGAGGCCCAGTTAACCCTCTTTGTCTGGGACATTCGAGCGATGATGCACTCTTATGGGTCACGGCGAGCGGAACGGATTACTGTAACGAACCAACTTGTTTTCCGATGTGCGGACGTGATGTTGCCCTTAGTAGGGTGTTAGTACTGGTCGGCATGCATAGAAAGAGTATGTGTACATCTAGCTAGGGAACGACCGTAGTGTCGCGATATTGAGAGATGGTTGTGTTTGCTATATGTTCTGCATTGCATCATCCCTGTCATAGATGTGTTGTATATCTTTTCTCCCTATATTTTCTTGTATGTTATGCTTTCGATCTGCGAGAAGACGAGGAGTTAGCTGGAGGTGACTATGGACCCGAGGTGTAACACCCTTTCCAGGAGCATCACATAACGGACATTTTATAAAACTATAAGGCCGAAAAACGGGTTAATTGAAATCATTTAAGAAAGGTGGGGTAAATATTTCGTTTTCACAACGCTTAACTGTAAAAACTGGTAATCATTTATGCGTGCAAAATAAATAGAAACATTTCATAACATAGCTTCATAAGATTATAAAGGTTTACATAAACACCCAACCCGACTACAGAAATAAAACAGAATGATACAGACTCATCAAAAGAATTGGAGACGCAGCTCCTAAACATAAGGTACTTGGAGACGCAGCTCCACAAAAGATAAAAGAAAGGTACGGACTCTCTAACACCCTACACTGGCCAAAACATACTACACAGGAAGACATCCCTCAGATCAACTGCTAAATACTTCCTCTAACTTATCCTTTTCGGAGAGACAAGCGAAAGAAATAGGAATATGTGGATAAATCACCTCACTCCTAGTCTCTTCACTCATTGCCTTCCAACTAGGACCCATCAAACAAGACCTAATAGGAACCCTAGCAAAGACTACTATTGGCATTCCTATGGAAGACGTAACAGAAGTTGACTTAGAAGAAACTCTGTTAACAAGCAGTCTACCCCTAACAGAGGGAGAAGGCACTGAACGCATTGGTGAAAAAGTCCATCTAGCATTCCACTTATGGGTACAACCTTGACAGCAGATGACATGAAGACAAGTTGTGGAGCGGTCAAGAACTTTTCCTCTGCGACCCTTGCGGATGGTGAGTGCGGCTCTCCACATGTACTTTGCTAGAATCTCTCCATGACTAGATGTCCAAACGCCAAAACCACTGGGAGGCTCAACGGAGAGGTGCATCCAAAACGTCGGGTGAAGTCTCGGTAACATGACCTTCTCGGGAGACAACCGGAGAAGCACACAACGATACAATACAAAGTAATGAGGTGAGATTCCCGTTCATCAGCACAACACATGGCAGAAGTAAAAATGGTACGACACACAAGACAATAAAATACTAGTCATGCATATCATACATCTCAATATCTCATAGTATCTAATCAACAGCACAAGACATCATCAACACAGGATAATAGTGTATAACATGTGAATGTATCCATCAATAGTCATGCAATGCAATGCGATGTACATGACTCAATGTCATATGCCACAAGGGTAAAACTCTGACCCCTACTCCATGGCGCTAACAAAACGTTGGAGAGAATGAATGGGAGGATATGTGCCGTCTACGCCAGCCTTGGACAAGATGCTACAACATTCGTAACGTGCACGTATCTGGCTTTACGGAAACACTCTATACCAAACATGAAAAGTACAGCATCTAGTAGAGGATATCAGTGTATTGCTCGGATTCGCCACGACATAGTAGAATGACCAACTGGTCTCATGTCAGCCCTTCCAACCCTGATACCTCCAAGACCATTTAAGATCGTCACCATAAGATTCGCACCAACATCTAGGTGTAAGCTCAATCTCCTAGGCTCAAGGCCATACAAACTCATGCAATGAAATGCCAATGCTTACACAAAGTAGATGCGATAAAGCAATGTTTATCCACTGAATAAACGTCAAGGGTCACTAACATTCTCTTCCTTAGGGACTATACGTATCTTTGTATGATAAAATCTTTATCCACTGGATAAATCTCGTGATCCCTCCAGGATCAAGTCATCACAAGACTATACAGTTAGACGATGTCCTCGGGTCTGACTCACCGGCCTGTCATCGAACTACTATTCCAAACCAAAATGTTTCATGTTTGTGTTCGTGTCTTATGATATATTTCTCAAGTCCTAAATGGCTTATGAAAAAGGATTGAGAATCCTCTAGTTAAGTCTTAGATCCTTTCTGAGTTAGAGGGTACTTGTCTTTCGAGTAATGAAATATATCTTGATTCATTAAGTCTTATGAGTCGATTGATGAATGAATCATCAATGGTGTAACATATGGTCTTGTTCCACCACACATGACACTTTCTTATCTCTTTATTTCACTCTAAGTCAATTATTTGACTTAGGGTTTTAACTTATGAAAATCCTTAGTTTTGAGTTCAAGTCACTTTTGTAAAAAGGTGAGTACAAAACACTTATTTGTTTTATACCTTAGCAAAATGCCTTGGTACCTTTGATTCAAAATCTTATACTTTGAAAACATTATTTCAAAAAGCTTGTAGTTTCAATTAAAATTAAAGTCGGAAGTTGGAGTTTAAAACTTTTTGTATAAACTAAAGAAGAGAAATCTTCTAAGTTCGAATTCCTTTTAACTTGAAATCATTTATACTTAAGCTTGAAACTAAACATTGTATTGAAATCAAAGATTGGTTTTACGTGCAAAACCTACTTAGTAACCGAATGTTACATAAGATTTTCTCAAAGTCATTTGTTATTGAGAACATTTGATTCATTAATTTTCAAATCATCATTTGATTCACTTAAGCCATAACTCAAGATCAAAATAATTTTCCCTTGTTTTAAGAATCTCTTGAATGAATATAAGGTTATATCTCATTCAAATAAGGTTTCTTTGTTTTGCTTTGGTTCATCGTTCATTGATTTCATTTTAGAGTTGTAAAATCACTTGAGTTTCAAAGATTGAAGTTGAAATCATTTTTGTTTATGCTTTGGCCGAATCCTATACTAGGTTTAATGTCAAGATTTTGCTTCACCAATATCCATCATGAACAAGAGTAATCATCAATGCATCAACATGGATAATAACATAACAACCAATTCCGAAAATTCAACATCAAACCCGTATACCTAATTTTCAGCATGTCAAGCATCAATTTGTGACAAACACTTGATCGACCAAACGAACTCGGATTTGAGCAAATGAGGACTCATGAAAGCTTAGGATGTATAGTTTTTGTATATATAATTCATTTTCACAAACAGTAACTGAGTTAGTACATTTTCACAAAATAAGTCACTGTGGTCAGAATCCAAGAGAAAATTTTCTTCTTAGATTGAAACAAGTTTTCAAGGGCCAAATCTTTATGAAATCATACAAATTTGTGCTCAAACTGAAGCCCAAGATGTCTATTTGTAGGATCAAAAACAATTTTTGGAATCCAATGTCAAGGTTGAGAGAAAAATCGAAATGACTCACACAAGGTCAGATCCGAAAATGACATTTTCTCAAACTCTTTTCAACAAAAAGATGGAGGAAACCTAAATTAGGGTTTTCTCACACAGAAAAGTTATTTTCAACCACTCAAACACCACAAATCAAGCAATAAATAATTATTACAACATTGTTCTCATAGAGAACCAAATAGACAATATAAGAAACCCTTGGTTTACGATTTTCCTCAAACCAAACCCTTAAACCGTTTTCCCCACCACCAATGTGGTGTGATGAGGTTCGTTCCCTCATTACCTTAATGAAGATCTTTTGGATGAGCAAAACTCCAAGCAGTTGGAACCAAAATGGTTATGGTCCAAATAATCCCTTAAGTTTTGATGTTAACAAAGAGCTATTTTAAGATGAACAAAGATTTCTTGTGGACTAACGTTTTATATTAAGTGTGCAGGATAAAAATTAATTGAGCTCAAAGACTATCTATAGTCCAAAGACTTTATCTCGTCCAACATTTGATCTTGGTTTACGACTGGACGGTAATAAATAGAACCATGAGTCCAAAGACTCTTTCGGTTACTTTTGTAATAGCTAGTCCAATAGTGCTTTTATATTTCAAGCGCAATATCTTGTAAAAGTATTTGAATTTATTATTCCTTGTAAAAGGCTTATATCCTTGGGACAAAACATTCTTTGTAATATTCGTACAAATGTAAAGCGTAAGCCAGAATGTCTCTGCCACTTAAAGAAGTTGACCTTCTTCTTTTGGAAAAACAAAAGGCAACTTTCATTCTACACAGAGGATATGTCAGCACCACTTTTAGCTATCATCCTGATAGTCTATCCTGCTGATCAGAAACTTTAGAAGCTATCAGAATCAACGGATCAAATACATTCAATCCTCATCAGAACGGATCCTTTTCCATCCGTTGAAGACTGAAGTCTGCTCAAAGACAAGAGGCTATATATACCTACATCCCTTGAAGATGCATGGTTACCGAACTTTAGCAAAAATACCAGTGAAGCAATACTTAGAGATTCAAAATCTTTCAAGAGATACAAGCAAACATCTGCTCAAGAAATCAAAGAGAAAATATCAAGCTTGCAAAGCTAGCAAAGCTACTCTGATCCTCATTTTCATATTACTCTCTGTAGAGTTTTTAAGAGTCTAAGCTTTAGTTTCGAATTCTCACATTTAATGATTCAGTAGAACAAACTCTTTTCAAAATCTTAGTTTGGTTGAGCCTGAAGAGGCTTGTCTGTAAAAGAATACTTAGAGAACCTGAAGAGGTTGAGAATACTGCCTGAAGAGGTGTTGAATACTTTGTAACAAAGGGTTTTTGTTATAGTGGATAAAGCTCTCAAGTAGAGAGGACTGGACATAGCTCTTTGGTGAAGAGTGAACCAGGATAATATCTCAGTGTCTTTTTATCTCCCTTACCCTTACTTTAGTTTATTATCTAACTAACTAACTGGGATTGAATTGTTTTTTTCCTACGCTGCTTTCTTATCTTATTCAAACTAAGTTAGCGTCCAACTTGGTGTTTGGAAGAGCTCTCTTTGCTTTTAATCATTTTAGCGTCCAACCTTGCGAAAATTATTATCTGCTTACGAAAATAATTTAAAATCTTCAGAAACACAATTCAACCCCCTTCTTGTCTTTCAAACATGTTCCTTCAATTGGTATCAGAGCTCAGCCTCTGGGTTGAGCACTTTGCCATGTAGAGGAAAAGATCCTACTGCAGATATGTCTGGACCAGGTATGCCAAGCGAGAGTCAAACAGTTATGGAAGGTACTTCCATGACCAGACCGCCGTTCTTCAACGGTACTCACTACCTATACTGGAAGGAGAGATTCAAAGGTTTCATTCTCAGTACAAACTCAGCTCTCTAGGCCAGAATCACAAACGGTCCTAACGTTTGTCTCAACTCTGATGGAACAGACAAAGCAGAGGACGACTGGACTGATGCTGAACGGGCTAGAATGGAACAAAATCATAAAGCAAGACATGCTTTAATGTGTGCCCTTAGCCCTGACGAATTTCAGAAGATTCACGCATGTGAATCAGCCAAAAAAAATATGGGACAACTTGTCTAATCTCCATGAAGGGACAACCAAGGTGAAGGACTCTAAAATCATCATGCTGGTTGGACAGTATGAAATGTTCACCATGGCTGAAGGAGAGTCCATCCTAGACATGATGGGTCACTTTCAACCGATCATCAACAATTTGAAATCCCTTGGAAAGGTCTACACTACCAAGGAGAATGTCACCAAGATTCTTAGGAGCCTGCCTAAGAAGTGGAGACCTCTTGTCACTGCAATCACCCAGGCCAAAGATCTCTCTACTTTGACTCTGGATGATCTTGTCGAGACACTTCAAGTTCATGAGCAGGAGCTTGATCTTGACAATCCTGGAAAGAAGAACAAAGGGATTGCCCTGAAAGCTCATAGGTCCAACAACTCAAAAGCTTTAAAAGCTGATGAGTCCAGTGATGAAGCTGATCAGTCTGATGATGATGCTTATATCTAGAAAGATTCAGAATATGTGGAGAAAGAAAAATAGAATGAAAAGGAGGCCATTCCAAAAGAAAAGCTTCAAGGATCATGCTGAACCCAAAGATAAAAGTCAGCTGGTCTGTTTTGAATGCAACAAACCAGGACACCTCAAAGCCGATTGCCCTATGCTAAAGGACAAGAAGAAGTTCTTCAAAAAGAAGAAAAAGAACTTCATGGCAACTTGGGTGGACTTGAACTCTTCTGAAGAAGAAGAAGAAGAAACAAATGAAGAGGCTAACTTATGCCTTTGGTCCAATAAACAAGATGAAGACTCTTCGGACGATGAACAACTTGTTGTTCCCGGAGAAAGAAGTCAGGAGTCTACCTCTGAAGGAGGATGGAATGTTCCACCCATCTTCAAGGGAACAGACTATCCTCGTTGGAAATCAATTTTCCAAATATACGTCCAAGCTCAAGACTATGAGTTGTGGAATGTCTTCACTAATGGAGATTATCGTCTAATGATTACCCTTGAGGACGGATCAACATCGTCCAAACATGAAGCAGACTGGACGAGTGATGATATCAGACAGTGTTCTCAAAATGCTCATGCTAACTGGTGTCTTGTCAACGCCCTTGATCGTCCAAGACTGGACATGGTCTCGCGGTTCCAAACAGCTAAGGAGAAGCTGGACGCTTTGGAACATCGGTTCAGACCAAGGAGCCCGTCTACCTCAAATCTCTGTCTGATGGTCAAAAGCTCTTCAGACGCTGAATCAGAAGATGACGAGGTATCTGTTTCTGACTCTCTTCAAGCATATGATGAACTGCTAAATGATTCTTCTCTATTGCATCATCAATACATCATGCTTAAGAGAAAATGATCAAAAGTGAATAAAGAGTTGGAAGAGTCCAACAAACTAAATAAGCAGCTTGTTGAAGAGAATAATAAGCTTAAAGCTGAGAATGTCAGTCTAACTGACAAACTCACCTCTGAGTCCAGTGAACCCCGTGAGGTAACTAGACTGAAACAAGAGGTATCTGATCTCACCAAAAGCGTATCTAAGCTTGTTGGAGGATCAAAGAAGCTAGACCTGATATTGAGGTACTCTAGATCACCTCATGATAAGTCTGGCCTAGGCTACGACTCTGAGAAACAAAGTGCGTCTCAGAAAATATCAGGGTCCAACAAACATCACAAGGCTTTTCATTCCTATGGAAAGCAAAAAGAAAATAAATTGCATGCATCCAGAACTTACTATAAGATTTGTGGAAAGAGTCGTCACACCTCTTCAAAATGCATTTACAAGAATAAAAACAAAATGCATGGACGAAGACCACCAACTAACCCAAAAGGACCCAAGTCTATCTGGGTACCTAAGAATATGATAATACCTGTTGCAGATCTGCTTAGCAACACAAAAAAGACCCCAGTCCTGGTACTTGGACAATGGTTGCTCACGTCACATGACGGGAGAAAGGTGTATGTTCCAAGAAATCCGTGAGAAGACTGGTGGATGGGTCACCTTTGGAGGCAACCAGAAGGGAAAGATAGTAGGAATAGGTAAGATTGATAAGCATCCACTTCCCTCTACTGATAATGTTCTTCTGGTTGAAGGATTAAAACACAACTTGCTTAGCATAAGTCAATTATGTGACAGTGGGTCTGTTGTTTCCTTCAATAAAGGTGAATGTATGGTCAAGAACCCTGATAGGTCCATCTTATTCACTGCCAAAAGGCAAAATAATCGGTATAAGATTAATTTGGGGGAACTCTCAACTCAAAGTGTATCATGTCTAGTGTCTATTGAAGATGAGCGATGGATCTGGCTCAAAAGACTTGTTCATGCAAGTCTGAGATTAATCTCTATACTAAACAAGCATAACCTCGTAAGAGGTTTACCAAAGATTGTGTTTAGATTAGACGCTCTCTGTGACGCATGTCAAAAAGGAAAACAAGTTAAGAACTCTTTTGAGCCCAAGAACATTGTTAGTACATCTAGATCACTAGAATTGTTGCATCTTGATTTGTTTGGTCCAACAAGGACTGCTTCTGTCAGTGGTAAGAAATATGGACTTGTCATAGTAGATGACTATAATAGATGGACATGGGTTAAGTTCCTTGCTCACAAGGATGAGTCTATCAAGGTCTTTTCTATATTCTGTAAGCGAGTTCAGAATGAAAAAGGCATATTCATCAACTCGATCAGAAGTGATCATGGAGCGAATTTGAAAATGAGCTTTCATCACAATTTCTCTGCCCCTAGAACACCACAACAGAATGGTGTTGTTGAGAGAAAGAACCGATCTCTTCAAGAGATGGCTTGGGCGATGCTCAGTGATAATTCTGTCCCTAAGCACTTCTGGGCTGAAGCTGTAAATACTGCCTGCTACATTCAAAACAGAATATACATAAGACCAATCTTGAATAAGACTCCTTATGAATTGTGGAAAGGATGCAAACCCAACATTTCTTATTTCCACCCCTTGGATGTCAATGCTTTATTTTAAATACTAAGGATCAACTAGGAAAGTTTGATGCCAAAGTAGATAATGGAATATTGTTAGGATACTCTGAAACGTCCAAAGCTTTTAGAGTCTATAACTCTAGAACTTTGATTGTTGAAGAATCCATCCATGTTAAATTTGATGACAAACAGCCTGATAAGAGATTATTAGAGCTAGATGATTCTTTTGCAGATATGAATCTGAATGATTCAGATGCTCGTCCAATAACCAACAAAGACAAGGCATCAGACGCTACACAGGACGCATCATCATCTCAGCAAGCTGTAAACACCCCTCGTTCGTGGCAATTCAGTACTTATCATCCTGAGGATCAAATCATTGGCAAACCTAATGATAGCGTCCAGACAACGTCAACCTTCAGAGAGCAAGCTGACTCAGCCTTCATCTCTGAGATGGAACCAAAGTCTGTGGACGAAGCCTTGCTGGACGAGTGTTGGATCCTCGCTATGCAAGAGGAGCTCAACCAGTTTTAACGAAGTGACGTTTGGACGCTGGTCTCCTTGCCTAAGGATAAGTCTATCATTGGAACCAAGTGGGTCTATCGCAACAAGCTGGACGAAGATGGCAAAGTTGTAAGGAATAAAGCAAGGTTAGTTGCTCAAGGCTACTCACAAGAGGAAGGTATTGATTATACTGAAACCTTTGCTCCAGTAGCTAGATTAGAAGCTATACGCATCTTACTCTCATATGCTGCACATCATAACATCGTGCTTTGTCAAATGGATGTCAAAAGTGCATTCCTAAATGGTGTAATTAATGAAGAAGTATATGTTTTTCAACCACCTGGTTTTGAAGATCAAAACCGTCCTGAGCATGTATATAAGCTTAAGAAAGCTTTATATGGACTCAAACAAGCTCCTAGAGCTTGGTATGAGAGACTCAGCACTTTCCTAATGGAGAATGGTTTCTCAAGAGGAAAAGTGGACACAACTCTGTTTAGAAAAGTAAATAAAAAGGAATTTATTGTTGCTCAAATTTGCGTTGATGATATTATATTTGGTGCAACTGATGAATCTCTTTGCCAAGAGTTTTCTGACTTAATGCAAAGGGAATTTGAAATGAGCATGATGGGAGAACTAAAATTCTTCCTCGGACTTCAAGTAAAGCAAACTTCAGATAGAGTGTACATTCATCAGACAAAGTACACAAAGGAGCTTCTGAAACGCTTCAAGTTGGACGATTGTAAACCTATGAATACACTAATGCATCCAACGTCCGTGCTAAACAAAGATGATAAAGATAAAATGGTAGACCAAAAGGTATATAGAGGTATGATTGGTTCCCTCTTATATCTAACTGCGTCCAGACCTGATATCATGTTTAGTGTTTGCTTATGTGCTCGTTTTCAATCCGATCCAAGAGAGTCTCATCTCTCAGCAGTAAAAAGAATCTTTAGATATCTAAAAGGTTCTACTAATCTGGGTCTTTTGTATAAGAAATTTGATGAATACAGATTAGTTGGATTCTATGATGCTGACTATGCTGGAGACAGAATAGAAAGAAAAAGCACAAGTGGAGGGTGTCACTTCATTGGTTCTAATCTTGTCTCATGGTCAAGCAAAAGGCAAAGCACAATTGCTCTATCAACTGCTGAAGCTGAGTACATTGCTGCTGCCAGTTGCTGTTCACAACTGCTTTGGATCAAACATCAGTTGGAAGACTACAACGTTTTTGTAAGCAACATCCCTATCATGTGTGATAACACTGCTGCTATTAACTTGTCAAAGAACCCCATACTGCATTCTAGAGCAAAGCATATAGAAATAAAGCACCATTTTATTAGAGACTATGTGCAAAAAGGAACAATAGATATTCAATTTGTTGATACTGACCATCAATGGGCAGATATCTTCACTACCATTAGCCGAAGATAGGTTCACATTTATAAGAAAATATATGAACATGCATTTCATTGATTGACTGAGAGTCCAATGCATGCGTCCAATATTTGCATTACGTCCAATATATGCTCATCCATTGTACTTTCTGATTGCTCGTCTAATGCATTAATGGAACTCAATCTTTGTCGAATGAACTATTATCTCTCATTCCCTTAACTGAGTCAGTTTTTGTTTTCTTCGTTTGCCAAAAATGCTTTTTACGGTTTCAAAGTCTGAACGTGTGTCAAGCATTTAATGCACATCGTTTCGCTCTCTCTCTCTTTGAAAATACGAAAGGTTTTCGTTTTCTCTTCTCCTTTCTTTAAAACCTAAGTCTTGTTAAAAATCAAACCTTTACAAAAAGCTTTCATCTTTCTTCTTTCATCTTCAAAAAGGAAAACCCTTTCTGAAAAACCTTTTTTCTCAAGACCTCTTCTCTGAAACTATGGCAACCTCTTCTGCTGCTGCTTCTAAGAGTAAAGGAAGAACCTTTAATGCTCAGACTGCTGATGTCATGGTCGAGTTCAAATTTAATCTACAACTCCTGGCTGATAACGGTATTGACATTTTCTCTAACATCCATGCTGCTGGATGGTCCAGCTTCTTCGAAGGTTCTCCGGTAATCTACCCTGCTCTAGTTAGGGAGTTCTAGACAAACCCTACTATCTCTGCAAGGGAGATTCGCAACAAAGTGCTTGATACTGAAGTAATAGTATCTGAAGCAACCATTTCTAATGCGATTGGGTGTGCCCAATCTGGAATAACTGTTGAGGATAACTGGGAGGAAGAGATTGGTGATGCTTCCACCATCAGAGACTGTCTGTTGAAGAACTCGGGTGACAAACTCATAGCCTCAAAAATGACTGACTAGGCTAGGGTTCTTCACCAAATTTTGAACAAGTCTATGCTTCACAAGGCTGGGTCGAAGGATGATGTATCAAAGGCTCACCAATTCTGCCTGGTTCATTTGATACTGGAAAGGCAGATAAACCTTCCCCACCTTCTCTTTTCTTTCTTCAAGTATGCCATTGAAGGCTCTGGGAAGAATACTTCAATGATCTATGCTGCTCTTCTCTCAAAAATCTTCGAGAAGCATATGGTCTACGATGACCTAAAGAACTTGGCTCTAGAAAGAAAAGTCAGATACTACGGTGTTCATGGTATTGAACGATCGCAGCAACCTGAGTTTAGCAAGCAAAGCTTGGTGATGATGCAGTTGGACTGCCTCAAAAAGTCCAAACAAGAAGGAAAACAAAAAGGAGCTCAGACGCAAGGCTCAGAAGAAGCGTCTGAACAACGAGTCACTGCTGGACGCTCCACTGAACTAGCTCGTCCAACTGCTAGGACTCCTCCTTCTCGTCCAAAGCTCATCGTCCAACCATCCAGAAAAAGGAAGCTGATTCTAGCTCCCATTGATGAGGACGAAGAGGATGACTTGCCCATCTCCAGGGAAGTCAAAGGTCCAAGATTAGAGACCTCGTCTATTGTACCCCTGCCTAAACCTATTTCAACAAGGGCAAGGTCTACTCGAGCAAAGGCAAAAGGTAATACTGAACCTATCTCTAGTTCAGTTATTACTTCTTCTGTTGTCTAATCATCTGAGATTGAGGACTTGACCATTGAACCTTCCCTACCACCCTCACCCACTTCCCTACCACAAACACAAACCCTAACCTCACCAAATGAACCCGAAGACTGGTTCACACCCTGGGGAGATCACCCCTTCCAACCTTATGGTGCTCCCTACCCCAGACAGATCTTTCGTAAAAGAAAATTTAGACACATCCCAAGAATGAACCACAGTAACAAATGCTCAATTTGGGCTGAGGTCAAATGCAACTTTCCTGTTCTATTCCTTGAACACACACACCCCATCACTGAACCTCACCCCAAAAGCCCTCTTCCACTACCTAAATATGAATATGAACAACCACCCACACCTCCCACCTCTGGACCATCCCCTGAACATGGCTACTACCCCATCCCACACACTTCAACTGAACGTCTGGCCACTGAGATGTACACAGCTCTTGGACCCTTGGTTGTTTGCCATGAGAAGAAGACGTTTTCTCCAAGGAAAATCGATCCCAACCTCATCAAGGACAAGGCATTCCAATGGTGCCACTACAATGTAAATAGGCATGTAGTTCTTCGTAATGAAGATAAGAAAAGCTACAAAACTGAGTACGAAAGGAGAGCAAGGACGTTTGGCTTAACCAACTACATCCTTGATCCTGATCTGTCATTCATTCCAAGCTACCCAACAACATGGAAGGAGTACTCTAATGTTCGTGACTTTCTTCCTTATTATGCCGTGCGCAAGGAATGTGACATGTCTCGAGAAGCAAAGATTCATTACAACCTTCCAATGAAGTTTTGGTCAAGGTCATCCGGCACAAGAGTAGGAGTTGTTCCTCCTCGAACTTGTCCAAGGATTCCTATTGTAGATCCCAACAAGAATAAGGACCTTTGTAAAAGGCTTGAGTCATGGACGCTGCCTTACAAAAATTCCTTTGATCCCTTGTTTTGGAAGAGACCTCGAGATGAGTCTGGGGCTCTAGCAAGCATTTGGAAGAAAGATCCCCGATTCAGATATGACCCAAATGCTAAGGTCTACTGGGAAAACCACATCTGGAGATGCTCTCAAGAAGCACCATCATCTGGTCTGTCAATTGAGGAGAAAGAAGAGATTCGCGTCTACCCAAGACAATATCGAATCTATGAGGCTGACTTCATGATCATAGACGATATCTTTGGGATACCTCTTTATCCTAGAGATGTGTTGCCTTCACCTGCTCCCAGATGGAGAGAAAACCGGTATGATGATGCTGAGATCATACTTGAAGTGCTGCCACCTCCACCCCAACCTGTCATTGATCCTAATGCTCCTCCTCCTCCTCCTAAGCCGGTTATTCATGAAGAAACTGGGGACACCGAAGTCATCTATGAGGACCCCTCTTCTGAACCTCATGCTGAGGAAGTGGAACAAGTTGCAGACTCAGCTCCGTCCAAGTCTCAACCTATCCCTCTCTCAGTGGTCCATCCTGTTGATCCATCTCCTTCTCAGGCTCTCAGTGTAGTTCCTAATCAAAGAGATGTGGAAGCAACCAGGGCCATAGCTGAGAGCTCCGCTTCGGTTATTCCTCCTGAGTTTCAAGAGTTCGTCCAACGGTCCATAGAAGCCAACAATGCGGTGCTCCTTCAGCAAATTGCGACTATGTTTAAAGATTACCTTCCAAAACCTCCCCCTCCTCCTCCTTCTTAAAATTGTTTTATTTGTTTTCAAATATACTGACTATGATGTGTTTCTCACTCTTTGGTCTGATGACAAAAAGGGAGAGAAAATGGGTTGATTGAATATATATATATATATATATATATATTAGGAAGGTATCTCTATACCACCTAAAATCTGATAAGGATCTACATTTGAGGTTGGCTAATAAATCAGCAGTTTTGTTTTTCCACACTGATGTATTTCCAATAAAATGTTCAGCAATGGAAAAGATTAAGGTGTTAACCGCATCAGGTATGGGTAAGCCATTATCAAAGATCAATTTGATTTTAAACAAATTCTCAAACGTTTGGATTCCAAACAACAAAAACCTGTCACACTTCAAGATCTCCAGGAAGAGATCAAGAATCTCAAACATGAAATCAAAGAGATAAAACAAGAACAAGCTGTCCATAAGCTTATTTTATCTCACCTAGATACCCAATCCTCTGCACCTCCATCTGATGATGAGGATCAAAATCAACCCAAATTCGAAAAAAGTGTTAGTCATCATTCGGATAATGATGATCATAACAATGCCCAACCAAACAGTAATGACATTTGTTGACTTATCCTCAGTCAAGGTGATTTTCCAAGGATAATCAATATTATGTTTGACCAGATAAACATGAAACCAGTCAAAGAATTGGATGTTTTTCTTAACATTGTTAAGAAAGATGTAATATTCATCTTGAATATTTTGACGTTTTGTTCCCTTGTAATGTTCAAAGAACTTCACTTGCATGCATTAATTGCATATTCTATTCTCCCTCCACCAGTCCCGGTGAGGCTTGCCTCCGCTCTGGTTTCTTTTTCTTTTCTTTTGCATGTTTTAACCCTTTGTTTTAATCTTTTCATTTAATATGTAAAACGTTTTTCCCTACTTTCCATTTATCCTGCTCTTCTCCCTCTCCCCTTTTAATTTATTTGCCTTCACCATAATCTGGTATCAGAGCCCGATGGGGAAGTAGGAATAGTAATGTAGATCTCAGATCAGATCTTTCTGGAAAAAAAAAAAAAGAGTTAAATGGAAGGCTCTGCCTCCTACCTACTCTTGTATGGTTGGCTTTGCCACCTATTTATTTTATTGAGCTTATGATTATTAACTGGTTGGTATACCTCTTAACTGGGTAAGAACCATTTTGCATATATTTGATTTATCTTGTTTGAGCTGTAGCTGTAAGTCCTCGTTATGGTTGAAAGAGGCAGTAAGTCTAATTTGCCCATGCTGAAGCAAGATAAATAAAATATGATGCCCAGGTTGCTTTTGGTTAAGTATAAGGTATAGCCTTGGTTAAGAATAATAAGTTCATCTGCTTTTGTATATGATTGTATATTTTATGAAAAAAAATATTCAGAAGGATTTGATTTGAATCTATACTATTAGTTCTATGGAACCAAAGGAAGGCAAAGATACCAGAGATTTTAAAAATATGTTGTCTCGATCTTTTTCAAAGCTTTCTTTCCGCTCCTCCCAACCCTCTTCTTCATCTCTCCAGGAATCTGAGATTCCTACCAATCCTAGCAGCAGTATCTTCAACGAAGAGATCTGCTTCGAAAACATCAATCAAGATATTGATAATTGGGAAATCCCAAAGATTCCCACAAGAGAACTCTACAAGCCAGATGAAAGATTTTTCCTCCATTCTGACTATGTCATTAAGACAGTAGAGAAAAATATTCCAATCAACCCAGAGAGTGAAGAATTCCATCTTCTCTCTATGGACACAATCAAAAACCAAAAAAACAAATATAGGTACCTACACATAGGATGTGTACAGGTAGCTGTAAAACCATTAATCCGCGAAGGATTAAATGCTTCAATCTTAATGTGCTTACGAGATATTTGGCATAACAAATTTGAGGATTCGCTCTTAGGAACAGTAGAAACTAGCCTAAGTCATGGTCCTATTTATTTCAATTGTTATCCAAATAGAACTTTAAGTTTGCAAGATAGAAATATTTTGGATTCTT
Organism: Ammopiptanthus mongolicus; assembly: GCA_039655645.1. Taxonomy (NCBI): domain Eukaryota; kingdom Viridiplantae; phylum Streptophyta; class Magnoliopsida; order Fabales; family Fabaceae; genus Ammopiptanthus; species Ammopiptanthus mongolicus. The sequence goes on from CM077349.1 coordinate 54,035,972, forward strand.
TGTTCTTAAACATCAAAATTTGTGGGTTAGATATGAAACATGGATCTATCCCAGCGGCTTTACTGTATAGGATTCAATACAAAGTAATGAATTCTTGTAACTCTAAAGCCCTCAAAACAAAAACAACTGGAGAAACAACTTTGTTTCTCACTGATGTCACAAAGGCCAATATCATTGTGCCTAAAACAATCCTCTGGAAAGACGTAGTCTTACCAGAAAGATGGATTCTGGATAGAGCTACACCAGCTTTGCCCAGAGAATCATCAAACTTTAATCAAATTGTGCAATCTCAATCAGGACAAGTAGAATTAGTCTTTGATAGGCGAAATTCTTTTAGTTCTTTTAGATCACCAAGTATAAGATCTGAGGTTTTTAGATCTGTACCATCAAGGCAATCCTTTTCTGCCTTATCATCAAATCAATCCATAAACTTACAGGGCCTAGATACATCATCTAGTATCCCTAGACCAATTTACCAGGCTGAAGATGACGATGGAAAATCAATTCAGTCTCCAACATACTCCTCTCTTAATGCGTCTTATCATGATGAATTATGAGACCCATTTTGATAAGGAATCCCTAAGAAAGAACTTTTACGCTGAGGAATGGAAACCTCAACGAGAGTGGTTCTTCGAACATTACAAGGGAACAAAACGTCAAAATATTCAAGATGAATATTACATCTTTCTTAACAATGTTAAGAAAAACATCCGATTCTTTGACTGGTTTCATGTTTATCTGGTCAAACATAATATTGATTATCCTTGGAAAATCACCTTGACTGAGGATAAGTCAACAAATGTCATTACTGTTTGGCATTTGCAAAATGGTGGGTTAGTTAAAGCGGAACTACCCCCAAATACATCTTTCCAACTCCCAGGGATCAAGGATCCTAAGGATGCTACAATACCAATCATGGCTTCACCCTTCAAAACAAAGGATGTCACTGAACCAGTTTCACCACATGACATCAAAAAATTAATGGAGCAAGCCAATTATACCAATAAGTATCTTCAAGTTTTAGGTACTAGAATTAAAACTGAAGTTTCTACTTTACCATCCTCTTCGGGAACCAAAACTGAAGTAGAAAACCAATCCTGGGATAAACCCATATTCAAACCCTTCAAGGTTACTAGGAAGTTTAAAGAAAGTCTCAAACTTCTTCGTGAGCCCGAAGTCAAACATGAACCTAAAACTGAACCCAAAATAGACCCTATCAAAAAGGTTGATCAGGGGCTCCAAAACATTGTGGTACCAGATTCTCCACAAGATTCTGGTCAACAAACCCAAAACCAATATGGACTAAGAAGCAAAGGTCCAACTGGTCCAACCATTAATGTCATTGATGAAACTAGCTCAGATCGGGAATCTGTGGCTTCTTCATCTAAAAAAAAGGAACCCCTTTTCAATATTAATCCGGTTTTCTCCAAACCTTGGAAGAAATCCACAAAGCTTTATTACCCTAGAGCAACTCCCCCAGATTTGCTCTTAGAAGAAAAACCTCCAACCTTCAAAAGCTTCAATGCCAATAACATATATGAATGGAACATAGATAGTTTACCAGAATACCAAATCATGACCACATTGCAACATATGACAATGATGGCCACAGCTTATCAAGCTGCCAATGAGGCTTCTGAGGAAGTAATTTGTAATATCCTCGTAGCAGGATTTACTGGCCAATTGAAAGGATGGTGGGATCATTCTTTCACAGATGAGCAGAAAGAAGAAGTCTTTACTGCTATCAAAACTGAAGCTGATGGTACACCAATCACAAGTGATGGTGAACCCATACCTGATGCGGTTAACACCTTAATCTTTTCCATTGCTGAACATTTTATTGGAAATACATCAGTGTGGAAAAGCAAAACTGCTGATTTATTAGCCAACCTCAAATGTAGATCCTTATCAGATTTAAGGTGGTATAGAGATACCTTCCTATCTAGGATTTACACCAGAGAAGATTGTCAGGATCGTCTCTGGAAAGAAAAATTTGAAACAAGGCTTCCTACTGCTTTAGGAGACATTGTTAGGGATGAGCTTGCAGCTCATGCCCCTGAGGGTAAAATCCCTTATGACAAATTAACCTATGGGCAACTGATTGCAGTTATCCAAAAAATTGGTAAACGACTTTGTCAAGAAGATAGAGTCCGTAATCAATTCCAAAAGGAAAAGGCAGCCAAGAAGGATTTAGGATCATTCTGCCAACAATTTGGGATGCCCCCTTGTCCAAAAGACAAACCAAAATCCTCCCATAAACACCATCAATCTCATCATCAAACCAACAAACCTCATAAACCAAAGTATACCAAGTATACTAAGTACAAAAGGAATACGCCTCCAAGAAAACTCAAACAAGAGTTTAAATCAAAACCTGCAATTGACATTGCAATCCCAAAGAAATCAACCATTTGCTATAGTTGTGGTAAGCCAGGACATATTAGCAAATATTGTATGCTTAAGAAGAAAATTAAAGCCTTAAATCTTGAACCAACAGTTGAGGAACAACTGAACAATTTGCTTATAGAATCTGACGATTCAGATGAATCAAATGGTGATTCTTCTGAAAATCTCAATCAAATTTTAGAAGATGATGTCGGAAGCCAAGCTTCTGAATCTTCTAACGAAATTAATGTCTTAACTAAGGATCAAGATCTCCTTTTTGAAGTCATTAATGCCATTCCTGACCAAGGTGAAAGGAAACGATACTTTGAAAGGTTCTCTGCTTCTATGAGGCCCGAACATAAGGCTAAAGGAAAAGCCATTATCAAAGATCAATTTGATTTTAAACAAATTCTCAAACGTTTGGATTCCAAACAACAAAAACCTGTCACACTTCAAGATCTCCAGGAAGAGATCAAGAATCTCAAACATGAAATCAAAGAGATAAAACAAGAACAAGCTGTCCATAAGCTTATTTTATCTCACCTAGATACCCAATCCTCTGCACCTCCATCTGATGATGAGGATCAAAATCAACCCAAATTCGAAAAAAGTGTTAGTCATCATTCGGATAATGATGATCATAACAATGCCCAAGATCAAGAGTTTTTGAATCTGATTAATCAATTGAGAATTCAAAAATTCTACATTAAGATTAAAATTATCATAGATGATTTTATTCTTAAAACAACAGCGCTATTTGATACTGGTGCTGATTCAAATTGTATTTTGGAAGGATTGATTCCTACCAAATATTTTGAAAAAACATCCGAAAGACTGAGCACAGCTAATGGCTCAAAACTTAGGATCAATTATAAATTATCCAAAGCTATAATCGAAAATCATGGTCTTAAAGTAGAAACCCCGTTTTTACTTGTGAAAGATCTCAAAACCGAAGTGATTTTAGGAACACCGTTCATAAGGTCACTTTTCCCTTTAACAATCACCAATGAAGGAATTTCCACTCAACATCTGGGTAGGAATATAGTCTTCTCCTTCATACAAAACCCTTTGGTGAGAAACCTCAATTTTCTTCACCATAAACAAAATCAAGTCAATTTCTTAAAAGAAGAAGTTTCTTTTAAAAGCATTGACTTAAAACTCAATCAATCTGATGTCAAAAAGAGGATCCAAGATCTTCTTGAAGAAATTCATAATTCCATCTGTTCCGATGTGCCCAATGCATTTTGGGACAGAAAGAAACATGTAGTTGATTTGCCTTACGAACAAGGTTTCACTGATAGGCAAATTCCTACAAAAGCTAGACCTATTCAAATGAATCAAGAATTACTCCAACATTGCCAAAAAGAGATTAATGATCTCTTACAAAAGGGTTTAATTAGACCAAGTAAATCCCCATGGTCTTGCGCAGCCTTTTATGTTAATAAAAATGCTGAAATTGAGCGTGGAACTCCTCGCTTAGTTCAAAATTACAAACCTCTCAATCAAGCGCTTAAGTGGATTAGGTATCCAATTCCAAATAAAAAGGATTTACTTAGCCGCTTACACAATGCGAAAATATTTTCAAAGTTTGACATGAAATCTGGTTATTACCAAATTGAAATCAAAGAAAGTGATCGCTACAAGACAGCTTTCACTATACCTTTTGGGCAATACGAATGGAATGTAATGCCCTTTGGACTTAAAAATGCTCCTTCCGAATTTCAAAAAATTATGAATGACATTTTTAATCCTTATTCAAACTTTACCATAGTCTACATTGACGATGTTTTAGTTTTTTCTCAATCCATTGACCAGCATTTCAAACATCTTAGGATTTTCATAGGAATCATTAAGAGAAATGGATTAGCTGTTTCCAAACCTAAAATTAAATTATTTCAAACAAGTGTTAGGTTTCTTGGTCATACAATTTATCAAGGAACAATCACTCCTATCCATAGAGCTATAGAGTTCGCGGATAATTTTCCCAATCAAATAATAGATAAAACCCAATTACAGAGATTTCTAGGATGTCTCAACTATGTAAAGGATTTTATCCCCAATCTCAGTACCCTAATTAAGCCTTTACATGATAGGCTTAAGAAAACTCCTCCTCCTTGGACAGACAAACATACCCATGTTGTCCAAACAATCAAAGCTCGGGTAAAGGATCTTCCATGCCTTTATCTTCCCAATCCTTCCGCCTTCAAAATTGTGGAAACTGATGCCTCAGACATTGGTTATGGTGGAATTTTGAATCAAAGAATTTCAGAAAAAGAACATATCATTGCATATACTTCTAAACACTGGAATTCTGCACAATTGAATTATTCAACTGTCAAAAAGGAGATTTTAGCAATTGTTTTATGCATCTCAAAGTTTCAATCTGATTTACTTAATCAAAGATTTTTGGTTAGAGTAGATTGCAAAGCTGCAAAAGATATTTTGCAAAAAGATGTTAAAAATCTTGCATCAAAACAAATTTTTGCTAGATGGCAAGCAATTTTAAGTGCTTTTGATTTTGACATTGAATTCATCAAAGGCTCTTCCAATTCCCTACCTGACTACCTTACTCGTGAATATTTACGGGGAAAGTAGCCAGCTGAGAGAGGCAGAAATGCCAGACACCTCCTCTTCCTCTGCAAAGGGGAAGGCACCAAAGGCCCCCAAGGCCTCAACATCCAAAAAGGCCAAAGGCCCATTAGTCCTTGCTGGACTAACAAAGCAAAAACGCCAAGTTGCGTCAAAGTCATCTGGGTCATCCACCCAATCTGGGTCATCCACCCAGCAAACTACCAAAGTTGGGTCATCCACCCAACAGCCAACCAAAGCCCAAGCGGCCCAATCATCTCAAACAGCAAAACAATCCAAAGCAGACTATGCTATACCAATCCAAACTCTCCAGGCTTTCCAAGATCAAGGCCTAACCCATCTCCCAAAAGGAACATACAAAACCAAACTTGAAGGTGGCCCTGACTTTCAAGAAACCCATCTTTCCACATTAATCCAAAATATGGCCAATGCTCCAATCCCAATCCAAACGGTAAAACCTGATAAAACTTTATCAGTAAAAACCACCCAAAAGGCAACACCCCATTACGTTGCCAAAAACCAATTTAAAACTGTTTTACAAATGGAACCTAGTTATCGGGACAACAACCCTAATAACGTTCCTTCAAAAGTTTTTCCTTATGGCTTTCATTATAAGCCCAATAATATTTTGAAAACTAGACAATTCTATGAGTTTATTTTGGTTGATTCTGATTCTGTCTCGATAAAACATTATCGTGATAAGAAGGATCAAGAAAAATACACTCATTCAACTTTCCAGATTCTTAAGGTCATGACACCTGAACAATTTGGAAAGAACCCCAATATTGTTAAAAAGTTTTCCCAACCATTTGAACCTTATGGTTACACTTATTGGGATTACGAAGAAGCTTGGACCAACACGTTTTGGTACCAAAATAATCAGAACAAACATTCTTGGTTAATCTATTTTAAAAGAAACACCAAGTATAATTTTCCAAATTGGTTCGTTCATTGGTGGCAATATTTCGGACCAAGCAAAACAATATTACCCCCGGAAGTTGCTGAGGGTTTTGCAACATTTAAAGAATATTATGAGCCATCAGTTAGCACATTTAATGCTAGCTTAATATTCTTCTCAAACTTTGCATTATCATGGATCTTTAGTTGGCAATACAAATACCAACAACAAGAAAGCTTCCCTGATAATCATCCAATCTTATCCAAAGCATCTTATGTGAAGTGGTGGGCAGAATTCGACTACTCTGCTGCAACTTCAGAAAATGTCAAATTATGGTTACAGCAACACCCAAAATGGATGAAAGCTGCTAACCCTGAGACTTGTGAGTTCTTGAATCAAAAGGCAAAAGCCATTGCTGCCCTTGCTGCATCAACAAGCAGAGACAGCTTCACGAAGAACCTACAAGTTATTGCCAAATTGGCAAGAGAAGAAAGCAAGGCTCAAGAAGCTCAAAGTTCTTCTTCAAAGCAAAATCTCCCTCTTTCTGAAGATGAAGATGAAGATCAATCTCAAGAGTCAGATCCATTCTATCAGAATGAAGATGACTGCTTTGGCATAGACACTACTATTCATCTGTCTGATGATTAGTGGTACTGTTCAATCGTCTGAAGACTATTCATAAGTCTATAGACACCCAATTACCCGTCTGAAGACTGTTCATCCGTCTGAAGGCCCAATCACTGTTGGCCCATAACTGTTCACACGTCTGAACACTGTTCTGCCGACACTACAGTTCCAGTCAAGATACCGGCACTGTGCACTAATTATTGTAATAGTATAGGTCATGTTACCGGTACTGTTGTAATGGTGATTTTTCAATTCTATTTAAGAGAGGCTGCGTCCCTCATTCAATTCATTCGTTGTTCAGAGAGTCTTAGAGAGAGAAACTAGAGAGAGACGCTCTGAGAAGTGAGCCTCCTCCCTCTTCCATTTTCTCCCTTCTCTTCTACTTCGTTTTCAATCTTGTAACGTTTGTTTCATATCAATAAAACTTCAATCTTTCTTCACTTGCATGCATTAATTGCATATTCTATTCTCCCTCCACCAGTCCCGGTGAGGCTTGCCTCCGCTTTGGTTTCTTTTTCTTTTCTTTTGCATGTTTTAACCCTTTGTTTTAATCTTTTCATTTAATATGTAAAACGTTTTTCCCTACTTTCCATTTATCCTGCTCTTCTCCCTCTCTCCTTTTAATTTATTTGCCTTCACCATAATCTGGTATCAGAGCCCGATGGGGAAGTAGGAATAGTAATGTAGATCTCAGATCCGATCTTTCTGGAAAAAAAAAAAAAAAAGAGTTAAATGGAAGGCTCTGCCTCCTACCTACTCTTGTATGGTTGGCTTTGCCACCCATTTATTTTATTGAGCTTATGATTATTAACTGGTTGGTATACCTCTTAACTGGGTAAGAACCATTTTGCATATATTTGATTTATCTTGTTTGAGCTGTAGCTGTAAGTCCTCGTTATGGTTGAAAGAGGCAGTAAGTCTAATTTGCCCATGCTGAAGCAAGATAAATAAAATATGATGCCCAGGTTGCTTTTGGTTAAGTATAAGGTATAGCCTTGGTTAAGAATAATAAGTTCATCTGCTTTTGTATATGATTGTATATTTTATGAAAAAAAAAATATTCAGAAGGATTTGATTTGAATCTATACTATTAGTTCTATGGAACCAAAGGAAGGCAAAGATACCAGAGATTTTAAAAATATGTTGTCTCGATCTTTTTCAAAGCTTTCTTTCCGCTCCTCCCAACCCTCTTCTTCATCTCTCCAGGAATCTGAGATTCCTACCAATCCTAGCAGCAGTATCTTCAACGAAGAGATCTGCTTCGAAAACATCAATCAAGATATTGATAATTGGGAAATCCCAAAGATTCCCACAAGAAAACTCTACAAGCCAGATGAAAGATTTTTCCTCCATTCTGACTACGTCATTAAGACAGTAGAGAAAAATATTCCAATCAACCCAGAGAGTGAAGAATTCCATCTTCTCTCTATGGACACAATCAAAAACCACAAAAACAAATATAGGTACCTACACATAGGATGTGTACAGGTAGCTGTAAAACCATTAATCCGCGAAGGATTTAATGCTTCAATCTTAATGTGCTTACGAGATATTTGGCATAACAAATTTGAGGATTCGCTCTTAGGAACAGTAGAAACTAGCCTAAGTCATGGTCCTATTTATTTTAATTGTTATCCAAATAGAACTTTAAGTTTACAAGATAGAAATATTTTGGATTCTTTGTTCTTAAACATCAAAATTTGTGGGTTAGATATGAAACATGGATCTATCCCAGCGGCTTTACTGTATAGGATTCAATACAAAGTAATGAATTCTTGTAACTCTAAAGTCTTCAAAACAAAAACAACTGGAGAAACAACTTTGTTTCTCACTGATGTCACAAAGGCCAATATCATTGTGCCTAAAACAATCCTCTGGAAAGACGTAGTCTTACCAGAAAGATGGATTCTGGATAGAGCTACACCAGCTTTGCCCAGAGAATCATCAAACTTTAATCAAATTGTGCAATCTCAATCAGGACAAGTAGAATTAGTCTTTGATAGGCGAAATTCTTTTAGTTCTTTTAGATCACCAAGTATAAGATCTGAGGTTTTTAGATCTGTACCATCAAGGCAATCCTTTTCTGCCTTATCATCAAATCAATCCATAAACTTACAGGGCCTAGATACATCATCTAGTATCCCTAGACCAATTTACCAGGCTGAAGATGACGATGGAAAATCAATTCAGTCTCCAACATACTCCTCTCTTAATGCGTCTTATCATGATGAATTATGAGACCCATTTTGATAAGGAATCCCTAAGAAAGAACTTTTACGCTGAGGAATGGAAACCTCAACGAGAGTGGTTCTTTGAACATTACAAGGGAACAAAACGTCAAAATATTCAAGATGAATATTACATCTTTCTTAACAATGTTAAGAAAAACATCCAATTCTTTGACTGGTTTCATGTTTATCTGGTCAAACATAATATTGATTATCCTTGGAAAATCACCTTGACTGAAGATAAGTCAACAAATGTCATTACTGTTTGGCATTTGCAAAATGGTGGGTTAGTTAAAGCGGAACTACCCCCAAATACATCTTTCCAACTCCCAGGGATCAAGGATCCTAAGGATGCTACAATACCAATCATGGCTTCACCCTTCAAAACAAAGGATGTCACTGAACCAGTTTCACCACATGACATCAAAAAATTAATGGAGCAAGCCAATTATACCAATAAGTATCTTCAAGTTTTAGGTACTAGAATTAAAACTGAAGTTTCTACTTTACCATCCTCTTCGGGAACCAAAACTGAAGTAGAAAACCAATCCTGGGATAAACCCATATTCAAACCCTTCAAGGTTACTAGGAAGTTTAAAGAAAGTCTCAAACTTCTTCGTGAGCCCGAAGTCAAACATGAACCTAAAACTGAACCCAAAATAGACCCTATCAAAAAGGTTGATCAGGGCTCCAAAACATTGTGGTACCAGATTCTCCACAAGATTCTGGTCAACAAACCCAAAACCAATATGGACTAAGAAGCAAAGGTCCAACTGGTCCAACCATTAATGTCATTGATGAAACTAGCTTAGATCGGGAATCTGTGGCTTCTTCATCTAAAAAAAAGGAACCCCTTTTCAATATTAATCCGGTTTTCTCCAAACCTTGGAAGAAATCCACAAAGCTTTATTACCCTAGAGCAACTCCCCCAGATTTGCTCTTAGAAGAAAAACCTCCAACCTTCAAAAGCTTCAATGCCAATAACATATATGAATGGAACATAGATGGTTTACCAGAATACCAAATCATGACCACATTGCAACATATGACAATGATGGCCACAGCTTATCAAGCTGCCAATGAGGCTTCTGAGGAAGTAATTTGTAATATCCTCGTAGCAGGATTTACTGGCCAATTGAAAGGATGGTGGGATCATTCTTTCACAGATGAGCAGAAAGAAGAAGTCTTTACTGCTATCAAAACTGAAGCTGATGGTACACCAATCACAAGTGATGGTGAACCCATACCTGATGCGGTTAACACCTTAATCTTTTCCATTGCTGAACATTTTATTGGAAATACATCAGTGTGGAAAAGCAAAACTGCTGATTTATTAGCCAACCTCAAATGTAGATCCTTATCAGATTTAAGGTGGTATAGAGATACCTTCCTAACTAGGATTTACACCAGAGAAGATTGTCAGGATCGTCTCTGGAAAGAAAAATTTGAAACAAGGCTTCCTACTGCTTTAGGAGACATTGTTAGGGATGAGCTTGCAGCTCATGCCCCTGAGGGTAAAATCCCTTATGACAAATTAACCTATGGGCAACTGATTGCAGTTATCCAAAAAATTGGTACACGACTTTGTCAAGAAGATAGAGTCCGTAATCAATTCCAAAAGGAAAAGGCAGCCAAGAAGGATTTAGGATCATTCTGCCAACAATTTGGGATGCCCCCTTGTCCAAAAGACAAACCAAAATCCTCCCATAAACACCATCAATCTCATCATCAAACCAACAAACCTCATAAACCAAAGTATACCAAGTATACTAAGTACAAAAGGAATACGCCTCCAAGAAAACTCAAACAAGAGTTTAAATCAAAACCTGCAATTGACATTGCAATTCCAAAGAAATCAACCATTTGCTATAGTTGTGGTAAGCCAGGACATATTAGCAAATATTGTAGGCTTAAGAAGAAAATTAAAGCCTTAAATCTTGAACCAACAGTTGAGGAACAACTGAACAATTTGCTTATAGAATCTGACGATTCAGATGAATCAAATGGTGATTCTTCTGAAAATCTCAATCAAATTTTAGAAGATGATGTCGGAAGCCAAGCTTCTGAATCTTCTAACGAAATTAATGTCTTAACTAAGGATCAAGATCTCCTTTTTGAAGTCATTAATGCCATTCCTGACCAAGGTGAAAGGAAACGATACTTTGAAAGGTTCTCTGCTTCTATGAGGCCCGAACATAAGGCTAAAGGAAAAGCCATTATCAAAGATCAATTTGATTTTAAACAAATTCTCAAACGTTTGGATTCCAAACAACAAAAACCTGTCACACTTCAAGATCTCCAGGAAGAGATCAAGAATCTCAAACATGAAATCAAAGAGATAAAACAAGAACAAGCTGTCCATAAGCTTATTTTATCTCACCTAGATACCCAATCCTCTGCACCTCCATCTGATGATGAGGATCAAAATCAACCCAAATTCGAAAAAAGTGTTAGTCATCATTCGGATAATGATGATCATAACAATGCCCAAGATCAAGAGTTTTTGAATCTGATTAATCAATTGAGAATTCAAAAATTCTACATTAAGATTAAAATTATCATAGATGATTTTATTCTTAAAACAACAGCGCTATTTGATACTGGTGCTGATTCAAATTGTATTTTGGAAGGATTGATTCCTACCAAATATTTTGAAAAAACATCCGAAAGATTGAGCACAGCTAATGGCTCAAAACTTAGGATCAATTATAAATTATCCAAAGCTATAATCGAAAATCATGGTCTTAAAGTAGAAACCCCGTTTTTACTTGTGAAAGATCTCAAAAACGAAGTGATTTTAGGAACACCGTTCATAAGGTCACTTTTCCCTTTAACAATCACCAATGAAGGAATTTCCACTCAACATCTGGGTAGGAATATAGTCTTCTCCTTCATACAAAACCCTTTGGTGAGAAACCTCAATTTTCTTCACCATAAACAAAATCAAGTCAATTTCTTAAAAGAAGAAGTTTCTTTTAAAAGCATTGACTTAAAACTCAATCAATCTGATGTCAAAAAGAGGATCCAAGATCTTCTTGAAGAAATTCATAATTCCATCTGTTCCGATGTGCCCAATGCATTTTGGGACAGAAAGAAACATGTAGTTGATTTGCCTTACGAACAAGGTTTCACTGATAGGCAAATTCCTACAAAAGCTAGACCTATTCAAATGAATCAAGAATTACTCCAACATTGCCAAAAAGAGATTAATGATCTCTTACAAAAGGGTTTAATTAGACCAAGTGAATCCCCATGGTCTTGCACAGCCTTTTATGTTAATAAAAATGCTGAAATTGAGCGTGGAACTCCTCGCTTAGTTCAAAATTACAAACCTCTCAATCAAGCGCTTAAGTGGATTAGGTATCCAATTCCAAATAAAAAGGATTTACTTAGCCGCTTACACAATGCGAAAATATTTTCAAAGTTTGACATGAAATCTGGTTATTACCAAATTGAAATCAAAGAAAGTGATCGCTACAAGACAGCTTTCACTGTACCTTTTGGGCAATACGAATGGAATGTAATGCCCTTTGGACTTAAAAATGCTCCTTCCGAATTTCAAAAAATTATGAATGACATTTTTAATCCTTATTCAAACTTTACCATAGTCTACATTGACGATGTTTTAGTTTTTTCTCAATCCATTGACCAGCATTTCAAACATCTTAGGATTTTCATAGGAATCATTAAGAGAAATGGATTAGCTGTTTCCAAACCTAAAATTAAATTATTTCAAACAAGTGTTAGGTTTCTTGGTCATACAATTTATCAAGGAACAATCACTCCTATCCATAGAGCTATAGAGTTCGCGGATAATTTTCCCAATCAAATAATAGATAAAACCCAATTACAGAGATTTCTAGGATGTCTCAACTATGTAAAGGATTTTATCCCCAATCTCAGTACCCTAATTAAGCCTTTACATGATAGGCTTAAGAAAACTCCTCCTCCTTGGACAGACAAACATACCCATGTTGTCCAAACAATCAAAGCTCGGGTAAAGGATCTTCCATGCCTTTATCTTCCCAATCCTTCCGCCTTCAAAATTGTGGAAACTGATGCCTCAGACATTGGTTATGGTGGAATTTTGAATCAAAGAATTTCAGAAAAAGAACATATCATTGCATATACTTCTAAACACTGGAATTCTGCACAATTGAATTATTCAACTGTCAAAAAGGAGATTTTAGCAATTGTTTTATGCATCTCAAAGTTTCAATCTGATTTACTTAATCAAAGATTTTTGGTTAGAGTAGATTGCAAAGCTGCAAAAGATATTTTGCAAAAAGATGTTAAAAATCTTGCATCAAAACAAATTTTTGCTAGATGGCAAGCAATTTTAAGTGCTTTTGATTTTGACATTGAATTCATCAAAGGCTCTTCCAATTCCCTACCTGACTACCTTACTCGTGAATATTTACGGGGAAAGTAGCCAGCTGAGAGAGGCAGAAATGCCAGACACCTCCTCTTCCTCTGCAAAGGGGAAGGCACCAAAGGCCCCCAAGGCCTCAACATCCAAAAAGGCCAAAGGCCCATTAGTCCTTGCTGGACTAACAAAGCAAAAACGCCAAGTTGCGTCAAAGTCATCTGGGTCATCCACCCAATCTGGGTCATCCACCCAGCAAACTACCAAAGTTGGGTCATCCACCCAACAGCCAACCAAAGCCCAAGCGGCCCAATCATCTCAAACAGCAAAACAATCCAAAGCAGACTATGCTATACCAATCCAAACTCTCCAGGCTTTCCAAGATCAAGGCCTAACCCATCTCCCAAAAGGAACATACAAAACCAAACTTGAAGGTGGCCCTGACTTTCAAGAAACCCATCTTGCAACATTAATCCAAAATATGGCCAATGCTCCAATCCCAATCCAAATGGTAAAACCTGATAAAACTTTATCAGTAAAAACCACCCAAAAGGCAACACCCCATTACGTTGCCAAAAACCAATTTAAAACTGTTTTACAAATGGAACCTAGTTATTGGGACAACAACCCTAATAACGTTCCTTCAAAAGTTTTTCCTTATGGCTTTCATTATAAGCCCAATAATATTTTGAAAACTAGACAATTCTATGAGTTTATTTTGGTTGATTCTGATTCTGTCTCGATAAAACATTATCGTGATAAGAAGGATCAAGAAAAATACACTCATTCAACTTTCCAGATTCTTAAGGTCATGACACCTGAACAATTTGGAAAGAACCCCAATATTGTTAAAAAGTTTTCCCAACCATTTGAACCTTATGGTTACACTTATTGCGATTACGAAGAAGCTTGGACCAACACGTTTTGGTACCAAAATAATCAGAACAAACATTCTTGGTTAATCTATTTTAAAAGAAACACCAAGTATAATTTTCCAAATTGGTTCGTTCATTGGTGGCAATATTTCGGACCAAGCAAAACAATATTACCCCCGGAAGTTGCTGAGGGTTTTGCAACATTTAAAGAATATTATGAGCCATCAGTTAGCACATTTAATGCTAGCTTAATATTCTTCTCAAACTTTGCATTATCATGGATCTTTAGTTGGCAATACAAATACCAACAACAAGAAAGCTTCCCTGATAATCATCCAATCTTATCCAAAGCATCTTATGTGAAGTGGTGGGCAGAATTCGACTACTCTGCTGCAACTTCAGAAAATGTCAAATTATGGTTACAGCAACACCCAAAATGGATGAAAGCTGCTAACCCTGAGACTTGTGAGTTCTTGAATCAAAAGGCAAAAGCCATTGCTGCCCTTGCTGCATCAACAAGCAGAGACAGCTTCACGAAGAACCTACAAGTTATTGCCAAATTGGCAAGAGAAGAAACCAAGGCACAAGAAGCTCAAAGTTCTTCTTCAAAGCAAAATCTCCCTCTTTCTGAAGATGAAGATGAAGATCAATCTCAAGAGTCAGATCCATTCTATCAGAATGAAGATGACTGCTTTGGCATAGACACTACTATTCATCTGTCTGATGATTAGTGGTACTGTTCAATCGTCTGAAGACTATTCATAAGTCTATAGACACCCAATTACCCGTCTGAAGACTGTTCATCCGTCTGAAGGCCCAATCATTGTTGGCCCATAACTGTTCACACGTCTGAACACTGTTCTGCCGACACTACAGTTCCAGTCAAGATACCGGCACTGTGCACTAATTATTGTAATAGTATAGGTCATGTTACCGGTACTGTTGTAATGGTGATTTTTCAATTCTATTTAAGAGAGGCTGCGTCCCTCATTCAATTCATTCGTTGTTCAGAGAGTCTTAGAGAGAGAAACTAGAGAGAGACGCTCTGAGAAGTGAGCCTCCTCCCTCTTCCATTTTCTCCCTTCTCTTCTACTTCGTTTTCAATCTTGTAACGTTTGTTTCATATCAATAAAACTTCAATCTTTCTTCACTTGCATGCATTAATTGCATATTCTATTCTCCCTCCACCAGTCCCGGTGAGGCTTGCCTCCGCTCTGGTTTCTTTTTCTTTTCTTTTGCATGTTTTAACCCTTTGTTTTAATCTTTTCATTTAATATGTAAAACGTTTTTCCCTACTTTCCATTTATCCTGCTCTTCTCCCTCTCCCCTTTTAATTTATTTGCCTTCACCATAATCTGGATGGCTCATAATATTCTTTAAATGTTGCAAAACCCTCAGCAACTTCCGGGGGTAATATTGTTTTGCTTGGTCCGAAATATTGCCACCAATGAACGAACCAATTTGGAAAATTATACTTGGTGTTTCTTTTAAAATAGATTAACCAAGAATGTTTGTTCTGATTATTTTGGTACCAAAACGTGTTGGTCCAAGCTTCTTCGTAATCGCAATAAGTGTAACCATAAGGTTCAAATGGTTGGGAAAACTTTTTAACAATATTGGGGTTCTTTCCAAATTGTTCAGGTGTCATGACCTTAAGAATCTGGAAAGTTGAATGAGTGTATTTTTCTTGATCCTTCTTATCACGATAATGTTTTATCGAGACAGAATCAGAATCAACCAAAATAAACTCATAGAATTGTCTAGTTTTCAAAATATTATTGGGCTTATAATGAAAGCCATAAGGAAAAACTTTTGAAGGAACGTTATTAGGGTTGTTGTCCCGATAACTAGGTTCCATTTGTAAAACAGTTTTAAATTGGTTTTTGGCAACGTAATGGGGTGTTGCCTTTTGGGTGGTTTTTACTGATAAAGCTTTATCAGGTTTTACCGTTTGGATTGGGATTGGAGCATTGGCCATATTTTGGATTAATGTGGCAAGATGGGTTTCTTGAAAGTCAGGGCCACCTTCAAGTTTGGTTTTGTATGTTCCTTTTGGGAGATGGGTTAGGCCTTGATCTTGGAAAGCCTGGAGAGTTTGGATTGGTATAGCATAGTCTGCTTTGGATTGTTTTGCTGTTTGAGATGATTGGGCCGCTTGGGCTTTGGTTGGCTGTTGGGTGGATGACCCAACTTTGGTAGTTTGCTGGGTGGATGACCCAGATGGGGTGGATGACCCAGATGACTTTGACGCAACTTGGCGTTTTTGCTTTGTTAGTCCAGCAAGGACTAATGGGCCTTTGGCCTTTTTGGATGTTGAGGCCTTGGGGGCCTTTGGTGCCTTCCCCTTTGCAGAGGAAGAGGAGGTGTCTGGCATTTCTGCCTCTCTCAGCTGGCTACTTTCCCCGTAAATATTCACGAGTAAGGTAGTCAGGTAGGGAATTGGAAGAGCCTTTGATGAATTCAATGTCAAAATCAAAAGCACTTAAAATTGCTTGCCATCTAGCAAAAATTTGTTTTGATGCAAGATTTTTAACATCTTTTTGCAAAATATCTTTTGCAGCTTTGCAATCTACTCTAACCAAAAATCTTTGATTAAGTAAATCAGATTGAAACTTTGAGATGCATAAAACAATTGCTAAAATCTCCTTTTTGACAGTTGAATAATTCAATTGTGCAGAATTCCAGTGTTTAGAAGTATATGCAATGATATGTTCTTTTTCTGAAATTCTTTGTTTCAAAAGTCCACCATAACCAATGTCTGAGGCATCAGTTTCCACAATTTTGAAGGCGGAAGGATTGGAAAGATAAAGGCATGGAAGATCCTTTACCCGAGCTTTGATTGTTTGGACAACATGGGTATGTTTGTCTGTCCAAGGAGGAGGATTTTTCTTAAGCCTATCATGTAAAGGCTTAATTAGGGTACTGAGATTGGGGATAAAATCCTTTACATAGTTGAGACATCCTAGAAATCTCTGTAATTGGGTTTTATCTATTATTTGATTGGAAAAATTATCCGCGAACTCTATAGCTCTATGGATAGAAGTGATTGTTCCTTGATAAATTGTATGACCAAGAAACCTAACACTTGTTTGAAATAATTTAATTTTAGGTTTGGAAACAGCTAATCCATTTCTCTTAATGATTCCTATGAAAATCCTAAGATGTTTGAAATGCTGGTCAATGGATTGAGAAAAAACTAAAACATCGTCAATGTAGACTATGGTAAAGTTTGAATAAGGATTAAAAATGTCATTCATAATTTTTTGAAATTCGGAAGGAGCATTTTTAAGTCCAAAGAGCATTACATTCCATTCGTATTGCCCAAAAGGTACAGTGAAAGCTGTCTTGTAGCGATCACTTTCTTTGATTTCAATTTGGTAATAACCAGATTTCATGTCAAACTTTGAAAATATTTTCGCATTGTGTAAGCGGCTAAGTAAATCCTTTTTATTTGGAATTGGATACCTAATCCACTTAAGCGCTTGATTGATAGGTTTGTAATTTTGAACTAAGCGAGGAGTTCCACGCTCAATTTCAGCATTTTTATTAACATAAAAGGCTGCGCAAGACCATGGGGATTTACTTGGTCTAATTAAACCCTTTTGTAAGAGATCATTAATCTCTTTTTGGCAATATTGGAGTAATTCTTGATTCATTTGAATAGGTCTAGCTTTTGTAGGAATTTGCCTATCAGTGAAACCTTGTTCGTAAGGCAAATCAACCACATGTTTCTTTCTGTCTCAAAATGCATTGGGCACATCGGAACAGATGGAATTATGAATTTCTTCAACAAGATCTTGGATCCTCTTTTTGACATCAGATTGATTGAGTTTTAAGTCAATGCTTTTAAAAGAAACTTCTTCTTTTAAGAAATTGACTTGATTTTGTTTATGGTGAAGAAAATTGGGGTTTCTCACCAAAGGGTTTTGTATGAAGGAGAAGACTATATTCCTACCCAGATGTTGAGTGGAAATTCCTTCATTGGTGATTGTTAAAGGGAAAAGTGACCTTATGAACGGTGTTCCTAAAATCACTTCGTTTCTGAGATCTTTCACAAGTAAAAACGGGGTTTCTACTTTAAGACCATGATTTTCGATTATAGCTTTGGATAATTTATAATTGATCCTAAGTTTTGAGCCATTAGCTGTGCTCAGTCTTTCGGATGTTTTTTCAAAATATTTGGTAGGAATCAATCCTTCCAAAATACAATTTGAATCAGCACCAGTATCAAATAGCGCTGTTGTTTTAAGAATAAAATCATCTATGATAATTTTAATCTTAATGTAGAATTTTTGAATTCTCAATTGATTAATCAGATTCAAAAACTCTTGATCTTGGGCATTGTTATGATCATCATTATCCGAATGATGACTAACACTTTTTTCGAATTTGGGTTGATTTTGATCCTCATCATCAGATGGAGGTGCAGAGGATTGGGTATCTAGGTGAGATAAAATAAGCTTATGGACAGCTTGTTCTTGTTTTATCTCTTTGATTTCATGTTTGAGATTCTTGATCTCTTCCTGGAGATCTTGAAGTGTGACAGGTTTTTGTTGTTTGGAATCCAAACGTTTGAGAATTTGTTTTAAAATCAAATTGATCTTTGATAATGGCTTTTCCTTTAGCCTTATGTTCGGGCCTCATAGAAGCAGAGAACCTTTCAAAGTATCGTTTCCTTTCACCTTGGTCAGGAATGGCATTAATGACTTCAAAAAGGAGATCTTGATCCTTAGTTAAGACATTAATTTCGTTAGAAGATTCAGAAGCTTGGCTTCCGACATCATCTTCTAAAATTTGATTGAGATTTTCAGAAGAATCACCATTTGATTCATCTGAATCGTCAGATTCTATAAGCAAATTGTTCAGTTGTTCCTCAACTGTTGGTTCAAGATTTAAGGCTTTAATTTTCTTCTTAAGCCTACAATATTTGCTAATATGTCCTGGCTTACCACAACTATAGCAAATGGTTGATTTCTTTGGGATTGCAATGTCAATTGCAGGTTTTGATTTAAACTCTTGTTTGAGTTTTCTTGGAGGCGTATTCCTTTTGTACTTAGTATACTTGGTATACTTTGGTTTATGAGGTTTGTTGGTTTGATGATGAGATTGATGGTGTTTATGGGAGGATTTTGGTTTGTCTTTTGGACAAGGGGGCATCCCAAATTGTTGGCAGAATGATCCTAAATCCTTCTTGGCTGCCTTTTCCTTTTGGAATTGATTACGGACTCTATCTTCTTGACAAAGTCGTTTACCAATTTTTTGGATAACTGCAATCAGTTGCCCATAGGTTAATTTGTCATAAGGGATTTTACCCTCAGGGGCATGAGCTGCAAGCTCATCCCTAACAATGTCTCCTAAAGCAGTAGGAAGACCTGTTACAAATTTTTCTTTCCAGAGACGATCCTGACAATCTTCTCTGGTGTAAACCCTAGTTAGGAAGGTATCTCTATACCACCTAAAATCTGATAAGGATCTACATTTGAGGTTGGCTAATAAATCAGCAGTTTTGTTTTTCCACACTGATGTATTTCCAATAAAATGTTCAGCAATGGAAAAGATTAAGGTGTTAACCGCATCAGGTATGGGTTCACCATCACTTGTGATTGGTGTACCATCAGCTTCAGTTTTGATAGCAGTAAAGACTTCTTCTTTCTGCTCATCTGTGAAAGAATGATCCCACCATCCTTTCAATTGGCCAGTAAATCCTGCTACGAGGATATTACAAATTACTTCCTCAGAAGCCTCATTGGCAGCTTGATAAGCTGTGGCCATCATTGTCATATGTTGCAATGTGGTCATGATTTGGTATTCTGGTAAACCATCTATGTTCCATTCATATATGTTATTGGCATTGAAGCTTTTGAAGGTTGGAGGTTTTTCTTCTAAGAGCAAATCTGGGGGAGTTGCTCTAGGGTAATAAAGCTTTGTGGATTTCTTCCAAGGTTTGGAGAAAACCGGATTAATATTGAAAAGGGGTTCCTTTTTTTTAGATGAAGAAGCCACAGATTCCCGATCTGAGCTAGTTTCATCAATGACATTAAAGGTTGGACCAGTTGGACCTTTGCTTCTTAGTCCATATTGGTTTTGGGTTTGTTGACCTGAATCTTGTGGAGAATCTGGTACCGCAATGTTTTGGAGTCCCTGATCAACCTTTTTGATAGGGTCTATTTTGGGTTCAGTTTTAGGTTCATGTTTGACTTCTGGCTCACGAAGAAGTTTGAGACTTTCTTTAAACTTCCTAGTAACCTTGAAGGGTTTGAATATGGGTTTATCCATGGATTGGTTTTCTACTTCAGTTTTGGTTCCCGAAGAGGATGGTAAAGTAGAAACTTCAGTTTTAATCCTATTACCTAAAACTTGAAGATACTTATTGGTATAATTGGCTTGTTCCATTAATTTTTTGATGTCATGTGGTGAAACTGGTTCAGTGACATCCTTTGTTTTGAAGGGTGAAGCCATGATTGGTATTGTAGCATCCTTAGGATCCTTGATCCCTGGGAGTTGGAAAGATGTATTTGGGGGTAGTTCCGCTTTAACTAACCCACCATTTTGCAAATGCCAAACAGTAATGACATTTGTTGACTTATCCTCAGTCAAGGTGATTTTCCAAGGATAATCAATATTATGTTTGACCAGATAAACATGAAACCAGTCAAAGAATCGGATGTTTTTCTTAACATTGTTAAGAAAGATGTAATATTCATCTTGAATATTTTGACGTTTTGTTCCCTTGTAATGTTCGAAGAACCACTCTCGTTGAGGTTTCCATTCCTCAGCGTAAAAGTTCTTTCTTAGGGATTCCTTATCAAAATGGGTCTCATAATTCATCATGATAAGACGCATTAAGAGAGGAGTATGTTGGAGACTGAATTGATTTTCCATCGTCATCTTCAGCCTGGTAAATTGGTCTAGGGATACTAGATGATGTATCTAGGCCCTGTAAGTTTATGGATTGATTTGATGATAAGGCAGAAAAGGATTGCCTTGATGGTACAGATCTAAAAACCTCAGATCTTATACTTGGTGATCTAAAAGAACTAAAAGAATTTCGCCTATCAAAGACTAATTCTACTTGTCCTGATTGAGATTGCACAATTTGATTAAAGTTTGATGATTCTCTGGGCAAAGCTGGTGTAGCTCTATCCAGAATCCATCTTTCTGGTAAGACTACGTCTTTCCAGAGGATTGTTTTAGGCACAATGATATTGGCCTTTGTGACATCAGTGAGAAACAAAGTTGTTTCTCCAGTTGTTTTTGTTTTGAGGGCTTTAGAGTTACAAGAATTCATTACTTTGTATTGAATCCTATACAGTAAAGCCGCTGGGATAGATCCATGTTTCATATCTAACCCACAAATTTTGATGTTTAAGAACAAAGAATCCAAAATATTTCTATCTTGCAAACTTAAAGTTCTATTTGGATAACAATTGAAATAAATAGGACCATGACTTAGGCTAGTTTCTACTGTTCCTAAGAGCGAATCCTCAAATTTGTTATGCCTAATATCTCGTAAGCACATTAAGATTGAAGCATTTAATCCTTCGCGGATTAATGGTTTTACAGCTACCTGTACACATCCTATGTGTAGGTACCTATATTTGTTTTTGTGGTTTTTGATTGTGTCCATAGAGAGAAGATGGAATTCTTCACTCTCTGGGTTGATTGGAATATTTTTCTCTACTGTCTTAATGACATAGTCAGAATGGAGGAAAAATCTTCCATCTGGCTTGTAGAGTTCTCTTGTGGGAATCTTTGGGATTTCCCAATTATCGATATCTTGATTGATGTTTTCGAAGCAGATCTCTTCGTTGAAGATACTGCTGCTAGGATTGGTAGGAATCTCAGATTCCTGGAGAGATGAAGAAGAGGGTTGGGAGGAGCGGAAAGAAAGCTTTGAAAAAGATCGAGACAACATATTTTTAAAATCTCTGGTATCTTTGCCTTCCTTTGGTTCCATAGAACTAATAGTATAGATTCAAATCAAATCCTTCTGAATATTTTTTTCATAAAATATACAATCATATACAAAAGCAGATGAACTTATTATTCTTAACCAAGGCTATACCTTATACTTAACCAAAAGCAACCTGGGCATCATATTTTATTTATCTTGCTTCAGTATGGGCAAATTAGACTTACTGCCTCTTTCAACCATAACGAGGACTTACAGCTACAGCTCAAACAAGATAAATCAAATATATGCAAAATGGTTCTTAACCAGTTAAGAGGTATACCAACCAGTTAATAATCATAAGCTCAATAAAATAAATAGGTGGCAAAGCCAACCATACAATTTGGGATGCCCCCTTGTCCAAAAGACAAACCAAAATCCTCCCATAAACACCATCAATCTCATCATCAAACCAACAAACCTCATAAACCAAAGTATACCAAGTATACTAAGTACAAAAGGAATACGCCTCCAAGAAAACTCAAACAGGAGTTTAAATCAAAACCTGCAATTGACATTGCAATCCCAAAGAAATCAACCATTTGCTATAGTTGTGGTAAGCCAGGACATATTAGCAAATATTGTAGGCTTAAGAAGAAAATTAAAGCCTTAAATCTTGAACCAACAGTTGAGGAACAACTGAACAATTTGCTTATAGAATCTGACGATTCAGATGAATCAAATGGTGATTCTTCTGAAAATCTCAATCAAATTTTAGAAGATGATGTCGGAAGTCAAGCTTCTGAATCTTCTAACGAAATTAATGTCTTAACTAAGGATCAAGATCTCCTTTTTGAAGTCATTAATGCCATTCCTGACCAAGGTGAAAGGAAACGATACTTTGAAAGGTTCTCTGCTTCTATGAGGCCCGAACATAAGGCTAAAGGAAAAGCCATTATCAAAGATCAATTTGATTTTAAAACAAATTCTCAAACGTTTGGATTCCAAACAACAAAAACCTGTCACACTTCAAGATCTCCAGGAAGAGATCAAGAATCTCAAACATGAAATCAAAGAGATAAAACAAGAACAAGCTGTCCATAAGCTTATTTTATCTCACCTAGATACCCAATCCTCTGCACCTCCATCTGATGATGAGGATCAAAATCAACCCAAATTCGAAAAAAGTGTTAGTCATCATTCGGATAATGATGATCATAACAATGCCCAACATCTGGGTAGGATTATAGTCTTCTCCTTCATACAAAACCCTTTGGTGAGAAACCTCAATTTTCTTCACCATAAACAAAATCAAGTCAATTTCTTAAAAGAAGAAGTTTCTTTTAAAAGCATTGACTTAAAACTCAATCAATCTGATGTCAAAAAGAGGATCCAAGATCTTCTTGAAGAAATTCATAATTCCATCTGTTCCGATGTGCCCAATGCATTTTGGGACAGAAAGAAACATGTAGTTGATTTGCCTTACGAACAAGGTTTCACTGATAGGCAAATTCCTACAAAAGCTAGACCTATTCAAATGAATCAAGAATTACTCCAATATTGCCAAAAAGAGATTAATGATCTCTTACAAAAGGGTTTAATTAGACCAAGTAAATCCCCATGGTCTTGGTTATGGTGGAATTTTGAAACAAAGAATTTCAGAAAAAGAACATATCATTGCATATACTTCTAAACACTGGAATTCTGCACAATTGAATTATTCAACTGTCAAAAAGGAGATTTTAGCAATTGTTTTATGCATCTCAAAGTTTCAATCTGATTTACTTAATCAAAGATTTTTGGTTAGAGTAGATTGCAAAGCTGCAAAAGATATTTTGCAAAAAGATGTTAAAAATCTTGCATCAAAACAAATTTTTGCTAGATGGCAAGCAATTTTAAGTGCTTTTGATTTTGACATTGAATTCATCAAAGGCTCTTCGAATTCCCTACCTGACTACCTTACTCGTGAATATTTACAGGGAAAGTAGCCAGCTGAGAGAGGCAGAAATGCCAGACACCTCCTCTTCCTCTGCAAAGGGGAAGGCACCAAAGGCCCCCAAGGCCTCAACATCCAAAAAGGCCAAAGGCCCATTAGTCCTTGCTGGACTAACAAAGCAAAAACGCCAAGTTGCGTCAAAGTCATCTGGGTCATCCACCCAATCTGGGTCATCCACCCAGCAAACTACCAAAGTTGGGTCATCCACCCAACAGCCAACCAAAGCCCAAGCGGCCCAATCATCTCAAACAGCAAAACAATCCAAAGCAGACTATGCTATACCAATCCAAACTCTCCAGGCTTTCCAAGATCAAGGCCTAACCCATCTCCCAAAAGGAACATACAAAACCAAACTTGAAGGTGGCCCTGACTTTCAAGAAACCCATCTTGCCACATTAATCCAAAATATGGCCAATGCTCCAATCCCAATCCAAACGGTAAAACCTGATAAAACTTTATCAGTAAAAACCACCCAAAAGGCAACACCCCATTACGTTGCCAAAAACCAATTTAAAACTGTTTTACAAATGGAACCTAGTTATTGGGACAACAACCCTAATAACGTTCCTTCAAAAGTTTTTCCTTATGGCTTTCATTATAAGCCCAATAATATTTTGAAAACTAGACAATTCTATGAGTTTATTTTGGTTGATTCTGATTCTGTCTCGATAAAACATTATCGTGATAAGAAGGATCAAGAAAAATACACTCATTCAACTTTCCAGATTCTTAAGGTCATGACACCTTAACAATTTGGAAAGAACCCCAATATTGTTAAAAAGTTTTCCCAACCATTTGAACCTTATGGTTACACTTATTGGGATTACGAAGAAGCTTGGACCAACACGTTTTGGTACCAAAATAATCAGAACAAACATTCTTGGTTAATCTATTTTAAAAGAAACACCAAGTATAATTTTCCAAATTGGTTCGTTCATTGGTGGCAATATTTCGGACCAAGCAAAACAATATTACCCCCAGAAGTTGCTGAGGGTTTTGCAACATTTAAAGAATATTATGAGCCATCAATTAGCACATTTAATGCTAGCTTAATATTCTTCTCAAACTTTGCATTATCATGGATCTTTAGTTGGCAATACAAATACCAACAACAAGAAAGCTTCCTTGATAATCATCCAATCTTATCCAAAGCATCTTATGTGAAGTGGTGGGCAGAATTCGACTACTCTGCTGCAACTTCAGAAAATGTCAAATTATGGTTACAGCAACACCCAAAATGGATGAAAGCTGCTAACCCAGAGACTTGTGAGTTCTTGAATCAAAAGGCAAAAGCCATTGCTGCCCTTGCTGCATCAACAAGCAGAGACAGCTTCACGAAGAACCTACAAGTTATTGCCAAATTGGCAAGAGAAGAAACCAAGGCTCAAGAAGCTCAAAGTTCTTCTTCAAAGCAAAATCTCCCTCTTTCTGAAGATGAAGATGAAGATCAATCTCAAGAGTCAGATCCATTCTATCAGAATGAAGATGACTGCTTTGGCATAGACACTACTATTCATCTGTCTGATGATTAGTGGTACTGTTCAATCGTCTGAAGACTATTCATAAGTCTATAGACACCCAATTACCCGTCTGAAGACTGTTCATCCGTCTGAAGGCCCAATCACTTTTGGCCCATAACTGTTCACACGTCTGAACACTGTTCTGCCGACACTACAGTTCCAGTCAAGATACCGGCACTGTGCACTAATTATTGTAATAGTATAGGTCATGTTACCGGTACTGTTGTAATAGTGATTTTTCAATTCTATTTAAGAGAGGTTGCGTCCCTCATTCAATTCATTCGTTGTTCAGAGAGTCTTAGAGAGAGAAACTAGAGAGAGACGCTCTGAGAAGTGAGCCTCCTCCCTCTTCCATTTTCTCCCTTCTCTTCTACTTCGTTTTCAATCTTGTAACGTTTGTTTCATATCAATAAAACTTCAATCTTTCTTCACTTGCATGCATTAATTGCATATTCTATTCTCCCTCCACCAGTCCCGGTAAGGCTTGCCTCCGCTCTGGTTTCTTTTTCTTTTCTTTTGCATGTTTTAACCCTTTGTTTTAATCTTTTCATTTAATATGTAAAACGTTTTTCCCTACTTTCCATTTATCCTGCTCTTCTCCCTCTCCCCTTTTAATTTATTTGCCTTCACCATAGTCTGGTATCAGAGCCTGATGGGGAAGTAGGAATAGTAATGTAGATCTCAGATCCGATCTTTCTGAAAAAAAAAAAAAAAAAAAAAAAAAAGAGTTAAATGGAAGGCTCTGCCTCCTACCTACTCTTGTATGGTTGGCTTTGCCACCTATTTATTTTATTGAGCTTATGATTATTAACTGGTTGGTATACCTCTTAACTGGGTAAGAACCATTTTGCATATATTTGATTTATCTTGTTTGAGCTGTAGCTGTAAGTCCTCGTTATGGTTGAAAGAGGCAGTAAGTCTAATTTGCCCATGCTGAAGCAAGATAAATAAAATATGATGCCCAGGTTGCTTTTGGTTAAGTATAAGGTATAGCCTTGGTTAAGAATAATAAGTTCATCTGCTTTTGTATATGATTGTATATTTTATGAAAAAAAAAAATATTCAGAAGGATTTGATTTGAATCTATACTATTAGTTCTATGGAACCAAAGGAAGGCAAAGATACCAGAGATTTTAAAAATATGTTGTCTCGATCTTTTTCAAAGCTTTCTTTCCGCTCCTCCCAACCCTCTTCTTCATCTCTCCAGGAATCTGAGATTCCTACCAATCCTAGCAGCAGTATCTTCAAAGAAGAGATCTGCTTCGAAAACATCAATCAAGATATTGATAATTGGGAAATCCCAAAGATTCCCACAAGAGAACTCTACAAGCCAGATGGAAGATTTTTCCTCCATTCTGACTATGTCATTAAGACAGTAGAGAAAAATATTCCAATCAACCCAGAGAGTGAAGAATTCCATCTTCTCTCTATGGACACAATCAAAAACCACAAAAACAAATATAGGTACCTACACATAGGATGTGTACAGGTAGCTGTAAAACCATTAATCCGCGAAGGATTAAATGCTTCAATCTTAATGTGCTTACGAGATATTAGGCATAACAAATTTGAGGATTCGCTCTTAGGAACAGTAGAATCTAGCCTAAGTCATGGTCCTATTTATTTCAATTGTTATCCAAATAGAACTTTAAGTTTACAAGATAGAAATATTTTGGATTCTTTGTTCTTAAACATCAAAATTTGTAGGTTAGATATGAAACATGGATCTATCCCAGCGGCTTTACTGTATAGGATTCAATACAAAGTAATGAATTCTTGTAACTCTAAAGTCCTCAAAACAAAAACAACTGGAGAAACAACTTTGTTTCTCACTGATGTCACAAAGGCCAATATCATTGTGCCTAAAACAATCCTCTGGAAAGACGTAGTCTTACCAGAAAGATGGATTCTGGATAGAGCTACACCAGCTTTGCCCAGAGAATCATCAAACTTTAATCAAATTGTGCAATCTCAATCAGGACAAGTAGAATTAGTCTTTGATAGGCGAAATTCTTTTAGTTCTTTTAGATCACCAAGTATAAGATCTGAGGTTTTTAGATCTGTACCATCAAGGCAATCCTTTTCTGCCTTATCATCAAATCAATCCATAAACTTACAGGGCCTAGATACATCATCTAGTATCCCTAGACCAATTTACCAGGCTGAAGATGACGATGGAAAATCAATTCAGTCTCCAACATACTCCTCTCTTAATGCGTCTTATCATGATGAATTATGAGACCCATTTTGATAAGGAATCCCTAAGAAAGAACTTTTACGTTGAGGAATGGAAACCTCAACGAGAGTGGTTCTTTGAACATTACAAGGGAACAAAACGTCAAAATATTCAAGATGAATATTACATCTTTCTTAACAATGTTAAGAAAAACATCTGATTCTTTGACTGGTTTCATGTTTATCTGGTCAAACATAATATTGATTATCCTTGGAAAATCACCTTGACTGAGGATAAGTCAACAAATGTCATTACTGTTTGGCATTTGCAAAATGGTGGGTTAGTTAAAGCGGAACTACCCCCAAATACATCTTTCCAACTCCCAGGGATCAAGGATCCTAAGGATGCTACAATACCAATCATGGCTTCACCCTTCAAAACAAAGGATGTCACTGAACCAGTTTCACCACATGACATCAAAAAATTAATGGAACAAGCCAATTATACCAATAAGTATCTTCAAGTTTTAGATACTAGAATTAAAACTGAAGTTTCTACTTTACCATCCTCTTCGGGAACCAAAACTGAAGTAGAAAACCAATCCTTGGATAAACCCATATTCAAACCCTTCAAGGTTACTAGGAAGTTTAAAGAAAGTCTCAAACTTCTTCGTGAGCCAGAAGTCAAACATGAACCTAAAACTGAACCCAAAATAGACCCTATCAAAAAGGTTGATCAGGGACTCCAAAACATTGCGGTACCAGATTCTCCACAAGATTCAGGTCAACAAACCCAAAACCAATATGGACTAAGAAGCAAAGGTCCAACTGGTCCAACCTTTAATGTCATTGATGAAACTAGCTCAGATCGGGAATTTGTGGCTTCTTCATCTAAAAAAAAGGAACCCCTTTTCAATATTAATCCGGTTTTCTCCAAACCTTGGAAGAAATCCACAAAGCTTTATTACCCTAGAGCAACTCCCCCAGATTTGCTCTTAGAAGAAAAACCTCCAACCTTCAAAAGCTTCAATGCCAATAACATATATGAATGGAACATAGATGGTTTACCAGAATACCAAATCATGACCACATTGCAACATATGACAATGATGGCCACAGCTTATCAAGCTGCCAATGAGGCTTCTGAGGAAGTAATTTGTAATATCCTCGTAGCAGGATTTACTGGCCAATTGAAAGGATGGTGGGATCATTCTTTCACAGATGAGCAGAAAGAAGAAGTCTTTACTGCTATCAAAACTGAAGCTGATGGTACACCAATCACAAGTGATGATGAACCCATACCTGATGCGGTTAACACCTTAATCTTTTCCATTGCTGAACATTTTATTGGAAATACATCAGTGTGGAAAAACAAAACTGCTGATTTATTAGCCAACCTCAAATGTAGATCCTTATCAGATTTTAGGCGGTATAGAGATACCTTCCTAACTAGGGTTTACACCAGAGAAGATTGTCAGGATCGTCTCTGGAAAGAAAAATTTGTAACAGGTCTTCCTACTGCTTTAGGAGACATTGTTAGGGATGAGCTTGCAGCTCATGCCCCTGAGGGTAAAATCCCTTATGACAAATTAACCTATGGGCAACTGATTGCAGTTATCCAAAAAATTGGTAAACGACTTTGTCAAGAAGATAGAGTCCGTAATCAATTCCAAAAGGAAAAGGCAGCCAAGAAGGATTTAGGATCATTCTGCCAACAATTTGGGATGCCCCCTTGTCCAAAAGACAAACCAAAATCCTCCCATAAACACCATCAATCTCATCATCAAACCAACAAACCTCATAAACCAAAGTATACCAAGTATACTAAGTACAAAAGGAATACGCCTCCAAGAAAACTCAAACAAGAGTTTAAATCAAAACCTGCAATTGACATTGCAATCCCAAAGAAATCAACCATTTGCTATAGTTGTGGTAAGCCAGGACATATTAGCAAATATTGTAAGCTTAAGAAGAAAATTAAAGCCTTAAATCTTGAACCAACAGTTGAGGAACAACTGAACAATTTGCTTATAGAATCTGACGATTCAGATGAATCAAATGGTGATTCTTCTGAAAATCTCAATCAAATTTTAGAAGATGATGTCGGAAGCCAAGCTTCTGAATCTTCTAACGAAATTAATGTCTTAACTAAGGATCAAGATCTCCTTTTTGAAGTCATTAATGCCATTCCTGACCAAGGTGAAAGGAAACGATACTTTGAAAGGTTCTCTGCTTCTATGAGGCCCGAACATAAGGCTAAAGGAAAAGCCATTATCAAAGATCAATTTGATTTTAAACAAATTCTCAAACGTTTGGATTCCAAACAACAAAAACCTGTCACACTTCAAGATCTCCAGGAAGAGATCAAGAATCTCAAACATGAAATCAAAGAGATAAAACAAGAACAAACTGTCCATAAGCTTATTTTATCTCACCTAGATACCCAATCCTCTGCACCTCCATCTGATGATGAGGATCAAAATCAACCCAAATTCGAAAAAAGTGTTAGTCATCATTCGGATAATGATGATCATAACAATGCCCAAGATCAAGAGTTTTTGAATCTGATTAATCAATTGAGAATTCAAAAATTCTACATTAAGATTAAAATTATCATAGATGATTTTATTCTTAAAACAACAGCGCTATTTGATACTGGTGCTGATTCAAATTGTATTTTGGAAGGATTGATTCCTACCAAATATTTTGAAAAAACATCCGAAAGACTGAGCACAGCTAATGGCTCAAAACTTAGGATCAATTATAAATTATCCAAAGCTATAATCGAAAATCATGGTCTTAAAGTAGAAACCCCGTTTTTACTTGTGAAAGATCTCAAAAACGAAGTGATTTTAGGAACACCGTTCATAAGGTCACTTTTCCCTTTAACAATCACCAATGAAGGAATTTCCACTCAACATCTGGGTAGGAATATAGTCTTCTCCTTCATACAAAACCCTTTGGTGAGAAACCTCAATTTTCTTCACCATAAACAAAATCAAGTCAATTTCTTAAAAGAAGAAGTTTCTTTTAAAAGCATTGACTTAAAACTCAATCAATCTGATGTCAAAAAGAGGATCCAAGATCTTCTTGAAGAAATTCATAATTCCATCTGTTCCGATGTGCCCAATGCATTTTGGGACAGAAAGAAACATGTAGTTGATTTGCCTTACGAACAAGGTTTCACTGATAGGCAAATTCCTACAAAAGCTAGACCTATTCAAATGAATCAAGAATTACTCCAATATTGCCAAAAAGAGATTAATGATCTCTTACAAAAGGGTTTAATTAGACCAAGTAAATCCCCATGGTCTTGCGCAGCCTTTTATGTTAATAAAAATGCTAAAATTGAGCGTGGAACTCCTCGCTTAGTTCAAAATTACAAACCTCTCAATCAAGCGCTTAAGTGGATTAGGTATCCAATTCCAAATAAAAAGGATTTACTTAGCCGCTTACACAATGCGAAAATATTTTCAAAGTTTGACATGAAATCTGGTTATTACCAAATTGAAATCAAAGAAAGTGATCGCTACAAGACAGCTTTCACTGTACCTTTTGGGCAATACGAATGGAATGTAATGCCCTTTGGACTTAAAAATGCTCCTTCCGAATTTCAAAAAATTATGAATGACATTTTTAATCCTTATTCAAACTTTACCATAGTCTACATTGACGATGTTTTAGTTTTTTCTCAATCCATTGACCAGCATTTCAAACATCTTAGGATTTTCATAGGAATCATTAAGAGAAATGGATTAGCTGTTTCCAAACCTAAAATTAAATTATTTCAAACAAGTGTTAGGTTTCTTGGTCATACAATTTATCAAGGAACAATCACTCCTATCCATAGAGCTATAGAGTTCGCGGATAATTTTCCCAATCAAATAATAGATAAAACCCAATTACAGAGATTTCTAGGATGTCTCAACTATGTAAAGGATTTTATCCCCAATCTCAGTACCCTAATTAAGCCTTTACATGATAGGCTTAAGAAAACTCCTCCTCCTTGGACAGACAAACATACCCATGTTGTCCAAACAATCAAAGCTCGGGTAAAGGATCTTCCATGCCTTTATCTTCCCAATCCTTCCGCCTTCAAATTTGTGGAAACTGATGCCTCAGACATTGGTTATGGTGGAATTTTGAAACAAAGAATTTCAGAAAAAGAACATATCATTGCATATACTTCTAAACACTGGAATTCTGCACAATTGAATTATTCAACTGTCAAAAAGGAGATTTTAGCAATTGTTTTATGCATCTCAAAGTTTCAATCTGATTTACTTAATCAAAGATTTTTGGTTAGAGTAGATTGCAAAGCTGCAAAAGATATTTTGCAAAAAGATGTTAAAAATCTTGCATCAAAACAAATTTTTGCTAAACGGCAAGCAATTTTAAGTGCTTTTGATTTTGACATTGAATTCATCAAAGGCTCTTCCAATTCCCTACCTGACTACCTTACTCGTGAATATTTACATCAGGGAAAGTAGCCAGCTGAGAGAGGCAGAAATGCCAGACACCTCCTCTTCCTCTGCAAAGGGGAAGGCACCAAAGGCCCCCAAGGCCTCAACATCCAAAAAGGCCAAAGGCCCATTAGTCCTTGCTGGACTAACAAAGCAAAAACGCCAAGTTGCGTCAAAGTCATCTGGGTCATCCACCCAATCTGGGTCATCCACCCAACAAACTACCAAAGTTGGGTCATCCACCCAACAGCCAACCAAAGCCCAAGCGGCCCAATCATCTCAAACAGCAAAACAATCCAAAGCAGACTATGCTATACCAATCCAAACTCTCCAGGCTTTCCAAGATCAAGGCCTAACCCATCTCCCAAAAGGAACATACAAAACCAAACTTGAAGGTGGCCCTGACTTTCAAGAAACCCATCTTGCCACATTAATCCAAAATATGGCCAATGCTCCAATCCCAATCCAAACGGTAAAACCTGATAAAACTTTATCAATAAAAACCACCCAAAAGGCAACACCCCATTACGTTGCCAAAAACCAATTTAAAACTGTTTTACAAATGGAACCTAGTTATTGGGACAACAACCCTAATAACGTTCCTTCAAAAGTTTTTCCTTATGGCTTTCATTATAAGCCCAATAATATTTTGAAAACTAGACGATTCTATGAGTTTATTTTGGTTGATTCTGATTCTGTCTCGATAAAACATTATCGTGATAAGAAGGATCAAGAAAAATACACTCATTCAACTTTCCAGATTCTTAAGGTCATGACACCTGAACAATTTGGAAAGAACCCCAATATTGTTAAAAAGTTTTCCCAACCATTTGAACCTTATGGTTACACTTATTGGGATTACGAAGAAGCTTGGACCAACACGTTTTGGTACCAAAATAATCAGAACAAACATTCTTGGTTAATCTATTTTAAAAGAAACACCAAGTATAATTTTCCAAATTGGTTCGTTCATTGGTGGCAATATTTCGGACCAAGCAAAACAATATTACCCCCGGAAGTTGCTGAGGGTTTTGCAACATTTAAAGAATATTATGAGCCATCAGTTAGCACATTTAATGCTAGCTTAATATTCTTCTCAAACTTTGCATTATCAAGGATCTTTAGTTGGCAATACAAATACCAACAACAAGAAAGCTTCCCTGATAATCATCCAATCTTATCCAAAGCATCTTATGTGAAGTGGTGGGCAGAATTCGACTACTCTGCTGCAACTTCAGAAAATGTCAAATTATGGTTACAGCAACACCCAAAATGGATGAAAGCTGCTAACCCAGAGACTTGTGAGTTCTTGAATCAAAAGGCAAAAGCCATTGCTGCCCTTGCTGCATCAACAAGCAGAGACAGCTTTACGAAGAACCTACAAGTTGTTGCCAAATTGGCAAGAGAAGAAACCAAGGCTCAAGAAGCTCAAAGTTCTTCTTCAAAGCAAAATCTCCCTCTTTCTGAATATGAAGGTGAAGATCAATCTCAAGAGTCAGATCCATTCTATCAGAATGAAGATGACTGCTTTGGCATAGACACTACTATTCATCTGTCTGATGATTAGTGGTACTGTTCAATCGTCTGAAGACTATTCATAAGTCTATAGACACCCAATTACCCGTCTGAAGGCCCAATCACTGTTGGCCCATAACTGTTCACACGTCTGAACACTGTTCTGCCGACACTACAGTTCCAGTCAAGATACCGGCACTGTGCACTAATTATTGTAATAGTATAGGTCATGTTACCGGTACTGTTGTAATAGTGATTTTTCAATTCTATTTAAGAGAGGCTGCGTCCCTCATTCAATTCATTCGTTGTTCAGAGAGTCTTAGAGAGAGAAACTAGAGAGAGACGCTCTGAGAAGTGAGCCTCCTCCCTCTTCCATTTTCTCCCTTCTCTTCTACTTCGTTTTCAATCTTGTAACGTTTGTTTCATATCAATAAAACTTCAATCTTTCTTCACTTGCATGCATTAATTGCATATTCTATTCTCCCTCCACCAGTCCCGGTAAGGCTTGCCTCCGCTCTGGTTTCTTTTTCTTTTCTTTTGCATGTTTTAACCCTTTGTTTTAATCTTTTCATTTAATATGTAAAACGTTTTTCCCTACTTTCCTTTTATCCTGCTCTTCTCCCTCTCCCCTTTTAATTTATTTGCCTTCACCATAATCTGGTATCAGAGCCCGATGGGGAAGTAGGAATAGTAATGTAGATCTCAGATCCGATCTTTCTGAAAAAAAAAAAAAAAGAGTTAAATGGAAGGCTCTGCCTCCTACCTACTCTTGTATGGTTGGCTTTGCCACCTATTTATTTTATTGAGCTTATGATTATTAACTGGTTGGTATACCTCTTAACTGGGTAAGAACCATTTTGCATATATTTGATTTATCTTGTTTGAGCTGTAGCTGTAAGTCCTCGTTATGGTTGAAAGAGGCAGTAAGTCTAATTTGCCCATGCTGAAGCAAGATAAATAAAATATGATTCCCAGGTTGCTTTTGGTTAAGTATAAGGTATAGCCTTGGTTAAGAATAATAAGTTCATCTGCTTTTGTATATGATTGTATATTTTATGAAAAAAAAAAATATTCAGAAGGATTTGATTTGAATCTATACTATTAGTTCTATGGAACCAAAGGAAGGCAAAGATACCAGAGATTTTAAAAATATGTTGTCTCGATCTTTTTCAAAGCTTTCTTTCCGCTCCTCCCAACCCTCTTCTTCATCTCTCCAGGAATCTGAGATTCCTACCAATCCTAGCAGCAGTATCTTCAACGAAGAGATCTGCTTCGAAAACATCAATCAAGATATTGATAATTGGGAAATCCCAAAGATTCCCACAAGAGAACTCTACAAGCCAGATGGAAGATTTTTCCTCCATTCTGACTATGTCATTAAGACAGTAGAGAAAAATATTCCAATCAACCCAGAGAGTGAAGAATTCCATCTTCTCTCTATGGACACAATCAAAAACCACAAAAACAAATATAGGTACCTACACATAGGATGTGTACAGGTAGCTGTAAAACCATTAATCCGCGAAGGATTAAATGCTTCAATCTTAATGTGCTTACGAGATATTAGGCATAACAAATTTGAGGATTCGCTCTTAGGAACAGTAGAAACTAGCCTAAGTCATGGTCCTATTTATTTCAATTGTTATCCAAATAGAACTTTAAGTTTACAAGATAGAAATATTTTGGATTCTTTGTTCTTAAACATCAAAATTTGTGGGTTAGATATGAAACATGGATCTATCCCAGCGGCTTTACTGTATAGGATTCAATACAAAGTAATGAATTCTTGTAACTCTAAAGTCCTCAAAACAAAAACAACTGGAGAAACAACTTTGTTTCTCACTGATGTCACAAAGGCCAATATCATTGTGCCTAAAACAATCCTCTGGAAAGACGTAGTCTTACCAGAAAGATGGATTCTGGATAGAGCTACACCAGCTTTGCCCAGAGAATCATCAAACTTTAATCAAATTGTGCAATCTCAATCAGGACAAGTAGAATTAGTCTTTGATAGGCGAAATTCTTTTAGTTCTTTTAGATCACCAAGTATAAGATCTGAGGTTTTTAGATCTGTACCATCAAGGCAATCCTTTTCTGCCTTATCATCAAATCAATCCATAAACTTACAGGGCCTAGATACATCATCTAGTATCCCTAGACCAATTTACCAGGCTGAAGATGACGATGGAAAATCAATTCAGTCTCCAACATACTCCTCTCTTAATGCGTCTTATCATGATGAATTATGAGACCCATTTTGATAAGGAATCCCTAAGAAAGAACTTTTACGCTGAGGAATGGAAACCTCAACGAGAGTGGTTCTTCGAACATTACAAGGGAACAAAACGTCAAAATATTCAAGATGAATATTACATCTTTCTTAACAATGTTAAGAAAAACATCCGATTCTTTGACTGGTTTCATGTTTATCTGGTCAAACATAATATTGATTATCCTTGGAAAATCACCTTGACTGAGGATAAGTCAACAAATGTCATTACTGTTTGGCATTTGCAAAATGGTGGGTTAGTTAAAGCGGAACTACCCCCAAATACATCTTTCCAACTCCCAGGGATCAAGGATCCTAAGGATGCTATAATACCAATCATGGCTTCACCCTTCAAAACAAAGGATGTCACTGAACCAGTTTCACCACATGACATCAAAAAATTAATGGAACAAGCCAATTATACCAATAAGTATCTTCAAGTTTTAGGTAATAGGATTAAAACTGAAGTTTCTATTTTACCATCCTCTTCGGGAACCAAAACTGAAGTAGAAAACCAATCCTTGGATAAACCCATATTCAAACCCTTCAAGGTTACTAGGAAGTTTAAAGAAAGTCTCAAACTTCTTCGTGAGCCAGAAGTCAAACATGAACCTAAAACTGAACCCAAAATAGACCCTATCAAAAAGGTTGATCAGGGACTCCAAAACATTGCGGTACTAGATTCTCCACAAGATTCAGGTCAACAAACCCAAAACCAATATGGACTAAGAAGCAAAGGTCCAACTGGTCCAACCATTAATGTCATTGATGAAACTAGCTCAGATCGGGAATCTGTAGCTTCTTCATCTAAAAAAAAGGAACCCCTTTTCAATATTAATCCGGTTTTCTCCAAACCTTGGAAGAAATCCACAAAGCTTTATTACCCTAGAGCAACTCCCCCAGATTTGCTCTTAGAAGAAAAACCTCCAACCTTCAAAAGCTTCAATGCCAATAACATATATGAATGGAACATAGATGGTTTACCAGAATACCAAATCATGACCACATTGCAACATATGACAATGATGGCCACAGCTTATCAAGCTGCCAATGAGGCTTCTGAGGAAGTAATTTGTAATATCCTCGTAGCAGGATTTACTGGCCAATTGAAAGGATGGTGGGATCATTCTTTCACAGATGAGCAGAAAGAAGAAGTCTTTACTGCTATCAAAACTGAAGCTGATGGTACACCAATCACAAGTGATGGTGAACCCATACCTGATGCGGTTAACACCTTAATCTTTTCCATTGCTGAACATTTTATTGGAAATACATCAGTGTGGAAAAACAAAACTGCTAATTTATTAGCCAACCTCAAATGTAGATCCTTATCAGATTTTAGGTGGTATAGAGATACCTTCCTAACTAGGGTTTACACCAGAGAAGATTGTCAGGATCGTCTCTGGAAAGAAAAATTTGTAACAGGTCTTCCTACTGCTTTAGGAGACATTGTTAGGGATGAGCTTGCAGCTCATGCCCCTGAGGGTAAAATCCCTTATGACAAATTAACCTATGGGCAACTGATTGCAGTTATCCAAAAAATTGGTAAACGACTTTGTCAAGAAGATAGAGTCCGTAATCAATTCCAAAAGGAAAAGGCAGCCAAGAAGGATTTAGGATCATTCTGCCAACAATTTGGGATGCCCCCTTGTCCAAAAGACAAACCAAAATCCTCCCATAAACACCATCAATCTCATCATCAAACCAACAAACCTCATAAACCAAAGTATACCAAGTATACTAAGTACAAAAGGAATACGCCTCCAAGAAAACTCAAACAAGAGTTTAAATCAAAACCTGCAATTGACATTGCAATCCCAAAGAAATCAACCATTTGCTATAGTTGTGGTAAGCCAGGACATATTAGCAAATATTGTAGGCTTAAGAAGAAAATTAAAGCCTTAAATCTTGAACCAACAGTTGAGGAACAACTGAACAATTTGCTTATAGAATCTGACGATTCAGATGAATCAAATGGTGATTCTTCTGAAAATCTCAATCAAATTTTAGAAGATGATGTCGGAAGCCAAGCTTCTGAATCTTCTAACGAAATTAATGTCTTAACTAAGGATCAAGATCTCCATTTTGAAGTCATTAATGCCATTCCTGACCAAGGTGAAAGGAAACGATACTTTGAAAGGTTCTCTGCTTCTATGAGGCCCGAACATAAGGCTAAAGAAAAAGCCATTATCAAAGATCAATTTGATTTTAAAACAACTTCTCAAACGTTTGGATTCCAAACAACAAAAACCTGTCACACTTCAAGATCTCCAGGAAGAGATCAAGAATCTCAAACATGAAATCAAAGAGATAAAACAAGAACAAGCTGTCCATAAGCTTATTTTATCTCACCTAGATACCCAATCCTCTGCACCTCCATCTGATGATGAGGATCAAAATCAACCCAAATTCGAAAAAAGTGTTAGTCATCATTCGGATAATGATGATCATTACAATGCCCAAGATCAAGAGTTTTTGAATCTGATTAATCAATTGAGAATTCAAAAATTCTACATTAAGATTAAAATTATCATAGATGATTATATTCTTAAAACAACAGCGCTATTTGATACTGGTGCTGATTCAAATTGTATTTTGGAAGGATTGATTCCTACCAAATATTTTGAAAAAACATCCGAAAGACTGAGCACAGCTAATGGCTCAAAACTTAGGATCAATTATAAATTATCCAAAGCTATAATCGAAAATCATGGTCTTAAAGTAGAAACCCCGTTTTTACTTGTGAAAGATCTCAAAAACGAAGTGATTTTAGGAACACCGTTCATAAGGTCACTTTTCCCTTTAACAATCACCAATGAAGGAATTTCCACTCAACATCTGGGTAGGAATATAGTCTTCTCCTTCATACAAAACCCTTTGGTGAGAAACCTCAATTTTCTTCACCATAAACAAAATCAAGTCAATTTCTTAAAAGAAGAAGTTTCTTTTAAAAGCATTGACTTAAAACTCAATCAATCTGATGTCAAAAAGAGGATCCAAGATCTTCTTGAAGAAATTCATAATTCCATCTGTTCCGATGTGCCCAATGCATTTTGGGACAGAAAGAAACATGTAGTTGATTTGCCTTACGAACAAGGTTTCACTGATAGGCAAATTCCTACAAAAGCTAGACCTATTCAAATGAATCAAGAATTACTCCAATATTGCCAAAAAGAGATTAATGATCTCTTACAAAAGGGTTTAATTAGACCAAGTAAATCCCCATGGTCTTGCGCAGCCTTTTATGTTAATAAAAATGCTAAAATTGAGCGTGGAACTCCTCGCTTAGTTCAAAATTACAAACCTCTCAATCAAGCGCTTAAGTGGATTAGGTATCCAATTCCAAATAAAAAGGATTTACTTAGCCGCTTACACAATGCGAAAATATTTTCAAAGTTTGACATGAAATCTGGTTATTACCAAATTGAAATCAAAGAAAGTGATCGCTACAAGATAGCTTTCACTGTACCTTTTGGGCAATACGAATGGAATGTAATGCCCTTTGGACTTAAAAATGCTCCTTCCGAATTTCAAAAAATTATGAATGACATTTTTAATCCTTATTCAAACTTTACCATAGTCTACATTGACGATGTTTTAGTTTTTTCTCAATCCATTGACCAGCATTTCAAACATCTTAGGATTTTCATAGGAATCATTAAGAGAAATGGATTAGCTGTTTCCAAACCTAAAATTAAATTATTTCAAACAAGTGTTAGGTTTCTTGGTCATACAATTTATCAAGGAACAATCACTCCTATCCATAGAGCTATAGAGTTCGCGGATAATTTTCCCAATCAAATAATAGATAAAACCCAATTACAGAGATTTCTAGGATGTCTCAACTATGTAAAGGATTTTATCCCCAATCTCAGTACCCTAATTAAGCCTTTACATGATAGGCTTAAGAAAACTCCTCCTCCTTGGACAGACAAACATACCCATGTTGTCCAAACAATCAAAGCTCGGGTAAAGGATCTTCCATGCCTTTATCTTCCCAATCCTTCCGCCTTCAAAATTGTGGAAACTGATGCCTCAGACATTGGTTATGGTGGAATTTTGAAACAAAGAATTTCAGAAAAAGAACATATCATTGCATATACTTCTAAACACTGGAATTCTGCACAATTGAATTATTCAACTGTCAAAAAGGAGATTTTAGCAATTGTTTTATGCATCTCAAAGTTTCAATCTGATTTACTTAATCAAAGATTTTTGGTTAGAGTAGATTGCAAAGCTGCAAAAGATATTTTGCAAAAAGATGTTAAAAATCTTGCATCAAAACAAATTTTTGCTAAACGGCAAGCAATTTTAAGTGCTTTTGATTTTGACATTGAATTCATCAAAGGCTCTTCCAATTCCCTACCTGACTACCTTACTCGTGAATATTTACCGGGAAAGTAGCCAGTTGAGACAGGCAGAAATGCCAGACACCTCCTCTTCCTCTGCAAAGGGGAAGGCACCAAAGGCCCCCAAGGCCTCAACATCCAAAAAGGCCAAAGGCCCATTAGTCCTTGTTGGACTAACAAAGCAAAAACGCCAAGTTGCGTCAAAGTCATCTGGGTCATCCACCCAATCTGGGTCATCCACCCAGCAAACTACCAAAGTTGGGTCATCCACCCAACAGCCAACCAAAGCCCAAGCGGCCCAATCATCTCAAACAGCAAAACAATCCAAAGCAGACTATGCTATACCAATCCAAACTCTCCAGGCTTTCCAAGATCAAGGCCTAACCCATCTCCCAAAAGGAACATACAAAACCAAACTTGAAGGTGGCCCTGACTTTCAAGAAACCCATCTTGCCACATTAATCCAAAATATGGCCAATGCTCCAATCCCAATCCAAACGGTAAAACCTGATAAAACTTTATCAGTAAAAACCACCCAAAAGGCAACACCCCATTACGTTGCCAAAAACCAATTTAAAACTGTTTTACAAATGGAACCTAGTTATTGGGACAACAACCCTAATAACGTTCCTTCAAAAGTTTTTCCTTATGGCTTTCATTATAAGCCCAATAATATTTTGAAATTATATATATATATATATATATATATATATATATCTTGATTGCTTTTATAACATGTCTGGCTTTTCATGCTTAAATGCTTATATCTATCTTATATGCTTTAAATGTTTAGATGCTTTAAATGATTAGAGTGTTTGTCTTAGGGGGAGCCTTTCAGCTCTCTAGGATTCTT
This sequence comes from Ammopiptanthus mongolicus, assembly GCA_039655645.1. Taxonomy (NCBI): domain Eukaryota; kingdom Viridiplantae; phylum Streptophyta; class Magnoliopsida; order Fabales; family Fabaceae; genus Ammopiptanthus; species Ammopiptanthus mongolicus. The sequence goes on from CM077349.1 coordinate 54,076,971, forward strand.
GGTTCAATCAAATTAGTATGTTTTGTCATCATCAAAAAAGGGGAGATTGTTGGAACCAAAGTGGTTATTGTCCAAATAATCCCTTAAGTTTTGATGTTAACAAAGAGCTAATTTAAGATGAACAAAGATTTCTTATGGGCTAACGTTTTATATTAAGTGTGCAGGATAAAACTTAATTGAGTCCAAAGACTATCCATAGTCCAAAGAATTTATCTCGTCCAACATTTGATCTTGGTTTACGACTGGACGGTAATAAATAGAACCATGAGTTCAAAGACTCTTTCGGTTACTTTTGTAATAGCTAGTCCAATAGTGCTTTTATATTTCAAGCGCGAATATCTTGTAAAAGTATTTGAATTTATTATTCCCTATAAAAGGCTTATATCATTGGGACAAAACATTCTTTGAAATATTTGTACAAATGTAAAGCGTAAGCCAGAATGTCTCTGTCACTTAAAGAAGTTGACCTTCTTCTTTTGGAAAAACAAAAGGCAACTTTCGTTCTACACAGAGGATATGTCAGCACCACTTTTAGCTATCATGTGATAGTCTATCCTGCTGATCAGAAACTTCAGAAGCTATCAGACTCAATGGATCAAATGTATTCAATGCTCATCAGAACGGATCCTTTTCCATCCGTTGAAGACTGAAGTTTGCTCAAAGACAAGAGGCTATATATACCTCCATCCCTTGAAGATGCATGGTTACCGAACTTGAGCAAAAATACAAGTGAAGCAATACTGAGCGATTCAAAATCTTTCAAGAGATACAAGCAAACATCTGCTCAAGAAATCAAAGAGAAAATCTCAAGCTTGCAAAGCTAGCAAAGCTACTCTGATCCTCATTTTCATATTACTCTTTGTGTAGAGTTTTTAAGAGTCTAAGCTTTAGTTTCGAATTCTCACATTTAGTAAGTTAGTAGAACAAACTCTTTTCAAAACCTTAGTTTGGTTGAGCCTGAAGAGACTTGTCTATAAAAGAATACTTTGAGAACCTGAAGAGGTTGAGAATACTGCCTGAAGAGGTGTTGAATACTTTGTAACAAAGGGTTTTTGTTATAGTGGATAAAGCTCTCAAGTAGAGAGGACTGGACGTAGCTCTTTGGTGAAGAGTGAACCAGGATAACATCTCAGTGTTATTTTCTATCCCTTACCCTTACTTTAGTTTATTATCTAACTGACTAACTGGGATTGAATTGTTTTTTTCCTACGCTGCTTTCTTATCTTATTCAAACTAAGTTAGCGTCCAACTTGGTGTTTGGAAGAGCTCTCTTTGCTTTTAATCATTTTAGCGTCCAACCTTGCGAAAATTATTATCTGCTTACGAAAAGAATTTAAAATCTTCAGAAACACAATTCAACCCCCCTTCCTGTCTTTCAAACAGGTTCCTTCACAAACTCCAAGAAAGAGTGACAAGGCCGAACCTTCATAGAAAAAAAAAGCGAAGATCTTGAACTTGTTTCACAAAATCATGAACTAGAAGAAGTTGTTTCATGATTCTAAGAAACGATATGAAGAGAAAAGTAAGATTAGAGACTTATTTAGTGAAGAACACATGATGAACAAGGTTGGTGTTCTTGAGGGTTAAGAACCAAGTTGCTCCAAATGAAAAACTCAAAGAATGAAAAGTGTTTAGAAGATTGAGATGAACAAGAGTATGGTTTTAGTTTCTTGAAACGAATTTTGGTTCATAATTTTGAGGCCAAAACCGTATAAGAGAAGCAAGATAGAGAAGAGAGAAGATAGAAAATGAAGAGTTCTTGAACAAAGAGTGCTTTGATCTTAGAAATGAAAAAGGTGAAAGTGTTTGGAGTGTTTTCCCAACACTTGGCCATATGGCCTTAAGCATATGGTCACCAAAATTGCTTAAACTTCATGACATGGTGATGTGATGAAGTGTAAGTAAATGGAAGGCTTGGATTAAACCAAATACATAGGTGTTGATCATAGGATTAAAGAGGGCAAGATTAAACATAAGTAGATTAACTCGTTTTCTCCATAAAAGGAAAAGATGCTAGGTTATTAACCAAGAGTCATAAAAATTTAATCCATTGGTTAAAGGAATGAAAAGGTGATGGATGGTTGACAGCGGCTCATGAAGCGTGAGATGCGGTCATGAACTACTCCCGACTCTGGGCTTGAACAACTTCCCCGGCTTGGCACGCATCCTCAGGTAAAGCGGTCTCGATTAAAATAATAAAATTTTCATCGGTTTCGACTGAAAACAGTACACTGGGTTCAAAGCAACATCTTATGATTATTAAGCTCATAATTGAAATTCAGATATGAATTTCCAATCATTAACCATTCTTATGATTAAACTTAGTCAAATTGTACTCTCTGTCAAGTTATTCACACAAACAGTTAAGAGAAACAGATATAGGATTTTTGGGATGTTACACGAGGATGCATCCCTTCCTCCAGATAGCATCGGGGATCCCGATGCTGGGCAAGCTTGAGATCGTCTACCACGACGAGCAAGGGTGGCGGGTGGACCCCTCTACGTTTTTGACCGTATACACCAGACCAGTGATCTTGCTATTTCGAGGCGGTACTCCACCATGAGCAGACATCATGGGACCGTACAGAGTGATCTAGTTTCTTTCGTTTCCCCAAATATGGCACCCACCCAAGCCGCGTGAGCATGACTTTATGTGGACTGCCCCAACATCATCTCATGTGACAAGTCGCAGAGGTTTCGTGCTGAGAGGATAGCGCGGAGGTCAGAGCGGTATTTGAGAGTCGTCAGGCGTAGGGGGATCGTTATGTCTAGTTCTTCCTCAGACTATGTGCCCTTGCAGTTTTATAGGCGCACTATGGGGAAGGACAGGGTAGCTCTTGACTTTCACGTTGTTGAGGACGTGACGTCGCCAGTGCGTCTGTGATAGGGTGTGATGTGAGGCTATTTTGATGTATTTTGAGAGGGGATGGGGAGAGCATGTGAGTGCGAGAGGTAGAGTCCCTTTTGTTGTATTTGCTTTACTTTCAGTTTATTTTGTACTTCCATTTGTATATGTACTTAGCCTACTGATGGGACCACCATGTATATATCTGTACTGCGTGTGTTTTCGTTTACCCTGTTGCGTTTACTCTGATGTTATACGCGTTTATAGTTGGATGCATGTTATCTTTGTTTTAAATAAGCGCGTAATTGTTAGGTCATGGTTAATGCTATAAGAGAGTTCTACAACTAATGGGATTTTCTCGAGTGGGACTTGGGGACGTCACATGCGTTAGATAACGCGATAACACTCGTCTGTCTTCGTTAAGACTCTTGGATCTTATCCTTCAGTAATATCTAGCTCATACGCTTGATATGCGGATAACAGATGATAGCAATAGCTCATATAAGATGTTTTATATAAGCAGATGCTTTGAATATAACCTTGAATCCTGCCTTTTTTGGCAATTCGTCTGCACAGTTGAATAAGATGATTAGAAGATAACACATTGTTTATTTAAATCATTCTATAAATGTTTAGGTTCATCAAAACTTTAAGGTTTAAAGCAATATCAGACGCTTGGTGACTCAACAGGATTACCTTTCGAGGCAATCAGAAAGGGAAGATAGTTGGAATCGGTAAGATTGGTAAGCATCATTATCCTTCTATTGATAAAGTCTTGTTAGTTGAAGGACTAAAACATAACTTACTTAGCATAAGTTAGTTATGTGATAGCAGGTATGATGTTTCCTCCAATAAAGGTGAATGTATTGTCAAGAACCCTGATGGGTCCATCTTATTCACTACCAAGAGGCAAAACAATCTTTACAAGATTGACTTGGGGGAACTCTCAAATCCAAGTGAATGTCTAGTGTCCATTGAGGATGAGCGATGGATTTGGCACAAAAGACTTGGTCATGCAAGTCTGAGATTAATCTCAAGTCTGAAAAAGCATAACCTCGTAAGAGGTCTACCAAAGATTGTGTACAGATCCGACGCTCTCTACGACGCATGTCAAAAGGGAAAACAAGCCAAGAACTCTTTTGATTCCAAGAACATTGTTAGTACCTCAAGGCCACTAGAACTACTAAACCTTGATTTATTTGGTCCAACAAGAACTGCTTCTATTAGTGGTAAGAAATTTGGACTTATCATCGTAGATGACTATACTAGATGGACATGGGTTATGTTCCTTGCTCACAAGGATAAGTCATTCAAGGTCTTTCCTATATTCTGCAAACGTGTACAGAATGAAAAAGGTATATATGTAAGCTCTATCCGAAGTTATCATGGAGGAGAATTTGAAAGTGAGTTGTTCCAAAGGTTCTGTGATGAAAGTGGTATTCATCACAATTTCTATGTTCCTATAACACCGCAACAAAATGGTGTTGTTGAAAGAAAGAACCGGTCTTTTCAAGAGATGGTTAGGGCAATGCTCAATGATCATTCTGTCTCCAAACACTTCTGGGCTAAAGTTATAAACACTGCCTGCTACATTCAGAACAGAATATACATAAGACCAATCTTGAATAAGACTCCTTATGAATTGTGGAAAGGACGCAAACCCTTTGGGATGTCAGTGTTTCATTCTAAATACCAAAGATCAACTTGGTAATTTCGATGCTAAGGTAAACAGTGGAATATTGTCAGGATATTCTGAGGCATCAAAAGCTTTTAGAGTACATAACTATAGAACTTTAGTCGTAGAAGAATCCATTCATGTTAAGTTTGATGACAAGAAGCCTGATAAGAAATTATCAGAGCTAGATGAATCTTTTGCATATATAAGTATAAATGACGTGGGTGATCATCCAATAGTCAAAGAAGACACTTCATCATACGCAACACGAAATGCTTCAGATGCATCAGAGTCTCAGCAAGTGGACAATACCCAACGTGCTTGGCAGTTCGGGACTTATCATCCTGAGGAGCAAATCATTGGTAATCCAAGTGATAAAGTCCGGATAAGGTCAACCTTCAGAGAACAAACTGATTCAGCCATTATCTCTGAGTTGGAACCAAAGTTAATGGATGAAGCCTTGATGGACGAAAGATGGATCCTTGCCATGCAAGAGGAGCTCAATCAGTTCCAACGTAGTGACGTTTAGGCGCTGGTTCCACTGCTAAATGACAAATAAGTCATTGGAAGGAAATGGGTATATAGAAACAAGCTGGACGAAGATGGCAAAGTTGTTTGAAACAAAGCAAGGTTAGTTGCTCAAGGCTACTCTCAAGAGGAAGGTATTGACTACACTGAAACCTTTGCTCCAGTAGCTAGATTAGAAGCTATACGTATTTTGCTATCATATGTTGCACACCATAACATCATGCTATATCAAATGGATGTAAAAAGTGCTTTTCTAAATGGCTTAATTAATGAAGAAGTTTATGTTTTGCAACCACCCGATTTTGAAGATCAAACTCATCCTGAGCATGCATACAAGCTTAAAAATGCTTTATACTGACTCAAACAAGCTCACAAAGCTTGGTATGAGAGACTCAATACCTCCTTAATGGAGAATGGTTTCTCTATAGGAAAGGTTGATACAACTCTGTTTAGGAAAAATGTTAAAAAGAACTTTATTGTTATTGAAATTTATGTTGATGATATTATTTTTGGTGCAAATGATGAATATCTGTGTCAAGAATTTTCTAAGGTTATGCAGAGAGAGTTTGAAATGAGCATGATGGGAGAACTCGAATTCTTCCTTGGAGTGCAAGTTAAACAAATAATGGACGATGTGTACATTCATCAGACGAAGTACACAAAAAGGCTCCTAAAACGCTTCAAAATGGATGACTGCAAACCAATGAATACTCCTATGCATCCAATGTCCATACTGAACAAAGATGATAAAGATAAAAAGGTAGACCAAAAGGTATATAGAGATATGATTGGTTCCCTCTTATATCTAACTACGTCCAGACTAGATATCATGTTTAGTGTTTGTATTTGTGCTCGTTTTCAATTTGATCCTAGAGAGTCTCATTCCTCAGCCGTTAAACTCATATTTAGATACCTTAAAGGTTCTACTAATCTGGGTTTGCTTAATAAGAAATTTAATGAGTACATATTAGTTGGATTTTGCGATGCTGACTATGTTGGAGACCGTATAGAACGAAAAAGCACATATGCCAGTGGATTGTGCCTTAAGGGTTATAAGGTTAGTGAAGATATCTCTTTTTCTATACTACAATACGCAGATGATACAATTTTCTTGTGTGATGCTTCTTGGGATACCCTTTGGAGTTTGAAGGCGATTTTGCGTAGTTTTGAATTTGTTTCAGGATTGAAGGTGAATTCCTCTAAAGTAGTTTATATGGGATTAATGTTTTGGAGAGCTTTTTGGAGACAATATCTACTTTTCTGCACTACTTTCTTGGTTTTTACCTTTTAAATTTCTTGGGCTATCCATAGGTGCTAACCCAAGAAGATGTAACACATGGGAACCGGTGGTAACAGCTTTTAGAAAGCATTTGGCTTTGTGGAAAGGAAAACAATTATCCTTAGGAGTGAGGAGGTGAAGAAAATAAATTGGGTTTGTTGCGATCGGGTGTGTCTTCCAAAGAAAGATAGTGGGTTAGGAGTCAAAAATCTGGAACTTTTCAATATTAGTCTCCTGTCTAAGGTGAGATGGCGTCTTTTGGTGGATGATAAGGCGATTTGGCATAAGTTCATTCATTTTAAGTATGGTACAACTTTGTCTGCTTTAAGTGATCAAATAGGTGTGCCAAGATATGCATCTTTTTGGTGGAGAGACTTGGTTTCTATTGACTCAACAAACAGTCGTAACCCAGGTTGGTTCTGTAATGCATTGGCGAGAAAGGTAGGGAACGGTTCAAATGTTTTGTTTTGGTTGGACTATTGGGTAGGCAATTCTAGTCTTCAAGAAGTTTTTCCTAGATTATTTGCGGTTTCTTTGGATCAGAAGGCTTTCATTTCAGATTTGGGGGAGATGACTAGTGAGGGTTGGCGTGGTCTTGGAGATGGAGGCTTTCATTTCGGATTTGAGGGATTGTTTGCGGTTTCATTTTGGATCAGGAGGCTTTCATATTTGTTTGGGAGGAAGAAATTTTAGTAGCCCTCAACAATCGTCTTAAAAGTGTGGTTTTGCAGCAAATTATTTTGGATTCTCGCAAGTGAAAGACGGATAGCATTAAATCTTTTTCAGTAAAATCAACATATGTCATTCTTCAGTCTCTTTCTTTTCCTATCATGAATGATTCTGTGAATAGGAATTTGAACAAGATTTGGAGGTGTGCTATTCCTTCCAAGGTACAGGTTTTTGGCTGGAGATTATTACAGGCGTTTACCAACAAGATTTCATTTATCAAAACGTGGTGTGATTTTAAATGAGCATGAATCTTGTTGTGTTTTTTGTTTTGGTCAACAAGAGTAAATCAACCATCTTTTCTTTTCATGCGCATTTGCATGACAGGTTTGGTATACTATTTTTGCTTGGCTAGGCTTTTCTGGGGTAGTGAATAATAAAGGTTTACAACATTTCATTCAGTTTAGTTTTTTTTATTTCTGGAAAAAGATATCATAGGGTGAGGCACCTGATCAGGTTTGCTGTTACTTGGTGTATGTGGATGCTAAGAAACCAGATTGTTTTTCAAGGACAGGTTGCTATTTGATTGTTGTTGTTGGTCACATTAAGATTGTATGTTGATCCTGGTTTATTAATAAAGAGGGTAGGAATTCTGGTATTATTTTTTCTGATTGGTCTGTTATGTTAATCTTGTCCAATGTTTAAGACAATGATAGGTTTTTCTTTGTTTTATGATTCTTTGGATATACGTTGTAGCACCTTTTGTGCTCATATCAATAAATTTTTTATAATAAAAAAAATAGAGTCAAGTTAAAAAACGTCGAAAGTGCCATCAAATGTCAAAAATACGCGCTATTAAATCCCGAATATGACTTGATGATAGCTGCCCTCTGAATCTCTTTAGAAAAAATATATATGAAATTCCTTAAACCCTACAAAAATCCAAAATAAAAAACATCGCATTAGCGTGGGTCGGACGCTGTCCAACATCTCCAATTTTCAGCATGTTTAGGCCCGTCTAGTAACCACAACCAAAAATATAAATAAAATACCACTTTCCTATGGCTCAACATGTTTACTCCAGCTCAGTGATCACCCAAGAAAAAATAATCAATGTAACTTAGTTGCATTCGTTTCAGATTTTGGTTTCCAAACGGTGTTATTGTTTATACATGAAAATTTTGTATTTGTACAGATCCTTGCTAATTCCATGAATTGAACCAACTATAGCAGCCACTGATATAAGGAAGACCAGGCAGCTTAAAAGTTGGAGCAAACACCACTCCAATGATAGTTTTGTTATGTGTTTCTGGGCAATGTGCATTTGTATAGGGAAGAAGACAACCAGAGGCCAGAACCCAATTGCTCCAAGAAGGGAAAGAATTTCGTTGAAAAAAGGCATTCCCATGGCAAGAATTGTGGCCACTATCACAAATATCGTCCTCCAAATTAGTCTAAACAAGTTGAAACAGACAGTTACACTGCAGATCCTTATTGGATGTTCCTTGTTTACAAAATCTGAATGTGGCCACACCATGTTGGCACCCATTTCAACTATACGAAAGAATGGTTGACCCATCACCTGTAACAAAATATTGATCTCTCACATTTATTAGACAACATAGTTCCACCAAGACTATTATAAAAAACAATGGTAGTATTAAATTTTAAAAAAGGTTAAATTACTCTTTTGATGATGCTTATAACCTCACAAAATAAATAGGTGCTTATAGTTTAAAAGTTTTTAATTAGGTTCCTATAATTTAAAAAATTTAAATAGATCCCTACTAGTACAAGTTTTAATGACTTAATCACAAAAATTCTATAATTAATGAGGATTTAATGAAAAACTTACTTACATATAAGGACTAATTTAAAAGTATAATTACTTAATTAAAAAAAATTAACCGTAGGGAACTATTTAAAAATCAAGTAAAACTATATGTATCAAAAGATTAATTTAACTTTAAAAAAATAATTATCCAACCTGATATGCTCCAACCATGTGGATTACAACGCATACATTTCCTAGGGCGACCAACCAGAAGGGCTCATAAAATCCGGTGAAGATATTCCCTGGTGTGTGGTCACCAAAAGCAGCATAGCCAAGGCCGCTACATAGCAGGAACAGTATTGTCATTGCTGTGACCCCTATCACGTTAGCCTTTTTCATCTGTTTATTTTCAGGTGGAGGTGACTTTAATGTGTCCTAAACAAAGCATGGAATAATCGGATTCAGTGTAGTGTAACAACTGATCAATTCCAATTTGCTATAGCACCTGCATATTTTTCTTTGCTTTTAATTTCTTAAAGCAGTGATCATAAGAAGTAAATTGTGTTTTACCATTATATCATAAATAACGGTAGCATAAGTGCAAGCAAGTGCTACGTTTCCCATTGCACTGAAAACCCTCCAAACTTTATCTTCAGCAGATAGTTCTGGCCCTACTTTGGTTCCAGTTATACTGGTTGCCTCTCCTTTTCCTGTTCACAGCCAAAATGACTTTCTAGTGATAAACAATTGGAAGAAAACTGTAGAACAGACTTCACTGTTGCTATATAAGTAATCTATTTGCAAGACACGTCGTATACCTGACGGCATATCAGAACTAAATAAGTTGCTTTATTTAAATTTATGCTGCCCTGCCATAGCACACAAGGCATGCAGCTCAGTCTTGCAACCAGAAAAGTGATGTGTGGGTCATTAACATACCTATCATCTTCTCTATTAAAATGCTTGCATTTAAAAAAAAAAATTTTACTTAACCCTGTTAAGCTTTTTATATTAAAATGGTACACTTTCTCGTGTCATTGGATTGTTTGTACAAATTCAATATGCTAAAAGAAAGTGCGTGTTATGTTTCGGGGCTTCTAGGGTGGAATAGCAACGTAAGTGGTCCACCAGTGCACCACTAGTCTGAACCCTTCGATATACTGTTAAAATAATTGGACGGTGTAGATTAAGGTAGATTAAAACCGAAAAACTAGTCAAGAGGTAAAAAAACTTAAATGACAATTCTATCCCTAACCCTATCCCACCATTGTCCCTGTTCACCGGCAACCACAATAAATCAGAAGAAAATTTCTCTGGTCCTTCACCTCATTCCTCCACCCGCAGAGCTCAAATTAGCCACCGCGACACTGCACATGCTGTTTGTAATGCTTCTCCTCCACGACCAGAAACATCTCTATCATTCTGATACGAACCAGAACATCAATTATAATAGAACCTTCCCAAACCTTCTTTTGAAAAGTAAAAATCCATTTTACATTGATTCATACACATATCGATTATTCATACACAAAATAATCGATTATATTAAACATTTATAATTGATTCATAACACGAACCCAGAAGTTTAACATGACTGTTCGACAAAGGTAAGCAATAAATAAATAAAAAAGCAAAATATGCCTAGCCTCCACCAGATTGGCGATCCACCATCCGCTCTGTGAGGTCCTTCGTCGTGACGTCCAGCCACCATCGTGCCACCAGATCCCCGAGATCCACATCCACCATTCCAGGTTTGAGCTCCAGCCACCAGATCCACCACTTTCAAAGACTCATAGCGTGGTGGCTGGATTTGGTGGGTTGGTTCTACCATGCGGTGGTCGGAACTAGGAGGAGGACCGCAGATGCAGAAGCAAAAGAAAAAGAAAAAGAAACCTTCTTGTAAACCTTCAAGACCAACCCGGTTACTGAAAAAGCAAAATGCCATGTCGTCGACATCCCAGATCCGGTCGCTCCACGCCGCCCGAGAGCACCATAGTCCCACCACACTTCGCCACACCAGCTTTTTAGGGTGGTAGCAGAGTTGAGGATGGTTGTGAGAGTACGAGCAGAAATGGTTTTTGAAAAATTAAAAAGAATTAAAAAAAACGATAAAGTGATATGGGAATTAGTGGGTTACCGATGGACCACTATTTGCTTATCCACGGTAGAAGCCACCTATGTTTTCTTTTGGCGAAGTTTAAGTGTGGTGTGGTGGTAATAGTGTAGTACTCTTTCAAGGATTAGGTGGACTACTTACTTCACGGATAACCTAAAATAATGAAAACAAAAGTTTGATGTGATGAACTCATGTCATAGAGTATATAATTTTGTCTTTAATTTGAACTTCATCCAGAATTCTTGGAATTCTGTCTAAAATTTTGTAAATATGACTCCATTTGAGCTTGAGATTACACAAGCTTAAATGAAGTGACTTAGTAGAAAGAAAAATTCACAAGTTCAGTACACGTAAAAACAAAAAATATAAACAAAAAAAAGTCCAATAACTAGATTGATGATATAGTGTCATTTTAGTTCATTTATCCATGGTTTTTGTTACAGGATTCATAAGAGTTCTAAACTTTAGCCACAAATTAACAAATAAAAATGTTCACATAATTAACAAATAAAAATGTTCACATAAAAGCCAAAATAACAGCTAATTATAATTAGGAATTTGCTATTAGAAGATGAAGTTATGGGCCGCATCTAGGATGAAGCACCATATTAGGTGCCACATTGATGAGTCATAAGTTTAAACCGTACAATATATTTTTATTTTAATGAACAGTCTTGATTGATTCCCCACAAAATAAAAAAAGACCTTTCACCGTTACAATAGGTTCACTCAATTTAATAGATTGTAAAAAATGTCCGTTATTTTAAATTTTAAAAGTTGCAGTAAACCTTTGTTGTGCAGATCGTCTTCCTCGGTGGTCTTCGTCATGGGCTTACATGGTATAAGATGGATCAAGGAATGCTTGAAGAAGAACCAGAAGACCCACTAATAACTCGACCGAAGAACCTTTTCGGATGCCCATAAGGTCAAAGTTTCCACCTTCAACCAGAGAGCTTCACACTTTGCACATCTATTTTGGAGTGCCTAATTAGGAGACAATTAGGATTAATTTAACGTAAGTATTCTTATTATTGCAAAAACACTGCTTGCCAATTCCCACATATCTCGAGCATTTACTTGGGATTTTAAAAATATTCTCTAATTTTTGGCAGAGATTAATTACTAGTTACTAGTAAGAAAAGAAACAGTATGTTAGGTTTACAAAAATAACATGACCACACCTGATAATAGTATCCCCATTAAGAACACACACGATGAATAACAGTTTAATTTTTTTCTCTTGGGTTACCGATACAAATTTCAAACAGTGCAAAGCTAAAATCTATTTGAAATGTAGATGTTAACATGAAAGAATGCTCAGACAAAGCACAAACGAACCGAAGAAGCCTCCAATATTTTGTAAAGGAAAATGTTATTTTACACCCTCAATACAATATTTGGTAATTTTGTATAGACACCTAGATAGAACATTACCTGCAAAACCTGCTACTGCCCGTAACTTGGTAGATTTTGAGCCTCACGGGTGAGGCAACTAATGTGGTGCTTCATGCTAGAATTGGCCTAATAACACATGCATGCCTTTTGTTGAAATTTGTGAAAGTTATGGTCAAACTTCCAAAAGAAAAAAAACTTCGTAAATGCCCGAGCACTCAAGCTTACTGTAGCATATCCCATAAATAATCCAATTCAAATTTTTTTATGAAGTTCCTATTCAATTTTTGAAATCCACACAAGTTGATTTTTATCTAAAATTAGCTCATTTAAAATTAGGTGGGCCTACTTTATTGAGTCACACTGTGTGACTTTACCTATGAGGGTGTGACTTTACCTATGAGGAACCACAAATTTGCAAAAACCATATCCCTAGCTTTTATTTGAGTAATACAATTATAACTAAAAGAAGAAAATACACACTGCCCTATGCAGGTATAACATGATGGCAATGATAAATCTTTGTTATGATTTAGGGGAGCGCTAACACCGGCAAATCTTCCTCCATGGGCTATGATATTCTTCCATGAGCTAAGTGAAGAACCACATAAGTGAGCTTGACAAACATATCTTATAACCCAAAACCTTAAGACATTAGGTCTATGGGTCTTCTCCACTTAAATAGCCTTCAACTTGTCAAGTTTTTTCAGATTTAGGTAGGACTTCTTTACCCACCTCTTACTTAACACTTCGATTTCCCAACAATCTCCCCCTCAAGTCTGAATCCTTCACATAGCGTTACTCACCCTTGAATAAAAGTCTTTCGAGTATTTGACAGCCCAACCCACCTCCAAATCGGATCACATATGTTCTTCTTCATACTAGTATCGTTGTTGTCCATTATCTATAACGAAACATGTTGCCTAGCCTCCACATATTGCTAGGAAGATTTTGGACATGAGATCTTCCACACATGAGTCCATCAACAACCACCTTCTCTCCAATTCTCATCTTATCCGAAATATCGGCTCCGATACCACATGTTAGGATTTAGGTGAGCGACAACACCGGAAGATCTTCTTCCATGGATTGCGATGTTCATCCATGGACTAAGTGAAGAACCACATAAGTGAGGTTGACATCATATCTTGACCTTTGTAGTCAATAACAGCCAATAGTTGCGTTGTCACACCATCGCGGAGCGGAGTGGACATATGTGGGATTACAGGTTGCGGTGCATTTTTGCATAGCGGTCGTCGCAGTTTTGAATTGTGGCAAAATCACCATGAAAACGTGGTCGTCGCGGACGCGACAGTGAAGTCTGGGTTTCTTAGTTTTTTGTCTCCTTCTGAAGGCTGCTAACTAAGAATTAGGTTTTTTTCTAGGTTTTTGTCTCCTCTTTTCTTCACCATTTTACCCTCTCTTTAACTCATCAAATATCTATTTTTCCCTTTCTTTATATTTTCAAATGTCTTATTTGAAGGAACCTGTTTGAAACACAAGAAGGGGGGTTGAATTGTGTTTTAGAGAATTTTAAATTCTTTTCGTAAGCAGATAATGTTTTTCTCAAGATTGGACGCTAAAACGATTGAAAGCAAAGAGAGCTCTTCCAAACACCACGTTGGACGCTCACTTAGTTTTGACTAAGACGGAAGACAGCGTAATGAAAGGCAATTCAATCCCAGTTAGTTAATTAGATAATAAACTAAAATAAGAGTAAGGGAGAGAAAGGAACACAAAGATGTTATCCTGGTTCACTCTTCACCAAAGAGCTACGTCCAGTCCTCTCTACCTGAGAGCTTTATCCACTATAACAAAAACCTTTTGTTACAAAGTATTCAACACCTCTTCAGGCAGTATTCTCAACCTCTTCAGGTTCTCTAAGTATTCTTTTACAGACAAGCCTCTTCAGGCTCAACCAAACTAAGGTTTTGAAAAAGGTTGCTCTACTAACTCACTAAATGTGAGAATTCGAAACTAAAGCTTAGACTCTTGAAAACAACTCTACACAGAGAGTAATATGAAAGTTAGAATCAGAGTAGCTTTTCTAGCTTTGCAAGCTTTGAGATTTTCTCTTTTATCTCAAGAAGGATTTTGAATTGCTTTGTGTTGCTTCACTTCTTTTTGCTCAAGTTCAGTTTTTTTGTTCAGCGTTTCTTCATCTTGCACTTTCAAAAGATGAAGGTATATATAGCCTCTTTTCTTTGGGCAGTCTTCAGTCTTCAACGGATGGAAAAGGATCCGTTCTGATGAGCATTGAATGCATTTGATCCGTTGAGTGTGATAGCTTCTGAAGTTTCTGATCAGCAGAAAGGACTATCAGGGAGATAGCTAAAAGTGGTGCCGACATATCCTCTGAGTAGAAGAAAGTTGCCTTTTGTTTATCCAAAACAAGAAGGTCAACTTCTTTAGGTGATAGGGACATTCTGGCTTGTGCTTTTCTTTTGTACGAATCTTACAGAGAATGTTTTGTCCCACTAGTATAAGCCTTTTACATGGAATAATAATTTCAAATGCTTTTACAAAGATATTCGCGCTTGAAATTTAAAAGACATTTATTGGACTAGCTATTACAGAAGGTAACCAAAAGAGTCTTTGGACTCAATGGTTCTATAAACTATCGTCCAGTCGTAAACCAGGAATAGGTGTTGGACGAGATAGAGTCTTTGGACTATGTTGGACGAGATAACGTCTTTGGACTACATTGGACGAGACAAAGTCTTTGAACTATGGATAGTCTTTGGACTCAATTTAGATTTGTCCTGCACACTTAATATAACACGTTAGTCCATAACCAATCTTTGTTCATCTTAAATTAGCTCTTTGTTAACATCAAAACTTAAGAGATTATCTGGACCATGACCACTTTGGTTCCAACAATCTCCCCCTTTTTGATGATGACAAAACATGCTAATTTTGATTTGAACAAAGAGTCCTAGAGAGCTGAAGGGCTCCCCCTAAGACAAACATTCTAATCATTTAAAGCATTTAATCATTTAAAGCATCATTCAACAAATATGAGCACATGTATCATTTAAAGATTCAATCAACAAATTTAAGGATTCAATAAACAAATTTAACTTTAAATAAGCAATCAATAATAATCAATTATTGAAAATAATCAATCAATCAAACAATAATCAATCAAAATCCATCTTCTCCCCCTTTTTGTCATCAGACAAAAGAGTGAGAAACACATCATAGTCAGTTGTGTTAAAAAAAAACAAAGAAAGCAAAACAAAAAAAAAATTTTAAGAAGAGGGAGGAGGTTTGGGAATGAAATCTTTGAACATGGCCACAATCTGCTGAAGGAGCACCGCATTGTTAGCTTCTATAGTCCGTTGGACGAACTCTTGAAACTCAGGAGGGATAACTGAGGCAGAGCTCTCAGTAGTGGCCCGGGTTGCGTCCACACCTCTTTGATTAGGAACTACACTCAGAGCCTGAGAAGGAGATGGAGCATCAGGATGGACCATTGAGAGAGGGACCGGTTGAGACTTGGACTGAGCAGAGTCTTCAACTTGTTCCACTTCGTTACCATGAGTTTCAGAGGAGGGTTCCACATAGATGGTTTCGGTGTCCCCAGTCTCTTCAGGAATGGCCGGCTTAGGAGGAAGAGTAGGAGGAGCAAGAGGAGCAACAAAAGGTTCGGGTGGACGCAGCACCTCAAGTATGATATCAGCATCATCAAACTTGTTTTCACGCCATCTGATAGGAGGCATAGGCAGAACATCTCTAGGATAAAGAGGTATCCCAAAGATATCGTCTACGATCATGAAGGTTGCTTCACGGATTCGATATTGTCTCGGGTAGACTCGAATCTCAGCTTTCTCCTCAACTGATAAACCAGATGATGACGCTTCTTGGGAGCATCTCCAGATGTGATTTTCCCAATATATCCTAGCATCTGGGTCAAATCTGAAGCGAGGATCTTTCTTCCATATACTTTCGAGAGCCCCCGAGTCATCTCGATGTTTTGTCCAAAACAGGGGATCAAAAGCATCTTGGTAAGGCAGCGTCCATGACTCAAGCTTTTTGCGAAGGTCCTTATCCTTGTTAGGATCTAGGATAGGGAGCCTTGGACAAGCTCGAGGAGGAACAACTCCTACGCGAGTGCGAGAAGACTTTGACCAAAATCTCTTAGGAAGGTTGTGATGGATCTTAGCTTCTCGAGGCATATCACACTCCTTCCGCACAGCATAGTAAGGAAGAAAGTCTCGAACATCAGAATACTCCTTCCAAGATGATGGATAGCTTGGAATGAAAGAAAGGTCGGGATCAAGGATGAAGTTACTTAAGCCATACGTCCTTGCCCTTCTTTCATACTCCGTCTTGCAACCTCTCTTGGCTTCATGGCGAAGAACAACATGCCTCTTTATATTGTAATGGCACCATTTGAATGCCTTGTCCTTGATGAGGTTGGGAAAGATTTTCCTTGGAGGAAAAGTCTTCTTCTCAAGGTAGGTAACCAAAGATCCATGGGCATTGTAAGTTTCAGAGGGCAGAGGTTGAGTTGAAGTGTATGGGATGGGTTGGTAGGCAAGTTTTGGAGGTGAGGAGGATGATGTGGAGGGTTGTTCAAATTCATATTCGGGTAAAGGAAGAGGGCTTTTGGGGTGAGGTTCAGTAGTGGGGGGTGAGCGTTTAAGGAATAGAACAGGAAATTTGCGTTTAACATCAGCCCAAATTGAGCATTTGTTGTTGTAGTCTACTCCAGGGAGGCGTCTATATTTGCTTAAGGGAAAGATCCGTCTAGGGTAGGGGGCACCATAGGGTTGGAAGGGATGATCTCCCCAGGGTGTGAACCAATCCTCGGGTTCATTTGGTGAGGCTAGAGTTTGGGTTTGTGGTAGGTTAGTGGGTGAGGGAGGTAGGGAAGGTTCAAAGGTTAAGTCTTCTATCTCGGATGATTGGACGATAGGAGAAATAATAACTGAACTGGAGATAGGTTCAGTATTACCTTTCGTCTTTCTTCGAGATGACCTTGCCCTTGTAGAGAGAGGTGCAGCAGGTGCGGTTTCCAATCTTGGTCCTTTTACTACCCTGGAGATGGGTAGATTGTCCTCTTCATCTTCATCTATGGGAGCTAGAACCAGCTTCCTTTTTCTTGAAGGTTGGACGATGGGCTTTGGACGAGACGAAGAAATTGAAGGTTGGACGATTGGCTTTGGACGAGACGAAGAAGTCTTAGCTATTGGACGAGCTCGTTCAGCAGAGCGTCCAGCAGCGACACATTGTTCAGACGCTTCTTCTTCTGAGCCTTGCGTCTGAGCTCCTTTTTGTTGGCCTTCAAGTTTGGACTTTTTAAAACAGTCCAACTGCATCATTACCAAACTTTGCCTGCTAAACTCAGGCTGATGCACCCGTTCAATCCCATGAACTCCATAGTATTTGAACTTTCTTTCTGGAGCTAAGTTCTTGAGGTCGTCGTAGACCATGTGCTTCTCAAATATTTTGGAGAGAAGGGCGCCATAGATGAGTGCAGTGTTCTTCTTCCCAGAGCCTTCAATGGCATATTTGAAGAAGGAAAAGAGGAGGTGTGGAAGGTTTATTTGCCTTTCAAGAATCAGGTGAACTAGGCAGAACTGATGAGCCTTTGAAACATTATCCTTTGACCCAACTTTATGAAGGATAGCCTTGTTCAAGATTTGGTGAAGAACCCTAGCCTTGTCAGTCATCTTTGAGGCTATGAGCTTGTCACCAGAGTTTTTCAACAAACAATCTCCGATGGTGGAAGCATCACCAATCTCTTCTTCCCAGTTATCTTCAACAGTTATGCCTGATTGAGCGCACCCAGTTGCATTAGAGATTGTTGCTTTAGATACTATGACTTCAGTATCAAGCACCTTGTTGCGAATCTCTCTTGCAGAGACAATGGGGTTTGTCCAGAACTCCCTAACAAGAGCAGGGTAGATTACTGGAGAACCTTCAAAGTAGCTTGACCATCCAGCGGCATGGATGTTGGAGAAGATGTCAATCCCATTATC
Organism: Ammopiptanthus mongolicus; assembly: GCA_039655645.1. Lineage (NCBI taxonomy): Eukaryota > Viridiplantae > Streptophyta > Magnoliopsida > Fabales > Fabaceae > Ammopiptanthus > Ammopiptanthus mongolicus. The sequence continues at coordinate 54,095,233 of CM077349.1, forward strand.
AGCTAGGAATTGTAGGTTAAACTTGTACTCGACCATAACATCAGCAGTCTGAGCATTGAAGGTTTTTCCTTTACCTTTTGAGCCAGCATCAGAAGAGGTTGCCATGGTTTCAGAGAGGATGTTGAAAGAGAAGAGTTTTTTCAGAAAGGGTTTTCCTTTTCGAAGAAGCAAGAAGAAAGGTTAAAGCTTTTTGTAAAGGTTGGATTTTTATCAAAGAGCAAAACTTAGGTTTTAAAAGGAAGAAGAAGAGAGAGCGAAAACCTTTCGTAGTTTTAAAGAGAGAGAGAGCGAAACGACGTGCATTAAATGTCTGACACACGTTCAGACTTTGAAACCGTAAAAAGCATTTTTGGCAAATAAAAAAGATAAAGAACTGACTCAATTAAGGGAATGAAGGATAATATTTCATTCGACAAAGATTGAGTTTCATTAATGCATTAGACGATCATTCAGAAATTACATTGGACGAACATATATTGGACGTAATGCAAATATTGGACGCATGCATTGGACTCTCAGTTAATCAATGAAATGCATGTTCAGATATTTTCTTATAAATAAAAACCTATCTACGGCTAAAGGTTTAGTGAAGATATCTGCCCATTGATGGTCAGTATCAACAAATTGAATATCTATTGTTCCTTTTTGCACATAGTCCCTAATAAAATGATGTTTTATTTCTATATGCTTTGCTCTAGAATGCAGTATGGGGTTCTTTGATAAACTAATAGCAGCAGTGTTATCACACATTATAGGGATGTTGCTTACAAACACGTTGTAGTCTTCCAACTGATGTTTGATCCAAAGCAGTTGTGAGCAGCAGCTGGCTGCAGCAATGTACTCAGCTTCAGCAGTTGATAGAGCAATTGTGCTTTGCCTTTTGCTTGACCATGAGACGAGATTAGCACCAATGAAGTGACACCCTCCACTTGTGCTTTTCCTTTCTATTCAGTCTCCAGCATAGTCAGCATCACAGAATCCAACTAATCTGTATTCATCAATTTTCTTATACAAAAGACCCAGATTAGTAGAACCTTTTAAGTATCTAAAGATTCTTTTTACTGCTGAGAGATGAGACTCTCTTGGATCAGATTGAAAACGAGCACATAAGCAAACGCTAAACATGATATCAGGTCTGGACGCAGTTAGATATAAGAGGGAACCGATCATACCTCTATATACCTTTTGGTCTACCTTTTTATCTTTATCATCTTTGTTTAGCACGGACGTTGGATGCATTGGTGTATTCATAGGTTTGCAATCGTCCAACTTGAAGCGTTTTAGAAGCTCCTTTGTGTACTTCGCCTGATGAATGTACACTCCGTCTGAAGTTTGCTTTACTTGAAGTCCGAGGAAGAATTTTAGTTCTCCCATCATGCTCATTTCAAACTCCCTTTGCATTAATTCAGAAAACTCTTGGCAAAGAGATTCATCAGTTGCACCAAATATTATATCATCAACGTAAATTTGAGCAACAATAAATTCCTTTTTATTTACTTTTCTAAAAAGAGTTGTGTCCACTTTTCCTCTCGAGAAGCCATTCTCCATTAGGAAAGAGCTGAGTCTCTCATACCAAGCTCTAGGAGCTTGCTTGAGTCCATATAAAGCTTTCTTAAGCTTATATACATGCTCAGGACGGTTCTGATCTTCAAAACCGGGTGGTTGGAGAACATATACTTCTTCATTAATTACACCATTTAGAAAAGCACTTTTTACATCCATTTGGTAAAGCATGATGTTATGATGTGCAGCATATGAAAGTAAGATGCGTATAGCTTCTAATCTAGCTACTGGAGCAAAGGTTTCAGTATAGTCAATACCTTCCTCTTGTGAGTAGCCTTGGGCAACTAGCCTTGCTTTATTCCTTACCACCTTGCCATCCTCGTCCAGCTTGTTGCGATAGACCCACTTGGTTCCAATTACAGACTTATCCTTAGGCAGGGAGACCAGCGTCCAAACGTCACTACGTTGAAACTGGTTGAGCTCTTCTTGCATAGCGAGGATCCAGCACTCGTCCAATAAGGCTTCGTCCACAGACTTTGGTTCCATCTCAGAGATGAATGCTGAGTCAGCTTGCTCTCTGAAAGTTGACCTTGTCCGGACGCTATCATTAGGTTTACCAATGATTTGATCCTCGGGATGATAAGTTCTGAATTGCCATGAACGAGGGGTATTTACAGCTTGCTGAGACGATGATGCGTCCATCGTAGCGTCTGATGCCTCATCTTTGTTGGTTGTTGGACGAGCATCTGAATCATTCAGATTCATATCTGCAAAAGAATCATCTAGCTCTGATAATCTCTTATCAGGCTGTTTGTCATCAAATTTAACATGAATGGATTCTTCAACAATCAACGTTCTAGAGTTATAGACTCTAAAAGCTTTAGACGTTTCAGAGAATCCTAACAATATTCCATTATCTACTTTGGCATCAAACTTTCCTAGTTGATCCTTAGTATTTAAAATAAAACATTGACATCCAAAGGGGTGGAAATAAGAGATGTTGGGTTTGCGTCCTTTCCACAATTCATAAGGAGTCTTATTCAAGATTGGTCTTATGTATATTCTGTTTTGAATATAGCAGGCAGTATTTACAGCTTCAGCCCAGAAGTGCTTAGGGACAGAATTATCACTGAGCATTGCCCTAGCCATCTCTTGCAGAGATCGGTTCTTCCTCTCAACAACACCGTTTTGTTGAGGAGTTCTAGGAGCAGAGAAATTGTGATGAATACCACTTTCATCACAGAACCTTTGAAAGAGCTCATTTTCAAATTCGCCACCATGATCACTTCTGATCGAGCTGATGAATACGCATTTTTCATTCTGAACTTGCTTACAGAATATAGAAAAGACCTTGATAGACTCATCCTTGTGAGCAAGGAACTTAACCCATGTCCATCTAGTATAGTCATCTACTATGACAAGTCCATATTTCTTACCACTGACAGAGGCCGTCCTTGTTGGACCAAACAAATCAATATGCAACAATTCCAGTGGTCTAGAAGTACTAACAATGTTTTTGGACTCAAACGAGTTCTTAACTTGTTTTCCTTTTTGACAAGCGTCACAGAGAGCATCTGATCTAAACACAATCTTTGGTAAACCTCTTACAAGGTTATGCTTGTTTAGTTTAGAGATTAATCTCATACTAGCATGACCAAGTCTTTTGTGCCAGATCCATCGCTCATCTTCGACAGACACTAGGCATGATACAGTTTGAGTTGAGAGTTCCCCCAAATTAATCTTGTACAGATTATTTTGCCTTTTGGCAGTGAATAAGATGGACCCATCAGGGTTCTTGACCATACATTCACCTTTATTGAAGGAAACAACAGACCCACTGTCACATAATTGACTTATGCTAAGCAAGTTGTGTTTTAATCCTTCAACCAGAAGAACATTATCAATAGAGGGAAGAGGATACTTACCAATCTTACCTATTCCTACTATCTTACCCTTCTGGTTGCCTCCAAAGGTGACCCATCCACTAGACTTCTCATGGATTTCTTGGAACATACACCTTTCTCCCATCATGTGACGTGAGCAACCACTGTCCAAGTACCAGGACTGGGGTCTTTTTCGTGTTGCTAAGCAGATCTGCAACAGGTATTATCATATTCTTAGGTACCCAGATAGACTTGGGTCCTTTTGGGTTAGTTGGTGGTCTTCGTCCATGCATTTTGTTTTTATTTTTGTAAATGCATTTTGAAGAAGTGTGACCACTCTTTCCACAAATCTTACAGTAAGTTCTGGATGCATGCAATTTATTTTCTTTTTGCTTTCCATAGGAATGAAAAGCCTTGTGATTTTTGTTGGACCCTGATATTTTCTGAGACGCATTTTGTTTCTCAGAGTCATAGCCCAGGCCAGACTTATCATGAGATGATCTAGTGTACCTCAATATCAGGTCTAGCTTCTCTGATCCTCCAACAAGCTTAGTTACGCTTTTGGTGAGATCAGATACCTCTTGTTTTAGTCTAGTTACCTCATGAGGTTCACTGGACTCAGAGGTGAGTTTGTCAGTTAGACTGACATTCTCAGCTTTAAGCTTGTTATTCTCTTCAACAAGCTGCTTATTTAATTTGTTGGACTCTTCCAACTCCTTATTTACTTTTGACAATTTTTTCTTAAGCACGATGTATTGATGATGCAATATAGAAGAATCATTTAGCAGTTCATCATATGCTTCTTGAAGAGAGTCAGAAACGGATACCTCGTCATCTTCTGATTCAGCGTCCGAAGAGCTTTTGGCCATTAGGCAGAGATTTGAGGTAGACGAGTTCCTTGGTCTGAACAGATGTTCCAGAGCGTCCAGCTTCTCCTTAGCTGTTTGGAGTTGCGAGACCATGTCCAATCTTGGACGATCAAGGGCGTTGACAAGACACCAATTGGCATAGGCATTCTGAGAACATCGTCTGATGTCATCACTCGTCCAGTCTGTTTCATGTTTGGACGATGTTGAACCGTCCTCATGGGTAATCGTTGGACGATAATCTCCGTTTGTGAAGATGTCCCACAGCTCATAATTTTGAGCTTGGACGTATAATTGGAACATTGATTTCCAATAAGTGTAGTCTGTTCCCTTGAAGATGGGTGGAACATTCATATTCCTTCCTCTTCCAGAGGTAGACTCCTGACTTCTTTCTCCGGGAACAACAAATTGTTCATCGTCCGAAGAGTCTTCATCTTGCTTGTTGGACCATAGGCATAGATTAGCCTCTTCATTTGTTTCTTCTTCTTCTTCTTCAGAAGAGTTCAAGTCCTCCCAAGTTGCCATGAAGTTCTTTTTCTTCTTTTTAACGAACTTCTTCTTGTCCTTTAGCGTAGGACAATCAGCTTTGAAGTGTCCTGGTTTGTTACATTCAAAACAGACCAGTTGACTTTTATCCTTGGGTTCAGCATGGTCCTTGAAGCTTTTCTTTTGGAATGGCCTTCTCTTCATTCCATTTTTCTTTCTCCACATATTCTGAATCTTTCTGGAGATAAAGGATAGCTCGTCATCATCTAATACATCATCATCAGACTGATCAGCTTCATCACTGGACTCATCAGCTTTTAAGGCTTTTGAGTTATTGGACCTATGAGCTTTCAGGGCAATCCCCTTGTTCTTCTTTCCGGGATTGTCAAGATCAAGCTCCTGCTCATGAACTTGAAGCGTCCCGACAAGATCATCCAGAGTCAAAGTGGAGAGATCTTTGGCCTGGGTGATTGCAGTGACAAGAGGTCTCCATTTCTTAGGCAAACTCCTAAGAATCTTGGTGACATTCTCCTTGGTAGTGTACACCTTTCCAAGGGATTTCAGATTGTTGATGATCGTCTGAAAGCGACCCATCATGTCAAGGATGGACTCTCCTTCAGCCATGGTGAACATTTCATACTGGCCAACCAGCATGATGATTTTAGAGTCCTTCACCTTGGTTGTCCCTTCATGGAGATTAGACAAGGTGTCCCATATTTGTTTAGCTGATTCACATGCGTGAATCTTCTGAAATTCGTCAGGACTGAGAGCACACATTAAAGCATATCTTGCTTTATGATTCTGTTCCATTCTGGCCCGTTCAGCATCTGTCCAATCGTCCTCTGCTTTGTCTGCCCCGTCAGAGTTGAGACAAACGTTAGGACCATTTGTGATTCTAGCCCAGAGAACTGAGTTTGTACTGAGGATGAAACCTTTGAATCTCTCCTTCCAGTACAGGTAGTGAGTACCGTTGAAGAACGGCGGTCTGGTCATGGAAGTGCCTTCCATAACTGGTTGACTCCCGCTCGGCATACCTGGTCCAGACATATCTACAGTAGGATCTTTTCCTCTACACGGCAAAGTGCACAACCCAGAGGCTGAGCTCTGATACCAATTGAAGGAACCTGTTTGAAACACAAGAAGGGGGGTTGAATTGTGTTTTAGAGAATTTTAAATTCTTTTCGTAAGCAGATAATGTTTTTCTCAAGATTGGACGCTAAAACGATTGAAAGCAAAGAGAGCTCTTCCAAACACCACATTGGACGCTCACTTAGTTTTGACTAAGACGGAAGACAGCGTAATGAAAGGCAATTCAATCCCAGTTAGTTAATTAGATAATAAACTAAAATAAGAGTAAGGGAGAGAAAGGAACACAAAGATGTTATCCTGGTTCACTCTTCACCAAAGAGCTACGTCCAGTCCTCTCTACTTGAGAGCTTTATCCACTATAACAAAAACCTTTTGTTACAAAGTATTCAACACCTCTTCAGGCAGTATTCTCAACCTCTTCAGGTTCTCTAAGTATTCTTTTACAGACAAGCCTCTTCAGGCTCAACCAAACTAAGGTTTTGAAAAAGGTTGTTCTACTAACTCACTAAATGTGAGAATTCGAAACTAAAGCTTAGACTCTTGAAAACAACTCTACACAGAGAGTAATATGAAAGTTAGAATCAGAGTAGCTTTTCTAGCTTTGCAAGCTTTGAGATTTTCTCTTTTATCTCAAGAAGGATTTTGAATTGCTTTGTGTTGCTTCACTTCTTTTTGCTCAAGTTCAGTTTTTTTGTTCAGCGTTTCTTCATCTTGCACTTTCAATAGATGAAGGTATATATAGCCTCTTTTCTTTGGGCAGTCTTCAGTCTTCAACGGATGGAAAAGGATCCGTTCTGATGAGCATTGAATGCATTTGATCCGTTGAGTGTGATAGCTTCTGAAGTTTCTGATCAGCAGAAAGGACTATCAGGGAGATAGCTAAAAGTGGTGCCGACATATCCTCTGAGTAGAAGAAAGTTGCCTTTTGTTTATCCAAAACAAGAAGGTCAACTTCTTTAGGTGATAGGGACATTCTGGCTAGTGCTTTTCTTTTGTACGAATCTTACAGAGAATGTTTTGTCCCACTAGTATAAGCCTTTTACATGGAATAATAATTTCAAATGCTTTTACAAAGATATTCGCGCTTGAAATTTAAAAGACATTTATTGGACTAGCTATTACAGAAGGTAACCAAAAGAGTCTTTGGACTCAATGGTTCTATAAACTATCGTCCAGTCGTAAACCAGGAATAGGTGTTGGACGAGATAGAGTCTTTGGACTATGGATAGTCTTTGGACTCAATTTAGATTTGTCCTGCACACTTAATATAACACGTTAGTCCATAACCAATCTTTGTTCATCTTAAATTAGCTCTTTGTTAACATCAAAACTTAAGAGATTATCTGGACCATGACCACTTTGGTTCCAACATTATTTACCCGCACTTAAACACAGTAAATTTCCATTTCACCCTTACTTTTACCACCCTATTCTGACTAGACCTTCTTCTTCCCCACGTTCTTGTTGGTCTTTCCCTCTTCTTTCTCATGTTCTTCTTTCTGGTTCTTCATCCTCTTCTTCCTCACACAAACCCACTTTCTCCCCTTGCAATAGTGGCTATCCAGCTACTCGCTATCCCTCTATAGTGTTTTTGGGGTCAGCCGCTATACGGGATTGAATACATAGATCTTGATCTAAAACCTTAAGGTATTAGGTGTTAGGAACCTTTCTTTAGAAAGAGAAGAATCCTAACAATAGCAACGGAACAATAGAAAATAGTAGGGGAAAGAATAGAGAAAGAAAGAAGGTGTTTCTATATTGAGGAAGAATCTTACAGAGAAGGTAAAGAAAAGGGAAAAGAAAGGTACACAAGTGAACCTAAAGGAGCACTATCCTTTCACACCGGAAACAATCCAGTCAAAACTCAATTATTCCAAAAACATGCCTACATTACAGTATGGCTGTATTATTTATAGGCAATTTCCAAACAACTGCTAACTCCCTACTAACTGCTTCTAACTGACTCTTAATTAAATCCTAACAATACCATGTTGGTGTAAGCCCTAGTGACCAATATATTTATTGGATTTATATATTGTATCATGACTTTATTTTATATATTTTATATAAATGAGGCATTCATTTATTATGTTATATTTGATGATCATATTTATAGCATAATAAATTCCTTAAAATAGGTAGTTTATTTAATGGAACATCAAGTATGACTTGATCGTGAGATACCATTAAATAATAGAACACTATTATTAAATTATTCATAGTCAAGTATTATTATTAATAAGGACAATAATTACATTGAGACTATTATGTGAGTGTACTGATGACCACATCTCACGGGTTATAGATATAAGATATCAAGTTTTTACATAGGTATAAGTATTAGTGAAATATTTATACTGAAATGACCCACTATGAGAACGCTGCATAATAGTTATGTAAGTGTCATAATCGATTCTAATGGTGACCACAGTGAAGTAGTCCTTCGACTTGAAGTCACTATGATCCCTAACATATGTAGTTGTAAGGTTTGATAGTATTAAACGTTGTCTGTAACAGGATAATAAAGATATTTATTTGGCCTCCAATGAAACATGTTGAGGAATCTGAGTGATGTAGATAGGATTCGTCTCTCCTACATAACATGAGTAATGTCTATAGGCCTCTTGATGGTATGTGACGTAATAATACATGGCCATGCTGAAGTGGGACAATATGAGATATTGGGCCCACATGATCGTACGTCTATTACTAGATCAAGAAATAAATAACTGGACTTAATAAGGATGATACATTTATGCCTTATGTCCAATTAAGACATTGAGACGAAAGTACGTTGACTTCCCATTTAATATGATTACAATATGATTTTTTATTGCATCACCAATATTCTAATTAATTGGGTAGCAATGATGTATTGCTAGATCCCGCTCATTGTTTATAATATTAATTAATTATTAATATGATTAATAATAATTAATATTATTGCCAATTAATTGAGAACCTATAGGGTTACACGTATCGAGTAAATATTCGAAAAATTAATTTAATTGATTAATTAAATATGATTTAATTAATAATTGAATGAGATCAATTTAATAGATTAATTAATAATTAAACATTGGGCCTGTATCATACAGTAACCCAATAAGATTAGGTTAAGTGAGTGACAGCTATAAATAAGCTGTGCACGTCACTTAAGCGACACACAACACAGAGCACTCATAACGGCCGTTGTACAACCCAGACAGTCATGCCTCCTTTTCTCTCTGTGTGTCGCGCCTCTCCCAATCCTGATAGCTAACACTACGCTATCTCTGACGGTGGTTTGCTCGTGTGGACTAAGTAGAGGTATTGCTACCTTGCAATACTGGTGATAGAAGAGCCTCTCCTTTTGTGGTTGTAGCAGCAGTGTTCATCTGATTTGCTATGTTGTAGTTGTGTTGATCAAGTTGCTACTCTCTCCGTAGCAGTGTTTGTGATTAACCAGTGCTGCTGATATGTTCACAATGTTCATGGTAAAGCTACGCTTCAAGAGGTAAACACTAATTCTTGTGATTCATGTGCAATGTGTGATCCTTATGTAAAAGGATTTTTCCGCCCAAGCGGTTTATAAAAATTATTTTAAGAATTTTACCTCTTAATTCCCCAACAGTGGTATAAGAGAACTAGTCGTAGTTTGTCATGTATCCTAGGTTGTTTGTCTTGTTTGATAACATGTTTTTTGTTTTGAATGTGATTCAATAAAATACATGTTATCTCTATATGTTATCTTTAAGTGTATGGCTTTTGAAATTGTTTTAAAAGTATATCACTAGAGCTCTGCGCGCTGTTTTAGTTGTCACTTAACGATGTCACTGTGCAATTCACGTTTCCTTTTCCCATTTGAAGTTTGAAACTGACTTAACGTCCAGACTCATGTGCGCAGTGATCAAAAGGTTTATGTCTTATGTATAATAATAATAATAATAATAATAATAATAATAAGGTTTTATTTATGGTTATGGCCCCAGATTTTGATGTTAATTTTATTTGGTAAATACGGCCTGTGTGTCGTGATTTATTTTATTTATAAATACGGCCTACGTGTCATGATATTTACTTTATTTTATTTTAAATTTCGTAATTTGCTTGGGATGTAATGGAGGCAACAACAAATTATGATGTCAGTGAGAGAAACTTTGGAAGTTTGCTCGAGGGTCAAAGATTGTAATAATTAGTTTTTAATTATTGCACATTAGGACGCCATAATCATAATACATTTTAGAGTTTAATTGCTATGCACTGTCAATGTTATGTTTTTTACACTGTCAACCAATCAAAAATCATGGTATGAGTGACTTTTAAGGTAGTTAGGATAAGAGTCAAACATTTTAGCTTATGTGTCAACTTTTGATTGATTGACTGTGTAAAAAATCTTTACACTGACAATGCATACCAATTAAATCCTACATTTTCTATGTCTTGTATGTTTATGTAAGTGATACATGAAGTATATGAGATGTATGATTTAAATTTTTTTAATTTAAATTGTATAATAGCATGTATGTCATTGTTTGCTTAATATGTTCTAAATGTATGTAAGCTTGTATGTCATGTATGCTATGAGAAACGTTTATATGATAAACAAGAGGGTGAGATCATTTAATTATTAAATTCCCTCAGTAAATTAAGTTATTAAATGCCTCCTGATGCGTGAAACTCGTCAAGGCCAGAATCATTTGAGTGTGGGTCATGCTACAACTGGACACCTTAATGTATTCTTGGTAAGACGCGAAAGGTGAAATAACCTATTGCCAACCATTGGGTTGAATTTAACTAAGCGTATTCAATAAGATTGAAATGGCTTAGAGGCATGGGTTGGGCATTAATCCATATGATGGATTAGAATAACGAGCTATTCACTCAATTGGTTTAAGTATTACATTGGATGTAATTGGAAAGGAGTTTCCTACCTAAATAATTGAGTTCTGGGCGATTAGCCACAGCTGACTCAGAACGAGATGAAATATAGATCTTGGTGTTGAGTCTCCAAATGTCTGACGTGTATTTACCATAGTTTTGATGAGATTAAAACAGTTATTCAATGATTCAATTGAACCCGTATGTGGTATTTAACTCGTCTACGTAGTGTGCAGATTAAAACATTAAGTGTCTATATGAACGGTTCACTCGTCTGAACTTAGATAAGTTCATCCGTCTGAACTAACTTAAGTTCACACGTCTGAACTAACTAAAAGTTCACTCGTCTGGACTGAGATAAGTTCATTCGTCTGAACCAGCTAAGATTCACTCGTCTGAACTAAGAGAAGTTCACCCGTCTAATGAAGTCTTCAACCGTCTGATCAAAGGAAGACTCACCCGTCTAAAAGACTTTACAACTGACGTCATCTCTTTGTTAAAGAATCAACCCGTCTAATGAAGCTACTCATCCGTCTAGTGACTAACGTTAAAGAATACATTGGATGAAAGCTGTCTCGACTCTAATAAGGAACTTCAACAAAGTGCTTTACCCGAACACAACTGCATCTTACACCAAAACGGAAAGTCTTCCCTCTGCAAACAAAAAGTACGTATACAGACCTGCTGAGACCAAAGGTATATCAGAAGTCTGTATCACTCTGATGATAGAGAACAAGCGAAGTTCCCTATGCTTTAATGGCTGATCAGAACAACTCTATTGCATTTATTGAAGATCTGCAAGAAGCCAAGCCTTCAGACTTTGTGTGTAACGGCTTCAAAATCTTGAAGCCTATTTAATGAAGAAGACTTCGAAGATTCAAGCAGATAAGAGAACGATCAAAGCAATCAAGAGCATTTACTCTGTGCATTTATATCTTCATTCTTTCATTATTTATTCTTCAATCATTTGAAGTTATTAAGCAGTCTTTTAGATCTTCGAATTTAATACACTCGTCTGAGTGCTTGTGAAAGACTAGCAAATTGTAATCTTTTTACAACTTCTCTCAAACAAACTCGTCTGAGCCTGAAGAGGCTAAGTGTGCAAATAATACTTGTCTGGAGCCTGGAGAGGCTAGGTGTGAAAACAATACTCGTCTGGAGCCTGAAGAGGCTAGGTGTGAAAATAATACTTGTCTGTCCCGTAACCTAAATCAGTTATAGTGAGAAAACTTGGTGCTGCCAAGGACTGGACGTAGCCTCATTGTTAAGGGGTGAACCAGGATAAAACCTGCCGAGTGATCTCTCTTTCCCTTAACTTTTTAATTTAATTATTTGTCTTAACTATCATCTAACTAAAGGGGTTTATAATTGTGTTTATCAAACCTTTTTTATCTTGCATGATTGTGTGGTTTCTGTGAAAATCTTCAGACTAGTTATCAGTCTGATTGACCTGTCTGTGTTTACTCGTCTATCATAACCCGTCTGTGCTTGCGAAAAAGTTTCTAAATTCCGCATAAATTTGTCAAACACCATTCAACCCCCCTTTTAGTGTTTGCATCTGTCTATTTCAGTTGGTATCAGAGCTCAGCCTCTGGGTTGAGCACCTAACAATGTAGAGAAAAGATCCTGAAGAATAGACAATGAATTCTGGAGCAAGCTCAAGTGGGAACCCCCAACCTGAAGGAGGCTCTATGACCAGACCTCCCTTTTTCAATGGTTCAAATTATAACTACTGGAAAGAAAGGTTTCACCGGTTCATCTTGTCAACAAATTCTGATGTATGGGATGTCATTACTGATAGTTCTTACACTCCTCAAATCAATGATGGCTCAGATAAGCCTAAGGCTTAGTGGACATTTGCAGAAAAGACAAGATGGGATCTAAATCATAAAGCCAAATATGCTATAATCTGTGCTCTCAGTCCAGAAGAGTTTGAAAAGGTATGTGTTTGTGATTCTGCTAAAGAAATGTGGGACTCCTTATCTGTCACACATGAAGGAACTGCAAAGGTAAAAGAATCTAAAATTTATATTCTTGTTAGAAAATATGAATTGTTCACCATGGATGAAGGTGAATCTGTTGCTCAAATGATTGGTAGATTCCAAACTATTACTAATGGTTTGAAATCTCTTGGTAAAACATATACTAGTGCTGAGAAAGTTGCTAAGATTCTCAGAAGTCTTCCAAGGCAGTGTAGACCTCTTGTCATTGCTATTTCTCAAGCTAAGGGTCTCACCTCCTTTACTATGGATGAACTTCTTGGCACACTCACTGTTCATGAGCAAGAGCTCAATGAAGATGTGTCAATCAAAAAGAGCAAAGCCATTGCTCTAAAAGTTGATCTAAAGGCAGCTAAAGCCTTAAAAGCTTCAAAGGCAGACGAGTCTGACTGTGACATAGACGAGTCTGATGATGAGGATTCTGATGATAATGAAGAGACTTCTCTCATGATCAGAAAGATGCAAAAGCTCTAGAGAAAGAAGAAGTTCAGAAAGGAGAAGCTTTTCAGAAAATCCCACAAAGAATCCACATCAACAGACAAGAGTCCAGTTCTCTGCTATGAGCGCAAGAAGCCTGGTCACATCAAACCTGAATGCCCTCTTTTGAAGAAAGCTTCCAAAAAGAAGTTCTTCAGAAAGAAGAAGAAATAAATGATGGCCACATGAGAAGATCTTGAATGCTCATCTTCTGAAGGAGAAGAGACAGAAGAGGAAGTCAATCTCTATCTGATGGCCAATATAGATTCAAAACCTGAAACTGAGGTACATTCTGAACTTGAGGAATTGCATGATGCTTATGATGAGCTGGTAGAGGAATCCAAAGGCTTATCTAAGGCCTTCAAATCCCTCAAGAGAGATTATGTTAAACTCCTCAATGAGCATAAACAAAAATCTCAAGAGTGTGAGATGCTGGCCAAAGAGAATAGCCAGCTGAGGACTGAAAAGTCTGATGAAGCTTCGATCTCGAGTGAAACATCACATTCTGAAGAAGTGGTCACACTTCAACAGAAAGTGAAGGAGCTCACTTCTGATCTTGCTAGATTTGTTAATGGCAGAGATAATCTGACAAAACTGCTAGGATGTCAGAGACACTCTCTTAACAAAGAAGGCATTGGATATGATCATCAAGCTGATCATAAAGTATCAACAAAATCTTCCACTGTCTATGTTAAACCCATTCCAGTTAGAATTAGACCCGTCTGTAACTTCTGTGGAAAAGCTAGACATGTTATATCTAAGTGTTTTCACAAGAAGAAGAAGAGGAAGTCTTCACAGACTCCTAGAACTAATAGAAAAGGACCCAAAAAAATATGGGTACCTAAAGATAAAATAATTTCTGTTGCAGACATCCTTAATAGGATAAAGCAGACGCCTCTGCTGGTACCTGGACAGTGGCTGCTCGCGACATATGACAGGAGAAAGGTCTATGTTCCAAGACCTCCAGTCTAAGAATGGTGGATTTGTTGCCTTTGGAGGCAATCAAAAAGGAAGAGTAATTGGTGTTGGTACAATTGGTGGTAAACCCCCTCTTCCCTCTATCTCAAATGTACTTATGGTTGAAGGACTAAGACACAATTTACTTAGCATAAGTCAATTATGTGATAGTGGATTTGATGTCTCCTTCACTAAGAATGAATGCATAGTCAAAGACAAGAGTGGCAAGACCCTCTTTTCAGCTAATAGAAAGCAAAATCTTTATAAGATTGAGCTAACTGAACTCTTATATCAAAGTGTAACATGTCTGATGCCTAAAGAGGATGAAAGATGTTTATGGCATAAGAAACTAGGACATGCTAGTATGAAACTTATTTCAAAATTGAAAAAGGATAACCTTGTGAGAGGATTGCCTGATATTAGTTTCAAGAAAGATGTTTTATGTGATGCATGTCAGAGAGGTAAACAAGTAAAATCAAGTTTCAAATCAAAAAAACCTTGTATCAACCTCTAGACCTCTTCAGTTGTTACACATGGATCTGTTTGGACCAATTAGTGTTGCCAATTTAGCTGGAAGGAAATATGGATTTGTCATTGTTGATGACTATTCTAGATTTACTTGGATACTTTTCTTAACCCACAAGGATGAATCTTTTAAGGCCTTCTCTGTATTCTGTAAGTAAGTACAAAATGAGCAAGGTTTCTGTATTTCTACCCTTAGAAGTGATCATGGGGGAGAATTTGAAAATGAGCAATTCAAACTATTCTGTGAAGAGAATGGAATCTCTCACAACTTCTCTGCACCTAGAACTCCACAGCAAAATGGAGTGGTTGAGAAAAAGAACATATCTCTGCAAGAGATGGCTAGATCAATGCTCAATGAAAATAATCTCCCTAAGTACTTCTGGACTGAAGCAGTAAACATTGCATGTTATGTGAAAAATAGAATACTTATAAGGTCTATCCTAAAGAAGACTCCTTATGAATTGTGGAAAGGTAGAAAACCCATCATATCTTATTTCCATGCATTTGGATGTGAATGCTTCATCTTAAATACCAAGGATCAACTTGGAAAGTTTGATTCTAAGGTAGACAAAGATATCTTCATTGGATATTCTGAAGTGTCTAAGGCATATAGAGTTTTTAACTCTAGAACCTCTGTTGTTGAGGAATCCATTCATGTAAAATTCAATGATAATGTAAAGACTGATAGGGAACTATCAGATCAAGAAGATGATCTTGCAGGACTTGATCTTAGCCAGCAGACGAGTCAACAGCCAGACGTATCAAAAATTGAGTCTGCTGAGGAATCTGTCAGACAAGTGGAGCAGACGAGTCATCAGTCAAATCAACATCAGAATGATGATCTCGGAAGAGACTGGAAGTTCAAAGCTCATCATCCTGAAGATCTTATCATTGGAAGTCCCTCTGAACGTGTTAGAACCAGATCTGTCTTAAGAGAGTCAAGCAATATGGCTTTTCTATCTGAAATTGAACCAAAGCATATTGAGGAAGCTCTTGAAGATGAAAGCTGGATTTTTGCTATGCAAGAAAAACTTAATCAGTTCAAAAGGAATGATGTCTGGAAACTTGTCTCCAAACCAACAGACAAGTCTGTTATTGGAACAAGATGAGTTTTCAGAAACAAGCTAGATGAAGATGGCAAAGTTGTCAGAAACAAAGCAAGGTTAGTAGCTCAAGGCTACAACCAACAAGAAGGTATTGACTATACTGAGACTTTTGCACCTGTAGCTAGAATAGAAGCTATTTGCATACTCATGTCATATGCTGCATAACATCAAATTACTTTATTTCAAATTGATGCAAAAAGTGTTTTTTTAAATGGAATAATTGAAGAAGAAGTTTATGTTAAACAACCTCCTGGTTTTGAAGATAATGAAAAATCAGATTATGTTTTCAAACTTAAAAAAGCTTTATATGGTTTAAAACAAGCGCCTAGAGCATGGTATGATAGACTTAGTTCTTTTCTTATGAATAATGGTTTTATAAGAGGAAAAGTTGATACAACTTTGTTTAAGAAATGCTCAAAAGATAACTTCATAGTAGTTCAAATATATGTTGATATTATTTTTGGAGCTACTAATGAAAAATTGTGCAAAGAATTCTCTTAGTTGATGCAAGCAGAATTTGAAATGTGCATGATGGGAGAATTGAAGTTCTTCCTTGGATTGCAAATCAAGCAGACGCGTGATGGAATCTACATCCATCAACAAAAGTACATCAAGGAGATTCTAAAGAAGTACAAAATGGATAGCTCAAAGATCATGAAAACTCCAATGCAAACTAATGCTAATCTAAGCAAAGATGATAAAGGTAAAAAGGTAGACCAAACTGTCTACAGAGGTATGATTGGATCTCTTCTTTACTTAACATCTAGCAGACCTAATATTCAATTTAGTGTCTGTATGTGTGCTAGATTCCAATCTGATCCTAAAGAATCTCATCTTAAGGCTATTAAAAGAATCTTTAGATATTTGCTTGGAACCACTAATCTTGGTTTAATGTATTTGAGAACACAAGATTACAGATTAGTTGGTTTTTGTGATGCTGACTTTGCTGGAGATAGAATTGAAAGGAAAAGTACCAGTGGAGGATGTCACTTCATTGGAGCAAACTTAGTCTCCTGGTCAAGCAAAAGACAGACGACTATCGCACTCTCAACTGCAGAAGCAGAATATGTCTCTGCTGCAAGTTGCTGCTCACAGCTATTATGGGTAAAACATCAACTAGAAGATTACTCTATAATTGAGCATAATATAGTGTCTGGTGTGATAATTCTAGTGCTATTTGCTTAACTAAGAATCCCATACAATATTCTAAGGCTAAGCACGTAGAGATCAAACATAACTTCATAAGAGATTATGTTCAAAAAGGTGTATTTGATGTTAAGTTTGTTAAAACTGAAAATCAATGGGCTGATATCTTTACAAAACCATTAGCTGAGGATAGGTTTAAGTTTATAAAAGACAACTTGAATATACATTGCTTTGCTGAATAACCTATCTGATGAGTGTTTATGATACCCGTCTATGTTTAATCGTCTGACCTTATGAGTCATTCGCTCTTCTTTTAAAAATTCTTTTTAAATGGCTATTTTTTCTTTTAAGTATTGTTTCATTATCTGAGGCAATATGTGTACATGGCTGATTTTATTTTAAATCAATTTTTTTTAAAACCTCCATCTTTTTGTTGTTTTCATTTAAAATTACAACTGTCTTTGATCTTTAAAAGGGAAAACTTTCTTTTATTTTAAAAGGTATTTCATTTTTACGTTTTCAAATCTCTTTCTCTTCGTTTTTAAAACCATCAAAGAGGATGCATCTGCTCAGGGGGAGCAGTTGAAGAAGCCTTTAGGCAAAACCAAAGGACAAACTTGCTTTTAACTCTTCTTTTTTCTCTTAGTACCTTTTTTGTAATTTTTTTCTTTTTAAATTACCTTGTACACAGCCAATGATGGTTAAATACAATTACCTCCTCTGTTTCTCCTTTTTGATTATGACAAAAGGTGGAGAAAGTTAAATGAAAAATATTTTAATGTTACAACTGTCTAATATGAACAATTGTTTACCCGTCTGATATCGAAATATGATGTGTCTTTTCTTTTCCCTCTGTCTATGTTTTATTGCTTTTGATAATGTCAAAAGGGGGAGAAAATACTGAGAAAATACTAAGATAAGACTAAGATAAAAAGATCAATGCTTTCAATGCTTATCTGTCTGATGCTTATCTGTCTGAGTATGTTATAATTATAGAACAATGTTTAAATCTGTCTGATCATGTTACAATTGTCTGATACATATACATGACTGTTTTATGTGAATGTTCTTAAGTTCATTAAATCATTTAACATGTTTTGTCATCATCAAAAAGGGGGAGATTGTTGAGTCTCCAAATGGCTGACGTGCATTTACCATAGTTTTGATGAGATTAAAACAGTTATTCAACGATTTAATTGAACTCGTCTGTGGTATTTAACTCGTCTACTTAGTGTGCAGATTAAAACATTAAGTGTCTATATGAACTGTTCACTCGTCTGAACTTAGATAAGTTCACCCGTCTGAACTAACTTAAGTTCACACGTCTGAACTAACTAAAAGTTCACTCTTCTGAACTGAGATAAGTTCACTCGTCTGAACCAGCTAAGGTTCACTCGTCTGAACTAAGAGAAGTTCACCCGTCTAATGAAGTCTTCAACCGTCAGATCAAAGGAAGACTCACTCGTCCAAAAGACTTTGCAACTGAAGTCATCTCTTTATTAAAGAGTCAACCCGTCTAATGAAGCTACTCATCCGTTTAGTGACTAACGTTAAAGAATACATTGGATGAAAGTTGTCTCGACTCTAATAAGGAACTTCAACAAAGTGTTTTGCCTGAACACAACTGCATCTTACACCAAAAGGGAAAGTCTTCCCTCTGCAAACAAAAAGCACGTATACAGACATGCTGTGACCAAAGGTATATCAGAAGTCTGTATCATTTTGATGAGAGAGAACAAGCGAAATTTCCTATGCTTTAATGGCTGATCAGAACAACTCTATTGCATTTATTGAAGATCTGCAAGAAGCCAAGCCTTCAGACTTTGTGTCTAACGGCTTTAAAATCTTAAAGCCTATTTAATGAAGAAGACTTCGAAGATTCAAGCAGACAAGAGAACGATCAAAGCAATCAAGAGCATTTACTCTGTGCATTTATATCTTCATTCTTTCATTATTTATTCTTCAATCATTTGAAGTTATTACGCAGTCTTTTAGATCTTCACATTTAATACACTCGTCTGAGTGCTTGTGAAAGACTTGAAAATTGTAATCTTTTTACAACTTCTCTCAAACAAACCCGTCTGAGCCTGAAAAGGCTAAATGTGCAAATAATACTTGTCTGGAGCCTGGAGAGGCTAGGTGTGAAAACAATACTCGTCTGGAGCCTGAAGAGGCTAGGTGTGAAAATAATACTTGTCTGTCCCGTAACCTAAATCAGTTATAGTGAGAAAACTTGGTGCTGCCAAGGACTGGACGTAGCCTCATTGTTAAGGGGTGAACCAGGATAAAACCTGCTGAGTGATCTCTCTTTCCCTTAACTTTTTAATTTGATTATTTGTCTTAACTATCATCTAACTAAAAGGGTTTATAATTGTGTTTATCAAACCTTTTTTATCTTGCATGATTGTGTGTTTTCTGTGAAAACCTTCCGACTAGTTATCAGTCTGATTGACCTGTCTGTGCTTACTCGTCTATCATAACCCATTTGTGCTTGCGAAAAAGTTTCTAAATTCCGCATAAATTTGTCAAACACCATTCAACCCCCCTTCTAGTGTTTGCATCCGTCTATTTCACTTGGTCCCTCTAGAAAATCTTTCCACGAGATTTTCCGAGTCAATGATGAGGGTCATTGATTTGAGTAAAATAGTGGGAGCGTATTTAATAAAGACTATTAAATATATTTTTAAAATCATGATACTTATACTTTGCATATTTCTTTTATGTAGATTTCCATGGCACCAAACACAACTAATAATATGTCACTGCGATCTATCATTGAGAATGACAAGTTAGTTGGAAGTGATTTTCTGGATTGGTACCAAAACCTAAGGATTGTCCTTAGGCAAGAGAAAAAGTTGTATGTTCTTGAGGAGGCTGCTCCTGAACTACTCCAGATTGCTACTAGGGTTGAAAAAGATGCTCATAAGAAGTATCAGGATGATGACCTAGATGTTAGCTGCCTCATGCTTGCCACCATGAGCTCTGAGCTTCATAAGCAACATGATAACATGAAGGCGTTTGATATGATTGAACGTCTCAAAATGCTCTACCAAGAGTAGGCAAGGCACGAGCGCTATTAAGTTTCCAGAGCCCTGTTTAATTGTAAGCTGGCAAAAGGTAGTCCAGTTGAACCTCATGTACTCCTTATGATTGGGTACATTGAGAGCCTTGAAAGATTGGGTTTTCCATGAGCCAAGAGTTGGCTACAGATGTAGTTCTGCAATTGTTGCCAGAAAGCTACAGTCAGTTTGTCATGAACTATAACATGAATGACATTGACAAAACTCTGCCAGAGCTGCTAGGCATGTTGAGAACTGCTAAGCAGAACATTAATAAGGGAAAAGGTAAAGCCATAATGATAGTTGATTCTAGAAAGCAGTCTAAGAAGAAGCCCTAGAACAAGCAAAAGAGCAAAGGCAAGAAGAAGTTTAAGCCTAGTACTTCTGGATTGAAGCCCGTGGGCGGGGTAGCTAAGAAAGGCAATTACCACAACTGGCCACTGGAGAGGAACTGCAAGAAATACCCGGAAGAGATTAGGAAGAAGGGAAGTGAGACTTTCGCTTCAGGTATTTATGTCATTGATGTTAATTTGTCTACTTCAACATCTTAGGTATTTGATACTGGATGTGGTGCTCACATTTGTAATAATGTGCAGGGACTAAGAAGTATAGACTAAAGGTGAAGTGGACCTACGCGTTGGAAATGGAGCAAAGGTTGCTGCATTAGATATAGGGACTTATATTTTAACTTTACCTACTGAGCTTATTTTGGAACTTGATAATTGCTACTATGTTCCCGTTATTAGCAAAAAGATTATTTCTGTTTCTTGTTTGAACAAGAAGGGTTTTCATTTAATTGTTAAGGATAAATGTTGTTCTCTTTATTTGGATAATGTTTTGTTTGCTAATGCACCATTGAGTAATTGACTTTATATTCTTAATCTCGATGTGCCCGTATATAACATAAATGCGAAAAGGATCAAACCCAATGGTTTGAATCCTTTGTATCTTTGGCATTGTCGTTTAGGCCATATAAATGAGAAACGCATCTCCAAACTCCACAAAGATGGATTATTGGATACTTTTGATTATGAATCATTTGATTCGTGCGAATCTTGTTTATTGGGGAAGATGACTAAGGCCCCATTTACAGGTAATAGTGAAAGGGCCGGTGATCTTTTGGGCTTGATATATAGTGATGTATGTGTACCACTAAACAAACCTGCTAGAAATGATTTTTTTTACTTTGTTACATTTACTGATGACTTCAGCAGATATGTATATGTGTATCTAACGAGACACAAATCTGAAACCTTTGAAAAGTTCAAGGAATTCCAAAACGAAGTAGAAAACCAACTTGGCAAGAGTATTAAAGCCATACGATCAAATCGTGGTGGCGAATACCTTAGCCAGGAATGTAATGACTATCTGAAAGAGAAAGGGATAGTATCCCAACTAACTCCTCCCGGAACCCCACAATGGAATGGCGTATCCGAAAGGAGGAATCGCACCTTGTTGGACATGGTACGATCAATGATGGGTCATTCAGATCTTTCAGTTGCTTGCAGCATCTTTTACAATTAACCGTGTTCCATCTAAGGCAGTAGAACAAACACCACATGAGATGTGGAAAGGGCAAAAGCCTAGTTTATCATTTATGAAGATTTGGGGTAGTCATGTCTATGTCAAACGTTTAATCATAAATAAACTTGAACCCAAATCAGATAAATGTACTTTTGTGGGGTATCCCAAAGAAACAAAAGGATATTATTTCTATAACCCCTCTGATGACAAAGTGTTTGTCGTCACGACTTAAGTGTTCCTTGAGAAGAGATACATCTCTAAAGGAAACAGTGGGAGAAAAGTAGAACTTGGAGAAATCCAAGTACCACAGAGTACTGACCTGCCTGCAACAGAACAAGAACCAGATCCACAAGATGTTGTGGTCCAACCACCGGTTCAAGTAACACAAAAACCGCATAGGTCAAATAGATCACGTACATAACTGAGAGATTTGGACTTCTCCTAACTCAAGAAAGTGATGTACTGCTCATAGATCAGGATGAGCCTGTTACCTACCAGGAGACCATAGTTGGCCCTGAATCTGAAAAGTGGCTAGAAGTCCTGGGATCCGAAATGGAATCCATCTACACAAACCAAGTTTGGACCTTGGTGGAGCCACCCGAAGGGATAAAACTCATAGGGTGCAAGTGGGTCTTTAAAAATAAGATTGACATAGATGGAAAAGTTAGTACCTTCAAAGTGCGACTGGTTTCAAAAGGTTTCAAGCAAATTCTTGGTGTAGAGTATGATGAAACTTTCTCTCCAGTTGCAATGATTAAATCTGTTCGGATACTGTTTGCTATTACCGCATACCATGATTACGAAATCTGGCAGATGGACGTCAAAACTGCATTCCTTAACGGGAACCTCCTCGAGGATGTGTACATGACACAACCTGAGGGTTTTGTCGATTCAAAGGATGCTGGAAAGGTGTGCAAACTGCAAAGATCCATTTATGGACTCAAGCAAGCTTCCAGAAGGTGTAATCTTCATTTTGATGAAGCTATACGACAGTTTGGATTCATCAAGAATGAGGCTGAACCTTGTGTGTACAAGAAGGTTAGTGGGAGCACAATTGTTTTTCTCGTATTGTATGTGGATGACATACTACTCATCGGAAACGACATTCCTACACTACAAAATGTAAAGTCATGGTTAGGGAATTATTTCTCAATAAAGGACTAAGGCAAAGCTTCCTATGTTTTGGGAATCAAGATCTATAGGTATAGA